>CM073004.1:17182500-18457500 GCA_037038555.1 Rhynchonycteris naso | reverse complement strand
AAATTCGGCCCTATTTGCATAAATAAAGTTTTATTGGAACACAGGCTATACCCATTCATTTGCATAGTGCCTATGGCCACTTTGTCACTGTGATGGTATAGTTGAACAGTTACTACAAAGACTATAAGGCTCACAAAGCCCAAAATATTTACTATCTGGCTCTTTACAGAAAAATGTTGCCAACCCCTGTTATAGTCCACAGGGAGCAGGTTCAGCCTGATCTGTGGTGGTGCAGTGGATAGAGCATCTACCTGGAACACTGAAGTTGCAGGTTCAAAACCCGGGCTTGCCCATAAGGCACATACAAGAAGCAATCAATGGGCAACCAAAGTGAAGCAACTACAACCTGTCTCTCTCTTTCTCTCTCCCTCTTCATCCCTCTCTCCCTCTGTCTCCCTCTCTCTTTCTCTCTAAAATCAATAAATAAAATTTTTTAAAAAATAGAAGGTGTTCAAGTTGGGAGTAACATAAATGATTGCATTAGTGGCCTGAAAGGAGAACTTGTATGGTGGTGGTGGGTGGGTCATATTGGTGAGGAGACCCATTTGCAGTGACCTCCCAGGGTTCCCATGAAAGGGGAATGTGGCTTGCCCCAGCAGGGACCACAACACTGCTGAAGGCTGAATTCTCTTTGTCACTGGAGCCCATGAGGAAACCACTAAAGAAGACATCCATAACAGATTTGCAGAGTATGAGGAAATAAACATCCACCTCAACCCGGACAGGCACACAAGATACCTGAAGGGAGGGTGCACTCTAGTTCAATATGAAACATGCTCAAGGCCCAGGCTGCTGTGGAGGGACTCACTGGCTGGGACTTGATGGGACAGCCAATCAGCGTGCACTGTGGTTGTTTGGAGTCCACCTAACAGTGAAAGGAGAGGTGGCCGAAGACCCAGCAGAAGTCCAGACTGGTGGCTTCACTGATGGGCATTCCCATGCAGCCTTGGAGAAATAGGACTGGGGTGGAACTCACTGTTTATATTTCATTTCTTACCCTATTGCTTAGTGATTTTTTGTTTGTTTTTTTGAGTTATGAATGTCCCATTTTTGTTTTCTAAAAAAAATTTATCATTGTTCTTTTCAAGTTTATAGATTCCTACCCCCCCGCCCACCACCCCACACACATACCTTCCGTTGCAAGAGTCCCTGACTTAGGCCATCACCATCAATCATAGGAAGGTGTGGGGCAATTGAGGATGGTGGCCTGTGTTCCTAAATGTTCTGGGCATTTAGGTTCATAGGCGATCTGTGGGAAGTTCCACTCTGTCTACTTTGTGAGCTATTCTCTACCGTTATCGTGAAGCATGATGCCAGAGGGAAAGGGAATGTGTCAGAAGAGGCTGAATCTTGAAGAATGATGAGAAAGAGCCAGAGAGTGAAAGACGGACAGGAGGGAGTTCCGAGTAAAGAGGGCAGCTTGTGCAGAGACCTGGAGGCTCAGGCACTCAGGGTTTCCACCAGCAGCTGGAGCACGACAGGGTGGGGGTGTGTGGAGATGTAGGGTGAGGGCAAGCTGGGGAGAGGGGCAGAGATAGGCTGTGAGGGGTGTTGTGACCCTGCTGAGTTTGGACTTTGGAATGCTGGGATGTTTTAAGAACTTAGTCCCTGAACATAACATATTAAACACAGTAAAACACACCCACCTCTAACATAAAATAATAATAATAATAAAACATGTATTTGTGTATTTCTGTTAAATAATTTGAGTTGTTAAAAATAGTTTTGATGTGTATGTGTGTGACAGAGACAGAGTGAGGGACGGATAGGAACAGACAGACAGAAAGGGAGAGAGATGAGAAGCATCAGTTCTTTGTTGCAGCACCTTTTATTCATTGATTGCTTTCTCATATCTGCCTTGGGGGGAGGCTACAGCAGAGAGAGTGACCCCTTGCTCAAGCGGTGACCTTGGGCTTCAAGCCAGCGACCCTGCACTCAAACTGCTGAGTCTGTGCTCAAGCGGCAACCTCAGAATTTCAGACCTGAGTCCTCTGCATCTCAGTCCTACACTTTCCACTGTGCCACTGCCTGGTCAGGCTAGTTTTGCTTTTATTTATATTTGTCCTTTGTTTTATTATTTGGCCATCACTATTTTCCAATTGACTGATTTCTCAGTACTCGTAATGCACATTTGGAAGTTCTTGGGATGTGAGAAAACTAACCTGTAACTAATTTTAAAATGTAATACAGTTTTTTGCCTGACCAGGCAGGCGGTGGCGCAGTGGATAGAGCGTCGGACTGGGATGCAGAAGATCCAGGTTCGAGACCCCGAGGTCGCCAGCTTGAGCGTGGGCCCATCTGGCTTGAGCAAAAAGCTCGTCAGCTTGGACCCAAGGTTCCTGGCTCCAGCAAGGGGTGGCTCGGTCTGCTGAAGGCCTGCGGTCAAGGCACATGTGAGAAAGCAATCAATGAACAACTATGGTGTTGCAACGGCAATGAAAAACTAATGATTGATGCTTCTCACCTCTCTCCATTCCTGTCTGTCTGTCCCTATCTATCCCTCTCTCTGACTCTCTCTCTGTCCCTGTTAAAAAAAAAAAAATGTAATACAGTTTTTGTAAATACTAAATTTAGCAATTAGTGGAAAAGATATAATTTTAAATTCAGGCATTTAGTAAGACATTTATTCACTTCAGTTTCTTTTAGTATTTTTTATGCTTTGGGACCAACCCCCCATCTGCCCCTAACCAGCTAATTGTTCTGTAGGTTCCTGAGAAGGAGCAGTGCCCGAGGGATATGGAGCAGCCCTGCTGGGCTAGTGGGAAGATTTGGGAAGAGTTTTGACATGTGGCCGTAGAGGGAGTGGTCAGTAAAGGGGGCCTCATATTAATTGATGACTGCTGGGCTGGGGATCAGTTTAGAGGTGACCAGCCAGGACTGCAGGGGAAAGTAGATTTTTGGGAGGAGTGTGCTCAAGGATCGGTCCAATTGTGTTTGACAGTTGGTTGAGTGATGGGTGCTTGTTTGGTAGGTTTGTTGATTAGTGGTTGTCTGGTTAGGTTGGCAAGTTGACTGGTAGGTTTATTGATGGTGGGTGGTTGTTGGTTGGTAGTAGAAGCAGTCACCACTCCCACTACCCTTTGCCCCTTCTTTCTAGGTACTAGGACCACAGTGATGCTGAACACAGAGCCTTGCGCACTGTCCTGAAGACACTTACATTACAGGTGACTAAGTCTTTGATTTGGATTCAGTACTAAACAAGTTTAGAGACTGAGTTCGTTTGCCCTCAAGCTGTGTGGTTCATTGCTGTTGTGTTATGCTTATGAGTATTTTATCCTTAAGAAGCACTAGCAGTGCTACTTGCATGTGTTTCAGTTATCATAGAAGTCATTTTTACTAACTTTTTTTTATTATATTTTTTTATTTTTATTTTTTACACAGAGAGAGTCAGAGAGAGGGATAGGTAGGGACAGACAGACAGGAACGGAGAGAGGTGAGAAGCATCAATCATTAGTTCTTCATTGCCGTTGCAACACCTCAGTTGTTCATTGATTGCTTTCTCACACGTGCCTTGACCGCGGGCCTTCAGCAGACCGAGCACCCCCTTGCTGGAGCAGCAACCTTGGGTCCAAGCTGGTGAGCTTTTTGCTCAAGCCAGATAGGCCCACGCTCAAGCTGGAGAGCTTGGGGTCTCGAACCTGGGTCTTCCGCATCCCAGTCCGACGCTCTATCCACTGTGCCACCGCCTAGTCAGGCTTTACTAACTTTTAATAAGATCTCCCCAATCCCTACTAGGTAGTTAACAGCTAAGTGTCTGTTGGGTGGAGGTTTAGGTTAGGAGCTTTCCCCTGTTCACTTAATTTGATATTTCAATTACCCACATCAGGACGACTTCCTCTCTTTCTGCCATCTTAAGTGGTTGTCCAAATTACCAGTTCCACTCTTCCCCCTTGGCAGTATGTTGTCTGGGGTTATTGTAAGCTCTAATGCAAACCCAGGAAGGAGGAGACTGGTTTTGGCCTGGATTCCTCTAAATCATTGCCTGTGTTTAAGAATTATAGTTTGCGCTGGAACGATAAGATGTTTCTCAGTGTGGTTTTTAAGTGAGCTGGTTATCACCAGAATTTCATAAACGTGGTGGAGTGTGCTTCCCTTTAGCACCCTTAATTAGGAACGGGTTTTGAGAATCTGCTTTTATCGTTCGTTATCTATAAAACCCGCTGATTCCAAGTTGCAAGGTTTTAGTTTCTTTATTTTTTTAAGACTGTATTTATTCATTTTTTTATTTTAGAGAGGAGAGAAAGAGAGAAGGGGGGAGGAGCAGGAAGCACCACCTCCCACATGTGCCTTGCCCAGGGCATCGAACCGGCAACCTCAGCATTCCAGGTCAAATGCTTTATCTACTGTGCCACCACAGGTCAGGCAGGTTTTAGTTTCTTAATCACTGCCACTGAAACAGTGGTAGATGAGAGAAATCCTCAGTAATTTATTTCCTGCCATCTTCCTCTTTTGCCTTTGGCCCGTCTCCCTCACCCCCACACCTGTTTGTTTTAAAACAGGTAATCCTCTAGCCTATGGAAGTGTTAAGGAGAAGGCACTTTAAGGTAGAATTATGCCAAGTATCTTCTGGAGAATATTAATGTCCTTTGAGAAAAACTTTTAAAAAGTTCCTTAGTTCTCAATAAATTGGGAAATGCTGTGTGGCTCCCTAGGGCTCTCTTGGAGATTGTCAGTGTACATTTGCGCATTAAAGGGTCTGAGAAGTCCTGCAGCAGTTTAAATTGTCCGACTCCGTATGTCCCCAGCTTATTGGACCGCAGAAACCCTATATAGTCTTGGGAAACCAGCTAAGATCTAGTACATATTTTCTAAGACGTGGTACTCAAGGTGTTATACAACCTACATTTTAACATTGTAACAGTTATATATTTTCACATATTGTGTGTGTGTGTATTTGACACACTAGTTGCTTTTTTGTATATATAATTCCAGCTTTCTAGCATTAATCCTGGGTCCCTGATGGGCTGGGTTTTGTGGTCGTTGGCAGGTAGAATGCTCATCCATCTCTGTTTATAAAAAAAAATTATTCTTAGGAAAAAAGAGCAAGTGAGTTGATTTAAGGAAAGAAAGCCTAGTAAGTAGCCCCACTTGCAGGAGACAGGGCCAGGTTGAGGGTGTGCCCCTTAGAGATAGTGTAGGCGGGGCTGGTATTCTTGCTGGGCTGGCAAGCAGCTTCTGACTCCAGCTTAGGACTCTTTAAGCAGAAAGCTGGCAAGAAATATGTTTGGCTGGGCTCTGTGTAAGCAGCAGTGGTAGCAGCTAAGGTTGGGGCGAGGGATATTTAACCTGTGTCGCTTGCCCCGCACTTGGACAGTGTGCCTCAGGAATGTTAGAACAGGTTTCCATTTTAGCAGCAAAGCTGACCTGCTCTGTGCTTAGTCTGTTTATCTTACTGCCACGGCTGTTTATCATGGAACAGAGTTCAGGGGCACGGCGATAAATCTTTTTTAGGAGGATGATGTAAGCCTCAGCATTTATGTCCTCCTTGGTTTTGGCCAGTTTTGGAAACCTTTGTAATACTATTATGTCCTTGTATGGGCCTCTTCCTCTGCAGCCCCATTCTGGTCTTCGGGCTGAATGTTCAATAGCAGGTTCTGCCGCTGGATGGCTGAAATTCAAATCCCAACTTCACCACTTAGAAGCTGTGTGCTTTTGAGCTTATATCTGCTTATCTGTTTTGTAATCTGGCAAATGGGGGCTGACTGTGGTACCTCATAAGATAGCTGTGAGACTTTGTTGTGTGTAACTGAGTTGCAGGTATGAAGAGATCTGGAAGGTGGGCAGTTGATTGTTTGTTTGGTAGGTTGATGGATTGGCTTGAAAAACATGCCCAAAGCAACGAGATGACTCCATCTTCTTGCAATGTAATCTGCAACATCTTCCACTCTTCTGGCAAGTAGTTTGAAGTCACAAAGGCCATCTCCTGAGGCAGGGAGACTGCTTGTCCAGCAGGGGTATGTCTGGCTGAGGAATGAGAAGGCATTTGGACAGCCATTGTGTAAAAGCTGAGCAAAGGTGATCTCTAGGACAACAACGAACCTGTAAAGCCTTCAAAGCCTTTGTGCACTTGTTTGTTGATAGGTAGCATCCCACCTGGTAAAAATCATATGCATTGTAAAAGGATAAGAGACCGGCTCCTTCCCATCCACCCCCCCCCCCATCCCCTCCACACACACACCAGTGCTCTGTGTCAGTGACCAGTGTCTTGTCTTTTTGAGAGACTGTGCGTGCATGAACCCAATTATGTGATTCTCCCAACCACCGCTTTACCCAAATCCAAACTTACCATACAGGTTGCTCTCATTGTTTCATCCAACTGGTCAGTTTTCCAGCTTCAGGTCTATGGAGCCTGGAGAGCAAGCAGTGCTTTTCAAATGAAGGGTTCCTTGCCTGACCAGGCAATGGCTCAGTGGATAGAACGTCGGACTGTGATGCGGAAGACCCAGGTTCGAGACCCCGAGCTCGCCAGCTTGAGCGCGGGCCCATCTGGCTTGAGCAAAAGCTCGTCAGCTTGGGGGTTGCTTGGTCTGCTGAAGGCCCGCGGTCAAGGCACATGTGAGAAAGCAATCAATGAACAACTAAGGTGTTGCGACGGCAACGAAAAACTAATGATTGATGCTTCTCACTTCTCTCCGTTCCTGTCTGTCTGTCCCTCTCTCTGACTCTCTGTCCCTGTAAAAAAAAAAAAAGAAGAACAAGAACAAATGAAGGGTTCCTTAACGTACTTTACTGTGTTTCTTTCTTTTTTTTTGGGGGGGGGGTGTCAAAATTAATTCTGAAAGTACTGTATGTAGCTTAAGTTTAAAAAAAAATTGAGACCTGTGGTGGCACAGGGGATAAAGCATTGACCTGGAATGCTGACTTCGCCTGTTTATAACCCCGGGCTTGTCCCTCGAGGCACATGTGAGAAGCAACCAGTCTGCTGCTGCTTCCCGCTCCTCCTCCCATCTCCCTCCCTCCCTTCCTCCCTCCTTCCTCCCTTCCCCCCTTTCTCCCTCTCTCCTCTCTAAAAGCAATAAATAAAATCTTAAAGTTTTAGACAACGCAAGAACATGTAATAATAAAAAAGAAAGCCCATCTTTGCTATCACCCCAGCCTTCTTCCCAGAGAGAACCAGTGAGCAGTTGGGTGTACAAGCTTCTAGATC
This sequence comes from Rhynchonycteris naso, assembly GCA_037038555.1. Lineage (NCBI taxonomy): Eukaryota > Metazoa > Chordata > Mammalia > Chiroptera > Emballonuridae > Rhynchonycteris > Rhynchonycteris naso. Next base: position 18,450,353 of record CM073004.1, on the reverse strand, counting down.
TTTCATTCAGAGACAGAATTATGCCTTTGAGATCTAGAGTTTCCTACACATTGTCCTATTCCCTCAATGTGTCATGGAGGCCTGTTCCTATTGGAACAAACAAATCTTTTCCATTCTTCTCAGAGCAGCCTGTTACTCCCTTCCCTGAACATTCTGCAGTTTACTTAACCATTTGTTCACGGGAAAGCATATAGATTGTTTTCAGCCCCCCCCCCCCCCCCCCCGCCATTAAGTTATAGTAATGAACTGCTTTCGTGGTTAAAGATCACTATCACTTTAGCACCAAAACTTTCCCCTTCCCCCATTAGAAAAAGAGATCTCATGTCAGGGAACTTTTAAAAATACTTTGTGCTACAGAGTGAATGTATTGACTGCATTTACTTTTCTGTCAGTGGTGGCCAGCTTGGCCCCTGCTGACTGCTCGGGAATCTGCTGGAGGAGCTGGGGTGGCCTGCAGGTTTTAGCACACTGCCAGTTCATTCAGCAGCCCGCTGAGCAGAGAACATCTTGATTCCATCAGCTTTAATCCCAGGTCCCTACTGGGCTGGGCTGGTTCTTGTTGTTAGCAGATGGAATGCTTGTCTGTGTTGGAAGGCTGAATTCTGGGGTATCTGGTTCTGAGCAGTCTTGATTGAATCTTTCACAATGCTAAGGGGGGCACCATTAGCCCCCAAACTTGTGTGTGCACATAATATTATAGTAATATAATAGCAGTTGTAGTAGTCCCCACTGATACTGGGGAAACATCACCAGGCAGATTATTACCTGCTTTGCTACATTATCTCACAACAGTTCAATGAGAGGAGTGCGGTTATGACTCTCGTTTTACAGATTAGGTGGAGAGTAGAGCAGAGAAGTACCCAGTTCAGGCCCGGGGCCAGAAAGTGGCAGTGCTGGGAAGAGAAGCTGGCTTTTCTGACCACTAGGCAGGGCCTCCAAACTCTCACTGCCCCATCATTACTAACTTAGTATCCCTGATCTCTGGATTACTTGGCTGCCAATTATTTAAGCAAGTGAGCTCCCTTCTGTTTGAGTGGGTTCAGTCTCGCTCCCACGCATGTGTTTTTGACACGTGGATGCTGCTTTGGAATGCTCCCCGCAGGGAGGAGCTGGAGCCTGGGCTGCGAGAGCTCTGTTATGTTTGGATGCGTGTGTATCTGAAGGTCTTCTCACTTAATAGTGGGGTGAAGGTCCATAAATGGGAGTATAAGTTCGAACCTTCAGCTGAGCTGGTGCAAGGAGGAACTGCCCAAGTGTTAATATAGGTAAAGTGGGGAACATGCCTCCATATCTGTCCTTTGAGAATTTCTCACCACTTTCTGTCGATAATGGTGAGAGCTAGCAGTTTTAAATTATTTAGGATTTCCTTAGCTTGGTTCCCTTTCCAGACTTTAAATTGAGAGTTTTGCTCCTTTTATCAGTTCACAGTCTTTGGGCAGGTGGCCATTTCTGTAACATAAGGTGAGGTACGGGGGGAAATGCAAACTGGTCTCTTCCCTTTCAAACCAGGGAAGTCACCTTGGTCTGGTTTTGTAACAAGGCTCAACTGGTTTTCTTTCTTAAGAAGATTTTATTGATTGATTTTCAGAGAGAAGGGAGAGAGAGAGAATGAAAGAAAGGGTAGAGGTGGAAAGCATTAACTTGTAGTAGTTGCTTCTCATGTGTCTTGACCGGGCAAGCCCAGGGTTTCCAACCAGTGACCTCAGCATTCCAGGTTGATGCTTTATCCACTGCACCACCACAGGTCAGGCAACAAGGCTCAACTTTTCCAAGGTTGCAGTGGAAGGGTGAATGCCCATCCTATTCATCATTGTTATTTTTAACTTTTCGTCTTAATTATAAAAGAGGAAAAAACCTCTCCAGAAACATGGCCTATCATGAGAGAAAGACAAAAGGCAAAAATAATTTTTTTTTCTCTTTCTCTTTTTTCCCTTACAGGATCTTCAGTGTCTTACCCTGCGTGGGGGATGGTGGTTTTCAGTACAATAATGTTGTCATCTCTTTGTGGAGTGTTTTGAAGCGAGTAACTTATTTTCTTACTTTAAAGCATAATTTGTACTCAGCACAAGGCCTGGCACTCAGTAGGCAGTGAGGAAGTTATTTTTTGGGTGTGAGAAGAGCAAATAGGACAATTTAAGCTTTCCTAATTTAACTTTTAGTATTAGGAATGATCCTAATTTCTATTTTCCAGGGGAAACTCAGGTTAGTAGGTTTGGGCAGAGCTGTGCCGTGCCCAGCAGTGAGGCCCGTATATTGAGTCTCCCAGATTCAGGGACAGGTTGGAACCCCAGTGTGTAGGGTGTGGTAGAAGCCGAGAGTCATGTTGAGAATAAGGGGTTACTCACCTGATCCAGCTCTGACCCCTGCTTATTCCTCCAGGGTTTGGGCTATCACTCTCCATGCTGTTCCTCTGCCACATTTTCCTCCCGAAACCTTGGCAGCGTAGGGATGGTGGGAATGACCAGGCAGTTAGAGGTTCAGAGATTCTGCCTGGGTTCCCCTCCCAAGCTTGGCTTCTTCCTGGCCATGGAGTTGGGGTGGGTTCCTTCCCAGTGTTCGGTCTGCTCATCTGTGAAATGAGTCACAGAGCTGTGTGACATAATGTATATTCAAAGAATTAGGGAGGGTGAGTCTGGGCTCTGGCAACAGAGAACTGGGCTTAAATCTAGGCTCTGCTTTATGTCACTTTTGGCAAGTGCTTCTGTGGGCCTCTGTTTTCTCATCTGTAAAATGGGATTAACCATAAAGTCACCCTCAAAGTGTTGCTATAAGGGTTATATGAGGCAAGGCCCGTGGCACAGGGCCAGGCACAGAGGGGAGGTCTGGATGACAGAGAGCTGCTGTTGTGTTTTGGTTGCTGTTGATGTAAAGAGAGAAGGCGCTTGGGAGTCTTTCCTGCGTGGTTCCTCCTGCCCTTGCTGCTTTCCTCCAGGACCTCCCATGGGCTGCACACACATGCACAGGATGGACCATGAGCTGTGTTTCAGGTGAAGTAGCCTTGCCTTGTGATAGATGAGCCACAGTCTAGGGTGACAGAAGACCTCCATCCACAGCCAGCCATTATTGTTTCAGCTGGGCGTGTTCTCAGAGCAGTAGTGGCTGGAAGCTCTGAGCTTTCTGACAGACACTACATTCCCGTGGCCACACTCCGGGCTCCTCCACCCTGTGCTCAGTCCCTGGGGCCCTTGTCCTGCTTGTCGCCTAGGACAGCTGTGGCAGCAACAGAATGAGTGCAGGGACTTGTGGCTTCGAGGTAAAAAACCTAGTGTATGTAGCATGCACTGCTTGGACTGTTTTAGGGTATTTTTCCTTTTCTCGTCAACCTTTCTAACCAGGTGAGGTTCCTTATTCTAACTTTCAAGGCTTTCTCAGTAAAACTAAGTAGGGAGAGACCAAGTACCAGACCCTTTACATGCCTATCTCATTTAGTCCAGTGTGGCTTTGTTGCTAGATAGAAAGTAGTCTCAAAAGTATTAACCTTTTGTTTTTTTTTCTCAAAAAATGACATTGAGAAAGAAAGCCCATTGGGTGATGATGCAGATTTTAAATAAGGGATGCCTCTGAACAGAAAAATAGGTGTTGGAGATGCATGATGAAGCAGTGCACACCCTAGTATCTAGGAGCTGAAAGTCCACCGAAAACTGTATACCAAAATAAAATAAGGTATTTGGGAAATAATTTGTTCCAAGTATTCCAGGGAAACATTGTCCAACAAGTGAGTGAGAACAGAAGAAAGAGTTGGCAAAGTAGGAAATTTGAAGTCTGAGGTTATCCATAAAGGGCCTATAGTAGAAACCTCAAATGAGTGGTTTGGAATATTTACTCAGTTCAGTTGTAGGGAAACCCTAACCACCACTCCGTGCCACGCCCGGGGTGGAAAAGCTAACCTGCATGGTCATCTTTCTTGCCCAGCCTCCGTTTCCCATGACACATTCATGGCAGACATTGGTGATCCATTTTGGCAGTCTTTCTTGTTTAATCCAGATGGGGCCTCAGAGTCTTTCTCAACTCTTGAGTTTTCACCTCACCTGCCAACACCATTTTCCACCATTTTGCTTGAAAAATTTTACTCACATAAAAAGGCCTTCTGAATGAACTTTTTATTAACTGAACCCTGACACAGTGATGTGTGAAAATTGTTAATTCAGACACTTTCTTTGTTATTATTGAGTAGTTCATGAGCAGGAAAATGAATCGGAAGTCCAGCAGACCCCAGTGCCCAATCCACTCTTATTTTATTGTGGCCTGTATTTTACTTTACCAATAGAAATAGGCCCACATGACTCCAGGTCTTCAAGGCCCAGAACATCCTCTTGTTGCAGTTAAACTGCTGTAACAAAGAGATTAAAAGCACAGTGGCTTTTTTCAGTCTTCAGGTTGGTGGGAGACCCTATTTTTGGGCCCAAGTTCATTCCATCACCTTGCCTGGCCTCTCCTCAGGCAAATCAAAGCTAAGTGACTTTGATGTTAGGGGCTCTGGCTGGCAGTAATATAGAGTGTTTGGACAAGGCACACCTACTGCCCAAGGCCCCAAGGTGACAGCATGCTTTCTTGTACTCACTGTTAATCGGTGAGGCAACCACACCACCGAAGTGCAAGGGAGGCTGGAAAGAGTAATCCAGTAGGAAGCCACATGCCCGAGAGAAGGAGTGGAGGATTTTAGTGGCCTTAGCCACAGATATCCTTAGTCATCAGAGGAGTGAGTCATCTGTTTGTCTTATCCTTTGTTGGTTTAAGGCCCTGGATAGAAGCCCTGAGCAGGGGGTAGGAAGCCAGACTGATCCCTTCATCCTGCCCAGGACCTCTGGGCACCTGAGCCCAAGTACACAGTCCATCCTCTGCTGTGTAATGGGAGACCAGTGCACCCGCAGCAATGTGACCCCCATTCTTGGCAGCTTACTGAGATGGTTCTCCTTAACATGGCCTCGGGAATGAGTGACATCTGGGCTAGGTTTTGACCATGAAACTAATGGAAGTGGTAAACTGCCTCCTTTTAGTTCAGGGTGCCCTAATTCAGCCACGGTTTGGTTTGTGCAGGCTGAAATGGGAGGCAGGATGGAGAAAAACTTCAAAGCCCGCCTGGGATGTCAGTAAGCACTGGTTCTGCCAATGGGCTCCAGGCCCAGGTGACCGAGCTCAGCAGGTGGGGTTACCTTGGGGCAGCCTTTCACAGGCCGCAGCTGCTGTCAGCTCACCCAGGCAATCAAGGCTGATAGGGAAACCCCAGTGCAGACTTGTAGGTCATCACCTGCAACAGCTAAGCTTTCACTTTTTCCTTCGGCCTTTGTCCTTTTTGTCTCAAGCTTGATAAAAGCATGCTGAAGTCAGTAGTGGTAAGAAAACTAGCATCTAAAAAACCCTGTGTGGAGGAGTAAGTGCTGAAGGTGTGTTATCACATTTAGCCTTCTAAGTAGCCCTACTCTCATGTTCCAATATTATACCCAATTTCCAGATAAAGAAACTGGGGCATATAGGGATTGGTTGCTTGGCCAGGGTCCAAGAGCTGGTATGGTGGCACTGAGGCTACACTTGCAGAGTCTGTACCCTTAAGCACCTGTCCCTGGCTTCCCCTCTGTGCTACATGCTAAAATGTCTGCTGACAGTTTAGAGGTGGCCAAAGTCTGGAGCCGTTTAGAATTCTGTGCACTTTTTGTACCCACTTCACAACAGGCAGTGCTGCCTCTCAGTCTCACTGAAGGTGTGTGGGTAAGGAGTTGTGTGGCAGCCGGTTTCCCCGACAGCTAAGTGTCCATGCTGTGGCATTGGCCAGGAGCAAAATGACTCAGTCCTGCCTTCGTGGTGCTGGCACTGAGCAGAGCAGGCAGACATGACACAGATTGTTATTTAAACACCATTGTAGGTACACTGAAAGAGGAGGGCACATGGCAGTGAGGGGGCGCTTAATCTGTTCTAGTTTTGCAGAGTTGGAGGTAGAAGAGGCATTAGCCACTGGGGAGACTGTTTCAGTCAAGGCAGTCTGGAGCCAAAGAGGGTGAGCCTGTGTTAGCGTGAAGCCAGGAAGTCGAGGAAGAGCCAGACGCGACCCTGTGTGGGCTGCTCTTTGTACCATATTCTCTTTCAGGAAGGTCTGATAAATTATCAGTAGTTCTGTTCCTGGATGACTCTTGTTTTTTCTTTGGTGATCCCAGGTCATGTTGTTTTCCTCAAATGCCCAGCCCAGATGTGTCGCCTGTGCACCTACCTTACATGTCCTGGGTTCACGGAAGTATTGTGGCTCAGCCTGCTCTTGAAACTAGAGAGCAGAGACCTCAAAGTCTCATGACCTATGAATTGCTTGACTCAGAGAAGTAACATATTGAACATTGCAGCCTTCTGTTAATTCACAAGGTGTTTTCTTTCCTCTTGATTTCTGCTTGCACACAACATTGGAATTACAGCTTCTGGGTCTAGGGAAGAGTGTTTGGTACATAGCAGGTACTTGGAAGTTAGGTGAATGAAGAAAGGGGAAAGGTAACATGAAGTGCCTACTGTGTGCCTGGCATTGTCTTCTCCTCATGGCATTCTCTAACCCACCAACTCTTACAGAAGCCCAGTGAAGAATTGACTATGATCATTCCCATTGGTAGATGGGGAAAAAGAAGCCTCAGAGAGGGTGGACGGATTGCTCAACGAGACATATCTGGTTGGGCTGCTGGTTCCAGAATCTGTACCTGCTAGCCACCTGCCACACTGCCTCAGTGGGGAACAGAGATGAGAGCGCAGGGAGAGAGCCTGGAGCAGTCTGTTCCCCAGGTGGCTGAGCCGTACTGCAGAGTATGGTGGGTGAATTGTTTCCAGGTACACTACAAGGAGGTTTGCCGAAACCCATACCTCCTTGTGATTCTTGCAGTCATGTGGCTGTTTCTGACCCAATAGCCAGCTGCATTGTGGCCAGTGGATGGCCTGCTATCCTCAGCGAGGAGAGTGAAACTGGAATGGAGTCTATTCAGGCTTCTCCTCTCAGGCCCCCAATCCTAACACCGTTATAAATAGAGCCAGGAGAGGAGGTCGGCACAGTGCATATAGTAGGTGCACAGATAATTGTGTGGATCTGACACCTCCTGATATGAGGCAAGAGAGAGGGATGAAAGATCACCATCCCCTTACCTCTGGGGAGCTTGTCCACAAAGGCTGTGTCCAAGATGCTTCTGAAGATGACCTAAAAATAGCTGGTTTCCACCCCCGTAAATGCGCCCATTCCAGAATTTTGCTTAACAAGGCTTGGAGAACTAATGTGCTGAAATGATGTGGAAACATTCCATCTTAGAATTTGCAGTAGCTCAAGTTAACTTTCTAGCTATTAAAACAGGAAAAAAAAAAAAAGCCTCTGCCCTCACTTCTAAGCAATGCTGGATAATTTTAAGTACTTCCAGAAGGTGGATGTGGTTTGAGGGTCAGTGTTGTCCGGAGCCAGGACCAGTTAAATGGGGTTGTGATTGGTAGTGATTTGTGGAGAAAACAACTTGGGGCTAGATTCCAACCCACTGTCAATCTAAGCAAATTCTGGGAGGTGGGGTAGGCGTGAGGCTGGCTTATTGTATTCCTGAAAGAGGCTCTCACTAACCTTCTTCTGCCTGCAGAGGCTTCTGGCTGACCTGCTCTACGTTTACACTCCACATAAACAGTGCAATGCACACTCAGGTCTGGAAGTTCTGTGATCTGCTGTGATGGTCAGACATCAGTACCGTGATGCTGGATAGCATTTTATTTTCAAGGCATTGGGAGTCTCCTATTTCATGTGGGTGGGGATGGGGAAGGCCTTTTGGGCAAGTCACCATCTTTTTATTGTTCCAAGAGTTTGGTGAAGCATCTGAACCTTTACCTGTCAAAATCACTTTTGAATTGAGAATTGCTGTCTCTCCAGTTTCTTAGAATAGCAGAATAAAAGTATCATTTATCCCAGTGAGACCTTTATGGGGGCTTTCCCGTTTGGACACCCACCTTGAATTTATTGGAAACAGAAGTTCTGGGCATTGTATTTTTCACAAATGTGACTCAGACTGTTACTGGGTCATATTTCCACCAAAATCTTTTTGGAAAAGATTTATGTCTCATTTTTTAGACCAGCATATATAAGCTGAGTAAAGATGGAGCAAACTGGTTTTGTATTTTGATTTATGAAAGAAATCTGCAAGTTTGCATTTGAAAAAAAACATTTAAGGCACAACTCCGGGAAGTTTGAGCTTTGCAGACTGATGCCTCTGGCTAGATGAGACTTGGGCCTGTGTAGCTCCTGCTTGGTGCAAGACCAGACCCCACCTGGGCACCACTCTTACCCTAATTATAGATAAGCATATACTCCCCCCCACACTCTTCTCCCTTTAGCTCTAATAAGGAAAGCGAACGTGGAAAATTGTGTGACCTGGAATTTCTTTAAAATCCGTTGGTAGCCCTTTAGACACCTTGTCTAATTAAAAAGAATTCAGTCACGGTCAAGGACCGCCTGCTGGCATCTGGTGGCATGAATTCCTTGGGTTTCGAGTTCTGTGCGATATCCGGTATTTCATTCAGAGTATTGCTGCTTTAGGGACCACAGGACCTCAAAAGCAGAGCTGGCTTCAAGGTCACACAACCTGTGCTCAGAAGGGTTCTGGGCTTGCTTTAATGCTCTGCTATTGAAATTCTTAATACTTTTTGGACAAGGAATCCTGCCTTTTCACTTGTCACTGGGCCCGTGAGTTAATGTAGACAGATCTGCTTAAAAGCGATTATTTATACAATTCATTACATAGAAAATCATGGGACACCGTAATTTTGAATGAGGATTGCTTGAATTTAGTTGGTCTTATCAGCCAGTTCATGATAATCATGATAAGCTTTACTCATCCAGCTTTATTATGACTGAATCTGCAACCATAAAGTTACCTTTGGCGTCTATGGTTTTGGATGTAGCCTTTTAAGAGGGTCTTTTCTTGTAAGATAAGGTGACCAGATTTTAAAATTGGTAAAGCAGGACACCATTGACGGGGGGTGGGGAGGTTCTTGGTCTATATGGAGCAAAAGAAATTTTTCATAGAATGCAAAAATAGTATTGTAATATATATTTTTAAATTGGGACTTTTTTAAAATGTCGCAGGACACGGGACAAATTGTTAAAAATCGGGACTGTCCTACCAAAAGCGGGATGTCTGGTCACCTTATTAAGAGCATGTAACAATATACAGGTTAATTGAAAATAAAAAAGCCCCCACCCTTTCAGTTTTGAATGGCATAATATTTACTCCTTATCAGCAAGTGAGTATAGTATTTTTCATGTGGTTGTAGTTGGGTTTCATTTTAAGTCCAGTTTGGCATGTGTTTAACCAACATTCAGGTGGCTTACAGTGGGTGGGAGTGGTGAGGAGAGCTCTAAGATGAAGAAGGCTCAGTTTTTCCCTAGCAGGTGCTCACAGTTGCCACCACCAGCTCAACAATGGGTGTGCATGAAAGGAAGGCGCTGCAGGACTTAAGAAAAAACACATACAAGACACAACATACAGAAAAGATGGGTACAGGGGACTCCCAGCCTCTAGGACTGAGAGCCCAGATCTCTGCAGCTTCACCTTATTTATTCGTGTCTTTTTGCTCATCAAGCAAATTAGCAAAGCCTGGGTCAAATTAGTCTACAATGGATTCAGGTGCAGAGAAAGATGACCAACTGATGCCCCCCAGGCATTGTAGGGAAATGGCAATAGGATCAGCTGCTTCCTATAAACAATCATAGTAGTGCTTGCTGGAGCCGTGTTCTGCCCCCACAGGACTTGGCATCCCAAAGTCCACACCAAAGACTTGTCTCAGGACAACAGTCTAATTCCCAACCATTTTCCTACAACAGTCTTGTAGTGGGACATGGTGGCTGAGGAGTGAATGGTCCTTGTCTCTTGAGAGGACTCTGGCACAGTCACATATGTTGGTGGGAGTGAAGGGCCACCAATTGTCAACTCTGACCATTGAATGATGACCCAGGGGTTGTCCTGCAGGAGGATGGGATGAAGGATGTCCTTAAAAGAAATAAAGAACACTTTTAAATCTTAAACACATTTTTATTATGGAAAATTTCAGACATACATAAAAGAAGAGACAATAGTAGAATGCATTTCCATGTATCAGTGCGGCCAATTTACAGCATGTTGGAATCTTACTTCACCTATTCCCATCCTCAAGCATTTTGAAGCAAATTTTAGCATTGCACCTTTTCACTTTTAAATAGTTCAGTATGGTTCTCTCACAGATGAGAATTTCAGTTACTAAGAGCATGATTCACACCTGTGCAACCCAGAGGAATGACCAAGCCTGTGCTTCTCTCCCCAGATAGCAAAGCCATTGTGGATGGCAACCTGAAGCTCATCTTGGGCCTGGTATGGACACTGATTCTCCACTACTCCATCTCCATGCCCGTGTGGGAGGATGAAGGGGATGATGATGCCAAGAAGCAGACACCAAAGCAGAGGCTGCTGGGATGGATTCAGAACAAGATCCCCTATTTGCCCATCACCAACTTTAACCAGAACTGGCAAGATGGCAAAGCCCTGGGTGCACTGGTAGACAGCTGTGCTCCAGGTAAGTGCCCATGGCTGCGTAGGCCTTCTCCTTGGGATGGGGTTATGTGGACCCTAAATCTCTTGGTTTTCAATTGGGAAAGCTAGGTTTTCTGTGATTGGTATATTCCTTCTGGTTTTAGTCCGTTGTAAGTTAGCAAAAGGAATTCAAAGTGGCTCCATTTACTTTTCCATTGGCTGGTCTTATACATCTATTGAATTGTTTGAGCATTGAATTCAGTTATTTATCCAGATTCCCAATCAAGGCCTTAATGCCCAAAGCAGGCCTTGGGTGTAGCTTCTAGACTCCAAAGTTGGTGCCTAGTTTCCCATAGCCTTTCGCAAAAGCATGTGGCCCTGTTAGGTGGCTTGGCATGAAAATCTAATAGCTTTCATTGAGTGGAAAGTACCCATTTTTATTGACCACTGGCTTGATTATATATGGCTTTCTCTGCCCTTTCTCTCTGGTTGCTATGAAACGGGGCTGGTCAGGATCCAGTTGGAGTCTTTTTCACTCTCTTCTGAGTGGTTGAGCATGCCCTGAGGCAGTAATTATCCTTGTGGAGGGATTAGATTGATGGGTAGAGTTTGCTGGTACACACTCAGTAGAAAAACCAGAGCCTGTGTTTATATGTACCTCCCAAAATTATCTTTAATAAAAAACTAATAATCATATTTTCCATTTACTGAGGGCTATGTATGTGCTGGGCACATGAATATTGAATAAGTTGGTGGTCTCCACATGCTCAAAGCAGAACTGTCTGGTGTCAGTTAGATAGGGAAGGAGGGCTGAGTCTAGGCCTCATTCTTCCTGGAGAGCCTGTGAGCCAGTCATCCAAAAGTAACTCAGAGCTCAGCAGCAGTTCTCTTCCCAGTGCCCTCCTTGCTTGCATCCAGAGACACGTTGTAGGATACCTCTTTCCAGTTGAAACATGGAAGTTTTTTACTCTAGTCCTATACTTCTTGTGCTGACAATGGTTTTTAAGATAATTCTAGGTTTGGCCTTAGAGCAAGTGGATTTTTTAATTATACAGGATGCTAGTTCATTCTTTTTAGATATATCCAGGAATGGGATTGTGATATTGTGACTTAAAATAAGAAATACAGCCTGGCCAGGCAGTGACGCAGTGGATAGAGCATTGGACTGGGACACAGAGGACTCAGGTTAGAAACCTGAGGTCTCTGACTTGACCGTGGGATCATAGACATGATCTCATGGTCGCTGGCTTGAGCCCAAAGGTTGCTGGCTAGAAGCCCAAGGTCACTGGCTTGAGCAAGGGGTCATTCGTTCTGCTGTACCCCCGCTCCCTCAAGGCACATATGAGAAAGCAGTCAGTGAACAACTAAGGAGCCGCACAACTAAGGATTGATGCTTCTCATCTCTCTCCCTTCCTGTCTGTCCCTATCTGTTCCTCTCTCTAACTCTCTCTCTTTAAAAAAAAAGAAGAGCCTGACCAGGCGGTGGCGCAGTGGATGGAGCGTTGGACTGAGATGCACAAGACCCAGGTTCGAGACCCCGTGGTTGCCAGCTTGAGTGCGGGCCCATCTGGCTTGAGCAAAAAGCTTGCCAGCTTGGACCCAAGGTCGCTGGTTCCAGCAAGGGGTTGCTCAGTCTACCGAAGACCCGCAGTCAAGGCACGTGTGAGGAAGCAATCAATGAACAACTATGGTGTCGCAATGGCAACGAGAAACTAATGATTGATGCTTCTCACCTCTCTTCGTTACTGTCTGTCTGTCCCTATCTGACCCTCTCTCTCTTGTTAAAAAAAAAAGAAGAAAAAAGAAATACATATTTGGTCTTGGTCCCCTTATCTTGTCATTGAGCTTGTAAAACCTTTAGAATTTCCTAAGTGAAAGGAGCCGTGATAATGGAATCTTTTGGCAACACTTGAGTTTATGTCAATGAGGCGACTTTTTTTTTTTTTTTACAGGGACAGAGAGAGTCAGAGAGAGGGATAGACAGGAACAGACAGACAGAAACAGAGAGAGATGAGAAGCATCAATCATTAGTTTCTCGTTGCCGTTGCGACACCATAGTTGTTCATTGATTGCTTTCTCACATGTGCCTTGACCGCGGGCCTTCAGCAGACCAGGCCATCCCTTGATGGAGCCAGCGACCTTGGGTCCAAGCTGGCGAGCTTTTGCTCAAGCCAGATGGGCCCACGCTCAAGCTGGCGAGCTCGGGGTCTTGAACCTGGGTCTTCCGCATCCCAGTCCAATGCTCTATCCACTGTGCCACCACCTGGTCAGGCGAGGCGACTTTTGGAAGCCCCTAACGGTGGGGACTGGTTGTCAGGAAACCCATCAATTAGAGGGTTGGAACTTTTAGCTCTCTCTTCTGACCTCCAGAAAAGAGAGAGGAGCTGGAGGTTGAGTTAATTACTAATGGCCAGCTATTTAATCAATCCTGCTTAGGTAACAAAGTTTCCACAAAAATCCCCAAACTGTGGGATGTAGGGAGCTTCCAGGTTGGATTAATGCATGGAGGTCCTGAGAGCACAGCACCCTCAGAGGGGACATGGGAGCTCCTTACCCCTTCTTCTACCTTACCCTGTGCTTCCATCTTACTGTTCCTAAATTGTATCCTTTTATAATAACCTGGTAATCTAGTAAGTAAACTGTTTTCCTGAGCTCTGTGAGCTGATCCAGTAAATGATTAAACCTGAGGAAAGAGTCATGTATTGTATCTGGTCAGTCAGAAGTCCAGGTAACAACCTGGACTTGTGATTGGTGTCTAAAGTAGAGGGAGGATTGCAGTCTTGTGGGATTGAGCTTGTAATGTTTGGGATTTGATGCTATTCCCAGGTAGATAGTGTCATAACTGAGTTAAATTGTATGACACCCAGCTGGTGTCGACCCCACATATTTGGTGATTAAGGTACAAAAATGTGAGTGTGGAGGTTAGAAAAAAGTCTCTCCTGCAAAGGGCACCAAGCCCAATTGGTTTTACGGGCTTTGTTTGTTTATTAATTAATTAATTTATTTATTTCACATAATTAAGGAGTGGCTAACCTCCCTCTTAATGCAAGAAGATAACATCCTGAAGGAGAGGCCTCAGCTAAGACAGAATAGTCTCACCCTTGCATGCTCACAACCATTATACTTTTTGCCCATAAAGTATATACAGATGCTCCTTGACTTATTATAGGGTTATGTCCCGATAAACCCATTGTAAGTTGAAAATACCGTAATTTAAAAGTATATTTAACATACCTAACCTACCAAAACTACTTTAGTCTAGCCTATATTAAACGTGTTTAGAACACTTAGCCTATGGTTGGGTAAAATCTCGTTGCCACTGCCCAGACATCAAAGAATATCGTGCTATGTATCACTAGCCTAGGACAAGATCAAACTTCAAAATTAGGAGTATGGTTTCTACTGAATACAGACTGCTTTCGCACCGTTGTAAAGTCCAAAATCAATTCAGTCAGCTAACACTAACAACATCTTTTGTGTTGTGTTAACAGGTCTGTGCCCAGACTGGGAATCCTGGGACCCACGAAAGCCGGTGGACAATGCACGGGAAGCCATGCAGCAGGCAGACGACTGGCTGGGTGTCCCCCAGGTATTCCTCCCAGCGACATGTCCCACAGGGCTGTCTCCACCCTCTAGCTTGTCTGTTAGTGCATGGGCCTAGCAGATGGTGTGACCTCCTCGGCATTAACCTTCAGAGTATTGGCTCATGGCACACTCCCGTCTTCCTCAGTTTACCTGTAATATAATCAGTGTATTGACTTAAGTGCTTAAAGATCACCCCAAAATCTTTACTCTTTGTCACATATGGCAAGTTTTCTAGTGTTTCTGCTCCAAAAATGTCAAAAGGGCTACTTCTGGACACCAGACGGCAAATGAGGATCCTAATGATTAGGTTGGATTGTAAGAAATTGCCAATATTTAACCACTTTTTACCTATTTAAAAATTTTAAAAATCTTGTATCTTAGGGGAAAAGTCATGGGATTTAGAACTTATTAAACAAAAGCTTAAACCAGGATAACTTATAATTCATGAAAATTGTGGAAGAATTTGTGTTGCCCATAATCCAATCACAGAAATATAACAAGAAGACTGGGAAATTATAGTAAGTCTTAGATACCATCTACAGTAGCCACATTGAGGTCTAGTCTTCTAAGTCCTTCCAAGGAGTCTGAAAAAACCTCCCCCTGACAATTGAACACAGTGACTCCCATGTTCAAAGCCCTGGTCAAGAAAAGTTGTGGGTAGCCAATGCCATGAGATGGATGACATCACCACAGGCTCCATTAAGGTCTAAGTTGGTATTCAGAGCTGAGTTCAGTATATTTTTCAATAGGATCCCTTGGGAGGTAGAAAAACTTGCCTGTATTTCTTTGGTTTGATTTTTGCATCTTGTCTCTGCTTCATGGCCCATTTCCTGGTTTTTCCGTCCTCAGGAAGTGGTATGGTATTTTTTCATCTCTTAAACTTAAAACCATCTCCTTTTGATGTTCATGTGATATTGGCACTGTAAAGTTGTTGAAGGAACTGCCTAGAGCAGTGGTTCTTAACCTTTTTTGAGGTACCGAATCCACCAGTTTCATATGCGCATTCTCCGAACCCTTCTTTAGTGATAAATAAAATATGATTTTTTTTTCCAAATTCAAGACATAGGTATATGTTTTTTTACTGGTGCACAAAATGAGCCGTGCATGAACATCACCTTGCTCAAAGAACAAAACCAACAAAGTGCATGAACTCACAACAAATTACAGTATTACTTTATTCTGGCCTCCACGGCAGAGGCTTCTCCGAACCCCGGAGACCGACTCATCGAACTCCTAGGGTTCAATAGAACCCAGATTAAGAACCACTGGCCTAGAGAAATGCCAAATCATTGGATATCCTTTATATCACAAAACGTATGGTACAAACCCAAAGAGGTATTTTGTTGCTGCAGGGAAGCTGGGTGCGTATGTTGTTCATCCGCATTTGGTTAACCTGGTTCATGAGACGGTTTTCTGTCTGTTTTAAGAGGTGTGGCTTACCTCTTGTTACCAGCAAGAGGGTTTTTTGTGTTGTTTAGGGCTGGATCAGATGGTAGAACCGAGGCTATGATGCCTTCAGTGAGGCTGCCTGTCCAACATGGGTTATAACTAACTTGACTAATATTCTTGCTCCTAAAATGAATGTCTGTAGAAATCTGTCACCACCCCATTTTTTTAATGGCTCCTAATGTAGAGACCTGTCTTAGCTCTGGCTGCTTTGATAAAATGCCATAGATTGAGTGGCTTAAACAACAGGCACTTATTTCTCAGTTCTGGATGCTGGAACTTGAAGATCAAGGTGCCAGCAGATTCGGTTTTTGGTGAGGGCCCACTTCCTGGCTTGAGAGGGGTGGGGGAAAAGAGAGTGGGTAGGTGCATACACATTCTGGTCTTTCTTACTCTTCTTATAAGGACACTGATACTGTGATGGGGGCTCCACACTCATGACCTCATCTAAACCTGCTTATCTCCCAAAGTTCCACCTTCTAATACCATCACATTAGAGCTTAGAGCTTCAACACGTGAATTTTGGGAGAGCACAAAGACTCAGTCTATAAGGGCACATATTAGATATGTCACTGTGTTTTCACTTTTTGTTTTTTTTTAATTTTTTTAAATTAGTAACTGAGTTAACAGAGATGTACACAATGAATTGATGAGCAAGGGAAAGACCAGTTTATGCACTTTTTTGTAATATGCTATAATTTCATATATAGTTGTTCCTTCATCCTCCTCACTTGATGTAGTTTATCCAACTGAAAGTTTGACCAGGGGTGTAAGCTGGTTATTTTGGGGGTGCAGGGGAAGCATGGATCTCTGGAAATGATATACAGAATTGTCTGGAGAGGGTCCTCAGCTTCCAAAAGCAATGGTGACACTTCGAAAAGGTTCAAAAACACACTGATCTTGGTGTGTCACTTTAATGTAATTTCATTTAATTGAGAAGCTGGCTCACTTTCTTATTATTTGTAGTGCTTAAGAGACATTTGCAAAAGTTTCAATAGTTTTAAAGTGACACGTTCTGGCATTCACTTACGATGTTGTTATTCTAGGTCATCACTCCTGAAGAAATTATTCACCCAGATGTGGATGAGCACTCGGTAATGACTTACCTGTCCCAGTTCCCCAAGGCCAAACTCAAGCCAGGGGCTCCTCTTAAACCCAAACTCAACCCCAAGAAAGCCAGGGCCTATGGCAGAGGTAAGCACTGGTTGTGCTAGGTTTGAGGCTTGTCTTTTGGTTTTAGAAATTATGATGGCTTTTCAGGAGGAAGGTTCTCAAAATCAAGAATGTACAGGCTAAATCCTTGAAGACACTATAAGCCTACTTTGTCAGGGTTTGTTTTACCTAAAGGCCCATTTATTTATGGCCATCTTTTTCTGCCTTGTGAATCTAGGGTTTAAGAACCACTGCTGATTTAATGTGATGGAGACGGGTGGGTTTGTTGCTTTCTGATTTTAGTGCACTAACCTTGGGGTGAAGAAATGGCTATTGTTCCCATTTTTCAGATGAGAAATCAGAGGCATAGTCCACAGAGTGGAAGGGTGGGAGACGGAAGCCTGGGTCTTCTGGCTGATGATTCAGTTTTCCTTTGGTTGTGCTAAAGCTACCTCAGGTTTCCAGACAGGGTGGGAGCTACTGATAACCCCTGGCAGACGCTTCCTTGCTAAGACATCCTGTTTATGCAGCTGCCAGGAGTGTTCTGCTCTGAACATTATGTTGGGGTGAAGGCATTTTGAGGTATTTGGTGCTCTGGTTGGCACTTGACTTTAAGCATGCTAATTTTTGTGTTGGTTGGTTTGTTTTTAATCATAGTTTACATTCAATATTATTCTGTGTTATTTTCAAATGTATAGCATAGTGGTTAAGACAATCATGTACTTTACAGAGTGCTCCCCCGAATATTTCAAGTACCTACCTGGCCCCATACATAGTTTTTAAGAACACTAACTAGTGTTTAAGAACAACAGTTGTATCTCAGCCCAGTGTGATTTTTAATAAGAATCAGCACAGTGAGATACAGCTTATTCCCTTTTCTGTAGGAGTGCATTGTATATCTTAATTTGTATAGTATAATTGGAAGACATTAAGACACACAAAAGAGCTTGTATATCCTCTCCTAAAATCTATAGTTCTTACCATTCCAATTCGTAGTTTTTTTTTCGCCCTTTGTGTGTTGCATGCTTGTTTACGTGTGTGTGTGTGTGTGTGTGTGTGTGTGTGTGTGTGGTGTGTGGTGTGTGTGATTGTTGAAATTATTTGCAGAGAAATTTCAGACATGGTAACATTTCACATCAGCAAAACCTCTCCTAAGAATAGGACATCCTCTTATGTTATCACAATATTATTGTCACACGTAAGCAAATTAACAATTTCATACCAACTAGTATCCAGTTTTGTTTTCAAATTTATTGTCCTAAAATTCTTTTAGAATTTTTATTTTGCACACCAAGATCTGATTATGATTCACTTATCACTTACTACATTTGTCTGTCTTTAGACTCTTTTAATCTAGAACAGTGGTTCTTAACCTTTTTTGAGGTACCGAATCCACCAGTTTCATATGTGCATTCACCAAACCCTTCTTTAGTGATAAATAAAATATGATTTTTTTCCCAAATTCAAGACATAGGTATATGTTTTTTTACTGGTGCACAAAATGAGCCGTGCATGAACATCACCTTGCTCAAAGAACAAAACCAACAAAGTGCATGAACTCACAACAAATTACAGTATTACTTTATTCTGGCCTCCACGGCAGAGGCTTCTTCGAACCCCTGAGACCGACTCATCAAACCCCTAGGGTTCGATAGAACCCAGGTTAAGAACCACTGATCTAGAATAATTTTCCTTGACTTTTTAAAAAAATGACATCAACTCTGAAGAGTGCAGAGCGTTTGTCTTGTGGGATGCCCCATACACTCATTCTCTTTGAAGATAGCATTGCTATATTTGGCGTGAGCTCAGTCTAAGGAGGACCTGCAGTCAGGGTAGTGCTGGTGACCAAGTGCTGTTCTTAACTTTGATGGTCAGGTCCTTCTCACTTGTCTTTCTGGCATGATTTAGACCAGAAGACAATCTGATTGTTTCTGGCATGATTTAGACCAGAAGACAATCTGATTGTTCTGGAACAAACCCACATGCCATTTGAGGTCCCTTTGGCAAAGAGGTGGGTCTCTGCAACCTTTTGTGTTACATAGGGACTGGGGACTTTGTTTGATGGCCTCCCAACCTGCCATCACTCCAAGGTCAGCATGTCCATGCTTGCTTTGAAAGTGCTTTCTGTAAGCCACACCAAAAATGGGAGCTGGACTAAGCAACCTCTGGTTTTGTTTCTTAAAATTTATTTAATTTTTTAAAGGAATCTCTGATTTTAAAGGTTATGCTTCTTAAATGGTAAAAAAGCTCAGTCAAATAAATATCTTGTCAATAAAGTTGCTCAAATGGATTAAATCTAATCAAGGCATAAAATGTTTGTTTGCAATAATGTTATCTCTGATTATCCAGTTTCCTCATTTTTAATGTGAAATGGTTTCCTTTTATTAATGTTTTTTAAAAAGTGACAACTTGCTATAGTTCAGGAATGTAGCTAAGTCACTGCCGTTTCCTTCCTCTGCCTCTTTGTAAATGTTATACAGTCGGGGAATCAATACCTTTTAAAAAGCATGTGTGTGCACAATTATATGTATGTATATGTATGTATTCTTTGCATTTTTTGTTGTGCTAAGTATGCATAACATTCACTACTTTAACCATTTCCAAGTGCACAGTTCACTGTCATTGATGATGTGCAGCCATCACCACTATTCATCTTTTTCCTAAACTGAAGCTCTTTACCTATTAAACAGGAATTCTCATTCCCTTCTCCCCTCGGCCCTTGCAACGACCATTCTGCTTTCTGTCTCTGAATTTGCCTGTTGTAGGTACCTTCTGTAAGTGGAATTATATGGTATATATTTGACCCTTTGTGTTTGGCTTACTTAGCGTGTTTTCAGAGTTCATCTATGTTGTCGCATGTATCAGAATTTCATTCCTTTTTAAAACTGAATAATACTGTTTGTATAGACTGCATTGTATCTTTCTACTCTTCCATCAATGGACATTTGGGTTGTTTCCACCTTTCAGTCACTGTGTATAGTGTGCTGTATACAAGTATGTTCGTTGCTTCTTTCAGTTTTTTGGGTATCTACTGTACCTAGAAGTGGAAATTGCTAGATAATATGGTATTCTGTGTTTAACTTTTTCTTTCTTTTTAAGTAGGAAGACAAAAATGGTCATTTTCAGCAACAGGGTCATATGTAAGACCACATGGGTAGGGCCTTAAGATGTTACTTGACCTGTGGCAGGGGCAGTTTGCTCTTTCCTGTGTGGCCACATTGCTTCATTTGTGCGTGCTAAACCAGGGACTAGAGAATGTTTTATCTTCTAGTTTCTAAACGGTTGAGAGGTTTGTTTTATTTTCCCTCCTGGGTGTTACCTAGACTGCAGTTGCCAGCCAGTTACCCTTGCTGGTCATCTGTTCCCTGAGCCCTGACATGCTGAGGTCCAGTGGGTTGAAAGCGAGAAGGCTGGGTTGAGGTAAACTTGTGGCCACAAATGGATCTTTGTAGTGGGCTTCCTTGTGGGTTTAGGTAGGTTGAAAGTGTGCATCTATGAGCTAAGCAGAGACCTTTTTCAAAACCCATGGTCTGTGTGAAGCATTCACTGCACAGCAGGACTTGAACGCTTTTTCTTCTGAGTAAATGTGGGGACGGGTTGTCCGCATGGTGAGCAAAGCTCCCGGGAGTTTACAGAGTGCGAGCTGTGGGTCAGCCTCCTAACAAGCCATGTTGGCCAGAGTCATGGCTGAGCTGTTGAGTTAGTTGTTTCTCTCAGGCTGCTGGAGTCAGATGGAGTGGGTTTTTATGAATATAGTAAGTGCATGTTTAAATCTAGTAGTTAAATGATGCGATCACTCTGTGAATTTGAAACAAAAGAAAAATGTATAAAATAACCGAAAGCATGCTTCCCTACTGCTGGTCCCATCCCTTGCTTCATTCCCAGGTGTTTCTTTCCAGACTTTCTTGTCCTGTTCTATTTATACATAGTTGGCAATGAGGTCCAACTGTGTATTTCCTCCAATTTGCTTTTCTTTCCTAACAATGTGTGAATATTATCTTGTTATATAATAATGAACCACCAATTTTTCTTAAACTGAATTATTTATGGAAAAACTAATAAAAATTCAGGGTATGTAGTAACAAGTGACCCAGTGTTTTTAATGGACTGATGACAAGAGAAAGAAGAGGTAGTGAGAAACCGAGAGATTTTTTATTTTTATTTTATTCATTTTAGAGAGGAGACACAGAGTGAGTGAGGGGGGGGGGGGGAGGAGCTGGAAGCACCAACTCTCATATGTGCCTTGACCAGACCAGTGCAGGGTTTTGAACTGGCAACCTCAATATTCCCAGGTCGACGCTTTATCCACTGCGCCACCACAGGTCAGGCGAAACCAAGAGATTTAACATGATTTAAGAGACTTAGCAAGCAGTTATAATAGGTGAACCTTATGTGGACCCTATTTCAACTAACCATTAAAAGAAATTCATGACACTTATAAGATAATTAGAAATTTGAACACTGAATATTTGCTATTAGGAAATTATTGTTAATTTTTTTGATGGAATAGTTTTTTGATGTAACTAGTCTAAAAATGTCTTTTAGAGATACATAGTGAATGTTGATGAGTGGAGAGTGAGGACTAGGATTTGCATCAGGAAGAGGGAAGTGGGGGGAGTACAGGTGGGAGTTAGTTGTTGCTGAGGCCAGGCGACAGGTACACAGGGGTTCATTCCCAGCTCTCTGTGTTTATATGGGTGTGAATTCTTTATAATGAAAAACTGAAAAAGAAATCATTCTTGAGCTTTTGCTGCTGGGAAGATGGAGTGGAAGTACTTTTTCTACCTCCTCTCACTAAGTACACCTAAAATCCCTGGGCATTTTATACAGAGCAAACAAGAAGACTCTGAAAGACAATAAGGCAGACTTAACTAGGGACCTGGGGATCCAAGGACTGACACAGTAATGAGTCCCTTGCTTTCCCTCCTGCCTCAAAAATCCCAGACTTGGAACTGAATAAGCTGAAAGCCTGGAAATGCCAGTGGGCACAGACACAAAAAGCCCCAACAAAAGCCTGCTCTTTCTACCACAAGACCAGGAAAGGGCAGCCTAGCAAGGCAGCCCACTTACAGACACTCACTGCTCTGCTGCAGCCCAGCACACCTGCAGCAGCTGCGGCCCTGCCCCCGCTTACACCAGCACAGGCCACATGGGGAGCCTGGGTTTCACCGCAGTGATAGCAATAGAGGCCATTTGAGTAGTGATGAAGCATTCATACCCCTTTCAGCCACTCATGGGGAAGGGCTAGTAAAAGCTGGAATTCCCAGCTCCACACACCAGTAATGGAGCCCCCTCACTTTAAGAAGCAGTGGAGGTTGAATAGGGAGCCTGGACTTCTTCTCCCACTGGCAATAAGAGGGTATGTACCCCTCCAGCCCTTGCGGAAGTGGTATTATAAAAAGGCAACCTCAGAGTCTCATAATACTCAGAATATCCAGGTTTCAATAACAAAAACCACTCATTATACCAAGAACCAGGAAGATCTCAAACTGAATGGAAAAGACAATTAGTTGATGCCAAAACTGAGGAAATAGAGATGTTAGAATTATTTGATAAAGATTTTATTTTTTAAATGTTTATTTTATTGATTTTAGGGAGAGGCAGGGAGAGAGCGAGAGAAAGACAGGAATATCTATCTGTTCCTGTATGTGCCCTAACTGGGATCAAACCAGCAACCTCTGTGCTGCGGGACAATGCTCTAACCAACTGAGCTATCCAGCCAGGAAAGAATTATTTGAAAGATTTTAAGGCAGCTATTATATAAAAAGCTCCAACAAACAATCACAGGTACACTTGAAACAAATGAAAAAAAATTGAAAATCTCAGCAAAGAAGTAGAAGATATAAAGAAGAACCAAATGGAATTTTTTATCTATCTATCTATCTATCTATCTATCTATCTAAATTTTTAAAAATAATTAAAGATTTTTTTTATTTATTGACTTAGAGAGTAGAGAGAGAAAGGGGGGAGAGGAGCAGGAAGCATCACTTATAGTTGCTTCTTATATGTCCCTTGACCAGGTAAGCCTAGAGTTTTGAACCTGTGACCTCGGTATTACAGACTGATGCTTTATCCACTGCACTACCACAGGTCAGGCTATTTATTTAATTTAAAAAATGTATTTATAAGTTCCAGAGAGAGAGAAACATCTATCTGTTTCTATATGTGCCCTGACCAGAGATCAACCCACAACCTTTGTACATTTGGACAACACTCTAACCAACTGAGCTACCCTGCCAGTGTCCAAATGAAAGTTTTAGAACTGAAAAATGCAATAACTAAAATAACTGAATGGGTGAGTTCAATAGCAGAGTGGGAAGACTGGAAAACAGAGCAACAAATGTGACCCAATCTGAATGACAGAGACAGTAGACTGAAAAAAATGAACACAGCCTCGGGACCTGTGGAACAATAGATAACAAAACATCTAACATTCATATCATAGGATACTCAAAAGGAGAATAGAAAGAGGGCAGGGCTAAAGAATGCCCAAAGAAATAATGGCTGAAAACTCCCCAAATTTGGCATTGTACAGATTCAGGAAGCTGAGCTAAACCCAAACAAGATAAACACCAAGAAAAAAATGTTCTCACCCAGCCACATGTTAGACAAATTTCTAGAAACTAGACAGTAAAAGCTTGAAAGCAACAAGAGAAACGACACCTTACCTATTGGGGAAAAATATGGCAGATTTCTCATCAAAGAAAGTGGCACAACATTTTTCAAGTGCTGAAAGAAAAGAACTATCCAGTATCCTATATCTAGGGATAAGAATGTCCTCTGAGAATGTAGAGGAAATCAAGACATTCTCAGATAAAGGAAAACTAAAAGAATTTGTCATGAGCACATCTACCCTAAAAGGATGACTAAAGGAAATTCTCTGGACAGAAAGGAAGCAATGAAAGAAAGAATCTTGGAACAACAGGAAGAATGAACATGGTAAGCAAAAATATGGATTGCCATAATAAACTTTCCTCAAAAAAACCATAAGCTACCAAAGCTCACCAAGATGAAGTAAATAACCTGAGTGGTCCTATAACCATTAAAGAAATCAAGTTTGTAATTGAAAAGTTCTTGGAAAATAAATCTCCAGGCTTAGATGATTTAACTGGAGGAAGAATTAATACCAATTCTACACAATCTCTTCCAGAAAACGAGGAGGAAATACCTCCTGATTCATTTTATGAACCCAATATTGCTGTAACCACACACAGGAAATGCCAAAAAAGAAAACTACAGAGCAGTATTCCCCCATAGAATTTTGTAGTACATAAAAATAATTATTCATCACAACCAAATGGAGTTTATTCAAGGGGCACAAGTCTGGCATGTGATTAGAAAGTTAGCAAAAGCTATTCTCACAGGCTAAAGAAGAACAATCACGTGATCATATCAACTGATACAGGAAAAGCATCTGACAAAACTCAACAGCCATTCATGATAAGAACTCAGAAAAAAAGGAATAGAGGAGAACTTCCTCAATTCAATATAGAATAGCTACCACAAAATAGCTACAGCTCAGTATAAATAATGGTGAAAGATAGAGTGTGTTCCCGAAGATCGGGAATAAGGCAAGAAAGATGTCCATTTAGCACTGCTGTTCAATGTCATGATGCAGGTTTTAGCTGACACAGTACGAAGAGAAGGAAATAAAAGCCACATATTGGAAAGTAAGATATAAAACTGTCCATATTTGCAGATGACATAATAGTCCATGAGAAAATACTAAAAAATTATTTAAAAAGCAAAAAGCTCTCCTTAAATAAGTTAAACACAGTCTCAGGATATTAAGACTAACATACAAATACCAATTATATTTTTGTCTACTAGACATAACAAAAAAACACCAAACTTAAAAATGCCATACCGTTTACAATCACTCAAGAACTTGAGAAATAAGTGTGAGACAAAACATGTATAGGATTTAAGTGCTTTAAACTACAAAACCACTAATGAATAAATCAAAGAAGATCTAAATAAATGGGGGCCTGATCTGTGGTGGTGCAGTGGATAAAGTGTTGACCTGAAACACTGATGTCGCTGGTTCAAAACCCTGGGCTTGCCTGGTCAAGGAGTTGATGCTTCCTGTTCTTCTCCCTTCTCTCTCTCTCTCTCTCTCCTCTCTAAAATGAATAAATAAAAATCTTTAAATAAATGGGCAGAGGTACTGTTTTTATAAATTGAAAAAGTCAAAATAAAGATGTCAGTTCTCCCCAAATTATCATATAGGTTTAATACATCTGCTATCAAAATATTGGCAAGATTTTTTTGGTAGACACAAAAAAGATTATTATTTCAAAGCGTATATGAAAAAACAAAGGAACTATAGTAGGAAAATCAATTTTGGATAAAAGAGGAAGAGTCAGTATACCTGATTTCAAGACCTAAAATAAGCTACAGTAATCAAAACTGTGATACTGGTGGAGGGTTGGATGCATAGGTCAATAGAATGGAATACAGAATTCAGAAAGATTCTCATTCCAATATGCACAACTTATTCTTGACAAAAGTGCAGAAGCACTTCTCAACACATGATGCCACAAAGAAAAATAAAGGAACCTCAGTCTAAGTCTCACAATCAACCACAGACTTGAATATAAGACTATGTAACTGTAAAACTTAATAAAAAACCAAAACAGAAGGGAATCTTTGGGATCTAAGACAAGATAGAGTTCTTAGACTTGACACCAAAAGCATGATCCATAAAAGAAAAAGAAAATGATAAGTTGGAGTTCATATCAAAGTTAAAAACTGCAGGAAAGTATGGTTTGTCTTAAAGTCTAGGCAGGTGCACAAGGAGGTGACTGTATATGTTGTTAGGGAAGTTCTCATTGAAGGGTGCATTCCTGGATCCCCCACTCTTCTGCAGGACAAGCTCTCTTAGCCTGCAGGCCGCCTGGGTAGCTTCTCAGATAGGACTCAGAATGTTGCTCAAGGGCCTGGGAAGACTTTAAAACTTTGCAAATTAACGGGATGAAAAGACAAGCTAACGACTAGGAGAAAATACTTGGAAACCACATATTCAACAAAGTACTAGTGTCTAGAATATAAAAGGAACCCTCAAAACTCAATAGTTAAAATAAAACAAAACAAAATAATCAAAACTACCAAGTTAGAACATAGGCAAAAGATAGAAGCTGTCATTTCATTGACTACAGTATACAAATGGCATAGCAACACAGGAAAAGATGTTCAATGCCATTGGCACAGAGCAGCGGTTTCCAACCTTTTTCATTATAGTTAATTCAACATAACTAGTTACTAAAATATATTGAGTGTTTTTGCTGATCTGACAAAAAAAAATAGGTATAATTTTGATTCATTCACACCAGATGTCTAATGTGTTGCTGTTGTTATTTTTTTTATTTGACAATCTAAGGGAAAAGAGGTCAGTGTCCCAGACTAAATAGTCAGGTATTGCATGTTTTAAAAATTGTTGCAGCACAGCAGTTGATAATTGAAGCCATGGAGAAATGCAAGTTAAAACCACTGCAGACCTATCAGAATGACTAAAGTGGAAAGCAGTAACAACAGCAAGTGTAACAACAGGATGCAGAGAAGCTGGATCCAGATCCCTCACATGTTGCTGGCAGGAATGTAAAATGTCCAGCCACTCTGGAACAGAGTGTTGTAGGCAGTTTTTTAAAAGAATTAAAATGCAACTACTGTTTGACCCAATAGTTGCACTCCTTGGCATTTATCCTGGGGAAATGAAAACATGGTCTTACACAAACCTGTATGCGATGTTTATAGCAGTTTTATTAGTCACAGACAATTGGAAACAACCCAGATGCCCCCTCCCGCCCTTTCTTTTTCTCTCTCCCTCTCTCCCCCACCCCCACAGCCATGGCTTAAATGGTTCTAGCAAGTTGGCCTAGGGTGCTGAGGATGGCTCCATGGCCTTGCTTTAGGCACCAAAATAGCTTTGTTGCTGAGCAACAGAGAAGTGGCCTCAGATGGGAAGACCAGTAGGAGGCGTGACAGGTGGATTCCAGGCAGGTCGCATTTGGAAGTCTGTCTCTCTGCCTCCCTACCTCTCTTCACTTAATTAAAAAAAAATTTATAATGTATGATTCCATTTATGTAACATTCTGGATATGATAAAATTAGAGATGGATAGCAGGTTAGAAGAGGATGAGGTGGGAGGACAGTGGATGTGACTAGAAAAGGGCAACATGAGGGATCCCCATGGGGGTGGAAATACTCTATTTTTGCAGTGTCTATTTACAGTGACGTTGTCATGATACTGTACTGAAGTTTTGTACTATGTAACTATCAAGAAACTGGACAAAAGGGTATTATTTCTTATACTTGCATGTGAATTTGTCTCAGATTAATTTGGTCAGTTGTCTCAAAATAGGTTAATTAAAAAATAATTGAATGCAATTTTTAAACATTTTAATACAAAATTGTCTTTAATGAAAAATGAGCCATTCTCCCGTATTTTATTCCTTCTCTTTCAAAGTCACCTCTCAGTGCTATAGCTCCACTGCCAGTCACCCATCTTTTTTCATACTTGTATAGATTTCTGAGTTGCTCTGAATATTTCAGAATTGATTGTTGCGTACATAACAAGGACAAAATTAGGGATTGGAACTCGTTGCATTATTCTTGGCACGGCAGTTTGTCCCTGTCTCCCGTGTGGTGGCTACAGGGCTGAGTCCTGTGTCTGGGTGTCCTGAAGGAGACACAAGGGCTGATGACTTGGGTCAGGGCCTGGCCCAGCTCGTAATGTGCTTGTGTAAACCTATGGCAGGAATCGAGCCCACTGGAAACATGGTGAAGCAGCTGGCCAAGTTTACTGTGGACACTATCAGCGCCGGGCAAGGAGACTTGATGGTGTTTGTTGAGGACCCAGAAGGGAACAAAGAAGAGGTATGTTGGAGAATGCTGCCTCCTCTGTAAGAATCCCATGGAATTTGTCACAGGGCAGGGACTGTGCCTCCATTTTTCTCATTAAAACTCACAATAAAAATTGTTTTTTACTGAAAGGATCCTGAGGCTTACAATGGTTGAAGTTACTTATACTTTGCACATACTGTTCCTTTTGTCTACTTATCTTCTTAAGACTATATTTTATTCCTAGTGCTTCATACCATCTGAAATTCTAAGTTCACTGGTACATTGTTCATTTCCTCCACTACAGCAGGGATTTTACCTGGTTTGCTCTATTTAGGGGTACCTAACACTGGACCCAGCATTTCATGAATACCTAACATACATGGCCAATAAAGATTTAAGTTACTTGCTTTATAATCTCTCTCATCTGGAGAGTTTCAGCCCTGTGACAGCAGAGTCCTGACTTGGTTATACCTTTGTGTTACATTATTTGTTTCTGTGACTTCAAGTTATTCTTTTCCTGGGCAGTTCTGTAGGAGTGATGGGGCAGGAAATGGCCAGGACAGGTTCCTGACCTGCCAGCTCTCTGCAGGACATTGACTGGCTCAGAATGCTTTTACTCATACCTGGTGCCTTCTCTAACTGCTGCTCATCTTCTGTTCTAGGCACAAGTGACCCCTGCTAGTGACAAGAACAAGACTTACTCTGTGGAGTATCTGCCTAAGGTCACCGGGCTGCACAAAGTAAGATGAAGTGTCATGGCTGTTGCTTGGACTGCTCTTCGGTACTTGCTTCAATATGTGTGGAAGGAAGGATATCTTAGGAAAAAGTGATTTTCTTAGTTAACTTGTGATTTTCCTTTCTGCTTATAAAAGTATCCATGCTCATTATAGAAAATTCAGAATCCCCATGAATCAGACTTGAGACATTAGCTAATCTATCTAGATTTGTTGAATTCCACTAAGTTTTTTATAATTTTTTTCTTTTTTTCATTTTATTTTGTGACAGAGACAGAGATAGAGACAGACAAATAGGAAGGGGGAGAAATGAGAAGCATCAATTCTTCATTGTGGCACCTTAGTTGTTCAGTGACTGCCTTCTCATATGTGCCTTGACTGGGGGGCTACAGCAGAGCAAGTGACCACGTGCTCAAGCTAGAGACCTTGGGCCTTAAGCCAGCGACCTTTAGGCTCAAGCCAGCAGCCATGGGGTCATATCTATGATCCCACGCTTAAGCCAGCAACCCCACACTCAAGCTGGCAAGCCCATGCTCAAGCTGGATGAGCCTGTGCTCAAGCCGGGCGACCTTGGGGTTTCAGACCTGCATCCTCTGCATCCCAGTCTGACACTACCTGGCCAGGCAGTTTTTTGTAATTTTCAAATTCTGCCTAGGTAACTACATACCTGGAGTATAAATGACATGCCATGAGCTTTGCCTTTAATGCTGCCTTAAATAGCCCCCTTCAAAGTGTTCTGGAGCCTGACCAGGCGGTGGCACAGTGGATAGAACGTCAGACTGGGATGTGGAAGACCCAGGTTCAAGACCCTGAGCTTGCCAGCTTGAGCGTGGGCCCATCTGACTTGAGCAAAAGCTCGTCAGCTTGGACCCAAGGTCACTGGCTCCAGCAAGGGGTTTCTTGGTCTGCCGAAGGCCCACGGTCAAGGCACATGTGAGAAAGCAATCAATGAACAACTAAGGTGTTGTGACAGCAACGAAAAACTAATGATTGATGCTTTTCACCTCTCTCCATTCCTGTCTGTCTGTCCCTGTCTATCCCTCTCTGACTCTCTCTCTGTCCCTGGAAAAAAAAGAAGTGTTCTGGAGCATCTGTCAGCAATGAAGCCTGAGCATGGAGAAGACCCATTGACTGTAGTGGAGGCCAGTGGCCCACTCTTGCACATGGAGAATTGATGGGGAACCAGCCCCAGGCTCATTGTCTCAGCAGCATTCTGAGTTCTGTTCGAGTTGATGTTCACTTGGCCTATGGGTGGGGGCTAAGTGAGTCTTGCAGAAAAGTGGAGTGAAACCTTCAACAGTACACACAGGCCTGTCCCTGTGAACCATGACAAGACTGAGACGTAGACCGTACTCACCACCTCGGTCTTTAATGAATTCAACTGGAACCATGCCCATAGATTTATACCCTTAGAACGTCATGAGTTTAGGGGGAAAATCTTGAAGAGAGCATTTATAATGTAACACATATATTCAATTCATATGAAGCCTAACCTAATAATCCTTAAAAATTTAAAAGATGAGGACTCTGGTTCAAGTTTTAGATAGACCGGACCTATGATGGTGCAGTGGATAAAATGTTGACCTGGAACACTGAGGTCAGGGCTTGCCGGGTCAAGGCACATATGGGACTTGATGCTTCCTGCTCCTCTCCCCTTCTCTCTTTAAACAAACAATCTTAAAAAAAGTTTTAGGTAGAAATCTGTATTTTTTCTTAAATCCATGTGTCTGGGAATGAACTTAATCCCTTGAGAAATACTTTGATTCTAGGTTTGAAATTGTGGAACTGTGCATTGTATTCCGGGGAACAGTGGTCCCTTCTGCAGTTGACTTAAAGGGCTGCCTTCCTAGAGATTCAAGTACAAGTATTTGTTCATATCCTACTGGAGGGGTTAAATATATCTGATGGAAGCATTTTTAGTTTGCTGAAGGCCAGATATCTCAGGCCCCACCATATGGCTGATGGAGCCAGGTGGGAGTCTCATTCATGCCAGTAACAGGGCTCCTGGTTCCAGCCCCCTTTGTGTGAATGAATAATCAGAGGAGGATGGAAGAGAAGATCACAAAGCATGTGGCTTGATCTGGTAGTCTTGATGGGCAGGGAGAAGTGATTATATGTCGTCTCTCTGTCACTTGTAGGTCACAGTACTTTTTGCAGGACAGCACATCTCTAAGAGCCCATTTGAAGTGAATGTCGACAAGGCCCAGGGAGATGCTACTAAAGTCACGGCGAAAGGCCCGGGTTTGGAAGCTTCAGGAAACATCGCCAATAAGCCGACCTACTTTGACATCTACACAGCAGGTACCATGCCTTTCCTCCATGAACTGGGCTTTCTTGTAAAACCAGAGAAGGCTTGGGGTGCTTGACCTTTGTCTTTTAAATCAAACAGCCAACAATAAAAATAGCTTTTTTCAATTTCTCCTCCCTGTCCTGATAAATTTATCTTAAAAAATTTTTAATTACAGTTTATATGCAGTATTATTCTGTATTGGTTTCAGGTGTACAACATAGTAATTAGACAATTATAAACTTTTTATAAAGTAGTCACCCTGACATTTCAAATGCTTACATGACATGACTATACTCCCTATGCTATTATTTACATTCCTGTGATTATTCTGTAACTACCAATTTGTACTTCTCAATATCTTCACCTTTTCAGCCAGGCCCCCAAGTCCCCTCCCCTCTGGTAATCATCAATCTGTTCTGTTTCAAATGTGTTGGTTATATTTTTATATTTTTCAAAACTAGTTTCCCCCCAAAAAAGATCTTACACACAAGCTTGACATTGATTATTAAGAATCAGTCAATTTCTGTACATATTTCTTATTTGACTAAATAAATGTTCCAAAGAAACTTAAGTTTTAAGAATCCTCTACTAGACCAAATTCTGTACAAGGTCCTGTGTGGGTTTGGCGGGGAGGAATGAATAAGATACAATTCTTGAAATGTCAGCTTTCTTTCTTTCTGGTGCAGAGAATGGGAGGGAAGGAAAGTTCAACTGTGCCTGTCCCTCTCTGCTGGCAGAAAACAGTTTTGCACATCATGGTGTGGCCCTTGTGAGTGGCTCTGCCTCCTTCGTTTGCAGTTTGTACTTGCTTTTATGCTCATCAGCAGTGAGCTTTCTGAGAAGGTTCTGGGGCTCATGGAATGTTTGCTCTGTCATAGGTGCCGGAGTGGGTGACATTGTTGTTGAGGTGGAAGATCCCCAGGGGAAGAACAGCGTGGAGCTGCTTGTGGAAGACAAAGGAAACCAGGTGTACCGATGTGTGTACAAACCAATGCATCCTGGCCCTCACGTGGTCAAGGTCACCTTTGCTGGGGACACCATTCCCAAGAGTCCCTTCGTTGTACAGGTTGGGGAAGGTGAGTGCTGGGGTGGCCAACCACGTGTGCTTCTGGCATCCAGGCTCACTGTGCACATGACTGGGCCCCACGGCCAGGAGAATGGTCAGGGACCAGAACTGAACTCTCACCTATCTATCCCCTTTCTGTGGGAAGTGGGTTCATTTGTCCTCAAGATATTAATACTGATATCTCTCTGAGAGTTGTGAAATGACCTCACTGCTTTAATATTAACTCATTTAATTCTCCCCAAAACACTTATCCAGGAGGGTCAGTTATCCCCACTGAGAAATGCAGGACTGAGGCCGCCGAGGCGTTGGCGTCTGTGGCCAAGGTTAGCTGCAGTAGCACTGCTGGTGCTCCCTCTCCCCCGCCCCCACTGCTTGGCCTCTGCTGGCTCCCAGGCACTGCATCTAACCACACCAGCCTTGTGTTCCAGCTGCTATTATTATTCCCAGTTTGCAGTGGACACACTGAGGCTTAGATGACATAAGATAACGTTGAGTAGGGGCTAGGCATCAGTAGGAGTAGAACCCAGGTCTCTCGACTCTTTAACCACACTGCTAAACTCCCTCTGTAGCCAGAAGCATGTATTTTTCTATTAGACCTTTACCTTCTTTTTTGTTGCTCTTCCTTTCCCCTACCCCGACCCCCAACTTTGCTGCCTTTTCTAATCAATACTTGCCTTTTCCTGTTCTGTCCTGCATCTGCACCTGCAGACCTGGTGTCCTCTTCTGAATCCTGCCTCCGGGCTAGCCTGGACCCTGAAGCTGTTGGCTTCCTAGTTGAGAGCACTGGGCCAGAGTGCTCTCAACTGGCACCTTGATTGGTAAGGGCTGGTTGGGTGGGGCTTCTTTGCCAGTTCATTGTGTTTCCTGCAAATGTCAGCTGAGCCTATGCAGTTTGTGGCCTCAGGAAATGACAGTGTAGGTGTTATCACAACATGTCCAGCCAGACAACAAGCCCACCTCTTATTATGATGAAACATTTCAAAATGGTGGAGAATCTGGCAGTTTCCTTCAAAGTCTAGCTCCATTTAGTGTTTATAAGAACTGAGCAGCTACCCTTTTGATATGAAGATCATTGCTCATGCTCAGAATTTTTATATGAGTATTTAGTTTTTTTAAAGACACATTTAAACCCTCTAAGGGAGGTCCTGTCATCTCATTGTGACTTATTCTTTTTTTTTTAAGCATTTTTATTTTTTATTTTATTTTTTTTACAGAGACAAAGAGAGAGTCACAGAGAGGGATAGATAGGGACAGACAGACAGGAATGGAGAGAGATGAGAAGCATCAATCATCAGTTTTTTGTTGCCGTTGCAACATCTCAGTTGTTCATTGATTGCTTTCTCATATGTGCCTTGACCGCGGGCCTTCAGCAGACTGATTAACCCCTTGCTGGAGCCAGCGACCTTGGTTCCAAGCTGGTGAGCTTTTTCTCAAACCAGATGAGCCTGCGCTCAAGCTGGTGACCTCGGGGTTTTGAACCTGGGTCCTTCCGCATCTCAGACCGACGGTCTATTCACTGTGCCACCGCCTGGTC
This sequence comes from Rhynchonycteris naso, assembly GCA_037038555.1. NCBI lineage: Eukaryota > Metazoa > Chordata > Mammalia > Chiroptera > Emballonuridae > Rhynchonycteris > Rhynchonycteris naso. The sequence continues at coordinate 18,417,208 of CM073004.1, read as the reverse complement.
AGGCTCATTGTGACTTATTCTTGATATGACCAACTTTTCTCCCCTTGACAAATTAGAAAAACAACAGCACTACATATTCATAAGCAAAACTCTGACATAACACTAAAAAGAATTTGAACAGCTTTCCTTGTTCCATAGTGTTTTCCCACTTCCTCTGTCATGGATTACCCTTTTCATTCCTGGCCTATCTCTTTATCACTTGTATTCTATAACATTTAATTAATAGAGTGTTTCTTTTGATATACTACTCCTTCCTTCAATTAAATGATTTTATATAAAGAAGAAGCTGTATATCATTTTCACAATGAAAACCAGTGGTACTTGCCACAGAATGCTACCATAAACTTAAATACATCCATGAAGCACTTAAAATCTCTAACTCCAAGGCTGTATGTGTTTCTTTGGGATCTAGTTGTTTGCCAGATTGCCAGCTGAGGACATTGTATGCGGGAGGAATTACCTTCCTTCTGTGGAGTAAACTAAAGAGTTTCCTTCTCTGGAGTTTGTGACCCATAGTGTGTAGAGAGCTATCAAATATGCAGTGTCAGATTTGGAAAGGAAAAGCCACTTAATAAACAACATGACATTTTACCCATTAATCTCCCATTTCTATACTTAATGAGAAGGATGTCCATGTTGACAATGAATTCCTGGGGTACAAGGATGTCTTTTATCAACTTTGTGATGAACTCACCGTAGCACTAATTTTGTGGACCTCATGTAAGGAATGTTAGAAGCTACCTTTGTCCTTAGTTTTTAGACTTACAATTTTAGCTTTTTACCAGATCTAGACATCAACTTGAGAGTGATGTTCATTGCTAATAGTTGCATTCATAGCCACCCGCATTCCTAGGACCTTGTAACAGAAGGCACTGAAATGTTTGTCTGCCTTGGCCAGAGTGAGGCTGGCTGGCTCCCTTTTGAGCTATCCTCTGGCTCTTTATGTGGAAGACGACAATGTTTAGACTTTTAGAAATGACTGACCCAAAGTTTGGGACCTGGTCAGTTGTTTTCAAACACTACATTCTTCAAGTTGACTTGAAAAAATCCAGTCATCCCAATTAGTGGGCCCTTGAGTATAGCAGTGAGGTTTGAACAATGGCCAGCACTAGGTCTTAACTGCCCTTTACCACTGAGAGGAGAAATGCCAGGATTCAGCCGGTACCTTGAGCCCAGGGAATCCACACCGCTCTCTGGTTTTCTTTGCCAAAGTAACTTTTCCTCAGTCGCTCTGCGGTGTTGCTGGACAAAGTTATGTTTTGTCCTTATTAGCTAGCCTGGTGTGCTCCCTAAATGGGACCCCTGGTCTCAGCAAGTGCCGCATACTCTTTGTGCAGAGCAAATATTTTCTTGGCGGGTGGCTCCAAGTTACCTTGGCTCACTCAACTCTGACTAAAGAATGAAAGCTTGAATTGATGTTGAAACTCTGCTTGCAGCCTGCAATCCAAATGCCTGCCGGGCCAGTGGCCGAGGCCTGCAGCCCAAAGGCATCCGCATCCGGGAGACTGCAGACTTCAAGGTTGACACCAAAGCTGCTGGAAGCGGGGAGCTCAGCATAACTGTGAAGGGTCCTAGTAAGTGCTCCTTTGTTCCCTCATCTCAGGTATGATTTCAGCTAAGTTTGTAGCCGTGGCATGAATTTCACTCCATGGTCACTTCTTATCAATTTATCCCAGAGATGTGTCAAAGATTTGAGGCTATCTGTACTCCATAAGGAAGGAAGCAGTGATTGATTAGTAGTGTCTGCCCTGGTTGCAGGTCTGGACAGTGGTGGCTGGGTAGACTCACATTATATTAAGGCTTATGGAGTAGAAAAAGCAGTGAGGTAATAGGTTTGGGAAATGCTGTCCTTGGAACAACAACCTGAAGAGGTCTATTTTTTTATTTGAGTAAACCTAGGCTTAGAGAAAAAAGATCCTGCCCAAAGTCCCACAGCTTGTAAGCATCTGAACTTGAATCCAAGCAGTCTCCAAAGCCACTGATTTGCCACGACAGGTTACGTTTTATAGACTATGAAATTATGTCAGGTACCTAATTACTATTACCAGTGCTTGTAGAAAGGGTACCAAGTTCCCTAAGGTTAAGTTTCCTTTGTAAAAAAAAGACCAGTTGTGGACAACTCATTCTTGCTCCCTCTTTTGGGAAAGGAGACAATAGATACAGGACAACATCCTTGAGTTTTTCCCTGGACCAGATAAGCAGCTCAGCATATCTAGTTGCAGGTATAGTAGCCCTTGGCTTGTAGAACCCTGATCTTCCTATGCTAGGACTGCTCTTACCCTCTGTGCTCCCAACAGGCTGGGCCAGGGTATTCTGAGTTCCAGAAAGTTAATATTTGATCAGGAGTACCAAGCTTTGGGGCAGGCTGAGCCCAAGGGCAGCTAAGGTTCTAGACTGCTCAGACCTAGAGCCAAGGGAGGGCTATCCTCCCTCCCAGCTTATTGCTACAGGAGCCAAGGAGGCATTCTTTTTTCCTAACACTGGATTCTAGCTTGAATAAATGGCTTTCCTGGCCAAACCTCAAGGCTCAACATAAAACAAGTTCCTGCCTGATAGCTTGCTCTGAAGTTTGTGGTATAACATCTAAAACCTGCCTTCTTGTAGATAGCACCCAAGGGCTTTCTCATTTTTGCCAGCTTTCATTGAAAAAGATATGCCAGGACACTAACCTGAAACTCATGCCAAATATGCATAAAGATTCATTCCTGACACTATTTTTTATTGGGGGAGGGGAGGAGCTAAGATGGGTAGGATTATTAAGGAAAAATTGAGATGTGACTAGATATATTTTTGCACAAACCCGGGAGGTTCAAGACCTGCTAGCCCCCTCCTAATTGAGAGAGCCTCCTACAGTCAGTCAGTTGAAAATCTGCTTCCCCATAATTTGAAGCAGAGATGGGTCCATTTTTAACTTTGGATGAATCCCTCCCTGTGACGCAGCCTACTTTAGCTTTCCCCTGTGGCTTATGTTTTGTGCATATTGCTGTCTTTCTGTTCTTGTCTTTTGGGTTCTCATTCTGAGCCTAGGATTGCATTGGAAAGATGGTGTGCTTCCTTCCCACAGAGGGTCTGGAGGAGCTGGTGAAGCAGAAAGGCTTTCTGGATGCAGTCTACGCATTCGAGTATTACCCCAGTACCCCAGGGAAATACAGCGTCGCCATCACATGGGGGGGACACCACATTCCAAAGAGGTGAGCCCCCAGCTGGAGTTGGGTCCCTTCTGAAGGTGTGCTCAGCCCAGGGCAGGCTCATGGCAGTTGCTTCCTGGGCTGCAGGAGGGAAAGAGATCTGCTTCGTTGAAAACATTATTATTATTATTATTATTATTATTATTATTATTTTTTAGCATAGCTCACAGACATTTGGCCTGTTCTCAAAAGCAGCAGAAAGTCACTGTGGTTTCGGCTGCCTTGCTTTAAATCAGATGCTGGTGGTTTGGGGCTGGTGGGAGGTGGGGAAGCTAGAAGGAGCAGTAATAGAGAGCAAATGGGCTGTGTGTCTGTACACTCTTACATAAACTGAGATTCTATTTCTTTCAATGTGTGCCTCTGTTAGGAATGCCAAGGGGGTAAAATCTGCCCCGGTTTACATTAAAATCCTCTCCGTGAGTGTAGTCATGAACCAAAGGACCCTTCTGCAGTTTGGCCGTGAGGGTGGTGGTTTGCCCGCCCTGTGTTTTTCAGCTCTCCTGGGGGCAACTTTAAACTCTGAATAAATTTAGTTTACCTTGAGAAATATCTGGGCATATTATAGGGTTCTGAGAATCTAAGCCGACTGTTGTTTCATTTCCTGCATGAAACTTAAAGCACATTCATTCCTGCATGGGCTAATGCCAGTTCAACCTAGTTTTCTTGTTGTAGCATAAGCAGGGTGTGGAAAAGTATGCACCTTTTTGCCTTCCAGGGCTCACAGTCCTGTGAGTCCTGAACACAAAAGTAATTGAGCAGAGAGCTATTGCAAGGCAGTGTAGCTTGAGTGCCAAGCCAATGGCCACCTGCATGCCCTGGACAGCACTTTACTCTATATTGTTGACCTAATAATGGCTATGGGGGGACCTGCATGGAGGAAGGGCTTGGCTGGAGATAGGCCTGCAGGTTTAAGGATCCAGCAAGTAGAAAGAATATGCGTAAGCAGCCTATGGCTGTATTTCACACCTGCTTTGCTCTTCTTTAATGCTTCTTCTGTTCCTTTAATTTAGCCCCTTTGAAGTTCAAGTTGGCCCTGAAGCAGGCATGCAGAAAGTCCGAGCATGGGGCCCCGGCCTCCATGGTGGGATTGCTGGGCGGTCTGCAGACTTCGTGGTGGAGTCCATTGGCTCTGAGGTGGGGTCTCTGGGTAAGTGAGAGCAGCTGACCAGCAGCTTCTGGAGGTCTGAGATTACAGGGGGCTTGGGTCTGGCATTGCCAAGAGTTGGGTCTCCTGAGCCTCACTACCCTTAACTGCCTAGTCTCCTCACCACCTGAGGCCACCCACCTCTGCATATGGCTGTGGAATGACAGTCCCCATCTCCCTTCTGCCCTTTGGTTGCCCTCTCTTTCATTCTTTCATTCAATCACTGGACCTTGAGAGTAGAGGCTTTCTATGGATGTTGTTCCTCCAACATTAAGTAAGCACACAGCAGATAATGTTGACTGATGCTTAGTTTAGACAATGAATTAATTGTTTTGAAATCAGAAATTTGGGGATAAATATTCTTTGGAACACAACTGAATACATTTAAAATATACATCTGATGCATATATAATTATTTTAGATCATTGGTCAACACTGATCTTTCTTCAAAGGATCAGAGAGAAAATATTTTGTATTGTGGGTTATATTCTCTCTCACAACTAGTAGGTGATTCTATTGTAGAAAATATGTAAGTGAAGGAGTATGGCTGTCTTTCAGTAAAACCTTATTTACAAAAACAGGAAGTGAACAGATATGGCCTACCGGTCATAATTTGATGACCTCAATTTCAGGTAATAGAAATAAGCAAAAAGGAGAAAATAAAAAAATCACATTAAATTTTTCCTTTTAGAGCCTGACCAGGCGGTGGTGCAGTAGATAGAGCATCAGACTGGAGCACAGAGGGGACCCAGGATTGAAACCCTGAGGTTGCTGGCTTGTGTGTGGGATCATAGACATGATCCCATGGTTGCTGGCTTGAGCCCAAAGGTTGCTGGCTTGAGCAAGGGGTCACTCGCTCTGCTGTAGCCCCCCAATCAAGGCACATATGTGAAAGCAATCAATGAACAACTAAAGTGCTGCAATGAAGAATTGATGCTTTTCATCTCTCTTCCTGTCTGTCTGTCCCTATCTGACCTTCTCTCTGTCTCTCAAAAACAATTTTTTTTCCTTCTAGAGAAATAATATTTTAGTATATCTTTGTAGACTAGAGATAACATTAAATCTTTTGGCATATCTTTTCATGATTTTGTCTGTGCATACATATATATTTATCTGCCACAAAAAATATCCGGGGAAGCCTGACCTGTGGTGGCGCAGTGGATAAAGCGTTGACCTGGGAACACTGAGGTCACCAGTTCAAAATCCTGCACTGGTCTAGTCAAGGCACATATGGGAGTTGATCCTTCCAACTCCTCCCCCATTTCTCTCTCTTTCTCTGTGTCTCCTCTCTAAAATGAATAAAATAAAAAGAAGTTAAAAAAAAAATATCCGGGGAAAAATCTTTATATCTTTCTGCCTAAGAGAAATAAAGAACATATCTTGATTTTCCATGGAATTCCATTGCATGAATATATTTTATTGAGCTCTCCAGTTATTTCCAGGGTTTTGCTATAAAAACAATGCTGAATACATATCCTTGTGTCTACCTTTTATATGCACATCCTTGGTTATTTCCTCCAGATGAAAGCCCACAGTGGATTTGGTAGGGGGAAGGATAGATACTGGTTTAAGGCTTTTGGTACATGTTGTGATATTGCCAATAGAAAGATTTGCCGATTAACCTTTATTGTTAGATGATGTTAAAAATACACACACACACACACACACACCCTCACCAGTTTGCTCAGTGCATAGAGTATCAGCCTGGCATATGGATATCCCAGGTTCAATTACTGGTCAGGATTTACAGTAGAAGCAACTGTCTGCTTCTCTCCCCCTTGTTCTCCCCTTCTTTCCCTCTCCCCTCCCATAGCCAGTGTCTGGAATAGTTTGAGCATTGGCTCTGGGCACTGAGGATAGCTTGGTTGGTTCAAGCGAGTCAGCCTAAAAATAGCTCAGTTGATTTGAACATCAGCTCCAGACAGGGGTTGCTGGGTGAATCCCAGTCGGGGTGCACGCGGGAGTCTGTCTCACTATCTCTCTTCCTCTCACTTAAATAAAAGTATAAAATTCAGTTCTTCCATTTCTAGTGAAGAATCAGTAGGCTTGGTTTTGTGGGAAAGGGACACAAACAGATTTCAATCTTCTGAGCAATACTTGGCTTTTTGGCAGGCAGAGGGAGTGAATTGGTAGTAACATAGAATAGGTACTTCTCACCATATAACCAGGGGGCCTTCCCATCCCATCCCATCCCCCAGGGTTTGCCATCGAAGGCCCCTCTCAGGCGAAGATCGAGTATAACGACCAGAATGATGGATCATGTGACGTCAAGTACTGGCCCAAGGAGCCTGGCGAATATGCCGTTCACATCATGTGTGATGACGAGGATATCAAGGACAGTCCGTACATGGCTTTCATCCACCCAGCCACAGGAGACTACAACCCAGATCTGGTGAGTCATCTTGTTATGTTTCTGGCTTCTCTTTTCTGGCTCCTAATACTCTCCCTGTTGCCTGGAGAGTTGCCTTAAGCAGCATGTTGAAAGATGGCAAAGAGGGGCCTTTAGAGCGTAGGAAGGAAATGGGCCTGAACTGGAATCCTGGGAGTACCACTGAGTACTTTTCTAATGTTGGGCAAGTAACTTACCCCTGACTTTTCATTTCTTCCACTATAAAATAGGAATGACAGTAGTGTCTGCTTCCTAGAGTTTCTGGAATGATTAAAGGAGGTGACTAACATGCATAGAGACAGCCCTCAGCCCAGTGCTGGCCCATTAGGGGCTCCCTGAGAAGCTGTTTGCTTGCCACCTAGAACATCATATTTCAGTCTTGCCACTTTCTGTAGTTATTATTTCAAGATGCTCCATGGATAACGGTGTTTTTCTTTCCTCCTCAGCTCCTTTCTCTTAAATTGGAGCAATGTTTCCAAGAGCTTCTCTCAAATCCTTTGCAGGCTGATAAGCATCAAGTCTGAGCCAGCCTGGCTGACGGGAGGAGGCCCCCAGACCTTAGGTGTGCTGCTGTTGGCCCACGTGGGCAGCTGTACATAGGCTGTCTGCTGACCCTTTGCCCTCTGGGGGCTGCAGATATTTAGACTGTTGTTGGTGGCCAATGTTTTGAGCCTCTTCAGATCAACATTGAAATTGGGTATGGCTGGAAGTCTCTGCCCCAGCTACTAGAAGTTCTCTGTGTCAGTTCAGGATAAGGCAGGGAGCCCAGCCTAGTTTGGGTTTCTCTTTAGTGAGAAATCAATGACACTGTTTTTGTTGTTTTTAAGTTAGAGCCTACTTTAGCATTTTTCATCTCATAACCCTCCTGTTACATAGGTGTTGTAAAACTAGACACAGTTGTTTTGTCCTTCCCTGTCCCCTGGTCTCTGGTCTTCATAGAGGGGTTTAGTTGGGGCATTACAGGAAAGAGAATCATTATTGGCCCTTTGCCCCAGGTCCAAGCATACGGACCAGGTTTGGAGAAATCTGGATGCATTGTCAACAACCTGGCTGAGTTCACTGTGGATCCTAAGGATGCAGGAAAAGCTCCCTTGAAGTTATTTGCTCAGGTAAGTTTCCAAGGCCCTCCTGTGCAGATAGTTGTCAGGTGACAAGATCCTGCAATGCAATGGCAAGTGGCTCAGTTCATCTGATGCTCAGTTTCCTTATCTACACATTGGTAACAATAAGAATATTTATCTCATGGTTCCTGTGAGGAGAGAATGAGATTCCATTTACTCATTTACATTTACATGCAAAGCAGGGTGCTTATGTTTATCCTTTCTATTCTGTGTAAACAAGGCTTGATTGTTTCAGACTTCTCTGCAAATGTCTTGGTGTGGCTGAAGCTACCTAAGCCATGATGACAAGGATCCATGTAAACAAGGATTTATTAACTATACTGCTCATAAAAATTAGGGAATATTTTATCACTTCAGCTTCATTTTGGAAAATCCCCTAATTTTTGTGAGCAGTATATGTTCATTTAATTGGATTTGGCCAAAGGATTTTAATGTAGGCATTGAAATTAAGCATTGAGTAGTCATGGTTTTCTTTTTGGGCCATTTGCTCTTGATGATTAAAAATAAATAAATGACCTGACCAGGCGGTGGCGCAGTGGATAGAGCATCGTACTGGGATGCGGAGGACCCAAGTTCGAGACCCTGAGGTGACCAGCTTGAGCGCGGGCCCATATGGCTTGAGCAAAAGCTTGCCAGCTTGGACCCAAGGTCTCTGGCTCCGGCAAGGGGTGGCTCGGTCTGCTGAAGGCCTGCGGTCAAGGCACATGTGAGAAAGCAATCAATGAGCAACTAAGATGTTGCAACAGCAATGATAAACTAATGATTGATGCTTCTCACCTCTCTCCGTTCCTGTCCGTCTGTCCCTATCTATCCCTCTCTCTGACTCTCTGTCCTTGTAAATAAATAAATAAATAAATACATACATACAGTATTTTCTAACTTGTGGTCATGATCACTGTATTGTGAGAGTATGGCATGTCCTAGTTTTTCCATGTGGTCCTGTTGGATGAGTGTGTGGTGATGTGTCTGTCTTGGGAGGCCACAGTGGCCCTGTTTGATGAAAATAGTTGAGGACCAGTTCTGTTCTTAGCTCCTGTTCTTTTGCAGGACGGAGAAGGCCAGCCCATTGACATCCAGATGAAGAGTCGGATGGATGGCACGTACGCCTGCTCATACACCCCAGTTAAACCCATCAAGCACACCATTGCCGTGGTCTGGGGAGGTGTGAACATCCCAAATAGCCCCTACCGGGTAGGTTGTAAGGTGAAGTCTTGGCCATGGTATGAAAAAGCCCATTCTTGGGGCAGGTCTGGATTCCATCCATGCCTGATGACCACGGCAGATTCCTGGGAAGAGCCCATCATCCTAGGTGGGCCTTGAGAGATGGAGTGCCCTGAAGGGCAGAGTGCTGTAGATTGCCAAAAAGTACTATTTCTAACAATGTTAACTAGCAGTGTTTTACTGAGTCCAAGTGGAGGAAACCTTGATTACAACTTTCTCCATGTCCTCTCTAGGTCAACATTGGGCAAGGTAGCCATCCCCAGAAGGTGAAAGTGTTTGGGCCAGGCGTGGAAAGAAGTGGATTGAAGGCAAATGAGCCCACACACTTCACAGTGGACTGTACTGAGGCTGGGGAAGGTGAGCGGGGCTTCACCCAATGCAGTGATTTAAGTTCTTTTTATAACGTTTCAAGGCAGTGAACTTTGAATCAGGAAATAATCCACCTGAATAGGTAATTTAATAAACGTCAGTGCCAGTTCCTTGATGATATCTTTACTAATCCTCCATTCTTTCTCCAAAACCCTGGCTTACCACCATCCCTTTCTTGTGTTCTTACTGGAAACTTCCCAGTTAATTATTTTGGGGTGTTCGCCTGAGCTGGAGGTGATTGCTTGGGACATGCTCTTTCTTGTAAACTGGTGCTAATGAGCTGGTCTGTTCCAGGTGATGTCAGCGTTGGCATTAAATGTGATGCCCGAGTGTTGAGTGAGGATGAGGAAGACGTGGATTTTGACATTATTCACAATGCCAACGACACATTTACAGTCAAATATGTGCCTCCTGCCACCGGGCGATACACTATCAAAGTCCTCTTTGCATCTCAGGTGTGTGTTGGGGTCTAGGTTTCTTCAGGCCACCTGACCGCATATTTCTGTTTTGTTTTTTTAGCAATAGGAAAGGTGTCTTCAGAACTTTGTTCCATAGTTTTTCTCTCTGGTTGATTGAAACCAAGAAGGAAAAAGAAACCCAGAACTAAAATTTTACCACTTTTTAAAAAACTTTTTACACTAGTTTTTAAAAGTGAGACAGACTATTCGGTATGGTTCAGTGTGGTTTCCAGGGCTTTGGAAAGAAATTGATTTGTTATAAACTTTCATCAGCTCTTTGCCTGAAATATAATTAACTTCTAAATGTGTTCTATTTGGACGTCTTGGAAGCAACGACTTCGGCCTCAGCCTTTAAATTTTTATAGAGAGGAGTTTCAGGTAGGATTCCTGTTTATGAGCGACAGAGAAGATAAGGCAAGCAGTACCTAAAACTGGGAATGATGGCATCCTGGTGATTCAAGTTAACCTTACATAAAAATAGGAACATCAGAAGTAAGTTCTGTTTCTAAAGTTATTCTTGAGTTGGCCTCATCCAGTTAACCTGTTCTGCCATTATTCTGACAGTCTGTGACATTCTTTTTGAAGAATTATACCCATTCTACTTCTGATCAATTCCTCACTTTCCGCAAACTATAGCTCTCAGGTACTCCTAGAGGACCCCATATATTCTTGGTGGTATTTTTGCATCCTAAGTATTCAACAATTGGTGTTAAACCTCAGAGTTTCCAGATTTGTTTAAGGGAAACCTTCCTTTGGCCATGAAGAAAATGGATGAAAACCTGTGATGTAGGGGACCCAGGCATTCATAAGTGACCGGTTGTGCCCCTTAGCTGATGCTAGAGTATGAAGACTTGACCTGTGGGAACAGAAGTTTGCTCACTACACACTAAAGTCAGTGTTGTGCTGAGGATGCAGAAGGCTAAGCCCTGGCAGTGGCTTCAGGGGCTTTCCTACTGAGATAGTGTTTCTGTTACAGGAAATCCCTGCTAGCCCTTTCAGAGTCAAAGTTGACCCTTCCCACGATGCTAGCAAGGTGAAGGCGGAAGGCCCCGGCCTCAGCAAAGCAGGTAAGATGGCAGGCATGTGAGGCCATCCTGGAGGCTCTGCAGGCCAGTGCAACAGGCGTGCTTGGTCCAGGGTCTCAAGGGACTTAATCTCCACCCAAAGCAGGTGTTCTGTCAGGGCTCCATCCAGTTCAGCAGGGCAGAGCTCCTGCCTGGGCTGTTGGCAGTGGCTGAGCCCCAGCCTGCCTCTGGCTGCCTTGCTGGAGCAGGTGATGATGAACCTGTCAAACTGGTTCTAAAAGTGAAACCACTCCAGCCAGACCTGTCTCCTCACTTCATGGTTTATCTTTCCAGGTGTGGAAAATGGGAAACCAACCCACTTCACCGTTTACACCAAAGGGGCTGGAAAAGCCCCACTGAACGTGCAATTCAGCAGCCCGCCCGCTGGTGACGCGGTGAAGGACTTGGACATCATCGACAATTATGACTACTCACACACTGTGAAATACACACCCACTCAACAGGTAGAGTCCTTCCCATCTCCGTGACCGATGATGGCCGTGGTCAGGCCCCTTCCCCCACAGTGCTGTACCGGGTCACTGGATGTCACTGGTATAATCTGTGCCCCCATGGGAGACAGCTCTTCATGCCTTCTTCTGAAGCTCTCTGGAGCTGACAAAGCCCGATGGTTCTATCAGGAGGACCTGAAGGATTCTCAGGAACAAGCAGGAAGCTAGCCCGTCTCTCCTCACCCCAAGCTCCACCTCCATTTTGGGTGTTAGCAGAGAAATGCTCTTAAGATTCACTACTTATATCTACCTCTCCTTAAACACACTCTTCCCATCCTTACCAGTTGTCTTTTAGTCTTTGTTTAATTAGAGAGCAAGAGTTGCCACGCCTTTGTTTTTGTTTCCCCTGGCCCTTTTAGTTTAGTTTAGGGTCTTTACAAGTTGTTATAGTGGGGTCTTTCTCAGTCTTTCCTCAAAGAGCCTGTGTTCAGTCTTTAGGCCCTCAGACCTGAAATACTGTTTAAGCCCCCAGATTGTCCTCGTTTAGAAAACGCAGGAATACAGACAGGACTTTATCATCCAGGGTTTTTTGCTCTGATTATTTTAGGCAATAAGGGCCTAAAAGAACTGTGTCTTTGTACAAATTCATGCTTGTTTGAAGTATTTTTTTCCTCTCATGTCCACACCTCTAAGATCTGGGGAGCCGGTACCCCTGCAGAAAAGCCTGGGTTTTACTACTCCTGCAGTGTTCTGAACAGTCACTCCACACCTTTGCGATTCTTTCCTTGAAGAACAGTCCCTTGTGTGAGAAATGCCACCTGTGAGCAAGGCGATACTTTCTTCAAAAACAGTGCTCAGAAAGTGTCACGCAATGTGGAGTTGACCAGAGTGCATGGGGAGGAGGAGGGGACAGTGATCTTGAGGGAAGGTGTCGCTGTCCCCTTGCCCTAGGGGCTCCATATCCGAGAGCTTCCCTGGCACTCGGGTTTCTCGGGGCAGGTGTGTGTGCCCATCACAAGTGTGGCCTTGTGCTTCTAACTTTGGCTTGTTTGTTTGTGTTTTTACTTCAGTGAGGTGTGCATTATTATAGTGGTAAAACCAGTATACTTTTGTTGATGGAGTACCCTTGTGTCACCAGACTGCTCAGTGCTAAGTAGATAATTTTCTTCCTGCAGATGCTTCTGAGAGCTTGTGGGAGCCTTACCTCTGGGAGCACTAGCTTGATGTCATTCTTCTTGCCAATACACTACTCATTTCGTAAGAGAAGGTCCCATGAAGTGTGGCATGCACACTGGTCAGATCATAAGGCCATATCATAGACTCTTCTAAAAACATTTTGAGACTCTTGCTTTATCCTGTACTTATTTTCCTCTTTGTATTTCAGCTGCACTGCTAAAAAGTAAGTTGCAGGTGTCAGAACAGGCTCAGGTTTTGACCTGCATCCCCAGAAAGGACCTTAGAACCCATTGCCTTGGATGACCCCAGCTGCCAGTTGAGGAGGTCAGGAGCCCAGGTCTTGTTTTGTTGCATTTGATATGAAGCTTAAGTGGGAGGGTCCTTACTCCAAAGTCACCCCAAGATCAAGTTTATCCAGTTCCCTGATAGCAGAAGGTTTGAAGACTATTTGCACACTCAGTGGCCACTTGGGGCTGTTTGCACAAATGGTGCCCATTATACACTTAAGGAGCATGGTGAGGTCATGGTGTCGGTCATGACCTCTAGTGTGAAACGCTCCGCGGTGCTTCTCTGGTCATTTGTTGTTTAGAGTAAAGTTTAGTGTTTTGTTATTTGGACACCTTGCAATTCTGTATATTTCTATGTGGCATAGAAACAGATTAAATCTCTCTTCTTGGATTGTGAGTTCCCCAAGGACAAAATGTTATATATGTGTATAGTCTATCTTTCTATCCCCATCCCTGCACACAGGGCCTGATGCTGTGGCTACTCTGTGTGGACTTGTGGCTAAATCGGTAAATAAATAAAGCCTCAACTCACAGAGACAATTTGAGAACTCTGTAATCTGCCAGGAGAGTGCTGCCTATATATCCTATTCCCCTTTGAACTATCTTTTCTAAAGAGCATCGAACAGCTCAGGATTGGGTTAAATAAGTGTACTTTTGAGCTCTTTTCTTGGATATTGTTAAGATTAAAGGCCTAGGTCAGCCCAGAAGGCTGTGCCTGACACCAGGGCGGAGAGCATACTTTGTGGGCTGATACCCACAGGCACACCTGTGGTGGTTTCAGGGAATAACAGGCTGGAACTTTCCAGAATTGCAGTTGTTTGGTGTTTGTAAAGAGATGGGAATGGGTTCTGGCTCCGGGGTACAGGGTGCGGGGTGCAGGGTGCATGCTTTGCCCTCAGAATGCAGACTGCAGTGGGAGGGGCCTCGGCCTTCCCTGATGGCTGGCTCTTTGCTCCCCCGCCTTGCAGGCTGCTGCTGTCTCCTGCAGGGTCCCAGAGCCACCGCTTCATGTGCTCACCTGCCTACAGTGAACCTGGGATTGTCGTTGCTGGTTGGTCCTGTTAGTTCTTACCAGAAGATAGTGCTCAGAGCTCCTTTTCCCTCAGGGGGTGAACTTGTTGGGCTGAGGCTTGAGGACCTCAGAAAGGTCAGACAAAGACTTAATTTTATGGAAGGGAAATTATACATGCCAGGTTCCCCTGATGATTTTGCCTTCTGTGCTTTTGATTGTCTGTGACCTCCAGTGACTTCAATTTCTCACTCCAAGCTTCCCTGAACAGAGTGGTGAGACAAGCTGGTGGCGGCAGCTCCCTGACATGTTGAGTCAGGAGTCTCTGATCATTGAAAACGCCACGTGTGACGGTGGCATCTTTAGGAAACCCCATGACCTCACTGAGCCTCACCGGATAATAGTCCCTCCCTTGAAGTATTATTACTGCTGGTGGCTGGGGTGTCACAGAGGCCTGTGGTAGACGTGGTGGTGGTGGGTAGCTCTCTGTCCTGTGTTCATCTGAGCCCTCAGGTTACTACTGTCTTGGGTGTATGTGGCTTGCAGAATAAGATGAAGGTCTCAGAAGCACGTAGGGGAGAGTAAAACAGTCCTGCAGTTCAAGAAGTCTCTGTTAAGGCACTGCTCAGGCATTCCTCGCTTCACAGTCCTCTGGGGAAAAGGCATAGGCCATTCCCTGGCTGGAGCCTCCCAGCCAACCTTAAAATGCTAGACTATCGCAGGTGTCACTCTGGAAACTTCTTCCTCCCCCTATTAGATTATTTAAGGTAGATAAATGCGGAGTTGACCAGAGTGCATGGGGAGGAGGAGGGGACAGTGATCTTGAGGGAAGGTGTCGCTGTCCCCTTGCCCTAGGGGCTCCATACCCTCCGAGATGGAACCTCTACTATGAGAGCTTCCCTGGCACTCGGGTTTCTCGGGGCTTCCTATCTTTTTGTTTTATTGTTTCTTCTTATGACTGGTAATAAGAACATATTTTCTTTTATGGGATGGGGCAGCTTAACTGGAAGAGAAGTTTTCCCTCTCCTTTGCCACTCCAGAAAGGTGATCAGAAAACAGACAGTGGGTGTTGAAGAAGGTTTTTCCAGGCCCCTGGGTTAGCTGTGATGCCAGGCCCTGTAGGAGTTAGGAGCTTGGGGACCAAATGAAGTTTGGGATAAGCTGGCACGTCTGGAATGCTGAGGGGGCCGAAGTAACAAGTCAGTCTCTACTCTGTCACATCTGACCCGCTGTGTACATTTTACCATGAAATGTTACACTCCGGGGGCCAGATGGCCAGTTGGTTTTGTGTGTACTACAAATAAATCCTGGAAAATCGGTCCTCCTTTCTTCATTGATACGACCAACATTTTTCCTTGGCTTTCTTCTCCTTTGTTATTACATAAGAGATGTGAGAAAATATACATAGGCTACAAGCTACACCCTTTTAACACTGGATCAGTGACATCTTTCCGCAGGGGCTGGATTCCTGAGAGGGTCATGTCTCCCTCCCCTGTCCCTCTCATGCTATTGTCTTTCTGTGCCCAGACCTTTGAGGTGAGGGGATCTGAATTGATGGAGACAGCTGTGGGCTCTCCTGGAGCCTTGGTTAAGAGCCGGGGCATGGAGCAAGGAAGTCTGCAGTGAGTGGGCCAGGACTGCCCCGGGAGAACAGCAGCAGCGTATAAGGCCATGCTGTAGCCATGAGGCTGCTCACGAGGGACCCTGGGAAGCCACAGGCCCAGCCTGGCAACTTCTGTTACATTGATGTAGATGTGGAAGTTTATATACTACTCAGTCACCTTATAAGAGCTCCAGGTGAACTCCTGGAGATCTTTGTCTCAGCCTGGTGGCCAGAAATAGATTCCTGGGACACAGAAAAAACTGATTTTGTTCACTTAGAGTTCCCTAGGCCCAGCTGCTTTCTCCATGGCCGAGGTTGCGTGTGTAATAGGTGTGGAGGTGGGGTGGCAGAGCTGCTGAGATTGAGGTTTGGGTGCTGTGGGTGTGAGGCCCAGCTCACACTTACTTACCAGGCAGGTGACATTTGGGGGAAGTGACTTTATTTATTTTTTGTTTAGTGAGAGGAGGGGAGATAGACAGATTCCCACATGCACCCCGACCGAGATCCATCAGCAAGCCCAACTAAGAGACAATGCTCTGCGCATCTGCGCCCTTGCTCTGTTGCAGTGGAAGCCATTTTTTAGCAATTGAGGCGAGGTCATAGAGCCATCCTCAGTGCCCGGGGCCAATTCGCTCTAATCGAGCCATGGCTGCAAGAATGGAGGAGAAGAGAGATTGAGAGAGAGAGAGGGAGAAAAGTGAGATGGGGAGGGGTAAAGAAGCAGATGGGCGCTTCTCCTGTGTGACCTAACTGGGAATCAAACCCGGGACATCCACATGCCAGGCTGATGCTTTACCACTAAGCCAACCGGCGAGGGCCTGGAGGAAGTGACTTTAACTCTCTGAGCCCAAGTTTTCTTTCCTGAAAATGTTAGGATGACAGAGGGATCTACCACTCGGGACTGTTTTTGAGACTGAATCCAGGAAATGCTTAAAAACACAGCCACAGTGTGCTCATTCAGTTGTCCCTGTTGTTATTAGCTTATTTTATCTGGTGTCTCTGACATTCTTACCATGGGGCCAGAAGCGTAGAGAAATGCATAAGTTGCTTTCTGTGTCCACTAGAGTCAGATGCCCTGTGTCTCTGGGAAGGATGAGAGATCTAGAAGGCAGATGTGCACACCAGATTACGATGTTGATGTACCCAAAGGTATACTCGATTTTCTATTCCAGGGCAGCATGCAGGTTCTGGTGACCTATGGTGGCGATCCCATCCCTAAAAGCCCTTTCACTGTGGGTGTGGCTGCTCCGCTGGATCTGAGCAAGATAAAAATTAATGGACTGGAAAACAGTAAGTGTGAATGGAGGGGAGACGGGTCATTGTAGACCACCACTAGGGTCTGTCAGTTAGATTCCTTTCAAAAAACAATTAGCAGAGAAGCAATTACTGACTTAAGAGACTGTGTAATATGACAGGATTGTAATAAGACAGAATTAGTGCCATTCAGTAGAAACCTACCTGCCACTTAATGTCACCAAGCCTCAAGCTTCATCTTTATGTGGTGGAGTTGGGAGTTAAGGTGGTCAATAACCCTCAAGGGAATAATGAGAAAATTAAATGAGCTAACAACAAACTCAGAGGCTGGCACAGTAACTCAGGAACAGCCTTCAGTAACTGCTGGCATCACAGGGGAATGTTTTCATTACAGGGAAGCTGGGCACCTTGCTCTCTGGCGAGCTTCTATGGTGCCAGCTCTCCTTGGCCATGGAATCCACATTGAGGAGGGGAGTCAGGCATAAAAGCCAGCTGCCTGGCACTGAGAAACCATAACTACAATGCAGCCCTCCCCCCCCACAATATTCCTTTAGCTTATTAGGTATCTTACTACTACATGCTCATTTCATTTACTTTAAGGAAAATTTTATTAGGGAAAATTTCGAACATACTAAAGAAAATAGCACAATATGAATGCTGATGTACTTACTTATCACTTAGCTTCAGAAGTTCAGCATTTGATTATAAAACTATATTTTTACCCCAAAAATGCATAAATTGATTTTTCATCTAAAAAACATCACAGTTAAGAGTAGATTCCACTTTAGACATCACCACTTTCCTCTGCAGGCTTAACTGAAGTTACTGGTTCATTTTCTATCCTTCCAGACCTTCTTTCTGCATCTGCATGTGTATATCTGCCAGCAGAAAACATTGGGCAGTGTTTATTTTGCATTAAAATTATCTTGCCATCCCATTGTCATTACCCTGCCTTTTATATCCTTCTTAAAGAACATTCAGCCTGACCAGGCAGTGGTACAGTGGATAGAGCATCAAACTGGGATGTGGAAGACCCAGGTTCGAGACCCCAAGGTTGCCAGTTTGAGCGCGGAGGCCCATCTGGCTTGAGCAAAAGCTCGTCAGCTTGGACCCAAGGTCGCTGGCTCCAGCAAGGGGTTGCTTGGTCTGCTGAAGGCCTGCGGTCAAGGCACATGTGAGAAAGCAATCAATGAACAACTAAGGTGTTGCGATGGCAACGAAAAACTAATGATTGATCCTTCTCACCTCTCTCCGTTCCTGTCTGTCTGTCCCTATCTATCCCTCTCTCTGATTCTCTCTCTGTCCCTGTAAAAAAAAAAAAGAACATTTATACCTTAATCCCCTGTTGGCATTAGCTGTCACATGGCTGCAACCTGGCCGCACCTGGGTGGCATATGTCTACCTGCTTTCAGGCACATGGGGGGCTCAGTGACACTCCTAGGGAAGGCTACTTGTCCCACCCATGAGAGTTTCTCTGGGTCTCCATGGAGACCATCAGTGAGCACCTTCTAGACCTGTGACCCAAATGTAGGAGTTGTGAATGAGGCCAGCTCCCAGCTCCCGGGCTTTGAAACAAGAGCTCGATGCTGGCTTTTGTCCCTGGGAGGTGGGTTGAGCAGCCAGCTCTGATCGTATGAAAGGTCACTGTCTAAGCCTCCACGTGTCCTCTCTTCACTCCTTTCTTCAAGACAGACAGGGTTTGAGCTCCAGACAAGGTAAGTCACAGTGTCAATCAGGAAAATCCTCTGGGACTTGGAGCTCCACCTTGCTTGTAGCTCCCCAGTGTTCATCTAGGCAGGCCCTGTGCTGCCCGGAGTCAGGGTTCCCCTGGGTGGGGGGAGGAGCTGTGTTACCAGGGCCTTTGTTTTGGGTCAAAGTCCTTTCCTTTTATGTCAAATATAACACATGGTTTTCTGTGGCCTGCTTTGCAAATACCTTTCAAATACTAGCTCTGGGACTTTTACCTTTTTGGCTGTAAAGTTACATTTGCTGCCAAGAATTAGTAAATAAAACACTGACTTATGGAAATGGTTTTTTACGTTTATTTTTTTGTAAGAAAGACAGACAGGATGGGAGAGAGATGAGAAATATCTACTTGTAGTTGGGTCACTTTAGTTGTTCATTGATTACTTCTCATACATGCCTTGACCAGGGGACTCAAGCCGAGCCAGTGACTCCTTGCTCAAGCCAGTGACCATGGGATCATGTTGATGATCCCATGCTCAGGCCGCAGCTATACACTCAGTCTGGTGAGTTTGTGCTCAAGCTGGATGAGCCCATGCTCAAGCTGGCAACCTTGGGACCATGAACCTGGGATCTCAGCATCCCAGGTCAACGCTCTATCCACTATGTCACCACCAGTCAGGCAGAAATGTTTTGATACACCAGGAGTAAGGGAAGCAGAGAAGACAGTGTCAGATTATAATTTACTGGTCAGCAAAGCAGATTGTGGAGTCAAGTAAATTGCAGTCCCAGCTTTTTGTTCTGCTAGATGAGGACCCTTGGACAAGTTACTTAACCTTTCTGAGTCTCAGTTTCCCCTTGTGTTAAAGCTGTTGGTGATTAATCAATGCCCTATAGGGTTGAGGTAAAAATGAAAGTAGATTATATGCTATACTGGGTCCTGGCATACAAAATGCATTTAGTAAATGACGGCTATCATAATTAATATTAATGATTGTTAATGAATAATTAATTAATTGGCTTATTTGTCCAGGAGTGGAAGTTGGGAAGGATCAGGAGTTCGCCATTGACACCAGAGGGGCGGGAGGCCAAGGGAAGCTGGACGTGACAATCCTCAGTCCCTCGAGGAAGGTCGTGCCCTGTCTGGTGGCACCTGTGGTGGGCCGGGAGAGCAGCACAGCCAAGTTCATTCCTCGCGAGGAGGGGCTTTACGCTGTCGATGTCACCTATGATGGACACCCTGTGCCCGGGAGCCCCTACGCCGTGGAGGCCTCTCTACCACCCGATCCCACCAAGGTCAGCTTTTATTTTTGTTCAAGAACGTGTCCCCTGTTGTGTAATATAACTCCGTACATAGTCCTTTGATCCTGGAAAACACCTTTAGAAAATGGTGTTGTGCTGAAAATCAGTTCTCAGTGGCTGACAATAGTTCTCTTCCCTACACTTCAGCATGCAGAGTCCTGTGGGCAGCAGGGTCTCACTCCTCCTCCCCTCGTTCTCTGGGTGTGAGGGGCTCCCTGTCCCTGAGTTCTGTCCCTTCCTTTGTTTGTGTGATTATGGTACTCACTTCAAAGCGTGCCTGTCTGGGTAGGGGAGATGTGTGAGTGTGGAAGCCCCAGCCCTGTGTCTGGTGCACAGAGTGAGCTCACCCACAGACGCTATAATAATATAATTAAATATAAAAATAGGTTATTCTCATTGCCATTTCTTCCTCACAGTCCTGAATCCCGGGTGTTAGAGTATTTCCAGTGGTCTGAACAGCATGAATCCTGTAACACTGTCTTGTTTTTTGAGTCAGGAAAGAAAGCTTCGCCCTCTCCTCTCCCTCTTTTAGATACAGTCTAGTTGTAGCCCTGGCCAGGTAGCTCAGTTGGTTAGTGTCATCCTGATAGGCCAGAACTGTGGGTTTGATCCTCGGGCAGGGCACATAGAAGACTAAACCAATGAATGCATAAATGGGTGGAACAACAAATCAATGTTTTTCTCTCTCCCTCTCTCCTCCCCCTCTCCCTCTCCCCTCCCCCTCTCCCTCTGCCTCTCCCCTCCCCCTCTCCCTCCTCCTCTCCCTCTCCCCTCCCCCTCTCCCTCTCTCCCCTCTCCCTCTATCTCCCTCTCCCCTCCTCCTCTCCCTCTCCCCCCTCCTCCTCTCCCTCCCCCTCTCCCTCTCTCTCCCTCTCTCCCTCTCCCCCTGTCCCTCTCCCTCTCCTCCTCTCCCTCCCCCTCTCCCTCTCTCTCCCTCTCCCCCTCTCCCTCTCTCCCTCTCCCCCTGTCCCTCTCCCTCTCCTCCTCTCCCTCCCTTTCTCCCTCCCCCCCTCTCTCCCTCTCCCATTCCCTCTCTCCCTTTCCCTCTCCCCCGCTCCTTCTCCCTCTCCTGCTCCCGCTCCCCCTCTCCTTCTCCCCCTCTCTCCCTCTCCCCCTCTCTCCTTCTCCCCCTCTCTCCCTCTCCCCCTCTCTCCTTCTTCCTTTCCCCCTCTCTCTCTTCCCTCGCTCTCTCTCAAATCAATAAGTAAAACATTAACAAACAAAACAAAATAAAAGCAGTTTAGTATTTTTTGTTTGTTTTAAAATTTTTATTAGACATTATTTTTCATAACAGTTTAGGTTCATAGTAAGGTTGAGAGAAAGGTACAGATATTTCCCACATAATTCCTGCCTCCACACGTGCGTGGCCTCCCCGTTATCGTCCATTTCTTACAGCTGATGAGCCTACATTGATGTCATAACTACCCAAAGCCCATAGTGTACATTAGGGTTCACTCTTGGTGTTGAACAGTGTGTGGATTTGGACAAATATACAGTGACATATGTGCTACCATTACAATTATTTTTTTAGTATGCAGAGCTTGTTGAGAGAGGTATAGCAGCCAAAGGCACAGTGAGGTCCATGCAAGCTGTTCTACGAGCACTAAAACCAGAAAACCTGCTGTGTTTGTGGGACTGGATGTTTAGTCTCCAGCTGTACCCCACAGGGTCCAAGGAGCTGGGCACTGCAGGAGGCAGGGATGTTGTGCTCTGTGCATCAGAGGCCACACTTCCCTGTTGTGGCTTTCAGTGTTACTGAGCTCACAGCCACGGCTCCCTTAGCCATTTGCAGCATTGCGTGCATTGTGTCTGTAACTCAATAGCATGGTGAGTGTGTTCAAGTTGGGCCTCAGGGAAAAGGCCCACTTAACTGAGATGCAGTTCTGTGCTGGTTACAGGCTTAGGTGTGGAAAGGAGAACTGGCTGAGCAGAATGCTACTGTCAGGTAGAGTTTGACTTTTTTTCTTTCCTCAAATAGGTGAAGGCCCACGGTCCTGGCCTGGAGGGTGGTCTTGTGGGCAAACCTGCTGAGTTCACCATTGACACCAAAGGAGCTGGAACCGGAGGTTTGGGCCTAACTGTGGAAGGTCCATGCGAGGCTAAAATTGAATGCTCTGACAATGGCGATGGGACCTGCTCTGTCTCTTACCTTCCCACGAAACCCGGGGAGTACTTCGTCAACATCCTCTTTGAGGAAGTCCACATACCCGGTTCTCCCTTCAAGGCCGACATTGAAATGCCGTTTGATCCCTCAAAAGTCACGGCATCGGGACCAGGCCTGGAGCACGGGAAAGTGGGCGAGGCTGGGCTGCTCAGCGTGGACTGTTCAGAAGCGGGGCCCGGGGCCCTGGGCCTGGAAGCTGTCTCAGACTCAGGAGCCAAAGCTGAAGTCCGTATTGAGAACAACAAAGATGGCACCTATGCAGTGACCTACGTGCCCCTGACCGCTGGCATGTACACACTGACTATGAAGTATGGTGGCGAGCTTGTGCCCCACTTCCCTGCCCGCGTCAAGGTGGAGCCCGCTGTGGACACCAGCAGGGTCAAAGTTTTTGGGCCAGGAATAGAAGGAAAAGGTGAGATCCATTTAAAAAAGGAGAGAGGCTACAACTCCCTACCTTTGTCCCCAAATGTATGCAATGGTTATGTTGTCACTGGCTAGGCCTACCCTGAAAGGGGCTTCTCTTTTCTGATTTTGAGAGTTAAACGAGTTGTCTGCTGTCACTTAATTGTGTCTTAAGTGCTCCTGGGTCCCAGGTGTTGGTGATGTTCTTATCTGTGTGTTTGCTCGGCAGACGTGTTTCGTGAAGCCACCACTGACTTCACTGTGGACTCACGACCCCTGACGAAGGTGGGGGGCAACCACATCAAGGCCCACATTGCCAACCCCTCAGGGGCCTCCACTGAGTGCTTTGTCACAGACAATGCTGATGGGACCTACCAGGTGGAGTATACACCCTTTGAGAAAGGTGAGTTAGCTTCTTCTTGACATGAACCTTGTTAAAAAGCTATGCTGGGTCATTTCCTCCTGGTGGCTGATGCTGATTTCTGCCCTGTGAGCTCAGCCCATCATCTCAGCAGAGGCACTTACAAAGTGATAGGGAAATATAGTATGAAGACCTTCTTCCCCAACAGAGCCACCCACTCAGGGCCTGGCATCCTGGCCCTGTTGTGTGACAGCTGGGCTGTGTTTAGCCTAAGCCTCATCGGAGCCAGGTATGGAGTGATGTCATGGATATTAATCATTCATGTAGTTTTTTTTAGCACATTGATTTATTTCCTGGACATTAAGAATTAGAAAACATTTTGATAAATGATAAAAGCATAAAGAAAAAAGGTACCATATATTCTTATAACCTGGATATATGATCCCTATAAATATTCTGATATTGATATTTGAATCTGTTTTTATAGATACATGTATCTTCTATTATATGGATTTTTCTTTGTCTTTTGGTTAATGATTGGATGGAGTTTTCCTAAAACACAGTAGCATGTTTAAGATGACTAACTTCAATGTAGACTCACTAATATTTGTTTGGAGGAGAGATCGTGTGTGTGTGTTGGGGGGGGTTGGGTTAAATGAATGCTAAGTTAACCAAAAGCATAAATAGACAATTTATATCAATATTACTGTTTCTTTAAACTTCCTTTTTTAAATAACATGGCACACAGCCATGAAAATCTTGGAGTTAAATGTCATTTCCCACAAATAGGTGATTTCTGTACAATATGTTCTTGTTTGTTGTTTTGAACAGGCCTCCATGTAGTGGAGGTAACATATGACGATGTGCCCATCCCACATAGTCCCTTCAAAGTGGCTGTAACTGAAGGCTGCCAGCCATCTCGGGTTCAAGCCCAAGGACCTGGACTGAAAGAGGCCTTTACTGACAAACCCAATGTCTTCACTGTGGTTACCAGGTAAGCAAGGCCCTGAGGTTTGTGTGTCGACTCTCTAAAATGAGCAGCTCTAAGTAGTTTAACTGCTTTAAAGAAATTTTATGGGCGTTTCTTACATATGTATAAAGTTTCCCAGCTTTTGAGAGGTTTTTTATTTTTCATGATACAGGAGGCATTTTGTTTTGTTTAGACGTAAGTTACAGAAAAAGACCAAGTATACAAAAAAGATACCAAAAGTACTGATAATAATAGTTGTAAACTGCTGAGCAAATGAGGATGATAATGCATCAACATATAGCCAATCACATTTAAGTGAAATATTAGAATTCCTATTAAAATAAGTCACAAAGCATATACCTAAATTGTATGTATCGTCCTAGCCAATGCAATTAGATAAGAAAAACAAATGAAGGATAAACATTGGAAAGGAGGGGTTAAAGCTATCTTTATTTATATTAGGTCATTAGGAAATTCCCTATGTGAGAAGTGTCACAGTAGTTGAGTTGGGTTGGTTAAATGGGAAGTTTGTAGAGTGATTTAAAATGAATTTTATGAACTACTAGTATTACTTTGCTTTCTTTTCCACACTTTCCAGAGGGGCAGGAATTGGTGGGCTTGGCATAACTGTTGAGGGACCATCAGAGTCGAAGATAAACTGCAGAGACAACAAAGACGGCAGCTGCAGTGCTGAGTACATCCCCTTTGCTCCCGGGGATTATGATGTTAATATTACATATGGAGGAGACCACATCCCAGGTAAGCTCTCCCTCAGAAAGGAACCCAAAGAATAGTTGATTTTGCATGAAAAAGTTTAATTCGCATATCTCCCTGAATAAGAAAAATCGCCTGACATTTGCAGTCACTGCAAAGGGAGAATTTCCCTTAGGCCTGCATCTCCAAGAATACACCAACTCCCAACAGGACAAGTAATATGGCAAAAAGCATTAAGTTGAAATTTTGACTGAAAATGGTCTTTCATGTGTTGGAGAACCTAGTTCTTGTTTTAAAGGAAAACTGTAGCCTTGGCCGGTTGGCTCAGTGGTAGTGTCAGCCTGGCATGTGGATGTCTAGGGTTTGATTCTTAGTCAGGGCACACAGGTGCCCATCTGCTTTTCCACTCCTCCCTGTCTTACTTCTCTCTCTCTCCTGCAGCCATGGCTCGATTGGAGTGAGTTGGCCCCAGGCGCTAAGGATGGCTCCATGGCCTCAGGTACTAAGAAGAGCTTGGTTGCTGAGCAATGGTGCAGTGCCCTATATGGGCAGAGCATCGCCCCCTAGTGGGCTTGCTGGGTGGATCCTGGTCTGGGCGCAAGTAGGAGTCTGTCTCTGCCTCCCCTGCTTTCGCTGAATTTAAAAAAAGAAAAAGGAAAAGCTGTTCCTTTACAAAGTTGAAAATTTCCACTTTATTTTGTAGTTGGTTCTTAATCATCTTCTACATGCATCTTGTCTTCTATTTTTCAATTAACAGTCCTAATAGCTGACAGAGATACACAAATTCAAATCTTATTTATTAATTTTTTTTCTATGGAATGATGGAGTATATACACTTACTAAAAAACAGGGCTTGTCATCCTTAGAACTGCTGATAATTCTTTGTTGTGGAAGCTGTTTTGCCCATTGTAGGGTATTGAGTGGCCCATTTTGTGCCAGCCAAAAATGTCTACAGATATTGTCTATGTCAAGTGGGGAACAAAGTGACCCCTAGTTGAGAACCACTGCTATAAGCAATTGAAACAATAAAGAAATATATGACTTAAGTAATGAAGGCCCTTCCAACTTTCATGTTCCAGCAGAGGGGAATTTCCATATGCTCTAGTTCTGTTTATTTAATGAAACATTTGCCACCCAACACACATCCAGTAGTGCAGGTGAGCATGTGGTATGGCGTGGACACAAGTCCAAGGACTCTAGAGCTGCTCCTGAATCAGCTTATGCCTTATCTCAGGTGAGAAAGAGGGCAGAGTCCCACCCCAAGAGCCCCAGAGCGGGAGGAGCCTTGGGTGGGTCAGTGTTGTTCTTGCCCTGAAGGCCATTGGCCAGGGTGAGGGGGTGGAGGGGGGAGGCCTGTGGTCCTACCTTCAGGTTTCTGGATAGGCTCCCAGAAAATTGGAGTGTCCCTTGACCACACATACTTTCCTGACTCTGTCTGCTCTCTCCCCTTATCATGTGCAACTGCATACACACACTTACTCTTCCTTTTTCTCACGTTGATCAGAAAGCATTGACAGTCCTCTCCAAGTAATTCTACACATTTAAAATGTTATTTCTCTTTAAACTTGTCCTTGCAGCTCTTCAATTATAGATTTTTATAATGGAATCCTGTAATCACTTTTTTTTTTTTTTAAGTAAGAGGATGGGAAATGGACTCTTGCATGCTCCCTGACCAGGATCCACCCAACAGGCCCCATCGGGCCAACCCTCAAATCAGCCAACTATCCTTAGTGCCTGAGGCTGATGCTTGGACCAACTGAGCTATCCTCAGTGCCTGGGGCCAATGCACAAACCAGTCGAGCCACTGGCTGCTGTAGGGGATGGGGGGGAGAAGCAGATGGTTGCTTCTCATGTGTGCCCTGACCGGGAATCGAACCCAGGACATCCATGTGCTAGGCCAATGCTCTATTCACTGAGCATACTGGCCAGGGCCGGTAATCACTTTTCAAGGGAGATTCACCCATGAACCAGAACATCAAAGCTCCTGCCCTCTGGAAGAATGTCTGGCATTTATGGCACTAAAATTTATGGTTTAACTGATTTGAAAAAAGAGCAGAGCTTAGTGACAGAACACAGAGCTATGGGTACCTTTTGGAGCTTTATAGCTCTGCAGTTCATGGTAATGGAGAATAGAGCCAGAGAATGTTGCCAGAGATGACCTGGTGGCTCTAACCAGACAGGCGGCAGTAGGGATGAACATCTACTGGTTGTGAAGGCAGTGAAGCTATTTTGACTTTTATCAGGAAGTCTAGAGGGTGCCATCAGCACTGAAATTCCCCTTGCAGAAGAGGGTGAGAGTTTTGGCCTCTGTGGCTGACATCTGAGCTTGACATTTGGCCATCTTTGAGCATAACAACAGAGAGAGGCCCGTTTGCAGTTTTCCCATTCAGTGTGACTTTTTATGTTTCAGGCTCTCAGTTGCCTCCCAGAGCCAAATGCCAACTTTGCCTGGACCCCAGAATGTTCCAAGGCACAGGCATTTAGTAAAGTGTTGACTGATTATCTTAGAGTCAGGTTTCATAGCTAAGGTAACTTGTGAGGTGCTGTGGTGAAACATTCAGCAACCTGCTAATTTCTAATTTGCTTTCATGGGAATTCTGGTTGGTTAAACATTAGCCCAGTGTTTCCTGGCCTGGTACAAACCCACAGTGGGGTTATTTTTAACAAGCTATCCTGTCTTACCCACAATGGCATACTGGTTTCCTCTGGTGGTCTGTTTGTGGTGACTGCTTAGATCAACTGGATCAACTGGGATGAGTGCATCATGAAAAAGGTCTGCTGTGATTGATTGATGATGTCTGCCTGGGGTATGGAACAGGAGAGTGGCACAGAATGCTTGATATCTGCTGTCTAGGACTTAAAGTTTGTTGGTTCTTGGCTGCTCTGATGATGCTAAGTTCGGACAGCTTCCAATGGATGCTCTGAATCCCATGACCTCTTTTCCAGGCAGCCCCTTCAGGGTTCCTGTGAAGGATGTTGTGGACCCCAGCAAGGTCAGGATTGCTGGCCCTGGGGTGGGCTCAGGTGTCCGAGCCCGCGTCCTACAGTCCTTTACGGTGGACAGCAGCAAGGCTGGCCTGGCCCCACTGGAAGTCAGGGTCTTGGGCCCACGAGGTGAGTATGCATCCTGCCGACGTTCAACTTGTCCAGGGCAGAGGCAGCTATGACCCAGAGCAGGCACTTTGCTTTTGAGTTTGGTCATGAAATTAAAGTTAAATTTTTTAAAATTATTTTATTGCTCCATATTCTAGCTAAATAGAGGTTCCTGTTCAAACAGTAGACAGACCCACTGCTCCTCTAGTGGTCTCTTTTCTGTTTATGTAATGAAACAATTGCCACCCAGTTTAATAATAGGGCTCTAAATGTCTTTCTAATCTCAATTTTTTTTAAAGTAGAGAGCTGAAGCAGGTAGCGTTTGGACTCTCACACATGTAATTGTATAGCTGCTACATTTTGTGTTTCAGCATGGGTGAGGTGGCTGGGGCTAGTCTATCTGGGTGGGTGGTGGGTTCACAGGCCATACGTCTGTTTGAGATGCCTTGGGGGCATATAATCATAATTTCTGGAATTGACAGATACTCGGCCTGCTGGCACATGACTTTGTCATTGCCCCAAATTCCTATAGAGAGGGGGTATCTTCAGGGGATGGGCTTTGCTGGCAATTTGGTCCACCCTTTTGTGGTTTGATAAGGTAAGCAGACCATTTGGAGGCAAAGCACCTAAGTGCATTAAAATTCACCTTTTTGGTGCAACCACATTTCCTCGTCCAGCATTTAAAATGTGTCATTCTCTACCTGATTTCTTATAAATTACCTGATTTTGTCCCCTGGGATGTGTTCTTGGCTTCGTAGTAGTGGCACATAGAGGGCTCCTTTTTTTTTAATTTTTTTAAAATTTCTTTTTATTTATTTAATTTAGAGAGGAGACACAGAGTGAGAGAGAGAGAGAGAGAGAGAGAGAGAGAGAGAGAGAAAGGGGGGAGGAGCTAGAAGCATCAACTCCCATATGTGCCTTGACCAGACCAGTGCAGGGTTTTGAACTGGCGACCTCAGTGTTTGTTCCCAGGTCGACGCTTTATCCACTGTGCCACCACAGGTCAGGCAGAGGGCTCCTTTTTTGAAGAGGAACTTTCTCCTTGATAGAGTTAGTTCAGTAGGAGGTTATGACCCTTAACAGTTATGTTAGAAGTGGTTTGGGGGAATGAGGTCATGTGGCTAGTCTTGTTTGTACAGAATTACTGAGCCTCAAGACGTGTGTGTGTGTGTGTGTGTGTGTGTGAGAGAGAGAGAGAGAGAGAGAGAGAAGCTTAGATATGTACCTCTATTATGAAAGATTCTTAAGTAACAGCCTTTTAATTTTAGCTGATGAGACAGATTCCCAGTCATGGCGCAGCCCCTTGAAAGCCATTTCAGAGTTCTTTAAAGGTGACCCGAAGGGTGACTTTATGGAGACAGGTTTGCATTTTCCTATTGGCTGCTGCTCTAATTAATGTAATCTTTATGCCTCTTGCTAGCTGCACCCCTGAAATCGCCTTGTCCCTGCCTCCTTTGCTTTGCTTAATGACTATGCTGTGCTTTGGTTAACCTACCCTGCAGTTGACCCTTCCTTGAATCTATGTTTAGAACTGGGATCTAGACTCTACCAGCCCAATGCATGCCTTGATTATGTTTTAATATAATCTCCGATCATCCCCTGTATGCATTGCATTGATGGTTCCCTCACCCCATGAGAAGGGTACCCTCACCTGCTCTGCACCTACGTGCAGTGTGCTGGCACCTTTGGTGTTTGTTCAAAGGTGGCCACAAATACTCACTGGTCAGCCCTTTTTGCTGTTTCTAGTTCTGGACACTTTGGCCCTTTCTCAGCTATAGAGTAAAGTTTGGCAACATCTCAAGCATGCCTAACCAGCTTGAAAGGATAGTATAACATGCCTGTAACATGCGTCTTCACCATATACCCTCCAGGAACAAGTGCAGGCAGTCTCCTTAATTGCACTCTAGGGCCACTGTGTGTTCTTCAGGCAGTAACAAACTGAAGGTGTCTTTGGGGTCATTTCTGCAACCATGAATTGGAGTGCCTGTCTCCTGTGATTTCTTAGGCCTGTGATTATGGCCTGCTTGCATTTATGTTACTCATCAGTGGAAACCAATAGTTCTTCAGGATAAATGTGGTCCTTTGTGAACTTAGCCCAGGGTGGACTGTAGGGGAGGCTAAGCAGCTCCTCACATCTCTCATCTCATGCTCTGGTTTAAACAGGCCTGGTAGAGCCCGTGAATGTGGTGGACAATGGGGACGGCACACACACAGTGACCTACACCCCATCGCAGGAAGGGCCTTACATGGTCTCCGTTAAATATGCTGACGAAGAGATCCCTCGCAGGTAAGCTCCTGACACTTGAGGGAGGGGGTCCAAACCAGACTTGCCCACCCTTCTGCAGGGCTTACCGGCATTGCTTTGGGGGCCCGCTCACCCATCCACCCATCCACCTGACCTGTGAGTACTGGATCACCAAGAACGACCTGCGCAGATGTTAGAGCAGACGAGCCTTGATGTTTGTGCTCCTACCTCTTGCCCCTCCGTCATGTTCCTTTCAGCTATTATTAACTTAAAGAGCAGCTGAAATTAAGGAGTTGGGAAATTGGGGGGAGGAAATGCATTAGTTTATCAAAGTCTTCTTTCTGCTTACCCTGCAGGTTGTTTCCTGATTAGGGGAGAGATGTTTACTTCTTTACTCGAGGATTTGGTTGACAATAACATTCCCACAAAGGGTTGGATAGAAACTTGTTTCTTATTCATATTGTATAAATACAAAAAACATTGCATAAGCTTGTCACTTCTCAGAACAGCCTTCAAAGATTTTAAAATCATACTTAAATTAAGAAATTTTATCCAGTATTCATATTTTACATGAAAATATGTATATAGCTCTAGCTATATAGAAAAATGGTTTATCAATGATAAGTATATATTACTGTACTAATGACATACCATTTAAAGCATATTAAGAACAGAAAATAAGAGGATGAGATAAAATCTTAGAACTGAAATTTTAATATTCTCTTTCTATTTTGATGACCATTGGTTTAGCATAATAAAAGTAGATTAAATGTGTTTAAGCCCATATTTTCCAAACTAATTTTGGAATTAATTTGTATGCCCTCGAATGCAGTGCAGGGAAAGCTGGTTACTACCTCATAATTGCCCAATTCTGCTGGACTTAAGACATTGACAAAGTTGCCAGTTTATCTGCTGTAGGATTCCTCTTTGTAATCCCAATGTCTTTGTGCAAGAGAGGTTAGATGTAACAGGGTTGACGTATCCCTACTGATCGGGGTTATGTGTGTGTCTATCAAGTCCCTTTAAGGTCAAGGTTCTTCCCACATATGATGCCAGCAAAGTGACCGCCAGTGGCCCCGGCCTTAGTTCTTACGGTGTGCCCGCCAGTCTGCCTGTGGAGTTTGCAATTGATGCCAGAGATGCTGGGGAAGGCTTGCTTGCTGTCCAGATAACGGTAACTTGGAGTTATTTTCTATAGTCAGACTTCATTGATAAGGCCTAATTTCCCGGCCAGGGGTAAGAACCAGAATTTCAGTAACCAATTTCTAACCTGTTGCCAATGTTTCACAGACCAGAGTCAGTAATTAGGCAAGAAAACATTGCCTGAGAGGTCTGAGGGGATGGCTCCCAGTACCATGTTTTGGTGAATCTCACGTATTTGCTCTCTGTTATATCCCTATGCTTTTATATTCAAATGTTGTAAATTACTCATTGGATGAGTTAGGACTAAGTTCTACTTCATATTACAGAAGCCCCAAAATAAAAGTGCTTTAAACACATGGAATTATTTTTTCTTGTTAAATAAGCCAGAGGCAAGGCACCTGGGTGCTGTGTCACTTATCAGTGAGGCAGGCTCCATCTTCTGCTCCTCTCTCCTATAATGTGTCGTCTGTCCTTACGGGCTCCTCATGGACCTAGAGGCTGCTGGTACCCTGGCCAGAAGGAAGAAGATGGCAGACAGGAAGAACAGGGCCTTCCAACCCAATGAGCTCTCCTCAACAGCCCTGTCATAAGTTCTTTACAAAACTTCCACTCCCTTCTCATTTGCCAGAAATTTGTCACGAGTCACATGGCCATGCCTCATGGCAAAGGATGCTAGAAAGTGGCATCTTGTATTCTGGGAGCTGTGCACCTAGTCGAGAAGTAGGGTCCTGCTCCTGAAGAGAGATGGGAAAGTGAATGTGGTGACGTGCAGGCAGGAGCCTCGGCCCCTTACCTCCCTGTGTATTAATGGATTTAGGGCTAAAACATTATTTGTTCACTTGACAGAAAAATTACTAAAAATTGATTGTGTTTATCATGTTATTAAAAGGATCTGTGATCCTCTCATCTCCCCACCTAGGCCAGTAGTTCTGTCTCCTCCCATTACAAGTACTAATTTAATGAGCAAAATATGTCAAAGTTTTCCATGAATTGTTTTTACATTTCGATGACAGCATTCTAAATAGCATTTCTCTGTGATCCATAGGACCAAGAAGGAAAACCCAAAAGAGCCATTGTCCAGGACAATAAAGATGGCACGTATGCTGTCACCTACATCCCTGACAAAACTGGACGCTATATGATTGGGGTCACCTATGGAGGGGATGACATCCCATTCTCTCCCTACCGCATCCGGGCCACACAGACAGGCGATGCCAGCAAGTGCCAGGCCACAGGTAAGTCCAGTTCAAGGTCAGGGGTGTGGGTTTTAGAGTCCAAAAGCCAAGGTCTAGCCCTTTCTGCCACCTAATAGCTGTGTGATCAGGGCAGGATGCTCAACCACTCTGAGCTTCAATCAGACATAGATTGAAGATCTTTTTGAGAATATTTAAATTCAAGAACCTCTTCTAAGGACCAGAGACTGTTTCACAAAGTTATTGCAAAGATTAGATGAGGTCAGGCATGAAAAATGCTTAGTACAGTGCCAGGCACATGGAAGCTGTTATTATTGTACGTGTTACTTTTGAAGTGGGTGCATTTCTTGAGATATCAACAGTGATGGCTGCTCCCATGAAAAGTGCAAATTTATGCTTTTTATCAGTAGATAGTTTAATTATTCAAGATCACTTCAGGTCACTGTGAGAGAAGCACATTCAAGGATCTAGGTTTTTCCTCTTAGCACTTGGGACTTGTGTCTAAGTCTCTCAGGAATTCTCCAGGAACATTTGAGCATCGCAGTTCCTTCCATTTCTGAGACAACTCTTTGAGTACCTTGGGGCTTCAGTTTCTAAAAACAGCTGCTGCAACTCTGATGGTGCTTCTAGTCAATTTCAAAACATGAATCCCCATCTCTAAAGTGAACCAGGCCTACTTCTTTCTTAATTAAGTTAATGTAGGTGCACCCTGGATGTGTTCTATATTTCTCATATCTCATCTGGTTTTGAATGGAAAAAAATATTTTGGCTTGTAGGGAAAACTTATAAATTGCTCACCTTCACCCTTTTTGTCTCATTCATGACAAAATTTGAGAAATTTTGAAACACTGGTCCATCTGCCACCTGCTAGGTCTGTGCTATGCCAGAGACAGAGAGATCGTCTTTGCTAAACTGAGGGCAATGTAAATATTGGGAGGTGACTTCCTCCCTGCTTTCCAGGCCCTTTCCCTTTTTGGCCCAGGCAGAATCCTGAGAAATACTCTGCTCACTCGGCCTAGGGGCTCTTTTAGGCCACACCTCTGGTCTGTCTTTGAAGGGCTTTTGCAGTCTGGCTCCAGTCTTCCCTTCTACTCCTGTCTGAACAACATGCTCTTATCCCTGTTGCTTCTCACGCCCCCTTTTTTTGCCAATGTGCTTTAATTTACACTTCTCTGCACTCTCTGCTGTTGTGTGGATCCTGTGTAAAGGGATCCTCAAAGAGAGAAGGGACTGGTTATTGTTTGGGGACAGAGGTTGAAAGTCTCCCTAACCAGAAGCACCTATCCTTCAGAAATTAGCCATTTCTTCTTTTCTCAGGAAGTCCTCTGTCCATGTGGAAACCCTGTTATGTATTCTTTGAACTTTTATGGGACACATATCTAAAGAACAATTGATGCTTTTTCTGTAACTTTGTTGTGTCCCCCCCCCCCCCAACACACACATAGAGTTTCCACAGCAGATGGAGCTGTCATTCTTGGGGCCCAACCTGCATCCACTGCTCTTAGATTATGAGCATCTTGAGAGCAGAGACTGCATTTTGCTTGCCTTTGTATGTACCTGGCACTTAAGAACATGCCCAGGACAGGTATATGTTTGCTGATGAGAGCTGATTTCCATTCCCATACCCTTAAATGCTGACAAACCAGATTCAACATTTGGTTGACAATCAGAGCCCAAGAACTTAGTTAATAAACAGTGGATGAAATGCTCCCTTGAGCAGTACTTCCGCAGGTGGTCTGTGGGACAGCCCTGTATGTGGTGGCAGCTGAAGACAGTGTATCTAACTAACATTTATAGAGACAGACAACACTAAAGTATGGGCTTTGTTCTCCTGTGTCTGGGGTAACTGTCCACAGCTGAAGCTTCTCTCCTGAACTTTTCTCCAGGTCCTGGAATTGCCTCCACTGTGAAAACTGGTGAGGAGGTGGGCTTTGTGGTTGATGCCAAGACTGCTGGGAAGGGGAAAGTGACCTGCACGGTTCTGACCCCAGATGGCACTGAGGCTGAGGCCGATGTCATCGAAAATGAGGATGGCACCTATGACATTTTCTACACAGCCGCCAAGCCAGGCACCTATGTAATCTACGTGCGCTTTGGTGGTGTCGATATCCCCAACAGCCCCTTCACTGTCATGGTAAGGAGAGTTTCTTCTCTGGACGTGCTTTTATTGGCAGAACAATGACAGCTGTTATTTGTTAAACCCTTGCTAAGACATCCCTTTCCACTTTTCTTTTTCCTTGAAAAATTTTTTTCTTAAGTGGTCATGACCTTTTAGGGTCTTAGAGGACACTCTGGAATCCCAGGGACCCCTGTTGGCTCTTTAAGAGTTTTCAGGGAATCTCATTGACTACCAAAGTATCCATCGTGCTGAGGGTCTTAGGCAGTATCCTGGCCTAAGCACAGTTCAGAGAGATGCACTTTGACCAAAAATGTTTGTAAATAAAACAGGACAATTTTTTGTTCTACTCTTCTTCTTCCTTTCTGCCCCCTGTTTCCATGGTCTCCATGGAGGAGGAAGATTTCTGATGCTCTTTTGTCTGGAGACTGGATTCTAATATTTCATGATTCAAAGTACCTCCAGTTGTGTTTTGAAAAGATATAAACTTTGCATATTAAGGGAAATAGCTTGTCTTTTGAAGCTAGAAACATCTGGAAAAAAGGGAAACTATTATGTACACTTTTGGGCCAAAGAATGACTCAACTGTTTAATTTTTAATCCGAGTGACTTTTAGATCTTTCTCTGATAATTAATGTTCTTTAACCAGGAGAGGGGTTTAGAAATCTTAGCAGTTTTTCCTCACTTAACCCTCAAAGTAATCATTGCTGGCCCTTTTACAAATGAGGTATAGGAGGAGGGATCAGATTCAGGTCCACTGAGCCCAGAGTGCCTGGTCTAGACAGGTACCAAGTGCTATGCGGTCTCCTCACCTAGTGTCTTTTGATGCCACTGGCAGCAGCCTCACTTGGCTATAAATTTTATAGATCTTGGTGATCTGACCCGTGCAAAGCTTTCAAAGCCCCTCCTAAGGACCACATGTTATACAGCATCTGAGGAGGCGAAGACTCCATTTCAAACAGAAGCCCAAGTAATCTGTTGTGGCTCTTTTCCCTTTCGGCAGCCTAGAAGGCCGCTTGTTTATATGGAAATGTGCCAGGGGCCTGGAGGCTCTCTTCTGTCTTAAGGATGTAAACACTTGTCAACTTTTGGCACTGCTCGTTTGGGAATGTTTTTCTCCTTCAGGGCTGAAAGAAATGCAGCTAGAAAGTGGACGTTCTTGTCCACAGAGCAGGGCCCCAGTTGTGGGTTTCATCTGGTTGGTTAGAATTGGCAGGATGGAGAGCAGCTCTGGGCCAAGGCCACAGCCCTGCTGGTACGGTGAACGTGGAATAACAGATCATGTTAGGAGGGTCTGAGTGAGAAAATCGGTGTGAAAATGTTGAGGGTCATTTCGGCAGATGAGTCAGGGACGTGAAGTGGGGGCCACCAAACTCATTAGGAATAAGTGTCCCCTTAACCCTGGAATGCACAAAGGGTCCTTTGTAGAGACACACTGTCCCCTAATCACTGCCGACTACAGACAGGGAACATCACCTGCAGTACCAGGTTTAGGACTTTATTCCCCCATTCTGAGCTTTCCCCAGTCTTACCTGCATGGGCTGACTTCTTACGGTTAGATTCTCCACCTCCCTCTAGTTTTGGGCCCAAAAGGACACGAACACCCAGTAGTACTTCCTTTGCAGCAAATGTCTCAAGGAGACCTGGCAGGCTGGTTCAATTAAATGTACCACGCAGAAGACATGCAAAGGAAGTCATGGGTCTAGCAGCTTATCTGCTCGTCACTGTTAAGAAGTCTTGGATAAGCCATCACGTAGCATTGAAAGGTCTTCCTCCCGGCCATGTGTCCCTGAAAGGGCCCTAGAAGGGGCGTGGGGGCAATAGGGCTGTTCTAAATGTTAAAGCTCAAAGACGCCTTTGTAATTGAAGCCCCCTTTCTGCAGATGCCAAAAGACTGGAAAAGGAGTAAGCGTGGGCATGCAGGCCTTCCTCCATAGGGGAGGCCTTCCAGTTTTTGTTTGTTACAGTAAGAGAGGGTACCTCCCTTATCAGGTCAGTTGGCTCAGGAACATGCAGTCTGATTTGTACAAAATGTATTTATAAAGACTTTTAAAACATTAACTACTGGAGACACCAAGTAACAAGAGACCACGTGCCTGGTTTCATGCCGCAGAGGTGCCTAGAGGTAGCGTTTCCTGTCCTCACCACAGCTCTGCACCTGGGATCACACCGCATCCATTGCCTTACACTTGCTCTCTTCTCCGACTGCTTAGGGACCCCTCCCTGTCCATTTACCAGACACAACGCCTTCAGAACGGCCGCAGTGTTCCCCTGCACAGACCTCCATATTTACTTAGCCGACTCTCTCACAGTGGGGCATTTAGGTTACTTAGCGTTCTTATGACCATGGACAGCTCCAGTAGCAGCCCTTGCATACCTCACTTACTATAGACTTGCCTGCTAGTATTTCTATAGACCTGCTTCCTAGGCGTGGGTCATCGGTTCAAAGGGTGTGTGGGTTTGATTTTTGAAGAGAGGATGCCAACTTGCTCTCCACAAGGGTAGGAAGAAGGTGGCTCTGGCTAGAGTGAGTGGCTCCCTGAAGTTCAAGAGCAGGTGAGGAGGAAGAAGCCCTCAGGTTGTAGGACCTACTGACTAGCAATGTCCCTCCAATGTGATTCCCTACTAATCTCCATTTGCCACCAACCAGGCCACGGATGGGGAAGTCACGACCGTGGAGGAGGCACCGGTAAATGCATGTTCCCCCGGATTCAGGCCCTGGGTATACTTCGTTTTTGTTTTCTTTTTTGCATTTCTGTGTTCACTCAGCCTTCATTTCAGAAAAGCTACAGCCTGCTTCTGGGGATGGCTTAAGCCCTCTGGGTGTCCTGGTCATTGGTGTGTCCCCCACTGATCAGTCCATCACAATGATCCCTGCTTTCTCTGTAATGAGACCCAGCCATGTCATCGTCCTTGCTCCATGAATTGCCAGCCATCATGTCTGTGATCACGCTCAGTACAGTTTGTCTCTGTTTAAAGAGAAAGATGGACAGCTGTCTTCAGCCTTCCTGCTGACTCTGAAAGCCGCCACCTACACGTTCGGTTTCTATCAGAGGGAAAGCCACCTGCTGCTCCATTCTGCCACTTAAAACACACCTTCTTTTCCAGGCCACAAGCAACTAAACCTTTCCAGGTGGAGCCTCTTGGGACTCACAGACGTTTCTGTCTCTCCTCCACTTTCCCGTGGACACTGCTGGGAATTTTACAAGCAAATTGCCTAGTGATTTTTAGCAATTGGTCAGCATGACTTCTCCAAACTCTCAGGTTCAGCTCTGGCCCCAGGGCCAGTTAGACAAAGCCACTACCACATGGCAGCCGTTTCCCAAATCCTGGCTGTATTGGCTTGCAGAATTCCCTGTGGCTCTGCTCCCTATAGCTTCACTGGCCCATGCTGTTGTCCACTTTACCCAGTGACCGCTGCTCCCTGTTTTTAGGTGACTGAAGAGGCCTATGTCCCAGTGAATGACATGAACGGCCTGGGGTTTAAACCTTTCGACTTGGTCATTCCGTTTGCGGTGAGGAAAGGAGAAATCACTGGTAAGCACAGTTGTGAAGGCCGTCTCACTCTCGCTCACTAACACTTGCTTTCCAGAATGGTGCCCGGGTGCTGGTTCCACCTGTCCCCCAGAGCTGCGTTCCTAATCTCAGCATCCTGGTTCTCATGCTGGGGGGTCAGTGCCTGGGCCCCTGAGCTTGCAGTGTGTTCTGTGTATCTATGTCTGCCTCTGAAGAGGGGGTTTCTTTATAACTTGCATCACACCATGGAGAGAGCTGGGGGTTCTCTCCAGGTTGAGAACTACTATGTTTAGATACCTCTCAACTGTCAGGCTCCTGCTCCCCCTGTTTTCCTGCTTAGTCTCCCACATTTCCAGGTAGTACATTGACAGAGGTCTATTGTGCAGGGGTTACTTTCTCTGCCCGCCTCCTTTTAATGCCTGCTTCTCTTGAGTAATTGATGCTATTCTTACTAGTCATCTCCTCATGGTCTTCCCCAGTCTGGCTTGAGGTTCTAATTTGTCTTTTCAAAGTAGAAAGCCCTTTACATAGGAGTTGCTTGCTGCGCCCGTGGGAGCAAAAGGGAAAAATAATAAGGGCAAATGTGTGTGTTTCCCTGTTCTGGAATTTGGCTGCAGTGAGTGTTCTTGGATCTGAAAACTTATTTTGAAGGCCACCAGCACCTCTCTGCTGAGCTTTTCTGGGGTAAGTAGCTGGTGGGCTCATTCCCTGTCCCCCTGTTGCCCAATAGGAGAGGTGCACATGCCTTCTGGGAAGACGGCCACACCTGAGATTGTGGACAACAAGGACGGCACAGTTACCGTCAGATACGCCCCCACTGAGGTTGGCCTCCACGAGATGCACATCAAGTACATGGGCAGCCACATCCCCGGTGAGTCGGGACGCGTGTGCCCTGCAGGACTCCAGTCTCACTCCTGAGCTTCCGGGAGGTTTGCCGATGTCCAGCCAGCTGCTTTGTGGGAAACAGTTCTCAGTGGGAGGTTGGGGAATGCAGTGTTGGCGTCCCTGTGAAATGAAACAGCCTGTGACCCCAGCAGATCCAGCTGATTTGCAGAAGGGATGATGCGGCTAAGTGTCCTGGGTCACAGTGCAGGCCCTTAGGTCCGTGGTTGTTTGTCTTTGTCACTATGCTGAGTGTGGCCAAAGGGTGAGCTGGGAGAAGAATGGGAGGCACATTGAGGGACTTTCCAGCCTGGCCTGCAGGACCCTCTGTGGCGTGGGGAAAAAGATTGTGAGAAGAGGACAAGCTGCCCTGTTGTCACACTGCCCTCGACAAGGAAAGCCAGCTCATGTTTCTTGTCCACCACCGGCACTGTTCTTCTTCTTTTTTTTTTAAAGATTGGTTAAATACTTCTTCACTTTTTAATTTTATATTTTGAGTAGGCAACATACACATAGTTTTAAAAATGGTGTGGAGAAAGGTTTCCTTCCCACTTATAACCCCCATCTGCCCTCCCTTGAACCTGACTGTTAATTTCTTGTGTTGGATTTCAGAATATTTTTAAGGCTCTACAAGCAAACAGGAACATAGAGTAGATTTCTTTATTTTTTTCTTTCTTTTTCTTTTTTGGCAGAGACAGGGAGAGGGACAGACAGGAAGGGAGAGAGATGAGAAACATCAATTCTTCGTTGCAGGTCCTTAGTTGTTCATTGATTGCTTTCTCATATGTGCTACAGCAGACCGAGTGACCCCTTGCTCGAGCCAGTGACCTTGGGCTCAAGCTGGTGACCCTTGCTCAAACCAGATGATCCCGCGCTCAAGCCGGCGACCTCGGGGTCTCGAACCCGGGTTCTCCACATCCCAGTCCTACACTCTATCCACTGTATCACTGCCTGGTCAGGCAGGAACATAGATTTCTAACCCCTCCTCATTTGTTATATAAATAGTACCACACTCTACACATGATTCTGTTGTGTCCCTTTTGTCTAACAGTATATGCAGGACAGCTTTGTATGTCTGAATCATAGAGCTTGAGTTTCCTACCATAGGGTGAACCGTCAACATTTAACTATTGTCCTGTTGGAGAACACTTAGCTTCTTCCCCACCTTTTGCTGAAGTGAACAGGTTTTCACATTCCGCACAGTATCAGTGAGATGCTCCCCAGGGAGGAATTTCTGGGCATAGGTACAGGCACCTGTCATCTTACTAGAACTTGCCAAAATGCCTTTCATCGGGGCTCTTCCAGTTCACACACTCACCGGCAATGTAGAACACCTGCCTCTCCGCAGATTGGCCAGAGGATTATGCTAGTTTGGGTCTTTGTCAAACTGATCCATTGAAGAAACAGTATCTCAGTGTTGCTTTATTTGTATTTCTCTTGTGAATGAAATTGAGCAACTTTCTATATGTTTAAGTGCCACTAGTATTTCTTTTTCTGTGAACTGAATGTTTGTATCCACAGCCTGGTTTTTCTATTTGGTTATTGGCCTTTGTCTTATCAGTTTCTGAGAGCAATTTAAATACTGGGGAGATTATCCTTTTGTGATAGGAGTTGTTTCTCCCAGTTTGATGTTTGCTTTAGTTTATGTGTATGTGTGTACATAATATTTGTTCAAAGCAAAAAATGTATTATCTGATTCTACTTAAATATTCTAAAGATGCAGATGTAGAGAAAGAAAACACTGTCTTTTCCTTGCTGGTCGCCCTGTACATTTTTCTCTCTGTACCTACAAACTTGTATAAGTTTGTTCTAGTTTTGTTTTTTAAAGGAATGAAATAATAGTATTAATATTATATAGCAACTCCCCCCCCCCCTTTTTAACTCAACACATTATGGATAATCTCTCAAGCTAGTGCATGAAGACTCCCTCATTCTTTTTAATGACCCGAGAGTAGAACATTGTTTATTTAACCCCCCTATTATCGGGCACTGGGTTCTTTTCCTAACTTGCATCTGACCACTGTGGAAATGGAAGTACTTGCATAGGGCTGGGAGTGGGGTTGAAGGACCACAGTGGGATCAATTTCCACTGTGTGGCTTAGGCTTATACGGCCTTACATTTTGAAGGTCACAAGCAAACGGCCTTCCCAAAAGACCGTGCCAGCTGTGTTTCCTCTTGTAAGGGGTCATTTCTTCACATGGTCGGCTCTTTCCTCCTAATTAGTCAAGTTGAGCTGGATTCCCCTGCCTGATCCCTGCTCTTGTCTGGAGCAGCCTCAGGATTGTTTTCTTGAGTAACATTGAAGGAACATTAGTGAGAAACCCCCTTGGGTATCGTAGGACATTATCATAGGTTCAGTTTGCGTTCTGCCTCTGCTGCCCCTGCATAGGAGAAGCCACAGCTGCCTGCTGTTAGAAGAATGTTAAGACACCAGCTGGGGTCCTGACCGGTTAGCTTAGTCGTTTAGAGATCATCCCGAAACACCAAGGTTGCAGGTTTGATCCTTGTCAGGGCACATACAGGAAGTTCCAATGAGTATACAACTAAGTGGAACAAATGAATGCTTCTCTGGCTCCCTCCCCCCTTCCTCTCTCTGTCTCTCTAAAATCAATCAATTAAAAAGAAAAAAGATACTGGCTGGGCTATCTGAGGTATGCATCCCTCACCCCCAGCTGAGTCCCAATTTTTTGTGTTCTTTGCAAACCCAGAGAGCCCTCTCCAGTTCTACGTGAACTACCCCAACAGTGGGAGTGTTTCTGCTTATGGTCCAGGCCTGGTGTATGGAGTGGCCAACAAAACTGCCACCTTCACCATCGTCACCGAGGATGCAGGAGAAGGTATGGTGTCATTTATGTGATTATATACTTTCAGCTTTCCATTTGTAGGGTTAAGTGGACACAATTCCAGGGCAGATTTTAAAAGTAAGACTGTTAGATGGTAGTATTTGCCTTTTTGTTTCATGTAAATCTCTTATGTACAGCTCCTCTGTGTTCTAACCAAAACAGGATTTTTTGAAGTTCTATGGCTTCTGTTTGAAATCAGATTCATGCTGTAAAATGTTTTATGTGATTTGTCTGAAATTTAAGTGTTTTGGTTGGTGCCATTGTTGTTTTTGTTCTTTTTGCACATGTGTGTGTATCCATGGGACTGTGTGAGTGATTTAGTAGCTTATTCTAGATAAAGCTCTGTGTGTGTGCCCATTGTGTGTGTACAGATTTTTAAATTTGTGTTTCTAGTGGGATTTCCCCAACGGCCTCCAGTGCCTGACCAGCAATGATAGTATGGGACACTCTTTCATATGAGTGGTGGACATGCAGGGCTCCAGCCTTTCTTGTCCCACTCATTCTGAAGAGGAGTGAGCCCTTCAGGGTTACTTGTAGTGAAGAACCCAGATGGTGGAGGGTTGTGACATACATTGCTTAGTTTAGACCTGTGCCCCTTGCCTGCAACTCAGGTGACCTGTGTCAGTCTGGCGTTCCCAGCCTCAGGGCTGCCCTGGATGAGTTGTCCCCATGGAAACAAGGAAACACTCTCCCTGATGGTCCTCTCTTCCTGCTCCCATTCACAGGAGGTCTGGACTTGGCTATTGAGGGGCCCTCTAAGGCCGAAATCAGCTGCATTGACAATAAGGATGGGACGTGCACAGTGACCTACTTGCCCACCCTGCCAGGCGACTACAGCATTCTAGTCAAGTACAATGACAAGCACATCCCTGGCA
Source organism: Rhynchonycteris naso (assembly GCA_037038555.1). Lineage (NCBI taxonomy): Eukaryota > Metazoa > Chordata > Mammalia > Chiroptera > Emballonuridae > Rhynchonycteris > Rhynchonycteris naso. The sequence goes on along the minus strand of CM073004.1, from coordinate 18,374,973 downwards.
GCCCCTTCACAGCCAAGATCACAGGTAGGGTTGCCTGTCTTGCGGGGAGCTTCCTGGTGGGAGGTGCCCTGACAGCCTGTCTCCACATTACAGCAGGGGTAGCAGGCTCATGGGGAAGGAACTGGGTGCAGGCCCTACTTTGGACAGGCTAGTTCCTCCCTTAGCTGGTAGTCCAGGGAAAAACACTCACTCCATTTGCAGGGCAGTTCTTTTGTGCCAGTCTGACTCCAGCACACCAATAGCAAGCCCCCAGATAGAGGCATTCAAGTAATACTTATTGCACGAGTTTGTAAGCTCAGAGATGCCCTTCAGCCTCACTGCTGGATAGCTTTCTCTCCTATTTTACAGATAGGAAAACCGAGGCTTGGAGAGAGAGTGGCTTAGCCAAATCTACCTGTGGGTATTCTAGGATTCAGCTTGAGGTTATCTGACTCAAAGCCCTTCTGCTACCTTCTGTGTGCTCGCTGTATTTGGATCCTGCTCTCAGTGGGTCATGAAGAAGATGCACAAGATGAAGTTCTTGCCCCTCAGTTGTTTAGAACTGTCTGTGAAGCAGCCAGCAGTCCTGTGTGGACTATGATAAGTGTTTATCTGAGAAATGCCCCAGGGGATGGCAGGCAGGTGGCAGATGCCTTCACTGCCAAAGCCTCCTTAAGTGGTGGTCCTTGAGGACTCAGGGCTGTTTCTGCCAACAACGAAGTAGAGGTCGTTCATTGTTGGTTAGGTCTAGGAGGTATGTTTTTTCACTTAAGTGTGGGTAGTTAATTCTGGCTGTTCATCTGTAAACGGCATGTGGGGTGAAGGCTCCAGAGAGCCAGGTGACCGTGTGTGATGGGAGCCGTGTTGGGGGGTGTTCCCAGATGACAGCAGACGGTGCTCTCAGGTGAAGTTGGGCTCTGCCGCCGACTTCCTGCTCGACATCAGCGAGACCGATCTCAGCACCCTGACGGCCAGCATTAAGGCCCCGTCTGGCCGGGATGAGCCCTGTCTCCTGAAGAGGCTGCCTAACAATCACATTGGTGAGCCCAGGCGGCCTTCCTAGATGGCACTGGTACATTTAAACTGGGAGGTGGGGATTCCTTTAGTCCCTTCTTGGGAAACAGGTAACACCTTGGAGTGTGATATGATAAGCCTGCTGGTTTACACACATGGTAGAAGTCCAAGTCCATTTCTGTGTTGTGAGATTGACCCTCGGGGACAATCTGGGCTTACCGGAAAGTCAGGAAGTCGTTTCCATCCCTGCAAATGTGTCTGCCAGTTGCTTTCCTTCATGTCTCCCCTCACTCTCACTGCCCCTTACAAACCCCAATGTGTGCCCTGGTCCAGGTATCTCCTTCATCCCCCGGGAGGTGGGCGAACACCTGGTCAGCATCAAGAAGAATGGCAACCATGTGGCCAACAGCCCTGTGTCCATCATGGTGGTCCAGTCCGAGATCGGTGATGCCCGCAGAGCCAAAGTCTATGGCCGAGGCCTGTCTGAAGGGCGGACTTTTGAGATGTCTGAGTTCATCGTGGACACAAGAGATGCAGGTGTGTGGGGTGGTCTCAGGGAAGAGGCCTTGTGGGAATGGGCTGCCTTTTGTTCAAGCCGCTTCATGTTTTCATCCTACCAACTCCCCTTTCCTTCTGAGCATCCTTTCAGCTGTCTGTCCATACCCCTGCATTATCCTAAAAGCCCCATGACCACTTATTTTCTAGATGAAAAGCCTGAGACTTACAAGGGTTAACAGCCCTCTGCTCTGGCACCTAAACCCAGAGCCACTACAATTCAACAAATCCCTCTTGTTACCTGTCCTCCCACCGCTGTTCTCAGCTGCCAGGGTCTCCTGGACTCATCCCAGGCTAAGGCTGTTGGGCCAGGTAGCCAAGGTCATGTTCTGCTCACAGGGCTTTTGCAGAAATGAGGAATCTCTTCCTGTTTCCTCTTGGAAATGGTTTGAATCAGTCTGGACTTCACCCGCCTGTGCCACATCCGGAGTCTTCTGCTTTCACTTTCTTGAGTGATGGCCCTATTGGTGACTTTTAGACAAAGACAGTCCCAGGGGAAAGGGCTGGAGAATTTCTGGTTCCGATGGGCTGATGCTCCCTCTTGATTTCTCGTTTTGGTAAACCTTCAGATCTACTGTCTTAGTGGTTCACTGCTAGACATCCGAGGTGAGGCAGTTCAAAAATTCAAATTTTCAGGCCTGTGGCTGGCAATGAGCCTGCAGGGCAGTTCATGCCATTCTTGGAGGCATGTGGGCAGAGTGTTTTCCCCAGTGGTTGCTGCAAGTCGGGTCCTCTCTGGCGTAATATAGTAGATAGTGTCGAGAAAAGGGCTCTGAGACCAAAGCCTTGTTTAGCAGGTTATTTCTCTACAGGATTTCTCAGGGCCTATAACCTGCTCCTCTGCCCGGGGCTCTCTCCACTGGGGGCCACAGTTACTTTCTGCTCTCTGGGAAAAGCAGTGTGCATTTCCAGGGTCTGTGTCCGTTCTTCATGCACGGAGCTCCCCCTTCCAAGGGAGTTGCTGTCAACGCAGCCCCCGGTTACTGTGTCGCAGGTTATGGTGGCATATCCCTGGCGGTGGAAGGCCCCAGCAAAGTGGACATCCAGACGGAGGACCTGGAAGATGGCACCTGCAAGGTCTCCTATTTCCCCACCGTGCCTGGGGTATACATCGTCTCCACCAAATTTGCTGACGAGCATGTGCCCGGTATGCGTGGTCCCCTCTGCCCCTCCGCCTGGTGCTTGGCTTTCCTGAAAGTGGTCTGCCTCGGGCTCTGGGCTTCTCACACAGGCCTTCTCTGTTCTTGCAGGGAGCCCGTTTACTGTGAAGATCAGTGGGGAGGGGAGAGTCAAGGAGAGTATCACTCGCACCAGTCGGGCCCCGTCTGTGGCCACTGTCGGGAGCATCTGCGACCTGAACCTGAAAATCCCAGGTGAGCACGAGAGCTCATGGGCCAGGGCCGTGGTGCCATTGGAAACCGAGTCCATACACGACCCAGAACATGCCGTCCAGGCCCACTGTGGGTGGCTTATTTTATTTTATTTTTTAAAATTTCAAACATGAATTGATATTTTTAATACTTATTTTCACAGAGGTTCATTCTGGAAAAATAAATCTGTTTCCCTTCTACTTTTTTCTTCTTCCTAATGAAAATAGCTTTGTTGTATCACCTCGAAGAAAATGGAGGAACTTTTAGATGTTTATTTCCTGTTTGTTGGGTAGAATAATCTCAGTGAGAAAGCTGACCCTGCTGATGCTGGTACCTGGGAGTATCAAAGAGGTGTCAGCCCAGCAGCAGCCTTCTAATTTTCACCCATCTCCTTTTCATTCCTAAAGTCAGAATGAGAGCTGCACTGCAGGGCTGGCTGGGTGGGCACATCTAGCCCTTTGGCTGTGTATCGTTCCCCATATGGCCAAATTTGTCAGTATACCACCTAGTCTTTCTGAAATGTAGCCCAGGTTTTTTCCATAAAAAGTCCTCTAGCCTGATCAGGCGGTGGCGCAGTCGATAGTGTCGGACTGGGACGCAGAGGACCCAGGTTCAAGACCCCGAGGTTGCCAGCTTGAGTGTGGGCTCATCAGGTTTGAGCAGGGCTCACCAGCTTGAGCCCAAGGTCGCTGACTCGAGCAAGGGGTCACTCGGTCTGCTGTAGCCCCCAGTCAAGGCACGTGTGAGAAATCAATCAATGGACAACTAAGGAACCACAATGAAGAATTGATGTTTCTCATCTCTCTCCCTTTCTGTCTGTCTGTCCACGCATGGGACTGACTGTCGCTGTCTCTGCCATATACACACACAAAAAATAGTCCTCTAAAGGAGAGGCTGTACGGTTAAGGTTTGAGGCTCCCTGCCCAGAGGCTTGCACGTGCTGTGAGGTTCATTGCCCCGATTCTGTGGAGACAGAAAATCTACTCTTCATATGATGCTCACGTTCTGGTCTGGAGTGGGGTTCTTTTCCCACACTGGGTTTCCTATCTTTCCTAACATGTCACATACTTGCTCTGCCCGCCAAGCAATATTTCATGGGTTCTTCCTGCAAAGACACAGTGTTGGTCATGTGTGAATGTGGTGAAAGCCTCATGACTATGTTGCCCAGACAGAATCACTTAAAAAGAGCTGAATGGATTGTGACCATAAAAAGGTTATTTTTAATGACTACACAAGGATGTATTTCATGTCCAGATGCATCACCTTTGCTGGGTTTTCTCCATCATGGGTCTTCTTTTTGGCCACTGTTTGCCCAGGCTGATGTCACATTGCAGTGGGAATGCTGGGCCCACGAGTCTTAGACGCTGCCGCCTGTGCCGTGGCAGCCTGCCCTCAGAGTGTGAGCTGGTGCCGTTCCCCCGCGTCTTCACCAGCACTGGGCAGTTTTTCACTCCTGCTTTGATCAAGCTGATGGAAAAGTATGGGTGGTATCCAGTTCTCAACTTCATTTCTCTTGTTACTAGTGACAGGGAACTTCTTTCATTTGCTTTACACTTCTCGTTTTGCAAATTATCTGCTCTGTTCCCTTTGCCTGGTGTGGACCATTACCCTTTCCTTGTCCTCTTTTCTGGCTCTTGACTTCCTTTTACCCTTTTCAGTTACTTGATACCAGATGGTATGGTGAGACTCACTTTTCCTCTTGTTGCCTAAGTGGTTCTCTCTTATCGGTTAGAATGGAGGACGGCTCGCCAGCTTCCAGATGTCCTCGAGTTCGGGCCATGTGGGGTGGCCCTGTCCTCAACCTCCCTTCCTTTCTCTGTGCTCAGGACTTAAAGCCCTGAGCTGCTCAGCCCAGATCCTGTGGGGCTGGAGGCTGCAGTTTCATGCGGCTCTAGGTGATGGCATTACTTGGTCAGCCAGCATGTGGCGTGCCTGTCGCCACCGCATTGCAGGCACAGTCCTTGGCATGGCATGAGCACCTCGATGGGGCAGGCATGGCCTGCTCCCCAGTGTGGCGACCCAAAGCGCCGCTTTCCCGAAAGCGTGGTCTCTGGTCTTCGGTTTGCTCGAAGCTTTGCTGGCGCCTGGGCTCCCTTATGCCGGGGGGGCTGGTGTGGGCTCGCCTTTTCTCTAGGTGCGTTTTGCCTTGTTATCTAAAAGAAATGCCAAGGCTTCTTGACAGGGATGACAGCTCTTATGTTTCCTTCCCTTACCTGCCTATGGAAAGAGCTCCTATACGCATGACGATAGGCGCATGTCACCTTTGCCTGAGACACATCGAGCTATCATAGCTTTTATGTTTACGGGCTTTGTCAGCTCAGGCTCCAGTTTGAAAGTGACGTGTGAAATGAACTCAGCACCAGCCAGCAAGGTTGTAAGAGTATTCAGTGGGGCAAGAAGTGTCAGTACCCCTAGAATGTTCTTTGCACTGGTGGCTGGAAGGGTCTGGCTCTCTCCATGCTGGCCACAGCTGCCCAGGGATTTGAGGGAAACAAGAGGGCAGGTGTCCAGCCTGAGCACTCCACACCCCCAAGCTGCACCCACCTTGCCCTCTGCTGCCTGCCCTGCACATTCTGTACTGCCTTGGGCCCTCACTTTAACCCTCCTCCCTTTTCCCCAATATCTTGCTACCTTTCAGAAATCAACAGCAGTGACATGTCGGCCCACGTCACTAGCCCCTCTGGCCGCGTGACCGAGGCAGAGATTGTGCCCATGGGGAAGAACTCGCACTGTGTCCGGTTTGTGCCGCAGGAGATGGGTGTGCACACTGTCAGTGTCAAGTACCGTGGCCAGCACGTGACCGGCAGCCCCTTCCAGTTCACTGTGGGGCCGTTGGGCGAGGGCGGTGCCCACAAAGTCCGGGCAGGAGGCCCCGGCCTGGAGAGGGGAGAAGCAGGCGTCCCAGGTGAGCGTTCGGGCAGGCTTGTGACTTGAGTAAGAGCTGAGCCTGGTGGTGTGAGCACTCTGCACTCTTGGCCCTGCTCTAAAGAGAAGGCTTCACATATGGGATTCTGATGGGTAGTATTAAGGGGCAGTCTTTAACGTAAGACTTCTCTGGGCTAAATTCATTTGTGATTGCTCGTTTACCCAATGTCTAACAAGCTTCTTACTAAAGAGCTCCTCGTTACTCTGTGTAATGAGTCTTGGAGAAGAGAGGAGCAGAGCAATGAAGCGATATTCGATTGTCCTGCAGGGCTCATGTTGTGTGGCACATGCTAGATTTCCACAAACCCTGTGGGAAGGTCCCTAGAGTGATGGTTATACTGGTGGGAACACCTGTGGGGACAAAGCTAAACATTCTTATCTTTTTCTGGATTGGTTTGGGTGTGTTCACAAGACACCCAGTACCCCATGAGTGTAGTATATCATGGATGGAAGGTACCTAAGAAATGTCAGCAGTGCCCTTGCTTGGGTTCTGCTGGGCTCAGGGAAACAGAAAAGGCCTCTCTATAAAAGTCACTCAGCACTGCAGGTCTGGGCAAGAAGAGGGGCCTCCGCCGGGCTCAGTCATTAACCAGGCATTTCTTTGTCTCAGCTGAGTTCAGCATCTGGACCCGGGAAGCAGGCGCGGGGGGCCTCTCCATTGCTGTTGAAGGACCCAGTAAGGCTGAGATTACATTCGATGACCACAAAAATGGGTCATGTGGTGTGTCTTATATTGCCCAAGAGCCTGGTATGTATTCAAGAACCAACTGAAGACATTTTTTGTTTCTGTGTTTGGACGTGGTTGGGTTGCAAGGAACAGAAACCCATCAAGCTAGCTCAAGTGAAAGAGAAATTTATATCTTATGGGCACATGGGAGCACCTCCTAGAAATCCAGTTGCAGGAAATGCAGCGAGGCCTCCAAGGGGCTGGAATTCTTGTTACCATTGTGTCTGGTCTTTTGCTGCCAGCCTACTTTGTGCCTTCATTCACCTGCTTCCTTCTTTCCACTGACCAGCCTCTGTGCCTGACCTTGGCCACTGGCTGGTGTTGCTGTCCCACAGAGGGACCTTACTTAGTTAGCATCTGCACTCCCTCGAGCAAGGGTCCTTAAGCTTTTGTGCCATGGACCCTTTTGGCATCTAAAGCCTATGGGGATATTCTCAGGATAGTGGTGTGAAATACGTGATATAAATTACATTGGACTATAAAAGAAATCAATTAAGCCTGACTGGTGGTGGCACAGTGGATAGAACTTCAACCTGGGATGCTAAGGTCCCATGTTCAAAACCCCGAGGTCTCCAGCTTGAGCATGTGCTCACCAGCTTGAGTGTGGGATCATCAACATGACTCCATGGTTGCTGGCTTGAGCTCCCTGGTCAAGGCCCATATGACAACTAAAGTGAAGTAACTATAAGTTGATGCTTCTCATCTCTCTCTAAAAAAAGAAAAAGAAAAGGAAATCAATTAAAACACAGTTATCAAAACCTTTGAGGAACAAATGTGTAACATACCATGGCGTGCATATCTTCATTGATACATTGAGTCTAAAATTTGGTTTCAGCCTGTTAACTACCTTAGTTTCAAAATATCAATGAGTATAAATGATATGTCAAGGTATATATAAAACTGTCAAATGATATGAAAGTATCTGTGCACTTTGTTGGTGACAAAGTCACCAGTACTTTTAATGTGCCGTGGTTTCTTGTCGACATTCCTAAAGAAAGGAAATGCTAAATTTTCAACTAGAGGTTTCATAGGAGAGATGTAATTTTTCTCCATGCAAGTTTTATGGATTTCCTGAGTTCTATACAAAGGTCCTTTGGGAGATCTTGTGGACTCAAGTTCAGAATCTCTGCCCTTGCCAACTATGAAAATCATATCAGCCCAACCTGAGCCAGGCAACCCGCCCTGAACCAATCAGCGGTGGCCCTGCCCTGCAGGCGGGCAGACCTCTCAGAAGGCATTTTACCCGGGGAAAGCAGCAGAAGGCCTCACTAGAACCACCTTCCTAGAATCTCTGAAATGATGGGACTTTCTTGTCCCCACAGGTAACTACGAGGTGTCTATCAAGTTTAATGACGAGCACATCCCCGAAAGTCCCTACCTGGTGCCAGTCATCGCGCCCTCTGACGACGCCCGCCGCCTCACTGTTATGAGCCTTCAGGTGAGACGCAAGGAAGCATCCACCTCCTTAGCCACAGGCCACACCAGTGAGACTCTGGGCTCCTGAGGCCACTCCAATGCTAGCCCACTTAGACCACATGTTGCACATTGTCAGGCAACATTCCCTTGGCAGAGTCAGCTCCCCACTCAGGACAGGAGACAGTTGGGAGAGCAAAACAGAGCCACAGTCAATAAAACACCTCAATGTTTGGGGACAAGTTTGTTTTTTAAATATTTATTCAAGGGAAACAAAGGAGGCCTGTTAATAATTCGTTAAGGGATAAGGAGAGCTTTCAAAACAGAACAAACACAACACTAACAGTCCAGTGATGTTTAGCCTGCAATTGTTGGCTTCTTTGTCTTCAAGGAAGTCAGTTGTGTTTTATGTTGACTTATTTATAATGAGTGTGCAAGGCACTTTGCTAAGAACTTGGTAGGTGTTACCTCATTTAAATCCTTGCAACAGCCTGGTGAGTGCGTTTCTTTTGATCCCATTTTAAAGATGGAAAACCTGAGGTACAAAGAGGTTATGGATACTAGAAACCAGCTAATATGAGGTCTTTGTGGCTCCAGAACATGTGGTCTTAACCGTGGCCTCCTTAATCCACCACCTTGGTACTGTGGCAAGTAAGTGCGTAGTCCAACCTATCGCAATCCCAGGAAATGCAGCTTTATCTCCTGTCTTAAACAGGGCACTGAATTCAAAGTTGCATTGGAGCCTTCAGCCAAACTGAGAACCACCAGAGAATGAATGCCTCTGGGTCTTTGCTCAAAACACTGAAAAATAATTCAGTGTCTGAATCAGGAGTAGCAGCAATTCAGTTGTAGAATAACACCAGAATCTCAAAGTGTGATTTCTGGTTAAAGAGATTTCTAAATAGCCTTTAATTGTACCCCCGCCCCCCATTCTTGGACATCCTAGATTGATTGAAACCCAGTCTTGTATCTCAGATGGGTGACATCACTGGACCTAGTTCCTGCACTTGGTTCACATGTGAGATATTAACTTCTCCCTGAGGGGGATTGGTACTGCTAGTTGTTCCAAACATGAGAGCCCAAACAGAACCCAAGCCAGGATCCCAGTCCACAGATTGAAGAGGCCTCATCTGGAGAATACCAAGGGTGCTTACTGGTCACTGTGGTGCAGATGTTTTTCTTGTGTTTCATTTAAAGGCTTCTTAACAGAATTTCTTTTTGTGGCCAACTTCACTAAAACTTATGGAGGGAGATAAACCCAGCATTTGTTGAGGGCACAGAGTTGCCTTCATGCGTCTTGAAGATTTCTTTTGGATCTTCCAGGGTGTTTATCTCCCTCTTGAGGGTTTAGTGGCAAGCGGACTCAGGTAATGTAACTGGTTCTGTCCATGGGGAGCTGGTTTGCAGAAGTCCTCTCCAGCAAACTTTTCTGTGGAGTCCTATCATTACAGTTTGGTCGTAAATATTTAAATTAGTTTGCATCAGGCTGTATATCCATCAAGCAGGAGTGAAGGGTGTGTCAGCTGTGTTCCCTCTTCTTCCCTGGTAGGTTGCTTGATGCTGAGAGATATGTAAATTATTTATCGGAATGTTACTGGAGGCCCGCGCAGCAACATCTGGTGCTGGTTAGGAGAAAGAGGCAGCTATTGTTTCGTCTCACTTTTGAGGCGGGTTAGAAAATTGGAGTCGGCTGGCATTTTGCGGAGGAGGAGGGGAGGGGGTGGGACGGCGTTTATCTGGTGATCAAAGACTCCTTAATTTTAAGTTTGGTCTGTGACCCCAGCCTATGACCTCTAGGGCTGTGCGGTCCGATAGAAGGTTCTGCAGCAATGGAAATGCCCCACATCTTCTCTGTGCAGTATGGTAGCCACTAGCCACATGGGACTGTAGAACACTTGAAATGTGGCTAGTATAACCAAGGAACTGAATTTTTAACTATATAATTTTAATTGATTTAAGTTACTATGTATACAGCCGCATGTGGCCAGTAACTACTGAAGTAGGCAACACAGTTTGAGTGCCCCGCTCCTAAGACGTGGACCTTGGACCAGCAGCCTAGCCTCACCTGGGAACTTACTGGAACTCTGAATACCAGGCCCCAACCCAGACCCGCTGAGTCAGAATGTGCATTTTAACAAGACCCCTTGGCGCCTCGATTGCACATTAAGTGTGAGCCCTGCTGCTTTAGAGTTATCTGAGGAGTGGCTGTCCAACCAAGTTTACATCAAAACTGCTGGACTGTAAAATGTTGCTTTCAGGATTAGTTGATCTTAAGCACCTGAACTTCTAATCCCTTCCTCCCAGGGAGGCTATAGTTTCTAAGACAAAGCATGGAGAGTGAAACTGATCCAGTGAATAGCTAAAGTTATATATTCCCTTTCTCTCTCTCTCTCTCTTTTAGGGTTATAGACAACTTTGAAATGTATTTTAATAGTTAACAATAAGTTCACTTTTTGAGCCTTTCCATGTATGGGCGAAGCACTGTGCTGAGTGCTTTGAATGCATAACTTCATTTCATCTTCCTAGCAAGCAGCTCTCTGAGATAGATTCAGATGTTATGCCCATTTCATACACGAGGAGACTGAGGCTTAATGAGGTTGAATTTAATTCCATAGCTAGGAAGAGGGAGTAACCCAGGTCCTGCTAATTCATAGCCACTGTGCAGAACTGACCGCTTCCCTTGCATGTGTAGCCCTTTACTTTTTAAAGATTTATTGATTTTAGAGAGAGAAGAACACAATAAATTAAAATGAATAAAAATTGAAAAAAAGAGAGAGGGAGAGAGAGAGAAAGGTATGTGTGTGTGGGGGGGAGGAGTGGGAAGCATCAACTCATAGTTGTTGCTTCTCACGTGTACCTTGACTAGGCAAGCCCAAGGTTTTGAACCAGCGACCTCAACATTCCTGGTCGGCGCTTTACCCACTGTGCCACCACAGGTCAGATGGCATATGTAGCCCTTTACAAGTTTATTAAAAGTTCTTACCCTCCAGAAAAAAAAATAGCAGTGATTTAAAACTTTGTTTATATTACTAAGTGCATGGTTTTGTCGGCTGCCAGGATCCTCCTTACTTTTGTTTTGTTTTGTTTTTTGATGACTTGTTTGGGGTGCTAAAACAGTCATCCTATTGATCAGGATGTCTCAAGTCTCCAAACCCAATAACCTCTTCCAACTTGAATCAAGATGGTTTGGGTACAAGAGCTTGCAGATGTATGATGTCTCTGCTTTCTTACATTTCCTGCTAGAAATGTGAATTACTCACCAGCTCTTCTTTTATTAGATTTGGATGAACATGCTGGACCTGTATGCATGAGCACTGTCCCTGGGGTCCCAGGTCGGGTCAGTGAGTGCTACTAAACAGGAACGCCGAAAGCCATAACCTTGTCTAATGTATTAAATTCTCAGGAGTCGGGATTAAAGGTTAACCAGCCAGCCTCCTTTGCTATAAGGTTGAATGGGGCAAAAGGAAAAATTGATGCAAAGGTGCACAGCCCCTCTGGAGCCGTGGAGGAATGCCACGTATCTGAGCTGGAACCAGGTAAGCAGGAGGCAAGGTGTGTGGTCCCAGCACCAGCACCTTGCCAGGAATGATTCTGCCACCGTGCATCCTGATAGGGAGGACTCATTTGCCTCTGCAAGGCCAGCCTTCAAATTACTTTTGCTGTTGTTGCCAGACATAAATTAAGGTATAAAAACATTGCCAGGGATAGACATGGAGACACTTTGGGATTTAATAGCTACTCTTTTCTTCTTTTCTTCTCCTCCCCCTCCTCCTCCCTCTCCCTCCCTCTCCTCTCCCTCCTCCTTCTCCCCCTCTTCCTCCTCCCTCCTCTTTCTCCCCATCCCCCCTCCTTCTTCCGCTCCCCCTCCCCCCTCCTCCCCCCTCCTTTCCCCTTCTTCTTCACAAAGACTGCTTTATTTTCTCTTGTTCAGATTTCTTTCATATTATAGTCATTGTGATTTTCTGTCATTTTAAGAAAACCTTACAGATTTTTATTATATTGTTGAACTTAGAACATAAATAAGTACTCTTTGACCTGACTCACTTTAAGGGAAAGTCAGCTGATGTTCATATTTAAATTTAAAAGAGAGTCTGGTTCTCCAGGATGCATCATGGCAAATGATTTTCTTGCCTGCTGCTTTGAGACGTGGAATTCTCTGATGCCAATCCACTTTAATGAGATGTTTTGCCAGTGAACATTTATGAAGTGTCAGAGACTTGACAGGAAGGTAAGGCTGAGCAAGACATGATTCCTGCCCTCAAAGAGAAGCTCAAAGTCAAATAAGGACCTGAGCACAACCCTGCAGTACACTGGGGAGGGCCCACGTGATCACCAGTACCACAGGAGGATTGAGAACCAGATGGTCAAGATGTTAGAGCAGAAAAGGACAGTTTCTGCTGTGGCAAGGTCAGGAGGGCTTCTCAGAGGAAGTGAGCTGTTGGTGGGCCTGCTGCATGGGGAAGAGCTCTGTGATCACTGCCTTTAGGCATTTGCTGTGTGCCCTGCTACCTGTACAGTGAGGATGGAGGTCAAGGAGCATTTAGACCTCTTTCTCCCACTAGGCCAGTGGTTCCTAACCTTTTTTGAGGTACCAAACCCACCAGTTTCATATGCGCATTCACTGAACCCTTCTTTAGTGATAAATAAAACATGATTCTTTTTTCCAAATTCAAGACATAGGTACATGTTTTTTTACTGGTGCACAAAATGAGCCGTGCATGAACATCACCTTGCTCAAAGAACAAAACCAACAAAGTGCATGAACTCACAACAAATTACGATATTACTTTATTCTGACCTCCACGGCAGAGGCTTCTCCGAATCCCTGAGACCGACCCATCGAACCCCTAGGGTTTGATAGAACCCAGGTTAAGAACCACTGCACTAGGCATAAAGGAACAGGCAATGAGGAGCCTCAGAATGCACAAATGGGGAAGGCAGGTGCCCTGATGAGATCTTGGTTTAAGTTTGATCACATCGTAGAGAATGTGTTGAGATGTCTGACAGGTGGAATGGCAGGCTGATGCTCCCAGAGAGTCCATTTTAGAAAATAATATTACTCAGCAGCCTTGGAAATGGAGAGGGGGGACATGAGGCCAGAGAACTGTAACGTTTGGTGACTGATTGACCATAGGGAATGCAGGTAAATTCAGAAAACTTACATGTAGCTTGGTAATTGGGTAGAAAGATGATGTTCTAGTTAGCAAAACTAGGGACAGCCAAGCTACAGGTGCACAAGGACTAGTCAAAGTTTTACAAGACCCTCATAAGGCCTTTTGGGAAGTTTTGAAGTGTCTCCCAGATATCCAAATAAGGATGCAGATCTCTAGAGCCATTAGGATTTAGCAAACAAGTGAAGTTTGGTATCTGAGACTGCCACATGTCACAGTTAGGATGCCAAAACCAACTCAGACAATAAGGGAGTCTATTAATTCACATAACTGGAAAATTTAGGATCTGAGGGGGAACTTCAGCAACAATTTAAATTCATTCAACTATGTTCTCCAAGGTCCCAAATATCTCTCCTCACTCTTTCGCTATATGGGCTTCTCTCTGAGACTGGCCTTCCTATTGGTGACTAGATGGCTGCGGCAACGCCAGATTTCCCATCTTCATACCACGCCAATCAAGAGAAACATTCTGTTCTCAAAAATCTTTGTCAGAAGTCTAAGATGCTCCTTTTTCAGAAGTCTCCAGCAAACTATCCCTCTTACTCAGTCAGTACCGAACATGCATATCTGTTCCTGCGTCACTTCCTGTGGCTATATGCCTTGTGTTACCGTAATTCCCCATGTATAAGATGCACCATTTTTCAAAAGATTGGGGGTCTAAAAACTGGGTGAGTCTTATACAGTGGTTGTAGATTTTTTTTACTTGCGTTTCCTGCTTTTTCGCTCGGATAAGGAGTTGTATGAATTTTATGATGAATAAAACTTGAGTTCAATAACTTTATGTAATTACCCCCCTGCCAATTTCAGGCCCCCAAAATAAGGTGCGTCTTATACATGGGAACGTCTTATACATGGGGAAATATAGTAATTGATGGCTTAGGGAAAGAGGGATCTCCCCCTGCCCCACGTTAGCTTGATTCAGTCAAAGACCATACCTGATGTGGCTTTAAGGGAGGAGAGGCAGTTACCCAGCAAGAGACTATTGGGGAGTGCAGAACTGTTTGTAGGGTGTGCAGTGGGCAGTTTCCAGAGGAGAAGAGAAGAGGGTTTGGGTGGAGCTTTAGGGGACAAAAACCTTTAGGGGTGAAGGGTGAGTTGAGAGTGAGAACAGACTACCTGCATCTGAGGTGAATGCTTTAAGAAGGAAGGGATGGTCAGTCAGTGCATGATTGATGGATATTCTAGGTGTCTATTTCAGTTAAAATACTGTCTTGCCACATGCTGTGACCCAAACCCACAGTGGAAAACCCTGGTTGTTAACCTGGGGCAGTTGCTAGCCTGGAGCTTAACTAAGCAGGATTAACCCCAATAGAACCACTTTTCTTCTCTTTCAAGTAGCCAAGTAGAGGAACCTGGTGAGAAGTGAGTGTTTCATAAAGGGAGTGCTCTGAGGCAGAGGCTGAGATTTGGACGCATTTCCCAAAGAGCTGACTAAGGTCACACAAACATGCCCATCTGTCAGGCTCCAGGCTTCCAGCAGAACCACTATCTTTTAAAGATCTAAAATTGGCCACGTCAGGTTGACTTCCGTCTTTTGTCCTCACCTAACTCCGTGGCATTCATTTTGCTCTCTCCTAGACAAGTATGCTGTTCGCTTCATCCCGCATGAGAATGGTGTCCACACAATCGATGTCAAGTTCAACGGGAGCCACGTGGTTGGAAGCCCCTTCAAAGTACGCGTCGGGGAGCCTGGACAGGCGGGGAACCCGGCCCTGGTGTCCGCCTATGGCACGGGGCTTGAGGGAGGCACCACAGGTAACATACCTACCTGTACCTCTCATCCTTAATTGAGCCAGCTCCAGGGACAGAGCCAAATGGCAGTCTTCAAGTCTTGCCTACACTGTTCCCAGGGACACTGGGATAAGGCACATTCTGGAAGCTCTTGTACCTCATTACTGTTTGTTGTACTTCAGCTGTCTTTCTTTGCCAAGTTCCTTGATTTTAGGACCAGGATGCTGACAGTGAGGAAATACGGCACAACGTCATTCATTTTGAGGGTTTCTTTGCCTGCACAGAATTCACGATGCATGTAACAGGCCTCCTGGGAGGCCCCTACCTGTTAGTGCCTTTACTGGTCCCCAGGCTCCTGGAAGCACATTGAATTGGCAATAAGACCTGTCACGGTCTAGCTCCTCTTTTTATTCTCTGATCCTAATGGAGGAGGAGAAAAAACTGAAACAGTTGTAGAATTCTGAAGTTTTGGATTCATTACAGTTTATTTTTAACCTTTGCTACAGATGAGGTGCATTTGATTGTGAAAAATTTAGGCAGCAAGGAAGTATATGAAGTGAAACTCATTCCATCTCTCTGTGTCTCCATCCTTCTCCCATCCGGTCCAGGAGGAAGCACAGCTAGTGGTCAGGGGAAGCCCTTGCAAGGGCTTGTCCCCTTGTCAGCCTGCATTCTTGTGTTCCCTTGGTTGCTTAGCTAGTGGTTCTCTAGAACCGTACACATATACTGTGGTTTTGCTTTTACATTGCTCACAAAAGTTAGGGGATATTTCAAAATGAATGTGAAGCGATAAAAGAAGTATTTGATTATTTTATATTAAACAAGAACATCAGAAAAGCAAATGATAAGTAAAAGAAACTTGCTCAATTATGCAAATGAGATGCAAAACCAACTTTTATTTCTCTGGTGAAAATGCATTATACAAAAGGCTGGAAGTACTGGAGTATCTGCACATTCCCTGATCCCCTAATTTTTCTGAGCAGTATATTTTACAGAAATAATCTTAATGCACATATTGTTATACAGCTTGCTGGTTTCACTTGACATCTTAAAAGAACTTTCCAAATCAAAACATTCAAATCTTCCCCCGTGATGGCTGCATTAGTGTTCAGACCATGAACCTGGAGGTGGGCACTGGGTGGTGTCCATTGTGTCACCATTACGGACGGTGCCACACACCTTGCGAAATGCATTGTCCAGCTGCACTTCTCTGCAGGGAAAGTCCACAGGCATGGGCGCGCTGGGACACAGTTTGCATGTGGGTGTTACTCTGGGCCCTCCGGAAGGCCGTCTGGTCCCAGTTTCTCCAGTTCCTTGTGTATGCACACTGCTCTTAGTCTCCCCCGATGTGGCAGTGGGACAGAGCAGACCCATCTCCCCATGGCAGGGGGATGAGTGGGCGTGGTTACCTGGGAGTAAGTGTCCTAAGTAGCTGAGATGCCCTGCCCAGGTGCAGGAATGACTGACCCACTGCTGTGTCGTCATCTAGGACTCTGGCCAAACAGTGGCCTCAGCAAACCATTCACCAGCGTGGTGTGAATGCTTCTGGATTCCCCGGGCTTGTCTGGCTCCACACTGACCTCTGGTCCAGCAGTTTGTCCTTTGTAAAAGGCATAGTAGTATGGTTTTACCCTGGGCGATGTCTATTTTACAGATGAGAAAAGGGAGACTCAGAAAGGTTGAGTCACTCCCCAAAGCTTCTTAGCTAGAAGAGGACAGAACCAAGAATCAGCCCAGGTCCACAGTCTTAGAACCTGTGCCCTTAATCCTTGAGTATTGCTGCCTCCCCAAATGTTTGTCTCACAGGGGCAGTGACTGTACCCCAGGCCCACGTTGTGGTGGGGGGTCATAAACTAGGACCCCTGTCTTCACAGGTGCCCGGGAATGTTTCCCAGGCAGTAGTGCAAGCAGTGGGGCCCTGGTGAGCCACCCACCATCGAAGGCCACTTGGAGTGATAGCAGGCCTTGCTCCAGGCCCCACAGCAGCCACTGAGGTCTCCTGCAGCTGCCAGCAGCCACCTCACTCTCCTGCTGGGTCACACCTGCTGTGTCAGGGGCCTCTGCTTCCTCTTGGCTGTTCACAGGCCTTCTTAGGAGCTCGGGTTTCAGGCTGTGTTTTGCAAGTGCTGGATGCCACTGAGAGGAGATGGTCTTGCAGGGAGACTCCCAACCGAGAGGGAGAGGCACAGAGCAGGTCTGTTCCAAACCC
The DNA here is from genome assembly GCA_037038555.1 of Rhynchonycteris naso. Classification (NCBI taxonomy): domain Eukaryota; kingdom Metazoa; phylum Chordata; class Mammalia; order Chiroptera; family Emballonuridae; genus Rhynchonycteris; species Rhynchonycteris naso. The sequence goes on along the minus strand of CM073004.1, from coordinate 18,357,879 downwards.
TGTGTAAATATTGCTCTTGTCAAGGGGAAGGCAGCTTGTTTTTCTAGCCCTCCTGCTCCCAAGCCTTCTCCCAAATATCCATCCCAAGATTACACAGCTGCAGTGTGCACGGAATGAAAAGGTGTCTGTGCTTGGCTGCCGGAGGGCTGGCATCCTGACCTTTGTAACAAAGCAAACTTCTCCATGTTTTTATGGGTGCACTTGCTGTATCTCTTGGCTCGGGTTTTAAATGGTCCATTCTGCAGGTTTGGGAGCAGGGGCATGTGGAGAATTTGGGGTGGGACTCAGCTGCAGAGGGGTTGAGAGGTCTGGAGTTAGACTTAGATGAGGGAGTTCCAGACTATCCGGGTTGGGAGAGCAGTTCTGATGAAATGCTCCAGCAACCCCAGTGTGCACGAACAGACAGAAGGGCCTCCTCCCCTCTTCGCCCACCTGCATTACACACGAGCTACACTCACAGGAGCTCAGTTGTGCGTACAAGATGCCCCGAGAAGTGTGGTGTGTCAGTGGTTCCCGTGGAGGCCGTGGTGAGGAGACTTTCTCCTGTCTTCTCTCAGACAAGTGCGTCAGCTCCGAGTGGACAGACTTCATGTCAAATCCCTGTTCTGCCATTCTCTACTTATGGGACTTGGCAAGTTATTTGACCTCACTGAGCCTCCACTTCCTTCCTGTAAAATGGGAATAATGAGGGAGCCAACCTGGTAGGTTGTTCTAGGTAGCTGTTGTGATTCCTTATTTCCCTTTTCCCACCACATCTTCCCTGCCTTCCAGGCCCTCACAGTCTGGAGAAACTGAGTTTTCTCAGAAATGGAGCAGCTTGTTAAAAGGGTGAGGGTTCTTTCCAGAGCAGCCAGGTCTTCTTCTCTCCACTTAGAAGTATCTTCCACGTTGTCTTGCAGCTCCTTCCTGGGAACACTATCCCGTGCTCTTCACCACCCACCCTTCCCACACAGCCCACTGCAGCAGCTGCTGCCCGACGAGCTTCTAGGCCGCACAGTTTACGTACAGGGTTGAAATGGGGGTGAGGAGGATAAAGAGTGCTGGGACGAGAGCCTCAGGGGCTTCCAGAAACAGCTGGGTTGTTTGGGAGTAGTATGATAGCAGCTCCTTTATTTTACTGATAACCAGAACAATAATTTTTTCTCTGGCCTAAGAGCTATAATTAAACCAAAATAGTTCACAGCTGGGGCACGTCCATGTCTCTGGGAAAAGCACAACCCTGCATGGGACTGCAATGCCGGGGATGCCCGGTAGAGGGCACTGTATCAGGCATATAGTTGGTGTCTGGGCCTTCAAGTGGCCCTCACAAACCAGCTCATTCCCCTCTGCTGGAAAGAGGCGTGAGGGAGTGGGGCTTTTGCAGGGTATTGGGCTCAGGCAGAAATGCTGCTGTGGAGTCTGGCCCAGCTTTCCTTCTGTCGCTGTGTAGATGCTGTAAGGATGGTGGCTGCCATGGCCACTGACCTGGCCATGCAGATGCAGGTTCCCATTGGATTTGGGCAGATGGTAAAAGAACTGTGGAGCCAGAAAATAGTGGGCCATTCCGTTCATTAGAGCCTCGTAACAGCTGACAAGCAAACAATGGCCTCTCCTAACCAGGAAGGCAATCTGCACTTTGCAATTTGCCACCTTGAGGGCAAGCACCGGTGCCTTCCACAGACCACACGCACATGGCCCTGCCTGGCGCCAGTGCAAAATACAAGCGAGCAAAACTAAACATACTTGTTTCACACTTGAAGCACATTGGTTTGCCCAAAAGATATCTATACAAGAGACCCTCTTGGGCCAGGATACAGATGGGGTGTCCTGGAGCTACATCTGGGGCATCTGAGGCAGCCTCACTGCCTGTCCAGTAGCCAAGAGATGGGCTTGGGCTCCGGATCTATGCAGACTTGTTCAAATCCCAGCTCTGCCTACCGCCTTGTAGCTCTGACAAACAGTGACTGAGCCACCCTGGGCCTCCGTGTCCTTGGTTAGCACAAGATCCGGAGCCTGAATGCAGTCCGTGGTGCTCCCGGCAGCAGCTGCTATGTTGGTCCTGTTCTTGTTGCTGGTATTCTCCATGTCAAAGGAGGGGTGGTGGTGACAGATCCCAGCGTGGCTGCTCCACTCTCTGGTCTAAGCCTGTAAAGGATGAGGTGCTCAGATAGCTTGGCTTTTCCAAGTCCACCCAGAGGAGAAAAGAAAGGGCCGAGGGGCCCATGCTTCCCCACTCCCTGGAGGCGGAGCTGGACCTGTCAGCTGAAGCAGCACTGTAGGCTCACAGTCACTCTCCGGCTTCTTGCCTTCAGCTCCTGCTCATGCCCAGAGGAGAGAACGGGGTGTCCAGGAGGTTGATGCTGGTGGGTGAAATGTCAGCCACACTCCTGCCTGGGCCTTGGAAAGGGAGTAAACCATCCCAGGGCCTGACGTTCTCTGTGCCAGGAGTTCAAAGCTAGTACTATTGGGTTCCCATGCCACCAAGTGACCCCTCTTTAAGGGATCCTGTGTGTGCCCCCGTCACTGCTTCAGTAACCCAGAGAGAGGTCCTCACACTCTACCCCCCTCATCCCTTCAAGCCATTAACGTGGTGTTTACTCCCACTTCCTTTTTCCCAGGTATCCAGTCTGAATTTTTCATCAACACCACCCGAGCAGGACCAGGGACATTATCCGTCACCATCGAAGGCCCGTCCAAGGTTAAAATGGATTGCCAGGAAACCCCAGAAGGGTACAAAGTCATGTATACCCCCATGGCCCCTGGAAACTACCTGATTGGCGTCAAATATGGTGGACCCAACCACATAGTGGGCAGTCCTTTCAAAGCCAAGGTGACAGGTAATCAAATACCTTCGAAATTATCCCCCCCCTTTCCCTTTGTCAGAATATCAATAGAACTGCTTGATAGTAAAAACTGTGGGTGATTTTAGATATGTTGAATCTACTTTGAATCCTGATTGTAAAGAAATGGTAAGACAGGTAAAGGGGAGTACATGTTTGAAACTTATAAAATAAGTAGGTAGAACCAGAGTATAGAAGTTGAGAAAACATTTTAGGTGGTTTTCTGTCTGTAACAGAAAAGAAAGGAATGTTTCCATATTTGAAATCCTATGTGTTTAGATTATATATTAGGTCAGGACCTGAAAAAATCACCACATTTCCCTTCACTTTAAAAATAATCAGCCTGACCAGGCGGTGGCGCAGTGGATAGAGCATCGGACTGGGATGCGGAAGACCCAGGTTCGAGACCCCGAGCTCGCCAGCTTGAGCATGGGCCCATCTGGCTTGAGCAAAAAGCTCGCCAGCTTGGACACAAGGTCACTGGCTCCAGCAAGGGGTGGCTCGGTCTGCTGAAGGCCCGCGGTCAAGGCACATGTGAGAAAGCAATCAGTGAACAGCTATGGTGTCGCAATGGCAGTGAGAAACTAATGATTGATGCTTCTCATCTCTCTCTGTTCCTGTCTGTCTGTCCCTATCTATCCCTCTCTCTGACTCTCTCTCTGTCCCTGTAATAAATAAATAAATAAATAAATAAAACATTAAAAAAATATATATATATAAATAATCAAAAGTTTTTATTAAATTTACAACAATGTGCCTCCTTCAGAACACTGGAAAAAATATCAAACACTAAAACCACTTCACAGCCCCCACCAAGGTAACCACCGTAAGTATTGTGGTAAATTCCTTCCACACGTCTTCCTCTACTTAGTTTACTGTTATATAGGCAGTATAAGTTCACAGCAGAAAAATTAAAAATTCAGATAGAAAAATTGTCTTGCATACACAGAGAATTATTTTTGATATTTTGTTATATGTCCTTCCAGACTTCTACACTGCTTATACATACAGGATGGGGCAAAAGTAGGTTTACAATTGTTTGTATGGAAAATATACAATAATTAATAGCCCTGGCTGGGTAGCTCAATTGGTTAGTGTTATCCCTGTATGCCAAGGTTGTGGGTTCGATCCCTAGTCAGGGCCCATGCAAGAATCAGCCAGTGAATGCATAAATAAGTGAAACAACAAATCAATCTCTCTCTCTCTCTCTCTCCCCCTCCCTCCCTTTTTCTTGCTCTCTGAAATTAATAAATACAAAAAAATTTTAAATAATAATTCATGAATAATAACACAAATGCTATATTTTATGTACTCACAACTGTAAACCCACTTTTGCCCACCCTATAGAGCACTTTATGTCAAGTCAGTGGAGACATGTGGATTCTACAGAGTGGCATGTGATTATGTGGGAGGGATCTCCAGGCCTTGTCAGCCAAAGCCAAACGCGTCCATTTGCCTAGAACGCTAGAATCCAGTTGTATGGGGCGAGACCTCGTGGGTTTAGAAGACATTATGGGTATGCGATGGGGGAGTGGTGGCTTTTGGATCCCGGTGTTGGGATGCAGGGGCACTTGCCTCTGGCTGAGAGACCCACTTGGTCTGACCTTTCATACTCTCCTCCCTTCCATGTTCTAGGCCAGCGTTTGGTCAGCCCCGGCTTGGCCAACGAGACCTCATCCATCCTGGTGGAGTCGGTGACCCGGTCGTCAACAGAGACCTGCTATAGCGCCATCCCCAAGGCATCTTCAGATGCCAGCAAGGTGACCTCCAAGGGGGCAGGGCTCTCAAAGGCCTTTGTGGGCCAGAAGAGCTCCTTCCTGGTGGACTGCAGCAAAGCCGGTAGGCAGCCTGGTCCTGCTCGTGGGTGGGAGTGGGGGCAGCTGGGAGCCACCATCTGCTTTGCTCTTCCCTGCTCCAGTCTGCCATCCTTCCCTGTCGTCCAACCAATTGCAAGTTGCCGTGTTTTTTACCCTATTCTTCTGCACTTAGTATTTTTAAATGATTTTCCTCTCTTTTGCCTTTTGATTTTGTTTTCCAAATGACTTTTCATAGTAGATGTGAAGGTGCCATTATCCCCATTCATATGAGCCAACTGAATGAATCAGTAACCTGGCATCTTCTCTGCTACTAATTGCTTTAAATTTAATTGCAATTTGGACTTGGGTATTTGTTTGCATCTCAATGGTTCTGGCATTGAGCACATCTGGGCTAAAAGCATGTCTGTCCAACTCACTATCTATTCCTTCCTCCCTCCCCTCCCCTCCCCTCCCCTCCCCTCCCCTCCCCTCCTTCCTACCTTTCCTCCTTCCCTCCTTCCCTCCTTCCCTCCATCCCTCCATCCCTCCATCCCTCCATCCATCCTTAATAGCCATGTGACCTTGGGAAAATTATTAAATCTCTTTCTAAAAGTCAATTTCCTCTTCTCTAAAATAGGAATGATAACAGCACCTTCCATAAAGTTCTTTTGAAAATAACTGAGATCAGAACAATCAACACCTACATAGACAGCCCTTACTGTGCCAAGGGTTTCCCATGTAATACTCCCTAAACCTTACAACAAGCCCCAGAGGTAGGTGCTGGTGTTACCCCCTGTTTGCAGACTGGAAAGCTAAGACAAGCAGAGATGAAGTTTCATGTCCAAGGTCACCCAGCTAGGAAGTGGCAGGGCAGGGATTTAAACCCACAGTGTCAGGCTCTATGAGTACTGCTCATAATCACCATGTTCTCCCACCGGTCAGGTCCTCAGCATGATCATAGAAGCCGAACAGGCAGGGCTGGTATTATTTCTTTGGTTCCCATATTCCTCCTCTCCCTTTGCCTTCTGGGATGCATCCTCACGGAGTAACCATCTTCCTCTGCCTCCCAGGTTCCAACATGCTGCTAATCGGGGTCCACGGGCCTACCACCCCCTGTGAAGAGGTATCCATGAAGCATGTGGGCAACCAACAATACAACGTCACATATGTCGTCAAGGAGAAGGGGGATTATGTTCTGGCTGTGAAGTGGGGAGAGGAACACATCCCTGGCAGCCCGTTCCACGTCACAGTGCCTTAAAACAGCTCTCGTCAAATCCTGGGAGGAGTTTTTGGTGGTTGTTTTTGTTGCTTGTTTGTAACTCATTTTATACAAAGTCCTCGCCTGTTTGCGGGTCTGAAACCCCATCCTGAAAACATTGCCATTCTAAAGTGCCTTTGGAAAGAAATCCTAGACTTGACTCTTTAGGGACATATTGGGGACTCTTAAGAAATGCAAGTTTGTTCAGTGGGCTAAGCAAATCTGACCTCTGGTGGCACAGATCATCTCCTGCACACCAAGAACACAGGCAAGGCTGATGCTAACAATTGAAATTGGGAACCACTTTTTCTGAAACCAGACTGGGAGGAGGGGGAGGGGAAAAGATCAGACCTAGATGAGGTGTCATTTAGAAAAGTAGATGGCTTAAAACCAGCTTCATCTGTCCCAGTGCCCATAATGTAAGACAGGGCTATTAGGTGGGCAGCATTGTGTAACAGCTCATTACCCCCCACCCTGCTCTGTGGCCTTTTCACAACGTGAGGACAGGTTGGCCTGAGTGGCTTCCTGCTGCCCCTCCCTCATTCTGCTGGTTATTTCCCTGCAGTGACCACCTTGGCGTCATGCTTTTGTTCTTGTTTTTAAAATCCATTTTAGTCGCTGGGTCTGAGGAAATTCTGTGGTGATAAGCAGTGCCCGCCCCTCCCCCACTTGCCAAAGATCCCTTTTCTAACCACACTATCTACCCCTTGTGCTTAACACACCAGCCATTTGTGAAGCGGATACACCTTTCCAGCGCGTTCAGAGTCACCGGGGCTTGGGGGGGGTTGTCCATGTGGTCACAGAAGTCTGCATGGGACTTAACATTCCACACTCACGCCAGTCTGTCTCAAGGGTCACTCTTTCTGAAAAATAATTATAGATTGGAAAGAACACAACTCCTGCTATTCTTTGAGAGTCGGGGAATCATTAAGGGGATTTGAAGGACAGCAGTTCATCGGTGGTCTTCTGTTTGGCAGAAATATTAAAAGCTGTGTAGCTGATGGTGGCTGTGTATTTGGCCCTGACCACATGTCATCCAGACAGTGTTTGGGAAGCAATATGCAGGTACAAGATTCCAAAAAAGGGGTGTAAAGCATTGTGCGCACCTCCCTGCAGACCTGCGTTCAGGGACACTGGCAGACTGCAGGGCCCAGGTGTGGAGTGTGGTCTAGGCAGGCGCACCCTTCTAATTTGCTGCTCAGTCCTGAGGAAATAGCACTGTGTTTGAAGGTGCCTCTGTGGGTGGGACAGGGGGCCAAGGTGGGTGACCTTCACCAAGGGATAGCAGCTCGGGGTCAAGCTAGTGTTGGTAGAAGCCCAATATCAGAAACTGGAGCGGCCTGAAGCCTCATGTGAAAGGACCACAGGCCTCATAAGCTGGGGCGTGGAAGCGAAACTGGAATCAAATGCTGACTGTAAATTGTATCTTATAACTTATTAAATAAAATGTTTTCTCCTTAAAGCTCCCCTGGTGTTCTTGGAGAGTGTCACTTCTGAATAAATGGTTTGGGTCTGACCAACTCTTCCAAGCCCTGGCTGAAAGGACAAGATTAGCAACCTGTTCTCTTTGCAATAGAGGTCAAGCTTCTCCGTGAGCCTCAGTGGGAGTTTATCCAGACAGGGCATCTGAGGGTGCAGGCCACTGGCCAGGGGGCGCCTGGGCCCCAGCACCCACAAAGCCGCTCAGAGGTTTGCTGGGGCTTACCTTGGGTGAGCCCCATGTATGAAACCTATCTAGGTAAAGGCTGGGGTTCAAGAAAGAGAAAGCCTTTTTCCTAATTATATAAGAGACCTTAATTTTAGGGAATTTATTCAAACAAAAAGCTATGTCCCCTCTCGTCGCACTGCCCTTGGATAGCAGGGCTCGTGTTTGGTGTTACAGCTGCCCCTCTCTCTTCCTCTGCTGCTCCTTCCTGCTACAGAGAGCTGCTTGCTGTACACTTAGGGTGCACCCAGTCCCTTTCTTCCTCACCCTTACAGCAGTTCTGTGACACCATTTTAGGTGACAACACTAACTCAGGCACAATGGTATGTTTAGTCTCAATGCTCACTTGGGGCGGACCCTGGGTCCCCACCTATGTGTCTTCCAGAGAGGGAGCTCTACCTCCCTGGTTATACCTCTGCAGGACCCCTGATAGGTCCCTGGCAGTTGCCATAGTGATGGGAAGTCCTAGCTGCCCCTCCCCCACTTCCACTGAAGTTGAGGTGTATAGGGAAAGGCAGGGGAAAAAGACTCTTCTTTACCCCTTTTTGATCAGGGTGGCATTTGTTTACCTCTAGGGTTGGGGTTGGGGGAAGGTCAGGGGGGAAGGAAAAGAGGTTTTCTCCTTCTGGAGGGAACACTCTCTTATCTGTGGCCTGGACTCCCAACCAGGGCTGTGGCCTTTGAGAAGTGCAGGCTTTCCTCAGCCCTGGGGTTTGGACAGGCCACGGTAAGCTGGGTTTGTCCACAGAGCACAGCCGTTGGTTTCTCTACCCTGTTGAAGCCTGGCTGGTTTCTGGGGAGGCAGCGCTTGTCAGTAACAGAATGGACTTTGGCATCAGGTAGCTTCGGGCTTAAACATTGACTCAGCCATTCACTGGCTTTGTGGCCTTGGGGAGATTGCTTCACTTCTCGGTGTGCCACCCTTCGGTGGTTGCAAGCACATGAAATCCTGCTGGGAGCTAGGAGTCCCAGCCACTGCTATCTGCTAGAGGTGACTGCCTCCCACTAGGGCTGCTTGCTACCTCCTGGAGCTGCACCTGGCTGTCCCTCAGTTACTTCAAAGACATCTCAGGGTGAAATCTGTACCACTGCTGGTCAATGGCTAGAGCCAAAGGGCAGCTCTTATCTGCACCTGGACTGGCTGCTATGGAAACCAGCTAGTGTTTGTGCAAACACCTTAAAAACTGAAACTTAACCCTGGACAGGTCAGGTACCAACCCTTTCCAACTTTCCCTGGTTGACTTGGCCTTTCCTGCCAGGAGCTGGCTTGACCATCACTCTTTAGTGGCTGAACGAAGTTATTCCAATGCCAGCTGCCCTGAAGAGACCCTCATCCAGGGGAAGCCCTGCCCCCTTTGAGCCCAGATGCCTGCCTCTTCCTCATCAGATTTCCTTCTGAAACCCAGGGAAGACTCAGCAGCAGTGCTGCCAAGAAGGGAACATTTAATTAACATGTCTCTTTGCAATGTGCTTACAAACACTTGGACCCTTGACCACATGTCTAGTCTTAAGACTTCAAAGTGGCCTAGAAAGCCACATTTTGATGAGTTTGGTGTAAAATGAATCAGGCACACGGGAATTTAATTTCCCTAGAAAATTGTGCAGCCTGAAAAATTAGCAGAATAAAGGTTAGTGGCAAAATGGGCCCTCCATCTTTTTCAATCCCCCAAATTTGTATTTTAAAACAGGGAACAAGATTGTTAATATAAGTGGTCTTTGGCCTTCGTGCTGGGCCAGATGGAAGCAGGGTCTGGGAAAGAAACGGACTCTGTCCAAGTCTCCATTAATTTGGAGGGAAGGGCTTTGTAATCAGGGGGTCCACTAATAAAAACTCTCCCGGAACACTTCTTGTTTAGCTCATTTTTTCCCTTCTCACAATAGCAAATCATGCCTCTAAGAGCGAGTAAAAATGTCGCATCGCTCAAGGCAAGCTTGAATTTGATTTATGTTGTTTCCTTCTGGCTTTGTCCTAAGGATGCTGCCCAAACACATGATGGGAGGAATCTTTAAACAAAGGAATCCTTTTTGCTTTGTGATAAGGCTGTTGTCTGGATCCCTGAGCCCACAGGGGACCAGCTCATGTGCAAAGAATTTAGGGTGACCCACCCCACACTCTGTCTCCCTCAAGAGTTCTAGCAGGCAGGCAGGAGTTGGGAATTTACAAGCCTGACTTGTGACTCATATCCAAGGGTGTTTCGAATTTTGGACTTGCTTATCTCCCAGGACAAATATGAAAGAATCTGTAGGTTTTTATTGCCCAGATTACTCCCTCTACTGTGACCTCTGCCTTCCCAAGACACCAAGGCACCTCTCCCTGTTGGTGTGGACATTGTTAGGGCAAAGCTGATGCTGAACGCTGGTGGGTAATCTCAGAGAAGGAAAATGATAGAGGTGGAAACGCCAGCTTTGGGCTCATCTACAAGCAGCCAGTGTGCATGCGTAGCAGTAGAATAACCAGGTGTGCGAGAAAGGTTCAGAAAGCAGTGGGTCAGATGTTGCAGGTTCAAGTCTGCATCCCAGTTTCAGCCCTGCTGGCAGCTGGAACACCTCAGACAATTACCTGTTCTGTCCCCTCATCCATAAAATAGGAAAATAATGGGAAATTCACAGCCTAAGATTAACCTCTAGAAAGACCCCAAAACACATCCATTCCTCAACTGGTTGGGCAAACCATTTCCCACCCAGAGCTGCTGGGAGAGGGGCTGCCTGAGTGTTGGGGGAGAGGTGGCTCACCAAGGCAGAGTGGAAGGGATACCTTAACGAGGGGAGGGGGCTTGTGGGGAAGCCACTTAATATGGTAGTCACAAGCATGGGCCACTGGGTTCAAATCCCCACACTCAGAAAGCAGTGCCTCGGCCCTCTCTCCAATTTATTGGGGTCATGAGATCTACTTGACAGAGTATCCTGAAGATAACAGACAAACGTATGTAAAGAGCATATCACAGTGCCTGGTGCATGGTCAGGGTTCACAGAATTACCACTATGTGCATAAGGTGCCTAAGATGATTTTCTGCACTGACAGTTTAAAGCCAGGAGGGGCTCCAAGGACAGTGAAGACTACGACCTTTAAGAGCTTCTGGGCCGAGCCCCCGGCTTCAAATTGGGGTGGAGCCTCGTCAGTGGGAGGGGATGGGCCAATAACAGAAGGCAGAACAAGGGGGGCTGCTGGCCAGAGGGAGTGGTCAGAAAGGTAGGAGGGGAGCTAGTTGGAGCAGGCGCGCTCTGGAAAGGCCCAGCTGCCACCCAACCTCCCCTAGCTTCTCAGCTTTGGCGTCCCCTTTCCCTTACACAGGCCTGGGGGCTGACCCCGCACCTTCCCAGAGGTTATTGGATGGGTTTTAAATGGGTTAATACATCTAGAGTAAAAATATTATCATCCTAAAAAACTGTTATTAGCCCTTGTCACTTCTTATGATTACCCTCATTTATTTTTTATTTTTATTTTTTAACAAGGGAGCTTGCCTAACGGTCACCAAGGCGGTGATAAAACCCGGGAGGCCTAAATTTAGGAACAGGGCTCTGGAGTTTGGCACAGGGCGGGTACTCGGCATCCAAAGGCGGCTCTCCTTGTGGGCGGTGAGCTGTCCTTGAGCCCGTCGAAGGCGGCAGTTTGGGGGCTCCTCTTTGCATCCCCCACTCCCCTCCCTTCCTGGGGATGCCTGTCCACCCTGCAGCGGAGCCCGGATTGGCGCCGCCCGCTCAGTGGTAGTCCGCCTCGAGGGACAACCAGCCGGCTGTCATCGCCATGGTGACCGCCAGGGGTCGCCTTGGACACGCAAACTGCAGCACCGAGGGCAGCCGCGGAGGGCGGAAGGCACAAGATCTCCCAAGGCGGAGGAGGGGGGCCACCCACCTTTGCCCACGCGAGCTCTCCGCACCTGTATTACCAGCCTGGAATGGCGGCGGTCTGTGTCAGGGAGATTTTCATGAGTCCTGGGATCAAACTCCGCCCCTGGGTCCTGCCACCCCTCCGTCCCAGCGACCATGGACTTTCTTCCCTCCATCCTTCCCCACCCAGCTGCATCCGAGCTAAAGTGAAATGCTGCTTGCTATCATGAACCTGTTTCTGAGCACCGCCAGTGGGCCCAGCAATAGCCCCAGAGGCGCACTGGACATGCAGATGCGGTGCTGAGCAAGACGGGGCACAGAAGTGAAAGCTCCGCAAGGGCCAGTCGTTCTGTCGGTTTTGTTCACTCGCAGCTCCTGGCACATAGAAGGCCCTTGGTATGGAAAGAATGGTGCTGACGGCCAGGTTTGAAAAGCCGGGATTAAAGAGGCGTTTGCACAATTAATCAGTGATTACTGTGAGCTCTCCAAAGGGGACGTACAGACCCAAGTTGTCCCACTTAACCAGCTGGCTCTTAATCTTCCCAAATCTCCCAAACTCCCTATGGCTCTCATTTTCCAGTTGGGAAGACTGAGGCACAGAGGACAGTCTCTGCAGCTGTGTCCTTTCTTTTCTTTCAGACTGGGGTCCCAACCTGAAAGTCTTCCTCCACTCTGCCTGACTTACTCCTGTTTATAGTTCAGGTCTCCATCAGAGGGCACCTCTTCTAGGAAGCCTTCCTTGACCACTCTCCCTCCCTTCCCTCCCTTCCCTCCCACCCACCCACCCAATTATGTATGAGTCTGCCTTGACTTCTGAACTGTGAAACCCTGAGGGCAGGAAGTACATGGACCCTGTCCCTCCTCATCTACCTTTCCTACATGGCTCTACAGCAGGGGTCCCCAAACTATGGCCCCTCAGGCCAGCTGCATGCAGCCCCCTGAGGCCATTTATCTGTCCAGCCGCACTTCCGGAAGGGACACCTCTTTCATTGGTGGTCAGTGAGAGGAGCACAGGATGCATCCGCACCCATAGTTCCCATTGAAATACTGGTCAGTTTGTTGATTTAAATTTACTTGTTCTTTATTTTAAATATTTGTTCCCGTTTTGTTTTTTTACTTTAAAATAAGATATGTGCAGTGTGCATAGGGATTTGTTCATAGTTTTTTTTATAGTCCGGCCCTCCAATGGTCTGAGGGACAGTGAACTGTCCCCCTGTGTAAAAAGTTTGGGGACCCCTGCTCTACAGGGTCAAAAGCAAATGAATGTTTGTTGAATGAATAAATGAGAACACACCCAGCAGAAAAGTTGAGTGGCTTCAAGGCATTGTGGGTAACCTCCTTCTCACTGGTACTCAACCCTAACGGGTCCTGGTCTGGGAGGCAGAGGGTGCTGTTGGAGTACCAGTGCGTCCTCCTCTGCCTCACCCTGCCTGTCTCTCTCATAGTGCTTGCCACACTTACGTGGCAGTTTTGTGTTTGTAATACATGACATGGGTTTTGGAGTCAATCCCAGAGTGGCCATTTAATGTTGCTGAGCTCAGTGTCTCATCTGGAAAAGTGAAGTAAGAAGCCTGTTAGTAAGTTGCTGTGAAGAGTAAGTGAAATCCCTCAGTAGAAGCCCAGCTCAGGGCCTGGGACAGAGGTACCACCACATATTAGCCGTGTGCCTTGGAGCAGGCACATCATTTCCCTAAGCCTCCATTTCCCCATCTAAAAAGTCACAAGAGCCCCAGTAATCGAGGGGGAAATTAAAGGCAGATGGAGCACCACTCTGCAGTGGGGACAAGCAGCTGCTTGTTAAACAGCCACTGACACTCATGGAAGGCGTCCTCTGTGCCAGGCACTGCCCCAGAATGTAATACAGTGGCCTAATGTCATTCTCTCAATACTAAGGGTGCTTCTCCTGATCATGCCCTTGGGCTGATGAGGCCATGCAGCTGTGGAGTGGCAGAGCTGTGTCTAAGCAGTCGGCATTCAGAGTCACCGTGGCAAACCCCGCTCCCCAGAGCTTCCTGAGGGAGGGGAGATCTTCTCTTTGGACCCCCCAGGGGCACCTGGTGCATAGTAGTTGTACACTGAAGTTTGCTAAATGGAATGAAGGCTATAGCACTCCACGTGCCACCCCCAGGACCTTCTGGGTATGAGGCCTGGGGCCCTGAGTCCCTCTGGGACAGAACATGGCTTCCTGCCAAGCTCCCTGGTGGGTTATGGTGGCTTTGCTCTCTTTTCTAGCCTGGTTTCCCCTACAGGCTATGAATGGCCCCAGGTTCCCAGTGCCCCCAGCCCCTTCTCTCCAGCAAGACATTGACCACCTAACCCTCATTGGCTGCACATATCCTTGGAGACAAGACACCAGCAGTGCAAACACAGGCCAGAGAACTGTGAGCAGAATGTTTCTAACCTCCCCCCCCCCCCCCCCACCATGAGGGATCTGTTCACTTCCCAGAACCAAGCCTGTTGGCAGGAGCAGATCTGGAAAGAGGCCGCTACCTGAGTCACCTGGAAGATCAACTATGGCCATAAGTACCTGAAGGAGAAGCCTCTGCCCAGTAAGTGGCTCCAGAGGGTCCCCTTCAGCTCAGCCCTGGGAGAGGAGTCCTTGCCTGCCACCAGCTACCCTGACAGAAGGATTGAACTGCCAGACACCAAGGGGGTCCAGGATCAGCTGTGAAGGAAAGTGGGTGTCCAGAACCCCCAGCCCAGGGAAGACAAAGTCTCAGAGGCACAAGGAGCAACTCAGGGGCCAGCAGGCCAGAACAAACCCGGGGGCTTAGAAATGAGGCAGGTGCCCCCGAGCACCCTGCAGCTGCTCTGCCAGGGCATCTCCCACAACAGCCAAGGCCGGGCCTTGTACCTCCAGGAGAGACATCGGCAGAAGCCAAAGGAGAAGTTTCAGTACCCGACCTTGTCATCCTCTGAGTACAGCTGGCACGTGGGTAAGGGACACCAATACCGTGCCATTCCAATCCTCTGCGAGCGGACCCAGACTGCTCCCCAGCCTGGGGCTGCACCCTCCCTCCCTCACCCACACCCCACCCCCTCGTCCTGGCTCACTGCTCTCTGAGCAATCTAGGCACCTGCACACTTCCAAGCCTTTCCACATTCTGGTTTCTATACCTGGAATATTCCTCCTGTCTCTCCTTCTGCTGGCTAGCTTTCATATGTCACCGCCTCGGGGAAGTCTTCTGAGCATCCTCCAGGTAGCTTTGAGTTCATCTTTGTGCTTCCACAGCTTTCTGAGTCTGCAAAAGCCTCCAGGCCCACTGTGTCACCGTTTCTTCAGTATCAATCTGGCCTGGTGAGCTCTTTGGGTTTCAGGACTTAGTTAACTTTATTAATGTCCTCCCAGCTCCCAGCTTGGGACTGGCCCTCAATCACTATGGGATAAATGAGCAAAGGAATGAATATGGACTAGAGAATGAGGCCTCCATTTGAAACCAGGGAGTGTAAGTTCAAGTCCTGACTACCCCACTTCCAAGTTGTATGAGCTCAAGCAAAAACCTTAACTTCCCTGTGCACTAGCTTCCACATCTGAAAAGTGGGAGTAAATTAGTATCTGCCTTCCTGTGTCACAGAGTTTTGGGGAAATCAGGTGACAAGCACGATGAACAGGAATTATCCTCACAAAAGCCCCATGAGGTGGGGAGGACAGACATTCATTCATTCAGCATGTGATCCTTCCACTTGGAATCCCAACTTTGCCCTGAATGAGTGTTTGAATGAGCAGGCTCAGAAGAATGACTCAGTTTGAAATTAGGAAGCCTGGGTTTGGAATTCTGGTTTGTTCATTTATTCATTCATTTAACAAATGTTTATTGAGCGCCTGATATATGTCAGGCATTTTTTTGTCCCTGGTACTGCAGAGAACAAGATGGACACAGTCCCTCACAGAGGGTGGACAACGAAAGCTGTGTGATGTCGTACCCGTGCTACAGAGCACTGCTTTTCTATTCTTTTTTGTTGTTGTTGTTACAGAGAGATATAGAGAAAGGGACAGATAAGGACAGACAGACAGGAAGGGAGAGAGGTGAGAAGCATTAGTTCTTTGTTGCAGCACCTTAGTTGGTCATTGACCGCTTTTCATATGTGCCTTGACCAGGGGCTATGGCCAAGCCAGTGACCCCTTGCTCAAACCAGTGACCTTAGGGTCAAGCCAGCAACCTTGGGCTTCAAGCCAGCAACCTTTGGGCTCAGGCCAATGACCATGGGTCATGTCTATGATCCCATGCTCAAGCCAGCAACCCCATGCTTAAGTCAGATGAGCCCATGCTCAAGCTGGCAACCTCGGAGCTTTGAACCTATATTCTCAGCATCCCAGGCTGACGTTCTATCCACTGTGCCACCACCTGGTCAGGTAGAGTGGAATGTTCTTACATAGAAAAATTATTTCTTGTTTATCTGAAATTTCAGCTGTAACTGGGCATCCTGTAATTTATCTAGTAACCTGAACATTGGAAGCTGACTCTGGATGTCCCCTGGTATTAGGTCAATGCTGGGTTCAGACAGGGGACTCTTTTCCTCCATAGTGGTTCTGCTTAAACTCACAGTTGCTCTGGAACATTCTGTAAGCTTCTGGCCTCATGCCCCTAATCCAACCAGTTCAGGGGCCAGAGGGGAACAGATGACAGACTTCTGCTGACCCCTTCTTCAACCTCCCCAACATGGTTACAGACAGAAGTTGTGTCATCCCAGTGGGTGCACAGAGCCATGGGAAAGAAGGGTTAAAGGCATTGTCTGGGCTCCAGCTGGCTTAGCCCCTAATGCCCTCTTTTGCATAGAAAGCACCAGCTTAATGTCTGGCACATAGTAAGTGCTCAACAAACGATGACTGGTATTATTATTGCTATTATTATTTTTCCAACAGACAGGATTTGCAACCTATGGGTATTAGGGAGAAGGTGCTAGTTCAGCCTTGGGCAGGACTCTGGAGGTGCTTACCCTGGAGCAGTGGGATGGGTGGGTGTCACTAGACAGGAAGAACAATGTAATGAGGGGTAAGTAAGCTTGGGGTAGGGATGGAGTCAGTGTAGTTAACAATTGAAATGACCTGTATGCCACCCATCAGGGCACATCCTGGCACCTGATCCAAAGCAGGGTCTCGGTTCCCATACTGTGCCAAGCATACCCATTAGTTATTGGATCCTAGGGAAGAATAGGGGTCCTATGGGGGTCAAGGGGAAAAGAGGCAGTGGCCATTCCCAACTGAGCAGAGGTTGTACTTTAACAACTGGAGCAGTATTAGCAGCATATGCCTGGCAGCCCTCAGCTCTTCGGGTTGCGTGAGAGCTGGCTGGAGGGGTGCAGACCACAGCTCAACCAGGCCTTTGCTGTGTTTCAGGGTATGCCATGAAGGACAGCAGGCCTTCAGTGTATGCCAGGTCCCAGCCCATCACACAAACCTTTTATGTGAAAAGTGACGTCTTCTGTCTTCCACAGCAAACAGACCAGCTAATGTGAACTTGCACAGGATTCAGAAGTGGCTCCTTCGTTTTCCCTCGGTCTGTCTGCGCTCTGTGGAGGTGAGGTGCTCTCGAACGACCCGTCCTCCCTGTTCTGTCCAGCCCTGCCTCTGCTGAGCACGGATGGGCACGAGTGCTGCTGCCAGCATTCAGGGAGGCCCCCCGCTGCCTCTTGTGTGCCCTCAGTGACCTCAGCCTGTGCCACTTTCCTGGGGAAACAATGGAGTCTCCACGTGCTCCAGCTTCGAACCTGGGGCAGAGAGGGCTCACTAAGTCTTTAGGTGCTAAAAGCATGGAGAATATGTCCCTACCCTCACTTGCTCATATTCTGTTGCAGGGACCCACAGCTGAATTGATTGGTCCCAGTGTATCCCACAGTTTAGGGAAGAAATTGTTTCCATGTTTATTTACTGCTTTTCTCATCCCAGACCCAGCATGGCTCAGGGTTGCCTCCCTGCTATAATAAACAGCCCCTGAATCTCAGTTGCTTAAACCAATAAAGACGTATTTCTTAAAGCACAGTGCAGTCTGATATTCCATGGCCACCTGCCACATTGGACCTGGGGATCCAAGCTTTTCCCACCTGGTGGCTCTGCAGTCTTCGAGGACCTCGGAGTTCTGCCCTGTGCCCTCTACATCAGCTGGGGGTTGGGGAAGTGAGACAAAGAGCCTGGAGAGGAGTGCCCCTTCGTAACTCCCTGGAGTGGAGCGGGCAAACATCACTGCCTATCACAGTCTATTGGCTATGTGACTTCGAGGTGTGAGAAGGCTCCACTGTACCCAGGTGGCCAGGAAGAAGAGGAGAAAGGGTTCCTGACACCTAGCCCGTTTCTGCCACAGTGCCTGGTGAGTCTTGTGGATCTGGAAGTCGATTCGCTCAGCCACCACTCTAAATTCCAAAGTCTCCTGTATTAGTTTGCTAGGGCTGCTGTAACAAAGTACCACAAACCGGGTGACTAGTCATAGAAATTTGTCTCGCAGTCTGAAAAACTAGATGTCTGAACGCAGTGCTCCCTCTGACACTGGCAGGGGCGTCCTTCCTGGTCTCTTCCTGGCTTCCAGTGGACCCGGCCATCAGGCCTTCCTTGGCATCTGTCTAACTCATCCCCACTCTGTCATCGCAGGCACTCTCCCGTGTGTTTGTTGTCACACAGCTGTCTTCTTATAAGGACACCAGTGACAGTGGAGAAGTTCCAGTATGACCTCACCTTAACTGATTATGTCTGTTCTGATCTGATGTCCAAATAAAGCCCCATTCTGTGGCTCCGGTGTTGTATCATTTTTGAGGGGGACACAATTCAACCCATTATACCTCTGTGCGGTCGCTAAGCCTGGGGTATGGGGCTATCTTGACAGGCCTTCCTCCCTGCCTTGGGCCGAGGTCTTTACCGGAATCCCAGTCCAGTCTGGCGCACAGAGCACCTCGGTGCTTCCAAGGCCTCAGGCATGGAGGGAGCCCAGAGAGTCACCCTGCACACAGGTTTCTGTGAAGCCAAAATGCTCGTGGGCACATCTTACTTAATCAGGGCACTATGGTGCCCCTCAACCCCTCCCATCAAAGAGCAGCCCCAGGGCTGGCCAAAGGAAGAATAGGCAAACTAACTGCTCTAGTGAGAGCCACCTCCAGAGGAGTTTTCTAGGTCTCTCCTGGTCTGCCTCTGAGACTGAAATGTCACAGAAAAGCTAGGCCACTTAACACTGCAAAGTGAATTACCTTGCCTGGTCTACCTTATCAATTTTGGGAAAGTAATTAAGTGGGAGAGAGCAAGAGGTAGAGAGCATGAACTGGGGCCGATGTGAGCTCACACCGCAGCCTTGCCAACCAGAGATGCCTGACTCATACCTGCCCAATTCAACCAAGCATCAGACAGCTCCCTGGGTTTCTCTGGGGTCATTTGATTGATAGCAGCAAACATTGCTGTAGCAGCAGCTCCTGGGGACCAGGCCTATGCTGGGAGACTGGGGCATACAAGGGAGAGATCTTGGAGCTCACAGCCTGGAATGAGGAGGGCTGGGCTGGGGAAAGCGGGCGCCTTTGGAGCACAGCGGAGGCACGGAAGCAGCATGTCTAGCAAGTGCCTGGCTCTATGTATGTGAATTATGTGTTGTTGGTGATGCTCTCTACCAGCAGTAAGCCTGCAGGCTTCTGGGAGAGGACAGACTGCCACCAGGGCAGCCTTTCTTGGCTGGGATTTTGTGAATCAATGAAGCCTAACTGAAAATGACTTGAGTGACTATTTTCTCAATTCTCCCAAAGATGGTACTACATCTAGCATCAGCCTGGAGGCAGGCCAGAGAGGCTGACTCATGACAAGCAGTGGGTGTCCCAGGATGTTAGGGCTTAATTCTTCTGAAGAGTTTATTTATGTAGTTAGTGAGCACCTCTATGATAAATACTATGGAGAAGCCTTTTTCTAAGCCTACACTGTCCAATTCAGTAGTCACGAGTCTCATGTACCCACTGAGCATTTGGAAAGTGTTGCAATTGAGATGTGGGGTAAGAATAAAAGATTCACTGGATTTCATAGATTTATAGGACAAAAATGTAAAATTTATTTTTATATTGAATTACATGTTAACATGACCAAATTTGTGTATATTGGGTTAAATCAAGGATTGACAAACTTTCTCTGTAAAGGACTAGATAGTACATATATTTAGCTTTGTGGGCTATCTGGTCTCAACTACAAAACTAGTCAACTCTCCTGTTGCAGTAAAAGCAACCATGGACAGAACATAAATAAATGGGCATGGCTGTGTTCTAATAAACTTTATTTAAAAAAACAGGTCTGGCCTGACCTGTGGTGGCGCAGTGGATAAAGTGTTGACCTGGGAATGCTGAGGTCGCCAGTTCAAAACCCTGCACTGGTCTGATCAAGGCACATATGGGAGTTGATGCTTCCAGCTCCTCCCCCCTTTCTCTCTTTCTCTGTCTCACTCTCTCACTCTGTGTCTCCTCTCTAAAATGAATAAAATAAAAAAAAGAAATTAAAAAAAAAAAGGTGTAATAAAAAAACAGGTCTCACCTGACCAGGCGGTGGCGCAGTGGATAGAGTGTCGAACTGGGATGCGGAAGACCCAGGTTCGAGACCCCGAGCTCGCCAACTTGAGAGCTGGCCCATCTGGCTTGAGCAAAAGCTCGTCAGCTTGGACCCAAGGTCGCTGGCTACAGCAAGGGGTTGCTCGGTCTGCTGAAGGCCCCCGGTCAAGGCACATGTGAAAAAGCAATCAATGAACAACTAAGGTGTTGGGACGGCAACAAAAAACTAATGATTGATGCTTCTCACCTCTCTCTGTTCCTGTCTGTCTGTCCCTATCTATCCCTCTCTCTGACTCTCTGTCCCTGTAAAAAAACAAACAAAAAAGAACAGGTCTTGGGCTAGATTTGACCCACACACTAAATAGTTTGCTAAACCCTAGGTTAAATAAAACATTTTATTAAAATTAATTTTATTTGTTTCTTATTTAATGTGGCTATTAGAAAACTTTGAATTACAAGTTGGCTCACATGATACCCCTATTGGATCTAAGGACATTGCAAATATTAACTCTGAGGGATAACTTTATCACTCTGGGAGAGGAGTGTGTGTGTGTAGGGGTGATGTGTGAATTCCGATGACAACCTAACCAGAGAGTGTAGAGTTGGCTCCTACACTTGGTTTCTCTACTGCTGAGTACAGAGCCTAAGGGCAGACTGACTCATAGATGCTTCCTGGGGTATTTGAATCTGTGACCTCTCTAAATTCATCCTTTGACTAAAGGGAAGTTTCCTGAAGTACCACCAGGTGGTGCTATAGGACTGCAGGTATGGTGGTTGGACTGATGGGAACCCACCTTCTCCTTTGGGCTCTGTCATCCATTTGCTGAGCAGCCCTGGACTTTAATTTCCTCATAAAATGAGGTTATACTAGGCTAGCGAAAACATGGGTTTTGGAGGCAGACTTCCTGATTTGATATCTGACTCCACCAAGGCCACATTATGATTTTTATCGGCCTTAGGCACTTTTGTTTCCATGAGTCCCTTCTTAATATTAAAAAAATATATATTTTACAACTACATTGGTATAAAGAAAAATATATTAATACTATACATTGAAATATTTCTTCAACTTGACCTGTGGTGATGCAGTGGATAGAGCATCGACCTGGGATGCTGAGGTCCCAGGTTCGAAAGCCCGAGGTCACCAGCTTGAGTGTGAGATCATTGACATGATCCCATGGTCACTGGCTTGAAGCCCAAGGTTGCTGGCTTGAGCCCAAGGTCACTGGTTTGAGCAAAGTATCACTGTCTCGGTGGACACCCCCACCTACCCCCACCCACCCCCACCCCATCAAGGCACATATGAAAAGCAATCAATGAACAACTAAAATGATGCAACAACAAGTTGATGCTTCTCATGTTCCTTCTTGTCTCTCTCACTAAAAAAAAAAAAATTTTCAACTTAAAATTTTATTCCCCCCCTTCTTATTCTGAGATAAATTAAAACATTTTGTGGCCCTAAAATTATCGTGGGCTCCAGGTCCTGTGCCTACTATGTCTTAAATAAGAGTTCCCTGTGCCCCACTCAGGGCAAATTGTGTGACCATGGGCAAATTGCTTAATTTCTCTAGGCCTCAGTTTCCTTAGCTATAAAATAGAGATGACAACAGGTACCAACTTTGTAGTGCTGTGGTTGGAATTTAGTAAGATAGTGTGTATCATATTTTCTTAGAACTCTGCCTGGCACTGAGCAAGCCTTGGTAAATGGCAGTTATTATTACTATTATTATTTATTATCTTTAAAGATTTTTGAGCTTTAACCTCTATGAAACTATTAAAATAGTTCAAACAAGCAGGAATCTCAAAATAAAGAAGTTGGAAACATTAAATGAAACTTTCAGGGTATTTGATGAGGGAAATAAAAGTTTCCCATGGAAGAAACAGTCAGTGGGAGTTTCTGCACATGGCTAGCATATTATTTCTTGGCATTAGGGAACCTGTATGAGGTAGGAAAATGGGCTTGCTCCAATCAGCTGGGACCTGGGTCACCTGGGAACATGTGTCAGCTGGCCAGACCTTTGGGAAAGGTGTGTGTGTGTGTGTGTGTGTGTGTGTGTGTGTGTGTGTGTGTGTAGCATTTGTCCTAGCGGTGGAGAGATTTGCAGAGCTTAGAAGAACATGAAAGCCTTAGCTTTTTTAGACCTATTGAGAGAGAGACATTGTACTTGCAGGGAGGAGGGGTGCTTTAGACAGAAGGAATGGCGTGTGCTGAGGCCTGAAACAACTGGGTAAAGAGAAAGCTCAAGGAACCATAGTGAAACTTACCTTCAGGTGGATTTTAAGATTTTAGTTCTTGTGTCCTGTTGCCATCCCATTTTATAGCCTTCAAATAGTCTTTGAGAAACTTTAATACACTAGAGGGCACTGTTAATTTTTAATTCTTAATTTATGCCATTAAAAATCACTCCCTAACTTATTTATTTATTTTTTTTGAGAGAGAGAGAGAAAGAGAAAGAGAAGAGAGATGAGAAGCATCAATTCTTGCGGCACCTTCGTTGTTCGTTGATTGCTTTCTCATATGTGCCCTGACCAGGAGCTACAGCAAAGCGAGTGACCCCCTGCTTGATCCAGAGACATTGGGCTCATGCCAGAGACCATGGGCTTCAAGCCTGTGACCTTTGGGCTCAAGCTAGCGACCATGGGGTGGGGTGATGTTGATGATCCCACGCTCAAGCTGACGACACTTCATTCAAGCTGGTGAGCCCTCACTCAAGCTGGCGACCCTGGGGTTTCAAATTTAGGTCTTCAGCATCCCAGGTTGTCACTCTATCCACTGTGCCACTGCCGGTCAGGCTCCCTTTTTTAATTTATTTTTTTGACAGAGAGCGAGTCAGAGAGAGGGACAGATAGGGTTAGACAGATAGGAAGGGAGAGAGATGAAAAGCATCAATTCCACAGCACGGGTGCACAGTGGCCATGACGCGGTTAGGGCTCTAGCTCAGGATGTGAAGACCCTCCTTTTGGGACTGCAAAACCCCCAGTTTCCTTTTGGACAAATCAGAGGAAGTACGAGCCCACGTCTGGGTAATAGAAGACTCTCCTCCCAATTTGACTTAAGTCAGATTTAATTCAATTTGAAAATGAAAGCAGTGGGACCAGTCTTGTTTCCTGAGTGCAGGGAGCAATTCAAACCTGTTAGAGCTGTTTTATATAAAGGCAAAAAATGGTTAATAAAATGGTGCCTTTGTATCTAGGAGGGTCTGGCCATGTTTCTCTTCTTCGAAGAGACAGATTTTTTGCGATTGGTGGAAACCTTTGAAGATTGTAGTTCAAATTCAACTGGAAAATGGTCACTGACATCCAGGGCCTGTACGGATAAAAGGGAAATACATTTGAGAATTAGGAGACACTCTCATTTTAGTGATGAGCAAATTCAGGCTTCAGGGGAGAAGATGAAATGCCCACAGTTACCCAAAAGAATGCATACTGGTGAGCATCATCCCTGGACCAGCTCAATTAGAAATTTAGGCAGGTCCTCAAATCAGAGTCATAGGCATTGAGACTCAAATCCAGTGGCCCAATGTTGTGTCTCTCGTGATGATCTCAAAGAGTGATACCAACCCATCTTCCCAGGATGGTGGCATAGAAAGACAAGATGCCAGCCATACCTCCTCTTCAGTTAACTCATAAGCTTTCTGGAAGTCAAAGGTGCGGTTTGATTTGGGAACAACAGAGCTGATAATCTCTTGTCCTCTTAGCACAATCCTACGGAAAAGGAGGAAAATACAATCATGTTAATCTACCCTATTCATTTCTAAGATTAAACCAAGGTCCATGTGTGACATCTGGAATTGACTGAGCAGCCTGAAGAATTACAAGATGAGTCAAATTGCTGGCCCGTGACCATCCACTGAGCCATCCCTGATTCTGACGGGCTGATTGATTTCCTGTGTTGGCTAGCAACATCACCTGGTTAACTTTGAATTCAGTCCACAAGTCCACCATATGAGGTCGGAGATTTCTTACAGCCATCCTTTTGGACCCAGAGAGTCAAGAACGACTTTGTTGAGGCTCTGACTTCTAGGTGTGTGCCCAGGCGGGCCTGCTGATCTTGCTAAGCTCTCCCAGGGCCCGTCTAGCACAAATGTTCAAGAGATATTTGAACACAAAACAAAGATTGGCATTGAGTCCATTTCATCTTATTTCCTTTATTAATTATGCATATGCCTTTTTCAAAACCACAAAAGATACATGCTGTTAAAGAAAACATAGAGAGTTCAGAACAGAGAAAGAAAATAAAGTTAAAAATAAAGAAAAGAAAAATCATAGCAGAAACATAACAAATTAAGCTTTCAAAAATCACATGTCATCCTGCCATCCTTTGGCAGGATGTATATAACACTGAGGTTCTAGTTAACACCTTTCTAAAACTGTTCCCCCACCTTACCTAATCTATTGTGAACATCTTTCCCTGTGATCCACTGTTCTTCTGCTTCAATATTTTCGATCACCTCCCTCTTGTTTGCCAAGGGAGAAGAATGGGACCAAAGAAGAGACTTGACCTGCTCTAAGTCATGCAATTGACATGTACTGTGCTGACAGCCCCTCACAATGGACCAAAGTGGCAGGGAGCTCAGTCTCCTGGAACTTCCCACATTGACTCTGCTTTAGCCGACGCTAGGGCTATTTCCACTTTGCAAGGGCTAGAGTGATGACTTCTGCAATGAACACACCAGCCCTGAAAGCTCCCAGAGGAACAAAGGAGGTCATGGGATGAAAATGAAAGCCAGACCTCCAAACTAAGGAAGTAAGCACAACTGTCATCTTGCAAATGGCCAGCTCATGCATTCTCGGTGGCAGGCTGAGCCCTGGGAACAGAAGCAACCGTGGGGTCAGGGCTCCTATGGGATTCCCTGCCTGTGATCTCTGCTATGGATGGCCAGGTCACCGCATTCACAGACTTCAGGCGCTCTCCCCACTTCCCTCCTGATTTAAGGAGCAAAGGTGAGAGCTGATTGAAGATCCCCAGAGAGATTTTACAAATATAAGAGCATGCTATTATTAAATATTTAAATGTATGTATTTGCATTTAGGAAAGTGCAGCAAAAGCTTTAGAAGTATAAATACAATGCTCTAACTGGTTTTGTTTCTTTTATTGTTGTTGTTTTAGAGTATAACCTTAAGGAAATCATAAATATAAGCACAAAATGCATATATAGAATAAAAAATGCTTAAATAATTAACCCTTGGTAATATAATAACCTAATGCCCAGTGATAGTGGATTGAATAAATAAATTGTGGCATATCTTTGTGATGAAATAATTAACAGCAATGACTGTACTGAGTACTTATCATATGGCAGGCATTGTGTTATAATTTTAATATTTATCTCATGTTAATGAGTGAGGCACTACTATAATCTCCATTTATAGGTGAGAAAACAAAGGCACATTTCTCTTGGTCACAGACATAGTGAGTGGTAGAGCTAGGATTTGAACCCAGGCCTGCCTGACACCAAAGCCCATGCTGGCTACTGCTAAACTATAGTGCCCCGTTCATGTGATTTGTATACTGCACAAAGCAGTAGATGGAGAGGCCTGAAATCTGACTCCACTCTCCAAGCCTATTGCCTCATCTGACCAAGGGGGCACCTTTTCTACTAAGCACTGTATGGGCTAGCAGGGTCCAGCAGATGACTCCCACCTGTCATATGCACAGTCGGTGCTCATCTTGACAGTGGTGTCCTCTTGGTCCCCTATCAGCCAAGTGAAACTAGGGTCGGTCCTCAGGCGGATGCTCTTCCAAGCCTTCTTGGGGACATACCTGCAGTCGGCATTGAAGTCACCCATGAAAATGAAATTCTGAAAAAAAACATGATTTGGAGCATCAGTCACCTGATGGACATTGTTGCCAAACTCTTGCTTAGAACTACTAACAATGACTCCATCTTCTATGCCCAGTAAATGATAAACTAAACTGTGTTCCTCCAAAATCCATATTTTGAAGTCCTAACCCTAGTACCTTAGAATGTGACTGTATTTGGAGAGAGGACCTTTAAAAAGGTAATTAAGGTAAAAATCAGATTACGCAAGTGGGGCCTAATCCAGTATTACTGGTGTTCTCATGAAAAGAAGAGATTAGGACACGGAAGGATACAGAGGGAAGACCAAGGGGAGAGTCTCAGGAGAAGCCAACCCTGCTGACACCTTGATCTTGAATATCTAGCCTCCAGAACTATGAGAAAATGAATTAGTGCTGTGTAAGCAACCCAGTCTTTATATTTTGCTATGGCAACCCTAGCAAACTAACATAGGATCTTTCAGAATTTCTTTCTTTCTTTCTTTTTTTTATAGAGACAGAGAGAGGGATAGATAGGGACAGACAGACAGGAACGGAGAGAGATGAGAAGCATCAATCATTAGTTTTTTGTTGCCGTTACGACACCTTAGTTGTTCATTGATTGCTTTCTCACATGTGCTTTGACCGCGGGCCTTCAGCAGACCGAGCCACCCCTTGCTGGAGCCAGCGACCTTGGGTCCAAGCTGACGAGCTTTTGCTCAAGCCAGATGGGTCCGTGCTCAAGCTGGTGACCTCGGGGTCTCGAACTTGGGTCTTCCGCATCCCAGTCCGATGCTCTATTCACTGCACCATCGTCTGGTCAGGTCTTACTGTTTTTTTTAAAAGAAAAGGCCATGATTTAAAATTGAGTCACAGTTTTGACAAATATTTGACAGGCAAGTGTGTGTACAAGGGAGGGTGTTCTTAACAGGAAGGATGGTGTTTGCTGTAGCTGCTCCTCCTGTTCTTAGCCACCATATCTCTGTAATTGGGCAGGCAGAGTTAGGTGGGGATAAAAGAAGCCAGCTAATTTATTCCTTCACATCTTTTGTCTCTGGCTCAAACATATGAACAATCATCACTTTTTGTTTCCAAGTAGGAAAGGTGAACTTGGGTGGTGTATTTGACAACTCTGGCACAGCTTTCTCTCTCCTGTTGTCCTGAAGTTGGGAACTTATTCCTGTGGAAATTCTGTGTATCGAGGAAGTAGGAAGAACCTTGGATCCCCAACAGAACCATTCTATCTTGGAAGTGCTTCTCCCTGCAGCGCTTTTAGAACAGAATTTTAATATTCCTCTATCCAGAGGAAGTCCAGATTCCTGTTTGTTCTATTGTTTGGGGTGATTGCTGACTTTAGAGTTCTCTTCAAAAAACAATTTTATTTTGACCTCAGTGATCATGCTTTTCCCGGAGATTGATGGGTATAGTTGCAGAAGGATGTCACCCTTCCCTTTAGAGACTGTTAACTTTGATTAATATTAGCACAATTTATTGAGCACTCACTGTGTGCCAAGTCCAGTACTAAATGTTGTATAAAGTTTCATTCAATCTCACAAACACTAAGAGGTAGATTTAGCCTCTGTGAAAATGGGATAGAGGGCCTGTTCTATACCACTCAACTGGGAGGTTCAAGTGGTGAGGTCAGGAACTGAACCCCAATCTGCCTTACTGAAGGCTTTCCAGCATGAGTTTCCCCTCTTGTTCATTGTTGTGCCACTGATACCTCCCCAGTACCCAACACTTAACAGATGCTCAATAAATTCTTGTTGAAATAATGAATTAATTCATCATTTTAGGAATGAATGAATGAGTCTTTCTCTTGGCATGATCTTTACAAATAAACAATAAAATACAGCCCCTGAATTCCCCATTCCCCAGCTCTGAGTCCACACTTTATTTGACTCATTTTGTACTTTCTGCACAGGAAATAAGAAGGAGGACAGGGGTTCAACGGAGTCACATCCTGAAAGAAGAAAAGAATGTGGAAGAGCCCTAGCGAACTTCCATATTGCCAAGCCCTTTCACAGACCCTCACAGCCACAGGTGGTAGCATCTTTGTTTTGGACGAGGAAATAATTGAGGCCAAAAGGAGGACAAATGTAGTTCCCTTCTGTTTGAAATCACTACCCTCCTCCCCTTAGTCCAGTGGTTCTTAACCTTTTTTGAGGTACCAAACCCACCAGTTTCATATGTGCATTCACCGAACCCTTCTTTAGTGATAAATAAAATATGATTTTTTTTCCAAATTCAAGACATAGGTATATGTGTTTTTACTGGTGCACAAAATGAGCCGTGCATGAACATCACCTTGCTCAAAGAACAAAACCAACAAAGTGCGTGAACTCACAACATATTACGGTATTACTTTATTCTGGCCTCCGCGGCAGAGGCTTCTCCGAACCCCTGACACCGACTCATCGAACCCCTAGGGTTCGATAGAACCCAGGTTAAGAACCACTGTCCTAGACATTTTAGTTATAAGACCAATAATTGCTTCTCCTTTGCATGAGCCAGTTTGAGTTTTTGTCACTTGCATCTGAAAGACCCCTTACCTCTTTGTGTGTCACTGTTCTCAACTGTAAAGTGAGAGTGATAAAAGTAGCTACCTCATGGGGTGATTGGGAGGGTTTGGTAAACTTGTTCATGTCCAGCCTCTCAGCACAGTGCCTGGCACCAGCTCTTGCCTCAGTGAGTGTTGGCAACCATTATTCGTGGAGCAGGATGTGAATTCCCAGGACCCACATGAATGGTACCCAGGCCGGATTAGCAAGAAGGATATTTAGGGCTGAGGAAAAGCCTAAAATGAGGCTCAAAGTGATGGTGTTCTGCACATGCTCTGTCCTCCTTCCCCTGGGGAGTCACTCATCCCTCTCAAGGACTAGATTCTGCCCCTGCTAGGAGGGAATTTAACAGACACAGCGGGTCATCACCTCTGCCTTCCAGTGGCTTTTCACATCTGTGTAGACATCGACCAGCTCATCAATCTCTTTAATGGATGTCTCGGGGGTGCTGTGCAGAGGGATAATCACGAAGTCCTTGACAACTGAGGAACAGGAAAGAGGCAGAGGTCACACATTTTCTCTGGCAAAGTTCCAGGAACACTGCTCAAGGGAAACAAGCCGTCCTCCAAGCCAGCATGGGCTATATCCTCTGAGTCCCTCCATTTCCAAAGTGTCCAGCCAGTGGCTAAAATTTGAATGATCTTATAGTCATGAGGCAGCTAGTTTCAGTAGACGGAAACCTTTTTTCTCCCAGTCGCCCTTCACAACTAAGAAAAAGCTGGTAAGCTGTGTTCCTTGCTGGCATTGTGGGTATTTCTATTTTCTAATATTTTGGCGAACTGTATTTTATATATTTTTTAAAATAATAAGCCTGTTTGAGTTTTGTACTTAGAAAAAAATTTTCTAATGAAAAAATTGAAGCATGTCAGTTAATACTGCTTTTGTAATCAGGAAAAGAAGCCCCCCAAAAGTTACTTTAAAAATAAAGCAGATTTTTGTGGAGTGATTAAAACCTCCCCCACCAGGAGGGATTGAGAGAGCCAATGGCAGCTCCCGTGCTCTGAAAGCCTCAGCCTCTGGCTTTTCCTCATCCTGTGCCGGGTTCCCGCCCCTGTGCAGCAGCTGGGAGCTGTTGAGGGCCACACAGTGGGGAGCCAGAACTCAGACCTGGCAGCCTGTCCTCCCGCCCTCCTCCTCATGCTTCCACTCTGCTGCCCGTCCTCCTTTTGGTCCCATACACACCCAACCTCTTAACTTGAGTGCTTACTGTGCCCTCCCTCTGGAATGCCCTTCCTCCAGTTCTCTTCAACTTAATTTCTTCAGGTCACAGCCTAATGTCACCTCCCAGGGGCCATCCCTGGTCTCCCACCCCTCATCTAAGGTGGCCTCTCACCCTGCTAGTCATTGCTTTACTGCTCTGTTTGGCCCATTGGAATCCAGTGCTGTGAGACTGGTTCCTCTGTCCCATTCGCCCTCTTGATTCCAGTATCTGGCACAATGCCTGGCACATGAAGGTGTTAAAAGTGTTTGTTGACTGGCTGATTGACTGAATGAATGAATAAATAAATAAGGGTATATGAATAGCTAACTCCTTCATTTTTAATCCCAGATAGAGAGGACATACAGAGCTTTCCTTGAATAGAGAGAATACTAAACAGGATATGACCAAGGTGCCATCCCAAGGGAGACAGGGAGGACTCGAGATGAGTGACCTGTGGAAGCTCAATACAAACAGGTTCATCAGCAACTCACAAAGGCTGATGACTATCAGAGAAGAAGTGTGGGGGTGCTCTGAACACTGCCCTGGTCAGCCAAATGTGAATCATGTACGTGACAAAGGATTATTGCATGTGCTCCCTGAAGCCCCCATTTCTCTTTCCTTACTGGGAATTTCCTTCCCATTCTATATTTGTCAGCACTCTGCCTCTGAGGTGATTAACCCAGGGCTGAATTTATATCTGTACACACTTATAGCTCTGTATATATTCCGTTGGTCATTATCTGTCTCCCCTACTAAAAGATAACTTTATGAGAGAAGGGACCTTGTCTGTCTTACCCAGTCTGTCTGGAACAGAGCCTGGCACATAGTAGGTACTGAAAAAATATTTGATTCTATATAGCTCCAAATGGCAAACCAAATTTATTCCTGACTCCTTGTGGAGTATCACATAGTGGTTAAGAGGATGAGCTTCTTAGAGAGTGGTTTGGGTTACCCTGGCTTGTCCTATCCATTTTAATAGCTGCTGAATAAATTTGGACCAGGGACTCCACCTTTTTGAACCTGTTCCTCTAATGTGCAGTGGAGATAATCTTAGTTTCTACATTATAGGGTCTTTGCAAGGAGTATAGAAGCCTGGCACTAATCAGTGATCAATAATTGTTAGTGGTTGATATAAGTACTACTGTTGTTAGAGTTCAAGGTGCAATCACTTGGATTTCCTCTCTACCCCCAGCCTATGCGGGAGACTTCTATGTAGTTACTAGAGGGAGAGGGAGATCCTAGGTTGAGGGTTTATCTTTGCTGACCATCACTGGGATTTTTTAAATAAAGAAATGGTTGTAATTGACTGTGACTGAGGAATTTTGGTAAATAATTTCTATCAGCCTAAATGCTCCAAAGACAGTGAAGTTATCATTGATTCCACAAGGTGGAATCAACACCTCCAGGCTGGAGAGATGTTGAGTCATGGTATTCTGAGAAGCCAGGCTGGTGCTGTCAAATTTTACTGCATCTTCTAGATCCAGGGACAGACAGACAGGAAAGGAGAGAGATGAGAAGCAACAATTCTTCGTTGTGGCACCTTAGTTGTTCATTGACTGCTTTCTCCTATGTGCCTTGACTGGGGGGGCTACAGCAGAGTAAGTGACCCTTGCTCAAGCAGTGACCTTGGGCTCAAGCCAGCAACCTTGGGTTTCAAGTCAGAGACCATGGGGTCATGTCTATGATCCCACACTCAAGCTAGCGACCCTACACTCAAGCTGGTGAGCCTGTGCTCAAGTCAAATGTGCCCACGTTCAAGCCAGTGACCTCAGTGACCTCGGGGTTTTGAACCTGGATCTTCCAGGTCCCAGTCCAATGCTCTGTCCACTGCACCACTGCCTGGTCAGGCTAGGAATTCTTAATGGCCTTCTCTATTAAGCCTAAACCTTTCCTAAAGATGCCACATAAACCCTGGGATTGCAGCTCACACTCAGGGCTCCTCCCAGTCACGGGACCACTGGGGAGACTGTGGGCAAGAGGGCGTGTGGGTCTCACCGGTGTAGGGCGACTGGAACCAGACCACAAAGGGTTTCCTGGAAAACGCATCTGTGTCTCCAGCCTGATGGTCATGGTAAAGGTAGCTTTCCTTCACAGACACTAGCTTTTTCCTAGAAGAGAAAATAGGAAGCCCGCCCAGCTGAGTCAGCTGTCATCTTCTGTCAAGAAGCAATGACATAGGTTCCCACGGCTTCATTAGCTTCTCAAGTAGGCTCAAGGGCCGAAAGTGACCTTCTGCCTGAGAACAAGGCTTAGTCAATTCTTCTCAGTGTCCAGGGCCCTTTGGGAGCTGAAGATCTGAGCAATATTAGTTACATGGGGGCACCGACAAGTTAGTGTCCAGACGTAAAATAAATTACTAGTAGGAGAAGATGAGAATATGAAGTTCTGGGGTCAGCTGTGCCAGGCAACTCAGGGTCCCATTCCTGGACCAGGACTTTACTATGAAGGATAAAGAAATCCTGAACCCCCTGACCAGGCAGCCACTGTGTCAACCAACAAATTAGGCTTGAAGAGTTGATACTTTGTACCAGTCTCAATTTTGATGGCAATTATTTTGATCGATGCTGAGAACTGGTTAGTGATCAAAATCTGTTTTGAAGAAAGGATATGCATTTTGATTCAATTCATAGCCATTATTTCTAAGTGAACACCTGTTTTAGGAAGTATAGAATATACTTACTTGTAGAGAAAGGCATACTGTTCTTTATATGTCTTTCTTCCAAGCCGAGAACTAATCACATAGTCATATGTTTTGACTCTTGAATTTCTAGAAAACATAACATTTTACATCGCACCTTAAAAAAAAAGACATTCTTCTACCACAAAGGTTTCCATCTCTCCAATCTGCCTCCATATCTCTGTAGCCCTTCTGGCATCACGTAGAAGGGCTACCATTTCTTATCACCTTTGAATCTAATAAGAAGAGTCACCATTGGAAATGGTGGCACCTGCCAAGATCTTCACAGTCATTATTTCTTGTCCTTATAGGTGGGTACTATTGTTATTTCATTTCTATAGATTGCAAGTATGAAACTTGGATTTGAACCCAGACTTACTCACCCCCAAATTCACAACGTTTTGGCCTGTATCTGTGGGAGACCATAGAAGTTTCAGGCCAGAATCAGCCCCAAACCCCATTCTGACCCATGGCTGGGACTGCAGCTCATACTTCCTGGTGGAGCATCCGTACCAGGTTGCTCTATCCACGCACCAGCCCTGAGCATTTATCCCTTGCAGGGTTCCTACTAATATTCTCTCCTGCTGTGAAAACCCTCCGGCATTTTCTCACAAGTCCAGAATTAAAATTTCAAATCAGCTGCAGTTTATGTTCTGGGGACTCGAGGTACAGACATGAAGTCCCATTGACTCTAACCTTTTCCTGTCCCAGAGAAACTTGACTCGTATTGTGTTTGCCAAACCTGCTGAGAACTCCACCTGGACAGATACTGACCCGGTTTTCTTCCATCTGCCTGCAGAGAGATCTAGGGCATGTTTAAGCCAAGGCATAGTCTCAGGTTTGGTTGGAAAAAAGCAGAAAGGATTTTTAGATGCTGACTTAGGCTGTCCAGATATCCCTGGGGCCGTAGATGCATATTCTAAGTCAGATCAGCTACTGGGGCTCTAGGCACATGGACAATGGCTCCTCTGGGCTTCCAGTTTGGGAAGGCTGACCCTCTTCTGATTCTGGCCCCTCAAGTCCTGGGTTGGCAAACTGTTAACAATTACTCAACAAAGCAATGACAAAGCTCTCTCCTGGCTTATGGGGGATAAGGGAACAAACAGTCCTGGCTCTGTCTGGGGTCCATAGGACAGTCTAAGGAGATTGGGGAAAACTGAGACCACCGAAGGTGAGAAGACTCACTCCAAACTGACTGGGTGAGATGCCTAAAGACCCCTGTTCTCTCGGTCCCCGATACTTCTGAAAACTGACAGAGCCACTCCAAGGACAACTGAGGGGACTCAGAATAGAGCACTGGCTTTGGAGTCAGATATGACCTAGGCTCAAAAGTAGGCTCAGTCAACTAGATGACCTTGGGTTGGTCCCTCTTCTCTGTGCCTCAGCTCCCTCAGCTATAAGGAAAACAGTCATGGTATCTACCCACAGGGTAATAAATGAATTAACAGGATGCTTGGTCCATAGTTAGGGTATTGATGATAGCTGTTGCATGTGGCCTCTGGACCATCATCTGCCATTACCATTCTCTTTCTTTTACTAACAGACACTGCTATATTCTAGACACAGTTCAGCCTCTTACATGCATGATTTAATTACCACCACATCCCAGGAAGAGGAGTTCTAGTATTAGTCCCATTTTAGAGACAGGGGAGAGGAGGTTGGTAACTGCCTTGAGGTCATGACAGAGCCAGGATCCAAACCCAAGTGTCTGAACTGAGTACAGATGCCTAAACCCGGTGCTACACACTGTCTTCCATTGTCAAAGAGCAGATCCAGATACAGACGACCTGCCGAGAATCAAAGGGGGGAAGCTCAGCTCCAACTCTGTATTTTCAGATGAGAAACTGAGTCCCAGAGAGGGGCGGGGCCAGCCCAGGGGTCGTTCCTGTGAAGGAGAGTGGCAATGCTGTTCCTTTGGGATTGATCATCTAATTATGAAAACACAGTAATGGCCAGATGTACTGTTGCTCA
Source organism: Rhynchonycteris naso (assembly GCA_037038555.1). Taxonomy (NCBI): domain Eukaryota; kingdom Metazoa; phylum Chordata; class Mammalia; order Chiroptera; family Emballonuridae; genus Rhynchonycteris; species Rhynchonycteris naso. The sequence goes on along the minus strand of CM073004.1, from coordinate 18,323,785 downwards.
ATCTGGATGGTGGATACATGGCTGTTTATTATCATTTTCTCTGAGTTTTAAGTATTATTAAAGTATTTCATAAGAAAAAATAAGGGGAGTGTAACACTCATTTAGAAAATTTTGGAAAATGCAGAAAATGTATAAAAGAAATCACATTTAAATTCCTTATGAATTTGTACTCTGAGATAGCCACTGTCGACGTTTTGGTTCATTGCTTTTGAATCTTTTACATATTTTTTGTTTTTTTATTTAAGTATTTTTTTACATAATTGAACTACTTGGTACATATTACATACTCTAGTTTATTATTTAATCTTATCATGTATCTACAAAAGGAATATTTTATTAGAAATTTTACAAAATCAGGATGTATCAGCTGACCAGTGGTGACACAGTGGATAGAGCATCGACCTGGGATGCTGAGATCCCAGGTTTGAAAACCTGAGGTCACCAGACTTGAGTGAAAGCTCACCAGCTTGAGTTCGGGGTTGCAGGTTTGAGCATGAGATCATCGACATGATCCCATGGTCATGGGCTTGAGCCCAAAGGTTGCTGTCTTGAGCCCAAGGTTGCTGGCTTGAGCAAGGGATCCACTGGCTCAGCTGGAGCCCCAGTCAAGGTATGTATGAGAAGCAATCAATGAACAACTAATGTGCCACAACTATGAGTTGATGCTTCTCATCTCTCTCCCTTCCTATCTCTCTCTCTCTAAAATAAAATAAAATAAAACTACTTGAGGACATTATTTTTAACTTGTAAAATCAATTCAGACATTTTATAAAATAGTAAAAAAAGGCAGAAGTATATAAAATAAAAAGTAAATGTTCCCATTTCTTCACTGACTCTCTATATAATGGTCCTCCAATCACAGCACCTCAGTCCCCAAAAGTAACCACTATTAACAGTGTGGAACATATCCTTCCAGTCTTTCTTACATGCCCATGCAAACTCAAACATACTCTCGTTCCTGTGCAGTGTGTGTGATGTGATTACTAAAATGGATTATTATACCTACAATTCTGAAATTGTTTTTTTAATTGCAGCCATCTTTCCATGTGGGACTATTGAGTTCTAACCTATTTTGTAGTAAACATGATTTATAATGGCCACATAATATTCTAACCTGTGGGCATGTCATAATTTCCTACTGGCACTCAATCTTTCTTTATAACAGTACTTCTCAGCTCACCCTCTTGTCTTTTACTTTCATTTCTCTTTGTGCTGGCTCCTCATCTGTTTCCCTTATTTCGCTTTATCATAGTAAAATTAGCTGGCTGAAAGTTTTCAGGACCCAGGCAGTGCTGGCCACATGAACTGGTAGTCAGGATGAGTGCTTGCTCTCACACTAAGTTCAGTTCCCTGGGGATTTTCAGGTGCCCTTCCACTTGACCTTGAATCTACAGAGGGTCTGGGTCCCCATCTTTACCCATTCAACCTCTCCATCAGCATGGGACAGATCACATTGTAGCTGTCCTTGATTTCCATTAGAAGTATGATGTCACAACGTTTGATGACCTGAAAAGAGAGAATTGCCAGGTGTTTGAGTCCATTTACTATAAGTAATAAAACCCTTTTTTGGAGGTACTTACTATATAGTAAGTATTAAATTGGGTGTTTTTTTAAATTAATTAACTTCTTGCCTAAAATAAATGAAGGACTTACTTAGGTAGGTGTTACTAATATGTTTAATTTTAATTTTATCTATCTATCTATCTATCTATCTATCTATCTATCTATCTATTTTAGAGAGAGAGAGAGAAAGGTAGGAAAAGAGAGAGGGAGAGACAGGGAGGTAAAGAGGAAGAGAAAGAGAGATGAGAGGCATCAACTTGTAGTTGTGTCCCTTTAGTTGTTCATTGATTGCTGATCATATGTGCCTTCACTGGGAGGCTCAAGCCAAGCCAGTGACCCCTTGCTTAAGCCAACAACTTCGGGCTCAAGCCAGCGACCTTGGGCTTCAAGCTAGTGACTATGGGGTCATGTCAATGACCCCATCCTCAAGCCATTTTAAAGACAAGGAGCCTGAGGCTCCAAAAAGGTGTGTAAAGTATCCAAAACCACCCAACTAGCAAGAGGTCAGGGCAGAATGTGAACCTAGGCAATTCAATCCAGAACCCATAATCATACCTGGAACTTCCTACCTCTTGGCTTTGCTTGAACTTATAATAATAATAATAATAATAATAATTAAGCTTTTAGTAAATGAAGAGTACCAGGCTGGATACTGAGGTATAATTATAGTGACAATAATTATCAGAGTTGACATTTACTGTGACCCTCACTAAGCCTCATTAACCCTAAGAAATGACTATGATTATTAGCCTGTTAAGCACAGGAGGAAACCAAGCTCAGAGTGACTGAATGACTAACTAGAAGGCACACAGCCGGTATCAGAGTGACTGAATGACTAGCTAGAAGGCACACAGCCAGTATCAGAGTGACTGAATGACTAGCTAGAAGGCACACAGCCAGTATCAGAGTGACTGAATGACTAACTAGAAGGCACACAGCCGGTATCAGAGTGACTGAATGACTAGCTAGAAGGCACACAGCCGGAATCAGAGTGACTGAATGACTAGCTAGAAGGCACACAGCCGGTATCAGTGGTAGAGCCAGGGGAGAGACAAATGGAAACAACTAGCTACAATGAGAGAGAAATGAAATTTGTGCTAAGCAAGTCACAGTTTAGGAATAATTATTTCTTCCCAGACATCAGGAAAAGTTCTAAGAAGGAGAGGGAATTTGACGGCCCTGAGAGGTGAGCAGGAGCTCAGTGGGCGAAGAATGGAGACATTCCTTTTCTATATGATATCCATATGTATATATACTTAACAAAATCGGCATCAAATGACCATCCCATTGGTTCAAAGTATGGACTTTGAGTCAAACAGCTTTGGGGTCATGTCTTCACTCTATCCCTCACAACTGTGTGACCTTGAGCAAGTCACTTAAGCTCCCTTAATTGCCAGATTCTTTATCTGCAAACTGGGACAATTCTTCCCTCATAAGGATAAAATGACATACTGGATATAAAATTCTCGGTCCCGTTCACAACACAGAACAGTGCTTAGCAAACAATGGCAATATTTATCATAAAGTTTTTGTCTTTTCTTAACCTAGTCATTAAATATTCAGTTTTTATGACACATTTTTTTCTGCCCCAACTCAGGCTAAAAGACAAGGAAAAATGTATTTTCCCTGGCTGCATTTCCTCAGGAGGGGGCACCAAGGAGGAGGGTCCCCGAAGGCCCTCCCAGACCTGAAACTCAGTGACATTTTCCTGACTGTTCACAGAGGTGAGTGGATCAGCAGTAGTGCATACTAGTGGTGAGGGAATCCCAACAGCGGGTGTTATGAGTGGGCCTGGGGAGAAGAAAAGGGGCATTTTGGAGAATTCAGAGAGTGGCCCATGAAAGCTTCTTTCATGCCTCTAAACAGGGAGCAGCACAGCACGGTGTGGAAGAGCCCAGAGAGGGTCATTCAAGCCTCAGTTCTGGCCCTTGCTCTTTCCCGTACTTGCTCCATGACTTTAGGCAACTTACTTCACCTCATCTGTAAAATGGGCACACTAATCAGAGGGGTTGTCAGGCTGAACTTGGATATAGCAAATTAAAGGCCCAGGACATGGTCAGCACTCCCAAATTAAATTACCATGCACTGTAAACTCCGTGAAGAGGGGGACAGTGCCTCCCATATCCACCGTCTCACTCCCAATGCCTTGGAGCGTCTGGTACATGGCCTCCCTTCAATGAGTATTTGTAGGATGGACAAGCTCTTACTTGTTAAGGACACAAACTGAAGAAGTCAAAAGCAGAAGGAGCCTTTCCCAGGCAGGATTTGGCATCTGGAAAACTGTCCACAGTGCTGGCCAACAAACCCAAGATGTAGAAGGCAGGTCTCCCTCGCTCTCCCACCTCCCCAACAAAGATCATGACAACATCATGATGCTGGCCTCATCTCTGATGTGATAAATCCAGGAAAAAACAGTAGAAAAGGCATTTCCACTTACATGGTTGAGTTATGAGGTTGGATTTGAACCTGGTTCTTCTGCTTACTAGCTATAACGTCATAGTGTCAAATAAGAATATAAAGTTCCTGGCCTATAGGAGGTGCTCAGACTAGGGGCCCTGTAAACAGTACTATCCTGAATGCCTGGGATTTGAGTTTCACTGTAAGTGCTGTGAGTGGTTCTGTTTTCCAATGGCTTTTGTTTACAGGGTGGTTTTGCAATAATGGGAATGGTCTGGAGCCTTAACAAAGACTTCAGACATGCTTGGTGCTTATTGTGGTGGGCTGTCCATCAGTCAGCCCTGTAGGACACAGCAGCTTAAGGAAGGTGCCAATTATAGGTCCCCACATAATAGAATCAGCAAAGAACAAAATGTCAGCCTCTTAAGGCTGTGGTGACAGTTCCTGGGTGGACTAAGTGAGGAGGGTGATAGGAATTCAGTAGCTACCCAGGCTCCATGGGACCTTGTATGAAGAGGTGGAGAAATAGTTTCTGCACATGTCAGAGCTTCCAGTTGAGCCAGAGAATCACAGTTCTCACAGGTTTGGCATGACTGTTCTGGCTAAAAAGGACATCTAGAAAGCCTCAGGTACGATGCAAAGGGCAGGATGGCCAGGTCAGAGGGACTGTTGGAGGAAGAACAGAGCGCCAGTCCTCGAGCTAATCCAGTTTGCCTAATAACAGCACCGGCAGCTTGTGTTTGTGGTCACCTTTCTCGTCATCTTACTCACCTTGACTATGCTCAGCCAACCTGTGCTGCAGGTTGTGTAAGACCCATGTTACTGAAAGTCCCTGGAGGCCCAGGAAACAGAAGGGACTTCTCAAGCTCCCTCACCCTGCTGCCAGATGGGATCAGAACCCAGGCTTCTGGCATTCCCACTGTACCATGGTGCCTAGCAGGCTTTCTAAGATAATAACACCCTATTAGAGCCCTGGGAAAGGTTTCAGCAACCAGCAGCAAAAATAAATAAACCTGGTCTTGGCCTGTGGTGCAGTGAAAAAAGCATTGTCTTGGAGTGCCAAGGTTGCTGGTTTGAGCTCCAGTCAGGGCACATATGAGAAGCAATCAATGGCTGCACAACTAAATGGAACAATGAGTTGATGATTCTCTGTCTCTCTCCCTTCTCCTACCTTCCTCACTCTTAAATATCAATGGAAAAAACAAAGTCTTTTTTTTTGAGAAAGAGGGAGAGGGAGAGAGGGAAAGAGAGAGAAAAACATCAACTTGTTCCACTTAGTTGTACACCCATTGATTGCTTCTTATACATGGCCTGACTGGGGCTTGAGCCAATGACCTCAGGGTGAAACCAGCAACTTTGGGAACAAGCTGGCACTTCAGGAATGAGCCAGCAACTTCAGGATTAAACCATCAACCTCAGCACTCTGGGGATGCTCTATCCACTGTACCACTGGCCATGGTAAAAAAGTAAAGTCTTTAAAAATTAATTAATTAACCTGTGGGGCAGCGATTTTCAACCTTTTTCATTTCATAGCACACATAAACTAATTACTAAAATTATGCAGCACACCAGAAACCATATTTTTTTTGCTAGTCTTGTTACTGGACAGGGGACCTAGCCCTTTGGGTCTGCCTAGGGCCAGCCAGTAGTATGTGGGTTCTTGACTTCGTGCAGAAAAGATTTCACAACACGAGTCCAGATGATTTTGAAAGTTAGTTTATTTAAGCTGGGGACAGTGAAACAAGGAAGGGCCTAGAATAGAAGAAGTAACAAGAGAGCCTAGGCAAAAAAAAAAGAGAGAGCTTAGTCAGGGCTACTCTTGGCCCTCTAGAACTTGGCCTCATTTTATCCATTCTACTTGTCAAGGAATTTTCCTAGATTCTTACTATCTTGTCTCAATCTGACAAAGAAAATCATAATTTTGATTCATTCACCCCAGATGACTACTATTGTCTTGGCTGTTGTTATTTTTTATTTGACTATCTAAAGGAAAAGAGGTCAGTGCCCTTGACTAAATAGTCAGGCATTGTTGCCTTGGCCAGTGGCTCAATGGATAGAGCATTGTCTAAGAGTGCTGAGATCCCCAGATCAATCCCAGGGTCGCTGGTTCAAGCCCAAGGGTATTGGCTTGACTCCAAGGTTGCTAGCTCAACCCCAAGGTTGCCAGTTTGAGCCCTGCTCAGGGCACGTATGAGAAACAATCAATGGCACCACTGAGTGGAACAACAAGTTGATGCTTCTCTCTCTCTCTCTTTTCTAATTGGTTTTGAGAGAGAGGGGTTGGGGGAGAAAGGAAAGAGAGATGAGAAGCATCAATTAGTAGTTGCTTTACTTTAGTTGCTCATTGATTACTTTTCACATGTGCCTTGACCAGGAGACACCAGCCAAGTCAGCGACGTGGGCTCAGGCCAGCAACCATGGGCTTCAAGCCAGTGACCTTGTGATCATGTTGATCCTGCACTCAGGCCAGTGACACCACGCTCAAGTTGGCAAGCCCACGCTCAAGCAAGCAACCTCAGGGTTTCAAACCTGGTCTCAGTGTTCCAGGTCCACATTCTATCTATAGCACCGCCACTGGACAGGCTCTCTCTCTCAAAACTATTGCATGTCTTAAAAATTCTTGCTGCACACTGGTTGAAAATCACTGCTGTAAGGTAGAGTCAATTTACTCCAGAGAAGCGTAGGTAGAGTTTCCAGGTACTGGTGATATTATCCAAGAAAAGTCTTATCTAAGCGGAGAAAATTATTAGAATTGGGAGTGAGGAAAAAGTTGATGGGGTGAGGGGAGGGAAGGAGAAAGAGAGGAAGAGGGTGAAGGGAAATAAAGAAAGGAAGAAAGAGAAGGAAAAAGAAGGAAGGAAAGAAGGAAGGAAGGAAGGAAGGAAGGAAGGAAGGAAGGAAGGAAGGAAGGAAGGAAGGAAGGAAGGAAAGATAAGAAAAAAATCTGCCCCTCATTGATGGTTAAAAGACCAGGCTGGCTGGCATCCCAGCTCCCCACCCACCTACCCACAGGCTGTATGACAATGTTACTTCAAATCTTATAATTTATAATGCCTGACATGGCATTCAATAAATGGTAATAAGAATAACAGTAACAGCCAGCCCTCACCCGAGAGTACTGTGAACCAGGTACTGTTTTAGGAGCTTTACATTTATGGGAGAAGAGGTAAAATGGTTTTTATAATTATTGCTGCTGTTATTGTTACAAAATTTCAAGCCAGCTGCTACCTTCACCCAAGGAACTAACTTTAGCTCAAGTTCCCATGAGTCTCTTCAGGTCTGAGAGCAGTAGAGAGGGCATGAGAGGTATCCCCGGATCTTCAGATAAGAAGGGGCTCACCTTCACAATGACATCCATGACATTCTGGTTTTCCTTCTTGGTTTCCCCGAAGGACCTCACGTTGAACGAGCAGATCCTGATGGCCAGGGTGCCACTGACAGAGAGTAGCAGCAGCAGCAGGGCAGCCGGCAGCTGAGACATCCTGGCACTGCTCTTGGGCTCAGGGCTCTGTGAGAGGACCAGGTTTGGGGAGCAGGTTCCAGTCACCTCCTCAAGCCACTTCCTCAGGCTCGGGGACTTATAAAGCCTGCAGACAACAGGAATTACTGGATTCCTTGTTGCTACTTTCACTTCTTTGAGAAACTGAAGATCATGGTTTTCCCCCAAGGAAATGAAGGAAATGGGCTAGTTTTTAGGATCCCCTGTTTTTGTCACTCTGGTGAGGAAATTGGTCTGCCTAATTTAGGCAACAACCCCTGTAAAGTCACTCTTATCCTATCCTGGAGCCAGCTGTGACATCTGGTCATCTCTCCTCTGGTCTCAAAAGGCCATGTGCCTTTTTCCTGAAAACGGATGACAGTGGAAGTGACCCACCCCAGAGGGCACCTGGGGTGATAGAGCCTTCTGTGGGGACAAGGAGGCGGTGGGGCAGTCTGTTGTGTGTTCTGCCCTTGCCAGGATATTTGACAGCCAGCTGTCCCTGACACACCCAGGCTGACTTGCTAACCACCATGATGGGCAGTTAATTAAGGTCAATTCTAATTTGAATGACATAATTTTTTTAAGGCCGTTTTGCTGTATATAATTGAACACGGCAAATGCTAGCAGTGTGATGCCAGGGAGAACAATCGCTGTCTCTGTTAGAAGGGTCAGCAAAATGTCCTTGGCCTTTGAGGACAAAGAGCCAGTTAAAGCCCCGGGAAAGGTTTATGATTCAACTTGATATCATGCTAATGTTTGTGAGAGTCATGTGGCCCTCAGAAAGAAAGGTCTTGCAATAACTGTAGGATTTCAACCGAAGTAAAATGACTTTTAGAGATTAAGGCAGGAAGATATGAAGAGCTGAAATGCAAAAGAAATATAAAGTTCAATCAAGTTATTGACCCAAGTAAGATCTTCAGACTTTGGCAAAGAAGATTCTTCCGTGAAGAGGGTGGATAATGTGCATGACTTGACACCAGCATTAGGACCTCTGGACCATCTCTTTTTGAAGTGATGGGCATGTGGCCAAAGCCCCACCGAGTATATGTATATTGCTAACATACATCCAACCAGCATCCTGGCCAAATTCTCTGACCAAATACGTCAGAGGTAACCCCAAATAGTACATGGAAGGAAAGAATGGTTTCCTGAGCTCCTGGTGAGGTGACTCTCCCGCTGTCTATGCCCAAACCTAGGGCCTGTTAGAATCTTTGCTGTGCAGCTCTGTCTGGTCAATGGTAATTATCTTCCTTGGCGAACAGCATCTTCCAACCAGAGGAAGAATTAATCAAGGTGTACATGTTTTGTGGGTTTTAAGAAGGAACTTATACATATGTGGTATTTTATAATTGTTGTAGCATACAAGAAATTCTGGCCTTTTAATTGCCAATCTTTTAACACCAACATAAAATGTACAGTTGGGGTGAGGGACGGGGGATGAGTATCGACCTAGATTCTCATGACTTTACCTTGAAACCTAACTAAGTTTATGTGCAATTTTGGAACATTTATAAAAATTTTGGGTTAACAGTGTTTTATAAGTTTAATTTATTAGAGTTAGAATTATTTAGTATTAAAATGGTTGGCTTTTTGGTACTTCAGACAGTTAAAGAACTTTACAAGGAAATAGTGTACAATTTAAACTTTAAAAAAGGTTTAAAATTTTTGTTCATGGGTTCATAACCTCTTAAAAGTAATTATATAAGTTTGCTGGATGTAGGACTGCCAGATTTAGCCAATAAAAATATAGAGCATCGGTACATTTGAACTTTAGATAATTCTAATTTAATTGGGCACCCTATATTTTATCTGGCAATCCTAGCTGGACTTATAAAAAGAATAAAAACTTTCATAAGCTAAGCTTAAACATGTGACATTTTCTAAGATAATAGCCAAGCCCTAACCTTGTTAGGGGCCTGGGGGTGGTTTTATTTTAGTTCCCAGCATTGAAATAAATTAACCTATAAGATGAGAGAGTAAATTAATCTCTTTGAATTATTAATTTTGATCATTTAAATATTAATTAGAAAAATAAAGTATACCTCTGAAGAGTGGTTCCTGCATATAAAACTGCCCTTGAGTACTTAAAAAAAATCATGTGAACAGATGGAAGAGATTGGCCTCATTCTGTAACTAGCACATTTATTGTATGGAATTGGACTAAAAATAAAAAGTGGCTGAATTCTGGAAGGGAAATCCTGAGAGTCAACTAGGTGCAGGGGCTTGACTGAGGGTTTCGCTTTTTCATCTCAGTACTCTCCCAAACCCTTCCTGTGCTTACGTTATACAGATAGGCAAACTGAGGCCCGTGCCCAAGGATGCACAGCTAGCACAGCAGAGCTGGAATTCAAACCTAGGCGCACTGACTCCAGACCAGCGCTCTCCCCACCGAACCAGGCAAAGCCTCAGTAAGGAGCGCTATGGGCAGGGGTGGGGAGGGAAGGAAAGGAGGACCTCCACTTTTTACGGTATACATGTTGGCATTGGATTTAAAGCTAAAGACAAAGACATGTACTTGTTTAGTAATTAAAAAGAAAGATAAAGTGTTACAAGCTTTTTTCAAAAATAATTTATTTTGCAGGTAAGCCTGACCAGGCAGTAGCGCAGTGGATAGAGCATTGGACTGGGTTGCAGAGGATCCAGGTTCAAAATCCCAAGGTCGCCGGCTTGAGCACAGGTTCACCAGCTTGAGCACGGGGTCGCTGGCTTGAGCAAGGGGTCACTAGCTCTACTGTAGCCCCCCCACCCCTCAGTCAAGGCACATATGAGAAAGCAATCACTGAACAACTAAGGTGCTGCAATGAATTGATGCTTCTTATCTCTCTCCCTTCCTGTCTGTCCCTATCTGTTCCTCTCTCTGTCTGTTTCTCCCAGTCTCTGTCAAAATAAAATTATTTTTAAGATAAACAATGCAAACATGTCTTTGTGTGCAACTGAGCCACAGGCAGCATTCACTTTGTTCTAGGAGGCACTGATAATGGACGGATCAGAGTGACAAGGTTATCCAGGCCAGCCCGGGAAAGCTGAAACCCTCCCTCATCCTTCTATTAGGCTGTAGGGTTGGGAACTGAGAGTTTGAGAGTCCCCTTCGGGAGCCTGGAGCCTGGAATCCCCCCCACTAGCCTGGTACCACACTGAACACTTTGAGGTGTCCCTTCTGCCATTTAGTGGCTCTGGATCGCATTTCCTGAGGCAGGTATTCCAAAACACTAGTCTGTAGGATGCTTCTGACAAAAACATAGCTATTTGTCACTCCTTTTTGGAGACTGATAACCCATATTAGCATATTAAATGTTCTGAGAAGTGCTGCAAGACAGAAAGCTGCTACAAGTGTGCTGACACAGGGGGGCCTGATTTTGTTGTGCTTGAAACCCTTTCCTTCCCACAATTCCATGTAATATCCTGAACAACGTCCACCTTGGAAATTACCATCCTGATGGAGCAGGAACAGATCCCTTCAAAGCCAAAAACTCAAACTCTTGTCATAGAGTCCTTACCAAAGAGTTCCATACACGTGGTACAAATGGGCGGAAGGGCGGAGCAGGAGCTCAGACGCGTGGCCCACAGCATCATTGGTGGCTACGGCGTTCACCATGGACCCTGGTAGGACTGTAGTCAGTGCGGGCCAACCCACTGGAATTCAGGACGCCTCAAATTTGAGGATGGCAAGATGGAGAGTCCCAGGAGAGTATAAGTGCCACCAACTGAGTTGCCCAAAAGCAGCAAAAGAAACCATGCGCCTGTGGGAAAGTCCCCAATACTGGCAGGGGGTGAGCCTCGTGATCCAAACAGGTATTTCCGGCGAGCGGAGCTACCCTTGATCTCACGAGGAATGAACCCTAGCGATACACCTGTCATGTATGGAAATTGCTCCAGTCATCACATTTCACAACCACTTGGAGTTTGGGGTGGGGAGAGGCCTTATGTAAGTTTACATAACTGAGACAGACTCCTCTTGTATGATGGTTTCCAGCTGATGAAGCTGTTTGGGTTTTAACCTCAAACAGCATCTTCCACACCAACCTGTGCCAGGACCTCAAGAGGGTCACTTTCTGAAGGGCAAGCCTTGGTATGTCACTGTTCTGATCAGAACCTTTCAAAGGATCTTTATCTGACATAAAGACCAAATTCTTACTGTGGCCTTTACCTAGCCATCTTTTCAGGTCACATTGTTCTACTCTTCTCTCCCTCCCCACCCAACTCCCCTCACACTGCCGAGCTTCCAGTTCCCACCTAGGCCCTTTGCACGGCTGCTTCTCCCCCTCCATGCTCTGCTTCCTCCCACCTCTGGTTTCGGCTAGAGCCTCGCAGCCCTCTCAGAGACTCCTCCCTCCCCTTGTCTTTCATGGTGCCGAGCTCCTCTGTTTTGTGGCAGTATTGCAGTATATTATTATCTATGAACTTGCATGTTGTCTAATGTCTGTCTCCCTCCCAGACAGCTCTGTGGGGCAGGGACACCGTGGGTACGCACTGCTTGGAACAGGCATGACAGGTAGCAGGTGCTCAATAAATCATTGTTGAATTCCTGATGCGATGCTCTGACTGACTCCAGAGCCCAGCTTCTCGTCCACCCTGTGAGAGTGCTGGTCCAGCAGAGTTCAGGTCCCTGGACGACCCCAGGCCACTGAGACAAAAGAAATAACAACCACTGCATAACATCTGCCTTTCGAGGAACACTGAATGCTAAGTTCTCAGAGAACTCTCTGACTCAGGAGCACAGGATAGAGCAGTCCTCTCAACCTTGGCACTGACATTTTGGGTTAGATAATTCTGTTGTAGGGGGATGTCCTGTGCATTGTAAGATGTTTCGCACCGTCCGTGGCTTCTAACCACTAGATGCCATAACACCTTCCAGTCAGGGCACCCAAAAATGTGTCCAGACATTGACATATGTCCCCAGGGGTAAAGAGATAACCCCTATAGAAAACGCTGGCATGGAGTTTAAAGCATATACACTTCCACTTACTGACTGGCTGATCAACCTTGGACAAGTAACTCAACCTCACTGTGTCCATTTCCTCACCTTTAAGAATGGGGAGAATAATAACTCTCACATGGCAGAGCTGTGATAATTTATTGAATTTATAACTAAAGGGCAAGCTTGGTACAGAGTCTGGTCCTTACTGGTACTCAGTCAGGGAAATATTCTGTCTTTGAAATAAACTGTGTACATAATGTATTGCTATTCCCATTTTACAGTGGAGAAAATTGAGATTTAGAGATAAAGAAGTCAGGCCCCAGCCACTGACTCTGAAGTGATATCAAAGGCAGGGATTCAGGTTCTCAGGATTGATTCCTTTGCCAGCTCTCTCTTCATAGGTACAAAAGGACCCATTAACTCCAGACCTCATCTGACCAATCAAAAACCTCTGTACTGATGTTGTTGCAATTAATGGTTTAGGTCTTCCAAGGTGAACTAGGGTGAAGTGAATGACACACTGGCCTCCAGTGCAAAATTTAAGGAGATGCCAAACCATTCAATAATCAAGGTAAATAATGTTTTAATGAGATATTTTGAATAATAAAAATTAATGCGTCTGACCAGGTGGTGGTGCAGTGGATAGAGAGTCAGACTGGGATGCAGAAGGACCCAGGTACAAGACCTTGAGGTCACCAGCTTGAGCGTGGGCCCATCTGGCTTGAGGAAAAGCTCGCCAGCTTGGACCCAAGGTTGCTGGCTCGAGCAAGGGGTGGCTCGGTCTGCTGAGGGCCCGCGGTCAAGGCACATGTGAGAAAGCAATCAATGAACAACTAAGGTGTCGCAACGAAAACCTGATGATTGACGCTTCTCATCTCTCTCCGTTTCTGTCTGTCTGTCCCTATCTATCCCTTTCTCTGACTCTCTCTCTCTGCCTTGTAAAAAAAAAATAATAATAATGCAGAAACATCCATGATAAACAAAGTATCAAAATCTTAAATAAAGACAGGACCCCACCCTAAACTTTCACGACCCTGCCTCATTCACCTTACCCTAATCCTGCCCTTGGAATCTGCAGATCTGAGAAACCGTCTGAGCACTCGGGTAGTGGAAAGCTTATTGATCAAAGGATGACATGGGGGAAGTGGCGCCCTCTTCTGGCTGATTGTGAGCACAGTTTTTCTCCTGGGGAGCCAGGTTCACCTCTTTGCCTAGTAAGGCAGCAAGCATCTCAGTGCTAGAACAAACCCTTGGGCACCACAATGCTTTCCACTCTGACCTCTTCAGGAGACATCTAGGTTAGGAGGTTGCAGGCACGTCAAATAATACCATTGACAACGCAGGTCCTCTTCTTCCCCCTGGCCACTGCACTACACTTGGTCCATGGTCTTTCTCTCCTCATCACCTGTGCAAATAAGCCCAAGGACTTGTCCTTGCCTCTTTGGCGGATTCTAAAGCTGCCTGTTAATACAATGGACGCCTTTCCAGGCTGACCAGGAGAGGGGTAATGAGGAAACAGGACCAAGAGATGGAGGCTTTTCACAGCTGCTGGCAGGTGGGCCTCGATCAGGGAGCTGGCTGCTTGCCTACGTCTTACTCTTCATTTAAGGGTTTGGTAGTGTCTCAGCTTTATTTTATTTAACTTTTTTTTTGCAATGATTTCAAATGTGCTTAAAGGTTGTTAATATAACCCCCAAACTCCTATTCATACTTTACCCAGGCCATCAAGAAATATGTAGCCACATTTTTCTTTTTCATTAGTGTTCTATACATAAGGACTTTCCCCCCTAAACTGTTAAAGAGTTAATTGGAGATAGTCTGACCCTTTGTCTCTAAATACTTCAGGGTAGTTTCTCAAGGACAGGACAATAGCAAAAACAGAAGTTTCAGCAATCATAAAATATTATTGCCTAATTTACAGAACTTATTCAAATGTTACCAGTTACACTAATAATGTTCTTAACAACCAATTTTTCTTTCTGGTCCAGGATCCAATCCAAGATTCTGCCTTGTACTTAGAAGTCCTGTCTCCTTGTCTCCACTAATCTGAGCGGTTCCTAAGCTCTTCTTCCTTTTCTATATCCTTGACTTGTTTTATGTGCACAGACCAGTTATTTTGTTGCATCTCCATCAGTTTGAGTTTGTCTGAGGTCTCTTCATGACGAGATTCAGGAGATGGATTTGTGGCAGGAATACCCCTTATGTGTCTCATAGGATTTCCTAAATGAGTTTCTCCTGTTGTTCTCAGGGTAGCTGAATGGCTCTGGGACCCAGGAAGCAGATTATGATTTGAAAGCTCTCAGTCACAATAGCTAACTGTTATTAAGTGCTTGCTGTTTGAGACTGCATTTGTTGATTTGGAGAGTATTCTACCTTGGAACAATGTTGTGTGGGATGCTAATGTTGGGTTACAGTGATCGTACAGCAATGATAGTGACTCCAGGTGTTGAACTGTGTTAGTCCCCATATTACATATCTTTAAATCTCACTAATATGTGAGAACTACCACTATCCTCATCTTATAGACGAGGAAACCGAGCCTCAGAGAGGGTCCGTCACTTGCCTGAGGTCTCATAAGTAGGAAGAGGCAGAGCCAGGACTGTTTGACACCAGACTACAAATACCTGGTCAGTCTCCTATACCATATCTTTTCTGGTACTTACTAGTGATAAAGGCTCAGAACACTGAGATAATCCACGTTCCTACGCCCCCAGACTCCCAGCAAATAGGAATGTTTTCTCCCCGTATTCTGAAAACCCCTGCTAGCCCAACACAGGAGGAGCATGAGAGCTTGGGAGACGCCTCACGCTGTGAGTAGGAAACCTCAGTAGGTTGTGTTAGGATCTCTGGGAGTAACTTACTGAGTCATCATGCAATGGGCAATTATTTACAAATCCATTAAAAACTACATCAATCCCAAGGACAGGATGAGGAGAACAATTATGAACAGAAGATGTATTCTTAACCAGTGACTCATGAATGAGTCTCAAGGCAGAAACCCAGCCACAGGCAGAGCCTGTTTCAAAGTCATCTCAGAACCAGATTTAGGCACAGCCCAGTGACATTTGTAACACACAACCTTAAGAAATCAGCCCTGGAGAGAACCCAAGTTTGAAACCCCAAGGTCGTCAGCTTGAGTACCGGCTCACCAGCTTGAGCCCAAGGTCACTGGCTTGAGCAAGGGGTCACTCGCTCTGCTGGAAAGCACTGGTCTCAAGACACATATGAAAAAGCAATCACTGAACAACTAAGGAGCTACAATGAAGAATTGATGCTTCTCATCTCTCTCCCATCCTGTCTGTCCCTATCTGTTTCTCTCTCTGACTCTCTTGCTGTCTCTTAAAAAAAAAAAAAAATCAGCCCTGGAGACCCGTTGATACAAGCAACTCCTTGCCAGGGACTGGTGATCATTTTGCACTGTAGGTGTTTTAGGGGTTCTTACTATTCACTCATTTAACAATTCACCCTTTAAGTGTGGAGATAGAAAGATAAGACAGCTCCTGGCCTTTGGGGCTCAAATTTAGATAATTAATTGGCCTTACCTTTAGATTTATGAGTTTTTTATGCCCCTGAGCTATCATTCTACATCTGCAGGCCACAGAACTGTCATTATTTTCAATTACCCATGTAAACCTTGGACTCAGTCTTCTGGAGCCCCATGGTCACCATTTTATTTGGACTATGATGACTTCTCTGTCTGGAGAGTTGAGGAGGGTGACCAACCATCTTGCCTGAGACTGAGGGGGTATTTTCAGTGTAAAGACAGGGTTAATCCTGAGGAAATCTGGATGAATTTGTCACCGTAGTGTTGGGAACAGGGGCAGCAGGAGGATAGGTAGGTGGGAGAGGACTATTAATAACCAACACGTACTTTGTTCATAACTTTAGTATTACTTAGAACAAGTTTATGACATCAGTACTGCTGTACTCCTGTTTTATGGAAGTGTAAACTGGAACTCAGGGAGAGTAAACAACTTGTCAGAGTACACCTTTGGTAAGTGGCAGCATCAGCCTCTGGAAAGCAAATTCTGTGTTCCAACCATGATTTTGTGCTGCCTCAGAGGTTCACATGTGTACATGTGTTCAGGTGAAGTCTCAAAAACTATACTTGAAATTAATTTCAGAGATTGGAAGCAGACTCCTTTGGAAGCGGAAGTCAGTGGAAGTTATGTTTCCATGGAGACCATTCATATCCAGCCAGGCTGTGTTCACATGCAGCCACAACAGAAGGAAAGAGGTACATTTCTTACAGAAAAGACCCTTAGTAGCAATTTTATGAATGCCATGCTATCATTTGTGACTTCATTGGAGTATCCGTAACAGTCTGCAAATGTCAGTCTTGCATAAGCCCTAGCGATGCTGACAGAGCCCCTGGGGGTTCAGTGGTTAAGAGCATGGGTTCAGGAAACAGGTCTCTACTGCTACAGTTGCTGGTTATGTGACCTTGGGCAAGTTACCTAACCTCTAATCTCATCTGTTAAACTGTGGAAGTAATAACAGCCACATGCTGTGGCTGTTGTGAAGACGAAAATCAATAGGATGATGCAGAAAGAGCACATTGCCCACTACAGAGCAGGTAATGAAGAAATGTACACTGACTACTACTTGCCATCTGCCCACCCTATGGCTTGAAATAAGAATAATCCACTTGGGAACTAATACAAAATAACTGATGACAATCTATACCTCATGACTGGCTTCACCTACCCCATCTCTCTCTGCTCTGTCCTGCTTCAGACTCTTTGGCCTGTTCCCAACCAAACTTTGTTACTGTATTCCTGGCCCATTGGGTATCCAGTATTCCCAGCTCCCAGAACCCCAACATAGGTGCCAAGACTACTTCCTGAAGGGAGGCCAGACAGACTCTAATCCATCCATAGAGAAGGGTTCCCTGGGTCCCTGTAGGACCTCAGCAGGTTAGAGAAGAGAGGAAATGAGAACAATGAAGATGCTTCATCTTTTGATAAATTAGATCAGGTAGCATCATGATTTAGATAGCATAATGTGATGCATATCTTTGAAAATTTCATTACAACGTTCATGTTCAAGTAGCTATATATAGTGGAGTGCTTAAAGGCCCCAGGAGAGACACCAGAGACAGCTAAGAGGAAGAGGTCTGGGTACACTGACGTGGGTGATATAGATACAGGTATTGATCGACTTATGACCTATGCAACTTACGACCATTCGACTTTACAACCACAATCGCTAGCCACAACTGCTCCGCGTCTGGAATAGTTTTTGTATGCACCTGTATTTTGTAATTTTTTATGTTTTGCAAATATTAAACCAGTTGTACTGGTAATGCAGTATTTTACTTAAACCTGACGAATGTAAAAATAAGAAACAAATGGTGTAGAGATGATATAGATGGCATAAAATGAACAAAGAAAATGATGATATATAACAATAATGAAAGAAAATTAGGATAAAATATGACTTAAAGATTTTTATAACATCATTTCACAGTACTGTACATACAGCCTACTCAACTTACGACCAAATTGTGTTACGACCAGTCTGTCGGAACCAATCGTGGTAGAAAGTTGAGCACTAGCTGTACTGATATGCACCTATGACACAACCAGCAAGAAGCCCTGGAGAAATCTGTTTTCTGAGTAAAAAAGAATTCTGGTCTACATTCACACACACACACATCCCTGCTGATAACTTTCACCCACTGATTCCTACCCTACATTTAGGGTCTTCATAATCTATTTTCCATGGCTAATATTTGATTATCCAAAGAGTTTTCAGGTCCCTCCAAGTACTGTGCAAACCCAGTCAACGCTTGGTGTGTGAAGAGCAATGATGCTGATAGCTAATATTCTCACACGTCCTCTGTCCCAGGTGTAGTGCCAACCTTGAAACAGCTTGATCTTCATTGTAGCTCTTTGTGGTTGGTACCATCAGTTCTTCATCAGTGTCTCCTATTTACACATGAAGAAAATCAGCATTACATAGACAAATAGCTAATACATAGCAGAGCTGGACTGCATGAAAACAGAGCTCATTGTCTTCACCTGTCACTTGTCATTGTCAGGCACTTGGAGCTTGTGTTTCCTCACTTGTACTGCCATCTGTGGGTTTTTGCCAGCCCAGCCACCATTTGTCCCAATTCAGTACTTGCATCCCCAATTTCCTCAGCATGCGGTGTCTCCCAAATCTCAGTCCATGTGGCTCAGGTGAGGTAGGAAAGGACTTTGTAAATGTGACACAAAAAGCACTAAACATAAAGGATAATTTAATTAAATTAAAATGAATGCCTGTTTATCCAAAAAACACTAGAGAAAATGAAAGTCACAAACTGGGAAAAGATATTTGAAAAACATATCAGCACAAACCATTAAGGCATGGACAATTAGAAAAATGAACAGGTGTTTTACAGACACAGAAACATGAATGGCAAATAAACATTAGAAAAATTGCTCAAGCCCATTAGTCATTGACATTAAGATCACAAAGAGATAACATCTCACACCTACTAGCTTATAAAATGTCTGATTGTGTCAAATATTGGCAAGATCCTGAAGATATTTTCCTATATTGTCTTCTAAAAGGTTAAAGTTTTGCCTTTTATATTATAGTCTTTCATTTATCTTGAATGAATGTGGGGGGCAGTGAGACAATTGCTCAATTCCCTTATTTTCTACATGAAAAAGCAATTGTCCTAGCATGTTTTAAAATTGATATTAGAGAGAGAGAAAGGAAGAAAAGGGGAAAGAGAGAGAGAAACATCAATTTGATGCTCAACCTATTTATGCATTCACTAGCTGACTCTTTTTTTAAATTTTTTTTTAATTTATTCATTTTAGAGAAGAGAGAGAGAGGAATAGAGAGAGGGAGAGAGAGAGAGAGAGAGAAGGGGGGAGGAGCAGGAAGCATTAACTCCCATATGTGCCTTGACCAGGCAAGATCAGTTTTCGAACCGGCGACCTCAGTGTTTCCAGGCCAACGCTTTATCCACTGTGCCACCACAGGTCAGGCACTAACTGACTCTTGTATGTGCCCTAACCAGGGATCAAACCTGCAACATTGGCACATTGAGATGATGCTCCAACCAACTGTGTTACATGGCCAGGGAATTCTAACATTGTTTACTGAATTGTCCCTCCTTCCCCCACTGATCTGAAATGTCACCTTTACATAGACAAACCTTCCCTATGTGCATGCGTCTGTGGTTTCTGTTGTGCTTTGTCAATGTTTTTATCTATCCATACATGAATACCTACTGCCCTAATAATAACTATACTTCTTTTTTGAAAGAGAGAGAGAGAGAGAGAGGAAGAAAGAAAGAGAAATGAGAAGCACCAACTCATAGTCATGTCACTTTAGTTGTTCATTGATTGCTTCTCATATGTGCCTTGACTGGAGGGCTCAAGCCAAGCCAGTGACCTCTTGCTCAAGCCAGAGACTTTGGGATTACGTTGATGATCTCATACTCAAGCTGGTGACCCCATGTTTAAGCTGGTGAGTCTGTGCTCAAGCCAACAACCCCATGCTCAACCCAGATGAGCCTGCACTCAAGCGGCAACCTCGGGGTTTTGAACCTGGGTTCTCAGCATCCCAGGACGATGCTCTATCCACTGTGCAGCCACCTGGTCAGGCAGGAATACATTTCTTAATGTTGAACTATTCTGATCTGACTGGTGGTGGCACAGTGGATAAAGCATTGACTCAAATGCTGGTGTTGCTGGTTCGAAGCCCTGAGGTCACCGGCTCTGAGTGCAAGTTTGTCAGCACAGGGTCACTGGCTTGAGCGGGGAAATCGTCCATACAATTCCAAAGCTCACCAGCTTGAACCCAAAGGTCACTGATGTGAAAGCCTCAAAGTTGCTGGCTTGAAATAGAGATATTGGCTCAGCCCTGGTCAAGGCACATATAAGAAGCAATCAATGCACAACTAAAGTGAAAGCAACTATGAGTTGATGTTCTCATCCTCTCTCTCCCTTTTTCCCCCTCTATCTAAAAAATAAACAAACAAACAAACAAGCTTTTCTGGCATTCCTGGCATAAACCTCTCTAGGTTACAATGTATCATATTTTTATATATTGCTGGCTTTAATGTTCTAATATTTCATTTAGGATTTTTACTTCTATGTTTTTGAGTGATCTATGAGTAATAATGGTGTGATCTTGAGTTTTTTGTTTTGTGTTGTTTTTTAAATAAAGACAAGTGTTCAGACTTATTTGGAAATTCACAGATTCTAACAGGAATCCAGCTCTGTAGTTACACGCTGCGAGTCATCTCTACAATGCCAGCCACTGCACACAAGCTGTGACTTCTGCTCTGCCTCTGCTTCCGCCTGGGTTGCTCTTTCATGGGGTTTCTATACAATCCAGACCTCTTGCTCTGAATAGTTAATTATATGCCAGTTAACCATAGAGACTTGAATCTGATGAGCGGGAATGTAGTTCTCCTTTTCAAATTCATATGATTATAGCAAGAGAAAACCTTTAGGGCTTGAATACTGGTTACTTTTAGGAAGTCTTGAAATGTAATCTCCATCCAATTGAGAGGTGTTTTTACCAATGCTGCATACAAAGCATCAGTCCCCAGACAACACAGAAAACCACAGATATGACAAGATAGCTCTGTCTATCACCTCACATTTGAATTCTGCTGCTGTTGTTGATAACTTTGAAACCAGCTGTGTCATGATGGCCACTTGTGCCTGCAAAAATTGGATGGATTCAGTTTGCTGCTGATACTGCTCCTCTGCTATTCTTGGAGTATTCTGAAGTTTTACTATTGTTTTATTGAAAGCCTTTTGCATTTCTTCCATTAGTTTTCAGTACCTTAGGTTAAGCTCCTCCAGACAGCCACCATTGAGAGACATTAACTTCTAAGGCCTTAATTAAGACAATTATTAAGTCTCATAAACACTGACTCCTATTGGTCTGATCCATGTACAAGATTTCCATTAGCATACCTAGAGCTGTAGAGTTTTACATTTCAGCATAAAAATCTGTAGCTTTCCTCTGTAACCCTCTTAAAAGGTCATCTCTTAAAGACTTTTCTTCCCCATATCTTCAGCTAGTAAAGAACAATCCATGGCAGGACTCAAAACTGGCTGTCATATGTCAGCTATGCTCTTTTTGGCCTCCCCTGCTTCATTGTCTGGCACCATAGCTGTGTTTACAGGTGGCCTTATTGTGCCAGAGAGCTTTGTGATCATTTGCATGGAGTTCATGTCTTCTTTTACAGTACTAACCATTGCTTCATTGAGTTTAGTTTCACTGATCAGATGGCTTCTCCATAGTACTAAAACTCTCAGACTTCTTTTCTGTTTCATTATCAACCTCAACAGAACTCTGTTGGGGAATCACTTGCGATGGTGTGTGTCCTGCCTCATATTTAATAGGCTCAGATACTTCTATTTAGATAATGAATTAATTTCTGGAGTAATAGCTAAAAGAAGAGACTAAGAAAGAGTTAGAGGATGGCTTGATTCAAGTTCAATTACATCTACAGTGTAATTAATCAAATCACCTCGGTGCATACTACTTAAGTCACCTACAACAACAGTTTCAGTTTCCTTTTTCTTACTGTTCACTTGGAAGCTGCAATATGAACTATCTACTGATTCTGCAGGAGGTAGAAATGGTGGCTGAACTGATACAAGATAATCTTTTTCTTTACTCACAGCAATTCTGCTGTGCTGCCAATGAACAGCAACTCTAACACCATTTATACATGTATTCTGAAAAACTAGAAATACAACAAATTGTGGGCAGTTCACTGAAAAATATTTGTGTCTCTGACTCAAACCAAGGTGATTAATCATTCTCCTGTCTTCTGCTACCCAGAGGGTCACTGTAGATGGACTTGCTTCCTCTTCGTCCTCTTAAACTAGCTGTACAATAGGGCTCTCTTTTGGAGAATCTGGTGATGATGGCTCTGTGTCATGTTCATGTTCTTCTGTGGTTACAAACTTGTAGCAGAACCATGAGAAATTTTCTGAGGATTTATCTTCCCCGGTATTATAAATCCCAATGGATAATCATGGTTCTTATCAAATAGTTCTTGCCATTCTGACTGATACTGGGAATCAGCAATCTCTTCATATTCTACCATGCTAGTGCCAAATACCCTAATAAGGCTTAATGGACAAAAGTGCTCTGATCCAAAATGGGATACCAACTCCACCTTCACTTACTATATTTTGCATAATATCTGTTCATCTAAAGGGAAATGCTAGACGTTCCTCTCATCTCTACCATAGAAAGTCCCCAGCTTAATCTTCTTACTTGTGGGAAACTAGAAAGTCTTTAGGAGTAGAAGAAAATAATTCATAATTTGCAATTATCAAGCTGCTTTACTTAAATTGGTTCACAAAGTTCAGTAACAAACCAAGTCTTAGTGCTGTAAAGATTCAACACCCAAAGATCCATATTTTCTATATAAATAGCACATGTGCACTTGGCTTCTGGGTTAGCTGCCAAAATTTTGGCACCACATTCTACTGAGGTGTAATTATTTCAATTTTTCTGGACTTTTTTGTGGCATGCAAATTTCCATTAGAAGATGCACGCATGCATTGACTGACCTGCAGACAAATGCTTTTCTTTTTCTACTTCCACAACTTTTGTTTTAAATTTTTTTTTATTGATTTGAGAGAGAGAGAGAAAGAGGACAGGAAAGAGAGAGGGAGAGGGAAGAATAGTTGCTTCACATGAGTTGTTCACTGATTGCTTCTCTTACATGCCTTGATGGCGGGGAGTGGGGCAGGGGCGGGGGGGAGACTCAAGGTGAGCCAGCAACCCCTTACTCAAGCCAGTGACCTTGGGCTCAAGCTAGCGACCTTGGGATCATATTGGCAACTTTGGGGTTTCTATTTGGAGACCTCAGCGTTCCAGGTGGGCACTCTATCCACTGCACCACCACTGGTCAGGCTCTACCTCCATAACTTTCTTCTTCATTCATTCAATGTTGGTGTATCTTCTGGGTTTTTGGGACTTGTTACAGATGTAGAGTAAATTTCTTCTGGTTTTGTATAATCAGAACCTCATTTTTAAAAATTATCTGGATCACCACCAGAAACTTTGATGCAAATTCTGATTTTTTCTTTTCTTTGCCATATGAAGATGACACATTTTCTTTATGCTGGCCAACAAGGCTTTCATGGGGACCAGCAAGGGAAGGCTGGTCAATGGGACCACGGCATGAGGGCCTCATCAGTGTCACAGTCAGTTGCAGTTTGCTCAGTGGTTTGGCTATAGGAACAATACCAGCTTTATCTAATTCATCGAGTGTTGAGATTGGGATGACCCCTGAGGTAGAGAGCTGGAAATATTTTCAGTGTTTTCACTGCCCACAGCTACACTGGGAGATGCTCCACGCAGAACAGCTACAGAGCGAGTCTCCCTCAAAGGTGCACTTAACTCCTCTGACTCGTACTTTGTACATCTGCAATGTAGCTACCTTTTAATTTTTGTTTTTCTGGAACAAAGTGTGAAATCACTTTTCTTGGTAGTTCGGCATTAATAGGACACACACACACACACACACACACACACACACACACACACACACACCACACACACTCCAACCAGGAAGCCAGACCAGGGAGCACTCAGAGAGGCTCCCTCCCCAGGCGTCCCAAGACAGAGAAGCCAGAGCAGGAGCTCGAGGATGGGAGCGAGAGCCTCAGGGGCAGTGGCTCCAGTGGCTTGCTTGCCACCTCGTGCCTGCCTCCCTCTCCTAGGGACCGCTATGCGCCGTATAGTCCCTGCCTGTCCTGGCTCTCCCTCCTTGTCTCAATTTGTTTTCATATTGAATTTAGCAGGCATATTAGAGGGAGTTGGAAGGTGTACTCTCTTTTCCTGTTTTTCAGTAGGGCTTATGAGAGAGTAAAATGAGTTATTCCTTAAAAGTTAAACTTGCTTCTAGGACAAGGTGACCAGACGTCCCACTTTTGGCGGGACAGTCCAAATTTTTAACAACTTATCTCGTGTCCCGTGGTGTTTTAAAAAAGTCCCGATTTTAAAAAATATATTAAAATACTATTTTTGCATTCTATGAAAATTTTTTTTTTGCTCCATATATACCAAATTTTTCATCAAGAACACCCCCATCAATGGTGTCCCGCTTTACCAATTTTAAAATCTGGTCACCTTATTCTAGAACCATCTGGGCTTAACATTTTACTTTAAAGATTTCATCAATTCCTTTAATAATTATAAGACTCATGTTTCTACAGTTTAGAACTGACATTTTGCTGATCAATTGAACTTTTTACCATTATGCAGCGAAACTCTCCATCATTAATTATGTTATCTAACAGCAGCATAGTCAGCTAGCTATCTGTTAGATAGGTATGTCCTTTTCTATACTTTTACTTTCAACCTTTTCAAATTCCTGTTTTAGGATAACTTCTTAATATAGTGCCTCGTTTAAACATCCATTTTATAATTTCTGACTTTTAACTGATGAGTTTAGTTAATTTCCATTCACTGGATTAGTATATCTGGACTCATTTTTACTATCTTGCTGGAGAGGAGTCTCACTTTTTTATACTTCTTTTGGGTTGATTGGTGTATTTTTAAAATTTTTAAAATTTTATTTTTTATTGACTTTTGTTATACCCACCTTACTGGTTTGAAAGTTATATATTTTATTTGTATTATATTAGTGAATAATACCATTGACATTTTACCACACATATTTAACAAAGGCTAAAGTTGATATCCTAATTCCCTTCCCACACAAATGCAAAGGCATTAGAATATTTTAACCCCAATCACTTTTTTTTCCTGCTTTTACTTTCTTTTTTTATTGTGTTTTCAGATGGAGGAAGGTGGAGAGACACCGCCGATCCTCTGGCTCACATGGTTGCAGAGATCAAACCTGCAGCCTTATCACATCTAGGCAACACTGCAGTTAATCGTCAGGTTTTAGTTTTATTGCTAGTTATTTTATGTTAATTTACTCCTGGATAATAAGTATTGGTTTCTTCAGTTTCTTCTGGGATATCTTTTTCTTCTGTGCAACTTTCCCTTCTGGTTCAGGAACAATCTGCTCTTTTTCAGTAAGGACCATCTCAGTGTGGCAGGGGGTTTCTGGGTGGATTCTGGATGGGGTGCATGCGAGAATCTGTTTCTCTTCCCCTCCTCTCGCTAGGAAAAGAAGGGGAAAAAAAGCTCTATCTACTTTTAAGATCTTTGTTTTCAGCATGACCAGGCAGTGGCGCAGTGGATAGAGCGTAGGACTGGGATGTGTAAGAGCCAGGTTCGAGACCCTGAGGTCGCCAGCTTGAGAACGGGCCCATCTGGCTTGAGTAAAAGCTCACCAGCCTGGACCCAAGGTCGCTGGCTCCAGCAAGGAGAGGCTCGGTCTGCTGAAGGCCCGCAGTCAAAGCACATGTGAGAAAGCAATCAATGAACGACTAAGGTGTCGCAACAGCAACGAAGAACTAATGATTGATGCTTCTCATCTCTCTCCGTTCCTGTCTATCCCTCTTTCTGACTATCACTGTCCTTGTTAAAAAAAAAAAAAAAATCTTTGTTGTCAGCCCTGGCTCGATAGCTCAGTTGCTTAGAGCATTGTCCCAATTTGATCCCTGGTCAGGGCACATACAGGAACAGATTGATGTTACTGTTTCTTTTCCTCTCTCCCTCCCTTCCTCTCTAGCTAAAATCAATTAAAAAAAATTTTAATTCTTTGTTTCTAGTTTTCTGCAGCCTCACTACAGTGTTTCTTGGTATTATTTATCTTACTTAGCTATGTTATGCTTCCTATATCCCTAGATATATGGATTTTTATTTTTAGATTTTATTTATTGATTTTAGAGAGAGGATAGAGAAAGAAATGGGGGAGGGGTGGGAAGCATCAATTTGTAGTAATTGCTTCTTGTATGTGCCTTGACCAGGCAAGCCTGGGCTTTTGAACCAGTGACTGTAAGGTATTTTTCCCCACTGAGGAAGAAGGAAGGGCGTAGCCACCAAGTGTGGAACAGCAAAAGCTTTATTTAGTACAGTGCTTTCCGGATGATATTCTTTGGTCCTGGGGACAGAGATCAGAGAAGTCGCATGGGTTGATCCGCATGGGGGGTATTTAAAGGGTCTCATCTAGGGTGATTGAGTTGATATGATGTGGCGAAATCTCACTGGCTGATGGACAGTTGCTCTTTTCCAAGGATTCCTGGGAAGTTTCCTTTAGCGTGCATGGGTGTGAGTGGTTATAGCCAAGTTCCCGGGTCTGATTCCTCATGTGACCTTCCCCCATTACCTACCATCTTACATTCCGACCTTCTGTGTTAAATAGGGGCCCCGACATTTGTCTGGCTACTTCCTGCTGGTTAGGGGCGTCATGGGGAGGGGAGATCAGAAGGTGGTGGCTTTGAGAGGCATCGGGAGGGACATCTGTTTGACTGTGACTAGAGAAACTTCGTGGATGCAGTCCTGTAAGGATTTTTTTAAAAAAGAGGAGCAATAGGAGGATTTGCAGGGTCCAGCCTCTTGGTGAGCTGGAGATGGGTAGGGCCCAGTGGTTCTGACTGCCAGCGGTCCTGCGTGGCGGCAAGCTTGAGGCAAAACTGCATGTCAGGAGTGGCGTACAAAGGGTCCCATCCACTCCCCTAACTGAGACCTGTGAGGGAACTAGAAGTCCAGAGTGTGATGGCAAAACAGAGTAGGCAGCCCCTGTGTCCACAAGAAATGAGATGGACTTACCTGCTATTTGTAGCATTACCCTGGGTTTGGTGAGGATGCTGTGGGTCTCCGAGTCCAGGCCTTGTCAGTTGTCCATGAGGTCTAGGAGTTAGAGCAGTGGGCCCGCCTGACTGGCTTGTCCTCCACGTAGAGGCACTGAGGAAAAGCCTGTTGCCCAAAGGGGCAATCGCTCTGCCAGTGATTGGGTTGCTTGCAGTTAGGGCAGGGCTTAGTGGGCACTGCCTGGATCAGTGACCCTCCTTGCCACATTTAAAGCAAGCTCCTGGTGGGATTCCTCCTTGTGGCCTGGATTTGGGTCAGGCACCTCCTGTGCCTTGCCCCTGTTGCTCTGCCGGTCTCAGGGTTGCCACAAGAGCCTGGGTTTGGAGTGTTACCTTCTGCTGCTTGCAGACCTGATGAACAGCCTCGGCCTTTTCCTACTGGTCACGACCATTAAAAACTTTAAATGCCATGTTCACAGGTCTCGGATAGAGGTTTGGGAGCTGAGAATAAGAGGAGGGGGGCACCTGGGAGCCCCACCCAGATTCAGCCAGAAACACTGGAGCCATAAGCAGGACAAGGCCAGGCCTTCCTGTAAGAAAATTGGGGTTGGGCCGTGGGGTCAGGTGTCCTGCAAACCGGCATAAGGGCCAATGATAGGTGGAGAATGGCCTGACAGAGCAGGGGCTTAAGAACACAGTGGAGAAGGGAGGGGCCCCTGGCCAGCAGAGGAGGAGAAAGAGAGAATGGTATTTGCAGGTGAATGAGAAACAGGATCCTGCGAAGGGAGGGCAGGGGGCTCGATAGGGGTAGGATGATAGGACGATAGGACGGAGGGAACCGTGCAGGAGGGGAAGAGAGATGGGGATCAGCTAAGGAGGAAAGATCAGGAGTGGAGGGTTTAGTTGAGGTTTCTCTGGCCAAAAAGAGCCTGCGCTGTGTAGTAGGCGGTACAGAGATTAGGACGGGAGCGCAAATACCAGAAGCCCTGAATGTAATGAATCTCCAACCAGTTCTCAGTTTTTTTGGCAATAGTTAAATTGGTGAGGATGTTAAAACCGAAAATCCCTTCAGGAGGTCACCTGGTTCGATTATCCAGTGGGTTCTGTGGCCTGGCCACAGCGGAGAAGAACAGTTTCTTCTTCCGTAGGGAGGGAGAGATTGCAGATAAGGCAACTCCAGGAGTGTTTTTGGATTAGGTTTAGATTCCTTTGCCCCCAGGACCGACCTCAGTCCTCAGAGTGGTCAGAGATGAGAATTGGCATTCCACAAGTCAATCTCTGGCCACCGGATGGTTAGGTAAAGTGGGAGTGACTAGGACGTGTCCACAGGCACACATGCACTTGGAACAGAAAAGAGGTCCCTGATGCAGCTGCGATTTTGGACAGGGAGTCTCGGCAGAAAGAACTGAGGGGAGGCTGGAGGCAGGAGACTTATCATACCATGTGCTGAAGTGGGTGGAAAGTCGGATGTCCTGGATCTTTCTTGGAGGGGAAGGGAAGGGGAATGGTCCCTTGTGGACTTCAACTCCTGGGTTGCAGCACCAAATGTAAGGTATTTTTCCCTACTGAGGAAGAAGGAAGGGCGTAGCCACCAAGTGTGGAACAGCAAAAGCTTTATTTAGTACAGCACTTCCCAGATGATATTCTCTGGTCCCGGGGACAGAGATCAGAGAAGTCACATGGGTAGATCCGTGTGGGCAATATAAGGGTCTCATCTAGGGTGGTCGAAGTGAATAGGATGTGGCAAAATCTCACTGGCTGACAGACAGTCGCTCTTTTCCAAGGATTCCTGGGAAATTTCCTTTGGCATGCATGGGTGTGGGTGGTTTTAGCCAAGTTCCCGGGTCTGGTTACTCACATGATCTTCCCCAATTGCCCACCATCTTACAGTGACCTCAGCATTCCAGGTCAATGTTTTATTCACTGCACCACCACAGGTCAGGTCATGTATATAGTACATGGTTTATTTGTTTGTTTGTTTGTTTTCTGCCATTAACTACTTCAAATATGGCCTCTCTGGTTTTTGTTTTTTAATCTCCTTTATTGATGCTGGTTAAATGGATTATGACCATTTCCAACAGAAAGCATCCTTGATCAATGCTTATAGTGGATTAAAGGGATGCAATTTGAATTTTGAAAGCCTATAAGACTGTTAAATTTTACTGTGTTTTTGGCATATCCCAAATTATTGAGACAATTTTGAATCCAAATTTTCTTCTTAGCTTTCTTTGATTTAAAATTTGATGGGAATTCTGGATTTTGGTTTATCTAAATTATTTTTTTAATGTCAAAGACAGTGAACTAGAGCATTCCATTAGAAAATTGCTTCCAGTCTAATATTGTCAGATTAAAGAAATTTGGGCTGCTATTGTTTAACCTTCTATAAATCCACTAAACTCTAATGGTATACAGTCTATATTATTTCTTCTTGCCCATAAACAGATAATAAAATGTTTTGTCCAAAGCGTACTACAGTCAAAGTTCTGCATGCGATTAGTACAACAGCCTCCAAGTCTACTTATGCTAGTAACTATGTGTTGGGCAAATGAGTTTGTAAAATTTGTGTTTTTTGAGTTTGCTCACTTTCATTGTTAAAAATGGAAATGTTTTCCCTGTATGTTTTTGTCCGTTGGCCGGTACGAGACTTGAATAAAGGAATGTCCCACCATTTTTTGGCTCCTGTTTCTTTACCATCTGTCCGAACTAATGTGAACCTGCATGTGCATGGCCATGACGGTGGTGACTACTGGCCCTACACTATGAAAACTCATTCCTTTGGCTTGATTATGCACAGTGAACCCATATAAGCTGTTGGTAACATTTATTTCTAGTTTAATAACCTTGTGCAGAGCATTGCTAGAAATCAACATGATACCACTTGGTCTCTAGATTTATGTATCGGTCTTTCTTCTTCTTCTTTTTTATACAGGGACAGAGAGAGAGAGAGTCAGAGAGAGGGATAGACAGGGACAGAGAAACTGAAACAGAGAGAAATGAAAAGCATCAATCATTAGTTTTTCGTTGCCATTGCGACACCATAGTTGTTCACTGATTGCTTTCTCACATGTGCCTTGACCGCAGGCCTTCAGCAGACCGAGCCACCACTTGCTGGAGCCAGTACGACCTTGGGTCCAAGCTGGCTAGCTTTTGCTCAAACCAGATGGGCCCGCTCTCAAGCTGGCAACCTAGGGGTCTTGAACCTGGGTCTTCCGCATCCCAGTCTGATGCTCTATCCACTGCACCACCACCTGGTCAGGCGGTCTTTCTTCTTATTTAAAATGGGACCCTCACTCTAATTAAAGAATTCTGGCATGGTTTCTTAAAGATCACTGAATATGTTTCTGAGATCATTTCTAAATATCCTTCGGTAAACTGGGCAGTAATTTCTCTTAATCTGATAAACTGAACTAATTTAAATTGTTGGAACTTGACTAGTGGTAGTGCAGTGGATAGAGTGTTGACCTGGGATATTGAGGATTCAGGTTTGAAACCTTGAGGTTGCTGGCTTGAGGGCAGTCTCATCCGGCTTGAGAGTGGTCTTATAGGCTTGAGCATAAGATCATCAATATGATCCCATGGTCACTGGCTTGAGCCTAAAGGTCACTCACTTGGCTGGTGCCTCTGGCCAAAGAATATATGAGAAGCAATTAATGAGCAACTAAAGTGACACAACTACGAGTAGATGTTTCTCATCTCTCTCCCCACCTGTTTCCCCCCCTCTCAAAAAAGAAGAATTGTTAGGTGTTCTGCCTGACCAGTGGTGATGCAGTAGATAAAGCAAGCATCAACCCGGATGCTGACGTCACTGATTCAAAACCCTGGGGTTTCTTGCTCTGAGTGCAGGCTCATGAGCGTGGTGTTGCTGGCTTGAGCGGGTGATTGTCCACTCCCCCCCAAATAAAAACCTTGCCAGCTTGAGCCCAAAGGTTGCTGGCATGAAAAACCCAAAGTCGTTGGCTTAAACAAGGGGACACTGACTTGACCCCAGTCAAGGCATGTACGATAAGCAATCAATGCACAACTAAAGTGAAAGCAATTACAAGTTGATGCTTCTCACCTTCTTTCTCCCTTCCTGTCTCTCCGTCTCTCACTGTCTCAAAAACAAAAATGCAAAATAAACTGTTGGGTGTTCTTTCCCTCTCTTACCTTTCTCATGGCTTGGTTTCCCTCTTTGTGGTATACTAACCTAACCAAACAGAAGTTCTTCCTCCATGATGAAGTAAACCAGGAAACTGATAGTTTCCTTTTCCCTCTGCCATCTATTACCATTACATATGCTCATTTCCTTTTTATTCATCTTCCAGAGCCAAATCTGAATTTAAATTAAACTTTTCAAGCCTTGAGCATTTCAGTCTCAACCATTCTATTAGTCTTCCTTGAATCTTGTTAAAAGTTCAGGTTAATCTTTTGGACGTTTTCCATTACCCTCCAATTTATATACAGGTGGCTTGGAAAATCTGGCCCAGAGTGCTACTTGTACAGTCACACTGCTTTTTCAAAGTCTTCCCTTTCCTTCCCATCCAGGATTCTCTCTGACCTAGCGCTGTGCTCAATTGGCATTTTTAATAAATGAATCAGCCTGACCTGTGGTGGCGCAGTGGATAAAATGTCAACCTGGGAACACTGAGGTCGCCAGTTCAAAACCCTGCACTGGTCTGGTCAAGGCACATATGGGAGTTGATGCTTCTAGCTCCTCCCCCCTTTCTCTCTCTCTCTCTCTCTCTCTCTCTCTCTCTCTCTCTCTCTGTGTCTTCTCTCTAAAATTAATAAAATAAAAATAAAAAATAAAAAGAAATAAATGAATCAATGCAGTGAGAACTCTAGTTTTATTTTTTTTATTTCTTTTTTTTTTAAGTGAGAGTAGGGACAAAAGAGAGACAGACTCCCACATGCACCCTGACCAGTATCCACCCAGCAAACCCTATCTGGGGCCGATGCTCTGCCCATCTAGGGCCATGCTTGCAACCAAGCTATTTTTAGTGCTTGAAGCGAAGGTTCAACAGAGCCATTCTCAGCAGCTGAGGCTGATGCACTCAAACCAATCGAGCCATGGCTACAGGAGAAGAGTGTGTGTGTGTGAAGGGGTGAGAAGCAGATGGTTGCCTCTCCTGTATGCCCTGACCAGGAGTTGAACCTGAGACTTCCACACACCGGGCCAACACTCTACTGCTGAGCCTACTGGCCAGGGCCAGAGAACTCTAGTTTTAGAGCCTCCTTATTAAAGGGGCACTCAGGTTAAGACAGTGTC
This sequence comes from Rhynchonycteris naso, assembly GCA_037038555.1. Lineage (NCBI taxonomy): Eukaryota > Metazoa > Chordata > Mammalia > Chiroptera > Emballonuridae > Rhynchonycteris > Rhynchonycteris naso. The sequence continues at coordinate 18,291,524 of CM073004.1, read as the reverse complement.
AACATATGACATTTTGAGTTGACAACATTCACCCCCACAGAAACTTTTAAAAAATGAGATGTGAGTGTTTCAGTATAATGCTGGTAGCCAAGGTCAGGCAGGTCCACATTGGATTTGGGCAGATGATAGAGAAACTACAGAGCCAGAAAGCATAGGGCCATTCCCATTTAATAGAGTCTCCCAATGGCAGACAAGCAAATAGGCAGGGGAAACTGCTTCTTAGGCAAATGAACAGCAAAATGGCCCCTCACAGTGGCAGCAGGTAACTCACAATCTACCATCTGCCATGATGGCAAGCACTCGTAGCCTTACCTACAACCATGCACAGTGGCCAGGGTCCACATTGGCCAAGTCATCATGTCCATCCATACCAAGCTGAAGAACAAGGAGCATGTGATTGAGACCCTATGCGGAGCCAAGTTCAAGTTCCGAGGCCACCAGAAGCTTCACATTTTCAAGAGGAAGGGTTTTACTAAGTTTAATGCAGATGGGTTTGAAGACATGGTGGTTGAAAAGCATCTCATCCCAGATAGCTGGGGGTCAAATCCATCCCTAATCTTGGTATCCTGGACAAATGGTGGGCCCTGCACTCATGAGTGTCTTTTCACTGCCCCTCCTTACACCCATCAATGAATCCTACCTCTTGTCCAAAAAAACCCCCCAAGAAACAAAAAACCATGTTTTGAGTTGTTTAGAAAGATGATTTTTCTGCCTAAAAATGTTAATATCTCATAGATACAAGCTCTTTTTAATGTCAGACTTTGCCACAGCACTCATATTTAATTCCATTACTAGTTATGGCAGCTGGCATTTTAGTCATGGTTAGAACATAAAATTTGCTTTTTTTTTTTAAAGATTTTATATATTGATTTTACAGGGGATGGGAAGTGAGAAGTATCAACTCATAGTTATCTCGCTTTAGTTGTTCATTGCTTACTTATTGTATGTGCCTTAACCAGGCAAGCACAGGATCTCAAACTGACGACCTCACATTACAGGTCGGTGTTCTATCCATTGCACCACCACAGGCCATGCTAGAATATAAACTTTGTGTTCAGACATACACACTCGGCTTGGATTCTGAAAGCATCACTTACTAATTATGTGACCTTGGGTAGGTTATTTAAGCTCTCTGATTCTCAATTTCTTCATCTGTAAAATGGGACTAATAATAATACCCACTTCATAGAGTTGTTGGAAGGATTCAACGAGATAATGCATGTAAAGTACCAGACACAAGGTGAGGCACACAGGAAAATCTCAACACAGAATAACTAATTAATATCTGCCTGCTCTGTGCCACTCCTCACGCTGGTCCCTGGGGATATGGAGGTGAAAAAGGAGTTCACAACTAAGTGGGATCAAAAGTCAACAAAATGAGTAAATAAATCATCATATACAATGTGCTACAGGGCATAGAGGATGCAACAATTAATTTTTCATAGGTAATCAGGGGAAGCTGCCGCAAGGGGGCGACATTTGATTGCACATTGGTCGGGGGTTCAGAGGTTGGTTCAGTTGCCATGCAGTAAATGCTTGGAGAGTGAATCAAGCAAATGGCTCATAGGCCCAGGGATGCTACCAGCTAACATCTGAGTACACATGGTATCTTGGGTTTTTCATTTTTCTCCTACGTACATTTCCATGTACTGACATGACCTTTGTATTTGTTATTATTCATGATTCCATCATAATTTGTGTACGATCCCTGATGGAATACTTTCTAATATTTTCTTTTTATTAAAAGACTAAGCTTTTTATGACAACAAGTCTGTCTTTGTTCATCCAAAGAGTACCTTGCAGGTAGTGGGTTCTCAGAAATGTTAAATGAATGAATAAACTCCTTTGACAGCTTGCCTCAACATGTACTGGCTGTGGATTCTTGAGTTGGCTAACTTCTATGGGCCTCAGTGCTCCCATCTGTAAAGTGGGTGAGCACATCCGACAGGTAGTTGTGAAAACTAAGTAAGATGATGTACAGTGTCTATCAGGTAATAAGTGTGCCTTAAACAGTGGTGACCCTAGGCACCATTTGGCTCTGATTGGTATGTTGCTGAGTCCAGAGGTGTTCACAGATGTAGAAGGGTGAAGCCTGGATGCTCTGCTACACCTGTGGGCAGGAGAGAGGTTCCAGAACTCTTTTCTAATGCTGGGGTGAGACCTGTCACCCCATATTTGAGATACTGAAGATACCATTGTGGGTGACCCCTGGGACTACTCCTTAGCCTTCCACCCACCCCTGATTCTTTGGTGACATTGCTGAGACAGGGAGGGACTGCAGGTGAGTTTCCTCATCTTCTGCCTCCTTGGCTTCACTATGAAATAGGGGCCAATTAGGCTTCTCACCTGTCAGTCACCAGGTAGAGAAGAGTCACAGAGAATGCCTCTCACCTGGGGTCAACTCAGTATATCTAAAGATAAAACCAGGAGGGAAACACTCTAGATTTAGAAACTCCAGACATTAGGAGGATATAAGTCTTTTAAAAAGATGAATTTCACTTTTTTAAGAGTTTGGAGAGGAAATTTTTTTAAATTAGAAATTGTTTTTAAGTTTCTAATACACCAGGTAAAATTTATTGACAGTTTCTGGAAAGTCATTCATGCATTTTATTTATATTTATTCAACCACTTCAACGCCTGTTTGGTGAATGCTCCCGGAGCCTAAAATTGCTAATACGTGGTTTATGGGATTAAAAGGTTGGTCAGTCTTATAACTTGCTGCCTCTCTGGGTCTCCTCTGGGGGTATTGGAAGACAGCTGGTTTTGCAAGGTTCAAGCTTGGCAATGAGGAGAGATAAAGCCTGAGGGGTGGAACTGAGCGACATGCCTTTAAATGAGTAAATTTAAATTTCCTGAAGCTCAGAGAACAATTCCATGAAGTGAGTCAAATGCAGATTTTGAAGTCTGAGTGATGAGGTAGCCAACATCTTAGAGGAAGATGCTCCAGCCCAAGCCAGAGAGATTATCCCAAACTCTGGCTGGATTCTAGCAGCACTGACAGAGGCAGATTCTTTAATTTTTTTATTTTTAAGTCTTTATTTATTCATTTTAGAGATGAGAGAGAGGAACAGAGAGAGAAAGAGAAAGGGGAAGAGCAGGAAGCATCAACTCCCATACGTGCCTTGACCGGGCAAGCCCAGGGTTTCGAACTGGCAACTTCAGCATTCCAGGTTGATGCTTTATCCACTGCGCCACCACAGGTCAGGCCAGAGGCAGATTTATAGGGTGGTTGCCAGTGGTCTCAGAGATGCCCTTTTGCCACATCACCGGGGGTTATCCATGTCCAATTATTAAAACCTAGGATCTGCCCACCCAGACCAACCTCTGCAAGCCTGGAGCTTGTGAGAACAGGGAGGGAAGCTGCCTTTGTGGTGGGTTTAAATGGCTAAAAGAGTCCTGCTGGGCACTGGTCCCATGTATGTCTGGAATGAGAGGTAAACAACAAGCCACAGACTCAGCTCTCAGCACAGCAGGAAGAACCCCCACCACACACACACACACACACACACACACACACACACACACACACACACACACACACACTACAGTACTCAGAACATAGTAAGTGCTCAGTAAATATTTGTTAAATGAATGCGTAAACACTTTTATGGAAGAAGCCCCACTGCAGTATGGGCCCACAGGGGATTTAGGGAAGCCTTCCTAGAGGAAGTGATACTTAAAGTAAGGCATAGAAAAGAATAAGATGTAGCCAGGTCAGGCAGGAAAGGCATAGAGTTCCTGGTGAAAGGAACAGCCCAGGCAAAAGCTTAGATGGTCTGGTTCAGCCTGGGTACCCCTGGAATACTAGGCAATGAGGCTGAAATGGTAAACAGAAGCCAGGTGCACAAAAACCTGGCTTTGAAGCAGATAAGCTAGTCAGAAAACATCACTGAATTTAAGAGGTGATCAAGTTTATGTTCCCCTCCCTACATTTTTTTTTTTTTTTTTTTTTTTTGCCTAGTGGGGTTTAATTAACCTTAAAAGGAGTGACCAGCCTGACTGGGTGTGGTGCAGTGGATAGAGCATCACCCTGGGATGCTGAGGTCCTAGGTTCAAAAACCCTGATGTCATGGCCTTGAGCACAGGCTCACCAGCTTGAGCACAAGGTCCCCGGCTTGAGTGTTGGATCATAGACATGACCCCATAGTCACTGGCTTGAGCCCAAAGGTTGCTGGCTTGAGCAAGAGTCACTGGCTCTGCCTGATGTCCCCCCTACCCCATCTAGGTACATATGAGAAGCAATCAATGAACAACTAAAAGTGACGCAACTATAGGTTGATGCTTATCTCTCTCACACCAAGCACACAGTAGGTGCTCAGTAAATGAAGCAATACCCCACGAATTCTGGCGTCGCGTTGTGGAACTGTAATCCCTCCCCCACCCCCCAAGTGAGCGTTAGGGGCAGAGCAGGTGACTGGGTTCTGCCCTCTGCAACTGGCGCCCTGCAGGGAGCACACACAATATGCTCGTGCTCGGGATTTGGCTTTGGGAGACTGGTTGCTGGGGTTGGGTACTGCGGGATACTAACTTGACCCTTCGAATTTAACGCTGTGAGCCTGGGGCGCGGAGAAGCCGAAGGTTCCCGCCCCGGCACACGCGAGACACAACGCGTTAGCTGGGGAGCGGCGCTGGGGGCGGACACGGGCGGAGCTGGCGTTTCTGTCGGAGGACGCAGGCCGGCGCGTTGCGCCTTTAAGGCGTCCGGCAGAGCCCGGCGCCGGAGCTGAGAGCCGCACGGCCCAAGCGCTGTGGCGGGACCCAAGTCGCTGGCAGTGCTGAGGCCGACGTCGGGATCGTGCGGCCGGACCCGGCGGCTGAGGTCGGGTTAGGTGAGCACGGGCGACGAGGGGTGCACACTTGGGATGGGGGTTGCAGGGAGCCCCCCCCCCCCCCAAGGACACAGAGAGACCGCCCTGCACTTCTTGAGTCCGGGCTGCTTGGCCTCCGCCCGGGTGGTGGACGGGATGAAGACGGATCGGGGACTTGCACTTCCATTTCTTTTCTCTTCCCCCACTCTGGCATCAGTCCCTGCGCACTCCCTTCCGGTACCGGGATAAATTTGACATTCCCGAATCCCGGTCCCCCTACTCCCCGGGTCCACGCTGCCTGCGTCCCCCAAGCCCGGATACAAGGTGAGGACGGGTCCAGGACCTGCACCTGTTTCTGTTCCTCCTCCCCATCGGTCGCGCGGGTACCAGCCTTTATGCGCCCCTCCCAGTGCCTGGCCGGTTTGGGGGCTCCTGCGCCCCGGTTCCTCCACTTCCTGGGGAAGGGCTGCAGCTCGTTCTCCCAGCCAAAGTCACCTCCCATCCAGCCCCAGACATCTGCACCCCTCGAGACCCTCCCAGCCAACACCTCTACCCGCCCTGGTTCCCTAGCCTTGAGCCCTCTTTTCCCCTCAACCCGCGAGTCCGGATGCTGGCCCAACCACCCTAACAACTGGATGCCCACGCTGAGACCCCCTGGTATACCTCGCCTACGCGAGCTTTCTGCTAGTCTTGGAAATGAGGGTTGTGTAACGCCGGCTGCAGGTGGAGCACGTGCAACATTGCACGCTGAACCCCCCAAGGAGTGGGGGAGGCTAAGCTGACAGTGAGGTAGAAAGAGAGGAAGAGGTTGCTAGAGGATCTAAAGGTTGTTCATCCAGGGATATGTATGTTGAGCGCTTTTTATGGTTATGAAGAGGTCCTAGCTGAGACCTGAGGTCAGCATTTGCCTCACCTCTCATCTGCTCAGAAATCTTTTATGGCTGGTTCCACCTGGCTGGGAGTTTAATAATTTATATTAATAATAATAATAATTTATTATTAATAATAGCTGACAGAATAAGCAAGTAATGAGCACCAGGCCCTGTTCTAAGCACCCTTAAATGGTAACTTGTTCTACCCCTCCCAGCAGCCTCATGAGGTAGGTTTATCGATGTTGTGCCCATTTCTCAGATGGGGAATGTGAAACTTCAGAAATGGTCCCTTACCAGGACACACAGTGAGTCTGACCTCAGTGCCCCAGTTCTGAATCACTATGTTTATTTTTACCCAATTGTAACTAATAAATTATTGTGAACAATATTTTTATAATATGGGAAGTTAGAAATAAGAGAAATTAATAACCTGTGTTCCTAGCACCAGTTTATTTTTCTAAAATTAGGTTCTCAGATCAGCAAGGGGTCCTTGGTGGCCTACTTAAGGAGACTGATGCCCAAAGGGGACAAGGGACTTGCTTGAGGCCACACAGCTAGCAAGTACCAGGGGTGGGAAGCAAAACAGATCCTGGGATGGTTAATGGGTACTTTCTGGGTTCCCTGTGCTGCCCTAGACCATCAGCCTAAGCCCCTGGAGACCCTGCCCCCACCCTCCCTGCTTCCTTTGCTATATAACTCATGCTGGTGAGCACACATTCTTCCCCTCTGCTGCCTTTTCTTAGTCTGTCCCCTCCTCTGGGAATACCCTCCCTGGAATCTCTGATGGCTAAATCTTATCTTAGAGCCTAACTCATCTGTCCCCTCCATGAGCACTTCCCAGCACCTAACTGAAAGCTGTTTCTTTCTCTCTTGGGATCCCATGGCTAGGGTCCCACTATCTTCCAACCCCATGATGGCATTTGTAAAGTTCTACTGCATGTGTCTGCCTTGTCCTCTTAGGCACAGCTTCTCTGGGAAGATCAGAAGTGTTCCCCAAGACCGTTCTTTTCACCTGCCTGGTGAACCCTCAATCCAGAAAGCAGTCTACCAGGGATGGGTGGTTTCTGAAGTTAAGATAGGCTCAAGATTTCTAAACCCTGCAACAGCCAACGCTTCTCATTGAGCCACAGCTGGATCACAGGGAGAATGGCTCAGCATGGTACCTAACATTATAATTACATTTGTCTTTGTTCATAACCCAAAGGATTCCCACCAGAAAATCAGAGACTTGGGTCCAGATCCCATCTCTGTCACTTGCTAGCTGTGTGGCCATGGGTTAGATACCTAACCTCAGCTTCTAGTAGAAGGAATGGTAAGGTTCAGAGAAAATAAAGCACAGGGCCCTGCATGTGGTAAGCAGTCAATAAGCACCAGCTATTATGAATAGTGGCCACCACTTTTAATTACTGTAAAAATGGTAACTCATAACTAAAATGCTCATACTGATTCCTTAGAGGTGGGCCAAGGGAGTGTGGGTCAAGAAGAGGTAAGCATTCTTTGTGCTTAGGCCTTTGAGGCATGTTCAACTCGAAATCATTCACTGCCTTTGCAATAAGAGCCAGAATTGCATTTTTAGTTTTTGGCTTTAAATGTTGATGGGCTTTGAGGATCCACACACCTAGAGTGAATACATGAATGCAGTTTGTGCAAATGTAAGTAATTAAGAAATTTAAGGAGATGAGAAAAAAATCTTATTTTTAGAGGTGACCTTGGTTTGCTGTCTGTGTTGTTGCTTCAGGCTTTAATTAGGGAGCAAGAGGTTGAATCAAAGGTTATCTGTGGATTTGGAGGGAAGGAAAGTAAGCATGAGTGTTGTTTTTTTTTAACAGACAGAAAGACAGAGGGACAGATAGAGAAAGAAAGACAGAAAGGGAGAGGGATAAGAAGCATCAGTTCTTCACTGCAGCTCCTTCGTTGTTGTTCATTGGTTGCTTTCTCATATGTGCCTTGAACAGGGGCGGTGGGGCTCCCACCAAGCCAGTGACCCCTTGCTCAAGCCAGCAACCTTGGGCTTCAAGCCAAAGCATGAGTGTTTTATTCTAGTAAACAGCTTAGAGTAGAAATCAGCTTCCTTGCTGAAATATTTGGAATATGCAGGGAAACTAATTCTGCCAGTTGATAGAAAATTTATTTTAGAATTTATTTAGAATCGATTCTTTATTAGAATAATTAGAATTCCACTTGGTCGAGTTTAGATTTGAGTTTAGATATTTTAGATATGTTATAAATTTCACAGTGTTGGGCAGATAAAATATATTATGCTCACTTTGTTAAAGATGGCGCTGCCCACGTACAAGTTCGTTGATATTAATGTGTGTTCTGGAACAGGCTGTGGGCAGGCCGGGTCATTATAGCCTAAGGCTTAGTTTTAAGACTAAGCTCTTCTCCACACCCTTGACTGATTGGATGATGTAGGGTGGTGATGTAGGGAGGAATCCCATTATGCCTCAGATGGGTGTCTTTGTATCAGAGACTTTCTTTATGTATAATTGGATTAAAGGTTTGGATTTTCTAGGCTATAAAGTGGGCGGACTGGTAGCTAGATCTCTCTCTCTTGGTTCCTGAGTTCCTGAGGTATTAGAAAGGAAGGCAGAGTAAGGCCACGTGGAGGAGAGGAGGCAGCCAAGATGGGGGAGTGCTGAGGAAGAAGCCAGTTTGTTAAGAGTTTGTGTAGGAGGAGATGGGAAACAGAGGTGAATAAGTCTGGTGAGCTAGAAACTTTTGATTCTAGGAAAGTCGGATAAGTCAGTAGCTTTGTGAGCACTGAATGTGTGGGTTTTGGAGCCCAGTGTGTGTTTTTGCTTGCCTGCCGGGTGCAAGCTGGAATTAAAGCTGATGGCTCACCAGTTTGTGGCTCTGGTGTTTCATTGCCATCTGTACGAATCTAACATGAACCTGTGTGGGTCGGGCTGCTGTGATAGTAGCCTCGACTACTGGCTTTACACACAGTACTGTGGAATTTAGCAGGCTACAGAACTTTTCTTTATTTCTGTGACCCTGTAGGGGCATAAACACTTTGTACTATCCAATATGGTGGCCACTTAACCACCATGTGGCTATTTAAATTAAAATTAATTCAAGTTAAATAAAATTCAAAATTCTGTTTTCAGTTACACTAGCCAAATTTCAAGTGCTCTGATAGTCACGTGGTCAGCAGCTACTATATTAGGGAGAGCGGAGAGAGAACATTTCTCTGTTTGCATAAAGTTCTGTAGGACTGGACTGTTTAGATCAGTAAGGCCATGAGAGAGCTGCTTCATCATGGGGTTAAGTTTCATTCTTTCTGGCAAGTCATCTGCAGGCCAAGAAATGGAGTGTGCAGAGGATGTTTCATTGTCAAGAGCAGAGATGTTAATAAATCCCCATAGCCTCATTTTGGCTGTCTGGCTCAGCCGCTTGAACACTGCCAGACTCAAAGGATGAGAGAGAGGGAGGAATCAGATGAAATGTCTGGGAGCACTACTTCACCCTTGCTGAAAACTGGAACTGCCTAGGGAACTTTAAAAAAAGGCTCCTGCCTGGCCTTTGCCCCAGGCCAAACTAATCTGAATCTCTGGGTGGGTCCCAGAAATTCCTATTTTTAAAAAGCTGCCTGGGGAATTCTGTTGTGTAGCCAGGAAGGAAAACAACTGCTTTCAAAACTGTACTTAAAGAAAAGGATTAGAAGACGGTGTTTCCAGGTAGAGACAGTGAATGGCTAAAAATGTTCCTTGTCAATTTACTTTGGTAATAAATCGAGGGTTGGAATTGAGTGGGCTCATTTCCTCTAGAAGAACTCTCAACCCAAGAGCAGCTTTGCCACCAGGGACATTTGGCAGCATCTGGAGACATTTTTGCTTGTCACAACTTGAGGATGGCATCCATTGGGTAGAAATCCCAGATGCTATTAAATATCCCACAATGGTGGGACTGCGCACTACAACAAAGAACTATCTGGCCCAAAATATCAATTGAGCTATGGTTGAGACACACTAATCTAAACATAGTATCTTCAAACCAAAGTTCTCTCTGACCTTGGATGCCTCTGCCTCTTCAAAGAAGAGGAAGAGATTCTCCTAAACCTAAACCAAATCTTCAGAAACCTTCTTGATCATACTCCAGGCCTTCCAATCCCAGAAGTATATAGGGTGTTGCCGTCTGTGGCCCGATGCACTGGGGGTAGCGCCTGGAAGCAGCTATTTAGGAGGATGAGGCAGCCTTTGGAAGGTGTGGGCAGAGGTTCTTACACTGCCACAGGTTGGGGTCCTCTTCTTGTTAATAATTCCTTATATAACAGCAAGTTGTAAACCAAAATTAATCTCAGACTGTAATAAAGAATAAAAAGCATTTATTTGAGCAAAAGGAACTGTAGTTTGTGAGACACAGATTCAGGTAGTGTTGGGCAGATAAAATATACTATGCTCACTTTGTTAAAGATGCCGTGGCCCACATGGAAGCCCGTCACCCAGGTGATATTATTGCCCTTATGCTTGGGATGGGTGTGGGGGAAAGGCTGTAATGTAAGCAGGCCCAGTCGTTATAGCCTAAGGCTTAGTTTTGGGAGCAAGCTTTCCCCCACACCCTTGACTGATTGGATGATGTGGGGTGGTGCGCTCTCCTGAGGAATCCCATTGTGCCTCAGATGGGTGACTTAGTATTGGAGACTTCCTTGTTTGTGTAATTGGATTGGAGGTTTTGATTTTACACTATAAAGTGGGGCAGGCTGGGAGCTTGCTCTCTCTTGTTTCCTGGGATTAGTATCAGAGAGGAGAGCAGATCAAGGCCACATAGAGGCCAGGAGAAGCAGCCAACATGGTAGAGTGCTGAGGAAGAAGCCAGTTTGTGCAGAGTTTGTGTAGAGAGAAGGAGATGGGGAACAGAGGTGAATAAGTCTGGTGAGCTAGAAACCTTTGATTCTAGGAAACTCGGATAAGTCAGTAGCTTTGTGAGCACTGAATGAGTGGGTTTTGGAGCCCAGTGTGTGTTTTTGCTTGCCCGCTGGGTGCAAGCTAGAATTAAAGCTGATGGCTCACCAGTTTTTGGCTCCTGTGTTTCATTACCGACTGTTCGAATCTAATGCGAACTTGCACGGGCCAGGCTGCTGTGATCCTGACCCTGGCTACTGGCTTTACAGGTAGCGACCTAAATTGTATTCCACTGAGACAAAGGGGAGGCCAACTTTTAGAAAGTTTCAGCCTAAGTTCCCAATTTTATGCAAATAAGGTCTCCAAATTGTGCAGTTCTGATTGGATGGTGCAGGTTTCAGTTCTTTGGTAGAAGGAAGAAACCAGGGTTTCCCAACAGTTATTGACTCAGTGTAAATAATTGGGGCATAGTATGGGAAGCCAACAATTTAGTGAGTTTCTTACTGGTATACAGAGTACGTGAAGAGCCCCTGTCTGCCAATACCCACTAGACAATGCCCATTGGGCCCTTGGTTGACCATGGGAATCCATTTTAGCAGATAAATTCCTTTCAAGGGTTCACATCCAATGACTTTCTCCTCAGGGTCCATAGCTCTTAAGCAGTTTTCCAGAAGCTGTGGCTATTTGGCTGTTGGCATTCGGTGTTTGCCCTGTTTATACCCAGAATAGGGTTTAAGCCTTATATGTGATGAAGTTTGGGAACTGAGCTATGGGCTAGACACTGGGAGCATAAAGATAGCAAAATAGACCTGCTTAGACTCAAACATCTGGATAGACCCAGGCACAGTGGCACTAAAGGTGTCACAGGGCTGCCTAACTTCACCTCCCCTTGTAAGATGAGCCCTTGGTATTTGCCAGTTACTGCTTTGAGCAGTGGTCATGCATCATCTCGTTTTGTTCCCATACTGAAGCTCTAAAAGGTTGGGGTCTTGCCAAGGTCACACAGCTGGTCAGTTGCATAGCAGAGATTTGAACCCAGGTTATGGAACTGCAAAACCCTCAGAGTGAGACAGCGTATGAACCTGGGACACTAAATAAGAAAAACCACAGAGCTGGTGCCTCACCCCTACGCCTCCTGATCAAAATACCAGTAAGCCAAACACAAGAATGTCATCACCCCTCCATTCCCTGCTGAAAAAAATACATAATTTTATCTCCCTTCTAGCAGCTTACTTCTCCAGCCCTGCTTTGCCCCACAGCTTATAAAAGCTGCCAGGCGGAGCCAGCCCCTGAGTCAGTTCAAAGTACTTTCCTTTCCTCTGTGCTGCCTCCCTTATGCTTGAGCATAAGCTTAATAATAATATGTCTGGAAATTTCCATTGGGTTTCCTCTCAATTTCTATTTTGGGGAACCCAAGGACTCCTGTTGGGTAAACAAGTGATTTTTAGGTTTGCTCCCTTATTGGGACAGTACCATGTGTGTATAGTCTATGGAAGGCTGAGGGTGCTTGTCCTCTGATTGCAAATTGCGGACTGCCTTCCTGCTTGGGAGGGGTGATTGTTTGCTGGAGACGGGTTCCTTTTTCTCCCAGACTATTTTGCTGGGAAATCCAGAGAGAGAGAGAGAGAGAGAGAGAGAGAAGGCAAGCGAGTGAGTGCTGAGGAGTTTGAGAGCTCTGAGATTTTCGGCCTGGCCTGTGTGGCTGGGGAGTGCTGTTTTGCTTGTGGGGCCTTTGAGTCCAGGAGAGTCTGGAGTGAGAGGGAAGCGGTCTTCCCTGCCTGTTTGCTCATCCACGGTTAGGAGACTTTAATAAAGGGAATGGCCCATTTTCTGGCCCCATTGTTCCTTTACTATCTACCCGAATCCAATGGGAACCTGCCTGGCCATGGTGACAGCCACTAGCCGTATACTCCCAACGCCAGTAACAGGAGGAACATTTACAGACAGGGATAATGCTGTTGGCTCTAAGGCCAGTGGCCGCCACCGCCATGGCCACGCAGATGCTGGGTTCTCATTGGATTCGGGCAGATGGTAAAGGAACAGCGGAGCCCGAGGATGGTGGGCCATTCTGTAAGGGCAGACAAGCAAACAGGCAGGGAAGGCCGCTTTCCTTTTTTCACTCTGGACTCTCCCGGACTTCCCAGGCCCCCACAAGCAAAACAGCACTCTCCAGCAAAATGGGGTAGGGGGACCCCTCCTCCCGCCGCCTAAAGGCCAAGCACCCGCAGCCTTCCATAGACTGTACACACATGGCTCTGTCCCAATACAAGCGAACAAACCTAAACAATACTTATTACAAACTTATTTGCCACACATTAACCTAAAAATAAAAAGCCAAAGTGGGAGGCAACAAGCCTTTATTTGAGATCCAAAAGAATAGCTATTCAGGAAGCAATGGTTCAGGCAGAAGCCCAAATAGTGTTCCTCTAGAAGGTGAAGGTAAGGGTTATTGATGAGAAAGGGGAGATAATTGAATGCACCGAAGGAATTTCTATAGGTGCAGATAAGCTAAGGAAGTGATGTTAACTCTAAACATCATCTTTCATTTCAGTTCCGTAGTCACAACAAACTACAGTGCTGCTTTAGGCCCAGCCCAAAGGGGGTTTGCCCGAGTTTTCACATTCCATCCAGTTTCCAAAGTTTCGAGGAGTAAGACACGCAGGGCAGTTTATCTGGGATGGCGGCTCCGATGCCATTGTAAAGAGCTCCCTTTATATTATCTTTTATACTTTCATAGATGAGACTTGTAGGGTGAGCTGGAGCTCGTCAGGCGCGAGAAGAGAGGGGAGCCTGCGTGCCAAATCTTGGATGTGTCAGGGGTATAGGTCATTCAGGGAAAGGGCTGGGTGTGGCAGGGATAGAAGAGGGTGACCCTTGAGAAATGGGCAGGCGCCATATCCTGTGTGACCTTCCACATCGTGCTGAGGGCCACTGAACCCTGTTGGGCTGGGGACAGAGGCAGAGAAGAGCTGGGAGAATGGTCAGCTTTCTTAACCTCTCTGGGCCTCAGCTTCCCGTCTGGACTGAAGGCTCTAACACAACACTGCTCTGAATGAGGAATGTTCATTTTGAACAGAGTGAAGGAATGGCCTGCAGTGGTGCTGGCCAGGCAGCCTTGTTGATTCAGGACATCACGGCGCATTGTTTGATATTTACCAAGTGCCCAGCAGGCACAGTGTGTGCTCAAGAGCTGTGGCCTTGCAGATGTAGCAAAACTTGGCTTGGGGGAGTTTGCAGCCTAATGGAGTACTGCCAGTGTTCTGATGAGGGCTGTGATGAAAGGCACAAGTTACAAATGCCAAGAGAGAGAAGTGTTTCTACAGAATCTCTAGGGTGGTGGTTTTCAACCTTTTTCCTTTCATGGCATACATAAACTAATTACTAAAATTCTGTAGCACCCCCCCCCCAAAATTAATATTTTATTGCCGATCTGACAGAAAGATAGGGATAATTTTGATGCATGCACACTGAACAGCTATAGTTGTGTTGGATGTTGTCATTTCATTTTTTTTATTAATTTGACAATCTAAGGGGAAAGAGGTCAGTGCCCCTGACTAAACAATCAAGTACTGCATGTTCTAAAAATTCTTGCAGCTCACCGGTTGCCAGTCACTGCTCTAGGGCACTGAGAATGAAGCAGTGGTTACTAATGTCTGGAGGGGAGGCAGGAGGGTTAACTGGAGGAGAGAACTAGCTCTGCCAGAAAGATTTGTGAAGGAGAAGAAGGGGATCTGGCAAACGGTATCTTCCAGGTGGACAGAGTTGGGGGAATGGAGGAAATGGAGTACGGGAAAGGTCTAAATTCAGGATCGATTCCAAAGAACTGGCATGTATCTTTACGCAAATTTATAAGAGCTTTAATACAAGAAATTTTTATACACGGGCAAAGCAGCTGCTCCCCGTGGTGGCAGGCTGGGAAGAATCCACTCCCCTTCCAGAACAGGGTACCTTCTCATGGGGGGTTAATAGCAAAACCACGTAGAGGGAAAGAACAGTGAGTGTATTCCTAAATTAAAAGATAACATCAGCAAGTTATTATACTCTTTGAACTCATTAATCTCCCTCCTGGGGCAGGATGTTTATCTTTGGTTAGGCAGCATTCTGGCTTGATGGGTAGTCAGCTAAGCATGGGGTTGCAGGGAGTCACAGATATGTTCAGCAGTCACAGAGTTAAGCATTCACTGAGAGTGTAGCACTTCCCAGATGCCCTTGCTGTGGGAGCCTTACTGCATCTCTAGAGGTGAGTCCCCTACATGGAGAAAAATAGTCCGTTTGGGTACACTCACCAGAGGATCAAATTATCATTGTATCGTATCTGATTCCCCACAGTTTCTAGGTTGTGGAAGGGAAGTGGAAGTCATTGTAACAGGAAAATATTCATTAATGGAATTGCCACTTACAAACTTCAGTCTCGCTCCATCATCCTTCTCTGTTTTTATTTTATTTTATTTTATTTTTTATTAACTTTAATGGGGTGACACCAATAAATCAGGGTACATATGTACAATGAAAACATTTCCAGATTATCTTATCATTTAATTGTGCTGCATACCCATTACCCAAAGTCAAATTGTCCTCTGTCACCTTCTATCTGGTTTTCCCTGTACCCCTCCCCTTCTCCCTATTCCACCCTCCCCTCCCTCCCCCCATCCTGTAACCACCACATTCTTGTCCATGTCTCATAGTCTCACTTTTATGTCCCACCTATGTATGAAATCATGCTGTTCTCAGTTCCTCTCTGTTTTTAACCCTCATGTCCAACCAGCCTACAGAAGCATCCACATCTTGGTCCTCTGTACCTCCCAGCTCGTAGGCCATTTTGTAAATACAAGACAAACACTGGAAAGTGAAATTGTAGCTCCTGTGAGAGAGGAGGGATTTCATGAAGTTAAAGCAAGAATGTTGGAGAACTGTTTGAATGACATATCAAGGCAATAATCGAAAACCAAAGAATTGAAAAGCCATTGAGAAATCAGTGAGATATTTTTGCAAGAAATGTCCTCTTTATGGTGGCACTCTGATAGCCAAATATTAACAGGAAGGATTTATATAACTATAAAACAGTCTCCCTGTGATTTATTCTTTGTTCTCAAAATTAGCACATGATTGCAGTTACACCTAAATTTTGTTTCATATTTACTATTGTTTTAAAAATAGACATTTGATTTTTTGTTTATTTGGATCAAGTTCTAAATAAGACTGTGTTTTACTTTTAACTATTTTGTATGTGGCTTTTCTGATGTGAATTTTCTGGGGTTAAAGAGATCTCCTCTGGGAAGGAGAGTCTTCTCAAAAAAGAAGGGCCAGCTCCCAAAAGGCCCTGAGGAAATCTTGTCCTGATAGAACCCTGCTGGCCTTATTGGGCTCCTTTTTGTCTGACACGGACTTTACTCCTGAAATTACAAAATACTGCAGGCCAACTTCACATCCTTTAGACAGGACAAAACCCTCTTTGATCCTTGCTTTTCCTTTTACTTAGGAGGCAGATTCTGGCCTGGGGAGAACTTTTTTTGAGTGCCAGTTTCTATTTTAGGCTCTCTGCTGTTGCATGCTTATATACAGGGCTATTTTAATTTCTTTCAGTCATGTGGAAAATTGTCACTTATGTGATGTTCTTTCTAGCACTTTACCTTTGAGAGGTGACCCCGGCTGCTGAAGCACATGCATTTATTCACACTAATTCATACACTGAAAGCTTGTTCTGGGCTCCCTGAGAGCCTGAAGACTTTGGGGTCCTAAAGAGTCAAGTGGCTTTTGGCTCCTCTTTTCTCCAGCAGGAGACAGACTTGTGTTTCTTTATGGTTTCCTTGTTTTGAACGTGATTTCAAGCAGGTGGTTACTTCAGACAATCACCACAGCCCACATCTTGAACCCAGAGGCTGATGTTTTGAAGGAGCTGGGCTAGGTCAGGGCAGGCGTTGGCGCGTTCCATTGCCATCCTTCTCTGCCCATGTGATTCTTTTAGAGGATACACTGCAGGATGGTGAGCCCTCTGCCTTCTAGCTGGGCCACCGATTGATCTGCCTGCTTTTCCCAAGGATTGAGTGGCAGGATTTTCTAGCTCTCTAATGTTTGCTCACAGGACCCGCTGACTAGGCCGATTCCTTGGCCCCATGCTGCTCCAGGTGGCAGAGTGGGGAGGGGGCTGTGGGATTGGCGGTTCTTGAGCAAGATCCCCCATGGGGAGCCGGTTGCTGGTGCTTAAGTACAAAGTGGGCCAGAGGGAAACCTCTTTAGCTCCTCTCCAGGAACCACGAGGGAGACACAGATCTGGTCTGTGGGTGTGTATAGTTCCCGGGTGAAAATTTTTATCTCTTATCTTAGAGGGCTGGACTTTGACCCTTAAAGACTAAAGCTCCTGCCACGCTCATTTAACCTTTGGACAGTCACACAGTACAGGAGCTCTAGCCTGTTATTTTTATAGGCGGCTAGACCATCCAGCTTGTGTAAAGGTTGAGGGATTTTCAGCATTCACATTTGTATTTCTTTCCTTCTTTAAATGTATTTATTTGTTTGTTTACATATAGAGAAAACATTGATTGTTTGTCCCACTTATTTATACACTTGTAAGGCCAGTAGCCACGGCCACCATCACAGCCGCCTGGCCCGTGCAGGTTCACATTTGATTCGGACAGACGGTAATGAAACAATGGAGCCAAGAACTGGTGGACCGTTAGCTTTAATCCTAGCTTGCACCTGGCGGGCAAAAAATACACACAGTGGGAAAACACTTCCCTTTCCATTCAGGGCTTCCAAAGCCACTGACTTATCCAAGTTTCCTAGAATCAAAGGTTTCTAGCTCACCAGACTTATTCACCTCTGTTCCCCATCTCCTTCTTTCTGCACAAACTCTGCACTAACTGGCTTCTCCTTCACTCTGCCATCTTGGCTGCCTCTCCTCTCCTCCGCGTGGCCTTAATCTGCTCTCCTCCTAGAACGTGGCCTTAATCTGCTCTCCTCCTAGAACGTAATCACTCTTCCCCAGAACAATGTGATCTTTCTTCCTTTTAAAACCTTTTGGTGCAAAAGTCCTCCCCCAACACACATTAACATAATCATGCCCATCCCAAGCAAGAAGGGCAACTAATATTATCACCTGGGTGACGGGCTTCCACATGGGCAGCACCATCTTTAACAAAGTGAGCATAATATATTTTATCTGCCCAAGAACACTCATTGGTTGATTCTTTTTTTTTTTTTTTTTTTTTTACAGGGACAGAGAGAGAGAGAGGAATAGATAGGGACAGACAGGAACGGAGAGAGGTGATAAGCATCAATCATTAGTTTTTTGTTGCCGTTGCAACACCTTAGTTGTTCATTGATTGCTTTCTCACATGTGCCTTGACCGCGGGCCTTCAGCAGACTGAGCCACCCCTTGCTGGAGCCAGCGACCTTGGGTCCAAGCTGACGAGCTTTTGCTCAAAGCAGATGGACCTGTGCTCAAGCTGGCAAGCTCGGGGTCTCGAACTTGGGTCTTCCGCATCCCAGTCCGACCCTCTATCCACTGCGCCACCGCCTGGTCAGGCTGGTTGATTCTTGTATGTGCCCTGACCAGGGATCAAACCTGCAACCTTGGCGGGACAGTGCTGTAACCAACTGAGGCTACCTGGCCGGGCTGTATTTCTTCTTTTAACATGAGAAACAATTAAGGTTTGGTTGCTCTCTGTACTGCAATGTTTTTCAATTGCCGGTCCATGGACTGGTCCACCTGAAATTGCATGCCAGTCTGTGAAAGAGTTCACCACCCTGATGTTGTACGGAGATTACAAATCCAATGATCTTAGTCAAATTCACTTATGCTCAGCATGATTTCTGCCTTAGTGGCCCCTGAAATAATTCTCCTATTTTCAGCAGTCCCAAGTGTAAAAAGGTTGACAGCCACTGCTGTATTAGGCCTTTGTAGCTAGCATACCTTGCAGGACTGGCCAACAGAACTTTTGTGATAATGAAAATGCTCTACCTTGTCGTTGTCCAGTGTGGTAGCCACTAGCTGCATGTGGTTATTGCACATGTGAAATGTGTCTAGTGCAGCTGAAGAACTGAACTTTAAATTTTATTTAATTTTGACCAGTTTAAATTTAAACAGACACATGCAGCTTAGTGACTACTGTACTGGAGAGGTAGGACAGAGTATTTTATTTGAGGAGTTTATTTTTTACATAAATAGGAAGGCCTTATATGTACATGGTAGCAATTCAAATGAAACAAAAGAGTATCAGTGAAAAGTCCCTCTTATTTTTGCCCTTAGTCCCTCGGTTTCCCTCCCAGTTCAGCCATGATTACCAGTTTCTCGTGTATCTCTCCAGAAATGTTTTACACATACATAAGCATAATGTATATATTTCTTTTTCTCTTGCTCAAATCAAGAGGTGTTATTCCATCCACTCTTCTGTTTCTTGCTTTTTGAGTTAATAATGTACCTTGGAGATTATTACCCAGAGACAAATAGAACTGCCTCATTATTTTGATAGTTTACATTTAATATTATTTGTATTTAATGGCTATACATTATACTTCTTCATAAAGTTATACTATCTTTTACTTAACAGGTGCCCTATAAGTGGGCATATGAGTTATTTCCAATCTTTTACAATAATAAATGATCCTATAACAAATAACCTTGCAAAAATATATTTGCTCACATGTTCAGTTAGTTATTAACATAAATTCCTAGAACTGAGATTGGTAGGTCAAAGGTATAGGCATATAACATTGCTGATTTGCCGGATTGCCTTTTATAGAGTTTGTTGGTGGGAATGTAAATCAGTATGTTTTATGTGAGCCTCTGTTTCCCCAAAGCCTCAGCAACAGTTTGTTACGAAACTTGTTGTTCTTTGCCAGTATGATAAATAAATCTTGCTGTTACTTTATAGATTTAATTAGCATATTTCTTATTATAAATGCAGTTGAGCATCTTTTAATATTTTTAAGTCATTTGTATTTGCTTTCCAGTAAATTATTCAGATCATTTACCCATTTTTCTATTGTATTTTATTGATGTTTATATTGATTTGTAGGAACCCTTTATATATTAAGGAAATTAGTCTGTTGCCTCTGATATGTATGGACAAGATTTAACCTTGTTTATGGTATCTCTTTCCATGTGGACATTTAAAAACATTTTTATACTATTAACTTAATCTTTTTATTATGGCATCTGGTTTTAAATCTTTCTTTTTTTAAAAAAAAAAATATTTATTTTATTTTATTCATTTTAGAGAGGAGACACAGAGTGAGAGAGAAAGAGAGAAAGGGGGGAGGAGCTGGAAGCATCAACTCCCATATGTGCCTTGACCAGACCAGTGCGGGGTTTTAAACTGGCGACCTCAGTGTTCCCAGGTCAAAGCTTTATCCACGGCGCCACCACAGGTCAGGCTGGTTTTAAATCTTTCTTAAACAGACTTTGCCCATGAAGATATTTTAATAGAGTTCTCATGTTTACTTCTAGAACTTTCATAGTTTTTATTTTATATTTAACTCTTTGAGTCTCTGAAATAATTAGGGGTTTGTGGATTGACCCTTCCTTGGCTGTCTCTGTACTCTTGTGGCAGTGCCCTTGCCAGCATCTCTGCTCTGTCCAGCCCCGTGATGGAGCCGTGATCCCCTCTCCCTCGTTACTCTGGTAGGAGTATTCTCATTTGCACGTTGGTTACCACCTTCCTCTCATTTCTTTCTGAGTACAACTTTTAGGTAAACACTAATACCAGATGGAGAGAGGAGAGTTTTAGTCCTTTTATTTGGGTGAGAGGAGGGGAGATAGTGAGGCAGACTCCTGCATGTACCCCAACTGGGATCCACCCGGCAACCCCATCTAGGGCCAGTGCTCGAGTACTGAGCTATTTTTAGTGCCTGAGTCTGACACGGTGGGACCAATCGAGCTATCCTTAGTGCCCAGGGCAAATGGTTGAATCAGTCAAACCATTGGCTGTGGGAGGGGAAGAGGGAGAGTAGGAGGGGGAGAGAAGCAGGTGGTCACTTCTCCTGTGTGCTCTGACCGAGGATTGAACCCTTGGTGTCCATATGCTGGGCCGATGCTCTATACACTGAGCCACCAGCCAGGGCCAGTTTTAGTCTTTATTAGAGGGGCTCAGTTAAGTTTGTAGCTTCCTGAGCCCCCAAACACTCCTGTTTCTGATGGTGCCTTTCTTACCCGCACAGCCCGGGGAATCGTGATCTCACTCCCATGCTTTGTCCTCTCACCACAGATCCTTCTTTGGCGTCCTCCTTGCCTTCCTATAACCTTACATGCTCTGCCCTTTGTACACGTTTCCTAACTGGGGTGGGGGTGGGGGTGGTTATAAAGCCACAGGATATTTGTACTTTGCCTGCATCAAGGAGGAGAGCTCTGAGCCTCCATCCAGCAAAGCCAGCAATTTGTTAGCTGTTAGGATTCATATTTCCTAATATGATTTAATGCTTTGTCATTTTCTTTTGGTGATTTCAGAATCTCATTTTCATCTTCTGCCAGAGCCAGTAACAGTTGGGAAAGAAGTGTGTGCTTTTCGAACAGTGAGTATGGATTTTTAAAACCATGAATAACAAAAAAGATAAAAATAAATAAATATATAAGAATGAGCCTGAGCTCCTCTACGAGCTCCCTGGAAAACCTGCTCTATGGTGGGTGACTTCTCTGGTTCAGTAGGACTGGTGGGAGGGGTTTGGACTCCTGATAGTTTTCAAAGCTCAGATATGCACCAATAGCCTCCTGCAAGCAGTTCTTAAAGACTTTGCCAGGAGTGTGGCTCTAACTGAAGGGAGCCTAGGAGACCCGGGCCTGTGGGGACCGGGATGCTCCCCTAGGGAGCGACACCTGAATCGGCTGTGGAGGCAGAGAGGAGTTCATCAGGGAGCCAGGACATGCGTGTCCTCCACCTGAAGGGGACAGCATGAGGAAAGATGGAACACGAGGCTGTGGGGGTAGGAGTGGGTTACCTGGGGTGCGGACGGAGGTGTAGGAGCAGAGAGTTGAGTTAGGGTCATGTGGAGTGCAGCCTGATCCCTGGAGAGAATCGTGAAGGTTTCTCGGGCGGCTGCTGATAGAGGAACTGGGTTGAGAAAGAGCAGCCTGTGCAGAAATGGAGCAAGAGGCAAGGACCTGCACCTCGTGTGGGGGCTGGGCGAGCTGTGTGTGGTCTGCGTCACACAAAGTCTCACATCCGGTGGGAATTTTTCATCCCACCCAACATTCTTAGTAAATGTTGAACCAAAATGGCATAAGGAATTGGTCATTAGAGGCTTTCAAGGTTGTAAATCCCCTGAGAGCTGTGCTGGCCTATAGGGTAGCTTCTGTTCCTGTATGGCTATCAAGCACATAAAGTGTGACGGGTGTGAGCAACTCAAAGAACTGAACTCTGAGTTAGTCACACATTAAACAGTGCATCCGCGTAGAGTAGCTGGCTGCAGCCCTGACACGTCTCCGGCACTGCGCTGCTGGAGTAGGGAGCAAGTGGGGAAGGAAGAGGCTTCAGAGCCTGGGAGGCTAGACTGATGGGGTACTGATGAGTGGGTCAGGAGAAGGGGAAGAGATGTGTCTGAGACACTGTAGGACTGTTGGGTCATGGGAGTGGTCAAGCAGGCTTTTGGAAAAGTCGGGAAGGAGGTCTTGGCCAGATATGTTGATTTTTAAAAATTTCCTGCAGGAGGTAGTAGTGGTGGAGCATATAGAACTGGAGAGCTCTCCAAGGAAGAGAGAGGAGAGTGACTCAGAGCCCAGGTCACATGTGCTCACAGCCACGACTTGTTTAAACAGCAAGGCATTCAGAGCTGCAAAGCATAGAGGAATGGGCTCGGACAGAGGGACGGGAGACCAGAAGGGCAGAGGTGTGCACCTTATGGCAATAGTTCTGGTGCCGGGCCACGTTTTCAGTGGCGACTGTCTGGGGAGGCTTAATATCCTGGTTGGAAACTTCACTGTGATTTTCCTCCACGATGGAGAAGGTGTATATGACAGGGAGCTAGAACTTTCCATTGCTTGAATTATTTTATCTCATCAGTCCTGGGGCTTCCACACAACAGAATCTTATTATCTTTGTGTCTTTTTCTGCTGTTGATTATTAGTGATCATGGAATCAGTATATCTTTATAAAAACCTAGTTTATTGAACAAAGTGAACTGAGAAACGGCATAGAGGCAGAGGCAGGGTCACAGGGAGCAGAGGGACAGCTCTCAAGGGAAGGGAGATGAGGGGATGGGATCAGAGAAGGTGAAGAGATTAGTGATATGTATACATAGATACAGCTAACAGGACAGCAAACCCCAGAGGGAAGGGGGGAGGGAGCTAAGGTCAGGGGGGCAAGTGGGGTATAATGGGGACACAGGGATGGGGGTGAGGATGTTATACTGAGTGGGACACTTGAATCCATGTTAACACAATAAAATAAAATTATGAAGAAAAACAAAAGAAGAACCTAGTTTCAGAAACCAATGTTAAGCAGATGCAACAGTATTTAACAGCTGGGGTATAATGCTCAGACTGCAAGCATGTAGAATTCCCTTGCATCAGTAATACACCAGAGGAACGTGAGGAGACAAGTGAAAACCCAAAACGAAGAGAAAGCAAAAGCTCCAGGAGGCTCTTCCTCAGGAGAATGGAATGGAAGACCCACCTGTTTCTACCCAAACCAAAGAAAAGGAAATCTTTTCCAAAGAGGAGCTGGTTAGTAGTGATCTTAGGAAGACAGCTGGAAGTGGAAGTCTTCCCAAGCGGAAGAAATCTTTCCCCAAAGAGGAACCAGTTATTGACCGTGAAGAGGAAGGAAATAGGAGTGTCCCCTCCAAAAAGGAAATTCTCTTTGAAGGTGTAGCCACTTAGTGGACCTACAGCAAGCGCAGCAGCTCCGAGAAAAAGAAAAGGCTCCAAATGCCATCCCAGGGAGATCAGAGTGGACAGAACCCTGGTGGGGTATAACCACCCAGTGACCCATCCCCTCCACCCCAATGAAAACTAATCCGCAAGGTTAAAAAGAAAAGAATGTAGTGTTTCCCTAATGGAAAACAGTGTGGAAAAAATTTTTATATTGCTGAATCAAAGAAAAAATTATAAGCAGCAGTGGATAGTTTTAAAAAGACACCAGCAGGAATAAGGTAATAAGGTCGCTGATAACTTGTAAATTACTTGCTCTTAAAACAGATTTAGAGAAGTGTAAAGAATGGTGATAGGGTTACTGAACTCAATTCCTTGTGCGTAACTGATGCAAAGTAAGTATCTGCTTTCAGCCAAGCACTGAGAGAAGGCAAAGGTGCCATGAGATACAGGTCATGCCTCCTGGCCGGTTGTGCAGTGGACAGAGTGTGATCCTGGTGCATGAGATTGCCAGCTCGACCCCAGGGGCGTCAGCTCAATCCCAGAGTGCTGGCTCTCCAAGGAGCCCATCAGAGCACATATGAATACCAATCAATGGCACAACTAAGTAGAAAAACAAGTTGATGCTTTTTTCTCCCCCTCTCTCCTCCCTTTCTCACCCCCTTCTCCTTCCCTCTCTCTCTCTCTCTCCCCGTTTCTCTTTCTCTCTCTTTCCCCCCTCTTTCCTTCTCTTCCCCTCCTCCCTTTCTCTCTCTCTCTCAAAAAAGAAAGAAATGCATTGTTGATCAATGTCACCCCATTAAATTTAATTTCTAAATTAAATTAAAAAAAAAATAAAGGTCATGCCATTTACCAGCCAGATGACCTTGAGGACATTTGTTAACTTCTTCAAGCCTCAGTTTCTCCATCTTTAAAATGGGAGAAATACTCCCTGCCTTCTAATGTGAAGAGGGATAAAATGAGAGGATGTATGCATGAACTGTGAACACTGGGTCTGGCAGCAGTAGTTACTCAATAGATGAAGGCCACTGCTCTTATATCTTTGCCTATAGTGGTAGTGGTTGTGGTTATTGTTTGTTTTTGTGACAGAGAGGGACAGACAGGAAGGAAGAGAGATGAGAAGCATCAGTTCTTCATTGTGGCTCCTTAGTTGTTCAGTGATTGCTTTCTCATATGTACCTTGACCGGGGGCTACAGCAAAGTGAGTGACCCCTTGCTCAGCCAGTGACCATGGGGTTATACCTATGATCCCATGCTCAAGCCACCAACCCTGAGCTCAACTGGATGAGCCTGTGCTCAAGCTGGCAATCTCGGGGTTTTAAACCTGGGTCCTCTGCGTCCCAGTCCAGTGCTCTCTCCACTGCACCACCACCTGGTCAGGCGGTTATTATTTTGTTGCCATTGTTATAATAAATAATCATTATTTTGAAGAGACCAGGACTTTAGTTTATTAAATTTGATGAAATATGGATAGATGTGTAGGGAAAGGCAAGATTCTATAGAAGTATTTGTTTACTTTCTATATATTCTTGGAATTTTGCTTTATACCCTAAGATTAAGATTCTAGAACTCAGGATTCTCAGTATTTAAAATCTGAGAACAATTGTGACATGTTATGCACTGCCTGTAGTCCCAGACTAAACTTGGGAACATGAGATACACCATGTCTTTTGTCCAATTAATCTTTGTCCCTGTGTTCAGAGATAAAGGTCCAGAATGCACAGGCTCAGCCTGGGATGTGAAAGTGTGTTACTCTCTCTGGTGCCATGATGGCCAGCTGTCCTTCCTGACACCAGCTCGCTTCATTATGCTGCAAGGCCACCAAAATCATTGTCTTTAACACTGAAGTGCCTCACTTTACACAACAGATATGCAAAATGAGGGCAGTGTTCTTTATCAATCTATTCAGGCAATAAGCATTATGAAGCAACAGATATTTGCCAAGGACTGTTTTATGTTCTGGGAAAACAACAGGGAATAAGATTTTTTATTATTTTTTTAAAATTGATTTTAGAGAGAGGGGAAGGAGGAGAGAGACAGAAACATTGATCTGCCCTTATATGCACCCTGAACGGGGTTCAAACCTGCAACCTTTTTGTATAGGGAAAATGCTCTAAGGAACTGAGCCATCGGCCAGGGCAGGAACAAGATTCTTGTTGGGGCAAGCCAAATCTTACCCTTTAATTGCTGGCATAATTTAAAAGTCACCAGAGTAGGAAAAGACAGAAGAGATGATGTGGATGAAAGTTCTTACTTAGCAGATGAGGACACCAGGGTCTTGTAGCTGGTGCATGGAACAGCCTGGTAGGCAAGCTGGCTGGAGTGCCTGCCCCCTAGCCTGGTGTCCATCTGTCCTGGAATCTGCCCCAGGGCAGCCCCCTTTCGTGTATTACTGGCACAATTTTCTCCAGATTTATGTATCACCTAGTTAGCATTTTCATTTCAACTGACTTCTTTTAACTTAATTTTTAAAATTAACTTACATCCCTTCCATAAATTGAAAGTATTCATAAACATCAACACAAGGAAACAATAGTGTTAAATGGTTATTTACTATAGCCTGCTGGAAGCTTAAGGGTTTAGGAACTGTTGAATAACACCATACTGAGAATTACTCTTTGACCTAAGTAGGACTGAAAAGATGGCTTTCTCGGTTTGTATTATTTACCATTACTTAGTATTGCTTGCTCACAAAAGTCATCTTGCAGTCATCAGTTGTATGGGAAACTGTATTCTACCCCTTACTTGATTTCAGTCATTGGCGTCTGGGTTTACAAGGCTTCTGTTTTTCTGCTCCCAGCCTCCTTAGTCCATGGAGTATCCTATAAACAAATCCCAACAGGGTAGGAGACTTTCCTTTCTGGAGGAAAGCTGGGGCAAGTCCTCGGTAAAAGAAAGGCTATCGCAGAAGTTGGAATAATTGCCTACTTTTTATCTCTGTAGAAAACTCAGAAAGCATTCATTTCTTCTCCTAGGGCCTATATTTGATCTTGTAGGGGAAGCTGTGCAGGGTTCTCTGTAATAAAGTCTTAACTTTGCTGAGTTGATCATGCTCTACTCCTTGTTGAAGACTTGATTCTGCCCATAAATGGAGGATGGTGCCAGGTACAACCTTCCCCCAAACTGACTGTGACATTCATAGTGGGCTCCCGTGAAGCCATGAGGTATCCTTATGGTGGGCAAATGAGTTTGTAAAATTTGTATTTTTTAAGTTTGCTCACTTTTATTATTAGAAAATGGTGCTGGGCAGTGCCAGGTATGTGATCTGTGAAATTGCAAATTACCTTCCTGCTTGGGAAGGACCGTTGTCTTGCTAATGTGTGCTGGAGGAGAGGTTTTCCAGCCAGAAAGTTTTGAAAAGAGGAGGGGGAGAAGGAAGAAGCCATGTTGGCAGAGAAGAAAGAAGGAGATAGGGATCAGACGTGAGGGGCTTTTGTGAGCTCCGCTGAGACTGGTGGGGCCTTTGATTCTAGGAGAAACCAGAGAAGATTCTCCTGGTTGTGGACCCAGAGAATGTGTCAGTGGCTTTGAGAGTCCTGTGTGTTTTCTCGTCAGCTGGTGCAAGTCTTGAATAAAGGAATGGCCCACCATTTTTAGGCTCCACTGTTTCTTTACCGTCTGCCCAAATCCAATGTGAACCTGCATGTGCATGGCCACGACAGCCACGACTACTGGCCATACACTTTACTTTTTTTTTTTTAATTTATTGATTAAGAGAGAGAGAGAGAGAGCGAGAACAAAAACATCAGTCTGTTCCTGTAGGTGCCCTGACCCAGGATCAAACCTGCACCCTTTACATATTGGGATGATACTCTAACCTAGGGGTCCCCAAACTTTTTACACAGGGGGCCAGTTCACTGTCCCTCAGACGTTGGAGGGCCGGACTATAAAAAACACTATGAACAAATCCCTATGCACACTGCACATATCTTATTTTAAAGGAAAAAAAACAAAACAGGAACAAGTACAATATTTAAAATGAAGAACAAGTAAATTTAAATCAACAAACTAACCAGTATTTCAATGGGAACTATGGGTGCAGATGTATCCTGTGCTCCTTTTACTGACCACCAATGAAAGAGGTGCCCCTTCTGGAAGTGCAGCGGGGCCGGATAAATGGCTTCAGGGGGCTGCATGCGGCCCTGAGGGGTCGTAGTTTGAGGACCCCTGCTCCAACCAATTAAGCTACCCGGCTAGGGCCATGCAGTTTCTTTTTAATGATCATACCTCACGGTGGGGTTGCCTTCTCCAGTGTCCGAGTCTGTGATTTGGATGGGTTTGGGCTTAAATGTTCTAATTCCTAGTACAAAGGAAAATCATGTAACTAACTTCCTGCAGCTCAGGCATTGGAGTTCCTGGTGGCCGTTTGCACATTTTAAGGACTTTATGTGATGTGGGACAGTCCTCCTGAAGCCCACAATGTTCAAACATTTGTCAAGTTCCCTTCACGTTGTGAATAATTTGCTTACCCTGACCCGGTGGTGGTGCCTTTTAGTATTGTAAATTATACTCAGTGTTAAATAGGTAACTCCTCTGGGGAGTTCTGTAGTTACTGAAGGAGGAAAGTCTCTTACTGCTCCATTGGGAATGGTTGTCCTCAACACAAACAGTGTGGAGTCTGTTTTGTACTTTGCTTTTTATTAATTCATTTGCATCTTATTTGTGTCCTGTGCTTGTTTTAGGCACTGGGAAAGAACATATATGAGTGTCCCCTCCTTCACGGAGGCCCGGTTCTAGGAGAAACAGACTCATGACGTAGTATGCTGGAAAAAGTGTGTACTGACACTGAGAAACTGAGAGGGCATTGAAACGCAGACACTGCCTCTGCCCCGGAGAAGGTGGCAGCTTTCATGGCTTTAGACTCAGGACAGTAACCGGATAAAGTGTGTGTGTAAAACTCAAAGAACCCGCTGACCCACCTATACATGCACCTGCCTGCTAGATTGTGGGGAGCTTGATTTGTCAAACCGCTTGTGAGACAAGCCAGTTAAATGGAGCTGTCTCATCTTCATGGAGAAATACGGTGACTGGTGTGGGTATTTAACAACAAAGTTACAGAGATTGAGAAAAGGTCATTTGAAAACAATTAGACACAGTGGAGCTTGGTGCAGAAAGAGTGGGCTCAAGTCAGAAACCTGTTTTATAATCATGGCTCTACCAGCTGAGTGACTTAGAGCAAGTTACTTAACTTCTCTGAGCCTCAGTTTTGTCAGCCTTTAAAACAGGAATAACACCCCTTGCCTGTTTGACAGGGTTGGTGTGCTGAATTAAGGGTTGGCAAACTACAGCCCGCAGACCAACTTTGGCTTGTAGCCTATTTTTTTAAAATGAAGTTTTACTGGAATACAGTCATACCTGCTCATTCCAGGTTATACTGCGGCTTTCTTACTACCAGGGCAGATCCGGTAGTTGCGACAGAAACCCTGTGGCATGCAGTGCTAAAATATTTATCGATTGGCCCTTTACAGAAAATGTTTGCCAGCCCCTGTGCTCAGTGGTTGTGGAGTCGTGCTGTGCCATTGTGAATTCATAGTAAAATGGAAATGCGTATCAATTGATGGAGGCATATGGGAAAAATCTCTACCATTCACAGGAAATACAGGGAAGGACATGATTTGCGAGATGTTAATGCTCTATCTTGAAGAAGTCTCTTTTTTTTTTCTTTTTGTATTTTTCCGAAGTGAGAAGTGGGGAGGCAGACTGACTCCTGCATGCGCCCAACCAGGATCCACCTGTCATGCTCACCAGGGGGCGATGCTCTGCCCCTCTGAGGTGTTGTTCCGTTGCAACCGGAGCCATTCTGGTGCCTGAGGTGGAGACCATGGAGCTGTCCTCAGTACCCGCCAGGGGCCAACATTGCTTCAGTGAAGCCTTGGCTGGGGGAGGGGAAGAGAGAGACAGAGAAAGGAGAGAGGGAAGGGTAGAGAAGCAGATGGGCACTTCTCCTGTGTGCCTTGGCTGGGAATTGAACCCGGGACTTCTACACACCAGGCTGACACTACCACTGAGCCAACCGACTAGGGCCAGAAGCCTCTTTTTTTATGTCTGGTGAAATGCACATTTAACACACGCAGCTGGGAATCCTCAGGTGGCAAAGGGCCACAGCTGGATTACAGGTCCTCATAGGAGTTGTTTTTGCTATTGGTAAGATGGTGGGACTTGAAATATTTTTTGTTTTATGTAAAAATGAACCATGTTTTGAGCTCATGAGACAGGACTGGGCAGGGCTTCTGATTCAACCATGATTCCTAGACCGTTGAGAAATGGGTCAGGCTGCAGTCTGGGTGCTTGGGGCCATGGTCCCTGCCCTTCTGGAGCAAGCATTCTGTTCTTCAGATGTGTCCATTGGAGCTTTAGGGAGATGTCAAAAAGTAGTATAATGAAAACTCTGCTCTTGTGATTTATTTTAATTAACTTTTTATTGTACATTATTTATTTTTGAATAGGCTGCACATGTATAGGATAAATAACCAAAAGACTTTTAAAAGGTAGACTGTGAAAAACAAGTCTCCCTTCTATCCTTGGCCCCAGGTACCTAGTTTCCCAACTTAGATACAGCTGCTGTTACTGGCCTCATACATTCATGTGTACATGTATATATATTTTTTCTTTCTTTCTTTAAGGTCCTCTGTCCTCCCTAACTTTTAATTTTTAAAAACTGTTATAGAAAATTTAAAACTATAGGACCTACAGAAAAGTTGAAGGTTACCATGTAACCTTTACCTGGATTCACCGATGACTAACATTTCACCATATTTGCTTTATTTCTTTCCTTTATCCCCACCAACACACACACATATCATTCTTTCTCTCCTGAATGTTTAAAAGTGAGTAGTAGATATTACCGTGCTTTACCCCTTAATATTTCAGCAGACAGCTAAGAACAAGGACATTCTCCTACATGCAAAGGCAACCACAATGTCATTAATCACACTCAAGAATTGTATCACTGATATGATAGTATTATCTAATATCCAGTCCTTACTCAGATTTCCCCAGTTGTCCTAACAATTTCCTTTATAGTTTAAAATAAAATCCAGAACGCTCTCAGGGATTCTTCATTACATCTAACTGCCATTCCTGTTTAGTTTTTTAAACAGTTACCTGCTGTAGTTTCCTCCTTATCTCTACCCTCATTCTGGGTCCTTTTCTTTTCTTTACTTCTTCACCTCGTCTCTTGAGATGGTTTCAGTGCTGTCACTCTCTCCAGCCCCTGCAGGTGCCGGCCAGCCTCAGAGAGCAGGATGGACCTTGATGTAGTGAACATGTTTGTGATTGCGGGTGGGACGCTGGCCCTCCCAATCCTGGCATTTGTGGCCTCGTTTCTCCTGTGGCCTTCAGCGCTGATAAGAATCTATTACTGGTAAGTTAGCTTCGTAATGGAAGTTTTCAGGGGTCATCATTTCTTCTTGTCCTTTTGGTTGTTTTCAGCATTTTATTATGAAATATTGCATTTTTAAAACAGATTTTATTTATTAGAGGAGAGAGAGGAAGGAGAGTGGGATGGGTAGTGGGAAGCACCAACTCAGGGTAGTTGCTTCTCATGTGTGCCTTGACCGGGCAAACTCAGGGTGTCAAACTGGTGACCTCAGTGTTCCAGGTCAACACTTTATCCACTGTGCCACCACAGGCCATGCTTTTAATATTTTTTAGTTTTCTAAAGATTTTTATATGAAATATTTCAAACATACAGAAAAGTTGAAAGACATCCGTTTTTGACTCTTGGGAGTGTTCCTCAGGAATTGGTGGTAGCTTCTCATCAGGGAATTTCTCTCCGGTTTCTGGTAGTGTCTTTGCCCAGGAGTGAGGCCACCCTCCCTCCCAAAGTCACTGATTCTTTAAGCAAGGATTGTGTGCATTTATGGGAACTCCTTCAGTAGTTCCCCGGTCCTTGGATTCTGATCCAGTGATGATCTGACAGGTGCACTGATGTGCACTGGTAAATGTATTAGGAAGAGGAGGACCTGGGGAAGGCATGTGGGTTGGGCAGAATGGTTTCACATTTGCTCTGAAAGTGTTCATGAGTAAAGGGGCAGAAAGAAAAGCCCTTCGTCATTCTTGTACCACCTTTGTGATGCTTGCCCTCTTCGCATATCACCTCTACTTTAATATTTTCTTTAGAGTAAGTCACTTTTTGTAGCTTAAATTAATTTATTTTAAGAGTAATGGAAACAGCACTACCTTAAATGGAGAGTTTGTTATACTTGCCATAAATAGTAAGTTAATATTAGGAAGTAAAAATAAGCAGAATACCATTAAACAATGTTCTTAAAATCTAGCCTAGGTACGCTACCTAGCCACGGCTGTCTCCTTTCTCTTTGGTGCAAAGGCTAAGAGGGCGTGAAGGGTGTAGCAGCCCCAGCAGAGCCTTTCTCTGTGAGGGAATCAGAAGGCAGAGTTGAAAAGAGAGTAGCTTTCTCCTGATGTGCTTCAGGGACTCTTCATGCCTCCGCCCATTTACCAAATAAAATCACTTCCCACCCCCATGGTTTGTGTCCGCTGGTGCAGGAAATACAGAAATAGCCTGGTTCCTCGTTGTGTCATTGGGAAGCACCCTGATGTTCCACCTGCATGTCTGGGAGTTGGAACTACCTCCTGTCCATGGAGAGAAGAATGCAGGGAGGCTGGTGCATGCCCTTTGCTCTCCTTCCTGGCTCCCTTCCTTTTCATTAGCATGGGGGACTTTCTACCTGACACCCTGGCCCTGCTCCTTGAAAAGAACTGATTGAACAGAAGGGAGCTTTTCTTCTTTCACTCTCTCAGTCTCTCTTGGGAGGTGGTGACCCCTTTAGAGGTTCACCCAGGACCCACCCCTGCAAAGAGAAAGCTCAGATGCCAGCTGTTTAAATGCCATGATCGTTGCAGGGGGAGTGCTCTGGCCAAGGCTCCGGGAGCCTGACATGGAGAGGCCAGAGTCATGTGCCCCACATGTCCCTGCAGAGGCTCCTTGAACCGCCACGCCCAAATGCTATTTTTCTTAAATAAATCAAATTGAAATGGCAGTTGTAGTTTGGTGATATGGCCTGTCACCATGGCTACAGCCACATGCAGAGTGTGACTACATAGAGGCTAATCCCACACAGCAATGTGGAAACCAGCCTCCCTGCTCCACAGTCCCCACCCCCAGGTTCCATGGACCATTGGGGGGAGGACTTCAGACTCAGCTGCCCCTCTGTGCCGTGGGCACGGCACCCCAGCTGTGGCGGTGCTGACTCATGGTGAAGTGTTAGGTGCTTCCTGCAGGAGCAGTTACAGTCCACATCCTTCAGAAATAGGTTGGCCGTGCTCCAGGGACACATAATTTGGGGACTTTTCCATATGATTTACATTTCAATTAAAAGTTTCTCTAAAAAATAACAATGAAGGATGTAAAGAAATTGGACCTCTCATATACTCTTAGTAGGAATGCAAAATGGTGTAGCTGCTTTGGAAGTTCTTCAAAAAGTTAAAAAGAAAAAGGGCTACTAAATGACTCAGCAATTCCACTCCTATGTATTTACCCAAGAGAGAACTGAAAACACAAAAACTTGGATGTGAATTTTCATAGTGACATTACTCACAGTAGCCAAAAAGTAGAAACTGATGAAAGGATGAATAAATGTGACATATCCATATAATGGAATATTATTTCACCTTAAAAATGAATAAAGTACTCATACATTTTATAATACACTGGGGAACAATTTTCTTTTTCATTTTCTGTTGCATGAGGTTTTATAACTTTTTATATATATTTCTGCATCGTTGATTCCAAATCTGAAATTTGTTTTTTGGTGCATGCTCTAGTTTTTATGCAATTTTAATTTCTTTTTTGTTACAGTTAATGGCTTGCATTGGTTTTTAAGTTGGAGTTAAAGGGCAACAACTCTTGGATTGAACATAACCACAAGGCAATTAATGTTTTACAAACATCACTTTTACATAGTTGTAGTTGTTTTTAAATCTAAAAAATTATTATCTGATAAAAACACCCTCTTATTTTGTTTTAAGATTGAATCATGGCTTCTTCGAGTAGGCATAAATGTAAGAATAGTCCTGACACCTTCTGTTCTATATGTGGCTGTTACACACTTCAACTTCGTTAAAGGCGCAATATTTCATCATTTGTGACACGTGCATATATTGCCTTATTTTCAAGTTCCCCTTGGCAATCAAGACAAGAATTGGGCTCCTCATATTGTTTGTCATAATTGTGAGGAAATGCTTTGTGACTGGACAAAAGGAAAATGCAAAGGAATGCCTTTTGGTATTCCCATGGTTTGGCGTGAACCTAAGGACCACAGCAGTGACTGTTATTTCTGTCTGATCCGTACAAAGGGCATCGGCAAGAAAAAATGGCATATGATCACATATCATAATATTCCTTCAGCAACACGACCTGTCCCACACTCTGAGACCCTCCCGGTTCCAGTTTTTGTTTTGACACCTTAGTTGTTCATTGATTGCTTTCTCATATATGCCTTGACCACGGGCCTTCAGCAGACTGAATAACCCCTTGCTCGAGCCAGTGACCTTGAATTCAAGCTGGTGAGCTTTTTTGCTCAAACCAGATGAGCCTGTGCTCAAACTGGCAACCTCGAGGTCTTGAACCTGGGTCTTCTGCTTCCCAGTCCGATGCTCTATCCACTTAGCCACCGCCTGGTCAGGCCCGGTTCCAGTTTTCAATGGTTTTATTTCTTCTAAGGACGAAGAAAGTGAACATGGTGATCAAGTGTATTTTGATAAGATGCATGAGGAAATGGTTGTAGAATCTGAAGGGTCTTCTTCTGATGTCAAGCAGTCATTAACCCCTCAGCAGTTTAGCCAACCCGAATTGAATGACTTAGTAAGAGATTTGGGCCTATCAAAGAAAGCAGCTGAGTTATTAGCCTCCACGCTTCAAGAAAAGAATGTACTTCACTGTGAAGTCAGCTAAAGTATCCCATTTCAGGAAGCGTAAACAAATTTTTGTGGACTTTATTTCCGAAGACAAACACTTTGTTTACTGTCATGATATCAGTAATCTTTTCAGCCAGCTAGGTGTTACTACTTACAGTCCAACAGAATGGCGTCTATTTCTTGACAGCTCTAAACAGAGTCTGAAATGTGTTCTCCTACACAATGGTAATGTTTATGCAGCAGTTCCAATTGGTTCTTCAACTCATCTGCGAGAAGATTATGATAACATAAAAATTGTCTTTGGCTTTCTGAAGTATGAGGAGCATAACTGGATCATTTGTGTAAATCTTAAAATGGTAAATTTCCTGCTAGGACAACAGAGAGGTTTCACAAAGTATCCTTGCTTTCTGTGTTTGTGGGACAGTTGAGCTCGGGAGAAACACTGGACACAGAAGGAGTGGCTGAAACGTGAAGCTCTGAAAGTAGGGATACAAAATATTGTGAATGAACCTGTAGTTAATCGAGACAGGATCATTTTTCCCCCACTTCACATCAAACTTGGCTTAATGAAGCAGTTTGTTCAGGCTTTGAATAGAGAAAGGGAATGCTTTCAACATATTTTATTTTGCTTTTTCTGCCTTCTCTTTTAAGAAGATAAAAGCAGGTGTATTCGATAGACTTCAAATTTGAACCCTCATATGTGTGGAAGAATTTGCCAGGAAGATGAATAAGGACGAGAAAGCAGCATGGCAGTCTTTTGTGGCAGTTACAAAGAACTTCCTTGGCAACAAAAAAGCAGAAAACTATGAACTTCTGGTTCAAAGGATGCTGTTGGCTTTCTACGACATTGGATGTAACATGAGCGTTAATATTCACTTCCTGAATAGTCACCTTGATAAGTTTTCTGAAAAACTTGGAGCTCTTAGTTATGAGAAGACTACTGCTGGAGCATTGAATGAGATTGTCCTCAACAAGTACACAAACACAAGAGCTACAAACACAAATTTTTGCCTGAATAAAATTTAAGTTTTGCACAAATTTTATAATTAAAATAAGTGTTTTAGTATGTTCTATTTTGAAATTGTGGACAAATTCTGATGCAATCATATCTTTTAGTGTATTTACTGCATTATATAAATTATTTTCACAAAGATGATGCACAAGAAGACATTCTACTTCATTATGTTAAACTAAATGTTGAAAATTTTGCAATAAGATGAAAACCTAAAATCTTGAATTGCAAAAAAACTGTTGCTTACAGAGAAAAACTAATAGATGTGAGCTCAGCACACTCGAATTAGGTAAGAACAAGTGTTTTTGTGGATGCAACAAAAAATTTTGTTCCCCAGTTAATCTATCATCTTGGAGAGATTCTATGCAGAAGGTTCAATTTGTTTAGATGGTAATTTCGTATTGAAATCAATTTCAGGCCAAACTCCAGTACTGCCAAGTCTTATGTAACAACAGAAGCTGAGCTTTCAACCAGCTGCCATATGTAGAGTAAATAAAATCAGAGGGCCAATGCAGATAGTTCTTAAAAAAACAAGTTCTCACTCTCAAAAATCTCTAGAAAAAGAATACATACATATTTTCTGAAAAGAGGTAGAATTATGGACTTTATTGAGCTTAGCTGCTGGAGCGGAAATAATGTCAATACAAAACCAAATGTTTGTGACTATAACTTCTGCATCCAAAGAGGTTGTTTTGTTTTTTGTTTTTTTTTTACAGGGACAGAGAGAGAGTCAGAGAGAGGGATAGACAGACAGAAACGGAGAGAGGTGAGAAGCATCAATCATTAGTTTTTCATTGCCATTACGACACCTTAGTTGTTCATTGATTGCTTTCTCACATATGCCTTGACCGCGGGCCTTCAGCAGACCGAGCAACCCCTTGCTGGAGCCAGCGACCTCGGGTCCAAGCCGACGAGCTTTGCTCAAGCCAGATGGGCCGCGCTCAAGCTGGCGAGCTCAGGGTCTCGAACCTGGGTCTTCCGCATCCCAGTCCGATGCTCTATCCGCTGTGCTACCGCCTAGTCAGGCCAAAGAGTTTTTTAAAAAACCATCGACTTCATCAAAATCAATACGTTCTTTAAAGCCACAGTAACACTTAAATATGGTTAAGGCTCAAATGAAGAAATTTAGTTGATTGAAAAACTAATTAAACCTCCAGTTTGTTTAAACAGATTTACAAATAGGTAAAATTGTGTTTTTTAACTGCGAGTCAGTCCACAAGAATCACCAACATTGGACAGCTGTTAGAGTATTCAGAGTCCTGAGATCATAAGAAATACAGGCATCCTTAGACGGACATTCTTCTGATGTCCTTTCTTCCCAATCAGAGATTTGTGGGTATATGGATTGCAGTTGCAGCTTTGATGAGAGTCTGGTTCTTTATCTCCACAAAGAGCACTTTGCAAGTAAACCTACCTTTAAGTCTTTGGGCAGGTGCCTCTGCAGGGAGGTAGTTACTCTGGGATAGCTGCTCTTTACACATAGGCACTGCCGTGCCCACATGTCCATGACTGCTCGCCCTAGATTCCAGATGTCAATGATTGTGGCCTACCAAACTTCAAGCCAGCTCTGTGCGAGAGGAAACCATCTTTGTCTTGGTCTTTCCACAGTCCTTCCTAGACTCATCACCAGCCATTTCAAATTCTGTGGAAGCTCAAACAATCCAGGGAGAGTAAGGGCTAGTCAGACACCCAGTGAGTTCCCACTGCCAACTTCTCCTTTGCACTGCCATTCAACTGCTAAAAATACGTATTAACAAGAGGACACCCACTCCAGCTGGGTAGCTCAATTGGTTAGAGCGTCATCTGGATATGCCAGGTTGTAGGTTTGATCCCCAGTGAGGGCACATACAAGAATTAACCAATGATGCATAAATAAGTGAAACAGCAAATCCATGTTTCTTTTTTCTCTTTCTTTCCCTTCCTCTCTCTCAAAAATCAACAAGTAAAAATTAAAAATAAGTGCCTGACCAGGCAGTGGCACAGTGGATAGAGCGTCGGACTAGGATGCGGAAGACCCAGGTTCGAGACCCCAAGCTTGCCAGTTGAGCGCGGGCCCATCTGACTTGAGCAAAAGCTCGTCAGCTTGGACCCAAGGTCGCTGGCTCCAGCAAGGGGTTGCTCGGTCTGCTGAAGGCCCACGGTCAAGGCACATGTGAGAAAGCAATCAATGAACAACTAAGGTGTTGCAACGGCAACGAAAAACTAATGATTGATGCTTCTCACCTCTCTCCGTTCCTGTCTGTCTGCCCCTATCTATCCCTCTCTCTGACTCTCTGTCCCTGTAAAAATAAATAAATAAATAAAATTAAAATAAATAAATAAACAAGAGCACACTCCTAATCCCCTTCCTAGTTCAGGGTGGTTATTTAGTAACATATATACCACCATATTTATTTAAGGTGCTTTCTGGAATTCTTTCACTTAGTGCTCCTTGAAGGTGAAGCTCTGGGAGACTCCAGAGTCAGATGTGCAGGCGGAGGGCCACAAAAAGTATTGGTCTTACCTCTAAGTGAGACTAGAGAGGACCCTCTCCCAAAGCCACTTTTCTGGAGCTTGATAATTCGGGTTGGCCTGTGTTTTTTCTTCCCAGGTACTGGCGGCGGGCATTGGGCATGCAGGTCCGCTACGTTCACCATGAGGACTATCAGTTCTGCTACTCCTGCCGCGGCAGACCCGGGCACAAACCTTCCATCCTCATGCTCCACGGGTTTTCTGCGCACAAGGATATG
This sequence comes from Rhynchonycteris naso, assembly GCA_037038555.1. Classification (NCBI taxonomy): domain Eukaryota; kingdom Metazoa; phylum Chordata; class Mammalia; order Chiroptera; family Emballonuridae; genus Rhynchonycteris; species Rhynchonycteris naso. The sequence goes on along the minus strand of CM073004.1, from coordinate 18,253,579 downwards.
TGGCTCAGCGTGGTCAAGGTGCAGTAAAGAAAAGGGCTTCCACTTGCTCATTCTTTCATCAGCAGTGATAGAAAGCAAAGGGAATCCAGGACTGTGGCTCAGATCATCTTAAAACTAACATAATATGTGTTTCAAATCCTTTTCTCAGACAAAATTTATTGAGTTGAATGTTATTTTTAAAATCTGTGCCTTAAAATCATGCCACCTGGTGAATGTTTCTTAGGAAAGGTCTCTGCCACTCAGCTGCATCTTAGCACTCTCATTACAAGGCCAGGCTTTACAAATATTTTCCTTCCCTACTTTTCCCTTTTGTCTCCTTTTTCTTCTCCCCTCCCTCCTCTTTCCTTCCTTTTTCTGCTTTTGCTACCCCCCCCCCCTTCTTAGCCATTTAGAGAAATGGTCTTGATTTGGCAACTTTTTAGCATAGTTTCCCAGATCACTCACTTCCTCTCTTGTCTGCTTGGGTTTAGCACTTGCTTTACTTGGTGAGAGTGACAGCTATTGAAGGTTGGGGTGGGAGAGGTCTTGGGAGGGAAGCATCCCAGGCTCCCACCTCAAGCAGGACTGGACCTGAATGACCTCAAGGATGCCCACACAACTTCTAGTTACTTGTGTTCTTATTTCCACATTATGCTTTGAGGACAGTCATCCTCATGCCTTAATGAACATCTCACTTCCTGTCCCCACTTCAGATAAGAATCTTTCACATAATGGAGTGTTTATTTATTGGTAACTAATGTTTCAGTTTTCTGGTTAAAAACAGCACATATATAAATGGAAGGTGTTTTCGGATAATAATCACCTCAGGAATTAGACCTTAATGCAAAAAACAAACAGAAAACCAGTTAAAACTAGAATCAGTGATCAGACATGGTTCTTAAAGAAAACTTGCTCCTGCAGGCTCTGGAGTGGGCCAGCACCTAGTAGAACAGAACCGTCCCTTCTAGTTCCCAGTCAGTGGCTGAGTGACTGGAGTAAGTGTGGGAGGGATGAGGGAAAGCAGGAGGAAGTAGTGTCTGCCAAGTCATGTCAAAAGTGAGAGACGCAACCCTGCCTCCCTGACCTTTGTACCCTTCTCTAGTCCTCCTCCTAGTCTAAGGTGACTAGGTTTTAAAATTGGTAAAGCGGGACACTGTTGACTGGGGGGAGGGCGGTTCTTGATTAAAAATTTGGTCTATATGGAACAAAAAAATTTTTCATAGAATGCAAAAATAATATTGTAATATATTTTTTAAAATTTCAACATAAATACAATTTAAAAATATAATACATTAAAAATTATGTATAGTAATTTATTCTTTGGAATATTTCTCATTTGAGTGAATTTTTTTAGTAAATTGCTGTCGTTGTTTAAAAGGTCATGAAATTTTTCACAAGAATGTTAAATTATATTTCACACATAAAATGGCTTTCAAAGTCTCAACATTTAATTGTGATTTTTCTGATGTCCACACTTTATTTAGCGTAGAAAAAACGTCTTCAGTCGCAGCATTAGTTCCTGGTAAAGACAGCGCATATTCAACAATTTTTATTTTTTATTCATTTTATTTTATTTTTTTTCACAGGGACAGAGAGAGAGTCAGAGAGAGGGATAGATAGAGACAGACAGACAGGAACAGAGAGAGATGAGAAGCATCAATCATTAGTTTTTCATTGCCGTTGCGACACCATAGTTGTTCATTGATTGCTTTCTCACATGTGCCTTGACCACAGGCCTTCAGCAGACCGAGCAACCCCTTGCTGGAGCCAGCGACCTTGGGTTCAAGCTGGCGAGCTTTTGCTCAAGCCAGATGGTCCCGCACTCCAGCTGGCGACATTGGGGTCTCGAACCTGGATCTTCCGCATCCTAGTCCGACGCTCTATCCACTGTGCCACCGCCTGGTCAGGCCCTATTCCATAATTTTTAGTGCATTATTGTATGGGACATGGTTTGTTTCAAAATGATGAAATACTTGTAACCATTTATTCTCTATTGTGATTTTTGCTGATGCCCAAGATTTAACCTTTTTCTTATCAATCTATTTTTTTAATAATGATACCTCATTAAAAAGATCATTTTCTGAAATATTACTATATGGGAAATTTTGAGTGAGTCAGAGGGATTGGGTTACATGGTCCTGAAACCGGTGCCAGAGCTGCATGAGTGCTCCCCACGTCCAGCCCTGCTGCCTGCTGGAGACCGAGTGGCTTGCGCCTTGGGGAGCCCAGAGCCGCACACCAGCATCCAGGACGTGGGCCTATGTGTAGTTAGGGGACTTGACAGCCACCGCCCCAGGAGGTACGTCCCACCCAAAGTTCTTTGTTTCGGGGCCCCGCATGGGGCAGCCAGCTCTCGTGGCAGTGCAGGCGCTTCCAGGTCGAGGCGGGGTCTCCCCGCCGAAAACCGTATATTCCCTTCCCGTTCTCCCGCCGTTCCCTAGCTTTTCCTGCATTCTTTCCAAAAATCGGGACTTTTTTGAAATGCCATGGGACGCGGGACAAATTGTTAAAAATCTGGACTGTCCTGCCAAAAGCGGGATGTCTAGGTCACCTTACCCTAGTCCCCTTTCATCTATGTATTAGTCTGTGGGCGCCTCTGCTTCCTGTGAGGCTACTTGGCAATGCTTATTCCCATCAGGTGTTACTAGGATAAAACTCTGGGTGGCCCAGGCCCATAACTGCAGGTTACTTGAACGTAGGTGCAACTTCCAAGAAAAGTGGTCAAACATTTTCTGCTTACCGCATACTGACTCTCTGGCCCTTTGTGTCCTCAGTTTCTTCCAAAGAACCTGCACTTAATTTGCGTGGACATGCCAGGACATGAGGGTACCACCCGCTCTTCCCTGGATGACCTGTCCATAGACGGGCAAGTCAAGAGGATACACCAGGTAAGCAAGGCTCCACCAAAAACTGCCTAGAGTGTGGGCCTTGCCCACCATTGCCCAGGCCTGGAGAGCAGGTAGGAGAGTTCCATACTGAGTCATCATGAGTCTCCAGTGCATTCTGTCATGTAATTGCAAACAAAGTGGCACCCATTAGTGTCTTTGTTCACCTGTGGAGGCTTGTTGCAGACTGTTCTCCTCTAAACCTGTTGTGGCTGTTTGTAAAGATATATGTGATCTGGGCATTTTCTCAGGTCTTTGATAAGGAATTTCATATTCCTCAAGACCATTTGCCCGGAGTCTGTTTCCAGCTTTCCAACTACACAATGACAGCAGTCCCCCTTCTCCCCAGTACTGGAGGACTGGAGAGGGTGCTCTTGGAGTTTTGTTCCGTGTCAGCATGTAGCTTCAGCTATGCTCTGGCGGGGCTTTCAGCATCATGGGTCTCATGGACCATTTCAGAATTTAGTAGTTCATAAGTTTCAAAAGGTTGTTAGGTATTTTCCCCCGACAAGGGTATTTATTTAATGTGTCCCCCACATTAAACTGTGGGTTTTGGTGATGTCAAGAACCTTGTCTTTTTGGCTCTTTGCTGCATCTTCTGCAGTTTATCATAGTTCCTTATATATAATGGATATCCAATTAATACTTTTTAGATAACTGATGTTTATCTGAAACATCAGTGGATGGTTAGTTGGATAGATAGATAGTTGGATAGATGAGAAGAACTTTAAATTAGGGTAAGAGTCAGCAAAACATGGCCCATGGGCTATATTTATATTTGACCTGCTGCCTATTTTTGTAAGCAGTTTCATTGGAACATAGCCACACTCATTCATTCACTTGTTGTCTTTAGCTGTCTTTGTGCTACAACAGCAGAGTCGAGTGGTCGCAACCGAAATCACGTGGCCCACAAAGTAGAAAATATTTACTCTCAGGACCTTTATAGAAAAGTTTGCTGACTCATGAATTAGGAAAACTTTTGTTGGTTTTATGCTCATAAATGACCTCTCAATCACTTGTGCCTGCCTCAGGGCTCATCTGGATAATGGATTGAGTCAAGTTTCAGACCCTGTTTCATCAATCATAGCCCTTTTCATTTGTCCCCACAGGCAATAGGGGTCTTTTGCTCTATAATCACTGTTGTCACTGTCTACAGCTGTATAACCAAGCCCCCTTGTCATTTTCCTTCCCAGTTTGTGGAATGCCTCAAGCTGAACAAAAAACCGTTCCACCTGATAGGTACCTCCATGGGCGGCAATGTGGCCGGGGTGTATGCTGCTTACTACCCATCGGATGTCTGCAGCCTGACTCTCGTGTGCCCCGCGGGTAAGTTGCCATGCTAAAATATCCCACAAGTGATTTGAGTTCAGCAAGGTCTGAATGTCTGAAGGAATAAGTGGCAGTGTCCACTCTGACTGGGTTTTAGAATTATCTTTTTTTTTTTTTTATTCATTTTATTCATTAGAGAGGAGACACAGAGAGAGAGAGAGAGAGAGAGAGAGAGAGAGAGAAAGGGGGGAGGAGCTAGAAGCATCAACTCCCATATGTGCCTTGACCAGACCAGTGCAGGGTTTTGAACTGGCGACCTCAGTGTTCCCAGGTCGACGCTTTATCCACTGCGCCACCACAGGTCAGGCTAGAATTATCTTTTGATGTGTCCTTCAGAGATATGCAAAACATTTGTGATAGCTAACCAAACAATAGTTGTCTAACTGTAATAATAGCCACAGACTTTTAAGTTATAGAGCTAGCTGTGTTCCACAAAGAATTTTGGTGGTTAATTAAAATATGTATAGTACTTTGCAGAACATAAATACTTTAAATATAATTATTATATTAATATCCAACACTTATTGAACTTTTTTTTTTTTTTTTTTGTATTTTTCTGAAGTGAGACATGGGGAGGCAGAGAGACAAACTCCCACATGCACCCTACTGGGATCCACCTGGTTACCTGGCATGCCCACTAGGGGGTGATGCTCTGCCCATTTGGGCCATTCCTTTGTTGCAACTGGAACCATTCTAGCACCTGAGGTGGAGGCCATGAAACCATCTTCAGCGCCTGGGCCAACTTTGCTCCAAAGGAGCCCTGGCTGTGGGATGGGAAGAGAGAGATAGAGAGGAAGGAGAGGGGGAAGCAGATGGAGAAGCAGATGACCCTTCTCTTGTGTACCCTGAGCGGGAATTGAACCCAGGACATCCATACGCCGGGCTAACGCTCTACCGCAGAGCCAGCCAGCCAGGGCCCTTATTAAACTCTTTTGAGCTAAGCTCTTTATTTGGAGTTAATTCTTGCCATTGCCATAAACTTATGAGGCAAAGATTCTATTATTATCCTCTTCTTTTTGCTGAAAACTCAGAAATCTTTATTCAGTACAAGTTCTTTCTTTTAAAAATCAGCAAACTTTAGTTTCTCTATTCTTATTTATATAAGTGTCAACTTAAGCTGTAACATGTCCCCCGAAATGATGATCTGGATCTGAAGTTGGATTTTTAAAATTCTTTTTATTTTTTTTTGGAGAGACAGCTTGGGGGAGGGTAGAGGAGAGAGCTAAGAAGCATCAATTTGTAGTTGCTCCACTTATGTTGTTTATTGATTGCTTCTCATACGTGCCTTGACTGGGAGTCTCAGATGAGTCAGTGACCCCTTGCTCAAGCCAGTGACCTTGGACTCAAGCCAGCAACATTGGGATCATACTGATGAACCCACATTTAGGCAGCAACTCCACACTCAAGCCTGCAAGCCCACACTCAAGCCAGTGAGCTTGTGCTCTAGCTGGCAACCTTGGGGTTTCAAACCAGGGCTCTCAGTGTCCCAGGTTGACACTCTGTCTATTGCACCACCACCGGTCAGGCTGAAATTCATTTTTCTTACTTAAGTCTTTAAACTTGGATTTATAGTATATTAAATTCCTTCTCTTTCTTCCTCTCTCTCAGGTACTTCATTGGAGTATGATTAACACATAGTAAATTGCTCAAATTTTAAGTGTATATCTCTCTGACTTTTTACATATGTAATTATATCCAGATGAAGACCGTATGCCTATCTTATTAGAAGGAACATTGAGGTACAAAGAAATTATATAAGTGCCTGAGCCAGAATAGGAACCAGCGCTGGGCTGTCTGGTTCCAGAATGCAAGCTGTCTTTTTTGGAAGTCCTTTTGTATTCACTACCTCCTTTGTGTGACTCATGTCTATTACTTCCCTTATCTACTAGAACCCAGCTTTGAGTCAAATACCTGTACCTTCTAAAATGTAACTAAACTGACTTTTAAGTCAGGCTCCCAGTGGCTTTTCTCCTCTTCCCAAATGCCATGTCTGAAATCATTTGGTCTTTCAATAATAAAGTTTGAGAACTGGAGAAACAGCCCCTATGGAAGGTAATTAGATTTCAAATCACTTATGGATGCTCAGATCCACCTGGCTTTTTCAAGTGTATTGATCGCTTGCTCCAAGTTTTATACCTGAGTTTCAATTGCAAATTTAAAATTGTTTGTTGGTATGTGAAAATGAAAAGATAAATATTTTTACTTTGAAATAATTTTGTAGAAATAAATTTGCAGAAATGTAACAGAGATAGTGCAGAGTTCCATCCACCCTTCATTCAGTTTCCCCCATTGTTAACAGCTCATTACCACAGTAAATTTGCCACAACTAAGAAACCAACATATTTTTGTTTTTTATTTTATTTATTTATTTATTTATTTTACAGGGACAGAGAAAGAGAGAGAGGGATAGACAGGGACAGACAGACAGGAATGGAGAAAGATGAGAAGCATCAATCATCAGTTTTTCGTTGCGACACCATAGTTGTTCATTGATTGCTTTCTCACATGTGCCTTGACCGCGGGCCTTCAGCAGACCGAGCAACCCCTTGCTGGAGCCAGCGACCTTGGGTCCAAGCTGGTGAGCTTTTAGCTCAAGCCAGATGAGCACGCGCTCAAGCTGGTGACCGCGGGGTCTCAAACCTGGGTCCTCTACATCCCAGTCCGACGCTCTATCCACTGCGCCACTGCCTGGTCAGGCAGAAACCAACATTGACTCATTGCTATTAACTAAACTTTGGGCTTTATTTGGATTTCATTAGTTTTTTAACTAATGTCATTTTTCTGTTCCAGGATCTAGTGCAGGATACCATATGACATTTAGTCTAGGATTATTTTTAAAGTGAAAGGATATAGATGATGTAATCTGCCCTCATGGCATTGTGAAAGCCGCACGATGCCCCCATTAGATTTTAAAAAGTTACTGAATGCCCTGGTTTGTGGCTCAGTGGATGGAGTGTTGGCCCAGTATGGACGTCCTGGCTTTGATTCCTGGTCAGGCACACAGGGGAAGTGACCATTTGGTTCTCTCCCCCACCCTGTTCCACTCCTGCAGCCAGTGGCTTGATTGGTTTGAGCATTGGCCTTGGGCACTGAGGATTGCTTGGTTAATCTAAGTGCATCAGCCTCAGGTGCTAAAAATAACTTGCTACTCAAGCACTGGCCCCAGATGGGGTTGCCAGGTAGATCCTGGTCAGGGGGCATGTGGGAGTCTGCCTCACCTTCTACCTTACTCTCACCTAAAAGATATATGATAATAATAATAATAAAATAAAGGAGTTACTGAATGTAGGAGACATAAAGTGTGGATTTCTGCAGCCTAGTATTGATGCCATTCCCCTTCTAAGATCTGGTTCTTCAGCTAAGTTAAACACCTAGAAATTTGCTGTGTTGGAAGTGGAAATTAGTTTTCACTTCTGCACACATTATCTTGCGTGAAATCTCTCATGTCATGATCCAGAGTGCAGGAAGCAATGGTCTATCTCAAAGCTTTTCAGACCCAGCCACTGCCTCATGTACTCCTGGAAGAAGGGAGACTGAGCAGAGGGCAGCTGTTGCCCCAGCGAGGTGGTGGCTCAGAAAGGGACTTGTTATCTCTGTTTTTTTTTGTGTGTGTGTATTGACCTCAAATAAGAGATTACTAGGTGGGTCTGGGCCAAGGGAAGGGGTAGTCAGTCCCTCCAATTCTATGTTTCTTCCCAATGTGCATTTTGTGAGATTTGACAATAACACATATGTAAGGGGCTCAGGCAAGTTGTCTTCTAGACTAGTGCTTCTTGTGACATAGATACAGCTCCTGACACCTGTTATAGTGCAGATTTCAATTCAGAAGACTTAGGGAGGGACTGACCAGGTGGTGGAGCAGTGGGTAGAGCGTCGGACTGGGATGTGGAGGACCCAGGTTTGAAACCCCGAGGTCACTGGCTTGAGTGTGGGATCATAGACATGACACCATGATCGCTGGCTTGAGCAAGGGGTCATTCACTGTGTTGTAGCCCCTGGTCAAGGCACATACGAGAAAGCAATGAATGAACAACTAAGGTGCCACAATGAAGAATTGATGCTTACACACACACACACACACTCACACACACACGAAAACTTACAGAGAGGCTAAGAGTCTTATTACTATGGATTCCCAGTGCTGCTGGTACAATGGCCATAGTTTAAGTCACCCATTTCTAAAATATCTTGAAGGATTTTTTTCTATGTTTCTTTTCAGAGTGTGGTTTTTTTGTTTGTTTTTTTTTTTTTAATTTTTAATTTTTTTAATTTCTTTTTATTCATTTTAGGGAGGAGACACAGAGTGAGAGAGAGAGAGAGAGAAAGGGGGGAGGAGCTAGAAGCATCAACTCCCATATGTGCCTTGACCAGACCAGTGCAGGGTTTTGAACTGGCGACCTCAGTGTTCCCAGGTCGATGCTTTATCCACTGCGCCACCACAGGTCAGGCTCAGAGTGTGGTTTTGACTTTGGACAAGGATGGTAATACCAATTAAAAAGGAATCTGGTGAAGTACACATGAAATATATTAGCTCTGGGCTGATATTAGAAGTTCCCTCAATAAAGTGGGAGTTGGTAAGAACGTATAAAGTAGATGAATTGCCAAGCTGTTTTGGTTTGAAACCCATAGGCCTGCAATACACAAGTGATAATCGATTCATACAACAACTCAAAGAACTGCAGAACTCTGCCGCCGTGGAGAAGATTCCCCTGATCCCATCCACCCCGGAAGAGATGAGTGAAATGCTTCAGCTCTGCTCCTACGTCCGCTTCAAGGTGCCCCAGCAGGTAATGTGATCTCAGAGCAAGATGCCCGCCTTCTTGCAGAGACTCAGGTGACCAGTACCAATGTCCTTTGTGCATCCCTCCTCCTTGTACTTATCTGTTTGTTCATTCAACAAGTGGCCGTACAATGTCTGTGACATGTGGGCACAGTGGTGAATAAATAAGACAGAAGAGGTTCCTGTGTAGACGTAGGCTAGCAGGGGGGCAGACAATTAACGAGTAAACACATTCTTACAAATTATAAGTGTTCTAAGGGAAATGAAGATGGTACAGTGAATAAAGGAGGAAGGCAGCAGAAGATTTGATAAGCCTCTTTGAAGGACTAGTAAGTTCAGAGGTGAATAAAACATAGGCAAGTTCAAGACACTAGAAGGAGCCCCAGGATGACTGGAGCCTAGAAGATGAAGGAGAAATGAGATGGATGAGGTTGGAAAAGGAAGCAGGGGCTAAATTAGAGTCTCAATTTTTTATTTTTTTTTATTGACAGAGACAGAGAGATAGTCAGAGAGAGGGACAGATAGGAATAGACAGATGGGAAAGGAGAGAGATGAGAAGCATCAGTTCTTCATTGTGGCACCTTAGTTGTTCACTGATTGCTTTCTCATACGTGCCTTGATGGAGGACTCCAGGCAAGCCAGTGACCCCTTGCTGAAGCCAGTGGCCTTGGGCTCAAGCCAGCAACCATGGGGTCATGTCTATGACCCCACACTCAAGCCAGCAACCCCGTGCTCAAGATGGTGATCCCGTGCTCAAACCAGATGAACCTGTGCTCAAACCAGAAACCTCGGGGTTTTGAACCCGGGTCCTCTGCATCCCAGTCCAATGCTCTGTCCACTGCGCCACCACCTGATTAGACGAGAGTCTCAATTTTTTAAAAAAAATCTCAGGGCCACTTTATACTCTCAAAAATTACTGAAAGCTCCAAAGAGCTTTTGTTTGCAAAAGTTTTAACTATTAATATTTACCATATTAAAAATTAAAAGTCAGAAAAACTTTAAACACAAGAATATACAAGCATTCATTTTATTAGCCATCCAAGTATGTTATCCCTTGTTATGTAGGCTCTGAGAAAACAGTATACTTTGAGAGAATGAAAGTAAAAAAGGCAAATAGCATTTAGTATTATTTTGAAAATAGTTTGGCCTCGTGGACACCAAAGATCCACTTTGAGAACCACTGGGCTAGATCATGTAGGATCTTCTAGGTTATGAGAAGGAATCTGAGGTTTTTCTAAGTACAGTAGTAGAACCCTGAATGCTTGCAGGGGAATACACACAGCAGCAGGGAAACGTGTTAGGGTGCCATTGTGGGTCGAAGATGATGGTGTGGACTAGGGTGGTAGCAGTGGAAAAAGGAGATCTGAAACGCTTTGGGGAAGAACAGAGAGGACTTACTGGCAAATTGGAAGTGAAGGATGAGGAAAGGTGAGGAGTCATAGGGGACTTCTGGTACTTGAGTTGGATAAAGGTAGTATTTTCTGAACAGGAGAAAGAGAGGGAAGCTAAGTTTGGGGGACAAGTTAAAAGCTCCATTTTGAGCATGTTAAGTTCAGGTTGCTGTGAGGCCTCCAAGTACAGATGTCAGGGAGGCAGTTGGATATACAAGTGCTGCTGAGGGAAGTCTGCTCTGGAGCTAGACAGTTAGAGCCCCCAGTTGATGACTAGATTACAGGACCTGGGTCTGTGATGTCATCTAGGGAAAGGCTGGAAAACAGAGGAGCGTCCATGGCTGAGGCTTCATAACAGCAAATTCTGTTTAGGAGCTGGACCCTGCCTCAGGGTGGGGTGGGTCCTCCCAGGAGGTGAGAGAATGGACCCTACTCAGAGGTTGTGTACATGACCCAGTTAATAGGTATTTCCCATCTCCGAGCAAGTGCCCAGAATCTGATTCTGTGGTATATTTTATCCCTAAAATCCCTTTTCATTGCAAAGCTGCACTGGTCCCCTCCCAGCACTGATCTGTTCTCAGAATAGTCAGACAGTATTTCATAAAATTTCAAGATTTGAGTTGTCAGGGATGTGAAAACATCAGGAAAAAATAAATGGCAGCTCCAAAGTCTCCCTCCTACGAGAGAAGGGGTGCCCAAGCACCCAGTTCGCAGTGTCACACTGTGTTATAATTGACTGTTTGTGTCTTTCTCTCCAAGCTCTATAAGATTAGGGACTTTTTCTTAATTAGCTGTTCTGTTCCCATCCTTGGGCACAGTACTTGTATGACGTAGGTCCTAGTTGTAGACTGGATGGATCAGGGGATGTGAAGATATAGAAAATGGATGTGTGGGTAGATGCAGGATAGGTGGATGCATGAAATGATGCATGTGCATGCATAGATGACTTAGAATGCAGGATGATGGATGCTGAGTGTTTAGTTGGCTGGATAAGAGGATGCCTGGGGAATACAGGGATGGAGAGTACATGGACTGGTGGATGCAGGTAGACGGATACATAGATAGGCATATACATATATGATTCAGAGATGCAGGATGGATGGATGGATGCAAAATGGTTTTGATTCAGAAGAATAGGGTAGCTAGAAACAAAGAAGATGTCTGATGCTGAGCAGTATGTTGGACAGCTTGCCATTTGTCTCACCTATGGACTTCCATTTACAGTACTGGTTAGATTTTAGTCATGCGCTAGAGCAGGGGTTGGGAACCTTTTTGGCTGAGAGAGCCATGAATGCCACATACTTTAAAATGTAATTCTGTGAGAGCCATCTAATAATTTTAACACTAAATACAAGTACATGTGTGCATTTTATGTAAGACCAACACTTTTAAAGTATAATAAGTCTCTGAATTTTTTTAATAACATTGGTATGCTGTTGCTAACCAATGATGAATAAAGTACTTCTTACCATTAATGCAACTTCTGTGCTGCATGGTTGTGCTGATGGCTTTCTATTCTGGTTGATACGTGGTGAGGTTAAGCTTCATGCAGGCATTGAGACTTCCATCCGTTAAACATGATCGTAGGTTGGTCTTAATGTTCTGTAGATATGAGAAAGACTGCTCACATGCATACATAGAGCCAAACATTGTCAGTACAGCTATACTCACACGCTGCACTGTGTGGTATGTGACGAGAAGCACGTTCCAAGTTTTGACAATCAGCTGGTCTGTAGGTTGGAGTTTTTTCTTTTCTCTCCACTTGTGTTTGCTCGCCAACTCTGCTTGTTGTCGTGAAAGTCTTTCCAAATCTTCATTCAGTGACTTGAACTTATTCACCCATATATCTAAGACCTTCAGGTCAGCAGCTTGTAGCTCAAAATCTCTGACGGAGACACCGGGGATGTAACTCAGGTTGGCGCTGTCCACTGCATACTCGTGTGGATGGGTGATGAACTTAAAAAGACGAGTGCACTCACGAAATTCTCCAAAGCACGCTTTGAATGACTACAGGAGATTAGATGTGAAGCCCGCTAGCTGCTGAAGATCAAGATGTTGAGCAGGGTCACTTGCTGTGCATGCATCTTTAAACTCTCCCAGTTTTTCAAAGTGTAGTAAATGACCTGTTTCAATGTCGGCGATGAAGAGTACCAGCTTGTTTTCAAATGCAAGCACTGCTTGTTGAAGGGATAAGACTGTATTTGCAATGCCGTACATTTTCACATTGAGCTGGTTCAGATGTTCAGTCATGTCCATGAGATAGTAGAACTTCAGGAGCCACTCAGTGTTAGCTAACTCAGGATGTTCCACGTTTTTCTTTTCAAGAAAAGTCCAGATTTCGCTCGGACAAGCCGTGAAATGACTGAGCACCTTCCCTCTTGACAACCAACACACATTGCTGTGCAGAAGCAGACCAGGGTAATTATTCCCAACTTCATCCAGCAGTGTTTTAAACTGGCGGTCATTTAAAGTTCAGGCAACAATAAAGTTGACCACCTGAATGACCAGCAACATCACCTTACGAAGCTGCTCACCACACATCTGAGCACAAAGCGCCTCCTGATGTAGGATGCAGTGAAAACTTAAAATGGGCCTCTTTTCATGTTCACAAAGAAGCGCTACGAATCCTCTGTTTTTCCCCACTATGCACGGAGCACCATCAGTACGCACCAAAATAAGTTTATCCATCAGTAGATTTTTTTCTTTAGCGAACTCAGTGAAAGACTTGAATAAATCCTCCCCTCTTGTTGTCTCTTTCATAGGCAAAACAGCAAGACTTTCCTCACGTAGTGTGTCACCAACAGCATACCTCGCAATCACACTGAACTGGGATAAATGGCTTACATCTGTTGATTCATCCAAAGCGAGAGAAAAGAATGGTTCTGCATTTATGTCCTTCATTTGTGTTGCCTCAATTTGATTTGCCATCATGATAGTACAATCGTGAACAGTTCTTGCCGACAGAGGCATGTCTTTTATTCGTTTGATTATCTTGTCTTTATCCAAAAAGTCGTCAAAAAGTTCATTGGCAACATCAAGCATGAATGTTTTGGCATACTCCCCATCTGTGAATGGCTTTCCATTTCTCAAAATTGCTAAAGCACCAGCAAAGCTAGCCGAATTTCAGTCACCTTGTTGTGTCCATACACAGAGTTGCTGCTGACTAGCTTGCACTCTGCACAGTAGCTCTTGACATGCTTTCTTCCTGCTGTCCCCACTGGATATTTTGATGCAAATGTATTATGGCGTGTGTCGAAGTGCCGCTTTATATTTGACTGTTTCATCGATGCAATTTTATCATTGCATATTAGACACACTGCAGAACCTGCTCTCTCCACAAAGGCGAATTCCTCTGTCCATTCCTGCTGAAAAGTACGATACTCCTCATCTTTTTTTCTTTTAGCCATTTTTCTTCGTCAGAAGGGTTTCTGGAATTAGCTAGCTGACTACTTGATTAAAAGGAGGGAAGGTGACTTCCTGACCTCACAACGACCCGTGTACGTTACGCATTATCCAATAAAAATTTGGTGTTGTCCTGGAGGACAGCTGTGATTGGCTCCAGCTACCCGCAACCATGAACATGAGCAGGAGGAAGTGAATGGATTGTAATACATGAGAATGTTTTATATTTTTAACGTTATTATTTTTTTAAAAATTTGTCTGCGAAACTAAAATTTATAAAGAACTTATAAAACTCAACACCAGGAAGACAAACAACCCAATCAAAAAATGGGCAAAAGAAATGAATAGAAATTTCTCCAAAGGGGACATACAGATGGCCAATAGGCATATGAAAAAATGCTCAACATCACTAATCATTAGAGAAATGCAAATTAAAACCACAATGAGATATCACCTCACACCAGTCAGAATGGCACTTATCAGCAAAACAACACAGAATAAGTGCTAGCGAGGATGTGGAGAAAAGGGAACCCTTCTGCACTGCTGGTGGGAATGCAGACTGGTGCAGCCACTGTGGAAAACAGTTTGGAGATTCCTCAGAAAATTAAAAATCGAACTGCCTTTTGACCCAGCTATCCCACTTATAGGAATATACCCTATGAACACCATAGCACTGTTCGAAAAGAAGAAATGCGCCCCCATGTTCGTGGCAGCATTGTTCACAATAGCGAAGATCTGGAACCAGCCCAAGTGTCCGTCAGAAGACGAGTGGATTAAAAAGCTATGGTACATATATACTATGGAAAACTACTCAGCCATAAGAAACGATGACATCGGATCATTTATAACAAAATGGATGTACCTAGATAACATTATACGGAGTGAAATAAGTAAATCAGAAAAAAAGAAAAACTGAGAACAGCATGATTTCATACATAGGTGGGACATAAAAGTGAGAATATGAGACATGGACTAGAGAGTGGTGGTTTTGGGATGGGGGGAGGGAGGGAAGAGTGGGATAGGGAGGAGGGGAGGGACACGGGGAAAACCAGATTGAAGGTGACAGAGGACAATTTGACTTTTGGTGATGGGTATGCAACACAATTGAATGATAAGATAACCTGGAGATGTTTTCATTGTACATATGTACCCTGATTTATTGGTGTCACCCCATTAGAATTAATAATAATAAAATATATATATATATAAAAAAAAATTTGTCTGCGAGCCAGATGCAGCCATCAAAAGAGCCACATCTGGCTCATGAGCCATAGTTTCCCAACCCCTGCTCTAGACGGTTGGTTTAGTCCAAAGTGGTCATGGCTGCCTGACCAGGCGGTGGCGCAGTGGATAGAGCGTCGGCTGGGATGTGGAAGACCCAGGTTCGAGACCCCGAGATCACCAGCTTAAGTGCAGGCCCATCTGGCTTGAGCTAAAGCTCGCCAGCTTGGACCCAAGTTCGCTGACTCCAGCAAGGGGTGGCTCGGTCTGCTGAAGACCCGCGGTCAAGGCACATATGAGAAAGCAATCAATGAACAACTATGGTGTCGCAATGGCAACGAAAAACTAATGATTGATGCTTCCCATCTCTCTCCGTTTCTGTCTGTCTGTCTCTAATTATCCCTCTCTCTGACTCTCTGTCCCTGTAAAAAAGAACAAAGATAAAACACAAAGTGGTCATTGCTGATTTTCCTACTTTAATCCAAGCACAGAAATCCTGAGAATGCATTTAAGAGGTTCTGATCCTTCTGAGGTTGATGAGAGGACTGGTGGCTAATATGAACCCAGGACCCTACCTCAAGAACCCTGAGGGAGGGAGAAGAGGAGGACTGTGTTCCTTCTGGCCACAGCACCTCCCTGGGTCAGTGTCCGGATCCAGGACATCCACAGCTGCTGCAGCCTGCAGGGAAGGCCAAGTCAATGTATATAATAGACAAGGGACTCTGGAACCCTTCTCACATTTTCCCAATAGTTTATTTCTTTATTGTGTACGAGGGTCATCATCCCCAACATTTTAATTTTTAAAATAGATCTTATTCTGTACTTGGATATTATTGATCAGTTACTTAATATTACCCTGTATCATCAGAATTCGGAGACCAGGCCTTAAAAACCTTGACAATGCCATGAATGTTGGACTTTTATTTCCTTCATTGTTCCCAAGCCATGAGGAGCCTGAGGAAGTGAATCTTCTCTTGCCTTCTAACTTTAGATTATTTATCCTTAGATCCTGCAAGGCCTTGTCGACGTCCGCATCCCTCATAACACCTTCTACCGAAAGTGTGAGTAGCCCTGCTTTAAACTTTGAGCTGTGATAAGTGAAGCTTTATGGGTGACTGGCTTTTAGTTCTTACATTCTGAGTCTGTCTCCTTGAGCCCCTGAAGAGAGAAAGTCATGGCTTGAACTGTACTGAATGGTGGTGCCCCTTGGCGCAGCCCAGCATTTGCTCACTTTCTTTTCTTTTTCTAAAAAGTGTTTTTGGAAATCGCCAGTGACAAGTCGAGATACTCCCTCCATCAGAACATGGACAAGATCAAGGTCCCAACGCAGATCATCTGGGGGAAACAAGATCAAGTACGTAGCGTCCCTGGGGCCACCTGTGCCAGTTCCACCGGCCGCGTAAGCAAGTGGCTAGTTATAAAGTCAGCCTGGCTGGCTGGTTCTGATATCAGGAAGAAGTGGGACGCACCCGGGTCAGGTGCCAGGGTTCATGGCAGCATCATTTTGTGAATTGAGAGTAACATTATTGGTCTTTTTATTTTTTTATAAGCAAATGTTTATTTCGAAAGTCACAGAGATAGAAGTGAGCTGTAGAAGAAATGACCTCAGGAAATGAGTTACGCAAGCAAAAGAAGGGCCCTTGGAGCTTAGGAGAAAGGGAAGCAAAGAAAATGCACGTGGGGGAAGAGGGTGGGAAAGGTGCTGGCGTGCTCGTAGTCAAGAGTGTGCTACTCACTGGTCTTTTAAAATGAAAGGCAATAATAGATCATTTTTACAAATTATTTTTATCAAAGACATATCACATGGTAGAAACTTCAGAGACTACAAAAATGTTTAAAATGACAATCTCAGATCCCAATTTCCATTTCCTTGAGGCAATACTTACTGTCCTGTGTACATTTCTTAAATGTTCTAAGGCAGGGGCTGGCAAATGTTTACTGTAAAGGATCAGACAGTACAATTTTCAACTTTGTGGGCCATACCATTTGTCACAACTACTGAACACTGCTATTGTGATGTCAAAGCTGCCACAGAAAACATGCAGACCAGTGCGTGGTGTGGCAGATTCCAGGGAACCTTTATTGAACAAAACCCACAGCCAGTGTCTGCCTGCTCCTGTTCTCACATACACAGATGTGCATAGAGAAGCTTTATCTGCAAGCTTCCAAACATGCTATATACACTGCTTTGCACTTTACTTCATATATCAGCCCGTATAGATCTACTCATTCTTTTTTTTTTTTTTGACAGAGACAGAGTCAGAGAGAGGGATAGAGAGGATGGGAGAGAGATGAGAAGCATCATTTCTTCACTGCAGCACCTTAGTTGTTCATTGATTGCTTTCTCATATGTGCCTTGACTGGGGGGCTACAGCAGAGCAAGTGACCCTTTGCTCAAGCCAGCGACCTTGGGTTCAAGCCAGTGACTATGGGATCATGTTTATGAATCCACACTCAAGCTGGTGAGCCTGCACTCAAGCCGGATGAGCCCACGCTCAAGCCAGAAACCTTGAGGTTTTGAACCTGGGTCCTCTCTGTCCTATTCCAATGCTCTATCCACAGTACCACCATCTGGGCAGGCTCTTTTTTATTTTTTTAATATTTTGAATTGATTTTAAGAGAAAGAGAATGGAGAGAGAGACAGAGAAACATCAACTTGTTGTTCCACGTATTTATGCAATCATTGGTTGATTTTTGTATATGCCCTGACCAGGAATTGAGCATACAACTTTGGTGTATTGGGACAGTGCTGTAACCAACTGAGCTATCTGGTCAGAGTTACTCATTTTATTTTTATTTTATTTTATTTTGTGACAGAGACAGAGAGAGAGAGACAGACAGAGAGAGGGACATATAGGGACAAATAGGAAGGGAGAGGTAAGAAGCATCAATTCTTCACTGCAGCACCTTAGTTGTTCATTGATTGCTCTCTCATATGTGCCTTGACGGGGGACTCCAGCCAAGCCAGTGACCCCTTGCTGAAGCCAGCGACCTTGGGCTCAAGCCAGCGACCATGTGGTCATGTCTATGATCCCACGCTCAAACCAGCAACCAAGCTGGTGAGTCCGTGCTCAAGCCAGATGAGTCCTCGCTCAAGCTGGCAACCTCGGGGTTTCGAACCTGGGTTGTCTGCATCCCAGTTCGGCTCTATCCATTGCTCCACCACCTGATCAGGCTACTCATTTTATTTTTTAAATTTCTTTTTATTTTATTCATTTTAGAGAGGAGACACAGAATGAGAGAGAGAAGGAGAGAGAGAGAGAAAGGGGGGAGGAGCTGGAAGCATCAACTCCCATATGTGCCTTGACCGAACCAGTGCAGGGTTTTGAACTGGCGACCTCAGTGTTCCCAGGTCGACGCTTTACTCATTTTATTTTTAAAAATGTTTTGAGCCTGACCTGTGGTGGCGCAGTGGATTAAAGCGTCGACCTGGGAATACCGAGGTCGCCAGTTCAAAACCCTGCACTGGTCTGGTCAAGGCACATATGGGAGTTGATGCTTCCAGCTCCTCCCCCCTTTCTCTCTTTCTCTATCTCTCTCTCTCTCACTCTGTGTCTCCTCTCTAAAATGAATAAATAAATAAATTTAAAAAAAATGTTTTGAGATAGGGCCTGGCCAGTTAACTCAGTTGGTTAGAGCGTCATCCTGAAACACCAACATTGCAGGTTTGATCCCTATTCAGGGCACACACAGGAAACAGCCAGTGAATGAACAACTAGGTGGAACACAAATGAATGCTTCCCTATCTCTCTTTCCCTTCCTCTCTCTCTTTCTCTAAAATCAATCAATTTAAACAATTAGAAGTATATATATTTAAAATATTTTATAATTTACAGAAACATTGTAAGAATAGTACAGAGTACTCCTCTATACGCTTTACCTAAATTCACCAATTTTAAACTGCTTTGTTAAGGTAGGGTTTATATGTCATAAAATGTATCTTAGTTATGCACCCACCACAACCCAGTTGTAGGTCCCTCTGTCACTCCTGAGAGGTCCTTCCTGACCATCTGCGGTTCATCTCTGCTCCTTCCCAGCCCCCTGCAACCACTGTCTGGTTTCTGTTTCTATAGTTTTGCCTTTTCTAGAATTTTTCATATAAACAGTATCATATAATATATAGTATTTTGCATCTGGCTTCTTTCACTCAATCATCTTTTTGAGGTTCACCCATGTTGTTATCAGTAGTTCCTTTTCATTGCTGAGTGTCATTCCATGGTATCTATTACTATATTTTATTCATTACTAGTGTTTTAACATTTGCCACATTGGCTTTATCATTCTCATCTGTCTATCTGGAAGTATATATTTTTGACCATTTGGAATAGCTTGCTTACATTCTGCCCCTTTACCCCCAATACTTTGGGGGGTATATTTACTGAGAACAAGAATATTCCCTCACATATTCACAGTACATTATCACATTCAGGAAATTTAACATTGATGAGATGCTTTAATCTACAATTCATATTCCAAATTCATCTGTTGTTTCAGTAATATCCTAAACAGTCCTGGCTGGGTAGCTCAGTTGGTTAGAGCATCGTCCCCATATGCCAAGGTTGCGGGTCCAATCCTTAGTCAGAGCCCAAACAAGAATCAACCAATGAATGCATAAATAAGTGGAACAACAAATCAATGTTTCTCTCTCTAAAATCAACAAATAATAATGATTGTTTAAAAAATATCCTACATGTCTGACCAGTGGTAGTGTAGTAGATAGAGTGTCAATCTGGAATGCTGGGGACCCAGGTTCAAAACCCTAAGGTCACTCACTAGAGTGCAAGCTCACCAATTTGAGCACACGGTCACCAGCTTGAGTGTGGAATCATAGACATGATCCCATGGCCACTGGCTTGAGCCCAAAGGTTGCCGGTTTGAAGCCCAAGGTCACTGGCTTGAGCCCAAGATCACTGGCTTGAGCAAGGGGTCACTGCCTTTGGCTGGAGCCTCCCAGTCAAGGCACATATGAGAAAGCAATAGATGAATAACTAAAGTACTGCAACTACAAGTTAATGCTTCTCATCTCTCTGCCTTCCTGTCTGTCTCTCTCTCAGTTAAAAAAAAAGGGCCCTGGCCAGTTGGCTCAGTGGTAGAGCATCATCCTGGCATATGGATATTCTGAGTTCAATTTCTGGTCAGGGAACACAGGAGAAGCACCCGTATGCTTCTCTACCCTTCCCCCTATCCTTTCTCTTTATCCCTGTCTTTCCCTCCCACAGCCAAGGCTCCATTGGAGCAAGTTGGCCCGGGCGCTGAGGATGGCTCCATAGCCTCCACCTCAGGTGCTAGAATGGCTCTGGTTGCAACAGAGCAACACCCCAGATGGGCAGAGCATTGCCCCCTAGTGGGCTTGCTGGGCACATGCGGGAGTCTGTCTCTGCCTCCCACTTCTTTGGAAAAATACAAAACAAAAGAATACAGTTATTTTATGAAATGTTCCTCAGTTTGACTTTGCTGCTTCTTCATGATTAGATTCAGGTTACATATATTCCCTGCCTAAACTAACTTATGTGTTATAAATGTTACATCCTCAGGTGCACAACAGGGTGCTGTCTGATTTCCTCATTATAGATTTACTATAGATTTCCTCATTATAGATTTACTTACAACCAATAAGCAATCTGTGGGAAGACACTTCAAGACTATGCAGATATCCTGCTCATCAAACATTTCTTCTAGACTTACCATCTGTTGGGCAGATAAAATATATTATGCTCACTTTGTTAAAGATGGCGCTGCCCACATGGAAGTTTGTTGATATTAATGTTTAATGGGGAACAGGCTGTGGGCAGGCTGGGTTGTTATAGCCTAAGGCTTAGTTTTAAGAGTAAGCTTTTCCCCACACCCTTGACTGATTGGATGATGTGGGGTGGTGCACTCTAATGAGGAATCCCATTATGCCTCAGATAAGTGACTTTGTATCAGAGACTTTCTTGTTTGGAGATTGGATTAAGGGTTTGAATTTCTACACTATAAAGTGGGGCAGACCAGTAGCTTGCTCTCTCTTGGTTCCTGAATTAAAAGAGAGGAGAGCAGATTAAGGCCAGGAGAAGCAGTCAAGATGGCAGAGTGCTGATGAAGAAACCAGTTTGTGTAGAGTCTGTGCAGAAGGAGATGGGAAACAGATATGAATAAGTCTGGTGAGCTAGAAACCTTTGATTCTAGGAAACTCGGGTAAGTCAGTAGCTTTGTGAGCACTGAATTTTACCCTGATCTTTGCCCAGTGTGTGTTTTTGCTTGCCCGCCGGGTGCAAGCTAGAATTAAAGCTGATTGCTCACCAGTTCTTGGCTCTATTGTTTCATTACCGACTGTTCAAATCCAGTGCGAACCTGCACGGGTCAGGCTGCTGTGATGGTGACCCTGACTACTGGCCTTACACCATCCATAAGTGATTCTTACCCAAAGCAATGTTTTACGTTCTTTTTAAGAGCTGCATAGTATTTCATTCTGCCATAATGTTTTTAATTAGTGCCCTTCGAACAACCATGTAGGTCACTTCCAGCTTTCTGCTATTAAACAGTACCTTGGTGAGCACCATTACACATGCTTGTGGAGTATGAGAGCATATTTGAAGGGTAAATTCTTAGATGTAGAATTGTTGGGTCAAAAGGCATGTGCATTTTTAAATTTTAATAGGTTTTGTCTGATGGCTCTGTTTGTTTGCTAGGGCTGTCATAGCAAAGTACCACAGACTGGGTGGCTTACGTAAGAGAAATTGATTGTCTCACGGTTTTGGAAGCTAGATGTCTGAAATCAAGGTGTCAGCAGGCTGGTTCCTTCTGGGAACTGTGAAGGGAGGCTGTTCCCTGTACTCCCAGTTTCTGGTGATTTGCTGGCAATCCCTGGTGTTCTTGGCTTATAGAGCTTTACCCTGATCTTTGCCTTCATCTTCATGTGGCATTCCCCCGTTCCTGCATGTCTCTGTTTAATTAATTTATTTATTTATTCATTTTAGAGAGGAGACAGAGTGAGAGAGAGAGAAAGAGAAAGGGGGGAGGAGCTGGAAGCATCAACTCCCATATGTGCCTTGACCAGACCAGTGCAGGGCTTTGAACTGGCGACCTCAGTGTTCCCAGGTTGATGCTTTATCCACTGCACCACCACAGGTCAGGCCAACATGTCTCGTTTAAATGTTCCCTCTTTGCAAGGACACCAGTCATATCAGATTAGAAGCCCATCCAGCCTCTATTTGACCTCATCTTAACTCATTACATATGCAATGACCCCATTTCCAAATAAACTCGCATTTGGAAGTACTGGTGGTTAGAACTGCAACATACGGATTTGGAGAATACACAATGTACCTATAATCAACCCCCCAAAGAAATACTATTTATACTCAGAAGCTCCTTTTTTGTTTGCAACTGTTCTTTAGAAATCATATCTAATTGAAAGTTCTTCTAAGGTTTAAAGCGAGAGGAGGCCGTGAGAAGTGGAGCCTTTACAAGACCCACAGGCAGATGAAATTACAGTGTCTATTAAACTGCAGTGGTTTTCAGCTTTTTTACACTTGGGGACTGGTGAAAGTAGGGAAGTTATTTCAGGGACCGCTAAGGCAGAAATCATCCTGAGCATAAGTGAATTCAACTAAGGTCACTGGGTCTCTAATCTTCATACAACATGAAGGTGGCTGATTCTTTCACGGACTGGCACGAAATTTCTGGTGGACTGACCCATGGACCGGAGGTTAAAAAACAGTGTTAAAGGGTATCCTGGAGTCTTTGCTGTCAAATATCATGAGAAAAGTATATTAGGGAAGAGCTGTCCCCATTGAGACAGTTCCTCTAAAGACCCCAATGTGAAAGCCACCATTGTGAGCCCTGCCAGGTTGGCTGCACATCCTGACTGTGTCTGCTGATAAAAACAGAGGCAGGAAATCAGGCTGCAGCCACAGAGGCTCCCAACTATGCCTGTGTGGGCTGGCCCAGGAGGAGAGCCCGTAGAAGCCAGGCCTGTGCCCAGTGTGTGAGGGAAGGTGGTAGCATCAGCACAGTGCAGCTCTCTCCAGTCAGCCAGGAGGTGCTAAGGATGCGCCCTGCTGATGACGGTGTAGGGAGGCGGGAGGGCTCATGTGCTCCCTTCTGCAGCAGCCAAGAGGCTGAAAGAAGCTTTGTGTGCACCTGAGTGAGAGTCAGGATGCAGGCTAGGCCAGTGGAGTCCAGTCAGATCAGAGGCAGAACAATGAAGGCCTTTCTTTCCTTCTAAAAACCCCAAAGGTGATTCTGGGTTCTCAGGAACCAACAGGGAGAGAAACCAAGAACCCATCACCCCACAGAGACACTGCAGAAACTGGATCACTGGCCTCAGAGTCTGAAAGTCTGGAGTCCAGCCCCACCTTCGCCCTTTATCAGCCTGTGACCTTGAGCGAGTCACTCAGCAGCTCTGAATCATAAGTTTCACTGGGGTGACTGTGAGGCTCAAGTGACACCACATACAGTGTGTGGCAAATGTAGGTTTACAGTTGCTCATATAGGAAATAATACCAGAATTAACAAATAACGATACAAGAACGGACTCTTCGTGTACTCACAACTGTAAACCTACTTTTGCCCCTTACTGTATATGAAGGTGACCTTTCTCCAGTTATCAAAAATAAATTATTTATTATTTGTGTCCTTTGCCTCTGATAGCTAGCTTCTGCCTAAGGTCCAGAATTGCCTCCAGGACTTGCACGTTCATTTAGTTCTGGGAAAAGCCTAACATTCCATGGGCCTGCTATAAAAATATTCAGACCCTTGTGTTACTGTCGGCCATCCTGAGGGCAGGGGCTTCAGGGCCCTTCACTTCATGTCCTTTGCTTCTCAAACTGTCTGCACTTTTTCCTGCTTTGTCATCAACGTTTGGAGTCACAGATACCAGGCTGAAATCGGTCTCCCTCGTCTTTGGACCGGAGACTGGCCACTGCACCACTTAATTGCAGGGAGCCGTGAGCATTGTTGTCTGTGCGAACAGTGCCCTCTGGAGTCCGGCTACCTGGCAGACCTTCCTGAGAGGCTTTCTGCGCACCCCTTGAAGCATTTCTCTGTGTTCAGTCCTCCAGGGCAGGAGGGCCTTGGGGAGATACACAAGGCATGCTTAGTTCTCTGTATGTCCCCTCACCCTGCTGGCACAGTGCCTGGTACACAGAGACCCAGGGTACACAGAGAATGAATGAGCAAAATGGGAATGAACAAACTAACTAGTGAAGGGGCAAACCCACCAACTGACTGCCTGTACATTGAAGTCAGCTAACATGTTTATTGAGCACCTAGTATGTTCCTGACACAGTATTATGCACTGGGGATACAGTGGGACCCAGACGGATGGGATCTGCCCTCCAGCAGCTGACAGTGTTCCTGCCACTATAACATGTGTCAGGTGTGTTGTGTGATGCAGGGTCAGAGTCTGTATTTATAATTGTGATATTTTGTTCCTCATGGATCTTTTTGTATTAACATTTTTTTGCTGCATTGAAATATTATTCATTTGGGACGAGTTTTTTGGAACCCCCTTAAATTTTGTGCCAGAGGCCAGTGCCTCACTTTCCTCATCCTACTGGGGATGAAGGAAAATTCACCATTTATCTGAATGTCCTGCCAACAAATCGCTAATACGGTTCCCACAGACGTGCATATCTCTTGAGGGTCCATCCAGGTGTCTTGCATGAGTGACCCTGGGAATGCTGGATTTGACAACAGTGTCAAAGCTAGAAGCTCACGTGGGTATTTTTGCCACTTGGTTACTGATCTCTCTATAGGATAGAGAGACTCACTGGCAGTTTCTACTTTTTCATGCTTTCACATGTTGACTCCACCTGCATTTCTTCTGGGTGTGTTTCCACAGTAACTGGGTTTTTATTTCTGCTCAGTTACCATGGCAGCCTTATCTGTGAGTGAGTGACAGCAGGCTTCAATTTCTTCACAGGGTACTCTCCTCTTTTTTTGTGACAGAGACAGAGAGAGAGGACATAGGAACAGAAAGGGAAAGAAATGAGAAGCATCAATTCTTCATTGTTCACTGATTGCTTTCTCATATGTGCCTTGACCCCAAGGGGCTACAGCAGACCAAGTGATTCCTTGCTCAAGCCAGCGACATTGGGCTTCAAGCCAGCAACCTTTGGGCTCAAGCCAGTGACTATGGGGTCATGTCTATGATTCCATGATCAATGACCCCACGCTCAAGCCGGATGAGCCCATGCTCAAGCCGGCAACCTCACGTTTTGAACCTGAGTCTTCTGCGTCCCAGTTCGACGCTCTATCCACTGTGCCACCACCTGGTCAGGTAGGGTGCTCCCCTCTTGCTGAGCTCCCCGTTAGTTGTTTCTGTTTGTGGCCCAAGGGTGCTCTGCGTTCTGCTTGCCCCATTTCCAGATGTGTCGGTCTTGATTTTAATGATGCAGGGTGATGGAAATGAAACTCAATAGCAGACAGCACTCGAATTTGTTGGGTTTTTCCTGTTAAGGATGTGAGGAGGGGCCCTCTTGTCTAGGATGAGTTGAAGGTAAAAGTGATTAAAAGAAGGGGAGTAAATGCACATCCAATGTCAAGCAAGGGTGCTGGGGAGAAGTTGGATTGGCATAATTGCAAGGGAACCAGATGAAAATGGAATTAAATGAGCTGTTCGAAAAGTGTCAGCCCTGGAAAATGGCTTTCACATTGGAAAAGCATTCCTCATTCACAGACGTCAGGTCCTAGGGTCACAGAGTGCTGGGGATCCCAAAGGAACTTCAAAGAGAGCTCCCCAGTTTGCAATCATTAATAATTAGTGTTTGCTTCTTGTAACTTCCCTGTGTAATTCCCACAGCCATCAGATGAATAGTCTTGGCCCATCCTGATCATGTCACTGTCCTTAACACAGCCCTACTGCTCCCACTGCCCTGAGATTAAGGCCCAACGCTCCAATGTGGTTGGAGGAGTGGGCCGCCTTCTACCCACCCCACCTCCCAACTATGCCTTCCCCATTCCTTGCATGCTGTGTCTCAGCACCTAGGTACTTGCTGTCTTATGTGCTTGCCATGGCCTCCCGCCCCATTCTATGAATGCTATCCCCTGTGCTCCCTCTGCTTCCAGGATCCGCCCCATCAGAGCCCTTGTGACATCATGCCACATTTGTCTGCCAACCTGTCTGCTTTCCCTACCACACCAGAGCCTCCTCACGGGCAGGGACTGTGTCTTTACACTTCAGTAACATGGCAGCATCACAACTCATGCCACCAAGTTGCAGAATAAAACAGACATGCAGTCACGTCCATAAGAGCGCGACGGGCCCTAACACTTAAAATGACTTGGTCCTAAAAGCAACCCCTGCCAGGTCTCAGTGGGAATTCTGTCCACCCAGGTTTCTAAATCTTTTCTATTGTCCTTCAGGTGCTTGATGTGTCTGGGGCAGACACACTGGCCAAGTCAATCAAAAACTGCCAGGTGGAACTTCTAGAAAACTGTGGGCACTCGGTGGTGATGGAGAGACCCAGGAAGACGGCCAAGCTCATTGTCGACTTTTTGGCTTCTGTGCACAATACAGACAACAACAAGAAGCTGGACTGAGCCCCCAGCGGCAGCCAGCGATCTGCACACCGCCTCCGCTCCCACCTCCAAAGTCTGACGCCACCGGCCACCACTTCTCAGGGACCCTACCCCAAAAGCGTTCAGAGCCCCAGCGTCCCTGAGCAAGCCAGTTCCCTGTCCCCAGTCAGGTCAGCAGAGCTTTGGGGGCCACAAAGAAAGCTCCAAGATGTTTTCACAAAATAGAAACTCATCTGGAACAAAATAAGAAAACTCAGCCTTGAATTCTACCAAGAAGTCTTCAGGTTTATGTTGCAAACTGGCCACCTTGAAACATAATCACCGAGAACATCATTTTCTTGAAAACGTTTCTTACAGACTGAGACTTGAGGTATTCTGTTGCTTCACATGTTTCCCTGCATGGTCAGTGGCTGATGTAGGAACACTCGTCCCCATTCGCCGAACCCCTCTTGTTTATGTCTTAAGTTTTACATATAGACCATAGGTGAATGCAGTCTGTCCGCTACAAGACCAGGCTGGAAATGGCAAGCTGTAGAAAATATTCACACACGCAAGAGGGGCATTGTCCCAGCTCGGCCAGCCCTCGGAGCAGCAGAGAACATACCTGACACTTGAGAGGTTTGATCAGCACCCACCTATCAGGTGTACCATGAGTGACAGTCACAGTATGAAGAACACCTGGTAGGATGGGTTTCCTGGGAATAATTTATTTTTGAAAATAGGACTAATGAAGCAATAATGTTCTAGACATCAATCTACATAAACCAAACTGGGGTTCAGAATGATCAGACACACTAGCACCTTGTGGCCCTCTTTTCTATGTTGCTGTGCTACCGAAACCCTTGGATGTAAAATACTAGTTTGTTAATGAATTCTGTGAATTCTGTGAACAGTAATATGATTGAAAATAAGTTTAAACATCTGTAAATAACCACAGTGACATGGAATAAATTTAATAATTCTAGATCAACAACATGCAGACCTTTGCTATGTCAGCTCTTAATTATGTGCAACATTGGTAGATTTTCTGTTAACTGTGTTAAATGTGTTTTAAAATAAGGCTTATTCTGTAGGGATTAGAAGGCCTTGCTTGGGTGACTTACTAGTTTTATTTTTAAAAATGTTATCCTTGGCTGGTTGGCTCAGTGGTAGAGCATCAGCCAGGCGTGTGGAAGGAAGTCCTGGGTTTGATTCCCGGCCAGAGCACACAGGAGAAGCACCCATCTGCTTCTCTACCCTTCCCCCTCTCCTTTCTCTCTCTTTTCTCTTTCTGCTGGCAAGGCCTCATTGAAGCAAAGTTGGCCCGGGCCCTGAGGATGGCTCCATGGCCTCTGCCTCAGGAGCTAGAATGTCTCCATTTGCAACCAAGCAACGTTCCAGCTGGGTAGAGCATCGCCCCCTAGTGGGCATGCCGGGTAGATCCTGGTCGGGCGCATGCATGAGTCTGTGTCTCTGCCTCCCCACTTCTCACTTCAGAAAAATATAAAAACAAACAAACAAACAAAAAATCATGTCTACACTTGACCTATTATGGCACAGTGGATAAAGTGTCAGCCTGGAACACTGAGGTCTCCAGTTGAGGCCCTGGGGTTCCCCAGGTCACTTGTTCAATGCTTTCCATCCTGATGTTTTGGCAAAGCTTTGTAATTATTAGGACACTTGTGTATTGGCTGCTAAGGATACGTTTCCTCTTCTTTTTCTCTGATAATGCCACCCCATTTTCATAGACAGGAGTTACCCTTTGGTTTCAGTGAAGTCCTGTCTTGGTCTAACCAAGAGGCGGGTCCATACCCCAAGCAATGTGGTGAATTTCCTTTCCTGGGGCTTAGGTGAAGCCAGTGAGCCTGAAGTGAACTGCTCTCCTCTCCACAAATGTCCTGACATATTCTGGATCTGGCCTTTTTGAACCTGGCCCCTGCTTTCTCTGACCCACCGAGCCTTCTGTGTCAGCGTCCCCCCCACCAAATTCACCAATCCCCAAGTTGCTTTTGTTTTTGTGTTTTGTTAGTGTGGTTTGGCTTCCCCCCAGCCCCCTTCACAGTGCCAGTGTTCATTTTTGTTTGTTCCTAATGAAAGAACCTTATTTAACTTTATTATAATTATTCTTTTCCTAAACAAGAATATTTCCACCCATGGCCCCAACATACCATCCATATACTGGAACTTAAAAATCTGATTTTCAGCTCCTGGTCCTTTTCCCCATTTCCAGATTAATTCCCATAAGGATGTATATAGCCATGCCTCGTAGCCAAAACCCACACATTTCTTCAGTGGATCTATTTTTAGCAGGTACTAGGTACTGATCACAACACTGAGTACTGGGGACTTCAGAGTATCCCCCGTCTTAGGGAGCCACGGTCATCATGCACACACCCAAGACTCCCAAGCGTCTCCTCTCCTAACCTCCCCACTTGGCTGTCTCCCAGGCCCCCGTCAAGTCCAACATCGTCCAAAGTGGGGTTCATGGTCTGACCCAGACCTGTCCCCATCTAGGTCTATATTTCAGTGAGTATCATGCTCTTGGGCTCACTTTTCAAGCCAGAGATCATTGTATGTTTTCTTTCTCTTCTCTTTCAGTATCCAACCAGTGTAGTAAGATGTTCATAAAATCTGATGTATTCATTCAATCCAAACCACTACCTCATAAGAGTATTTTGAAATTGTGTTCATTCAGTGTCTTCGATATAAAATTTTTTTTTCTTTAAAGAAATGTGGGGCCTGACCTGTGGTGGCGCAGTGGATAAAGCATCAACCTGGGAACACTAAAGTCGCCAGTTCAGAACCTTGCACTGGTCTGGTCAAGGCACATATGGGAGTTGATGCTTCTAGCTCCTCCCCTCTTTCTCTCTCTCTCTCTCTCTCTCTCTCTCTCTCTCTCTCTCTCACTCTGTGTCTCCTCTCTAAAATAAATAAATAAAAATAAATAATAATAATAATAAAGAAATGTGGGAGATGGTAGATGGCACATGGGAGATGGTAGATGTTTTTGGCTGTGGGTATGTTGTTAGTGTCAGTGAAGGACACACTTGGTTGCTACCCAAACCCAAACCCAGTCCTCTTTCCCTCATCCCAGAGGATCTAGTTGTGTTGAGATATTCATTCCAACCCCCATTTCAGAGAGCAATTCTGATAGGTCTAAGCGTGCAGTTTTCAAAATGTGTCGATGGGACTCTTCCAGGGTGTCTAGGAGGTCAAAACTATTTTCATACTAAATCATTATTTGCCTTTTTCACTTTGGTTCTTTTGAGTATCCATGGTGTTTTTCCAGGGCCGTCATGTGATACAGCAACAGGTTGAATGCAGAAGCAGATATGAAAGGCCAGCTGCCTTCTGGTAAGCCAGAAATTAAAGAGATTTGCAAAACATGGAACAATGCCACGCACTCACTAAACTTCAAAAGATAATTATTTTTCTTAACAAATAGGTTATTTATGTTAATATGCAATGTGTTTTATTATTAATTTAAAATAAATTGATAAATATTTTTAAATCTCCCAGTGTTAATTTATAATGCAATACATATCACTAGATATAACCAACCTAAACAAAAGCTTCCTGGGGTCCTCGTTAATTTTTTAGAGTTTTAAAATGGTCCCAAGTTGGAAAAGTTTGAGAACCGTGGATCTACTCTGAGGGCAGCACTTGGTTATGTAAGTGACCCAAATTTGTCCAATAAGATTAGATCACGGAAAGACTGGTACTCCATGTCTGGGAAAGAGATTTCTCTGTCCTCTCCCGTTAAACGTTGAAGCGTTCAGTCCCCACTGCCATTGGTAGCCTTTTGCAACCATGAAGGAAAGTACAGATACCGTGGATATTACAAGAGTTTAGACAGAAGGAAAGACCTCAGGACAGTGGTTCTTAACCTTTTTTGAGGTACCAAAACCACCAGTTTCATATGTGCATTCACTGAACCCTTCTTTAGTGATAAATAAAATATGATTTTTTTTCCAAATTCAAGACATAGGTATATGTTTTTTTACTTGTGCACCTAATGAGCCGTGCATGAACATCACCTTGCTCAAAGAACAAAACCAACAAAGTGCATGAACTCACAACAAATTACGGTATTACTTTATTCTGGCCTCCGGGGCAGAGGCTTCTCCGAACCCCTGAGACCGACTTATCGAACCTCTAGGGTTCAATAGAACCCAGGTTAAGAAAGACTCTCTCAGGACCTGGAGGATGTTGTTCGGCTGGCTGCTAATGTGAGCTTGTCAGAACTCTTGGAAAATGAAGTGCTGGCATTCCCATGTTGACCCCAGACATTGGAGGACATTTTCTTCTGTATGTTCTATAAACTTCCAGGTAGATGATTCTTGGAGGTTTCTCCAAGCAGAAGGAGGCAGCAGGAAAGAAGGAAGGGGCTGAGAACAGGGAGCTGAGGTTGTGCCACATACATAGGAGCGTCACCACGCGCAGACCTTCTAGTGCAGAGAGTGACAGACGGAGAGAACTAGGGGCCCATGGATGCATAGCCCTGGCATGCCCACGCACTTTGAGAGCCAGGTTCCTTGAGTGGCAACCCTTTCCCACTTCTCTAGCTCGTTCTTTATATACCACTGTCATCAGCTGTTCTGGTGAACCGACTAGTGGTGACAGGGAGATTTCCTCCATGGTTTGACAAGTGGTGGATTAAACCTCAGAGCCCTGGGACAGAGCAGGGGCTTCCATCCCTGCTATTATTCATGGCACCGAATGGAGAACAAAGGAGAGGGGGAGGGCGAAAAACACCTGTGAAACTCCGGTCACTGTCCCCAGGACCTTATTCTTTCACTGGCAATCATGCTAGTGTCTATGTAGTCACTTTGCTCAGGACTTTCCAAGGGGCTTGCAGATAAATTTGGGTGCAGTGGGCGGGACGCCAACATGGTAAAAACATAGCATTCTTCCCTCTTTAAGTTGTGCTTTTACCTGCTTAGAATAAATCTGGTGTCAAGGACAATAATTGGTGCCTTTCTTAATAGGACAGTCCCCGTCCATGGCAGAGATTCCTGGGAGTGCTGAAGGGACTATATGTAAATTACAGGCATCTTGGGTTAGAAATCTCAAAGTGAGGTTTTAACGAAGCTGAAAAACATTTGTCTGATTTTTACTTTCTTTTTGGTGGGTAGCAAATTGGAAGGGGGGAAGAAGGAAAAGAACTTGGGGAATTAAAAGGACAAATTAGACCTTTCTTTAATAAATTGCAAGTAGGACACTACAGGTCTTTCTTGTTAGAAAGAGATCAAAATGAGATAGAAGCTTTTTGCACTATTGTTTCTTTTTATTTAAACAATGAACTGCTACAAAGACACAAAGCACGCTAGACTTGGGAGAAGCCCTGGGGAGACATTATGTCCAAGTTAGGATAATCAAACAAAGAGTTTAATTTACTCAGTTCTGGAAAAGAACCAAGCCTGTGTTCTGCAATATTTGAAACCAGCCGAAGGTCACTGAAAGGTCACTGAATGGGATGCCCAGTTGTATTTAAATGATTGTATCTATTTATTCATGTTTTACATTGTACTCTAAATTACGTGCCTTCTATAATAATGAAAAACAAAAATGATCCTTGGGCCTAATCATTTTATCTTAGTTTGCAATTGTAAAATAAGCATAAGAAATGAAGAAAACCCCCAGCATTTTCTGATCTTCATGATTTACTTCTTTACTCTCAGGGGTTCTCAAAGCCAAAGAGTGTCTGTTAGTGAATTAGAATAAAACCACAGGTCAATTACTTTCTGGGCTACCAATGCAACATGAGTTGTTTTCCATTGTAAGAATGCTGAAAAGTTGCCATAAAAGTAAATCAATTAGGATAATAAGAGGGAAGGAGACAATTAAATTTATTTTCATCTTATTAATCTATTAATTTCTCAGGGGAGAAGGGTTTCCCTGCCATTGACCTTTGTCAGCGGGAGCAGGCACTTGCAACTTCTCTTCTAAGGATGAGAAGGCTCATGCTGAAGCTGCCATACGCACACTGAGAGTCCGACCAGTGGTTGCCAAGAAGGTAAAAACCCAGCAGCGTAGAGTCCCTCAGGGGCAGCCACAGCCTCCTGCCCAGGTAATGGAACACTCTGTGGTCCGGCCCTATACCCAGGCAGAGCTGATGGAGTTGGGGGCACAATTTAGGCAGAAACCTACTGAATCCCTGGTAGCCTGGTTACTACGATTATGGGACATAGGGGTGGATGGCATCATGCTCTCTGGAACAGAGATGGAGAAATTGGCCGCCATTACCACACACTCCTCCTTGAGGCAGCGTCTTCAGAACTGCCATGGCAACCTATTTATAGACCATACCCTATTAGAATGGGTGATGGCTGCCATTCGTATGGTCTGGCAGAATGCTGGAGAATTGCCAGGGGCAATGAGTCGGTGGCAGTGCTACAGGGAGTTAGTGAAGGTCCTTCGGGAACTAGGTATGAAGAATGCTGTTTTCAACCCTGGGTCCCGTGGGCCAGATGAGGAAGTGTTTACGGCAAAAATGAGGGAATTTATCCTTGCTAGCGCCCCGTCAGCCCTTTTTGGGTCACTTGTGACTATCTTGGGCCCCTATATGGGGCAGCCCATCAATGCAGTTACACAGATGGTAGCGGATTTGGGAGAGTTGGAAGCCGCTAGGGATCATAAAGCAGTGAGGGCTGCTGCCCATGTTGCCCCCCCAACTAACAAGGGAAACGGGCCTATAAAGGTTACCCGAACACAGATGTGGGTAGATTTGATTGCGGCTGGAGCAGATAAGGGGAAATTGGATGGCCAGTCTAATAAAATTCTTTTGGAGCTTTGGCGGCAGCTTAAACCAGAACAGAAGTTCCAGCCATTGAGACGAAGGGCCCCAGCAGCTACCAATAAAACATTTGGTGCTCGGGCAGCTCGGTTACAAGATTATATGATAGAGATGGCCGAGGGAGAGGAGAAATCCCAAGAACCATTGTACCAGTTTGAATAGGAAAAAGGCCGAGGGACCCGTCTAACAGGGATGGGCGGGGACCGGAGGCCACACGTGGAACTGGCTATCCACTGGTCCCCTTCCAATGTACAATGGGTGTTGGCCTTGGTGGATACAGGGTGCAGAATGTTCCCTCCTCTATGGGAACCCAGAGCGGTTTGCTGGGACCCCAGTGGCCATTGATGGCTATGGGGGCCAAACTGTTCAAGTGAAGCCAGTAACTATTCCATTGGGGATAGGAAGACTGCCTCCTAAGCCATATAAGGTGTATGTATCTCCTATTCCTGAATATATTTTGGGGATAGATGTCTTGCAAGGACTATTGTTGGAAACTACAGCCGGGGAGTTCCGGCTACGGATCAGGGTTGTGAAGGCAGTGTTGCGGGGACATGCATCACATTCCCCTTGGCAATTGCCCATTCTTCGGCGTGTGACTAACACCAAGCAGTACCGCCTGCCAGATGGTTATGAAGAAGTCACAGGGACAATCCTCGAACTGGAAAAGGTGGGGATCATTCGGCCAGCACACAGTCCTTACAACTCCCCAGAATGGCCTGTGCGCAAACCAGATGGAACCTGGAGAATGACAGTAGACTCCAGAGAACTTAACAAAGTTGTTCCCCCTTTGCACGCTGCTGTTCCCTCGATAGCTAACACGATGGATCGGCTAAGCCATGAGTTGGGGACATACCACTTTGTGACAGACTTGGCCAATGTTTTCTTCTCCATTGATATAGCTGCAGAGAGTCAAGACCAATTTGCCTTCAGTTGGGAAGGGAGACAATGGACCTTTACAGTATTACCCCAGGGCTATTTGCATAGCCCCACCTTGTGCCATGGGCTGGTGGCTGCTGACCTGGCTAAATGGAAACAGCCAGAGGCAGTTCGCATGTATCATTATATTGATGATATTATGTTAACTAGTGATTCTCTTCCAGAATTGGAGCAAGCATTCCCTACCCTGCTATCCGATTTGAAAGCATTAGGCTGGGCAGTCAATGAGGACAAATTACAAGGACCTGGGTTATCTGTTAAATTCTTGGGAGTTGTCTGGTCGGGTAAGACAAAAGTTATCCCTGACGCAGTTATAGATAAGATCCAAGCATACCCCGTGCCCACTATGGTAAAACAGTTACAGGAATTCTTAGGTTTGTTGGGGTATTGGCGAGCATTTATACCCCATTTGGCTCAGTTACTACACCCCTTGTACAACCTTATTCGGAAGGGGGTTCGTTGGGATTGGACTGAGCAGGCGCAAGGTTCATTTGCAGCAGCTAAGAGAGCTGTCAAGGTGGCACAGGCCTTGAATGTGTTTGATCCTGCCAGGCCCTGTGAGCTAGATGTTCATGTAACCTCGGAGGGGTTTGGATGGGGCTTGTGGCAACGAACAGAGCGCTTACGGCAACCTATTGGGTTTTGGTCCCAATAGTGGAAAGGTGCTGAAGTTCATTACTCATTAGTAGAGAAGCAGCTGGCAGCTGTGTATGCTGCCCTCCTGGCCACTAAGAGTGTTACAACCACAACACCAGTTACAGTCAAGACAACATACCCTATTGCAGGATGGGTGAGAGATTAGGCGACAAAACCACGTAGTGGTATGGCCCAAATGTCTACCCTGGCCAAGTGGGGTGCCTACCTGCAACAACGCTGTGCTCTTAGCACCAGCCCGTTGAGGGCAGAACTGCAGGAAGTCTTGGGTCCAGTCACCTATGCGACCTTAGAGTCAGGTGCAGCTGGGGCTCAGGAGGCAGAACCTGAAGTCAGTCCCTACCAGGAGGGGCGGGTGCCCATCCCTGAGGATGCCTGGTATACTGATGGTTCCAGCAGGGGCCAACCTGCCAAGTGGACGGCCATAGCCTTCCATCCGGCCACTGAGACTATTTGGATGGACACGGTGTAAAGCCAGTAGTCGCGGCCACTATCACAGCCGCCTGACCCGTGCTGGTTCACATTAGATTCGAACAGTCGGTAATGAAACACAGGAGCCAAGAACTGGTGAGCCATCAGCTTTAATTCTAGCTTGCACCTGGCGGGCAAGCAAAAACACACACTGGGCTCCAAAACACATACATTCAGTGCTCACAAAGCTACTGACTTATCCGAGTTTCCTAGAATCAAAGGTTTCTAGCTCACCAGACTTATTCACCTCTGTTCCCCATCTCCTCCAGCACAAACTCTTAACAAACTAGCGTCTCCCTTAGCACTGTGCCATCTTGGCTGCTTCTCCTGGCCTTCAAGTGGCCTTAATCTGCTCTCCTCTCTAATACCTCAGGAACCAAGAGAGAGAGCTCAAGTTACTGGTCTCTCCCACTTTATACCGTAGAATCAAAACCTTTAATCCAATTATACAAACAAGGAAGTCTCTGTATAATGGGATTCCTCAGGAGAGTTCACCACCCTACATCATCCAATCAGTCAAGGGTGTGGGGAAGAGCTTACTCTTAAACTAAGCCTTAGGCTATAACGACCCGGCCTGCCCACAGCCTATTTCAGAACACACATTAATATTAACGAACTTCTATGCAGGCAGCGCCATCTTTAACAAAGTGAGCATAATATATTTTATCTGCCCAACACACGGGTACAGGCCAAAGCAACCAATGGGCAGAATTAAGAGCTGTTTGGCTAGTTGCCCACAATGAACCTTCACCTCTGGTGATCTGTACTGACAGCTGGGCTGTATATCGTGGACTGACCCTTTGGATTGCTACTTGGCACATTAACCAGTGGATGGTAATGCACCATCCACTATGGGGTCAGGCCATGTGGCAGGACTTATGGGAAATAGGACACCAGAAGCAGGTGACAGTATATCATGTCACGGGGCATGCCCCTCTAGCCCGTCCTGGGAATGATGAAGCAGATACATTGGCAAGGGTGCAATGGTTGGAGACTGTACCTGCAGGTGATGTGGTGCAATGGCTCCACTGGCGCCTGCTCCATGCAGGACAGAAAACTATGTGGGCTACGGTTAAGGCGTGGAACTTGCCTGTGTCCTATGCAGAGGTACTTGCAGCTTGTGAGCAATGTGCAGTGTGTTCCAAGGGGCACCCTCGGAGACCACTGGTGTCACCTGGACAGATCCAGAGGGGTCATGTTCCACTGACACGATGGCAGATAGACATCATTGGACCCTTACCAAAGTCAGAAGGGTACCAGTATGCGGTCACTTGTGTAGATACTGCCACAGGTCTGCTTGCTGCATACCCTCTCATAACCCTGACCAGAGGGCAGTCATACAGGCTTTGGACCGCCTGAGTGCTGCATATGGATGACCACTGGTCCTTGAAAGTGACAATGGTACCCACTTCACTGGTTCAATGGTGAGGCAATGGGCTCAAGAGCTGGGGGTGGACTGGAAATACCATGTTCCCTACCACCCCCAGGCTGCTGGTATCATTGAGCGGTATAATGGACTCTTAAAGCAGAGACTGCGACAGGAGGGGGGCACCAGCTCCCTTACTGGATGGACACGCCGCTAATGCACAGTACTCCGGACTTTGAATGAGAGACCTCGACGTGGGAGCCCAGCTCCAGTGGACGCCCTCCTGTACTGGGCAGCTGCCCCCATTCAGTTGCAGATACGCACCAAGGACATTTTACTCAAGCCAGGCTTTGGACAGCAGGGCAACGTGCTCTTGCCTGCTCCAACAGCCCTTCTTAAAGGCCAACGGCTTCAATGGACTTGGCCCTGGCCCTGGAGTGTCCAGGCCCCCCATCTGTGATGGGTGGCCTTGTTGGCACC
This sequence comes from Rhynchonycteris naso, assembly GCA_037038555.1. Lineage (NCBI taxonomy): Eukaryota > Metazoa > Chordata > Mammalia > Chiroptera > Emballonuridae > Rhynchonycteris > Rhynchonycteris naso. Next base: position 18,216,408 of record CM073004.1, on the reverse strand, counting down.
ATGGGGAAAGGGGCTAGAGGTGGACCTCCAGTTAACTCCCTGGGCACCCAGCACCTGGCCGCCTAAGGTAGAAGTGTATTATCCTTTGAGTGCTCAGGGGGACAGCATAATGAAGGGCACCTTTGTAATTTCTTTATGGCCGATAATGAATTCTCCTATTTTGCTACACATAGAACCAGCAGATGCTGGTGTGCAGGCCAATAAGGTTTGGTATGCCCGCTCAGGGCGGCCTCTGGTACCGGCTATGGTGCTGTCTGCAGATAAAACTCTGGTCTGTATTCTGCCAGAGGGAAAAGATTTGCCTCTCTTGGAGCCGTTGACAGCTCTGTCATTTCGCCCATAGCTTTTGATTTGTTAATCCTATTGCTATAGTTGGTACTGTTTCTGTTTATGCAATGTACCTTTGTAATTGTTGAAACTGTATGATTTGTGCTACTGCTGTAATTTGTGTAATGTACTTAATTTCCTTGTACAGGGATGCCGGTGGTGTAAATTGTGGGTAGTAAAGTGAGCATAGGGGTGGATTGTTGGGCAGATAAAATATAATATGCTCACTTTGTTAAAGATGACGCTGCCCACATGGAGGCCCATCACCCAGGTGATATTATTTGCCCTTATGCTTGGGATGGGTGTGGGGGAAAGGCTGTAATGTAAGCAGGCCAGGTCGTTATGACCTAAGGCTTGCTTTTAAGAGTAAGTTCTTCTCCACACCCTTGACTGATTGGATGATGTAGGATGGTGCACTCTCCTGAGGAATCCCATTATACAGACACTTCCTTGTTTGTATAATTGGATTAAAGGTTTTGAATCTACGGTATAAAGTGGGAGAGAACAGTAGCTTGATCTCTCGGTTCCTGCTATTGCCATTGCAGGGGCCTCCCTGATCCCTTGCCCTCCATGGGAAAAGCTGGATTTCTGCTTCTCCCTTGTCTTCTCTTGTGGCTTGCCTGTCTTGGTGAGACACCAATAAACAGAATGGCCTACCATCCTCCGACTCTACCATTTCTTCACTGTCAGCCCGAATCCAGTGGAAACCTGCATGTGAATGGCCACGATGGCGGCTCCTGGCCTTACAGACCTCCAGGTTTTAACCCATGAACCCCTCCTGTCCTCATGATGTATGTGGGATTTAATTCATACCAAAAGGGCTAGGTCGTTTTGGTTGACTCAAAGCCTGGAACCTCAAAAAGTAGGTTTGAGAAATGAGAGCCAGTGAACAAGTTAACCAGTATGCAGATGTGTTTGTCCCAGGCATGCTCTATACTCTGGGGATTCATGCGAACAGGTCAGGACTCCTATAAAGCTAGTAGCGACAGCCACCATCACAGCTGCCTTGCCTGTGCAGGGTCACATTTGATTCGGACAGATGGTAATAAAACAACGGAGCCAAAAACTGGTGAACCATCACCTTTAATCCTAGCTTGCACCCGGCGGGCAAGAAATACACACAGTAGGAAAACACTTCCCTTTCCATTCAGGGCTCCCAAAGCCACTGACTTATCTGAGTTTCCTAGAATCAAAGGTTTCTAACCTCACCAGCCTTATTCACCTCTGTTCTCCATCTCCTTCTCTCTGCACAAACTGCATAAACTGGCTTCTTCTTCAGCATTCCGCCATCTTGGCTGCCTTTCCTCGCTTCCACGTGGCCTTTCCCTGCTCTCATCTCTAATGCTAATCTCAGGAACCGAGAGAGAGCAAGCTCCTGGTCTGCCCCACTTTATAGAATAGAAATCAAAACCTTTAATCCAATATACAAACAAGGAAGTCTTTGATACAAAGTCACTTATCTGACTCTGGGATTCCTCATGAGAGTGCACCACCCCACATCAAAAAGGGTGGGAAAGGCTTAGTCTTAAAACTAAGCCTTAGGCTGTAAGGATCCTGGCTGCTTACAGCCTGTCCGCCCACATCCAATGCAAACTATAAGCAAGCAAACATATACATCATATTTGCAAATTTATTTGACCGAAAACTCCCGACTCCCAAAAACTTATGCTCTAACGGGGAAAAAGAGATGATAAACACATAGTGTAAAGCCAGTAGTCGTGGCCACCATCACAGCCGCCTGGTCTGTGCAGGTTCACATTTGATTCGGACAGTTGGTAATGAAACAACATAGCCAAGAACTGGTGAGCCATCATCTTTAATTCTAGCTTGCACCCGGCGGGCAAGCAAAAACACACACTGGGCCCCAAAACCCACTCATTCAGTGCTCACAAAGCTACTGACTTATCCAAGTTTCCTAGAATCAAAAGGTTTCTAGCTCACCAGACTTATTCACCTCTGTTCCCTATGTTCGGCAGATAAAATATATTATGCTCACTTTGTTAAAGATGGTGCTGCCCACATGGAAGCCCGTCACCCAGGTGATATTATTAGCCCTTATGCTTGGGACGGCTGTGGGGGAAAAGCAGTAATGTAGGCAGGCCAGGTCATAGCCTAAGGCTTAGTTTAAGAGTAAGCTCTAATCCACACCCTTTACTGATTGGATGATGTAGGGTGGTGATGTAGGGAGGAATCCCATTATGCCTCAGATAGGTGGCTTTGTATCAGAGACTTTCTTTATGTATAATTGGATTAAAGGTTTGGATTTTCTATGCTATAAACTGGGGCAGTCCAGGAACTTGCTCGCTCTCTTGGTTCCTGAGTTCCTGAGGTTAGTATTAGAGAGGAGAGCAGAGTAAGGCCACGTGGAGGCCAGGAGAAGCAGCCGAGATGGCAGAGTGCTGAGGAAGAAGCCAGTTTGTTAAGAGTTTGTGCAGGAGGATATGGGAAACAGAGGTGAATAAGTCTGGTGAGCTGGAAAGCTTTGATGCTAGGAAACTCGGATAAGTCAGTAGCTTTGTGAGCACTGAATGTGTGGGTTTTGGAGCCCAGTGTGTGTTTTTGCTTGTCCGCCGGGTGCAAGCTGGAATTAAAGCTGATGGCTCACCAGTTTTTGGCTCCTGTGTTTCATTACGATCTGTCCGAATCTAATGTGAACCTGCGTGGGTTGGGCGGCTGTGATAGTGGCCCCGACTACTGGCTTTACACCCTATTTCCTTCTCTGATACAAACTCTGCACAAACTGACTTCTCCTTAGCATTCTGCCATCTTGGCTGCTTCTCCTCTCCTTCACGTGGCCTTAATCTGCTCTCCTCTCTAATGCTAACCTCAGGAACCGAGAGAGAGCAAGCTCTCGGCCTGCCCCACTTTATAGTGTAGATTCAAAACCTTTAATCCAATCTACAAACAAGGAAGTTTCTGTTACTTACCTGAGGCATAATGGGAGGATTCCTCATAAGAGTGCACCACTGTAAAGCCAGTATTCGCGGCCAAGGCCATCATCAGGACCGCCTGGCCAGTGCAGGTTCGCATTAGATTCGGACAGTCGGTGTTGGGCAGATAAAATATAGTATGCTCACTTTGTTAAAGATGTCGCTGCCCACATGGAAGCCCGTCACCCAGGTGATATTATTTGCCCTTATGCTTGGAATAGGTGTGGGGGAAAGGCTGTAATGTAAGCAGGCTGGGTCGGTATAGCCTAAGGCTTAATTTTAAGAGTAAGCATTTCCCCACACCTTTGACTGATTGGATGATGTAGGGTGGTGCACTCTCCTGAGGAATCCCATTATGCCTCAGATGGGTGACTTTGTATCAGAGAGTTCTTTGTGTGTAGATTGGATTAAGGGTTGGATTTCTACAGTATAAAGTGGGGCAGGCCGGGAGCTTGCTCTCTCGGTTTCTGGGTTCCTGAGATTATTATCAGAGAGGAGAGCAGATGAAGGCCACATGGAGGCCAAGAGAAGCAGCCAAGATGGCAGAATGCTGAGGGAGAAGCCAGTTTGTGCAGAGTGGTGCTGGAGGAGATGGGGAACAGAGGTGAATAAGTCTGGTGAGCTAGGAACCTTTGATTCTAGGAAACTCGGATAAGTCAGTAGCTTTGTGAGCACTGAATGAGTGGGTTTTGGAGCTTAGTGTGTGTTTTTGCTTGCCTGCTGGGTGCAAGCTAGAATTAAAGCTGATGGCTCACCAGTTCTTGGCTCCTGTGTTTCATTACCGACTGTTCGAATCTAATGTGAACCTGCATTAGCCAGGCTGCTGTGATGGTGGCTGCGGCTATTGGCTTTACAGTCGGTAATGAAACAACAGAGCCAAAAACTGGTGGGCCATCAGCTTTAATCTTAGCTTGCCCCCAGAGGGCAAGTAAAAATACACACTGGGCTCCAAAACCCACTCATTCAGTGCTCACAAAGCTACTGACTTATCCGAGTTTCCTAGAATCAAAAGGTTTCTAGCTCACCAGACTTATTCACCTCTGTTTCCCATCTCCCTCTCTCTGCACAAACTCTGCTCAAACTGGCTTCTTCCTCAGCACTCCGCCATCTTGGCTACTTCTCCTGGCCTCCTTCCCATGGCCCTTCTCTGTTCTCCTCTCTAATACTAGTCTCGGGAACTGAGAGAGAGTAAGCTCCCAGTCGGCCCCACTTTATAGTGTAGAAATCCAAACCTTTAAGGCAATCTACCAATAAGAAAGTCTCTGATACAAAACCACTTATCTGAGGCATAATGGGATTCCTCATGAGTGTGCACTACCCTACATCATGCAATCAGTCAAGGGTGTGGGGAATAGCTTAGTCTTAAAACTATGCCTTTGGCTATAACGATCCTGCCTGCTTACAGCATGTCCCCCACACTCAATAATATAATTACGCCTATCCCAAGCAGGAAGGGTAACTAATATCATCACCTGGGCAACGAGCCCCCACATGGGCAGTGCCATCTTTAACAAAGTGAGCATAATATATCTTATCTTCCCAACACCACTCCAACTGGTATAGGCTGAAAAAGTTCAGATAAGAGGTGTTGTATGGCCAGGGACCTGCATTCGTGGCCATTCACATGCAGGTTCTCAATGAATTGGCAGATGGTAAAGAAATGGCAGAGTCAGAGGATGGTGGGCCATTCTGTTTATTGGTGTTTCACCAAGACAGGCAAGCCACAAGAAAAGCCATAGAGGGCATGGAATCAGGGAGGCCTCTGAAATGCTGATAGCAGGAACAGAAACAGGGTGAGGGTCCCTGGTCTGTTTCATTTTATAGTGTAGAACAGGGGTCGGGAACCTATGGCACACGAGCCCGATGTGGCTCTTTTGATGGCTACATCTGGCTCGCAGACAAATCTTTAATAAAAAAATAATAACGTTAAAAATAGAAAACATTCTCATGTATTACAATCCATTCACTTTCTACCGCTCATGTTCATGGTAGCAGGTGGCTGCAGCCAATCACAGCTGTCCTCCGGGAAAACACCAAATCTTTATTGGGTAATGTCTAACGTACACAGGTCATTGTGAGGTCAGGAAGTCACTGTCCGGTAGTTGCCTCTGGGTTGGGTAGTGAAACCCTCCCTGGCCCTGAGTTTTCAGATAATTGTTAATCTTGCTCAAACCGCACACGCCCAAATCCTCGGAACTGTCTGTCCCCAAGGCCGTTCCAGGAACTGCACGCCTCACCAAACCGGTCGACCGTTACCATCCTCCCCCCTCTGCAGATATAAAAAACCCAAAAACCCTCCCCGGGCGCGCCTTCACAGACTTGCATCCGAGGGTCAGTGAACTCGCCCGGAGCTCCCAATAAAGCCTGATTTCGCTTATTCGGCTGTTTGGTTCTTCGCTTATTCGTTCATTGGCGGCACTTTGGGGTCTTCCATCTTTCATTTGGTGCCGAAACCCGGGAGAGGGGTTTTTGTGACCCACCTCGGCCTTCTGGCTGGGGCAGGAGTCCCCCCTCTCTCCCCCTTGCCTCATGCTGCCCGTCGTTTCGGACTCTGGCTTCCCTACGACCTTGATCGCCAATTGTGAGTAATCTGGTTTCTCTTCCGCTCTCTCTGGTCCTGCGTCTCCACCAGGGTTTCTCGTCCTAGACTCGGCCGAGCTGAGAACCCCTCCATCCGCTGACTCCTGGAGTCTTTATAGGGGTTCAATCGGAAGGGACGCCTTTCGGCTGCTCTCCTATCTCTGTCTTGAGACCTCTCATTTAGGTCTCCTGTCGGGAGACGGGTATCTGGAAGGGACGTCTCCCTTATACTCTCTCTCTCCTCCGATGCCTAGGACCAAAAGGCTGGCCAAATTATGGGGAACTCTGAATCCAAAATAGACCCAAAAACACCTCTAGGGTGTCTCCTACGAATTTTTTCCAAATTGGGGTACACTCAAACCATCCATCGGAAGAAACTCATTTTTCTGTCACGGGTCGCATGGCCTCAATATAACCTGGACAATAGGTCCCACTGGCCTCCAATGGGCACTTTTGATTTTAACGTCCTCCAAGACCTGGACAATTTCTGCCGCCAGACAGGAAAAGATTCTGAGGTCCCTTATGTTCAGGCTTTCTGGGACCTTCGTTCCCGCCCCGACCTTTGCTCCCAATGTTCTACCCACCAAATTTTTCTAGCCCTGACTTCTCTTCCTCCCAAAACTTCCTCCCAAGACCCCCCCTCCACCTATATTAAGGAATTCCGTTACCTGACTCAGACGTATGACCTGACCTGGCATGATATTAAGGTCATTTGTACCTGCACCCTCACCCCAGAGGAGCATGAACGCATCCTCACTGCCGCTCGGCAGCAGGCAGACAGAGACCACTTAGTAAACAACCAAACTCCTCTCGGCACAGAGGCAGTCCCTAGGGAAGACCCTAACTGGAATTATCAACCTGGCCAAGGGTCTAACATCCCCCGCAGGAACCTTATGCTCCAATACTCAATCAGGGGCATGGATGCAGCTTCCAACAAGGTTGTTAACTATGACAAACTAAGGGAAATTACTCAACTCCCTGAAGAAAACCCTGCCCTTTTCCTTAACCGCCTCCAGGAAGCTTTAGTACGATATACCCGCCTAGACCCAGGGTCACGCAACGGGGTCACAGTTCTAGCCTCCCACTTCATCTCTCAGTCAGCCCCAGATATCAGAAAAAAACTGAAAAAGGCTGAAGAGGGCCCTGAGACTCCCATCCAAGACCTGGTAAAAATGGCCTTTAAGGTCTTCAACGCCCGGGAGGAAACGGCTGAAGCCGCCCGCCTTGAACGGCTACAGCAAAAGGTAAACCTCCAAACCCAAGCCCTGGTAGCGGCCCTTCGGCCGGTAGGGGAACCGGCAAAAAAGCCAACCTCCAAAGGAGGGCAGCGCACACCACCGGGTGCCTGCTTTAAATGCGGCAAAGAGGGCCACTGGGCCAAGGTCTGCCCGCAACCGAGGCCCCCTACCAAGCCTTGCCTACAATGCAAACTCATGGGCCACTGGAAGTCGGACTGCCCGGCCCTGGCTCAGCCTACGGCACCTCAATGCCGGGGAACTGAGAACCAGGCATTTCCAGTCTCAGAACTGCTGGGCTTAATGGACGATTGAGGGGGCCCTGGCTCTTCGACTCCGGTTACCCTCACCGAGCCCAGGGCTACGCTCCAGGTAGCGGGTAAGTCTGTTTCCTTTTTAATAGACACGGGGGCTACCTACTCTGTCCTTCCCTCTCATTCGGGCCTTACAGTTCCTTCCCAGTTCTCGGTCATGGGAATCGACGGATCACCCTCGACCCCACGGCGGACAACCCTCCTTAATTGCCTATTTGAGGGTCACCCATTCTCACACTCATTCCTAGTTATACCCTCCTGCCCAGCTCCCCTCCTGGGGAGAGACATTTTGTCCAAACTCCGGGCAAGTATTTCTTTTTTCCCCAAGCAGGTCTTTTTACTAGCATTAGTGCCAGGTCCCGATCCTGAGCCAGACTCGGCCCCAAGGGTCCAACTTTTACCCAGGGTAAACCCTGAGGTCTGGGATACGGGCACCCCCACTGTAGCCTCACACCACACTCCTGTCTTAATCAGACTTAAGGACCCATCTTCTTTTTCCAACCGCCCGCAGTTTCCTATCTCACACACCCATAGGATGGGACTCTTGCCCATCATCACCAAACTTAAGACACAAGGCTTACTAATTCCACACTAGCATCCGACTGTTGGATCTGCCTTTCCCTCCTATCCCCGGCCTACTCAGCCATACCCATTCCCCCCTGAACAGCTCACACCCTCAAAACTACCCTACCTTACAAAATACAGAAAGGAGCCACCTTCTTTGAAAAGGCAGACACATTAGTCGGTAACTATCCTACCTCTTCGGCCAACCGTGCCAACAAACTCTTTGAATACTATCTTAAACATTTAGCTAAGTTAAAAAACCCACATCCGCCTGTTCATGGCCCGGTAACAGTCAACACCCCTCTTCTAGCTCAGGCTCCAGTATGCTTCTCAACCTCCAACGGCAATGAGTCCCTTGGCAGTCTAACCCCACAGCAATGCAACACCACAGTTAGTATTAAACACCCGTGGGACCATCAGACTGACAGGGTTAATTATCAAATATCAAGCCAGGCCAATGGCCTCTTCCTCAACCCGGTCCTATTTACGGGACCCCTGGAAGTCTGCGCCACAACCCATAATTGTTCCTTCCCCACGGACAACTTTCACCCGTGGTTAACCTCAGCAAACTCCAGATACGGGTGCAAGAAACAAAAAGGCAGTCACATCTCCCCTTTAATAGGGGCAGCCTTGACCTCCACTCTCTCTGTCTGGGAAGCTGAAAAAGTAGGACGAGCCCAACCACTAGTACACCTTTTCTCCTTACATCTCTCAACCTGCCTCACGGAGGCTGGAGCCTTCTTTTTGTGCGGCACCAGCACCTACATGTGCCTCCCCACCAACTGGACTGGCACCTGTACTCTGGTATATTTAATCCCCAATATCAATCTAGTTCCCCTAAATGCTTCCTTGCCAGTTCCAGATACAACCCTAATACACCCAAAAAGAACTAAAAGAGCAGTACCATTCATACCCCTCCTAACTGCCCTAGGGGTAGCTGGAGGCCTAGGCTTAGGAGCAGTAGGACTAGGAACTTCTCTCACATTTTTTCACAAACTGTCTGATGACTTACAGTCTGCCTTAGAACAAACTGCTTCCGCCTTACTTAGCATCCAGGATCAAATAGACTCCTTAGCAGCTGTCACCCTACAAAACCATAGGGGTCTAGACCTCCTCACAGCCGAAAAAGGGGGTAACTGTCTCTTTTTAGAAGAACAGTGCTGTTTCCACACCAATCAGTCAGGTATCGTCCGCAATGCCACCCACGATCTGCAGGAAAAGGCCCGACGAATTCGGGAAAAAATGACTCAACCTTAGGACTCCTGGTTCAGTGCAAACTGGATGCACTGGGTCCTTCCATTTCTAGGTCCCCTAACTGTTATTTTTCTAGTCCTAGCTTTTGGACCTGGCCTGCTCTGACTGCTATCCACTCTGCTACAGAACCGGTTAAGGGCCCTCACGAGCCAATGGTGCATGAGATACTACTGCTACGCCAATACCAACCCCTTGGAACCCGAGACCCTGACTACAACAACACAATCCCTTACCCCTAATGACGCCCCCGTACAGCAGGAAGTAGCCAGATAAGACCACGTAGCCCCACTCCCTATACCAAAGAGTCAGGAATGTCCAGTAGTTGCCTCTGGGTTGAGTTGTGAAACCCTCCCTGGCCCTGAGTTTTCAGATAATTGTTAATCTTGCTCAAACCACACATGCCCAAATCCTCGGAACGGTCTGTCCCCAAGGCCGTTCCAGGAACTGCATGCCTCACCAAACCGGTCGACTGTTACCATCCTCCCCCTCTACAGATATAAAAAACCCAAAAACCCTCCCCGGGTGCGCCTTCACAGACTCACATCCGAGGGTCAGTGAACTTGCCCAAAGCTCCCAATAAAGCCTGATTTCGCTTATTCGGCTGTTTGGTTCTTCACTTATTCATTCATTGGTGGCACGTTAGGGTCTTCCATCTTTCAGTCACCTTCCCTGCTTTTAATCAAGTAGTCAGCTAGCTAATTGCAGAAACCCTTTTGATGAAGAAGATGGCTAAAAGAAAAAAAGATGAGGAGTATCATACTTTTCAGCAGGAATGGACAGAGGAATTGGCCTTTGTGGAGAGAGCAGGTTCTACAGTGTGTCTAATATGCAATGAAAAAATTCCATCGATGAAACGGTCAAATATAAAGCGGCACTTTGATACACGCCATACTACATTTGCATCAAAATATTCAGTGGGGGACAGAAGGAAGGAAGCATGTCAAGAGCTACTGTGCAGAGTGCAAGCTAATCAGCAGCAACTCTGTGTTTGGACCCAACAAGGTGACTGGAATTTGGCTAGCTTTGCTGGTGCTTTAGCAATTGTGAGAAACGGAAAGCCATTCACAGATGGGGAGTATGCCAAAACATTCATGCTTGATGTTGCCAATGAACTTTTTGACAACTTTTTGGATAAAGACAAGATAATCAAATGAATAAAAGACATGCCTCTGTCGGCAAGAACTGTTCACGATTGTACCATCATGATGGCAAATCAAATTGAGGCAACACAAGTGAAGGACATTTATGCGGCACCATTCCTTTCTCTCACTTTGGCTGAGTCAACAGATGTAAGCCATTTATCCCAGTTCAGCGTGGTTGCAAGGTATGCTGTCGGTGACACACTATGTGAGGAAAGTCTTGCTGCTTTGCCTATGAAAGAGACAACAAGAGGGGAGGATTTATTCAAGTCTTTCACTGAGTTCGCTAAAGAAAAAAATCTACCGATGCATAAACTTATTTTGGTGTGTACTGATAGTGCTCCATGCATGGTGGGTGTAAAGCCAGTAGTCAAGGCCACCATCACAGCTGCCTGACCTGTGCAGGTTCGCATTGGATTCGTACAGTCTGTAATGAAACAACGGAGCCAAGAACTGGTGGGCCATCAGCTTTAATTCTAGCTTGCACCAGGCGGGCAAGCAAAAACACACACTGGGCTCCAAAACCCACTCATTCAGTGCTCACAAAGCTACTGACTTATCCGAGTTTCCTAGAATCAAAAGGTTTCTAGCTCACCAGACTTATTCACCTCTGTTTCCCATCTCCTCTCTACACAAACTCTGCACAAACTGGCTTCTTCCTCAGCACCCCACCATCTTGGCTGCCTCCTCTCCTCCACGTGGCCTTAATCTGCTCTCCTTTCTAATACTAACCTCAGGAACCAAGAGAGCAAGCTACTGGTCTGTCCCACTTTATAGTGTAGAAATCCAAGCCCTTAATCCAATCTACAAACAAGGAAGTATCTGATACTAGGTCACTTATCCGAGGAATAATGGGATTCCTCAGGAGAGCACACCACCCCACATCATCCAATCAGTCAAGGGTGTGGGGAAAAGCTTACTCTTAAAACTAAGTCTGAGGCTATAATGACCCAGCCTGCTTACATTACAGCCTTTCCCCCAAACCCATCCCAAGCATAAGGGCAAATAATATCACCTGGGTGACGGGCTTCCATGTGGGCAGCGCCATCTTTAACAAAGTGAGCATAATATATTTTATCTGCCCAACAGTGGGGAGAAGCAGAGGATTCCTAGCGCTTCTTCGTGAACATGAAAAGAGAACTATTCTAGCCTGACCTGTGGTGGCGCAGTGGATAAAGCGTCGACCTGGGAACACTGAGGTCGCCAGTTCAAAACCCTGCACTGGTCTGGTCAAGGCACATATGGGAGTTGATGCTTCCAGCTCCTCCCCCCTTTCTCTCTCTCTCTCTCTCTCTCTCTCCTCTCTAAAATAAATAAAATAAAAAGAAATTAAAAAAAAAAAAGAGACCTATTCTAAGTTTTCACTGCATCCTACATCAGGAGGCGCTTTGTGCTCAGATGTGTGGCAAGCAGCTTGGTGAGGTGATGTCGCTGGTCATTCGAGCGGTCAACTTTATTGTTGCCAGAGCTTTAAATGATCTCCAGTTTAAAACACTGCTGGATGAAGTTGGGAATAATTACCCTGGTCTGCTTCTGCACAGCAATGTGTTGGTTGTCAAGAGGAAAGGTGCTCAGCCGTTTCACAGCTTGTCTTAGCGAAATCCGGACTTTTCTTGAAATGAAAAACGTGGAGCATCCTGAGTTAGCTAACAATGAGTGACTCCTGAAGTTCTACTATCTCGTGGACATGACTGAACATCTGAACCAGCTCAATGTGAAAATGCAAGGCATTGGAAATACAGTCTTATCCCTTCAACAAGCAGTGTTCGCATTCGAAAACAAGCTAGAACTCTTCATCGCCGACATTGAAACAGGTCATTTACTACACTTTGAAAAACTGGGAGAGGTTAAAGATGCATGCACAGCAAGTGACCCTGCTCAACATCTTTATCTCCAGCAGCTAGCGGGCTTCACATCTAATCTCCTGTAGTCATTCAAAGCAAGCACGCTTTGGATAGTTTTGTGAGTGCACTCGTATTTTTAAGTTCATCACCCATCCACACGAGTGTGCATTGGACAGCACCAACTTGAGTTATATCCCTGGTGTCTCCGTCAGAGATTTTGAGCTACAAGCTGCTGACCTGAAGGCCTCAGACATGTGGGTGAATAAGTTCAAGTCACTGAATGAAGATGTGGAAAGACTTGCACGACAGCAAGCAGAGTTGGCGAACAAACAAAAGTGGGGAGAAATGAAAAAACTTTAGCCCACGAACCAGCTGATTGTCAAAACTTGGAATGTGCTTCCTGTCACATACCACACACTGCAGCGTGTGAGTACTACTGTACTGACAATGTTTGACTCTACATATGCATGTGAGCAGTCTTTCTCACATCTAAAGAACGTTAAGACCAACCTACCATCATGTTTAACGGATGGAAGTCTCAACGCCTGCATGAAACTTAACCTCACTGTAAAGCCATTAGTCGCGGTCACTATCACAGCTGCCTGGCCCATGCAGGTTCACATTGGATTCGAACAGTCGGTAATGAAACACAGGAGCCAAAAACTGGTGAGCCATCAGCTTTAATTCTAGCTTGCACCCGGCAGGTGAGCAAAAACACACACTGGGCTCCAAAACCCACACATTGAGTGCTCACAAAGCTACTGATTTATCCGAGTTTCCTAGAATCAAAGCATTCTAGCTCACCAGACTTATTCACCACTGTTTCCCATCTCCTCCAGCACAAACTCTTAACAAACTGGCTTCTCCCTCAGCATTCTGCCATCTTGGCTGCTTCTCCTGGCCTCCATGTGGCCTCATCTGCTCTCCTCTCTAATACTAACCTCAGGAACTCCGGAACCAAGAGAGAGATCAAGCTACTGGTCTCTCCCACTTTATAGCATAGACTCAAAACCTTTAATCCAATTATACAAACAAGGAAGTCTCTGTATAATGGGATTCCTCAGGAGGGTGCACCACCCTACATCATCCAATCAGTCAAGGGTGTAGGGAAGAGCTTACTCTTAAACTAAGCCTTAGGCTATAACGACCCAGCCTGCCCACAGCCTGTTCCAGAACACACATTAATATCAACAAACTTCCATGTGGGCAGTGCCATCTTTAACAAAGTGAGCATAATATATTTTATCTGCCCAACACTCACCACATATCAACCAGAATACAAAGCCATCAGCAAAACCATGCAGCACCAGAAGTCGCATTAATGGTAAGAAGTACTTTATTCATCATTGGTTAGCAACAGCATACCAATGTTATTAAAAAGAATTCAGAGACTTATTGTATTTTAAAAGTGTTGGTGTTGGGCAGAACAAATATAATATGCTCACTTTGTTAAAGATGGCGCTGCCTACATGGAAGTTCGTTGATATTAATGTGTGTTCTGAAATAGGTTGTGGGCAGGCCGGGTCGTTATAGCCTAAGGCTTAGTTTAAGAGTAAGCTCTTCCCCACACCCTTGACTGATTGGATGATGTAGGGTGGTGCACTCTCCTGAGAAATCCCATTATACAGAGACTTCCTTGTTTGTATAATTGGATTAAAGGTTTTGAGTCTATGCTATAAAGTGGGAGAGACCAGTAGCTTGATCTCTCTCTTGGTTCCTGAGTTCCTGAGGTTGGTAGTAGAGAGGAGAGCAGATTAAGGCCACATGGAGGAGAGGAGAAGTAGCCAAGATGGCAGAGTGCTGAGGAAGAAGCCAGTTTGTTAAGAGTTTGTGCAGGCGGAGAAGGGAAACAGAGGTGAATAAGTCTGGTGAGCTAGAAACCTTTGATTCTAGGAAACTCAGATAAATCAGTAGCTTTGTGAGCACTGAATGTGTGGGTTTTGGAGCCCAGCGTGTGTTTTTGCTTGCCTGCCGGGTGCAAGCTAGAATTAAAGCTGATGGCTCACCAGTTTTTGGCTCCTGTGTTTCATTACCGACTGTTCGAATCTAATGCGAACCTGCATTGGCCAGGCGGCTGTGATAGTGGCCGCGACTACTGGTTTTACAGTTGGTCTTACATAAAATGCACACATTTACTTGTATTTAGTGTTAAAGATATTAGATAGCTCTCACGGAATTATATTTTAAAGTATGTGGCGTTCATGGCTCTCTCAGCCCAAAAGGTTCCCGCGCCCTAGTGTAGAACATTAAAGCCTTTAAGTCAGTAGACAAATAAGGATTATCTGAGGCATAAATAGGATTCCTCATAAGAATGCACCACCCCCTATCATGCAACAGTCAAGGGTGTGGGGATAATCTTAGTTTTGAGAAGACCTTAGTATTAGAAGGGAAGGAAAGACTTAGTTTTAAAACTAAGCCTTAGGCTATAATGATTTTGCCAGTTTACAGACTGTCTCTCACACCCAAAGTGAGCAAACATATACATCATATTTACAAACTTATTTGACCAAAAGGTATTGATAGCATGGACCGACTGAGAGAGCTGGAGGAAAAGATTCTAGGCAGAGCTTCCAGAAATGACATCTCAAAGCCCACTGCAGAATTGGGCTCTTCTGTAAGCTTCTGCCTTTGCCATGACCAGAAAACTGCCTATGGATCAGGAGGTCATGATGAAATGAAGCAGCAGAATTTACTTTCTCTAAAACAGCGACTTTCAGCAGAACTTACTTTTTCTACAAGACTCCCTACCCCTGGCCTTGAGGCTGGTTTTGCAGGCTATGGCCTTGGGCTAGTTCTGCAAGTTCACAGATATGTTCACAGAATGTTTCTCCCTGAATTAATCCTATATATAGATAAGCATTGTAAATGAGCTTGTTTCACTGCTTTGTTTTACTGCTAGGCTTCCCCTCCTCCCCATACCCCAATTAGTGTGTAATTCTGTCTTTAAAAGCTAACTTCAAACTGTGTTTGAGGCCACATGATTTGACTGATGTTGGGCAGATAAAATATAGTATGCTCACTTTGTTAAAGATGGCGCTGCCCACATGGAAGTTTGTTGGTATTAATGTGTGTTCTGGAACAGGCTGTGGGCAGGCCGGGTCAGTATAGCCTAAGGCTTAGTTTAAGAGTAAGCTCTTCTCCACACCCTTGACTGATTGGATGATTAGGGTGGTGATGTAGGGAGGAATCCCATTATGCCTCAGATGGGTGGCTTTGTATCAGAGACTTTCTTTATGTATAATTGGATAAAAGGTTTGGATTTTCTAGGCTATAAACTGGGGCAGTCTAGGAGCTCTCTCTCTCTCGGTTCCTGGGTTCCTGAGGTTAGTATTAGAGAGGAGAGCAGATTAAGGCCATGTGGAGGAGAAGTAGCCAAGATGGCAGAATGCTGAGGAAGAAGCCAGTTTGTTAAGAGTTTGTGCAGGAGGAGATGGGGAACAGAGGTGAATAAGTCTGGTGAGCTAGAAACCTTTGATTCTAGGAAACTCAGATAAATCAGTAGCTTTGTGAGCACTGAATGTGTGGGTTTTGGAGCCCAGTGTGTGTTTTTGCTTGCCCGCCGGGTGCAAGCTAGAATTAAAGCTGATGGCTCACCAGTTTTTGGCTCCTGTGTTTCATTGCCATCGGTCCGAATCCAATGCGAACCTGCATTGGTCAGGTGGCTGTGATCCCGGCTACTGGCTTTACATTTGGTATAGTCTGTGGCAGGATTCGATACAGATCGGCATGGAGCCGCCACCACCTTTGAGTGGTGGAGTAGAGGACTGGTTGCTGTTTTGGTTTCCCATAGCTGTTTTTTGGGGGACTGTTGGATGGCTGACTTTTACAGCCATGCGTGAGGAAACCAAGAGCTCTATGGAAGAGGCTGCCCAGAACCTGCAGGCCGAGCAGCAGAAGGAGCTGGAGGAAACGTGGGAGAAACAGATGCTGACCCTGGAGCTTAAGGAAGCGCTGGAGGAGGAGGCTGTCCAGGTTTGTGAGATTCACCTGGAAATGGAGCAGACTTTGGAGAAGAAATCACAGGTTCATGAGTTGGAGATTGCCCTGGATGTTGTGGAGAGCCAGCAGCAGCATGAGGCCGGGCCTGAGGCTGGGGCCGGAGCTGAGGCCAGCACCGGGGCTGAGGCCGGGGTTGGAGCTGCAAGGTGTGCTGAGCAGAAGGCAGCGGTGGCCCAGAGATCAAGCCCAGCAGCAGGAGCTGATGTTTTCAGTTCCTCTTTGGAGGATGAGGAGAATCGTGCTGGAGTTGCAATCCGCAGTCTCCAGAAGGTGAGAGCCCGGCAACAAGGAGTAGCTACGCTGCCGGTAGGTCTGCGATTTTGGGACATAGGGGTGGATGCCATCATGCTCCCCAGAGCAGAGATGGAAATTCTGACTGCCATGGTCACGTGCTCCTTTTTGGGACAGTGTATGAGCTGCCAGGATGGCAGAGATGAGGGGGGAGGCTAACACCCCATGTATGTGGACTGATTTCCTGGACTACGACCCGAGTGAGCACTGGCTCCTTTGTTGGATGGACTTACGGATTTGGGACAATGTGAAATACCCTGATGGGGGTGGGAGTGGCTTTGCTGGAGGCCCTCCTGCCCCGGGAAGCTTTTCCCATGGCTAGAGAAAAGGCCGAGGACATTTTGCGCTTTAGGCAAAGTGCTCAGAGACTGGTGAAATGTATCTTTGTAATTGTTGAAACTGTATGATTTGTGCTATTGCTGTAATTTGTGTAATGTACTTAATTTCACAGGAATGCCGGTGGTGTAGATTGTGGGTAGTAAAGTGAGCATAAGGGTGGATTGTTGGGCAGATAAAATATAGTATGCTCACTTTGTTAAAGATGGCGCTGCCCACATGGAAGTTCGTTGGTATTAATGTGTGTTCTGGAACAGGCTGTGGGCAGGCCAGGTCAGTATATCCTAAGGCTTAGTTTAAGAGTAAGCTCTTCTCCACACCCTTGACTGATTGGATGATTAGGGTGGTGATGTAGGGAGGAATCCCATTATGCCTCAGATGGGTGGCTTTGTATCAGAGACTTACTTTATGTATAATTGGATTAAAGGTTTGGATTTTCTAGGCTATAAACTGGGGCAGTCCGGGAGCTCTCTCTCTCTCAGTTCCTGGGTTCCTGAGGTTAGTATTAGAGAGGAGAGCAGATTAAGGCCATGTGGAGGAGAAGTAGCCAAGATGGCAGAATGCTGAGGAAGAAGCCAGTTTGTTAAGAGTTTGTGCAGGAGGAGATGGGGAACAGAGGTGAATAAGTCTGGTGAGCTAGAAACCTTTGATTCTAGGAAACTCGGATAAGTCAGTAGCTTTGTGAGCACTGAATGTGTGGGTTTTGGAGCCCAGTGTGTGTTTTTGCTTGCCCGCCGGGTGCAAGCTAGAATTAAAGCTGATGGCTCACCAGTTTTTGGCTCCTGTGTTTCATTGCCATCGGTCCGAATCCAATGCGAACCTGCGTGGGTCGGGCTGCTGTGATGGTGGCCTCGACTACAGGCTTTACAACTGACTTAGGTCTTTGTGAGGTCACCAGCTTTGAACAAAAGACTCCTTTAAATGTGAACTTTGGTATGGAGATTGTCTGTATACTCTCGCTGGTTTTGCTACAACAATGGCCTCTGTTCCAGGCCTGCCTGCCTTGGCTCCAGACTGCTGCAGTTAAATCGACATTCCATCCTGGTCCCTCATAAGTTGATTGCAAATCAAGGTCTTGAACAAGTGTATCTGCTTCATAGGTCACAAGCTGCATCTGAAACTTTAACTGCCTGGGTGTCTGAGAAATGTAGTTTTGGCGGGTTCTAGCCTCTGCAAGAGCAGAGAGCCTGGAATGGGTGCTGGGCAAGTGTAAAGCCAGTAGTCGCGGCCACCATCACAGCAGCCTGACCCACGCAGGTTCACATTAGATTCGGACAGATGGCAATGAAACAACGGAGCCAAGAACTGGTGAGCCATCAGCTTTAATTCCAGCTTGCACCCGGCAGGCAAGCAAAAACACACACTGGGCTCCAAAACCCACACATTCAGTGCTCACAAAGCTACTGACTTATCCGACTTTCCTAGAATCAAAGGTTTCTAGCTTACCAGACTTATTCACCTCTGTTTCCCATCTCCTCCTGCACAAACTCTTAACAAACTGGCTTCTTCCTCAGCACTCCGCCATCTTGGCTGCCTCCTCTCCTCCACGTGGCCTTACTCTGCCCTCCTTTCTAATACTAATCTCAGGAACTCAGGAACCAAGAGAGAGAGCAAGCTCCCGGGCTGCCCCAGTTTATAGCATAGATAATCCAAACCTTTAATCCAATTATACACACAAGAAAGTCTCTGATAATGGGATTCTTCAGGAGAGTGCACCACCCTACATCATCCAATCAGTCAAGGGTGTGGAGAAGAATTTACTCTTAAAACCAAGCCTTAGGCCATAAAGACCTGGCCTGCTTACATTACAGCCTTTCCCCACACCCATCCCAAGCATAAGGGCAAATAATATCACCTGGGTGATGGGCTCCCATGTGGGCAGCTCCATCTTTAACAAAGTGAGCATATTATATTTTATCTGCCCAACAGCAAGGCAACTGACTGACCCCACCACCCTGATGACTAAGCCAGGTTCACCCCATCTGCACTGTGAATATGGGGACTTGTAAAGCCAGTAGTCACGGCCACCATCACAGCAGCCTGACCCGTGCAGGTTCGCATTGGATTCGAAGAGTCGGTAATGAAACAGCAGAGCCAAGAACTGGTGAGCCATCAGCTTTAATTCTAGCTTGCACCCGGCGGGCAAGCAAAAACACACACTGGGCTCCAAAACCCACACATTCAGTGCTCACAAAGCTACTGACTTATCCGACTTTCCTAGAATCAAAGGTTTCTAGCTCACCAGACTTATTCACCCCTGTTTCCCATCTCCTCCTGCACAAACTCTTAACAAACTGGCTTCTTCCTCAGCACTCTGCCATCTTGGCTACTTCTCCTCCATGTGGCCTTAATCTGCTCTCCTCTCTAATACCTCAGGAACTCAGGAACCAAGAGAGAGATCAAGCTACTGGTCTCTCCCAGTTTATACCGTAGAATCACTTTAATCCAATTATACAAACAAGGAAGTCTCTGTATAATGGTATTCCTCAGGAGAGTGCACCACCCTACATTATCCAATCAGTCAAGGGTGTGGAGAAGAGCTTACTCTTAAACTAAGCCTTAGGCTATAACGACCCTGCCTGCCCACAGCCTGTCCCAGAACATACATTAATATCAACGAACTTCCATGTGGGCAGCACCATCTTCAACAAAGTGAGCATACTATATTTTATCTGCCCAACAGGGCTCATTCCCATGGTCCTGGCAGCTTTCTGTCCCGCATGCCAGGCTGGGGCAGCTGGAAACCACAGACAGTTTTCCTTTGCAGATCCTGCATTCAGGGGTGAGTCGTTGCCTCTTCCTCCCCACCTAACCCCCCGAGGTTGGGTGGGTTTAACCTGACAGAGACTTGGAAGTGCTTGCAGGAAAAACTCATCAGAAGAGTTGACATGTGGACTCCGACCCCCGAAAGTGAGTGGGCCCTGGTTGTTTTGCTCATTTTCACAGCTGCAGTGTCAACACAAAGCTTGACATGTGGTAGGCACCCAGTAAATATGTATAAAATAAATAAATGAATAATAATAATAATTAAAAAAAATGGCAGGGAGCCCTTTAACTTTAAATCCTTGACAGATGCATCGGAACTTCTGTGTGTTTAACGAGTGCTCCTAACACTTGATATGTGCCAGGCGCTGCTCAAAGTGCTTCACAAATACGCACTTGTTTCACTACTCTAGGATGGACTACTCTTAATCCCATCTGAGATCCGATGTACAGGGAAGTCATGTTATTTGCCCAAAGTCCCACAGATAAGAAGTGGTGGGGCAAAAAGTCCACTGGACTGGGTTGCCCCAAACATCCTCTGTTGTTATAGGACTTATCTAGTACTGATTTGGCCCATACAGACAGTCCTGCATGCCTACAGGTGATCATATGAAAATGAGAGTGTACAATAGGTACATAGGGTTTGTTGTGAATATACCGACATCTACCTGTCCTTATTCCCTCTTAATACTGTTTTCCAGCCTCTTCCAGTCTTTTCCAGGCTATGCCTGTTCCTGTCTTCTTCCCTATGTCCATCTCCCGTCCCTGTGCTGCACTGGGTTTCTTTGTAATTAGTTTCTGGTAGGTCTTTCAGGTGCTCCTCTGAACTATCAGGAAGCTACGCTTGCTTGAATGAATCGCAACACAGCCATGCGGTCTGGGGTGCCTGCCACCCACCGTCCTTCTGGTTCAATCTAAGCTGGAGACCACTGATTGCCCTGACTGTAGTGGTGTCCCAGAGCACTGTGGTTTCTTATGGAAGGAAAGGTTGGGAAGTCCATGACAGCAGCACGGAGCACTCTGTCTCCCACTGTCCAGTTGGTCCAGCTGCCAATCTTCTCCTTGGTCGCTTTATTTTAGGGGAATGGATGCCTTGGGGAGGCAGAGACAGAGTGCTGTCAAACTCTTCTGGCGTGATGTTTGCAAATGCTCTGCGGAGCTGGCTCTTCTGACAGGGGCAGCACAGATTATTTGCAAAAACAACATACTGCACTGGCATCCTCATGGATAACGCAGGGTGTGGAGAGAACATGCTCTTTGCCAGCACAAACAGCAGGATGGGGGAGTAGGGAGGCGAAGGACGGGGGAGGGCGGGGAGAGTGTGCTGTTTCTTTAGACTTCATTTCATACATACCCTGTCTCCAAGCAGGTCAGCTGTTCCCAAGCTTAGATGGACCTCTTGAGGCACCTTCTTTCCACAAAGGCACCTGGTAATGAAGGAGCCCTTCTGATAGCTGACTGCTGGCTCTCCTGCTTCAGTGCTACCAACTCTGGTTTCCATGGAAGTACAGCCCAATATGCTTCAGAATCAGATACAGGGGAAACGCCCACCATGCACAATGAGGCCCCTGACAAAAGAGTTCCCACACCATGAGGGGATCGAAGCTCCCCATGCCCAGGTTTAGAAGAGGCCCTCTGCAGACCTAGTGGGCTCTTAACCTGTTAGCTCTTGACCTTCCTCTCTTTGAGTCGCAAAGCTACATATCCTGCTCTGTCCCTTTGAAGCATATTTTTTTTCCCCTTGAATTTTTTTCTCCCTTTGGTGTTTACATGAACTGGTTGAACCCATCACGTGGTGAGTCCGTGTTTATGTTTGCAGAAGCGCTGCTGGGGGAAGTTCTGTCTGTATAGAGGTCACCCCATCTCCTAGGTTTGGCTGCAGCCCCATGCGGGGGTTTCGGCAGCAGTAGTAGAGCACATAGCAGGGCCACCTCCCCCTCTCAGTACTCCTCTGCCTCAGGTTCCAGGCTCTTGGTGCCAGTGGCTGCCTGCCTTCTGGAAGAGGAGGAGGAGGCAGACTCTTGGGCAAAGTGAGGCCATTTTCCTTCCTCCTCACCCTCAACCCAATCCAGGATTTTCCTAGGATTTGTCTGTCCCCTTTCTTAGAACTTAACTGCGCTCTATGGTCTTGAGGGTAGACTTGGGTTGTGGGGTAGATGGTAGAGTGTAGAGATGGGCTGCTCTGGGGCCAGTCTCCACTCTCCTGGGCTGACAATGCAGTTAGTATTCTAGGGTGGTTGAGACCAGGGATTTTGTAGCCAGACAGAAGTGGGCTGGAGTCATGCCTTTGCCAGTGACTACCTGTGTGGCCTTGGACAACACCTCTATAGCTGTTTCATCATCTTAAATGAGTATAACAGCGCTTACCCCTTAAGATTGTTAAAAGGATTCATTTAGGTCATGCATACAAAATGTTTTTCATTGTGATGATGATAATAATAACTACCTTAGCAGTTAGAATTGGCAACTTTCCCCCATTCTTGTTTCCTTTCTCTATTAGACCAGTGTTTCTCAACATTTTTTTCACTATGATTCTCGTAAGGAACCTTTCTGAGCAATGATTTTCTTATCATTTACTGCTCTCCCCTATATACTCTATCTACTCATGTACTGTGATCCTTTGGAGGCTATAAATCATGGTAATATCTAAGATATTTTTAATCCCCCCCACCAAGAAGCAATTTTCACAATATTATCCCCATAGAAAATACATGTATTAGAGAGAGGCGTTATTACCTGGGAATCATACAGGTTATTATTAAGGTCTTTTAATTAGATGACAAAGAAGGTAAATCCCAGTATAACACATTTTGGGGATGGCTGTCCATAGAGCCACAGAGAAACCAAATGCTTGTTGGACAATAATGAGCACCTACTGAATACAAGGATGGGGACGAGCCTTTCTCATTATGGTTTAAATTGCACCCCTTTTCCTCCTCTCCTCCATTCAATGTGTGTCTTTGAGGGATCCCTTCCTGGTGGGAGGATTAGAGGATGTATATTCACTTGTGTTTATGGGACTGGAGGTTATTCCTCTGTCCTGAAGACCCCGTGATGACCAACATGCTGATATTGACTGCATGACTGCATCTATAGTTCTACATGAGACAGTACAGCATAGGACTGATTTAGGGAGCTAAGACCACTTTGTGTGGGAAAGAAAGAAGGGTTCCTGAAGGAGAGTAGCATTTAGCATACTGTGGCTTGAAGAAGTGAGGGCTCGAGGCTGTGAAATGACCCAAGTGCAGGTGGGTCAATGCAGAGATGGGGTGAGGCCACCTTCAGAGCTGGGTACACCAGGCTCTGCCCAACTCCAGGGGAGCCATTACATAGACTATTAGGTGGACAGTGCTCCCAGGAGCGGTGCAATATGGCGGCCCTGCACAGATGGCCTCTTCCTTGTGAAAGTCTACACTTCAGACGACTTCCCCTCAGAAATAATTGGGAGAGTCCATGTTCACAGTTCACTATAAGTTTGTCCAGCCAAAATGATCATTCCCTTTTTAGTTTTCCCCAATTCTGTATCAACTAAATTTGCATACACTGTAACTGCCCTTTGGTGTGTTAACCTTGTAGTGGCCAAGGAAAAGGGAGGGGCTTGTTGCCCCATCTCTACTCTTTCTGAGTTCCAGCAAATACTTGGTGTGACCAGGAAGCCTGTGGCAGATTATTTTGAAAGGACACATGCATATGCATAATGTTTGATCTTGCAAATCCCTACCTTGGCCAGGCTCTCTTGAGAAGGAGTGCACTATTGGCTGTAACTCCTGAGCCACAGTCATGCCAAAGGCTTGCTGCATGCCAAGCAGGGTGCTAAGTGCTTAGATTTACATTCTTGGGCTGCAATATAGATAATGGTGATACATGCATTATTTAACTTCTAGTTTAAAATTTTTTTCCAAGCCAGGTTGGCAGTGTGACATCTTGGTCCTTTGTATCTCGGGCATCTTATGGAATCTGCTGGAGAGGTTTTAGTAACTGCTGCTTCTGCATGAATGTGCTCATTAGCTTCTCTCTTGGAAGAAAATATTGCTTATGAAGAGGGAGATCTTGATGGCTGAGAGAAGAAAGGACACAGAAAAGGAAGGTTGGGAACAGGGGATGCAAATGCTGGCACTTTATGGTCCTGCTTATAGCCAAAGCTGTTTTAACCTTTCCTTCAATACCACATTCGCCTTTTGACCTCGCCCACTCCAAATGTTTTGAGGTCTTTGCTCTTTCCCCATATCTCAGCTGTTTCCCCTTCTCTGAAAATTTCCTTAGAGACCTGTTCTTGATGTGTCCCCACCCTGCACCCTCTACCCACCATGCTTCTCTACCTGCTGCATGGTGCCATACTATACACTAAGAATCAAGGCAGTCCTGGTGGGAGGTCATCATCACTCCAAGGCAGGATGCATCTTGGTGCTGTGTGCAGGGAAGGGACATGCTGCTGAGGCTGGGAGGGCTCACAGACTGATGCTATGAATATGAACATGGAGTCATGCAAAGCTGGCTACAGTCTTAACTTGCCGAGACTCTGTGCAGGCCATTTAGGACGGCTGAACCCAAATGCCTTCATCTACAGAAGGGGGAATTTTCAAGATGATCTTTGAGATCTTTATTCCAGTTCTTAATACGTTAGGACTTTTAAAAAATTAGTTGAAAGGAACATCAACTCCTTTTCCCAACAGTGTCTGTATCTCACTTATCAACCACTTAGGCTCACAACGGCAAGTGAAAGTCTACACTTTCACTTGAGGACATGAGTTGTCCTGCAAGCTAGAGATGACAATGGCTTTAATCCACACTTGCCACCACCTGTTCATTCTTAGTTACGAGAGTACTTACCCATGAGCAGCTGGGTACGGTGCCTGAGAGCTCAGAAACTGAAGGTGGAACCTGTGTGTAAAGTCAGTAGCCACAGCCATCATCACAGCCGCCTGACCCGTGCAGTTTCCCATTAGATTCGGACAGTCGGTAATGAAACAACGGAGCCAAGAACTGGTGAGCCATCAGCTTTAATTCTAGCTTGCACCCGGCGGGCGAGTAAAAACACACACTGGGCTCCAAAACCCACTCATTCAGTGCTCACAAAGCTACTAACTTATCCGAGTTTCCTAGCATCAAAGGTTTCTAGCTCACCAGACTTATTCACCTGTTTCCCATCTCCTTCTCTCTGCACAAACTGGCTTCTCCCTCAGTACTCTACCATCTTGACTGATTCTCCTGGCCTCCATGTGGCCTTAATCTGCTCTCCTCTCTAATACCTCAGGAACCAAGAGCGAGCAAGCTCCCGGCCTGCCCCACTTTATACTGTAGAAATCCAAACCCTTAATCCAATCTACAAACAAGAAAGTCTCTGATACAAAGTCACTCATCTGAGGCACAAAGGGATTCCTCATGAGAGTGCACCACCCACATCATCCAATCAGTCAAGGGTGTGGAGAAAAGCTTACTCTTAAAACTAAGCCTTAGGCTATAATGACCCGGCCTGCCCACAGCCTGTCCCCCAAAACACATTAATATCAGCAGACTTGCATGTGGGCAGCGCCATCTTTAACAAAGTGAGCATAATATATATTATCTGCCCAACACTGTGTCAGGAATGAGTTTGGCCAAGAAGGGAAGGTGAGAGCACCAGTCATTAATGGCATCAGTCAGTTCCTGAAACCTCCAATCGTAACTGCATAACCATGGGAAACTTCATTCTCCTCCCATCCCAGGCCGTTAGGTAACTAACTTTGGGGGAAAAGAACCTCTTTTCTTCCAAACAGTGATGACTTATTTTTGCTTTTTTTGGTCCATTTACATCTTGAGCCTTCCCTGAGCTCTGCGGGCCATGATGAAACTGACCCAAAGCTCCTGGTGAGTTGCTCCATGAGGACCTTATAGAGTTGGGTTTTTTGGGTTCCTTTTGTCTTTTTGGACCCATCTGGAGTCAGCTGATGACTCTTTGAAGGTTGGAGAGAAAGGAAGAGTGAACTCAGAGGTGGATTTAATGGTGGGCACACTGGCACGTGCCCTGGGCCCCGACTTCTGAAGGGCCCCGCAAAACCCCAACTTTATACTTTTTTCTAATGACACCAACATTGGTTTCATATGTGCAATTTTAATATTAACAGTACATAATATTTTTTATTTATTTAAAAATATGGTTAACATGTATTTTTATTTTCCCTCTCTCTCTTTTGTTTAAGGGTCCCAATATTTTCTTCTGCATCCAGGGCCTTAACCAACCTTAATCCACCTCTGGGTGGACTTCTCTCTTGGTCTTAATACGGCCTCCCTGTTCTATGGACCAGAAAAGGAAGTTGAGTGGGAGGATGCATCAACCCTCCAAGCTGAATTTGGCAGCTTTTCTGCACCATCCTGAACCTCCCCCTAACCCCCAACCTAGACTGTCCCCTCTCTAGGGATATCCCCTCAACAAAGCAATAGCTACTCCACCTAAGGACAGCCTTGTTTAGCCAGCACACTTCTGCTTCAGACACCACATCTGCCCCCTTTGTGGATCTCTGGGTAGAGAATAAGAAAACAGAGCTAAGGACTGGCAGAAACAGGATATGCTGACCCTTGCTGAAAGTTATACTTGCCAACAAATCCCTAGTTCCATTGGAAAAGCAAGTTAAAAAAAGTAAGTTTATTGAGGTTAACATTTGTTAACATTATGTAAGTTTCAGGCGTACAATTCTATAATACATCATCTGTATATTGCATTATGTGCTCACCACCCACAGCCTGGTCACCATCTTTTGGCTCCTTTTACCCTCTTCACCCTCCCCCTACCCCATTCCCGTCTGGTAACCACCATATTGTTGTCTGTGACTATGAATTTGTTTGTTGTGTTTGCTCGCTTGCTGTTAAAGTGATATTTTTAGGAGTCCCTCAATGCCACCTATATATTTGGAATGTACCTAGTCTAGAGAAAATGAGGAAGAGAGGCTGTGTATTTTCAGGAGGTGGCGGGGTGTGGTTCTAGGAAATGGAAATGTATGTGAATGTATTTCATCGAGGGAAGCTGGAGTGGAAGGGGAGATTCATTAAGAATGACTGAATGCTAACCCCCGTTGGTAAGAGGAGACACACAGTGTGCACCTCTTGGCATGGAGGAAAAACTGACCACAATTCACCCTGAACAGAAAAATCCAGAGAACTTAAATCCACTTTGGAATATAATTATCTTAACAGTCAGCAGAATTTTCCTTACAGCTTCAGTTTTCACTGCTTTCCTCTTATTTTATTTGAAACATATTATAATTGGAAGTAGCCTTGCATGAGCTTAAACATGGTAACTCAGGATGGCCTTTAGTCTTCCCTTTCCCTGAATCACCTTGAACCCCTTGAACAATCAATCAGTGCTCAAATTGGCCTCTATCTCATAAGAAGGCTGGATGGAAGAATGGTACCATGGAAATATACTTGTGGTGTAATGTTAGGGAAAAGAAGACATCACAGAATCCAAGAGAGTGTGAACTGGCTGATACTGTGTTTATTTTAAAAGGTATATAGGGGAAGAAAGAAACTAGAAGAAACGTACCAAAATGCTACCCATGATGAAATTGTGGGTACGTTGTTTTTCTTCCTCCGTTTCCCAAAAGTTTCAAAATGTACCTTTTTGCAGTGTGTCTGTGGCAGGCGGGGTTACGTTCTACCAGTCGTGCAGCCATCATCGGCTCAGTCAGGGCCTGTCTTCCGGATATAGGAAAGCTGGGTGGGAACCAGGCTTTTTTTTTTTAATTTTATTTTTAAGTTTCTTTTTATTTATTCATTTTAGAGAGTAGACACAGAGTGAGAGAGAGAGAGAGGGAGAAAGAGAGAAAGGGGGGAGGAGCTGGAAGCATCAACTCCCATATGTGCCTTGACCAGACCAGTGCAGGGTCTTGAACTGGCGACCTCAGTGTTCCCAGGTCGACGCTTTATCCACTGCGCCACCACAGGTCAGGTGGGAAGTTTTCTGGTTCAATACCTATCTCCTTTACCTCTGATTTTCTTCTAAGCAACGTGTGTGTGTGCGCGCGTGTGCGCATGAGTGTGCGCATGAGTGTGCGCGTGAGAGCGCATGCACACACACACACACACACACACACATTCCCTTTTACCCAGCTACGTGCACAGAGGGCATTGGAGTGTCTGGGAGAGATGTCCGTGCATGAGCTGTTTAAGGCTAGCCAGCTGGTCTCAACCCTCTCTCTAGCCACTTGAGATGGTGGGAACAAGGCGGTTGCTGAGTTGGATGTGGGAGAACTGCATAAACCACGGCTGAATTGCTCCTTTGTTCTCCTTCTAATCTAATCCTGGGGAACCGAGAAAGAGGAGTTTTCCTGCTATTTGGGGCTTGATTCTCCAAATCCCTCTGTCTTTGTCCCCACCCTGAGGGGTGGGACGGGGGAGGGCAGGTGGGAAGACACGAAGGAGAGGGTGGGGTCAAGGCTGTGAAACATTTAGCAATGGCCCACCCCTCACCTTTCTCAAGGAGCCAGGGTTACATTGACCCTGTTAGAACATGTGCACGGTCTCAGAAGTCTCCCCTCCCTGTGACTCCCTTCCCACCTCACCTGTCCTCCCACCCACAGCAGGGCAGTGGCTGAGAGCCAGGGAGCAGAGGCAGGCCTTCGTATGTCTGTTTAAATCTGAAATTCTCCTCACTTACTGGCCAATCACCATCCCAATCATCAATTTACCCCTTGGTCTGTGCGTGTTGATTTGCTGTATTTATCTTGTTAAAGCCCCATCCAGAAAGGCCAAATCCATGGTCTAGTTCTTATAAAAACTATTCAGCTTTGCTCAGGTCTGTGGCTGTAGGCGGCCGCTCCCTTAAGCTCAGCAGCGTCCTGGACTCTGGGCATTTGTACTCTTGTATCCACCAGTCTTGGATATAGGCTGCCCCAGGGAAGCGACCTAACCTCGGGCAGGGCAGCTCCCTTCTGAAGAGAGCAATTCCCTGTAGACGGCTCAGTTGTCCCAGTAGTTGGAGAAATTAGTGCCTCCACCTGAAAGGAAATCTGGCTGTGTACAATAGTAAACACCAGAGAGAGAATCAGTTTATGTGTCAAGGACAGGAAATATTACTAAGAGTCTTAGAATATTAATAGAGGTTTTCTAGGTGGGTGAAGGGGAAAGCCTAAACTTCTTAGCGTGGTGTAAGGACTCTTAGTTGTACGGAATATCATTAATTTTTTGTTTGTTTGTTTTTATTCATTTTAGAGAGGAGACACAGAGTGAGAGAGAGAGAGAGAGAGAGAGAGAGAGAGAGAGAGAGAGAAAGGGGGGAGGAGCTGGAAGCATCAACTCCCATATGTGCCTTGACCAGACCAGTGCAGGGTTTTGAACTGGCGACCTCAGTGTTCCCAGGTCGACGCTTTATCCACTGCACCACCACAGGTCAGACTCGGAATATCGTTAATTTTTGAGTTTTATTTCCTGCTGCTGAGTCTTAGCACATACTCTTCTTTCTGCTTGAAATACCCTTCTCTCTTTTCTGCCTCTAAAATTTCTTCTCATTCATGAAGAGTTGGCTCAAATATCAAATCTCTGAAACCTTTCCTCTTGTACTTTTTATTTCATTATGCTCCTACATATCTTAGTCCCATAAAATGGCGTTTACTGTGTTATCTCACTATGATTGATGTCTCTCCAGCTATAACATGATCCTCATAAAATAGGCATCCTGTCTTTTTCATCTTTATCTCCCCTGGGCCATGTCTGATACAAATAATATTTAAAGGAACATTCCTGAGAATAACTGTTTCTCAGGAATCTTTCCTCTCCTTAATCGCTACTTTATACTATAATTCTCACAGCAAAATGGAACCTGCTTGCAAATGACTTATTTCCTATAAAATAAGGTAATCCCATTTAATCCTGTTTATGCATTTATCCTGATTCTATCTTCAGTTGTCTTCATTTTTGTCATTTCACTTTTTATTCACTAATAACATCTTCTAGTTATCTGTACAACAGGATGTAGTGTCTAACCCTAGTTTCCACCCAGATGTTGCCCTTCAGATTTAGGTAGTGTTATCTCCTTGCTGCTGCCGAGAAAGAGGCGCAGAGCTCAGGAAACTTCCACATATGCTGCTTTTTTTTTTTTTTTTTTTGGTATGTGCTAAAATACATATAACATAAAATTTACCATTCTAACCATTTTTAAAGTGCATACAGTTCAGTGATATCGAATGCATTCATAATGTTATGCACCCATCACCACTGTCCATCTCCATAACACTTCATTTCGTAAAACCGAAGCACTCTGCCCATGAAACCGTATTTCCCCATTCCTTGTGCCTCCCCTTACCTTGGCAACCACGATTCTACTTCCTGTCTCTAAGATAAGTAGAATCATACTGTATTTGTTCTTTTGTGTGACTGAGTTATTTCACTTAGCATAATGTCCTCAAGGTTCATTTGTGTTGCAGAATATTTCAGAATTTCCTTATTTTTTAAGGCTAAGTAATATGTCATTGTAAGTTGTAAAGCCAGTATTCGTGGACACCATCCCAGCAGCCTGGCCCATGCTTTCTTCCTTCTGTCCCCCACTGGATATTTCAATGCAAATGTAGTATGGCGTGTGTCGAAGTGCCGCTTTATATTTGACCATTTCATCGATGCAATTTTATCATTGCATATTAGACACACTGCAGAACCTGCTCTCTCCACAAAGGCGAATTCCTCTGTCCATTCCTGCTGAAAAGTACGATACTCCTCATCTCTTTTTCTTTCAGCCATCTTCTTCATCAAAAGGGTTTCTGCAATTAGCTAGCTGACTACTTGATTAAAAAGAGGAAAGTTTACTTCCTGACCTCACAACGACCCGTGTACGTTATGCATTATCCAATAAAAAATTGGTGTTGTCCCGGAGGACAGCTGTGATTGGCTCCAGCCACCCACAACCATGAACATGAGTGGTAGGAAATGAATGGATTGTAATGCATGAGAATGTTTTATATTTTTAACGTTATTATATTTTTACTAAAAATTTGTCTGCGAGCCAGATGCAGCCATCAAAAGAGCCACATCTGGCTTGCAAGCTATAGGTTCTCGACCCCTGGTCTAGGTTGAGGTTTTTCTCGAGGATCTATCATTAGCTCGAATACTTTGGTTAAGATCCCAAACCTCTGTTTCTTCTCTGTACAGAATACCTGCCTCATAGAATTGTTACAAGGATTTGAGATCTTGTATTAAGTCTGCTGTCCGGCATACAGTAGAGGATCAGTAAGCATTTGCTTTTCTCTCTACCTGAACTCACGTGAGATGAGACAGCAGAGAAGAGACAGCTACCACTGTTAAGAATGATTCTTGGAGCAGTTCTTTTAAACAAATGCTGGACTCTGTAAGAATGTTTAGCGGCAGAGAGGAGATCTGATAGGGACCCTAGGAGCAAAAGTTCATAAGCTAAAACGTTACAGGAAACTGAGCTCTATACCCATGGGCAACATCAGGAAACTCCTTGGAACCTGTACATACTTTGTCTTTGGCTGTCCTACCACTCATGTGCATATTACAGTATTTCTGCCTACAAATATATATGCATATTTTTCAAATACTGCAAAGGTTTAGATCTAGCTGCTGATGTGAACATGAATCAATTCAAAAAATTCCTGAGACTGTCACTGCTTAATGCAGTAGGGACCTAAAGGCTGAAATTGCTATTAAAGCAGCTCTACTTCACCCTCTTGTGATGCAATGGGAACAGTGCAGCGCCGCATCAGGACCAAAGGCTGGATGTTTTCTAGGGGTAGCAGCTTGCTGCGCCATCTCGTGGTGAATGAGCAACATTGCACCACCGCAGCTCCCCGTGTCCTGCTGGCCTGCTGCTTCTCCACTAGGCTGCATTCTGGCATCACTAACTTTACCTGAGAGCAAAAATTTGTGAAAAGTGCTGTTCAGACAGAATCAAAGCCAGGCTGGGAGACTGGTTACAACAATATATTAATGTTACAAAGGATTTGGGTTGGGCATTACATTGCAGCATCTACAAAAGTGGCTCAGTATTTTACTAAAACAGTGATTTGCAACCTTTTGACTCTTGTGGGTTACAAAATAATAATTAAAATTATGCAGAATACTATTCTGACAAGAATAGATATGATTTTCATTTACTTAGGCCAAATGGCTAATGTTGTGCTGGTTTTGTCATCATTTTTAACTTGACTATCTAAGGAAAAAGAGGTCAGTGCCCCTCACTGAATAGTCAGGTATTGCAAATTTTAAGAATACTTGTGGCAGAGTGCTTGAAAATCACTGGTCTAAAAGACTTTTGTTCATTTTCAAGAGCACACTCATGGGCCGTTTATTTAATCACAGAAAGGACCATCAGGAAGACGCTGTAATGTGATTTTGAGAGTGAGATAGTAGAATGCCACATTCCAACATAAAGGACATAGGAACGTAAGAATTCAATTCTAAGGAATGAGAAATATAGAGTCACAGGCTATGGGTCAGGACTGTGCCACACCCTTCTAATGGGTCTCCCTAAATTTTTGGAAACACTTAACCTCATTCAGGTTTCCAGACCCATTTGCAATATGGATTTCCATTGTGCTGGCTTCAAAAACTGGAGAGGAAAAGAGCCTGACCTGTGGTGGTGCAGTGGATAAAGCATTGACCTGGGAACACTGAGGTCGCCAGTTCAAAACCCTGCACTGGTCTGGTCAAGGCACATATGGGAGTTGATGCTTCCAGCTCCCCCACCCCCTTTCTCTCTTTCTCTCTCTTACTCTATGTCTCCTCTCTAAAAAAATGAATAAAATAAAATAAACATTAAAAAAAACTGGAGAGGAAAAGAGACTGGCTTGATGCTGTCAATATTCTGGCAGGTGTCTCATAAGCTTCAAGAAGGTCGCATACAGATGTGAGATCACAGTGCACTTATGTGGTTCCCTGGCCTCCTGCATTCGACTCCAGGAGGTCCTCAGAAACAGAAAGACAACCACTCTGTAGAACCAAGATAGCTCTGAGGTGTCTTTTCAGAGATGATGCCACATGGTTTTTAGAGGATCTGGGGTGGTGAATATTGATAGAATAAAAGCAAACGTTCTTTAGCCTAAGAGACATCCTGAAGGGCTCCTTAATTTTTCCAAGAACATGCCTTTGTATCTATTTGTGATTCTGTTAAAACAGCGATCAGAATAGTTCCTTCATTTGCAAACACCCTGCTGGGTGCCAGGTTTTAGTTTGTATGTGAAGAATGCAGAGATGGAAGCCACAAGACACGGTGGCCTGTGCAGCCATTTCTGGAGCAAGTTACTACCCTCTGTGGATATAGCCATCACCACAATTTACTCCAGTACATGGCCTGGCTGACAACTGCAGTCTCCTCTCATGTCCTTTGACCACTACAGCCTCTTTCTTGTCTTACATGTCAAGCTCACCGTTTTACATGCTATTGTATGTCTCTTTTCCCCAATATTTTTTTCTAATGGATCCGTGGTATGCTTTCTGCAGGTTTCAAGCCAAATGTGATCTTGTCCTCAGGAGGCATCCAGGACACCGTACCTAAAACCACCCTCCTTCCCGTCCTGTTTTTCTTCATAGCCTCCTCAGTATGTGGAATAGAACATAATTCCTTTTGTTCTTTTCTCTGTCTCTCAGCAGAATGGAGAGTCCTGGTGTGTATAGTGTCTCACGAGACACCTGGCACACAGAAGGTGCTTAAGAATACACGCTCAGTGAATAAATACAGCATGGTGTGTGGCTTCTTATCACTGGACACAGCCTTAACCCATAACTGTGGGCCACAGAGACTCATAAGTAGAAAGAATGAAGAAAGGACACTGGCAGGTTATCTCAGAGAATCATCAGGAGACACCAAGGTTGTGAGGTCAATCCCAGGTCAGGGCACGTAAGTTATAGGAGAGTAAATTGTGGAAAAAACAAAGCATTGTGAGAAAGATAAAGATTACAACTGCTCTGGGAAACTGTGCGTAGATAGTGCATTGTGGAATGAGAGAAGTGTGGTGGAGACAGGGGCATAGGCATGAATGGAGAACTGTGGGTCAGTAGGAGCATATGGGTGTGAGAAAGAGAAAACTGGGGTCCAGAAAAGAGAATGGTGGGATAAACTGAAAATTTGGGAGACAGGAGATTCTGTGGAAGAATTAGAGGCAGGACAATCACTCAGTCAACTATGTTCTGAATAATATATGATACTTGGGACTGTTCCCACAACAGCTTTTGTCCCCTACCCACTTGTGCCCTCCACCTATACCCACTTATGTGCCGTAACACAGTTTGTGTACAGCCGAACCCCCATTTTCACGGCCAGCTCCTCTCCTTGGCCTCCGCAAGGAAGGGCTACCATCTTCAAAACCTCTTCCACTCTTTGTGGCTTTGCCCACCACTTCGCCTGTATCTGCCCATCTTCCCCAAAGCACAGTGTTAAACCTGCCCTGCTGTGCCCTCCTGCTGTGCAATTGGAACATTGCGGTGCTACACTGGAACCAGAGTCAAAATTCGTGACACATTCCAACAACTGGCGCCCTCTCATGGTGCATGGAGCACATTGCAGCTCAGCCTCTGCGTGCCCTGTTTCCCTGCTGCTTCTCCACTCTGCTACATTCTAACATTATCAATAAAAATACCCCAGAGTATTTTTCTAATGTTGAAAAAGTTGAGAACTAGAAAGTGATGTGAGCATAAATTAATTCCAAGGATACCTGAGTCTCACTTCTCAACACATGATGAGGGCTAAAGAATCAATTCCTGTCAAAGCTGCTCTTCTACGCCCTCTTGTGGTGCAACGGGTATATTGTTACGTCGCATCTGTACCAAAACCTAAATTCTTACAAATGGCAGTTGCTTCCTGCGCCACCTCGCAGTGAGTGAGCAACATTGCACCACAGCATCTCCTGGTACCGTGCTCGCCTGCTGCTTCTCCACTCTGCTGCCTTCAGGCACCAATAACTTTCCCTGAGAGCAAAAATTTGCACAAAGTGTTATACAGACAAAATCCAAGCCAGACTCGGAGACCGGTTACAACAAATTTATTAATTTTACAAAGGATTTGCACTTGGCTTTACATTGCAGCATCTACAGAAGTTGCAGAGCATGTGATTAGAACAGCAGTCTTCACCCTTTTCTGTCGTGTGGCACATAAACTGATTATTAAAATTACGTAGAACACTAATCTGACAAAAATGATTGTTTAAATTTTATTTATTAACACCAATTGGCTATTGTTGTTTTGGCTGTTGTCATTTTATTAGTTTGACTATCTAAAAGAGAAAATGTCAGTGCCCTCACTAATTATCCAGGTATTGAATGCTTTAAAAATCTTGAAGTATACTGTTTGAAAAACACCAGTCTAGAAGGTATCCATCCATTCCCAACACTGTGCTCATGGGCCAATTCCCTAATCACAGTAAAGACTCTCAGGGAGACGCTGTAACATGATGATGACAGTAAGCCTCCAAAATACTCTATCCTCACAGAGAAGAGATGGAAAGGCAAGACCGTGCTTCTGAGGCATGAGGAAAGTGGAGTCTGGGTACGTATAAGGGTCAGGATTTGGCCACACCCCTCTCACAAATCTCCCTGAATTTTTGGAAAAGATTCTACCTCATTCCGGTTTTGGAACCTTTTTGCAATATGAATTTCAATTGTGCTGGCATCGGAATCTGGAGAGAAAGAGAGAAAGTGTTGTGATGGTGTCAATGTTCTGGGAGGTGTCTTGCAAGCTTCAGAAAGGTCGCATTTAAGAACAAGATCGCAGTAAATTTGTAGTTGCCTAGCAATGTGTACTCATGTCCAGCCGGTCTCCAAAGAGAGGAAGATCACCCCTCTGTCCAACTAAAATTCCTCCGAGTTGCATTTTCAAAGATGATGCCACATGATTTCCAGAAGGTCGAGGGAGTGGAGTGGGTTATAAATAAAATAAAAGCAACCATTCTTTCTGCTAAGAGACATCTTGAAGAGATGCGTAATCTTTCCAAGAACACGCTCAGAACAGAACTGTGTGTGAGGTTTTGAAACAGGTGTGTGAATTGCTCCTTCATTAGCAAACACCCTGCTAGGTTCCAGGTTCTAGGCTGCATGTCAAGAATTCAGATATAAAAGTCACAAACCACAATGGCCTTTCAGGCACACATGGCGCAATTACCTCCGTGGTAATCACCAGCACCCCTGCTCCCTCCATTAAAAGGCTTGGCTGAAAACTGCAGCTTCCTCTCGTATCCCCAGGTACCACGGCCACTTTCTGCTTACACACCAAGTTCACCCTGCCACATGCCAGTGTACATTTCTTTCCCTCCAGATATTCTCATGGCTCTGGGCAATACTTTCTGCAGTTCTCAATTCGAGTGTGACCTCATCCTTGCAAAGGCGCCCAGGACATTCTACCTAAAACCTCCG
Organism: Rhynchonycteris naso; assembly: GCA_037038555.1. Classification (NCBI taxonomy): domain Eukaryota; kingdom Metazoa; phylum Chordata; class Mammalia; order Chiroptera; family Emballonuridae; genus Rhynchonycteris; species Rhynchonycteris naso. The sequence goes on along the minus strand of CM073004.1, from coordinate 18,180,503 downwards.
GCCTGCACGCTCCTGACTGTTTTTATTTGTAGCCTCACAACGTGGAGTAGAACAGAATTCTTTGTGCTTTATTTCTCTGTCTCTCAGCAGAACAGAGAGTCTTGGTGTGTGTAGTGACTCACGGAATACCTCTCACACAGAAAATGTTCAAGAACACATGCGGAGTGGGTAAGTACAGTTTGATGCATGGTTTCACATCCACTGGACACAGCCTGAACCCATAACTGTAAGCCATGGAGACTGATGAGTAGAAAGTAGGGCAGGAACGTCGCCTGCCAGTTAGCTAAGTTACAGCGTCATCAGGAAACAACAGAGTTGTCGGTTCAAACCGGAAGAAGGGCACTGGGGTTTATTTAGGTTGGGAGGAGTTTAGGTTGTGTTTGATTTTGCTTTGGCTCCCTATGAGTGTTGGTGTATCAGATGACATGTTGGGAAAAGCCAATTTGTGGATCGGAGCTTTGGAAAGTCTAATTATTCTCAGACACTAGCCCTGAGATTGGGTCATGGTGCTGTTCACTGCGGAAAACAATTTGGTCATCATGGCCCAGTGGTGAGAACAGTAGAGTGATTGGCAGTTGGTGGGTGGTGATCAAGGTTGTTGCTCACTACACAGCAAGGCACAAGACCCCTCAGAACAAGGATCCACCCAGCTCAGCCCTGGCCAGGTGATTTAGTTAGGCAGAATGTCTTCCCAATGGGCCAAGGTTGCTGGTTCGACCTCTGGTGAGTGCACATACATGAAGCAACCAAAGCATGCATAAATAAGTAGAACAACAAATTGATATGTTACTCTCTCTCTCTTTAAAAAGTGAATAAAAACCTATTTAAAACCATCCACTTCTAAATACCTATAGTGTTGAGATGAGGACCCTCTGTGACCACTGATATAGCGGGTGAGAGAGGGGTTGAACAGAACGCAGGTCCAGTTCTACCCAATCTTCGTGCCAGATGAGAGTAGAGAAGCAGCCTGCATACTCCGAAGACTCAAACTCTCTGGTCTTCGCCACTCTAACTCTCTTACCTGCCTAAATCCTCTCTCTTAGACGAACAGCGAGCTCCCATGAACCCGTAGCTTCCAAGGACGCCTCTCTCAAGGATCACTTTGCTCTGACATTCCAAATTGTCAGCTCAGAGAAATCATCACAGTGACTGTGGTCAGAGTGACTTTCAAGCCTTTTCTTTTCATGAGAAATATGTTTCTAAGAAAACTAAAGCGCCTGACCAGGCGGTGGCGCAGTGGATAGAGTGTCGGACTGGGATGCGGAAGAACCAGGTTCGAGACCTCAAGCTTGCAAGCTTGAGTGCGGGCCCATCTGGCTTGAGCAAAAAGCTCACCAGCTTGGACCCAAGGTCGCTGGCTCTCGCAAGGGGGTGCTCGGTCTGCTGAAGGCCTGCGGTCAAGGCACATGTGAGAAAGCAATCAATGAACAACTAAGGTGTTGCAACGGCAACGAAAAACTAATGATTGATGCGTCTCACCTCTCTCTGTTTCTGTCTGTCTGTCCCTATCTATCCCTCTCTCTGACTTTCTCTCTGTCCCTATAAAAAACAAAAAAGAAAAGAAAGAAAGAAAGAAAACTAAAGCTTACAACCCTCAAACAAACAAAAGACAGTTCTTCTTTGGCATAACTTGGAATATATAATTACAATGTGGACTGTAGAAAAAATGAAAAAGAAGCAGGAAACAAATGTAATTGAAATCATTAAGGCTGCTTGAGTCAACACAAAATTCTAAAAGCAAAAGTTGGAAGTCTCAAAAAGTCCCCATTGACTTAAACACCTAACATTTTTGCTTTCTGACTAGATTGCATCATATCAGAGAAATTTGGTTTTAAGTGGCTAAGGACTTGTTTTAATGGTAGCTCATCTTGCATCCTGGAATAGTCTTCACTACATGAAGACAGTGTGTGAATGTTACTCTGAGCTCCCATCACGAGCTACCCTGGTGAACAAGTTAACAGGTTGTTGGGCTCAGGTGTGTTAGTATTTGGTTACCTACACACTCGGGCATGAACTCTATTTTCATATTTTCGAATGCAGTTTGGAATGGGATTTGATTCATTTCCTAAGGGCCTGGAAATCCACATTAGAGTTAGGACACAACATGAAGATCACAGCACTGGTCTTTAAATAAAAAGAACACATTAAAAGAGTCCACACGGGTTGACTGGGTTCTCATCTTAAATGTACCTGAGTGAACTAGATAAACCAAAGAGGACTCTCTCGTACTCCCTCTCTCTCTGTCTCTACACACACACACACACACACACACACACACACACACACACACACACACACCATTTTTACCAACTAATGGAAAGTTGGAGACCTAGCCAGTGATGTGAGCATATATCAAGTTCCAGAAACTCCTGAGACTGTCACAGCTCAAAAAAGCGTGGGAACCAAAGGCTGAATTTTACTTAATTTGCCTTGTGCGCCTGCCTGTGGTGTAGTAGGAACATTGCAGCAATGTGTCGGTATCAAAGGCTGAATTCCTAACGAAAGCTACTCTTTGGCGCCCTTTCGCAGTGCGCCCAAACATTGCAGCACTGCCCTTCTGTGTGCTCTGTTCACCTGCTGCTCCTCCAGCTTTGCCGACTTCAGCTATCATCGGTAGCTTTACTGGGGAGCATTTCCTCTAAGATCTCTCACATAGCACAGTGTGTGCAGTGTCTTCTTGAAATAGAATCCTGCAGCCATGGCTGGAAGGCTGGGTTGGTTAGAGTTTCATCTCATGGCACAGAGGTTGCTGGTTCTATTTCTGGTCAAGGCTCATACAGAAACAGGTATATGTTCCAGTCCCACTTTCTCTCTTACTTCTTCCTGTCTTTATAAAATCAATAGTTAAGATATTTTTTAGAATATATTATTCTGTTTTGCTTCAGACACTTGGCTGGTCTGCAACTCAAATATATATTACTGTATTTCTGTCAACACATACTCACACACACAAATTTTATTTTGACAATGAAAAGATGGTGGAAGTCTCGGCAGTGATGTGAGCATGAATCAATTCCACGGATTCCTGAGAGTGTCACTGCTCAAAACAACATGCGGGTTAAGGGTTGAATTCTTATAGAAGGTGAACAACTGCATCCTCTGATGGTGCAATGGGAACATTGCAGCTCTCCTTGGGCATAAAAGCTGAATTCTTTTTAATGGTAGCTGCGCCTTTCACAATCTTGTGAACAACGTCAGCTCCTTGTGAAGTGCTATTCTGCTACTTCTCCACTTGTCTTTCTGGCATCATTAGTACCTTTACAGGGGAGCATTGGCTGTAAAAGCTGTCACATGGCAGAGCCATTTCAGTGACCACTGAAAACACTATCCTGCTTTGTTGCAGACACCTGATTTGCCTGCAACTCCAGTGTGTATTACTGTATTTCTCTATACAAATATACATGTATATTTTTCAAATGATGAGATGGTTGAGATTTAGGCAGTGATAATGTATCAATTTCAAGGATTCCTTAGTCTGTCGCTGCTCAACACATGTCAGCTAAAAAATAAAATTCCTATCAAAACTGCTCTATTGTGCTCTGCTGTGGTACAATGGGAATATTGCAGCGCCCATCAGGAACAAAGGTTCAATACTTCTTAATGGTAGCTGCTTTTTGCGCCATCGTGTGGTGCTTGAGCAGCAATGCAGCAACGCATCTCCCAGAATTCTGCTCACCTGAAGCTTGTTAATTGGTTGCTTTTACGCAACAATAACCTTACCCAAGAGCACAAATTTGCAGAAAGTCTTATCAGACAAAATTCAAATCCAGTAGGGAGATTGCTTACATCAACTTTATTAACTATACAAAAGACGAGGACTAGGTATTACATTACAGTGTCTACAAAGTTTTAGAGCATTTGTATACAACAGCAATTTTCAATCTTTTGACACTTATGGCACACAGAGTAATTATTAAAATTCTGAAGAAAACTGATGTTAAAAAAGTAAGTGTTTTTATTTATTTACAACAGATGACTATTGTTATGTTGGCTCTTCTCATTATTTTACTTTGACTATCTAAGAAAAAATAGGTCATTGTTCCTCACTAAATAAATATTACGTTTTAAAAATATTTGTTGCACACTGTTTGAAAATCAGTGTGGTCTAAAAAGAGTACTTGAATTCCCAAAAGCATGCTAATGGGCCATTTTTTTAATCACAGAAATGACCCTCAGAAAGATGCTGTAATATGCTGATGAGTATGAGATTGTGGAATACCACGTCCTGGCAGACAGGAGTTGGAAAGGCAAGAAAATACATCTAAGGAATGAGAAATGTAGAATCAGGAGCTATGGGTCAGGACCATGACATGGACCTTTCACAAGTCTTCCTGGATTTTTGAAACAGAGTCAACCTCATACAGGTGGTGGGACCCAATCTGCAATTTGGATTTAGATTAGTGCTGACATCGGAACCTGGAGAGAAAGAGAGAAAGGGTAGTGATGGTGTTAATATTTTGGCAGATGTCTCACAAGCTTCAGGAAGGTCACATTTAGAAACAATATCACTGTGAATATTGCCTGGCCTTCTGTATTCAACTTCAGCATTTCCTCAAAGAGAAAGTGACAACCCCTGTCTAATAGTCACTTATAATTGTCTTTTCACAGATGATGTCACATGATTTCCAGAGGGTGTGGGAAGTGGATTATCAGTAGAATTAAAGTAAAACCTCTTCCTGCTTAGACATACCCTAAAGGGTGGAGTATTCATTCTAAGAACATGTCTTTCTTCAGATTTTGTATGAGTCCTGTGAAGCAGTTGTCAGAATTTTTCTTTTATTTGCAAACACCCTGCTGGATGCCAGGTTCTAGGCTGCATGTGAAGAACGGAGAGACAGAAGCCACAAGGCACAGTGACCTTTGCAACCATGCCAGTAGCAAGTGACTACCCTCTGTGGATATAGCCAGCACCTCAATTTCCTCCACCAAGGGGCCTGGCTGACAATTGAAGCCTCCTCTCCCATCGCCCAGCCTCTCCAGCCTCTCTCAGTCTTACACCTCAAGCTCACTGCCACAGGCCATTGTATGTCTCTGTTAATACAGTTCGTTCTAATGGCTCTGTGCTACACTTCTGGCAGTTTTCACTTCAAATATGATCTCATCTATGGGAAGGCATCCAGGACACCATGCCTAAAACCGCTCTGCTGCACATTCCTGACTATTTCTTCATAGCCTCCCAGAATGAATGAGAAGTAAATATAGAAACAGCCCCTGAGGCAACAGGAGGCAAGGACAGGAAGAACTCTCCCAGGAAAACATTGGGAGTTTTGCACACACGTCCAAAGAGCAGTGTGACACACTCAAGAGATGACGTGCTTTTAACAAATTGTGAAATCACATCACAGAGAGGAAAACCGAAAAGCATGACACGGGTTGTCTTGACTGCTTACAGGGAAACAGAAAGCCTTAGATTTCAAAGAAACCCCTGTTGTCTAGAGATTCAAGATGCCATTTAAGCCAACACTCACTTTGTCTACACCTGCACTCAAAATGTAGTCTTCCTTTTTATTCCACTTCAAGGCAAAGATGGGGCCTTTGTGCTGGCCCAAGTTGCTGGACAGGTTATCTGATGGGTAAGTCAAACGACAATAATAAACACGTCAACTTCAAAGCCAGAGTCGGTCCAATCCACGTTCCAGCACCAGAGTTCCTCTCTTTGGACCCCAACACAAGGGAGGCCGGTCTTACCATCTTTCGTCCATACTGTTGTTAAACCATCATAGAACCCAATCGCCAGCAACATCCCAACACTCAGTGAGCTAAAAAGAGACAACCAACAGACACAGCTCAGTAGGGGCAGCTTCTGACCCACCACAGACTACCTCTTACCCCAGAACTAGAATATTCTTCCACCAATAATTGGTGCCCTGTAAAAACTTATCAACCTCAGCCCTGGACAGTTGGATTAGTCATAAAGCATACACCTAGCATGTAGAAGTCCTGGGTTCGATTCCTGGTCAAGGCAAATAAGAAAAACATCTGTTTCTCCTCCTCCTCTCCTCTTTTTCTCTCCTACCCTCCCACAGATATGTGTCAATTAGAGGAATTTGGCCCTTGGCACTGAGGAGGGCTCCATAGCGTCCACCTCAGGAACTGAGAAGAGCTTGGTTTCTGAGTAATAAAGCAAAGTGCCCGATGGGCAGAGCATCATCTTCTAGGAGGCTTGCTGGGTGAATCCTGGTTGGGGTGAAGATGGGAGTCTGTCTCTGCCTTCTCTCCTCACACTGAATTAAACAAACAAACATAAACAACAATAACATAAATTTATCAAGCACCATTTGACTTCAGGCAGTCTCTGGGTTACCAAAGAGATAGGTTCTGTAGGTTTCAAAAGAATTCATAGGCACAGAAAAGTAAAAATAAGTACTATGTTAATACAACCATTTAAATTGCATTTAATACATAAATGTACCTGTTCCAATTAACATAAAAATGCAACTTTAGAACAAACCCACAGAAGCTCTCTTGTTCATATCCTGGAAACTCGATGTAGTTTTCATGCACATTTTTTAAATTAAAATGTAGGTTGGCTCGCCTGACCAGGCGGTGGCGCAGTGGATAGAGTGTCGGACTGGGATGTGGAAGATCCAGGTTGGAGACCCCGAGCTCGCCAGCTTGAGTGCAGGCCCATCTGGCTTGAGCAAAAGCTCGCCAGCTTGGACCCAAGGTCGCTGGCTCCAGCAAGGGGAGGCTTGGTCTGCTGAAGGCCCGCGGTCAAGGCACATGTGTGAAAGCAATCAATGAACAACAACTAAGGTGTCGCAACGGCAACGAAAAACTAATGATTGATGCTTCTCACCTCTCTCCGTTCCTGTCTGTCTGTCCCTACTATCCCTCTCTCTGACTCTCTCCCTGTCCCTGTAAAAAATAAATAAATAAACATTAAAAAAAAAAAAGATTAAAATGTAGGTAGGCTCTTGCTGGTTGGCTCATTAGATAGAGTGTTGGCCTGGTTTATGGACATCCTGAGTTTGATTTCATGTCAAGGCACACAGGAGAAGGCACCACCTGCTTCTTCTCCCCTTCCTCCCCCGTATTTCTCTTTCTTCCACTTTCCCAAGACAGTGGGTTTACTGGTTTGTGTGTGGCGCTGGGTGCTGAGGATAGCTTGGTTGTTCTGAGTGTCAGTCACATGCACTTAAAATTGCTCAGTTGATTTGAGCATCAGCACCAGACAGGAGTTGACGCATGGGTTTCGGTTGAAGCTATGTGGGAGTCTGTCGCACTCTCTCCCCTCCTCTCACTTAAAAAAAAAGTACCACAGCAAAAGTTACAATGAGGCTGGGAGACTTTTCTGAGTTTTCGGCAATGTGACTCATGGAGAAAAGAAGTGTTAGTGAGGAAATGATGGAATAGGCAGAAACACTCATAGAGCGAGGGAAATCTAAGGAAGTTAGAAAGAGGGGCGTGTCCCACGCGGACCGCACCTAACCCCACTGACATAACTCCTTGAGCGCTCAGAAATAGAGCCCCCGCGACGTGAGCCACCCCAGCGACCCTCATGGCATTCCACGCATTCCACTGTTGGCTGTCAAGGAGGCAGCCTGCGCTTAAGTTCCAGTCCAGTGAGGTCATGTCTTTGTTACTGGGGACGTCAGGTCCTTCCTCCCGGATACAGTGCCGAAGCACGAATTGTGTGGAGGCCCCATTGCTGTGCTCACTGAGGTTCTATACTGAGCAGTCAGCTCTCCAGACCTGCAGGAGAAGCCGGCACATTCAGCATTCCTTTTGCTCGCTGTGTTTATTTTCGCCATCCACTCTTTGTAACCTGCGGCTAAAACTGACAGGGCAGAGGCCTGACCGTGGCCCAGGGCACAGTCCGTTTTGGCGTGGCACCCAAGGAGACCTGGAAGGACAGACCAGCAGTGAACCCAAACCCAGGCATGTTAATGTTTTTTCCTCACTGGGTTTTAACCTCCCCATATCTACTGCACCGTGTAACTTTAAACGTCGACATCAGTCCCCACCAAACAGAGAATACGGCGTGGCACCAGGACTTCTAGACAATTTGACTGCACTCGGAGGCACCCGGAGGAGGTCTGCACACCTGGCATTAGCCCCAGGCTGGTAATGGAGCACATACTCTGCGAGGTGGCAGCCCAGACAAGAGAGAGCGGTGCAGAGACCCACGCCCCAGAGCGCCCCCAGCCTGATGCCCTCACCCAGAAGCCAGGAGGTCACTGACAGAGTTCCAGGCACAAGTGAGCACCTCGGACTCGTGGCCCCAGAGTCCGACTGTGCCTTGCTGGATGGTATCTCCACTTCGTCATCTATCTCCATCTGTTTCGAGTGATTATCTGTCGTAAGAAACAGGGGAATGTCATCGCCTGGGCACCTCAGTTTTACAAACTTGTTTTATTTTTTATTTTTCAAACTGGTTTTATTTTTAATAGAACATCATAACTGATCATTACAACCAAACCATGGCTTGTGTAATTTAGTAAATATGTCACGTTTATTTAAATACAGGGTGCGACCAAAGAGGTCTACCAGTGTGAAAGCTTGATCTTGTATTATTAATTAATTGTTGCATACGAATAACTGTAGACCTACTTTACCGCCCCCCCCCCGTGTGTTATGGTTATTCTGAATTTGAAAAAGGAATAGCAATAGTTACTATTTTTACGTAGGTGCCAGTTGATGTAGGACAGCCACCGGCACAAGAAGGGGCAAAGGTAGAAACAGCCCGGTGTCTCCTGCAAACAGCCCCCAGGTCTCTGTTCATTGGAGGGGATGAGGCCTTTTATCTTGAGCTGCCTTCTGAGGGGTCACCTCATAATCTGGGAAGCTCTGCAAGGGTGGATGCCCCCACGCTCTCAGAACGCCTTCCACCCTCTACTCCCACGTTCACACGTCCTTGTTTCCTTGGGACACATGCATGCACAATGTTCACGCACCCCTACACCTGCATACATTTTTGTGTGCATCACACACACACACACACACACACACACACACACACACACGCACGTACACATGCACTCTCTGAACTCAGAGCCCTCAGCAGTCTGTGCGTGTATGAGCAGCATGGGAGGAGCAGGCAGCTGCTCTGGGTAAAAGGTTGGCTCTCTGACCGATCTGCTCAACCCTGTCCCGTGGTCACATAACAAGGACACCCTTTTCAGGGACTTACAGAGACCAAGTAAGATGGCACGTACTGTTCTGGTGCCCATTCGGTAACTGGGAGCTCCACACTTATACCAGGATTTTGCCAATTTCTCCACCCGGAAGGCTGGGTGGGGGACTCGAGGCCTGCACAGGGAACACTATATGCTGGATGGTGACTACTTTATTGTGGATCCCTGCCACACACAGCAAGCTCACAGGGAGGTATGAGTCCCTAAAACTGAGGCTGTGTAAGTAAAGAACGCTGTGCTTCAGGACTTTAAATAAAGGCTGGGGCGTGAATCCTCTCGGGCCTGAGAAGACGCACATGTTGGGAATCGACTAGAAACAATCATGTTGCGGACAGACCCCGGAGGAGCCTTTGGCACTGGGAGATGATGACAATACACCAGAAGCCCTTACAGGCCCCAGATCATGTGGGATCTGTTCACTTCCATGTTCACGTGGCCTCTCCATTCTTTGTTGAGTTGAACTGGAAAACAGCTGTTGCAGTTGACGTGGTCACTGTGGCTGCCGCTGCTGCTACTGTCGCCACTGCTGCCACCGAGCTGGCCTGCTGCTGAGCGAGCTTCTACCATAAGACCTGCTGCCACATCTGCACCATATTGGGCACCACAGCATTGATGAGGGACAAGGACTGTATGGGGTGGCTGTCAAACACTGTGCCATTCTAAGTAGAAAGGCACGAAGCAGCTGTCAGCCCTGCGACTCTGCAGGGGACATTTGCAGCCCAGGCAGATGGGTGGGGAGGAAAACATAGAGCTTATGGCAGTGCAAAGGTAATTTTTGGTGTGCTAGGCTGTGGGCACAGTGAGCAGAGGGTGGTGCATTCGAGCATTGGTACAGGACAGGTGTGTAATAGCTGTGCTCAGTGCGGGACCCACACAACATTTGGTGTGTCACAAACATCAGAACTCTGCCACCTTATTCTATGGAAAAGGTGCTGTCTGATATCCAGTTACTTCCATTAGCAGGTGAGGGATACTGTGCCATGCCAGGGGACTTAGGCAATGCCTAGAGAGTGGTTTTTAACCTTTTTTGAGGTACCGAACCCACCAGTTTCATATGCGCATTCACCGAACTCTTCTTTAGTGATAAATAAAATATGATTTTTTTTCCAAATTCAAGACATAGGTATATGTTTTTATTGGTGCACAAAATGAGCCGTGCATGAACATCACCTTGCTCAAAGAACAAAACGAACAAGTGCATGAACTCATAACAAATTACGGTATTACTTTATTCTGGCCTCCGCGGCAGAGGCTTCTCCGAACCCCTGAGACCCACTCATTGAACCCCTAGGATTCGATAGAACCCAGGTTAAGAACCACTGCCCTAGAGACTGTTCTAGTTGTCACCACTAGGAAAGGAGATGATGCTAACATCTATCTGGTGGGTGTAGACCTGGGACATGGCTCACACCCTAGTGTGCACAAGATGTCACCCCTCAGAATGTTCTGACCCCCAATGTCAAAAGCAACGAGGCTAAGAAAACTGCTCAGATTCCAGGACAAGTGTGGGAAGTACCTGAGAGTAAGTACCCCTCAGTGCAAGAGGGCGTGTCTTCAGGAACATCCTTCCTGCACGAGAGAGTGGTAGAGAGAGAGAGAGAGACCTTCACCATGAAAAGAGAGAGAGAGAGAGAGAGAGACCTGCACCACAAAGAGCTGACTGCCAGGACTCCTCTCTGTCACATTGGATACAATACATCCTGGCTGCCTTACTTTAGAAATTAGAAACAAGAAGACACAAGTCCCAGCTAAAGGGGAACACAATGAACCATCACCCTGACTGACAGCTGGTCACAATTATGTGGATTAAGGAGACAATTTTACAAAAACATATAAAAAAGGAGCAGGTCAGCTGTGAGCCACCCTCAATCCAGGTTTTGGCCAACGCTGACCAACTGGTGAGCATGCCTGACTCCAAAACATATTCACACCCCAAATAGATGACTACTTTGCAAAGAGCAGGGACTGTCCAGAGTCATTTTAAACGTGTCCTAGTTTAAAATCTATAAGCACATGTCTCACGTGAAATGACAGCAAACCTAACTACCAGGGTCTCTCTTTGTCCTCTTCAAAAACAGGAAAGGTACAAAAACTGTGCAATACGCAAGGGACAGAAACCAGAGGGGCAGGGAAAATGAGTCGCAGCCTCACAAGCGCTGAGCGCTGGCAGAAGTCTGAGAGGAGGTGGCTCCTGTCCTTTTATTGCTTGTTTCTTTTTTGGAAGACCCCCGGATTTTCAAGGTAAAAAAATAAAAGAGGTTGCCATGTTTAGGGAAGAAATCAGCAGGAAGTCAGGTGCCTTCCAAAAATGTGGGTTTCTGGCAGATGTCACAGGAACACACGTGATAGAACAAAAGGTCCATTGCTCCTGTGACTTCGAAAGCCGAAGAGAAAGTGTAGGCAAATGGGACATGGGAGACAGGGTGAGAGGCAAGTCTGGGAGGTCTGATGAGACAGGCTTCCAGCAGATGAGACTTGGGAGAGGGGTCGCTGGAGGGCAGGACCCTCGAATATGCGGTGCCATGAGCACACATGGTAGGGCATCAGCCACGTGGGAAGAGTCGTGATCGCATATGGGGAAGACAGGAGTAAAGCCGTATGCTGGGTCCCGGTGGGACAAAGCATGGAATGCATAAAAGAAACTTGGATGAAGATGCCAGGAATGGCATAAACGTCACCAGAGGTCTTGGGCACCTTCCTTGGAGAATGGCAAAGAGCAAACCCAAAGGCATGGGTGGAGGAGTGGACAGGGTGTACTGAAAGGAACTGTTATAAAACAAAACTGAAAAAAGAACCCACTGGTGTAAAACTGGCCCAACAACACACTGAGTCCCAACCTAAAAAGAGAGAAGGGATTCATGCAAATATAACCCACTCCTAATTTATAACTCTGGTCCTGTTGTCTTACTGCTTCCACAACAAGCACGAACATCAGCCTGTCACTTAGGATGCTCTTGAGCACAACAGTTATATCTTCTCCCCCAATGCAGAAGACGGCTTCCCTTGGGATGTCTAAGGGTCTCTCGGGGTCCCTGTGTCACTGGCCAGTGCAGAGAAAGCAGGGAGGGAGCCATCTCCAGTCAATGTGCAGGTACACAGCGACCGCCCACACTGAGGTTAATAACACAGTGTGTGTTTCAGAGGTGAGGATGTGTGGGATGCTGTGACAATCGGCAGCTGGCCAGCCATGTATGTGCAAAACACTGGTGTGTAAGTGGTCTCAGAGCTCGCCGCCTGTGTATACCAAGGACCCCCACCACACATCCCTATAGAAGAAACCAGAGCCTGGCATGCAGGACTAAACCTGTTTGCAGAGCCCTGCAAGTCCCCAGGTTATGGGATGGGGGGTGAGAGCCTGGTCTCTGTCCCTCTTGGGGGAGGGGTGCATCTACCTTGTTGATGCTGATTTTGGCCTCCACATGCTGCAGCCCCTTCTGCAGGATGGAGATGAGCGAGGTGGCCGCACCAACGTCCTGTTGATGATCGACTAGCTGATGTGTCTCTTCGATGCGGAACGTGAATGCCAAGTGGAAAGATTATGCGGAGAAATGGGGAGGGTAGGCGGGAGGCTAAAGGTGGAGCCACGCCCACAGGGCCCGACCTGTGGGTGGAACCGTTCATCTCAGTTGCACCAGATGCCCAGCTCCAAACAGGGCATGGGGAGTGTTGGTGAGAATAGGGAAATGTAGACTGAAAAAAAAAACCAATCTGCACAGGATGGAAAAGTGGCTTGGAGGGTACAGCTGGCTCAGCACTATTTATAGCTAAACATTACAGAGTCAGCTCCATTTCCTACAACACCAAGCTGATGACAGGCTTTCTCCTGGGTCCACCAAATCCCACTCCATCCAAAAGCTAGGCAATGAAGTCTCTAGGCACCCCACATCTGGCTGCAGTGCACACAGGGCCTCAGCCGAAAACATGGTCTGGCAGTGTCCGCTGAGTGACTCACACAGTCAAGCATCCCAAGAAAAAGGGGCTATATTCTGGGCCTGTCGATGTGGCCTATCCTCATTTTGCCAAAAAGCTGAGAGTTCTTTCTAGGCTGGGAGACGCCGGCTCTCTCTTCTCCATCTCTCATGGTCACCAATGACCTCCACAGCTCGCAAAGGCGACACCTAGCCAGTCACCAGGTGCACAGGACAGTGCTGAAGAAAACTGGCAGGAAAGGGGGGATGGCTATGACACGAGCACACAGTGCCTGCGTCTTGAAGGGAGCAACTGGCCAGGCAGGGATGCAGGAGCTGCTGGGGGCCCATGGGGGTCTGCGGGCGATTCGGAACCTGTAACTACCTTCCTCATGGAGAGCACAAAAGGCTCCCATGTCTGGAGGTCTGGGCCATGGCAGGAGCCCTCTACAAACAGGCAACCAAGGTTGGTGGGGCTTAGTACCCGCGTTGGTCCTGGGGATGCCACGGGTACATGGGAGATTGCAATCCCTGTAACCTGGGGGGAGGGGCAATGTCAGAAGTCTGGGGACCATGGGTGTAGCATGGAACCACTGTGCTCAGTTCCCTAGCCTAATGTAGGCTGGGGCCCAGAGAGCCACAATATCCCTCAGAACTGTGTCATGTCCTATTTTCCATGGGTCGAACTGGAGAAAAGGAACCAGGGGTTTTGCAGGGCCCATAGGGTGCCCCTTTTAAGCCCCAGTGTGAAGGCAGAGAATATGCTTATCCCAAAAGGCTGGACACTCAGCCTTTGTCAGCATTACCAGCAAGGCATGCTTCCACGCCATTCTTTGCCAGCCCCTCATCTGTTGGGTCCTAGGAACCCCACTTGTAAGATGTCTTTCCTGTGGGCACACTCCCATTGCCCCTGGTTCAACTGACCTTTTGATGGGCTGCACGAGGCTCCCAGAAGGGCATCTTCACGTTGCCTCCCAAAAAGGCCTCTTCACGCTGCCTCCCTCCCGCACATGCTCAGAACATCACTTTCACCAGCCAAACAGAAACATATTCCATCACCTAACCTTGTGGGCACCCCTGTCTCTCTGATCCAAACACAGGTCGACACACAGTTCCCAGAATGCTCACCAGGTGAGGATGTTTCCTCCCGTGAGGAGGGAGCTGGCTTCTTTCTCCCTGCCTGCCTAGCCTTCCATCCCTCCTCTTCCCCAGGCCACAATTTTCTGTTCCCACTTCCGCATTACCAAAAATATAGAAAACTTGTAGTTTGTTTATTTCACAGAGAGCAAGGTAACTGTTCATAACGTGATGCTTGACTGCACAGGGACCCATCTGAGGCTCCTCCCCACTGCTCCTCTGCCCTTGCTTTTCAAGGAAAAAAGCAAAAGCCCTTTGTGAATGGCAGGCCATGCTTTTGTTGAGAGCAGAATGTTCAGAATAAAGGATGTGTGTTAAGTCACAGTGAGAACAAGGATCCTGACCGTTGGAACTTCCCCCACCCTGATAACTTAGAGGTTTGAAAAATTTTCTATTCCATATTTGGATTGTTATGCAGCACTAGTGTGAATTAGCCAATAGCTAACGGCCACATCTGCTTCTGTAATCCGCTTGCTTGCTTAGCTCTATAAAAGGGAAAACTGTAAGCAGCGGGCGCGACTCTCCTTTGCAGCCCCTCTGCTGGGTAAGGTGTTCCCGAACACCTAGAGAGTTCGCCCCTGCGCAGATTAAACTTGGCCAATAAAGTAACATCTTAATCCCTGAAAGTCTCCGACGTCTGTTCTTGGCCCGGCGAATGCAACACTTTCTCCAGTTTTCTCTCTCTCTGCCCGGCCCATGACCTCCTATCTTCACCATACTTCTATTATTTTCACAATACACTATGTACCCACAATTTCCCAAAGCAGCTGTAATCCTTATCTTTATAACAATACTCCGTTTTTTCCAAAATTTCTTTTTCTATGCACTCTGTGCCCAGGACTGTGATAGAACCCACAACCTTGTTGTGTTCAGATGACTCTCTAACTGTGCTAAGTGCCCAGGGCCGTTTCTTCTTTATACTCCTCAGTCTCTGGGGCCCTCAGTGATGGTTTCAGGCTGTGTCCAGTGGATGAGAAGCCACACACCGGGCTGTACTTCCCCACGCAACACATGTTCTTGAGCCTCTTCCGTGTGCTAGGTGTCCCGTGAGTCACTACACAAGCTGAGACTCTCCATTCTGCTGAGATACAGAGGAAAAATAAATTATGTTCTGTGCCACATTCTGAAGTGGCTATTAACAACAAAACAGTCAGGAGTGTGCAGAAAGGTGGTTTTAGGTAAGGTATCCTGGGTGCCTTCGCAAGGACGAGATCACATTTGAATTGAGAATTGCCAGAAGTGTAACACAGAGAGATTAGAATAATCTGTATTAACAGAGACATACAATGGCCTGTGGCGGTGAGCTTGAGGTGTAAGACTGAGAGAGGCTGGAGAGGCTGGGCGATGCGAGAGGAGGCTTCAATTGTCAGCCAGGCCCCTTTGTGAAGAAAATTAAGGTGCTGGATATATCCATAGAAGATAGTCACTTGCTATTGGCATGGTTGCAAAGGTCACTGTACCGTGTGGCTTTTGTCTCTCCATTCTTTATACGCAGCCTAGAACCTGGCACCAGCAGATTGTTAGCAAATTAAGGAACCATTCTGATACCCGTTTCAATGGACTCACACAGATTCTGAAGAAAGGTGTTCTTAGAATGCATACCCATTCTTCCTGGTGTGTCTTAGCAGGAAGAGGTTTTACTTTAATACTACTGATAATTTGCTTCCAACACCCTCTTGAAATATTGTGACATCATCTGTGAAAAGACAACTTGGAAGAGTCTTAATTAGACAAGGGTGTTTTCACTCTCTTTGAGGAAATGCTGAAGCTGAATACAGGAGACCAGGCAACCACAAAAATTCACGGTGATCTTGTTTGTAAATGTGACCTTCCTGAAGCTTGTGAGACACCTGCCAGTACATTAACACCATCACAACCCTTTCTCTCTTTCTCTCCAGGTTTTGATGCCAGCACAGTCTAGATCCATATTGCAAATGGGTCCTACCACCTGAATGAGGACTCAGTTCCAAAAATTCAGAAAGACCTGTGAAAGGTCTGTGTCATGGTCATGACCCCATAGTTCCTGACTCTACATTTCTGATTCTTTAGACTTGTTTTCTTGCCTTTCTTTTTTTTTTAGAATTTTATTTTTTTTAATTTATTTTTTATTTATTTATTTTTAATTTATTTTTTTACAGGGACAGAGAGAGAGAGTCAGAGAGAGGGATAGATAGGGACAGACAGGAACAGAGAAAGGTGAGAAGCATCAATCATTAGTTTCTCGTTGCCGTCGCAACACCTTAGTTGTTCATTGATTGCTTTCTCGCATGTGCCTTGACCACGGGCCTTCAGCAGACTGAGCAACCCTGTGCTGGAGCCAGCGACCTTGGGTCCAAGCTGGTGAGCTTTTTGCTCAAGCCAGATGGGCCCGCGCTCAAGCTGGTGAGCTTGGGTCTCGAACCTGGGTTTTCCGCATCCCAGTCCGATGCTCTATCCACTGCGCCACCGCCTGGTCAGGCGTTTTCTTGCCTTTCTACCTGCTCTCTGCCGGATGTAGCATTCCACAATCTCACACTCAGCAGCATGTTAAAGCGTCTTTCTGAGGGTTCTTTCTGTGATTAGAAAAGAGGACCATTAGCATGCTCTTGGGAATTTAAGTATTTCTTCTAGACCACTGATTTTCAAATCGTGTGAAACAAACCTTTTTAAAATCATTAATATTTACTTAGTGAAGGACAATTACCTATTTTATCTTAGATAGTCAAAGTAAAATAAATGAGAAGAGCCAACACAAAAATAGTTATCTGTTGTGAATAAGTCAAAACTCTACTTATTTTTTTAACATCAGTGTTCTTCAGAATTTTAATAATTAGTTTGTGTGACATAAGTGTAAAAAAATTTTAAAATCGCTGTTGTATACAAGTGCTCAGCTACTTCATAGACACTGTAATGTAATGCCTGGTCCTAGTCCTTTGCATAGTTAATAAAGTTGTTGTAACCAATCTCCCTCTTGGGCTTGAATTTTGTCTAAGACTTTCTGCTCTCGGATAAAGTTATTGTTGCGTAAAGGCAACCAAGCTAACAAACTTCAGGTGAACAGGGTTCTGGGAGTTGCTGTGCTGCAATGTTGCTCAAGCGCCTCAAAATGGCAGAAGAAGCATCTGCTTAGGTCTCCCCCTTCCCATCAGTTGGTAAAATAAAAATTGTGTCTGTGTGTTTCTAAGTGTGTGTGTTGGCCATAATATGTAATATGCACTTTGGTTGTAGACCAGCCGGGTAGTCAAAGCACGATATGTTTTGCAGACACAGAAGACAGCTGTGCTATGTGACAACTTTTAGAAAAATGCTCTCGGGTATTGTTATTGATAAAGTGAGATGGTAGCCGAGTGTAGAAGCAGGAGGTGAGCTGGGTACACGGATAGGCTGAGCTGCAATGTACTTCGTACAGTATGAGAAAGTGCCAAAGTGCAATTTGATCACAAATTTAGCCTTTGTTACTGCGCTGCACTGCGATGTTTTTATTGCAGTGCAGGAGGGCGCTGACTTTGTGCTCTGGGGGAGAAGGGCAGATAGAGAACGAGTGGTGGGCGAAGCCACAGACGATTGGAGAGGCTTTGAAGATGGAAGTTCTTCCCTGTGGTGTCCGAAAGCAGGGGCTGGTCAAGGCGATGAATCTCAGCTGTACACAATGTGGGTTATGGCACATAATGGGGTTTAGTTGGGGGATGTGGGTATGTGGAAAACTGTAGGTGTTGTGGGAAGAGTCATGAGTGTCATGTTGTATTCAGATAATTGTAAATGGAAGTGAGGGATCTGCCGCTGTCTCTCCCATAATGTCTTCTGTGTCCCCCAGTTCAATGTTTAGCCCACCATTCTTTGTTCTGACCCACAATTACCTGTTTCCCACAACCCATATGCTCCCTGTGGCCCACAATTCTCCATTCTCCCCCATGACCTCTCATTCTCACCATACTTCTCTCATTTCCACAATACACTATATACCCACAATTTCCCAAAGCAGCTGTAATTCTTACCTTTACCACAATATTCTGTTTTTTCCACAATTCTTTTTTTATACACTCTGTGCCCTGACCTGTGATAGAACTTACATCCTTGTTGCTTTCAGATAACTCTCTTACTGTGCAAACCGGCCAGGGCTGTTTCTCCTTTTCTTTACACACTTCAGTTGTCATGGCCCACGGTTATGGTTTCAGGCTGTGTTCAGTGAATAAAAAGCCACACACCAGGCCATAATTACCCACTCTACACATGTTCTGGACCATCTTCCATGTGCTAGGTGTCCCGTGAGTCACTAGACACACTGAGGCTCTCCATACATGCTGAGATACAGAGGAAAAAACCAAATAATTATGTTCTATGTCATGCTCTCTGAAGGCTATAAAGAAAAACAGTCAGGTATGTGCAGGAGAGCAGTTTCAGGTATAGTGTCCTTGGTACTTTCGTAAAGACAAGATCACATTTCAATTGAGAACTTCCAGAAGTGTAGCACAGAGTCATTAGAATAATTTGGATCACTGAGACATACAATGACCTGTGGCAGGTGAGCTTGAGGTGTAAGACAGAAAGAGGCTGGATTGGCCACAGGATATGAGTGGAGGCTGCAGCTGTCAGCCATGACCTTTAGTGGAGACAGTAGCGGTGCTGGCGATTTCCAAAGAGGAGTGTGTGTCACTTGCCCCATGCTCAGTTGCAAAGGCCACTGTGATTTGTCATTTTTCTTCTGTAAAAAATCTCACCTGCCCTGTTTCCTTGCATAAAGCACTTATTCCGTGCTGAAAATGTCCTTGTGACCTAACATGATACTGGGAGGAAAGGTGGGAGGAGGGACAGGGGGCAGGGGACGGCATGAAGAATCTTTCCATCAAAAGTTCCAACATCTTCATCCCCAGACTGCAGCTTCTGTAAATAGAGACCACACCAAACGGAGGGAAAGGTGGAGAGACAGGCAACTTTAGAGAAGAAAGCAAACCTAACCCTCGCCCCCATCGTGGGCAAAGGTCATAGACAACAGGATTCCATCCAACAGGACAGCCACCCCACAGAGACGACTCCGGGCAACAGAATGTTTCTATTATAAAACTGCGCAGTTCAATGGTACAAACCTGTTTTCGAACATCCTTTGTCAGAGCATCGGTAGTGTCTGACTCATCATTAAGAAAGACACCACGCCGAGGGGAGTTTTCTCCTCTCCCGCCGTCTATCAGAGCATTTTGCTTTTCTTCTTGGTTTGGCACAGGTATATTCTTTCCCTCCAGTTTCAGGCATCAGAAGCTGTCTGGGCGGGACCCAGACCTCACACTGTCCCGCCGGTGGCTTTGTGCTTTTCGACCTGCCCACCCCATATGGTAACCACACTCCCTGCCTCCAGTATGACTCTGTGTGTGTGTGTGTGTGTGTGTGTGTGTGTGTGTGTGTGTGTGTGTGTGTGTCTATTTCAAACTTCTTGATGAAAACTACAAAAAAGTATAGGTTTCCAGGGCCAGGGATGAGTGGATTTTAAAGTCCATGCCAATGCGTCACACCCACACAGTTCTGGAGCAGATAGGGTGGAGTCTGGAGGGTGCCACAACCCCGTGCCCACTAACGCTGGTCGCTGGTCGTTAGAATTCTCGCCTATCTCCCACATGCTGAGTGTTTACTTCCACAGATCTAGATCAAACACCTGCAATAGGAATGAGGGAGGGAGGGAGGGAGGGAAGATTGGAGGACGGAGAGAAAGAGAGAGAGAGAGAGAGAGAGAGAGAGAGAGAGAGATTCTGTTATTTTCCAATACAATGCAAAGGCACCTTCTGAGCTGAGGTTTGCTAATCATATGACCCGCCAATTCTATTTTATAAATAAAATTTTACTGTTACACAATTATGAACGTTCGGAGCAGCTCAAAAAACAGCGTCCACTTGCTGAGCATCTGACCAGCACACCCAGAGTTAACATTAACAGCACAGATGAGAAGAGCCAGGTCAAAGGCCAAGCCAGGAACTAACACATTGGTAGTATCTCAGCAGGTTTCACAGCTCAGGCCTCCAGTGGAAAGGCAGGTGTCAACTGAAACCTTAGCACCTGGGCTTTGAGAATTTGGGGGCTACAGCAACACCGGCTAGACTTCCCACAGCCCCCTGCCTTATGCTCAAGATAATCTCAAAGGCTAGATATCTCATGGGACCCAAGAGACCTGTGGAATGCAACATTGTGCCTTTATCTGCAGGTCTCCTAGGTTGACAGAAGAAGCATGGGGCTGAGAAGGGAGCAAGTTTCTCAGCCTCGGTTCTCGGGTTTCAGCTGCCCGGCTTTTCTCCATGCTGCCACATGCCCTCCACCTCTAGAAAATCCTGGGTGTTTCTCAGAGAGCTGTTGGATGCACTGGCGCCTACTTTGTCCCCTCAGGCATTCCAGCAAAACTCAAAGATGCTGCCATTGCACCAGTAGCTATAGAAGAGACTTCCACTCTGCAAAGAAAAAGGTCATCGCACATGAAGTGACGGGGTCTCAGAACCCTGTGGCGGTGCAAGGGCACTTCTCCCAGGAGCTAAAGGATTTTCAGCAAACACTCTGGTGGCTTTAGAAAGATGTCTTTTAGACTTCCCACTATGTGAGTGTAGCTGACCTCTGACTAACTGCCCTGGGAACCTGCCTCTCCTTTTCGGCTGAGGTCTCACATTCCACCGCCATTCTCAGACAATGTCTGATGCCGGTGAGGACACTAAGGTGGCGGGGAACTGGGGTTGGAGCCAGTCAACAATATTATATGTGTTCATGTATGTAAAGAAGGCATCCATGTCAGAGAAATTCAACTGAGCTTCACAGTGTCTCAAAGAGATTTGTGATTTACAAGAAAGAAGTGAAAGTCACCTAACCAGGTGGTGGCGCAGTGGATAGAGCATTGGACTGGGATGCGGAAGACCCAGGTTCAAGACCCCGAGCTCGCCAGCTTGAGCGCGGGCCCATCTGGCTTGAGCAAAAGCTCGCCAGCTTGGACCCAAGGTCACTGGCTCCAGCAAGGGGTTGCTCGGTCTGCTGAAGACCCTCAGTCAAGGCACGTGTGAGAAAGCAATCAATGAACAACTGAGGTGTTGCGACGGCAACGAAAAACTAATGATTGATGCTTTTCACCTC
Source organism: Rhynchonycteris naso (assembly GCA_037038555.1). Taxonomy (NCBI): domain Eukaryota; kingdom Metazoa; phylum Chordata; class Mammalia; order Chiroptera; family Emballonuridae; genus Rhynchonycteris; species Rhynchonycteris naso. The sequence continues at coordinate 18,159,247 of CM073004.1, read as the reverse complement.
TCTCCGTTCCTGTCTGTCTGTCCCTATCTATCCTTCTCTCTGACTCTCTGTCCCTGTAAAAAAAAAAAAAAAAAAAAAAAAAAAAAAAGTGAAAGTAATTTCATCAGGTTTTGACAACAGGCAGTACCTAATGTCACTGGTTTAAAGATGTCACTTTATAAAGCACCCATCACTGTTTCTAGTGAGCAAGTCATGCATGTTATTCCTGGGATGTGTGACTCAGCAGGTGGGCTTATCTTGGCTACAAGAGTCCATGCAGGGCTGACCATGATTTTTACCTCTTCAAAAGGATAAAGTTTCCGCGAAGCCGACCCTGGGGAGCCTGAGGTTTCAGTGGAACTTGGCAGTCAAACTGAATAATGTAATAACAAGCCTTGCAACAAGGGGGCACAAGCTCAACACAAATGCAGGCCAATGTCATCCCAGCTACAGGGAATCTGAAAGGCAGACTAGATTAAAAGGACAGAGAAGAGGCCTTGATTCCATTCCAAGACCCCACAACACAGGTTGCTGGCCCCTGGAATAGCTCTGAAAACTTCTCTCTTTTATTAGCTGGAGATCTGAGACCTGGCTGCCCAGCAAAGTACTTTCCACTCTCCTGCTTCCCATGGACTTCACTCTTGAGAGTGGGAATTCTCTAGCCTGACTGGTGGTGGTGCAGCAGATAGAATGTCAACCTGGGATGGTGAGGTTTCAGTTTCAAAACTTCAAGATCTCTGGCTTGAGTCCCCCCATCCCTTGCCCCCATCAAGGCATATATGAGAAGCAATCAATACAAAACTAGAGTGAAGCAACTATGAGTTGATGCTTCTCATTCTCTATCAATCTCTCTCCCTCCCCATTAAAAAATAATGGTGTCATCTTCAGGAGTGGGCTGAGATACCCACTGTGGCTGTAGTTCAGAAAAGACTTGGGGGAATTACCTGGGTGTTCCAGATATGCCCGCGCTTGTCAAAGGAACCACTGGCCAGGTACTTTGCATCAGGGCTTAAAGATATACTGTATACAGGTTCCTGGTGCTTGGTGAGCATGTGGGTGTAAACGCCATACTCCACGTATCACACCTGGGCCATGGAATTGAACGAAGGGCTAAAAGATGTGAGGAGACATCACCATGGAACACCATACTTTCTTCTAGTTTCTCAAGATGGTTAGCATACAGGGCGGGGAAAAAAGAGGTTTATAGTGGTGATCATTTGAGACAGGTTACTCTCTTTTTCTCCATGCTGTTATTGGGGAAACTGACCTAGGCCAGGTTCATCCATTCATGCATTTTCTATACCCATGGATGGTAAAAACTCTTGTAGGACATTTCCTACATCCCCTAAAATGTCCTACATTTCAAAACACAACACTGATCATTACCAATTGCAAAATTGATAAGAATGGTAAGTGAATAGGATAAAAGTTTTAATGTGATGGCAATAAAAATACTATCATACACAAATATGTACTTATATTCCTGAGACCTGCAAGTTTCAGTTCTTCTCAATTTTAAAAGAAAGAACAGTACACACTATAAAGCTGCTATTGTGCATTCTTTCTCTCCATGGGGACTCTTGAGGCAATGCTACACCCCTTTTCTACTAAAAAGTCAATTAATGCTTATCCTGGTTACCAGGTGAGACAAAAGCAACCTTGCAAGCCATCAAAACGTGATTCTGATATGTTCATTATCATCATCATTCGCGTGTGTCTTTTGTAGTCTCAGAGTTCAGCCTCTCAGCTGATGCAGGAGTTCCTTCCTTCCAGTGCTTGCTAAGGAATGGCCTTGGATCAGGTGCTTTCAGTAACAAGGGTCCTTGCTGCTGGGGTGACTGTCTGGCCACTGCCTTATCACAGAGATGAGGACTGGGTCCTCCTTACTGACAGAACTGTGCCACCTGTCCCCTCCCCCACTACTCCTTTTCTGCAGTGACAGGGATTAAACCTGCTGCTGCTTCCTGATAGTAAGACATTCCCCCTCCTTGCAATTCTGCCTTCTCTACTAAACACACCCCCACACTTCTTTTCATCATGGATTCCAGACCCATACATGGCCAAATGCAGCCTCTGAATCACATCAGCTTATTCTTGTGAATGTTCTTATTGATACACAAGAGAGTGGAATGTTGTGTTCTGAATGGGGTCCTCTGAGCGCAGGGACATAAGTTCTTTTGACTGCAGCCTAATGTGATGTAGTTTTGGGGAGACTCCTGTGACCACTTATAACGACCCTTCCCCAGATTGGTGCCTCAGAGGGTCACTAGGTAAATGGTTCAGACAGAACTGGCTAAGGCTGGGCACCCGCTACTGCCCCACAGAATTCGTACCACCTGCACCTCTGCGTTGAATAAAGTAAACCAAGTCCAAAACCTATGCTGACATCTGTTTTCTTTTTGTGTCGTAATAAAACCCTTTACAGAGCAAAGTGCCGGGCACCTGCTCACACAACCCAGCCCCCGACTGACCTGGGGGTTAAGAAAATTCTTACCTTGAGTGGGTGTCACTTGATAGTTCTATCTCATGGTGTCCTTTCAAGGTGAGCTTCCGTTTGTATAATTTGGAAAGGTGCTGACAATTAGGAAACATGTTAGCAAAATATTCTGTCCTCTTTGATACAAATAATGTTTACTGGTGACATTTCTTTTTTTTTTTTTTTTTTTTTTTTTTTTTTTTACAGGGACAGAGAGTCAGATAGATAGGAACAAACAGACAGGAACGGAGAGAGGTGGTGAGAAGAATCAATCATTAGTTTTTCTTGCCGTTGCAACACCTTAGTTGTTCACTGATTGCTTTCTCATATGTGCCTTGACCGTGGGCCTTCAGCAGACCGAGCCATCCCTTGCTGGAGCCAGTGACCTTGGGTTTAAGCTGGCGAGCTTTTGCTCAAGCCAGATGTGCCAGCGCTCAAGCTGGCGAGCTCGGGGTCTTGAACCTGGGTCCTCTGCCTCCCAGTCCGACGCACTACCCACTGCGCCACCGCCTGGTCAGGCAACATTTCGTTTCTCTTTGATGTAAATAACATTCACTGGCCATGATATTTACAAAAAAAGGACAGAAAAAATTACTGTCAGATAACCTTTACAGCCACCATGAGCAAACCTGCTTTCAGGAGCCCAGGGAGACAGGACCGTGGGCCATCACCCGTTTGCCTTGCTAGTATGATGTTGCAGTTTGGGTTGCTGGTGGCTGGGCTGGTCAGACTCTACTTTATGGTGTATATCTTTTTGCTCTGAGCCTGAAGGTCATGGACACACATGTCCTGCTTTATACTCCAGTTCTAGATAACACATGGGAACAACGTAATCCAGTGATGTTCCTGCAGCTGGGAAAAGTTCAACATCAGTCATTCTGTGAGTGGTCATTTGGTCTGAAGCTCCAGGAAATTTCAGCCACCTCCATGTCACGGCCCAGGTAGAAGGGTAAGCAGAATCCTGGGTGCACCTGTGGGATAACTATGGGAGATGGGAGGGTCTCAGCATGATTCTCTAATGATCAACAGAAGTTCATCGTTGACAGCGAGCCATAGAGTACCAATGGAGAAAATTTACATGATCAGGAAGAGTGTCCATGACAAATTTTTTAGTCTCAGGTGCTGTGAATGAAATACTACAGGGGTTATCTAGGATTAAGCAGCCCATGCTTCTAGACCACACTACCTTTAATGTCATGTCATCCAAGCAGGATACTAGCAACATCCTAAGAGGGCGTTGACCTCATTCTGAAAGAGGGAGCAAAAGATTTTGAAAAAAATAAAATCCCGAGAATAGGTATCTCAGTGGTCCAACAGGGGGCAACAGCACACAGTCATCTCTGAGGAGTGAAGTTGCAGTTACAGGGGTAGAGAGGCGCACCACCCCAAACCATTTCATCTTTTTCCTTTTCTTACTCTGGCTTTTCCACTTAAACAAAGGCGTGGCCATTAATATAAAAGTCCTAGAGAATCTTGCACACTGCAGGCATTTGCTTCAGGAAGGCTACAAAGAGCCTCAGATGTCACACTAAGGAATGTGTTGAGAAGTCAACTGGTGCCTGAAACTTCTGGACTGAATGTTGATGTTTTCCACCAAATTTAGAAAAACTGGGTATTTTTATTCTCTCTCTTCTGCAACCTGCTGTTAAACCCATCCATTAAAATGTTCTTATTTGTTTTTTTATTAAGATTATTATTTTGGAAATTATAACTCTCAGTTCTCAAATATCCATTTTACTGTTTTTTTTAAAGAATATTGTTTTCCATTAGAGAGGGTATTAGTGAAATTATATATAACATGTAGATACAGATAACAGGACAGCACACCACAGAGGAAAGTGTAGGAGGGAGTCAGGGGCAGTAAGGGTGAAATGGAGGCATGTTGTTGGGTGGGGTTAGGGTGTTATATTGAGTGGGACACTTGAATCCCACTCAAAACTATAAATTAAAAAAATTAATAAAAAGAATATAGTTTTCTCTTTTTCTATAGACATCTCCCTTCTGCTCATTCATTATGAGTATCCTGTTATTTATATCCTCATATGTTTGTCTAATAGTTCATTAAGTCTTTCTTCTGAAATCCACAATCTGGCTCATCTCAGAGTTTGTGTTTTCTCCTAAGCAGCAGTAAAGGGCTGTGTAGCACTTATTGTGTGTCCTTGAAAGGTTTTGACGGAACAGTCACAGCTGAGTCTGCAGATGTAAATGCACATGTCTGTGCTACAGGAGGCAAAGGTAGTGTTGTTCTGCCAGCGGGGACTGTGAGGCAGGAACAGGGGGGGGGGCATCTGAATGTATTAGCTGTGCACAGAGGTCTGCTGCTTTAAAACAAAACAAAGCATAGTCTATAAGCCTGAACTAGTAACATGATGAGAACAACTCTTTCCAGCGGGAAATAGCCTCTTGTCCTGAAAGACTTCAAAAACAAATAAAATCTGGACCTTCCTGACCCAAGGAGAGGACAGGGGTCAATATCACAGACAGCTAAACTGCAGGAGATACACTTACTCCACTCAGAAAAAACACATAATCTGTGGTCTTCCAGGGCCAGTAGATTGTAAGCACTTCCCCTGAAGCCCTGCAGGGAAGGGAAATAGTGTATTCTGCAGAGAAACTTTATAAATGAACATTTAAGATGAAAAGGGTTGGCAGAACTTTACTGATATTCATCTTGGACTGGTGATTCTCTTAGAAAAAATAAAGCGCCCCGAAGCCAGAGTTCTCCTCATGACACAGATTTCCACATCACAGGAGTCAGCACACCTGGTGGAATGTGCTTGGAATATGTCACTCATTCTTTGTGAACAAATAGACAGTAACGATTTCGACCCTAACGTCAAATATGAGAGAAACACACTAGACTGACTTGCTACCAGCTGTGATGGGCACAGATGTCTAACACAGATATCAAAGAAAGAGGTCCAAATCTGTAGACTGGCTCAGCAGGGACTGCGGAAAGTGTCTGTAAAGACTGACTTCTTAAGGGTTGGGGGACTCCCCTTACAGCGTAACAGAACATGTTCTGACCGTCAAGTTGGGACCTTGCCTCATAGTCTGTCCCCCGAGTATTCCTGGCCTCTACTTGGTGCCCTCACCTGACACTGAGAGGGGGCTGTGCTATGTTGGTCATGCTTGGATTCAGCCATCTCTCAGGCACCCCAAACTACCCGTCAGCAATGACTCTGTCCCGGTGCAAACATCACATCAGGGACATGTGATCAAACAGTGCACGCTCACTCTCACATTTTGTGCTTCCCTCTGTATGGAAGACATGGCCTGTGGCCTCTATGTTTTCACTGACAGTTTTTACTTTGGGGGTGGCTGGCCATCTTTCAGTGAAGAGGCTGCACCTAATGTCAAACGTGGGTCACAGGGAGCATAGGGTATCCAGTGTGAGTTTTCAAAACTGGAGTCCTTAGACCCACGGAACACCACGGGGGCAGCTGTGTCCATAGTACACAATGGTACGTGGTTAGCTTTTATGCATCTGTGCACTGATTCTGCTCTCTCGACCTGTGTCTGAGAATTTGAATTGCCAGAAGTTTTTCACCATTCCTTAACTGGTAAGGACAACTTCTGAACCAAAGCTGAACAAACAACATAGTTTAATCTGCTTTCTGGTTAGGAGTCTGGAATTGGGGTATAAGCCAGACAGAGAGGGCCTACGGAACTACCACACATCATAGTCTTGGACACCAGGTTTCAAATGTCTTTCCTGCTGGAGGAAGCTCCACATTGGCCTGTTCTGGGAGGTGCTGCAGTGGAGACCCCTGGACATGCTGGATTTTGTCCTGTGTGCCTGTTTTCACCTTGGCTGTATTTGTAAACAGATGAACCTGGGTGGGGTCTTAGAGATACCAACACAGCCGCCATGGGACAGCTGAAAGAAAAAAGAAGGCCACACTGGGCTTGTGACTTCTTCTGTGCTGTCTTTTCAATGTTTAGGTGTTGGGGACTCTGTACCTTGCAAACCCTGGTGCACCGCTCACAGTGAAATGGGTTTCCACTAACCAAGTGAGAGTCTACAGACACGATCCTCTGAGCATTCACAATGACTCGACAGGACATTTTATAACAGACTCTGAATTGCTGTTTCTGAATTACAAAACTAGAACCAGAACCAGACTCACCAGAATGAAACGGAAACCGCTGCTTGGCCTCCCCTGTGTGTGCATTCCAAATTACGGTTGTCTGTGCTCCACAAATTAAAAAGAAAATGTCAGTAACTAGTCCCCTCACCAAGCTTTCTGTAGAAATGTTTATCATGCAAGAAAAGGTAGTAAGGTCCTGGCCGAGGAGCTCAGTTGGCTAGAGTGTTGCCCCAATACACCAAGTTTATGGGTTTAATCCCCAGTCAGGGCACATACAGAAATCAACCAAGAAATTAATAAATAAGTGGAGCAACAAATCAATGCTTCTCTCTCAAATCAATCAATCAGTTAAATTAAAATAAGAAAAGCCAGCAAACCACTTTTCCTTCCAAACTAGCAGTATTCAAGGAAAATATTATTTGAGCCATAGAAGGAATTTTGTCTTCTAGTAAGCCTTCTAAAAACAGAAAAGAACAAAGAAACGGTTTTACTGCAGTATGGCTGAAATATTATTGTTTCAACGTGTAACCACTGTGTGTCTGTCAATGAGATACCTGGTACTCTTTGTTGTCTGGTCTGTGGAACCCCCCTCCCCCGCTCCCACCGACTTGTTAAAAGCTGAAAACCCCATAAAGGAGCTCATCCAAGTGTCTTCCTGACACTTTTCAAATGAAGAGTTGAGAAAGAAATGGCCATTTCTGCAAACCCCCAGGACAATCGCTGCCCCAACTGGGGACAGGAGACAGGGCACAGCATGCATGATATGCTGGAGTGAGGCCCTCAAGACTGGTCCCAAATAAAGGAAAAATGACCTTTCCCCCTTGGAAGACAAAATAAATCTTGAGATCTTCTGAGGATACGGATGTTGGGGAGACAAGGAAGTGTCCAGAGACAGCTTAGGGAACACACCTGGAATTAACATCTCAATGAACCAGAACTTTCCATTCTGAAAATCTGTATACCCCTGGTTGATGTAAATAATGCTCCTGATTAAAGAACTGGTTATGAACTGTGGTGCCCATACAAATTTTCCAAGGAAAGCGTTAGGGCCATGAGTATCTCTGAAATCTGGTTCTCTGCATTCTGGGTCAGTTCTAGACAACCCAACATCTTTAATTTATTTGTTTGGTGGATCAAACACATTTTTTTGTATTTTTTAAATGAGAAACTGAGAAGCAAAGAGAAAGACTTCTGCATGCTCTAGACCAGTGGTTCTTAACCTTTTTTGAGGTACCAAACCCACCAGTTTCATATGTGCATTCACCGAACCCTTCTTTAGTGATAAATAAAATGTGATTTTTTTTTTCAAATTCAAGACATAGGTATATGTTTTTATTGGTGCACAAAATGAGCCGTGCATGAACATCACCTTGCTCAAAGAACAAAACCAACAAAGTGCATGAACTCACAACAAATTATGGTATTACTTTATTCTGGCCTCTGCGGCAGAGGCTTCTCCGAACCCCTGAGACTGACTCATTGAACCCCTAGGGTTCGATAGAACCCAGGTTAAGAGCCACTGCTCTAGACCAAGATCGACCCGATATGCCCACTAGGGGGTGATGCTTTGCCCATCTAGGTCATTGCTCCGTTTTACCCAGAGACGTTTTAGTGTCTGAGGCAGAGGCCATGGAGCCATCCTCAGCACCCAGGCTAACATTGCTTCAATGGAGCCTTGACTGTGTGAGAGTAAGAGAGAGGCAGAGAGAAGAAAGAGGAGGGAAGTTGGAGAACTAGATGGGTGCTTCTCCTGTGTTCCCTGATCTAGAATTGAACCTGGGACATCTACATGCTGGGCCAATGCTTTATCACTGTGCCAGCTGGCCAGGGCCTGGATTGAACACTTTTAAATTTACTTACTGGGACACACCTGGCATTGGAAAGAATATACAAATTTACAATTCTAGTGGAATTTCATGTTCTGCATCAGTAATTGTATAATCTTATTGATGTTTACATTTAATTATATAGCCCAGACAATGGAAAATATTAAGTAGCAGAAAAGTTGGTAAGAATCTGTAATATGCCTGACCAGGCAGTGGCGCAGTGGATAGAGCATCGGATTGGGATGCGGAAGACCCAGGTTCGAGACCCTGAGGTCACCAGCTTGAGCGTGGCCCATCTGGCTTGAGCAAAAGCTCGCCAGCTTGGACCCAACGTTGCTGGCTCCAGCAAGGGGTGGCTCGGTCTGCTGAAGGCCCACGGTCAAGGCACATATGAGAAAGCAATCAATGAACAACTATGGTGTCGCAATGGAAACAACAAAAAAACTAATGATTGATGCTTCTCATCTCTCTCTGTTCCTGTCTGTCTGTCCCTATCTATCCCTCTCTCTGACTCTCTCTCTGTCTCTGTAAAAAAAAAAAAAAAGAATCTGAAATATACTTTCATCTTTTAAGGTCAAGCACCCACTGAAGAAGGTTAATGCCAACGTCCCCATAAACTCCAATTCCTCTCTAGTTATTGTTTTCTAGAACACTATTATTATTATTTATTTTATGGTTGACCAGTAAAAACAAACAGTGCACAGTCTGAAACGTGCACGTTCCCTGACCACACAGCTTAGTGTCTGGTAGTAAGAGTGGGGTCAGGTAGAAAATAAAAAGTGAATATATATTTAAAAAAAAAAAAAGTAAATATAAAAACAGCCTCTGAGACAACAGGAGGCAAGGACAGAAAGAACTCTCTCAAAAATACGGTGTGAGTTTTGCACACGGGTCCATAGAGCAGTGTGACACACTCAAGAGATGATGTGCTATCAACAAACGGAAAGGTCACATCACTGCGAGGAAAACCAATAAGCACCACAGGGGTTGTCTTGACTACTTATGAGGAAACAGGAAGCCTTAGATTTTAAAGAAAACCCCCTTCTCTAGAGATTCAAGATGCCGTTTAAGTCAACACTCACTTTGTCTATGCCAACACTCAAAATATAGTCTCTCTTTTTGTTCCACTTCAAGAAAAAATGGGGCCTTTTAGCTGGCTCAAGATGCTGGTCAGGTTACCTGGTGGGTAAGTCAAACGACAATAATAAACACATCAACATTAAAGTCATGGTCAGTCAACTCCATGTTCCCATCCCAGAGCCCCTCTTGTTAGACCCCAATACAAGAGAGGCCAGGCTTACCATCTTTTATCCAAATTCTTGCAAAACCATTATAGGACCCCATCGCCAACAATGTCCCATCACTCTGTGGGCTAAAAAGAGACAGCCAACAGACACACCTTAGTAGGGGCAGCTTGTGACCCACCACAGATGAATCTTACCCCAGGGCTAGAATATTCTTCCACCAATAATGGGTGTCATGTTAAGATATATCAACCCCAGCCCTGGCCAGTTGAGTCAGTCATAGAGCATGAGCCCAGCATGTGGTGTAGCAAGGTACCAAAAAGCTCAAAATTAACATTGATATTTTAGGAAGAATGGTCAGGCTTTCCTGTCCCGTCCTTCCTTTGGGGAGGGGAGGGACAAGAATGTAGAAGTTTCTGTCTTGCAAGAACAATCGGGCATTTAGTTTTAAATCTAAAATAAAGTTAACCGAGAAACTTCTTCTCTTTCAATGGGAGACAGAATTTACATACCACCCTACATTAATTGTAGCTCCTCCCCCTTCCTGGAATCTTGAGAGTAACATACCTCTAGGCAAAGGAGGGAAGATGAACCCTGAAAGATTGTAAACATCTTTGATTGTGTTACCTTGAAAGTCTTAATGTTTCTGTGTATCCCCTAAACAAATGTTGTGAGCTTATGCCATGGTATCATGCTCTCCTCAGCCTGTGTGTGATCAAGGGTATATAAGCAGCTCCTGAGATGTATTTGGTGCACATGATTTGGGTCTGCAACTGCCCCGTGTCAGCCGTATGTGGCCGGCATAATTAATAAATCTCCTCCTTTAATAAAACTTCTTAAAATTCATCTGGACTTGGTGTCTTTACATAAACCCTTGGAATTGAGGTATGGGTACTTTGTAACATTTGGCGCCCAACGCCGGGCCGTGGTGTTTTGCGTCACCTGGTAGAGACACCTCGAATCAGACAGTCTGGTCTCTCCAGGGAGCTGCCTGACCCCGCTGGAATCTCGAGAAGAGGAGCGCCACCTGAGATGTTTTTAGGGCTCCCGGTTTTCCTGTGGGTCCAGACAGTTCTTCAGTATATGCCGCCTGGTTCCCAAATTCGACAATTTGAACAATTCGGCAGAGAAATCAAGGAGCTAGGTAAGGCAACTCTTTTGCTTTACTGAATTCTGGCTTTCCTCTGAATTCTTGCTTTTGCTTTTCTGTTTGGGACTGGGACTGGTCAAATTTTGGGGGGAGTAGGATGTAAATAGGGTAGACTTGTGGCTTTGCTGAGTTGAAACTCTGGAAATTTGTAGGTAAAGCAAATCCTTTGCTTTACTGAGTTGAAACTTTGGAGATGTGTAAGTAGGGCCAGTCTTCTGCTTTGCTAAGTTGAAATTGTCTGTCTGGATTGGACTCTCCAAAACCGAGACATCAGTGGGGAGTTTGTTGGTCCTGCCTTAGAATTATCTGGGATGCATCTGGTTGTACTCTGGAAAGATGGCTTCCGGAGATGTCCATTTGTGTTTGCACATTTAGCCGTACTCTAGAAAGACAATTAGTGGGAACTGAACTAACCAGGTTAGTCAGTTCTGCCTCGAGTTTTCAGAGATGTCTATTTTTGTTTGCACATTTGTTCATGCTCTAGGAAGACAATTGGGGGGCTGAGTTGAGACCCCAAACTTCCAGAGGCATCTAGTTATGTATGCTCTCAGAGAAAGACCTGAGTGGGGACATTTGGTGGTGCCACATTTGATGGTGCTCTCAGGAAGAAACCTGATTAGGGACTGAGTTAATACTGAGCTGATCAGTTTTGTCTCAGGACTTTCAGGGACACCTTTGTATTTGTTGACATCTCGCCGTTCTTTGCTTTCATTGTTTCTGTCTGAAACCCCTGAGTTTGAGTCTAAAAGCAACTGAGAGGCCACTAGGGGGAAACCTTCCCTCATCTATGGAGCTTTGTCATTGTCAGAAAAAATATGCAGTATAATTTTAATTGAAATAAAATGCATTCATTATTTGTGTATGTGAAGTCTTTGTTTAATGTTTAAATGTGTCTGATTTTATGGCCTGGCTTGAGTTTTTGTGTCAAAAATTAGAGGTTTCTGACTAGAAGGCAATCTTAAATGGTGAATTGTTTATTCTCTTTGTTCTTGGATCTAATATCTTTGGCTTTAGGGCGACCTGTTAGACTTCTCCCCGGAAGAAATTATTTTCTTCTGTTGGCTTCTTCCCCTTGTCTTGTATCATAATTAATACCTCTATAGTCAAACACCCTTTATTCTGGGTGCTGGTTAATTATCTGTCTTATTTTTTAGCTTTTATTAGTGCACTAATTCCTGGATTTTTCTGGAACAGTTTCAGTTTTGTAATAGGTGGCCAGCAACCGAGACTTTTAATCCCTGGATAGTAGGGCAGTCTGGAATATTATGACTGGGAATCTAGGTTGTCCTGATCAATTTCCATACCTTGATCAATGGCTAAATTTAACAATGAATCTGCCAGAATGGCTAAAAGCTTGTTCAATACAGAAAGGGGATTTGAGAGAAAGAATTAAAATTTCGCTAGGAAAAATCAGTGTGCGTATTGCAATAGGGAATATGCCTGGAAAAGTGTTTCTCCAGCCTCTAGGGCAGTGGTTCTTAACCTGGGTTCTATCAAACCCTAGGGGTTCGATGAATCGGTCTCAGGGGTTCGGAGAAGCCTCTGCCGCGGAGGCCAGAATAAAGTAATACCATAATTTGTTGTGAGTTCATGCACTTTGTTGGTTTTGTTCTTTGAGCAAGGTGATGTTCATGCATGGCTCATTTTGTGCACCAGTAAAAAAAATATACCTATGTCTTCAATTTGGGAAAATAATCATATTTTATTTATCACTAAAGAAGGGTTCAGTGAATGTACATATGAAACTGGTGGGTTCGGTACCTCAAAATAGGTTAAGAACCACTTCTCTAGGGTGATGGGCTGGCAAGTAAGCGATTTTAGATGAAAGAATAGTAAAAAGCCAAGCAGGGACGCATGGTGTGTGGAACAATGGGATGGGGCCATGGCCAAGGAGAGGTGAACGGAGTCATGCTCCCTCCCCTCCCTGCCATTCTCCGGCCTCAGCCTCCATGGCGCACCCGAAGGGAAGGCAAACAGCAAACAGCAGACAGAGCACTAAGAGACAAGCCCCGCAGCCGTTTCCTAGCACTCGGCTAGGCTAGATTTCAGTCAGCCTCGAAATGTGAAAGAGGGGACAGGCTCCCCGGATGCCTCTTCCTTCTTTCCCTTTCCAAAAATCCCTAGTTGGCAAACTGCTGCCCGCAAACAGCTTGCAGACCACATATGGCCTTTTGACCCTTGGATATAGCTCCTCAAGGGAGTACCATGTGTGGGCACTGCCTCAGTAGGTAACGTGCCTACCTATATAGTTTAAATTTAAAATTTGGCTCTCAAAAGTAATTTCAATTTTTGTACTTTTAATAATCAGCTATATTAACTAATAAGTTTTCTGACCACTGGGTTAGGAATGGTGACTTGTTGTCCCCTACTAATGTGTTAAAGAGTATTTTCTGTTAGAAATGTATATGTTATTTCAAAAGTCTTTTGTTAATTCTCCTTTTTATTTGCTGTTTTATAGCACTGTAATATTAAAGTCTTGATTTAAATATTAGAAAATATATAATAATTGTTAATAATGTCTTTTTATGTGATGTTTAGTTTATTATCATTTTGAAACAGTATTGTTAAAATTTTTTTTGGATGCTAATGTACTGAGTTATTCAGCAGTGGAGAGACTCTGGAATCCTAAAGGAGATACCAAACCTGTTTCTCTTGCAAACCTCTACCCTCTTTTATTTGACCCAGCTAATAACACTGTTTTTGTCTTTTTCCAAGAGTTTATATAGACAGAAAAGGGCCTTCAAGCCCCTCAGCGAGATCTTCTGAGCATGACTTTTAAGGTCTATGATGACCAAGAAGGAACAGAAAAGGCAAATAGAGCTCAAAAGATATCAGGAAAAATACCAGCTCTTGGCATATGCCCTTAAAGTTTCCAACGCCTTGAAGGGGCTTGATGGGATTTTATTAGGGCCCTGTTTCAAGAGTGGAAAGAAAGGTCATTAAGCTGAAGCCTGCCAGGCTTTTTGGTCCCACCAGAGACATGCCTTTGCTGTGGGAAAAAGGAACAATGGAAGGGAAGCTGCCCCCTCACTCCATGGAGGGAGGGTTCAGTCTCTTCCAGCCCTGTTACAGCCACCTGTGACCTGACCTTGCTCAGCCTGCTGGGACTTGCCATTGAAGGCCAAACTGCCCAGGGCCGTCGGCCCCATCTCACTACACTGTGGACGAGCCTAGGGTATTTCTTCAAAGCAGCAGGTAAACAGGTCTCATTTCTTGTAAACAAGGGCCACTTACTATACCTTGCCTAATATTCGAGTTTTTATTTATTCCTCAAAGATCTCTATTGTGGGTATTGACAGTCTTATTTCTGTTGCTTTTTTTAATGTATAGTGTCTCCTTTATTCCTCTTGTCTCAATGCACCATGCCTATTTTAGGCTGGGACCTGCTCCTAATTCCAGCTAGAAGCAGTGGTCATTAGGACTTGGACTCTAGCTGTAGAGTGTGGAATGTGACCACAATTCTAGTGCCTTGTGGACTTTTCCTGAATATATGTGACTCCTGTTCTTTGGGACAATTCTCAGACTGAAGTAGGAATTGGGTTACATTTGCAAATAATATAAAGGAGTGATGGTCTCAACATAGACTTAGTAAAATTATGTTTATATGTTAAGGACATTTAAAACTGTAAGAATTTTATTTTGAATCCTGTTATATTGGTTAGAACTTTGTTTAATTATCTAGTAGGCTTTGGTCACTTTATTGTATTAGGACACTTGTTATAGTATTTGTTAACATTAGCTGTTTGAATTCCAGTCTGCCTAAAATCGGAGCATAGGAATTAGGAATTCAAATGAATAGAAAGATGCCACCCAAAGCAGTGGGGTTTTTAGGACCCTTATTGCCAAAGGTTTATTCAAAACCAATTAGAAAAAGATTTTGCCAACAGGAAAGGAATAATTAGAAAAGCCAGACTTAGAATCTATTACAGATGGCATAATATCTGAATGTTTGGTTTATGTCCAAGTAAATACTAAACAAAGTAAGAAAATTGTAAAAAGAAACAGGTGGATGGAAGCTTTTTCTTCTAAAAGTGGGGCCACAGTGACAGTTGTTAGAAAATTGCTATATAAAGTTCTTTCCAGGTTTAACTTGCCCATTCTAATGTTAGGCCTGCGTTTGTGTTTAAAGTCTCACAGTTAGTAAGAAAGGAACCCAATATTAATTAAAAACTAATTTGAAGTTACATTGTGCCCACAGGCCCCAAAAGGTTCAGGGCAAGTAAAATACATGAATCATATGGTAATGAAAACATGGCCACTCCTTCCTTAAGTACTTGCAGGGTTTGCAGGTTACACAGCAAGCTGTTCAAAAGACTGTCAGAGGCACTTCCAGCATTGCCAGGTGATCCAGTACATCCTTTTCAGCCTAAAGACTCAGTCCAGGTAAAGAAGTACATCACCCAAAAACTGACTCTCACATGGACGGGTCCACACATCACGATCCTGACCACTCCCACTGCTGCCAAGGTAAAAGGCGTGCCCTACTCCAACCACAAACCAGAAGCTGATTGGTCTACATACCAGCGAATGCATAAAAAAACTCAGAAAGGACTCCCTTTCCAATCAGAATTTTGGAAAAAAGGAAAACTAGGATAAAACAAAAGCCAGCTTAATTGTCACTAAAGGTTAAAGGTTTTAAAATAAAGAGTTCTAACTAAAAGCAAATTGTTATAAAAGCCAATTAGTTTTATGTAAGTTGCAAAAGGTTTGTGCAGTTTATAAGAAATTGATCAGTAACATTTGTTTCTTTAATGAACCGTATTGATATTAATGCTGTCTGTTAAAAATGCTACATGTTATAAGTTAATATCCCTACAAAACAGCCTCATGCTCTTTAGTAAATTAAATCAAGGATTTGACTTAGTAAATAAAACCAGTGGGGAATGTGGTAAGGTACCAAGAAGCTGCAAAATTAATACTGACATTTTAGGAAGAATGGTCAGGCTTTCCTGTCCCGTCCTTCCTTTGGGGAGGGGAGGGAGAAGAATGTAGAAGTTTTTGTCTTGCAAGAACAATGGGTCATTTAGTTTTAAATATAAAATAAAGGATAACCAGGAAACTTCTTAGGTTTCAATAGGAGACAGAATTTACATACCACCTTACATTGATTGTAGTTCCTTCCCCCTTCCTGGAATCTTGAGAGTAACATACCTCTAGGCAAAGGAGGGAAGATGAACCCTGAAAGATTGTAAACATCTTTGATTGTGTTACCTTGAAAGTCTTAATGTTTCTGTGTATCCCCTAAACAAATGTTGTGAGCTTATGCCATGGTATCATGCTCTCCTCAGCCTGTGTGTGATCAAGGGTATAAAGCAGCTCCTGAGATGTATTTGGTGCACATGATTTGGGTTTGCAACTGCCCCGTGTCAGCCATATGAGGCCGGCATATTTAATAAATCTCCTCCTTTAATAAAACTCCTTAAAATTCATCTGGACTTGGTATCTCTACTTAAACCTGCAGAATTGAGGTATGGGTACATTACAACAGTGGAAGTTCTGTGTTCGATTCCTGGTCAGGGCAAATGTGAGAAAAAAATCATCTGCTTTTCCACTCCTCCCCCTCCTCTTCTTTCTCTCCCTTCTCCTTCCACAACCATGGCCCAATTAGAGGGAATTGGCCCTGGGCACTGAGGATGCCTCCACATCAGGCACTGAGAAGAGCTTGTTTGCTAAGCAATGGAGAAAAGTGCCTGATGGGAGAGCATCACCTCCTAGGTGGCTTGCTGGGTGGATCCTGGTTAAGGCACATTTGGGAGTCTGTCTTTGCCTCTTCTCCTCTCACAGAATTAAAACAAAAAAATAAAAACAAAACTTATCAAACCCCATTTGACTCCAGGCAGTCCTTGGGTTACCAAAGAGACAGGTTCTGTAGGTTTTAAAAGGAGTAAGTATTCATAGGCACAGAAAAGCAAAAATAAGTGCTATGTTAATACAACTATTTATGTAGCGTTTAATACGTAAATATGTACCTATTCCAATGAACATACAAATTCAACTTTGTTACAAACCCACTGAAGCTTTTTTGTTCATATCCTGGGAACTCACTATAGTTTTTGTGCACACCTTTTAAATTAAAATGTAGGTAGGCCCTTGCTGGTTGCTCAGTAGATAGAGCATTGGCCTGGTGTATGGACATCCTCAGTTTGATCCCAGGTCAAAGCACACAGGAGAAGCAACCATCTACTTCTCTTCTATTCCCTCCCTATTCTTTCTTTTTCTTCCCTTCTTACAGCCAGTGGCTTGACTGATTCTAATGTGGCCCTTGGTGCTGATGATAGTTGGTAGGACCGGGTGTCAGCCTAAGGCACTAAAAATAGCTCTGCTGATTTGAGCATCAGCCCAAAACAGGGTTTGCCGCATAGATTCCAGTTGGGGAATATGTGGCAGTCTGTCTCACTCTCTCCCTCCTCCCCTAAAAATAGAAGTACCATAGTAAAAGTTACAATGAGGCTGGGGAGACTTTTCTGAGCTGTGGACAATGTCTGCATGGAGAAAAAAAAAGGGTTTGTGAGAAAATGATGAAACAGGCAGCAACACTCAGAGCGAGAAAAATAAAAAGAAGTTAGAAGGAGGGGCGAGTTCCACGTAAATGCGCAGGTAACCCTGCTGAAACAATTTTTTGAGCGCTCAGAAACAGAGCCCCCATGATGCGAGCTGTCCCGGGATCCCTCACTGCAGTCCCTGCGTTTCACTGTTGGTTGTCAGAGAGGCAGCCTGCACTTATTCTCCAGTCCAGCAAGGTCACGTCTTTGGTACTGGGGACGTCGTGTCCTCCTTCCCAAATACACTGCTGCAGCACAAGCTGGGTGAGGGCCCCATTGCTGTTCTCACTGAGGTTTCATATCTGAGTTGTCGAGTTTCCGGATCTGGGAGGGGGGGTTATAACTTACTCAGCATTCCTTTTGTTTGTTGTCTTTATTTTCTCTTTCCCTTCTTTGTAACCCGAGGCTGCTGCCGATGGGGCAAGCCAGACAGTGGCCCAGGGCACTTCTCCCCATTCACCATGGCCTTTCTATTCTTTGCTGGGTTGGGCTGGGCAACAGCTGCTGCGGTCGCCTAGGTCGCAGTGGTTACCATGGCTGCCTTTGCTGCTGCTGCTGCAGTGGTGCCGACCTGCTGCTGATTGAGGTTCTCCCGAAAGGCCTACTAACGCTTCTGCACCAGGAAAGCCTTAAGTCTCCTCTAGATTCTAGAGGTTGGAAGACGGCTTGCGGGGACTGAGACACTGACTCCCCTCTAACTAGAAGTGGTTGTCATTTTTCTTCTTTTTTTAAAGAATACTTTCCCTGGAATCGGAGCCCTAACTGCCCCTCCCCAACTCTATCCAGCAAAAAGCTCAGGGCAGAGGGAGGCAGCGCCTTTCTGAAACAGTTTATCTTGGGGCGGATTTCTTGAAGAGAAAAAGAACCAACAGGTCGCCAGGCCCGGTGGCACACACAAGTCAGCGGAGAGGGAAGCCCTGGCCCAGGTTTCCTCTGTCTGCAATGGCCCCGCGGGCCATGCCATGCGAGGTAAGGGAAGGAAGGGGGCAATGGCTCGGCCTGACCTTTCTGCGCTTCTTTCGCTGCTGCCGCTGCTGCTCTTCCTGGTGCAGCTGGCAGACCAGGTAGTGGCCGCCTCTAAGGACCCGGTATGCCAGGAGATCACTGTACCCATGGGCCGCAGCATAGGCTACAACCTGACGCACATGCCCAACCAGTTAGTTCAACCACAACACACAGGACGAGGCGGGCCTGGAGTTGCACCAGTTCTGGCTGCTGGTGGAGATGCACTGCTCTCCGGCCCTGCTCTTTTTCTTGTGCTCCATATATACGCCCATCTGCTTATCCGACTATCACAAGCTCCTACCGCCCGGCTGCTCTCCACTCATGCTGCAACTTAGCCTGGCCGGAACGCATGAACTGCAACCGCCTCCCCGTGCTGGGGCGCGACCCCGAGGTCCTCTGCATGGATTACAACCGCAGCAAGACCACCACGGTGCCCCTTAGACTTTTCCCGGTCAGGCCCACCCTCCCAGGCCCGCCACGGGCGCCGTCTTCGGGAGGTGGGGGTGCTGTTGGGGCCCCATCGGTGTGCAAGCGCTGCGAGGCATTTGTGCCCATCTTGAAGTAGCCGCACCAGCTCTACAACAAGGTGCCCTGCTACCAGCCCTCTTTCAGCCTGGATGAGCACACGTTCGCCACCTTATGGATGGGCCTGTGGTCAGTGCTATGCTTTATCTCCACCTTCACCACGGTGGCCACCTTCCTGATAGATATGTGGAACGCTTCCAATACCCTGAGTGCCCTATTATCTTCCTGTCAGCTTGCTTCCTGGTGCGTTTGGGTGTGGGCCATGCCAGTGTTGCCTGCAGCCCTGAGCACAGCCACATTCACTATGAGAGGAAGGGCCCTCCCTGCGCTGCACACTGTTGTCTTCCTGCTGGTTGGTGTACTTCCGCCTACTTCACATGGCCAGGTCATCCTGTCACTCACCTGGTTCTTGGCAGCTGGCATGAAGTGGGGCAATGAGGCCATCGCGGGCTATACACAGTACTCCCATCTTGCTCATCCCCAGCGTCAAGCCCATCACCGCAGTGGCACTGAGCTCCATGGACGGGGATCCAGTGGCTGGCATATGCTATATGGGCAACCAGAACCTGAACTCGCTGTGTGGCTTTATGCTGGGCCCTCTGGTGCTCTACATGCTGGTGGGCACGCTTTTCCTCCTGGCAGGTTTTGTGTCGCTTTTTTGCATCCGTAGCATCATCAAGCAGGGTGGCACCAAGACGGACAAGCTGGAGGAGCTCATGATCTGAATTGGCATCTACATGCTGCTCTACACAGTGCCAGCCAGCATTGTGATGGCCTGCTACCTGAGCAGCACTATTGTGAGAGCTGGGAGGCTGCGCTCACCTGCGTGTGCCCAGGCCCAGACTCCGGCCAGCCATGCGCCAAGCCAGAGTACTGGGAGCTCATGCTCAAGTACTCCATGTGCCTCCTAGTGGGTATCACGTCTGGCATCTAGATTTGGTCGAGCAAGACTGTGGAGTCGTGGCGGCGATTCACAAGCCACTATTGCTGTCCCCAGCGACAGAGCCACAAGAACGGTGGCACCATGGCCACTTGGGACTATGCCAAGGCAAGTGCAGTGCTCACAGACAGGACTGGGCCACCGGGTCCGGCAAGTAGGTGTCCCTGTCACGCAAGTGTAGCAGGCCACAGCCCTGAGTGAGAGAAGGGGGGTTGTTTTGTTTGGTAGCTTTGCCAAGGTTACTTCCGTTTGCCTTTTTGGTGCTGATGACCTCTCCTGGAGCAAATTGGAGAGAGGGAAAAAGGGTTCTTTCAAGGGAATAGATGTCTCAAAACTTCTCAATGGGGCCCAGCTTATGTGCATTCTACTTTGTGTTTCTTACTGCCCTCTTTAAGGGAACCTATTTTTATTTTATATGTATTTTCTTAATTTTTAACTTGGTTGCATTTCTGAGAGTATCTGAGGAGATCATGTCGTTCTAACTTAATAATCAGATTTCTCAGATGTACTTGAAACACAAAGGGTAATGTTTTTATTGATAAGAAAAGCAAATTCCAATTGCCAGGAACAGAACTAATGAAAACTTTCTTTACTTGAATATACTTCATAGGTTTCTCCTGCTGATCCTGTTATTGTCTCATAATTCACGTGATGAAATGAAGGAAAATATGTACACATAAGAACAGGGGCATTACACCTGGCCAGGCAGTGGTGCAGTGAATAAAGCATCGGATTGGGACGCAGAGGACCCGGGTTCGAAACCCCAAGGTTGCCAGCTTCAGCACGAGCTCATCTGGTTTGAGCAAGAGGTCACTGGGTCTGCTGTAGACCACCCCCTTGTCAAAGCACATATGAGAAAGCAATCAACGAACAACTAAGGTGCTGTAATGAAGAATTGATGTTTCTCATCTCTCTCCCTTCCTGTCTGTCCCTATCTGTCTTTCTCTATCACCAAAAAAACCACAAAAAAACAGAGCCATTGCCTAAGACTGTGTTGTGTTTTATCAGCTCTCTGTCTAAACCAGCAGTTTTCAAACATTTTCATCTTATAGCACACATAAACTAATTATGAAAATTCTGCAGCACAGAATATATTTTTGCCAATTTGACCCAAAAAAAAGTATAATTTTGATTGAGTTACCCAGAAAAATTGCAATAGTAATTACTTTTTTGCTCCTAAGTGACTTTTTTAAAAACCAAGTGCCTAAACCTGTATATAAGAATGTCTGGGTGTCGGAGCAAGATGGCGATGGAGTAGGCGGACATACCAACTTCCAACTCCCAGAACCAAAGTGGATTATAACTCAATTTTAAGAACCATCATCTGGATAAACCAACTTTGAACTAAACTAAGTGGACTCTTCAACCAAAGAACACAGAAGCCTCATTGAGACTGGTAGGAATAGCAAAAACGCGAAGAGGGCTGCCCAGCTCCCCGGAGCAAACGGCAGCCCGGAGAGACCCGCGGGGCGGGAGGAGAGTTTGGTGGAGAGGGAGGGACCTGGGTCCCAGGAACCAAGCCCCAACCTTCAGTCCCAGAGCCTAGAAGAGGCGTTTGGACAGATTTGAGCTGTGAAACAAGTGAGGGAGCTCCCATGCCTACAGTGTGGAGTATTAGGGCCCTTCCTACTCTGCTGAGGGTTGCTGAAGGGTATGGTGGCGGCAGGATGCTGAAACATGGTTCTGTCTGCGTGGGCGGAGGCCAACCCGGTGTGAGCTTGGTCTAGCCCAGCAGGGGCGGAGGGGAAGTGCGAAAGCGCTCCAGAAGCTGCGGGCCCGCCTGTAATCCCACCTGCGGGGACAAAACGGGAGGCCAGGAATGGGCATCGATCTGCTCTGTGACCCTGCGCAAGCTGGCCCTGACCACGGGGACGGGGCTAGGACCAGGGACGGGTGGGCACTCGCGGCTGAGCTCACGCTACCAGCCCCGCCCGGCCGGAGAAACCGCGGTTTGCCATTCTACGTGCGCAAGCGGGCTCCGAGTGCGGGGGCAGGGTAGACCCCGAGACGAGCGGAAGCTTGCAGCTGAGCCCACGATACTATCCCCGCCGGGCTGGAGAAACCGGGGTTTGCCATCTGTAAGGCCAGGAGCCGCCATCGTGGCCATTCACATGCAGGTTCCCATTGGATTCGGGCTGACGGTGAAGAAATGGCAGAGTCGGAGGATGGTAGGCCATTCTGTTTATTGGTGCCTCACCAATACAGGCAAGACACAAGAGAAGACAAGGGAGAAGCAGAAAACCAGCTTTTGCCATGGAGGTCAAGGGATCAGGGAGGCCCCTGCAATGGCGATAGCAGGAACCGAGAGAGCTCAAGCTACTGGTCTCTCCCCCTTTATACCATAGAATCAAAACCTTTAATCCAATTATACAAACAAGGAAATCTCTGTATAATGGGATGCCTCAGGAGAGTGCACCACCCTACATTATCCAATCAGTCAAGGGTGTGGGGAAAAGCTTACTCTTAAAGCCAAGCCTTAGGTCATAACAACCTGGCCTGATTACATTACAGCCTTTCCCCCACACCCATCCCAAGCATAAGGGCAAATAATATCACCTGGGTGACAGGCTTCCATGTGGGAAGTGCCATCTTTAACAAAGTGAGCATATTATATTTTATCTGCCCAACAATCCACCCCTATGCTCACTTTACTACCCACAATTTACACCACCGGCATCCCTGTACAAGGAAATTAAGTACATTACACAAATTACAGCAGTAGCACAAATCATACAGTTTCAACAATTACAAAGGTACATTGCATAAACAGAAACAGTACCAACTATAGCAATAGGATTAACAAATCAAAAGCTATGGGCGAAATGACAGAGCTGTCAACGGCTCCAAGAGAGGCAAATCTTTTCCCTCTGGCAGAATACAGACCAGAGTTTTATCTGCAGACAGCACCGTAGCTGGTACCCGAGGCCGCCCTGAGCGGGCATACCAAACCTTATTGGCCTGCACACCAGCATCTGCTGGTTCTACGTGTAGTAAAATAGGAGAACTCATTACTGGCCATAAAGAAATTACAAAGGTGCCCTTCATTATGCTGTCCCCCTGAGCACTCAAAGGATAATACACTTCTACCTTAGGTGGCCAGGTGCTGGTTGCCCAAGGAGTTAACTGGAGGTCCACCTCTAGCCCCTTTCCCCATGGTGCCAATAAGGCCACCCATCTCAGATGGGGGGCCTGGACAGTCCAGGGCCAAGTCCATCGAAGCCGTTGGCCTTTAAGAAGGGCTGTTGGGGCAGGCAAGAGCACGTTGCCCTGCTGTCCAAAGCCTGGCTTGAGTAAAATATCCTTGGTGCGTATCTGCAACTGAATGGGGGCAGCTGCCCGATGCAGGAGGGCGTCCACTGGAGCTGGGCTCCCACGTCGAGGTCTCTCATTCAAAGTCCGGAGCATTGTGCATTAGCGGTGTGTCCATCCAGTAAGGGAGCTGGTGCCCCCCTCCTGTCGCAGTCCCTGCTTTAAGAGTCCATTATACCGCTCAATGATACCAGCAGCCTGGGGGTGGTAGGGAACATGGTATTTCCAGTCCACCCCCAGCCCTTGAGCCCATTGCCTCACCATTGAACCAGTGAAGTGGGTACCATTGTCACTTTCAAGGACCAGTGGTCGCCCATATGCAGCACTCAGGCGGTCCAAAGCCTGTATGACTGCCCTCTGGTCAGGATTACGGGCGGGATAAGCAGCAAGCAGACCTGTGGCAGTATCTACACAAGTGACCGCATACTGGTACCCTTCTGACTTTGGTAAGGGTCCAATGATGTCTATCTGCCATCGTGTCAGTGGAACATGACCCCTCTGGATCTGTCCAGGTGAGACCAGTGGTCTCCGAGGGTGCTCCTTGGAACACACTGCACATTGCTCACAAGCTGCAAGTACCTCTGCATAGGACACAGGCAAGTTCCATGCCTTAACCGTAGCCCACATAGTTTTCTGTCCTGCATGGAGCAGGCGCCGGTGGAGCCATTGCGCCACATCACCTGCAGGTGCAGTCTCCAACCATCGCACCTTTGCCAACATATCTGCCTCATCATTCCCAGGATGGGCTAGAGGGGCATGCCCCGTGACATGATATACTGTCACCTGCTTCTGGTGTCCTATTTCCCATAAGTCCTGCCACATGGCCTGACCCCATAGTGGGCGGTGCATTACCATCCACTGGTTCATGTGCCAAGTAGCAATCCAAAGGGCCAGTCCACGATATACAGCCCAGCTGTCAGTACAGATCACCAGAGGTGAAGGTTCATTGTGGGCAACTAGCCAAACAGCTCTTAATTCTGCCCATTGGCTGCTTTGGCCTGTACCCATGTCCATCCAAATAGTCTCAGTGGCCGGATGGAAGGCTATGGCCGTCCACTTGGCAGGTTGGCCCCTGCTGGAACCATCAGTATACCAGGCATCCTCAGGGATGGGCACCTGCCCCTCCTAGTAGGGACTGACTTCAGGTTCTGCCTCCTGAGCCCCAGCTGCACCTGACTGTAAGGTTGCATAGCTGACTGAACCCAAGACTTCCTGCAGGTCTTCCCTCAATGGGCTGGTGCTAAGAGCACAGCGTTGTTGCAGGTAGGCACCCCACTTGGCCAGGGTGGACATTTGGGCCATACCACTACGTGGTTTTGTCGCCCAATCTCTCACCCATCCTGCAATAGGGTATGTTGTCTTTACTGTAACTGGTGTTGTGGTTGTAATACTCTCAGTGGCCAGGAGGGCAGCATACACAGCTGCCAGCTGCTTCTCTACTAATGAGTAACGAACTTCAGCACCTTTCCACAATTGGGACCAAAACCCAATAGGTTGCCGTAAGCTCTCTGTTCGTTGCCACAAGCCCCATCCAAACCCCTCCAAGGTTACATGAACATCTAGCTCACAGGGCTTGGCAGGATCAAACACATTCAAGGCCTGTGTCACCTTGACAGCTCTCTTAGGTGCTGCAAATGAACCTTGCGCCTGCTCAGTCCAATCCCAACGAACCCCCTTCCGAATAAGGTTGTACAAGGGGCGTAGTAACTGAGCCAAATGGGGTATAAATGCTCGTCAATACCCCAACAAACCTAAGAATTCCTGTAACTGTTTTACCGTAGTGGGCACGGGGTATGCTTGGATCTTATCTATAACTGCGTCAGGGATAACTTTCGTCTTACCCGACCAGACAACTCCCAAGAATTTAACAGATAACCCAGGTTCTTGTAATTTGTCCTCATTGACTGCCCAGCCTAATGCTTTCAAATGGGATAGCAAGGTAGGGACTGCTTGCTCCAATTCTGGAAGAGAATCACTAGTTAACATAATATCATCAATATAATGATACATGCGAACTGCCTCTGGCTGTTTCCATTTAGCCAGGTCAGCAGCCACCAGCCCATGGCACAAGGTGGGGCTATGCAAATAGCCCTGGGGTAATACTGTAAAGGTCCATTGTCTCCCTTCCCAACTGAAGGCAAATTGGTCTTGACTCTCTGCAGCTATATCAATGGAGAAGAAAGCATTGGCCAAGTCTGCCACAAAGTGGTATGTCCCCAACTCATGGCTTAGCCGATCCATCATGTTGGCTATCGAGGGAACAGCAGCGTGCAAAGGGGGAACAACTTTGTTAAGTTCTCTGTAATCTACTGTCATTCTCCAGGTTCCATCTGGTTTGCGCACAGGCCATACTGGGGAGTTGTAAGGACTGTGTGCTGGCCGAATGATCCCCACCTTTTCTAGTTCGAGTATTGTTGCTGTGACTTCTTCATAACCACCTGGCAGGCGGTACTGCTTGGTGTTAGTCACACGCTGAGGGATGGGCAAGTGCAAAGGGGAATGTGATGCATGTCCCCGCAACACTGCCTTCACAACCCTGATCCGTAGCCGGAACTCCCCGGCTGTAGTTTCCAACAATAGTCCTTGCAAGACATCTATCCCCAAAATATATTCAGGAATAGGAGATACATACACCTTATATGGCTTAGGAGGCAGTCTTCCTAACCCCAATGGAATAGTTACTGGCTTAACTTGAACAGTTTGGCCCCCATAGCCATCAATGGCCACTGGGGTCCCAGCAAACCGCTCTGGGTTCCCATAGAGGAGGGAACATTCTGCACCTGTATCCACCAAGGCCAACACCCGTTGTACATTGGAAGGGGACCAGTGGATAGCCAGTTCCACGTGTGGCCTCCGGTCCCCGCCCATCCCCGTTAGACGGGTCCCTTGGCCTTTTTCCTTTTCAAACTGGTACAATGGGTCTTGGGATTTCTCCTCTCCCTCGGCCGTCTCTATCATATAATCTTGTAACCGAGCTGCCCGAGCACCAAATGTTTTATTGGTAGCTGCTGGGGCCCTTCGTCTCAATGGCTGGAACTTCTGTTCGGGTTTAAGCTGCCGCCAAAGCTCCAAAAGAATTTTATTAGACTGGCCATCCAATTTCCCCTTATCTGCTCCAGCCGCAATCAAATCTACCCACATCTGTGTTCGGGTAACCTTTATAGGCCCGTTTCCTTTGTTAGTTGGGGCGGCAATATGGGCAGCAGCCCTCACTGCTTTATGATCTCTAGCGGCTTCCAACTCTCCCAAATCTGCTACCATCTGTGTAACTGCATTGATGGGCTGCCCCACATAGGGGCCCAATATAGCCACAAGTGACCCAAAAAGGGTTGATGGGGCGCTAGCAAGAATAAATTCCCTCATTTTTGCCGTAAACACTTCCTCATCTGGCCCACGGGACCCAGGGTTGAAAACAGCATTCTTCATACCTAGTTCCCGAAGGACCTTTACTAACTCGCTGCAGCACTGCCACCGACTCATTGCCCCTGGCAATTCTCCAGCATTCTGCCAGACCATACGAATGGCAGCCATCACCCATTCTAATAGGGTATGGTCTCCTGGGTTGCCATGGCAGTTCTGAAGACGCTGCCTCAAGGAGGAGTGTGTGGTAATGGCGGCCAATTTCTCCATCTCTGTTCCGGAGAGCATGATGCCATCCACCCCTATGTCCCATAATCGTAGTAACCAGGCTACCAGGGATTCAGTAGGTTTCTGCCTAAATTGTGCCCCCAACTCCATCAGCTCTGCCTGGGTATAGGGCCGGACCACAGAGTGTTCCATTACCTGGGCAGGAGGCTGTGGCTGACCCTGAGGGACTCTAAGCTGCTGGGTTTTTACCTTCTTGGCGACCACTGGTCGGGCTCTCAGTGTGCGTATGGCAGCTTCCGCCTGAGCCTTCTCATCCTCAGAAGAGGAGTTGCAAGCGCCTGCTCCCGCTGACTCAAAACCAATCCACCGGCACGGGTGCTGCTGCTCCTTTGGCGACCGTTTAGGCTCCTGTGGCTGCTGGCTTTGGGCCGGAAGCTGAGACTCAAGCTCTTGAATCCGCAGTTGTTTCTCCAACAACTGCCGATGCAAATGTTCAGCTTCCAGAGCAAACTGCAACTCGTGAACCCGTAATTCCTTCTCCAGTGCTCGCTGCAATTCCAGCCTTTTCTGCCGTTCGATTTGCAATTCATACTGAAGCTTTCGACCTCGAGCAGCTTCTTTCACAGAACTCTTGGTTTCCTCTTTAGTAAAAACACGCAGCCCACAGCTCCTAAAAGGTTAGCCATGGGAAGCCAGAACTGCAACCAGTCCTCTACCCGACCCCGCAGGGGTGGTGGCCCCATACCGATCTCCGAATCCTGCCGCAAACTACGCCAGTTGTAAGGCCAGGAGCCTCCATCGTGGCCATTCACATGCAGGTTCCCATTGGATTCGGGCTGACGGTGAAGAAATGGCAGAGTCGGAGGATGGTAGGCCATTCTGTTTATTGGTGTCTCACCAAGACAGGCAAGACACAAGAGAAGACAAGGGAGAAGCAGAAAACCAGCTTTTCCCATGGAGGGCAAGGGATCAGGGAGCCCCCTGCAATGGCAATAGCAGGAACCGATAGAGCTCAAGCTACTGGTCTCTCCCCCTTTATACCATAGAATCAAAACCTTTAATCCAATTATACAAACAAGGAAATCTCTGTATAATGGGATGCCTCAGGAGAGTGCACCACCCTACATTATCCAATCAGTCAAGGGTGTGGGGAAAAGCTTACTCTTAAAGCCAAGCCTTAGGTCATAACAACCTGGCCTGATTACATTACAGCCTTTCCCCCACACCCATCCCAAGCATAAGGGCAAATAATATCACCTGGGTGACAGGCTTCCATGTGGGAAGTGCCATCTTTAACAAAGTGAGCATATTATAATTTATCTGCCCAACACCATCCTACGTGCACGAGTGGCTCCGAACACAGGGGCGGGGAAGAGTCCGGGACGAGCGGAAGCTCGCAGCTGAGTGGAAGCCAGCAAACACGCCCGGCCCAATAAACCGTGGTTTGCGACCCTGCTCAAAAGGGCCCTGGCCTCGAGGACGGGGCTAAAGGTCTAGACGGGCAAAGGCTCACAGCTGAGAGCACGTCAAAAGCCCCGCCCAACCCGTGAAACTGTGGCGAGCAGGCTCTGACTGAGGGTTCTGGGCGGAAGTCCGGAAACAGGCTGGGTCCGCAGCTGAGCAAAGATGCTCACCTCTGCCCTTGGTGCTGAGGCTTGTGGCTTGAGTGACAGCCCCTCCCGCAGAGAAGAGGCAGAAATCACAGCAAAAGTCACAGTGGGCCGGCGCTGGCAACGCCCATACCCAACCACCCTAGGCAGTGGCAGAGGGGGTGGCGGGACTGCAGACAGACCACACCTAGAGAACACAAAGACAACACCTACTGGACTCCAGTGGCCAAAACTTGCTTAGACACAGATAAAATGGGCAGGCAGAGGAATGCAAACCAAATGAACCAAGAGAAATCCCCAGAGAAGGACCTGAATGAACCAGATATAACAAAACTACTAGAAGCAGAATTTAGAATAATGATAGTTAGGATGTTCAAAGAAATTAGAGCAACAATGGATAGTCATTATGAACACCTAAATAAAGAGATGACAAGTATAAAAATTGAAATTGAAATAATAAAAAAGAATGAGACAGAAATGACAAATACAGTATCAGAACTAAAGACCACAATGGAAGGAATTAAAAGCAGGATGAATCACGCTGAGGATCGAATAAGCGAGTTAGAGGACACAATAAACAAAGGCACAGAATCAGAGAAGAAAAAGGAAAAGAGACTCAAAAAATGTGAGGAAACTCTAAGGGAGCACTGTGACAACATGAAGTGAAACAACATTCGCATCATAGGGGTGCCTGAAGAAGAGGAGAGAGGACAGGAAATGGAAACTTTGTTCAATCAAATCATAGCAGAAAACTTTCCTAAATTAAGGCTGGGAAACACTCCACACGTTCAAGAAGCACACAGAACTTCAATAAAGAGAAACCCAAAAAGATCTACACCAAGACACATCATAGTTAAAATACCAAAGCTAATGGATAAAGAAAAAATTTTAAATGCTGCTAGGGAAAAAAAGGCTATCACCTACAAAGGAGCCCCCATAAGGATGACATTGGACTTCTCAACAGAAACACTTGAGGCCAGAAGGGAATGGCAAGATATAATCAAAGTAATGCAGAACAAGAACCTACAACCAAGACTACTTTATCCAGCAAGGCTAACCAGCAAAGCTAACGTTTAAAATTGAAGAAGTAAAGAGCTTCCCAGAAAAAGAAAGCCTGAAGGAATTCATTAAAACCAAACCAATTCTGCAAGAGGCCTGTTGTGAACAGTTTAAAGGGAGGAAAGAATATAGCAAAAGAAAAATAAGGCTTTAAAGAATAAAATGGCAATAAACAACTACATATCAATAATAACCTTAAATGTAAATGGATTAAATGATCCAATCAAAAGACATAGGGTAGCTGCATGGATAAAGAAACAGGACCCATACATATGCTGTCTACAAGAGACACACCTTAAAACAAAAGATGCACATAGACTGAAGGTAAAAGGATGGAAAAAAATATTTCATGCAAATGGAAATGAAAAAAAAGCAGGGGTAGCAGTACTTATATCTGACAAAATGGACTTTAAAACAAAAACTGTAGTAAGAGATAAAGAAGGACACTACATAATGATAAAGGGAACAATTCAACAAGAAGATATAACTATTATAAATATCTACGCACCAAATATAGGAGCCCCGACATTCATAAAGCAGACTTTGATGGATATAAAGGGCGAGATGAACAGCAATACAATCATAGTAGGGGATTTCAATACCCCTCTAACAACACTGGATAGATCCTCAAGAAAGAAAATTAATAAAGAAACAGCAGACTTAAAGGATACACTAGATCAACTTGATTTAATAGGTATCTTCAGAACTTTTCACCCTAAAGCAGTAGAATATACATTCTTCTCAAGCGCTCATGGTACATTTTCTAGGATAGACCACATGTTAGGACACAAAAACGGTCTCAACAAATTTAAGAAGATTGAAATCATATCAAGCATTTTCTCTGATCACAATGCCATGAAACTAGAAATTAACCATAAAAGAAAAACTGAAAAATACTCAAACACTTGGAAACTAAATAGCATGATATTAAATAATGAATGGATTAACAATGAGATCAAAGAAGAAATAAAAAAGTTTCTAGAAACAAATGATAATGAGCATACATCAACTCAAAATTTATGGGACACAGCAAAAGCAGTTCTGAGAGGGAAGTTTATTGCACTACAGGCATATCATAAGAAGCTAGAAAAAGCTCAAATAAGCAACCTGACCCTGCATCTAAAAGAACTAGAAAAACAACAGCAAATAAAACCCAGGACAAGTAGAAGGAAGAAAATAATAAAGATCAGAGCAGAAATAAATGACATAGAGGCAAAGAAAACAATACAGAGGATCAATGAAACCAGAAGCTGGTTCTTTGAAAAGGTAAACAAGATTGATGAACCTTTAACTAGACTCACTAAGAAAAAAAGAGAGAGGACTCAAATAAATAAAATTAGAAAGGACAGTGGAGAAATAACAACTGACACAACAGAAATACAAAGCATTGTAAGAAAATACTATGTAGAACTATATGCCAAAAAATTAGACAATCTTGGTGAAATGGACAAATTTCTTGAATCATATAACCTTCCAAAAATCAATCTGGAAGAATCAGAACACCTAAACAGACCAATTACAACAAATGAGATCGAAACAGTTATCAAAAAACTCCCAAAAAAGAAAAGTCCTGGGCCTGATGGCTTCACAAGTGAATTCTATCAAAAATTCAAAGAAGAACTAACTCTTATCCTCCTCAAGCTATTTCAAAAAATTCAAGAGGAAGGAAGACTTCCAAACTTCTTTTATGAGGCGAGCATAATTCTGATCCCAAAACCGGGCAAAGACAACACAAAGAAAGAAAATTATAGGCCTATATCCCTGATGAATTTAGATGCTAAAATTCTCAACCAAATATTAGCCAACCGGATCCAGCAATATATGAAAAAAATCATACACCATGATCAAGTGGGATTTATTCTGGAGAGGCAAGGCTGGTTCAATATTCGCAAATCAACCAATGTGATTCATCACATAAACAAAAGGAAGGACAAAAATCACATGATAATTTCAATGATGCAGAAAAGGCATTTGATAAAATCCAGCACCCATTCATGCTCAAAACTCTCAGTAAAGTGGGAATACAGAGAACATTCCTTAACATGATAAAGACCATCTACGACAAACCTACAGCAAACATCATACTAAATGGACAAAAATTAAAAGCAATCCCCTTAAGATCAGGAACCAGGCAGGGGTGCCCCCTTTCACCACTCTTATTCAACATAGTTCTGGAAGTCCTAGCTACAGCAATCAGACAACAAGAAGAAATAAAAGGCATCCAAATTGGAAAAGAAGAAGTAAAACTGTCACTATTTGCAGATGATATGATATTGTATATTGAAAACCCTAAAGTCTCAGTCAAAAAACTACTGGACCTTATAAATTAATTCAGCCAGGTGGCAGGATATAAAATTAATACTCAGAAATCAGAGGCATTTCTATATACCAACAATGAACTGTCAGCAAAAGAAATTAAGGAAACAATCCCCTTCACTATTGCAGCCAAAAAAATAAAGTACCTAGGAGTAAATTTAACCAAGGAGGTTAAGGACTTGTACTCGGAAAATTATAAAACATTGATAAAGGAAATCAAGGAAGATACAAATAAGTGGAAGCATATACCGTGCTCATGGCTAGGAAGAATAAACATCATTAAAATGTCTATATTACCCAAAGCAATTTATAAATTCAATGCAATACCAATTAAAATACCAATGACATACTTCAAAGATATAGAACACATATTCCAAAAATTTATATGGAACCAAAAAAGAACACGAATAGCCTCAGCAATCTTAAAAAGAATAAATAAAGCATGAGGTATCACTCTTCCAGATATCAAGGTTTACTATAAGGCCATTATACTCAAGACAGCCTGGTACTGGCATAAGAACAGGCACATAGATCAATGGAACAGAACAGAGGACCCAGAAATAAACCCACAGTTTTATGGACAACTGATATTTGACAAAGGAGGAAAGAACATACAATGGAGTAAAGACAGCCTCTTTAACAAATGGTGTTGGCAAAATTGGACATCTACCTGCAAAAAAAAAGAAACTAGACCATCAACTTACACCATTCACAAAAACAAACTCAAAATGGATAAAAGACTTAAACGTAAGCCATGAAACCATAAGCATCTTAGAAGAAAACATAGGCAGCAAGCTCTCCGACATCTGTAGCAGCAATATATTTGCCGATTTATCTCCATGGGCAAATGAAATAAAAGGCAAGATAAACAAATGGGACTATATCAAACTAAAAAGTTTTTGCACAGCTAAAGACAATAAGAACAGAATAAAAAGACAAACCACAAAATGGGAGAACATATTCGACAGCACATCTGATAAGGGGTTAATAACTAAAATTTATAAAGAACTTATAAAACTCAGCATCAGGAAGACAAACAATTCCATCAAAAAATGGGCAAAAGAAATGAATAGAAATTTTTCCAAAGAGTACATACAGATGGCCAATAGGCATATGAGAAAATGCTCAACATCACTAATCATTAGAGAAATGCAAATTAAAACCACAATGAGATATCACTTCACATCAGTCAGAATGGCACTCATCAGCAAAACAACACAGAACAAGTGCTGGCGAGGGTGTGGAGAAAAGGGAACTTTCCTGCACTGCTGGTGGGAATGCAGACTGGTGCAGCCACTGTGGAAAACAGTATGAAGATTCCTCAGAAAATTAAAAGTCGAACTGCCTTTTGACCCAGCTATCCCACTTTTAGGAATATACCCTAAGAACACCATAGCACTGTTCGAAAAGAAGAAATGCGCCCCCATGTTCGTGGCAGCATTGTTCACAATAGCAAAGATCTGGAAACAGCCCAAGTGTCCGTCAGAAGACGAGTGGATTAAAAAGCCATGGTACATATATACTATGGAATACTACTCAGCCATAAGAAATGATGACATCGGATCATTTATAACAAAATGGATGTACCTTGATAACATTATACGGAGTGAAATAAGTAAATCAGAAAAAAAGAAAAACTGAGAACAGCATGATTTTATACATAGGTGGGACATAAAAGTCAGACTATGAGACATGGACAAGAGAGTGGTGGTTACAGAGTGGGGGGAGGGAAGGAAGGTTGGGATAGGGAGGAGAGGAGGGACACAGGGAAAACCAGATAGAAGGTGACAGAGGATAAGATAACCTGGAGATGTTTTTATTGTACATATGTACCCTGATTTATTGGTGTCACCCCATTAAAATTAATAATAATAAAATATTTTAAAAAAAAGAATGTCTGGCAACAAAATTAACCAATTAAACACAACCTTATTATGCCACATGACCAATAAGATGAAACTTTGTTATATGACCTATACATTTATGTTTCAAGACAGGGCATTCACACCAGATGGCTATTGTGTTGTCTGTTGTTATTATTTGACAGTCTAAGGAAAAAGTTCAGTGCCCCTGACTAAACTTAAACAGTCAGGTACGGAATGTTTTAAACATTCTTGTGGCACACCAGTTGAAAATCACTGTTCTCTATCAAACCTATTGGAGTAGATGTTGGGGCTGTTGTCGTGTGTGTCTAGTTGGTGAGCAGGAACTCCCAAATCACTTATTCACCAGCTAGTCCATAAATACAAGTCAGGGAATCCAGATGATATACATTGATTTAGAGATGGCATCTCCCTTATCTGTCTGGACAGATGCTTAGTAAACATGAGAATACTTTCTTATTGGCTTGGGTGAGATGCAGACTAGCTAACAATCCACAACCACTACCTCATATGAATGCCTTGTATATCTGTTTTCCTGCAATGGGTGGAGGCCTAACTAAGTATGGGAGAAGATAGGTAATTAGAAGCTTACAATGTTGTTTGAGGGAGATAAGACAAATCTACTATGAGAGTATATAATTCAATGGCAAAGTGAGTGCTGGGAACATTAGATTGGTTTATAGGTCAGGACAACTGGGAGAAGAAGAGAGTATAAGTAGTTGAGCTGGGTCCTGACAGCATCTGCACCTTACCTGTACGGGACTCTAGTTGACACATATTCCCAGTGCTTTCTCATTGCTCATTTCCCCTCAAGGGAAAAGAGAGGAAAGGGAACAGTCACAAGCTGGAAAAAAGGGACCATTGGGACTTAGACTGTTGGAGAAATAGGTGGGCCTGGAGTATTACTGGTAATAGTGCTTTAGTGATTTACAGAGCTCTTTAGTGTGTCATGGATGGAAACATGATCGAGAGGCAGCAGATGTGCATAGACTTGGGAGCTGGACTGATAGGAGTCTAATTCCAGCTCCACCACTGTTGGGCAGATAAAATATATTATGCTCACTTTGTTAAAGATGGCGCTGCCCACATGGAAGTTCGTTGATATTAATGTGTGTTCTGGAACAGGCTGTGGGCAGGCCAGGTCGTTATAGCCTAAGGCTTAGTTTAAGAGTAAGCTCTTCTCCACACCCTTGACTTATTGGATGATGTAGGGTGGTGCACTCTCCTGAGGAATTCCATTATGCCTCAGATGGGTGGCTTTGTATCAGAGACTTTCGTGTATGTATAATTGGATTAAAGGTTTTGAGTCTGCTATAAAGTGGGAGAGAACAGTAGCTTGAGCTCTCTCTGTTCCTGGGTTCCTGAGATTAGTATTAGAGAGGAGAGCAGAGTAAGGCCACGTGAAGGCCAGGAGAAGCAGCCGAGATGGCAGAGTGCTGAGGAAGAAGCCAGTTTGTTAAGAGTTTGTGCAGGAGGAGATGGGAAACAGAGGTGAATAAGTCTGGTGAGCTGGAAAGCTTTGATTCTAGGAAACTCGGATAAGTCAGTAGCTTTGTGAGCACTGAATGTGTGGGTTTTGGAGCCCAGTGTGTGTTTTTGCTTGCCTGCCGGGTGCAAGCTAGAATTAAAGCTGATGGCTCACCAGTTCTTGGCTCCATTGTTTCATTACCGACTGTTCGAATCAAATGCGAACCTGCACGGGTCAGGCTGCTGTGATGGTGGCCTCTGCCACAGGCTTTACAACCACTTAAGGGCCGTGTGATCCTGGACAGATTAACCTGTTACTACTTCAGGTTTCTCATCTGTGAGAGGGCAGTAATAGTCATGCCCATATCTCAGGGTTCAGGGATCTAAAGGGTTAAATCAGGCGGAGGCAAGGTCAAGGTAAAGCAAAGAGGAGCAGCTGTTCAGGCTTGGAAGGGAAAGGGAATGGAGACACTAGGTTTTCAAATTTGAGTCTGCGTAAGAATCATTTGGGGTTATGAGGAATGTAGGTTCAAAAAAAAGAAAGAAATCAAAGGAGGAGAGGAGGGGGAAAGAAGGAAAGAAGGAAAGAAAGAAGGGAGAGAGGGAGAGAGGAAGGGAGGGAGGGAGGGAGGGAGGGAGGAAGGAAGGAAGGAAGGAAGGAAGGAAGGAAGGGGAAGGGAGGGAGGGAGGGAGGGAGGAAGGAAGGAAGAACATTACATGGTCTCTCATCTGGCAAACCCATTTAAAATAATTGAGTGGAAATTGCCCCAGAATTAAAACCGATTGCACCTGTGCTCAGGGGGAATAGGCTTTGCTAAAAGACTCCAAGCTGTTTTGTATTGCTTGCTGGCAGTATCAGGCTAACCAGGTCAGTAAGGGGCTAAATTAAGGCTTTAGGTAATCTAATCTTTATTTTGTTGATAGATGCTGAGTATAATCTGCAGATTCTGCATTGAAACTAACACTTACCTGGGATATTTTTCTGCCAGCTGTCAAGTGCTTTTCCAAGTAGCTTTGTAGTCAAGAATGCAGCTTCTGGGCGAGGAAACAGTCTAGTCATTTTAGATATGGTTAGGGAAAAGGCTTGGGTGATGAAAGATTTTAGCTAACCTACATGCCATAGCTAAATATTTCTAAAAACACTGCATAACCTGAATACAGAGTGAATTCTTTTCTGGTAAATACCGGTTTCAGCACTTTTTAAAAAAATATCAAGGAATAGTATATTTATAGATACAGGAAAACTAAACCAAGAAGTGAGCCATAATGAGCTGTTATAAAACCAGGATTCAATGCTGTTAAATTTTAATAAGCGTGGGTATATGGGACATCACAAGTATGAAAGATAGGGCCATGCCGGAATCTGATACAGCATGGAAGAACTTTCTCATTGTTTTAGAATGAACCATAAAATATTGCTGATAGACAACCATTTTTGACATATAAAACTGGCAATTTTATTTGGTTCAGACACGTTGTCTTTTCTTGTAATAAAGACTTAAAGGTTCAGGTCACAATATACCAGTGTTAAAATTTCATTGAGGTTAGTATTCCAATAGGGGGGAAGAACTAAATGAAAATAAATTGGAGTCAAGGTAATCAGATATTCTCTTAGTCTTATCACTGCAGGCACAAACACTTCCCAAGTATAAAACCCTGAGAAAACTGCCAGTTATCACTCTACTAGTAACTAGTTTCCATGCCACATAACATCTGTCAGAAAACCTTCTTTCAGTGATGTTTAAATTCTTATCCTAAGTTGACTAAATTTCTCAATTCTCAAAATGGCCGTATCACCTTCTAAGAATTAAGGCCAAAGGGGAAAGAGCAATTTTTTTTTAATTTAATTTTATTTTATTTCAGAGACAGAGAGAGAGTCAGAGAGAGGGACAGATAAGGACAGACAGATAGGAGCAGAGAGAGGTCAGAAGCATCAATCATTAGTTTTTCTTGTCCTTGCGACACCATAGTTGTTCATTGATTGCTTTCTCAGACGTGCTTAGACCGTGGGCCTTCAGCAAACCGAGCAACCCCTTGCTGGAGCCAGCTACCTTGGGTCCAAGCTGATGAGCTTTTGCTCAAGCCAGATGGGCCCGCGCTCAAGCTGGCAACCTCAGGGTCTCGAACCTGGGTCTTCCACATCCCAGTCCGACATTCTATCCACTGTGCCACTGCCTGGACAGGCAGGAAAGAGCAATTTTTAATGATTCTAGTTATTCAACTAATTTGTTCTTGAAACCAGAATCATGTCCAACGTCCCTTCTCCAAACCCTTTTAACGTTTGACCACTCATAAATGTCTGCATTTCTGCTTAGTAGCTGGCATATTACTATGGGGTGCAAACTATCTTGCAGACAGTGATATGTGGTATTGTTTTGTCCTTCTAAACCAGTGGTTCTTAACCTTTTTTGAGGTACCGAACCCACCAGTTTCATATGTGCATTCACCAAACCCTTCTTTAGTGATAAATAAAATATGATTTTTTTTCCAAATTCAAGACATAGGTATATGTTTTTTTACTGGCGCACAAAATGAGCCGTGCATGAACATCACCTTGTTCAAAGAACAAAACCAACAAAGTGCATGAACTCACAACAAATTACGGTATTACTTTATTCTGGCCTCCATGGCAGAGGCTTCTCCGAACCCCTGAGACCGACTCATCGAACCCCTAGGGTTCGATAGAACCCAGGTTAAGAACCACTGTTCTAAACTAAATCAGATCATATTTCCTAATTAGAAAGTTATCAAGAACAAGTGATAAGATTTGACTTTAGATAATGAAATAAGGTACATGAAAATATAGTAAAACTATCAGGATTTACTGAATATTACTCAAGATGAGTGGCTCAGGTCTTAGTTATAAAGAAATCTTAGAGATTTTGGTATATTTCTTCCATCCAAGTACTAACCAGGCCCAACCCCGCTCTGCTTCTGACATCAGATGGGATTGGGCACATTCTGGGTGGTATGGCTCTAGACAGACAGCATTTGGTATATTTCTAACTGAAATTTAAGTCTTAAAATAGCATTTTAAAGCCAAATTATGTGACTTGTTTAAAGCCAGCTTTAAATAGTTCCTATTCTTTCATTTTCTGACCTAATTGCTTGACATCCTCAAATAACTTACATTCTGATCTAGTTTTCCTGTATCTCCTTTCTCTCTGGTATGGTTTACCTAATTTTATCTTCCAATGTGCTTTTTACTCTCTAGGCACAATAATGAACTATTTATTCAAAGATGCCACCTAATGCATCATGCCACTGAGTACTGTGGCCATTGATGTTCAGTGTAATAAATTATCTTTAGGCTGAAAAGAGCTTAAGACAAATAAATGAGTGCATCTTAGAGGCAAAGGTCAAACCAATTTATGGTAAGATTAAAAATGCTTCAAGACCTCACTATCAGAGCTGGTTAGGGAGAGACATAAATGCTATGTGAAAAGAACCATTACAAAACACTCTACCTATGTTTTAATTAAAATAGACTTTATTAGCTCTTCTTTTAATATAAACACGAGGAAGAAAAACCACATAAATTGTAGCATTCATTTCAAAGTAAAACTGCAATCAATACTTGAATCTCCAAGCTCTGAACTCCATAAATAATGTTTTTTTTGGTGGTAGATTGTAATATTTTATATATCATTATTTTTTCTGTTCTTTAAAAGTAATGGAATCTGCAGTACTCAATATGTGAAGATTTGCTATATTGAAAATATTCCTTGGCCCAAAAATATTTTGTTTATAGGCAGAATTTCTAGGATTACATTTCAGAAAGTAGGAGAAAAATTTCACATAGTCAAGAACATTAATTTAAAAAAACATTTCAAGTGTAGGTGACATTTTACCAATTTTCTAAAAGGCTGATTATCTGACCTTTAAGGACTGAGGTTAGGGTTCCTAAGATTTGTATGTTTCCTCTTAAATAGAAAGACTTAAATGAGACACGGACAGCCAGGTAAACATGTAAAGTAGAAAAACTGTTTCATATTACCTACTATCATAACACTATTAGAGTCCAATTCCTTTTAATTTATTACATGTGAATTAACACTGCTCCTCATAATCTTCCTTTACCAAAACGTAGTAAGAAAACTTTGGTGATCAAAGCAGGTATACAGCTCAGTCCATCAAAAAACTTTTTAAAAGAAGAGGGCATTTCTATGAAGATACAGTGTGTCCCCCTAAAGTCTTAGTGCAACTTTAAGCTTTGGCACTTGTAGACGTATAAATACTACAGACTTATAAAACATTTGAAAGTTTAAAACTCTCTTATACTTAGTTTTATATATTTTAAACATTAAACTTTTAGTTTTATTTTGTTTCATTCCTCTCTAAAAGATGGCAAAGATTGGCTGAAACAACAACAAAATGTTTAATATTTAAAAGTAAAAAAAAAAAAAGTAAAGTTAATTAAATTTAAAATTGAAGTTAATTAAATTTAAAATGAATTTTAAAGAGATGGTAACAGGAGGGTTTGGAGCGGAGAGGTGGTATATTTCCTTCCTGGTAGCTGAGGTACTAATTTTGCTGGGATTTTTGAACAGGAGAGATCATATTTCTCCAGTTCTTAGAGATGAGAGGCACATGATGTTTCAGACCTCACTTCTTTCTTAAGAGAGGACAGCTCCAGAGCGCTGAGTACCGGGAAGGTTAAGAGAAGTCAGCTCCTGAGCGTTGAGTACCGGGAAGGTTAAGAGAGGACAGCTCCTGAGCGCTGAGTACCGGGAAGGTTAAGAGAGGACAGCTCCAGAGCGCTGAGAACCGGGAAGGTTAAGAGAGGACAGCTCCTGAGCGCTGAGTACCGGGAAGGTTAAGAGAGGACAGCTCCTGAGCGCTGAGTACCGTGAAGGTTAAGAGAGGACAGCTCCTGAGCGCTGAGTACCGGGAAGGTTAAGAGAGGACAGCTCCAGAGCGCTGAGTACCGGGAAGGTTAAGAGAGGACAGCTCCAGAGCGCTGAGTACCGGGAAGGTTAAGAGAGGACAGCTCCTGAGTGCTGAGAACCGGGAAGGTTAAGAGAAGTCAGCTCCTGAACGCTGAGTACCGGGAAGGTTATCAGCACTGACAGACCTTCTCAGAACATCTTTCTGCAGGTCTTTGTCTTCACACAATCTGGAAATGGCCTAGGAATGGCAATCAATAGAACACAGGTACAATAAAAAAAAAAAAAAAAAAAATTCCAACCTTTAAAAAAAGCCTCTCTGATAGTATACACATTCACATTTCTTTATGTAGTCAATAGTTACTCCTGCCTTGGTAGCTGACACTGTCAGGTTATGGAGATGCTACTTCCTGCTAATTCTCTAAATTAAGTCCTTTATGGACTACGATTAGATTGTCAGAGCAAGAGGGAAGTAGAATTATTTTAAAATTGGGTTTCAAGATGTCTGGGTCACGACAGGCTCCCAACAGCAATATCATCTGCTGCCTGTACTCTTGTTCCTTAATAATGAACATACACTTGGCCATAACCACTGTTTACTCAGCTATTCAAATTCTATCCAATCTTCATTAGTTGTTATATACTCTAAGCATGTTTTAATGAGGTAGCCATGTGCTGTAATTTATTGGGAGGCCGGAAAGCTCTAGTGACTGAAGCACCATAAGGAACTATTTCACTTGTACATTAATTATGGTAGAAAAACATCTTATTCTAAAGTACGACAAAGGTACCACAGAAAGTGTCCATTTTAAAAGTGTCTATTTCAGTTGTGAAGATTTTGCTGTATACTCACAGAAGTCAAAGCCATAAATATTACTTTGTCCCATGTACTTTACAATTTTCATTAAAAACCCATGCACTTTCAACCCTGGCCAGTTGGTTTAGCATTGGCCCAGCGTGTGGAAGTCCCAGGTTTGATTTCTAGCCAGGGCACACAGGAGAAGCACTCATCTGATTCTCCACCCTTCCTCCTCTCCTTTCTCTCTCTCTTCCCCTTCCACAGTCAAAGCTCCATTGGAGCAAAGTTGGCCCAGGCACTGAGGATGGCTCCACGGCCTCCGTCTCAGGTGCTAGAATGGCTCTGGTTGCAACAGAGCAATGGCCCCAGATGGGCAGAGCATCGCGCCCTAGTGGGCATGCTGGGTGGATCCCAGTCAGACGCATGAGGGAGTCGTCTCTGCCTCCCTGCTTCTCACTTCAGAAAAATAAAAAATAAAAAACCCATGCACTTTCTACACCCAGTATTTGACACACAGTACACATTTTATGTCTCTCAGGTTAGTCACTAATGCTTTGTCTGATAAACTCATGAGACTGAAACATTATATATAGAAAAGACATAAACCTGACCAGGTGGTGGTGCAGTGGATAGAGCGTCAGACTGGGCTGTGGAGGACCCAGGTTCAAGACCCCGAGGTTGCCATCTTGACCACGGGCTCATCTGGTTTGAGTAAGGCTCACCAGCTTGAGCCCAAGGTCACTGGCTCGAGCAAGGGGTCATTTGGTCTGCTGTAGCCCCTCCCGGTCAAGGCACATATGAGAAAGCAATCAATGAACAACTAAGGTACTGCAACGAAGAATTGATGCTTCTCATCTCTCTCCCTTCCTTTCTGTCTGTCCCTATCTGTCCCTCTCTCTGACTCGCTGTCTCTGCCACACACACAAAAAAGAAAAGACATGAATTTTCAAACTGAATTAAGAATAGCAAATACATTGTGTACATAGATATGTTTAGTGATACATTTGTAAAAATGATTCATGTATTGTTATATATAAAGAAGGGCTGAGGGCCTGACCAGGTGGTGGCACAGTGGATAGAGCGTCGGACTGGGATGCGGAAGAACCAGGTTTGAGACCCCGAGGTTGCCAGCTTGAGCTCAAGCCCATCTGGCTTGAGTAAAGAGCTTGCCAGCTTGGACCCAAGGTCGCTGGCTCCAGCAAGGGGGTGCTCGGTCTGCTGAAGGCCCGCGGTCAAGGCACATGTGAGAAAGCAATCAATGAACAACTAAGGTGTCGCAACGACAACGAAAAACTAATGATTGATGCTTCTCACCTCTCTCCATTCCTGTCTGTCTGTCTCTGTCTATCCCTCTCTCTGACTCTCTCTCTGTTCCTGTAAAAAAGAAAAAAAAAAAAGGGCTGAGGTTCAAATGAAAAACCATTCACAGATAAAATTCAATTTAAAATATTCTGAGTTAGCTTGACCTGTGGTGGCACAGTGGATAAAGTGCTGACTTGGAAAGGTGAGGTCACTGGTTCAAGACCCTGGGCTTGCCTGGTCAAGGCACATATGAGAAGCAAGTTGATGCTTCCTGTTTCTCTCCCCCATCCTTTCTCTCTCTCCTCTCTCTAAAATCAATAAATGAAATCTTTAAAATATTCTGAGTTATGGTCACAAAAGAAATCTATAATTTCTTTTAATAATGTGGTATCTTTGTAGAAACCATTAAAGACACCATACATATGATGCAAAAGGGTTAATAAACTCTTCTTCAATGAGTTAATTTAAAATAAAATTTATTTTTGTAATCACTGCTTTGTATGATTTATCCACAGATGCTGGTTTTGGCGACTGACAGAAGCCCCACTTAGTGAGCCCATAGCCTTACCTCTAGTTCGGTGCTCTTTCTCTGCTCAGAGGTAGAAATTCTAATGACAGTTTGTCACGTGCTATGGAACAGAGCTCAAAGTAGTATGTGACATAAATACTGTCAACAACATTAACATTAGCCTGACTGGGCGGTGGCGCAGTGGACAGAGCGTCGGACTGGGATGCGGAAGACCCAGGTTCAAGAACCCGAGCTCGCCAGCTTGAGTGCAGGCCCATATGGCTTGAGCAAAAGCTCATCAGCTTGGACCCAAGGTCGCTGGCTCAAGCAAAGGGTTGCTCGGTCTGCTGAAGGCCTGCGGTCAAGGCACATGTGAGAAAGCAATCAATGAACAACTGGGGTGTTGCAACGGCAACGAAAAGCTAATGATTGATGCTTCTCACCTCTCT
This sequence comes from Rhynchonycteris naso, assembly GCA_037038555.1. Classification (NCBI taxonomy): domain Eukaryota; kingdom Metazoa; phylum Chordata; class Mammalia; order Chiroptera; family Emballonuridae; genus Rhynchonycteris; species Rhynchonycteris naso. The sequence goes on along the minus strand of CM073004.1, from coordinate 18,116,293 downwards.
CCGTTCCTGTCTGTCTGTCTGTCCCTCTCTCTGTCCTTGGAAAAGGAAAAGGGAAAAAAAAAGAAGAAAAGAACATTAACATTAAATTGAAGTAACTCTAACAACTGCCTTTTCATCTCATTCCTGAGGGAGGAAGAGACAAAACCAATACAGGACAATTTTAGTCAACAGGGCTATTTTCAAAAATACCATTCTGAGCTATGAAGATGGCTCTAAATTTTGTTTTGAAATGAAAGCCACCCAGCTGTGTCATAACACTAATGTTTAAACAAGGTACAGCTGTTTGTGGTCCTTTTTGCATCCCAGCACTTTAAGTCTGGGTAATGGGAAGAGGTTATGGCCCTCTTGTGTACTTGTGTTGCTGACTCCGGCACATTCTCCAGCGTTCCATTAGTGCGGCTGTAGGATTCCCGCTCTGCACTCATTTGCAAGGCCCCACTATAGTGAGCAGATGAAAGGAATGATGTCTGCTGTTCATCAGCTCTGAAGAACTTGCAGACATTTTCAGCAGGCCGACAACAGGAAGGGGCTTATTGAAGTAGAGACACACCAACAAAAGGAGTGGGCACGTCGCCATGGCAACAAATGGATGCATCAAGACCATGGCTATTATCCCTGAGAGAGAAACTCTTGAGGCAGCAAGGATTCATCTCAAATAAATAAGTTGATAAATAAGTCACATTCAATGGAAAGGGAACCCCCCCCCCACCCTTGCCCCAGTGCCCGGGGCTCACATCAGAGGGCAAATGCTAATTTCTGTTCACCTTAATCTTACTGGGGTGAGAAACTGCTGCTATGACAGAAAAGGATACACTTTTTAAACTGGAAGGCAGAAAGATTAGTGATAAATGTCTTGGCTGGACTAACCCCACTTTATGATATAACCTCTGATAGAGCACTGGACTCAAAATCCAAGTGTTTCTCCCATGTTGGGAATACAATCCTGAGGTGCTCGCATCCACCACCCCTTGACAGACAGAACAGGAACACAGCCACCAGGGGTAAGTTCAGTAAAGTGGAAAAGAAAAACTGGGAACAGTCATTTGCAATGTGACCATACTGCTGTAACCTGCCAAGTATTTACATATAAAATTAGAGTAAAGCATACTACTTTCACATTAATCCCTTGATAGAGTTAATTATATAAAAATGATATATACTTAAACAAATATGAGAGGCTTATTTCCTAACATATTTGTTTTATTACTTTTAATTTTTTATCCATTGGATAGGTCAACAAAGGCTCAATGTTCTCCTGTTTGGATAGGAGTCAGAATATGAGCGGAAATGAGATTGTTTTTTCATTTGTTAAACTTTAATCCCAACTGAGCCTACTTGAAAAACCAATTTTCTATTTATACGGCCATAAGTCTATAGAAATGTAAATCAGATAATATTTTGATAATCAACTAATCAGGACTTAATTTACTACAGGAATAATTGCACTTCACTATCCCTTTTATATTTTCTCCACTAATACATTTTAATTGTTAGAAATATAGTACTTCATAGGATTAACATGTCTATTAATAGAGGTTTGATCATGAAAGAAAATCATTATGTCTGCAGATTGTGCACCTTCTGGGTTTTTTGTTGTTTTTTTCAGCGGCTAGATGGCTGAATAGCATACCATTTACAGGTACAGCAAATTTTCTGAATATCAGCTGCTCAGCTTAACTTACTCTTTGAAGGGAAATATATTATAATGTTGGAAAGTTTTTTAAAAAAAGCAGATACCAATTTTTCAATTTAAACTCAAAATGAGACCATTACACATAGTCAACAGCAGAGAGATGAAACCAGTGTACACTAAACACTGTTGTAATCACTTCCAATGTCCAAAGGTTATAAACAAAAGCAGCCTATTATAAATATCGCTCCTGGTGTTTTTCTGCTCATACGCAAAAGGCATTGTTTACAACCAGTCTTCCTATAGCTAGACTCTGTCACCACTGCCCCTGGAACTCACGCCTGTGAAAATGCACACATTTCCCTACATGTCCTCTGATGTTATAACTAGAGCCAGAGCCCCAGCCAGCTTAGCTGCAGGTTTTGAGGAAATGTCAGCTGCCATCATGGCAGGGCTAGTATTCATGATCACAAATTATCCTTCCTTCAAGGGGCCAGTTTGAAGACTCACAACAGTGGTGATCAAAGTCATGTTAGCTTCTGAAACTTATTTTGGAAGTGTAAAAATGCACTTGGGTACTTCTGAATGAATCTTACCTAGAGCAATGAGCAAAGGAAACAAAACCTCTTGGCACTGCTGCCATGATCTTGCTCTTCCTATGCTGTTCAATATTATCAAGAGGTGTTCTTTCACACTTTCCTAAATGCCATCACAAAGACATTTTCACTGTCAAGTGGGCAGTTTGAAAGACTGCTGAAAATACCTCTTTGGCTCATTCTGCCTACCACCCCCGGCCCTTCACAGCAGCAGATCAAATGTTTAGTTTCTCTCACGTTGTGTGCCAGCTATGTGGAGCACCCTCGTGACTGACCTACAGCCCCCACGGTGCACTGCTGTGGTTGCCTAGAGCCCCCGGAAACTCTCAAATAGGATGGGCCCTGGTGATGGCCAATGATGTTTCTCCCAACTGCCTGAGACGGAGAAGATTTCTAACTCAGGAGACCTATTTTTAAACACATGCAATTCTCTTAAAATGTCGGAAGAGAGCACAGGTATGAAACCTTTATATGTGGCTAATTTTCTATTATGGTGAGTTTACCAAGAGAACTTCAGATAGAAAGGAGGGAAAGACCAGTAAAAGCAAATATACAATATGTGACTCGGGTTTAAGCTATAACCTCTCAATAGTCTAGTGGCTCTAAAACCTGTGTAACAGTGGCCAGTTATTTCAAGGGCCAAATATAGGCCCCTAAAAAATGAACTGAAACTGATAGATAGCTTTAAGAAAGCCATGAAGATATTTACTGTACTGTTCTTCTGGTAGTAAGCTTGTAAAATGTCTGTCAAAACCAGCAGAAAAACAATTATCAAACAGATTATTACAACAATAAAACATCAAGACCTATTAATGATGAAGAATATGAATTGTTAGGTCACAAAAGAAGTAAATAATTTTATGCCTGTGTCTCTGCCCAAAGTTACCTTTACAAATATTTCTTATCATATAAGCTTTATGGGGGCAAATGAGGTACTGATAAATGGTTAGAAATCTCACAAAAACCTTACAAACTCACATCTCGTCAACTGTACCGCCCTTGAAGATCTGGTATTAGCCCACATTCCACACAGCCTCATCACCACAAACCCTGCGGGCAAGGTGAATGGCTCCCAGAACAAGCCTCTTTCAGTTCCTGGGGCAGAAGTTACAAGTCTTCCTAGATAAACCTGCAAAAGTAGAGCACCGGTCTTTGATTTTAGTTCAGTTTAAGTGCTATGATAAGAACTGTTAGGAATGGCAGATTTCATTTATTTTTTTTAACATGCCGTTTATTTTTAGTTTCTACAGAGGCTGCTTGGCCAGTCAAAGTCAGAGGCCAAGTCACAGTTAGCCCTACTTTTGGATACAGGAATGACTGTACATCTTAGTAAAGGTCCTGCTGAAGAAATGCATTGTTATTTATTACCTTTCTATTTGTAAAGGGCCACATATACAGGCCCAGTGTAGATTCAAGTTGTTCAATAAATACTATCACATGCAGTGTTTTACACCTGACTGGTAGTCATATGGTGATTTTACCTAATACTTGCATATGTAAATCCTGAACACAGATCTTCTTTTTACAATAACCAGTCCTTTTGTGGCAGAAGTGAAAGAAAAAACTGGTGTTCAAAGGAGCCTCCAAGTGGCTGCTGTGAGGTACAGCAGGACAGCAATACAAACAGCTGGGCTTGAGGCTGGTCTGTCTGTGCAATGCAGTATTCCTGTCTGGGCGCCTTTGTGAGGAACACACACGCATACAAAGGACAGTCGTTCTCATATATCCCTTAATGTTCACACCTCCATTATAATTTTATGAAATTCATCTCTGTCTTACATAATCGGAAGCTTTAGTCAGTTCTGTTGGTAACAGAACTGCCAGTCTGTGTCCCTGACACTCCTCTAAACCTGCCAGGTAACTCGTGATATTTCATGACTTTTTTACATGTACTAAATGTTTATTCTACAAAGAACTAGGCAAAGTTAATAGCTGAGTAAAGATTATAGAGGTAAGCTTTGATTGGTTGTTACCTTAAAGGGTACTTGACAAACAGAAAAAAAATTCAATTTTAGAGAGAGTATGTCTAAAGGTCATCAGATTGACAGCTCAGATTTGCCAATGTTCTCCAAACTCAACTGTGATTTCAAAAACAAATGGTTATTGAACGTTATATGTTCTTAGTGAAATTTAGCACAATTCCTCTAAACACAGTGCTCTCAGGTATTCTAAGAACAAACTCCTTATGTGGTTCAACTGTCTATAGAAATAATTAAGGTCTTATATAACATTGTCTTTCTCTCAACTTCCTGTCATCTGTACAGCAGACTGGGTATGTGCTGTTACTCTTTTATTCACATCACTTGGTCTCCTGTATCAGTGGAATTAAGATTTATCTCCTCACCAAAGCTAACTGCTCTATCACGAAATCAGTCCCATTCTACTTATGCAGAACACTGCTCCCACAATCACCTCTTTTTGAAGAATCCTCCATCTGCCAGATATTTCCCCCAATGTGACTGTTTATGTTATTGCCACCACACCCTCCACCACTCCCAGAATGCTTCCTCTCACCTCGCTCAGAGTTAAGTGCCCTGATGCTGCTTCTCATCTCCCACTCTCTCCTTAGCCCATGTTAGTCCGCCCGCCACTATCACTCTACTCCAACTACTATTACTAACTAAGGTGCCTTCTCGCATACATACCAACTCTACTTCTTAGGCCTTCCCTAAGAACACGAGGGACACTGCCATTTGCCTTGTTGCTAGGGCCAAAACCCTCCTTTTGAGTTAGCCTGCTCCAATCTGTTAACAGTTCTTGTTATCTCTACATGTCATTGGCAATCTGACTGCTATTTGTCACTTCTCAGCTGTATCACTGTTATTGCCTCCTGGCTCCCAACTAGTCCGTTCTCCCTAAAGCAGCCAGAATAGCCTCTTGAATTAAGAGCATTTCACTCCCCTGCTCAGTATCTGCCAAAGGTTTCCCATCAAACAAAATGTTAACTTACGCACATGGCCTGCAAGCTACAAGGCTCTATAGGGTAGGACATTGCCCTTCTGCGCCCTCGTGTCCTACATTCCTTTCCTGGTTTCGCAGTCTCACCCCACTGGCCAGACCTCACTGTGCCTTGAACACACACAGCATGTTCCTGTCTTAGGTTTTGCACTTATCCCCTCTGCCTGTAATGCCAGAGCTCCTTATCTTCCTCAGTTCAGTCAGGCCTCCGTTCAAAGGTTATCTCTTTACAGAGGTTCTTCCTGATCATTCGATCTAAAATAGCAAGCCCCTCTAATCACTTCATCACTTTACTCTGCTTTATCTTTTAAAAATATATTTAGCCTGACCAGGCGGTGACACAGTGGATAGAGCATCGGACTGGGACATGGAGGACCAAGGTTCGAAACCCCAAGGCCACCAGCTTGAGTGCAGGCTCATCTGGTTTGAGCAAGGCTCACCAGCTTGAGCCCAAGGTTGCTGGCTTGAGCAAGGGGTCACTCAGTCTGCTGTAGCACCCACCCCTTTCAAGGCACATATGAGAAAGCAATCTATGAACAACTAAGGTGCCATAACAAAGAACTGATGCTTCTCATCTCTCTTTCTTCCTGTCTGTCTGTCCCTCTCTCTGACTCTCTGTCTCTGTAACATATATAATATATATATATATATATATATATATATATATATATATATATATATATATAGTCTTTTAAAAATTTTTTATTTAATTAGTTGTGTTTACATAGATTCTAGGGTCATCTCAAATGCATCCCCCCTCCCCCATATTCCTCTCAACATCTCTCCCTTGCCCCCTTCCTACAACGCCCTCCCTCCTTCCCTTCAGGTTTATCCCATCCTATCATCCCCTTTCCCTCTGGTCCCTTTGATCCCTCCTCTGTCTCAATTCCGTTCCTCAGTTGTCATTGTTCCTTGGATTCCTCAAATGAGTGAGGTCATATGATATTTTTCTTTCTCTGCCTGGCTTATTTCACTCAACATAATAGTTTCCAGGTCCCTCCATATTGTTGCAAAAGGTAATATTTCCTTCTTTTTCATAGCCCCATAGTATTCCATTGTATATATGTACCACAGTTTTTTAATCCACTCGTTCACTGGCGGACACTTGGGCTGTTGCCAGATCTTTGCTATTGTAAATGCTGCCATAAACATGGGGATGCATTTCTTTTTTTCAGGCTGTGATATGGTGTCCTTGGGATATATTCCTATAAGTGAGATGGCTGGGTCAAAGGGCAGTTCCATTTCTAATTTTTTGAGGAATCTCCATACTGTTTTCCACAGTGACTGCACCAGTCTGCATTCCCACCAACAGTGCAGGAGGGTTCCCCTTTCTCCACATCCTCGCCCAGCACATATAATGTATTGTTTTGTTAATGAGTGCCATTCTGACTGGTGTGAGGTGGTATCTCATTGTGGTTTTAATTTCCATTTCTCTAATGATTAGTGATGTGAACATTTTTTCATATGCCTATTGGCCATCTGTACGTCCTCTTAGGAGAAGTGTCTATTCATTTCTTTCTCTTTTTTTTTTTTTTTTTTTACAGGGACAGAGAGAGAGAGTCAGAGAGAGGGATAAACAGGGACAGACAGACAGGAACGGAGAGAGATGAGAAGCATCAATCATTAATTTTTCATTGCCATCGCGACACCTTAGTTGTTCATTGATTGCTTTCTCACATGTGCCTTGACCGCGGGCCTTCAGCTGACCGAGCAACCCCTTGCTGGAGCCAGTGACTTTGGGTCCAAGCTGATGAGCTTTTGTTCAAGCCAGATGGGCCCGTGCTCAAGCTGGCGAGGGGTCTCGAACGTGGGTCCTCCGCATCCCAGTCCAATGCTCTATCCACTGTGCCACCGCCTGGTCAGGCTCTTACGCCCATTTTTTTATTGGATTATTTGCCTTCCTGGTGTTGAGTTTTACAAGTTGCTTATAAATTTTGGTTATTAACCCCTTATCAGATGTATTGTCAAATATGTTCTCCCATTGTGTGGTTTGTCTTTTTATTCTGTTCATATTGTCTTTAGTTGTGCAAAAGCTTTTTAGTTTGATATAGTCCCATTTGTTTATGCTGTCTTTTATTTCATTTGCCTGTGGAGATAAATCAGCCAATATATTGCTGTGATAGATGTTGATGAGCTTACTGCCTATGTTTTCTTCTGGGATGATTATGGTTTCACTACTTACATTTAAGTCCTTTATTCATTTTGAGTTTATTTTTGTGCATGGTGTAAATTGGTGGTCTAGTTTCATTTTTTTGCGAGTAGCTGTCCAGTTTTCCCAACACCATTTGTTAAAGACACTGTCTTTACTGCCCTATATGCTCTTACCTCCTTTGTCAAATATCAATTGGCCATAGAGGTGTGGGTTTATTTCTGGGTTCTCTGTTCTGTTCCATTGATCTATATGCCTGTTCTTATGCCAGTACCAAGCTGTTTTGAGTACAATGGCCTTGTAGTATAACTTGATATCAGGAAGTGTGATACCTCCCACTTTATTCTTCCTTTTCAAGATTGCTGAGGCTATTCGTGTTCTTTTTTGGTTCTATATAAATTTTTGTAATATATGTTCTATATCTTTGAAGTATGTCATTGGTATTTTAATTGTTATTGAATTTGTAAATAGCTTTGGGTAATATAGACATTTTAATGATGTTTATTCTTTCTATCCATGAACATGGTATATGCTCCCACTTGTTTGTGTCTTCCTAGGTTTCTTTTATCAATGTTTTATAATTTTCTGAGTACAAGTCTTTAACCTCCTTGGTTAAATTTACTCTGAGGTACTTTATTCTTTTTGTTGCAATAACGAAGGGGATTGTTTCATTAATTTCTCTTTCTGACATTTCATTGTTCGTGTATAAAAATGTCTCTGATTTCTGTGTATTAATTTTATATCCTGCCACCTTGCTGAATTCATTTATCAGGTCCAGTAGTTTTTTGACTGAGACTTTAGGATTTTCTATATACAGTATCATATTATCTGCAAATAATGATAGTTTTACTTCTTCTTTTCCAATTTGGATGCCTTTTATTTCTTCTTCTTGTCTGATTGCTGTAGCTAGGACTTCCAGTACTATGTTGAATAAGAGTGGTGAAAGGGGTACCCCTGCCTTGTTCCTGATTTTAGGGGAATTGCTTTTAATTTTTGTCCATTTAGTATGATGTTGGCTGTGGGTTTGTCATAGATGGGCTTTATCATGTTGAGGTATGTTCCCTGTATTCCCACGTTGCTAAGAGTTTTGATCATAAATGGGTACTAAATTTTATCAATTACTTTTTCTGCATCTGTTGAAATTTTCATGTGGGTTTTCTCCTTCCTTTTGTTTATGTGGTGAATCACATTGATTGATTTACAAATATTGTACCATCCTTGCCTCCCCAGATTAAATCCCACTTGATCATAATGTATGATTTTTTTCATGTGTTGCTGGATCTGGTTTGCTAATATTTTGTTGAGGATTTCAGCATGTAAATTCATCAGGGATATTGTCCTATAATTTTCTTTCTTTGTGTTGTCTTTGCCCTGTTTTGGAATCAGAATTGTGCTCTCTTCATAAAAGAAACTTGGAAGTGTTCCTTCTTCTTGAATTTTTTGAAATAGCTTGAGAAGAATAGGAGTTAGTTCTTCTTTGAATATTTGGTAGAATTCACCAGTGAAGCCACTGGGCCCAGGGGTTTTGTTTTCTGGGAGTTTTTTGATAACTGTTTTGATCTCTTTTGTTGTAATTGGTCAGTTTAGCTTTTCTGATTCTTCCAGATTGATTTTTGGAAAATTACATGTTTCAAGGAATTTGTCCATTTCACCTAGATTGTTTAATTTTTTGGCATACAGTTCTTCATAGTATTTTCTTACAATATTTTATATTTCTGTTGTGTTGGTTGTTATCTCTCCACTTTCCTTTCTAATTTTATCTATTTGAATCTTCTCTCTTCTTTTCTTGGTAAGTCTCATTAAAGGTTCATTGATCTTGTTTACCCTTTTAAAGAACTAGCTCTTGGTTTCATTGATCTTTTGTATTGTTTCTTTAGCCTCTATGTCATTTATTTCCACTATGATCTTTATTATTTCCTTTTTTCTACTACCTGTGGGCCTTACTTGCTGTTCTTTCTCTAGTTCTTTTAGATAAAGAGTTAGGTTGTTTATTTGAGCTTTTTCAAGCTTCTTAAGGAATGCCTCTAGTGCTAGGAACTTCTCTCTCAGGACTGCTTTTGCTGTGTCCCATAAATTTTGAGTTGCTGTGTGTTCCTTATAATTTGCTTCTAGAAATTTTATTTCTTCTTTGATTTCATTGCTAACCCATTTGTTATTTAATAACATACTATTCAGTTTCCATGTGTTTGAGTATTTTTCAGTTGTTCTGTTGTGGTTGATTTCTAGTTTCATGCCATTGTGATCAGAGAAAATGCTTGATAAGATTTCATTCTTCTTAAATTTGTTGAGACTGCTTTAGTGTCCTAACATGTGGCCTATCCTAGAGAATGTACCATGAGCACTTGAAAAGAATGTATATTCTGCTGCTTTAGGGTGAAAGGTTCTAAAGATATCTATTAAATTGAGTTGATCTAGTGTGTCCTATTAGTCTGCTGTTTTTTTGTTAATTTTCTTTCTTGAGGGTCTATCTAGTGATGTTAGTGGGGTATTGAAATCTCCTACTATTATAGTATTGGTGTTGATCTCACCTTTTATATCCATCAAAGTATGCTTTATATATTTAGGTGCTGCTATATTAGGTGTGTAGATATTTATGATGGTTATATCTTCCTGTTGGATCGGTCCCTTTATCATTATGTAGTGACCTTCTTTATCTCTTACTATAGCAGTGGTTCTTAACCTTTTTTGAGGTACCGAACCCACCAGTTTCATATGTGCATTAACCGAACCCTTCTTTAGTGATAAATAAAATATTATTTTTTTTCCAAATTCCAGACATAGGTATATGTTTTTTTACTGGCACACAAAATGAGCCGTGCATAAACATCACCTTGCTCAAAGAACAAAACCAACAAAGTGCATGAACTCACAACAAATTACGGTATTACTTTATTCTGGCCTCCGCGGCAGAGGCTTCTCCGAACCCCTGAGACCGACTCATCTAACCCCTAGGGTTCGATAGAACCTAGGTTAAAAACCACTGCCCTAGACAAATGTTATAAGCTTATTAATGATTGTGTCATGTTCCCCCTTCTTTTCCCCCAACCTGTATATGGTCAAGGGTATATAACCAGCCTCAGAGCTATACTCAGCACTGCATGATTCGTCAGCTATACCCCGAGTATGTCATATGCAGCCAGCTTAATCAATAAATCTCCTCTTAAAAATTCTTCTGTGCCTGACCTGTGGTGGCGCAGTGGATAAAGCATTGACCTGGGAACACTGAGGTCACCAGTTCAAAACCCTGCACTGGTCTGGTCAAGGCACATATGGGAGTTGATGCTTCCAGCTCCTCCCCCCTTTCTCTCTTTCTCTCTCTCTCTCTTTCTCTCTCACTCTGTGTCTCCTCTCTAAAATGAATAAAATAAAAAAAAAATTACAAAAAAATTGTATTTAAAAAAAAAAATTCTTCTGTATCCTGCCTTTGTGTCTCTACATAAACCCGTGGAATGTTACTTTACAACAAAGCCAGTGAGTGTGACCTTGAACAAGTACTTCCTGCTCTGGGTGATGGGTTTCTCACTGTGAATGAGATGGTTGGAGACTTTCATTCTGCCCTGAATGTATCTGGAGGAGTGGAGATTCAGAAAAGGAACAGTAAGTGCACAGGGCTTTTGTGAGAACCTGTGAAGCCAGTATCCAAGACCACTATCAGAGCTGCCTGGCTCATGCAGGTTCGCATTAGATTCAGGCAGATGGTAATAAAACAATAGAGCCAAAAACTGGTGGGCCATCAGCTTTAAATCTAGCTTGCACCCGATGGGCAAGCAAAAACACACACTGGGTTCCAAAACCCACTCATTTAGTGCTCAGAAAGCTACTGACTTATCCGAGTTTCCTAGAATCAAAGGTTTCTAGCTCACCAGACTTATTCACCTCTGTTCCCCATCTCCTTCTCCAGTACAAACTGCACAAACTGGCTTCTCCCTCAGCACTCCACCATCTTGGCTGCTTCTCCTGGCCTCCTCCACGTGGCCTTAATCTGCTCTTCTCTCTAATGCTAATCTCAGGAACTGAGAGAGAGCAAGCTCCCGGTCTGCCCCACTTTATAGTGTAGAAATCAAAACCTTTAATCCAATATACAAACAAGGAAGTCTTTGATACAAAGTCACTTATCTGAGGCATAATGGGATTCCTCATGAGAGTGCACCACCCCACATCATCCCATCAGTCAAGGTTGTGGGGAAAAACTTACTCTTAAAACTAAGCCTTAGTCTATAATGACCCGGCCTGCCTACAGCCTGTCCACCAACACACATTAATATAATCATGCCCATCCCAAGCAAGAAGGGTAACTAATATTATTACCTGGGCAACAGGCTTCCACATGGGCAGTGCCATCCTTAACAAAGTGAGCATAATATATTTTACCTGCCCAACAGGAGCCCTGAATGGAAAGGGAAGGTGTTTTCCCACTGAATGTATCTCTTGCCTGCCGGGTACAAGCTAGGATTAAAGCTAATGGCCCACCAGTTCTTGGCTCCATTGTTTCATTACCGACTGTCCGAATCCAATGCGAACCTGCATGGGTCAGGTGGCTGTGATGGTGGTCGTGGCTACTGGCCATACATTTGGCATAGTCTGTGGTAGGATTCGATACAGTTTGGTATGGAGCCACCACCACCTTTGAGCAGTGGAGTAGAGGACTGGCTGCTGTTATGGTTCCCCATGACTGTGCTTTTGGGGGCCGTAGGCTGGCTGATTCTTACAGCCATGCGTGAGGAAACTGAGAGCTCTGTGGAAGAGGCTGCCTGGGACCTGCAAACAGAGCAGTGGAAAGAGCTGGAACAAATGTGGGAGAAAGATATGCCGACACTGGAGCTGGAGCAAGCACCGGAGAAGGAGGCCTGCCAGGTTCGTGAGATTCACCTGGAAATGGAGCAGCCACTGGAGAAGGAATCACAAGTTCATGAGTTTCAGATTGCACTGGATGTTGTGGAGAGCCAGCAGCAGCAGGAGGCCGGGGCTGAGGCTGGAGATGGGGCTGCAAGGCCCACAGAGCAGAAGGCGGCAGCAGCCCGGGGCTGAAGCTTGGTGGTGGGAGCTGGTGTTTTCAGTTCCTCTTTGAAGGATGAGGAGAATAGGTCTGGAGTTGCAATCCAAAGTCTCCAGAAGGTCAGAACCAAGCAGCGAGGAGGCTATACCCCTGGTAGGTCTGCGATTTGGGGTCATAGGGGTGGATGCCATCATGTCTCTGAAGCAAAGATGAAAATGCTGACTGCCATTGCCATGTGCTCCTCTTTGGGACAGTGTAAGACCTGCCAGGACGGCAGGGATGAAGTGGGTGGCTGAGGCCCCATGTGCTTGGACTGAGTCCTGGACTATGACCGGAGTGAGCACTGGCTCCTTTGTTGGATGGACTTACGGATTTTGGACAATGTGAAATACCCTGATGGGGATGGGTGGCGGCTTTGCTAGAGGCCCTTCCCCTGCCCCGAGATGCTTTTCAAGAGGCTAGAAAGAAGGCCAAGGACATTTTCTGCTTTTGGCAAAGTGCTCAGAGCCTGGTGAAATGTACCTTTGTAATTGTTGAAATTGTATGATTTGTCATGTTGCTGTAATTTGTGTAATGTGCCAATTTCCTTGCACAGGGATGCCGGTGGTATAGATTGTGGGTAGTAAAGTGAGCATAGGGGCGCGTTGTTGGGCTGATAAAATATATTATGCTCACTTTGTTAAAGATGGCACTGCCCACGTGGATGCCTGTCGCCCAGGTGATAATATTAATTGCCCTTCTTGCTTGGGATGGACGTGATTATATTAATGTGTGTTGTGGGCGGGCTGTGGGCAGGCAGGATCCTTATAACCTGGGGTTTGGTTTTAGGACTAAGCCTTTCCCACCCTGTTTTCATGTGGGGTGGTGCACTCTCATGAGGAACCCCATTATACCTCAGATAAGTGACTTTGTATCAGAAACTTCCTTGTTTGTATATTGGATTAAAGATTTTGATTTCTACACTATAAAGTGGGGCTGACCGAGAGCTTGCTTGCTCTCAGTTCCTGAGATTAGCATTAGAGAGGAGAGCAGAGACAGGCCATGTGGAGGAGGCCAGGAGAAGCAGCCAAAATGGTGGAGTGCTGAGGGAGAAGCCAGTTTGTGCAGAGAGAAGGAGATGGGGAACGGAGGTGACTGAGACTGGCGAGCTAGAAACTTTTGATCTTAGGAAAACTTGGATAAGTCTGTCGTTTTGGAAGCCCTGAATGGAAAGGGAAGTGTTTTCCCATTGTGTGTATTTCTTGCCCACCAGGTGCAAGCTAGGATTAAAGCTAATGGCCCACCAGTTTTTGGCTCTGTTGTTTCATTACCAACTGTCCGAATCAAATGTGAACCTTCAAGGGCCAGGCGGCTGTGATGGTGGCCATGGCTACTGGCCATACATCCTGTCTTGTTTTTCAAGTTCCCAGTATCTAACACAGAGGTCCCCAAACTTCGGCCCACGGGCCAAATTGCGGCCACCTGAGGCCATTTATCTGGGCCCCACGCACTTCCGGAAGGGGCACCTCTTTCATTAGTGGTCAGTGTATGGAGTACTGTATGTGGCGCCCCTCCAACGGTCTGAGGGACAGTTAACTGGCTGCCTGTGTAAAAAGTTTGGGGACCCCTGATCTAGAACATAATAGGGGCTTGTCAATGTAAGAAATGTTCAGACCTATAGAGAATTTTTATGAGTTTATATCAGTCAATTGCTGGGAAGCAAAATCTAAAGGGATTGAGAAAATGCTCTGGAAAATGGCAGTTTAACGCTTACTTTATACATTAGAATTAAAGGAATGTCATAAAGAGGTTAAAGGAAATTTACTGGTGATAGATTAGGGAGGCAGGAGAAAGCAAAGCAGGCAAAACTCTAGGACTGAATAAAAAGTAAGAGGAATAGACACCTACTTCTTTTTCCTAGGTGGGTGCAGGATAATTAATAATTAACATGATAATAGCAATGAGGGGATTTGTGGTCTCTGCTCTGGCATGGTGATGTGCTTTGAGGGGTCCTGAAAAAAGGATTTTACTTTGCTATTCTAAAGGTGTGTTATGCAACAAAGATACCAGACAGGTTTAGAAAAGGTTAAGACTGACCTTTATCAGGGAAAAATGCTGGCCTCGGACATAACTACCTGCTATGCACTGCTTTTAGTTAAAAAATGTTAATTTTAGACCATCCTACATTGTTTCTCTAGGTCTCTGAGTTTGTAAGGTCATCAAGCAGGGGCTCCCCTTAGCTTGTCAGGTTTAGTATACCGCCCCTTTTTCATCCACAGGTTCAGCAAGTATTAAATGAAGGAATACACAGATAAAACTTGGCTTACATTTGTAAATGGAACCAGCTGGATCTTTTTATGTCAACCCAGACAAAACACTGTATGCTGAGAGCCACTGGCAGCAGTGCTGTCCTTAGGTAGTGCTTAACATAGGAGATGCTTAGCAGAAAAGAGGATAGATATAAATCCGTTGCATGGATGCATACATTCATTAGAGAATGGCCATGAAGCCCCAGCAACATGCCGAGTCCCTACCCTATGCAGCTATTTACACACGCGACTTTCTCCAAAGTCGGCACCAGAGGGCACTGAGCTGTGTGGATCTAAGCAGATCAGGATTCACATCTAGTCTTTAAAACTTCGCGCGGTGACGTCATATCCGCGCCTCGCTGTCACGATCCGGGGGCGGGGCAGAAGGAAGCCAAACATAAAAAAACCGGAGTTTTCTGGGTCCAGGCTGGGGTCTCTAGAGGGGCGCTCTGGCCCTTAGCGGACTCTTGCAGCAAATCGGAGTCGGGGAGGCGTCAGGCGAGTCCCACGGAGAGCGGGCAGGCGGAAGGCCACAGCAGAATCGCTGTTTCCGGAAGCAGGCTCGGTCGGCCCGTGGGTGACGGAGCACGCGCGACCCAGGCCGCACGCGCAAGGCGGGAGCGTCGGCGAGAGCCACGGCGGGCGGCTCAGGGCGGTCTGAGGTACCTCTCCGCCCCGCGGACGCGACGGGCGGAGAAGAGGTCTGGTCTCGAAGCTCGCTCGGCTTCTGTACAAACCGGGCGCGGAAGCAGAGGGTGGATGAGAGGACAGAGTGGCACCGCGTGTACAGAGCGCATGCGCCGGGCCTCAGGCAGACGGAGGAGACGTAATGTAAAACTGGCTTTTGTCGAAAAGAGTTGAAAAAGATTTAATTGCCCAACAGTAGGGGGCTAAGCTTTTAAAAAATCACTGACTTAGTTCAAACGTTATATATTGAACGCCTACCGTTTGTGATACCTAGCTTTAGGTTCTTGGGAAACTGAACAAGACAGATGTCTTTCTTGTGGAGTGTATGGGGGCGGGGGAAATACAAATAATAAGCTAATTACATAGTTATGCTAGAGTCGGGAGTGCTGTGAGAAAAGAAGAGAGCAGGTGCAGAGAGGGTGAGAAAGGAGAGTAGATGCATGCAGTATTAAATGTCTACTGGACCAGATCCAGGGTTGAGATTTGACCAAAGCTTTGAAGGAGGCGAGGGAGCTAGTCATGTGGCTACCAGGAGGAAGAGTGTACCCGGCCTGCGGGAACGCTACGAGCGAGGTCCAGAGGCAGGAGGCAAACTGTTGTGTGAAGAAGGGCTAGGAGGCCCGGGGGCTGGACGGGATTGAGCAGGGGGAAATGGCAGGATCTGAGGGACTTTGGTTTACTGCGAGTGAAACATTCTATAAGGTTTGAACATCAGTCTGTTACTGTATGTGCCCTGGCCGGGAGGGGGGGGCAGGACCGGCAACCTCTGCATTTCAATTGAACTATCCGGCCAGGGCTTGAGTAGGTTTTAATAAGGCTTACTCTGGATGCAGTAGAGGCTACTTTGGGGAGAAAAAGGAAGGGCTATTACTAATAAACAAGTTAAAGAGCATCCCTGCAGCCATTAGAAAGGCTAATCTCAAAGGTGATGGTAGCAGTGACTATAGAAGCCCTCACATTTTTGTGGCCAGCCTAGTGCATAGGGACTTCCCAGGCATCAACCTCTTAACTCTAGGGACAGCCTGTAGAGGGCGTTGTTTTCACTGACCCTGAGGCTCAGGCCTGTCCAGTCAGGAGTGCCTGGACTACTCAACACTTGCTCCTTGTCTTTATTTATTTATTTTTAATGTAGTTTATTGCCATTAGGTACACTCATGTTGTACAACTGTCACCACTATCCATTTCCAGAATACAGGGCATTCTTGGGTTATGACACAGCTCCATCCCTACAATAGTGACGTAACACAAATTTTGGTGTAAGTTGAAACACACCCTAGCCTGTTACTTAGCTATCCTAACACAGTTGTAACATCATAATCTAGAACAGAAAAACACAACTAAGCCATAGAAAAAGGAAAAGGACATAAATAATACTGTACTGTATACTATACAGTAATAACAAAAAAATGACAAAAATATGATTGTAAAAAATATTCCTTACCTTTATTCCTGTGATTGGCTTGCACACTGGAAGGGGCATAACAAGAGAGTGACCTATTGGGAAGAGAAAGCTGGAGAGGCAGGAGACACTGGGTCAGGAGAATCAGGATTGCTTAAGGAACATGCAGGAGAGGCTGGAGATGATTCTACCTGTACTACAGGTGTTTCATCTCGGGAGGCAACTGATGTAGAGGGGACAGGATCTGTTGCAGGCCTCTCTACCTTAAAGAATTGTTCCAGGCTAGTCTGGAAGATTGATGACTTCTTCTCTAACAAAATTTACCTGTAGCATTGCAAGGCATCCATAAGAGCTGAAACACATATCATTTTTTTTTTTTTTTTTTTTTAATGGGAGAGAGCATTGTAAACTCGAAACATCGTTTGTAGAGATTTTCTTAACCCAAGTACTCCCTGTACTCCTTAAGTCTTCATTGTTATTGCCATCCTAAACCCCAATTCATTCCCCTACCTCAGGCAGCCAGCTCCATCGAGGCAGTCAGTAACACTTAAAAACCACCTATCTTGTGCCAGGAAATGAGTGAATGAATTGAGGGTTCTGTCTCCCTCCCATTCTAGTCAGGGGAGATGTGATTGGGAAAGAAGCACCAAGTAACCATTGCTGTGGTCCTAAAACCAAAGATACTCTGAACCATGTAGGCCTAACAATTCCACCATTCATTCAATCATGTATTCAGTAAGTGTTGATTGAATACCAGCTGTGTACTAGAAACATGAGTGAATACTCATATGTTTGTCAATTGGATAGTTAAATGTAGCTCCTTGACCCTGACCTCTCATTTTCTCCAGTGGTCATCAATTAGGAGTGGTTGGAACTGGGCCTGACCCACAGAGGTTTTCGCAAATGCTAGTGTATAGCTTTCAATGTGTCCCTTGGTTAGGCCACAGTTTCCTGGTCCCTTTAGTGGGGGGACCAGATATTAAACAAATGGAGAGTTAAGAAATTGCATTACTAGGGAACCTAACTTAGAACAGATGTCAAAGAAGGCCTCCCTGAAGAGGTGAACCTCCTGGAAGAGGTGAACTGGAAGCTAAACCTTGAAGGATGAGTAGGAGCTATCCAGAGGGAAGGTGAGGTGGGAGTGGAGCAAGGACGGGATTCTCTGCAGGGAGATCGGCATGTTCTGAGTTCTTGAGTTTCAGATCTCTGAGAAATTGCATTGAGTGCCCATTCTAGGAATTCCTCTTCTCAAATCCCTTGCTGTTTAAGCTTAGTCTTTCATGGGGCTGCCAAATATAGCTGTGTGACCTAGCTGCCAGACAGAATTTGCAGATCCAATATAGGAGGGGATGACAGAACCTAGCTGCCATCTCTCATTCTGTTCATGTTCTGTGTTGACTGAAGTAAACAAGAAGGGGGCCTTCAGATCTCAGATTTATTTTTATTTATTTATTTTCAATTAAGCTGACCAGAGTGATCTCGAGAGTGCTCAGGAGCGGTTGGAATCTCAGTATACGCTTGGGCAATTGTTATCTGTTTTTGCCAAGCCTCAATGTCAAAAATGAGAATAAGAATAGCTTTTACCTCGCAGGATCATTTTGAAGATGTGACCTAAGGCATGTGAAGCATTTAGCATGGGTACTCAATAAGAAAAAATATTCGGTGAAATTATATTTTTAGAATTAAATAAGAATACAGGGGTCTAACATACATAAAATATAGGAACTTTCTTTGTGTCTGCATGAATAACATTAGTTTGACCAAAATTGGATGAGTTATTGTCCTTAGGAATTCTTTAAGATATCAAATAAGTCAAATTCTCACTTAAAAAGTGAAAAATAGTGTGTGCCTTGCTAATTTCTAGACCTCTTGACTCTTAACAGATACAATCAGCACTGGAAGAGATGCTAGCCCCAGCTACCAGCTATGAAAGAATAATTTACAAAAATCCCTCTGAGCACCACTACATGAAAGTCTGCCTGTAAGTTCAATTCCCTAAGTTTGATTTTTAATTAAAAAAAAATTTTATGAATCTAAATAGCATGAAATTTAATAATTTTTATTTATTTATTTATTTTTACAGAGAATTTCAAGATCAGGGGGTTGGACTGAATGCTGCCCAGTTCAAACAGCTACTTATTTCAGCCCTGAAGGACCTGTTTGGAGAGGTATGGAATCACTTGGTAGATTGAACACTTGTAAGATCTTTGTAATAAATAATGGAAAGCATTTTTCCAAACATTTTAAACCTTTAAAACCTAAATAAATAAATAAGTAAATAAGTAAAATATAAAACTTTAAAAAATGATAAACTTTAAAACTGTATTTGAAATTTTAAAAGCAGACTATTAGAAGTGATGAATTTTTGCTAGATGTGTTTTAATATGCCTTGTTTTTTACAAAGACCTCGTTAGACATGTTTATTTTAGTGCGGAGCTACACAAAGTACGATTTAGACCGACAACCAACCAGCTGTTCTTTCTGCCCATTTTGAAGATTTGTGGCCACAGGAGAGTGTAAATCAGCATACAACTTCCTTTACTGAGAAAACCTCCCTGTGCACAAAACTGAGCTGAGCTGAACTGGTGTTGATTTACTTTCTGACGCAGCTCCGTATTTTATCACAGACCAGCACTTTGAGCAGTCCTGTTTTAGCGTTCACTTGAAAATTAAGTAGAGTTTTGAGAGAGAACTAATACAAGAGACTTTCAGGAAATTTTCTTTTTCTTTTTTTGTGACAGAGAGAGAAGCAGAGGGACAGATAGGGGCAGACAGACAGGAAGGGAGAGAGATGAGAAGCATCAATTCTTTGTTGCAGTACCTCAGGGTTTCGACCGTGGGTCTTCTGTGCCCCAGTCCAACACTCTATCCACTGTGCCACTGCCTGATCTGGTAGGAAATTATTTCTTGATTCATATAGTCTATCAGATCAAAATGTGCTAAGCATCTCATCAAACTTAAAAACTTTTATTCCACAAAAGATTCAGTTAAGAGAATGAAAAGACAAATTACAGACTGAGGGAAGATATTTGCAAACCACATATCTGACAAAGGTCTAATACTAATATCTAGAATATATAAAGAATTCTCAAAACTCAAACAATGGAATTAAGACCAAACAATACAATAATAAAATGGGTAAAAGACATGAATAGACATTTCAATTGAAAGGATGTACAGTTGGCAAGGCAGCACACGAGTGAAAAGATCTTCAACATTATTAGCCATTAGGGAAGTGCACATTAAAAACACAAGATATTGCCTGACCAGGCAGTGGCGCAGTGGATAGAGCGTTGGACTGGGATGCAGAGGACCCAGGTTCGAGACCCCGAGCTCGCCAGCTTGAGCGTGGGCCCATCTGGCTTGAGCAAAAAAAAAAAAAAAAAAAAAGCTCACCAGCTTGGACCCAAGGTCTGCTGAAGGCTTGCGGTCAAGGCACATGTGAGAGAGCAATCAATGAACAACTATGGTGTCGCAACAGCAATGAAAAACTAATGATTGATGCTTCTCACCTCTCTCCGTTCCTGTCTGTCCCTATCTATTCCTCTCCCTGACTTTCTCTCTATCCCTGTAAAAAAATAAAAATAAAAAAGATGCTAAAAAAAAAAAACCCACAAGATATTGCCTGACCAGGCAGTGGTGCAGTGGATAGAGCATCCGATTGGGATGCAGAGGACCCAGGTTCAAAACCTTGAGGTTGCCTGCTTGAGTGTGGGGTCGCTGGATTTAGCGTGGACATCATACTATGGTTGCTAGCTTGAGCCCAAAGTTAACTGGCTTGAGTCCAAGGTTGCTGGCTTGAACAAGGGGTCACTGGCTTGGCTGGAGCTTCCCAGTTAAGGCACATAGGAGAATGCAATCAATGAACAACTAAGGTATTGCAAAGAAAGAATTGATGCTTCTCATCTCTCTCTTTCCTGTCTGTCTCTCTGTGTCAGTCTCAAAAAAATATTAAAATAAAAAAACAAGCTATCACTACACACCTAGCAGAATGACAAAAACTAGTGGTAACATTAAATGCTGGCAAGGATGTGGAGAAACTGAATTACTTATACATCAGTGGTGGGAATGTAAAGGCAAACAGCCTCTTTGGAGCAGTTTGGCAGTTTCTTTTCTTTTTCTCAAATTGTAGCGAAGTTTATTTAGAAAGTCACAGAGGTAGGAAAAGTGAGCCAACTGGGTGTGGACTCAGGAAACAAGTTACAGAGGCAAAGCAAGGCCCTTGAAGCTTGGAAACAAAGTACACTTGAAAAGAAGATTTGAGCAGATGTGCTCTTGGCAGTTTATTTATTTATTTATTTATTTATTTTATTTATTGATTGATTTTACAGAGAGAGGAGGGGAGAGAACAAGAAGTAGCAAGTCATAGTTGCTTCACTTTAGTTGTTCCCTGATTGCTTGTTGTATGTGCCTTGACCGGGCAAGCCCAGGGCTTCGATCCAGCGACCTCAGCATTCCAAGTCAATGCTTTACCCACCATGCCACCACAGGGTCAGGCTCTTGGCAGTTTCTTAAACAGACTAAATGTATACCTGCCATACAACCCAGCATGTGCACACCTGAGCATTTATCCTAGAGAAATGAAAACTTGACATTCACACAGAAGCTAGTGTGTGTATTTTCATAGCAGCTTTATTATTGAGAGCCCCAAAGTAGAAATAAGCCAGATGTCTTTCAATGCCTGAATAAACTATAATGCATTCATACCATGGAACAAACTATTGATACACACAACAACTTGACCGTATCTCTAGACAATTATGCTATGTGAAAAAACTAATCCCAAATGGGGATGTACTGGGTGATTTCATTTATATAATGCTCTTGAAATAACATAATTATATAATCTGGAGAAAAATTAGTAGTTGCTTGAGGTTAGGGGTGTCGGGGGAGGAGTAGGTGAGGCTACAAAGGCATAGAAGGAGAGAGCCTGTGGTGGTAGTATACCATATTTCCCTATGTATGAGATTTTCGAAAAATTTGGGGTCTAAAAACTGTGTGTCTTATACAGTGGTTGTGGCATTTCAAATGCCATATGGAACTGAGGATGAGGCAATATATGAAGACAGTGATTTGTCATCAGACACAGATGAGGACAAGCTAATAGATGGGAGTTTTGACAGTGATGAGGTGTTGTATGAATTTTATGATGAATAAAACTTGAGTTCAATAACTTTATGTAATGCATGTTTTTTTTTCAAATTTTGGACCCCAAAATCAAGGTATGTCTTGTACATGGGAGTGTCTTACATATGGGGAAATACGGGCAGTTCTTTATCTTGATTGGAGGTTACATAAAGCTACCTATGTGGTAAAATTGCATAGAACTATGCATGTACACACATAAACAATATGAATGCATGTATAACTGGTAAAATCTGACTAAACTCTGGTTTATCAATTGCAGTTTCCTGTTTTTGATATCATACTATGCTTATACACGGTGTTAACATTGGGGGAGGCTGGGTAAAGGGTGCATGGAACTTTGTACATTTCTTTACAATCTAGGACTGTAAGTTTTGAAAATCAAAAGTTGAAAAATATAACTTGGGGTGGTAAATACATAATAGAGTGTACAGAGAAGTGTACACCTGAAACCTATATATAATTTTATTAACAATGTCACCTCAATAAAAATAAAATGATTTTTTTTTTAAGTTTAAGAAAAAGATACTGAGCATCTTCTCTATGTCAGGTATAAAACCTGGTTTCTGAGGCTATAGCTATAAACAAGCAGACATCTCTCTTGTCATATGGACTAATGGTCATGGTTAAGTGTAGTAGGCAACCATGTTGAACAATTAATGACAAGAGCCCTGATTGTATAGCTTGGTTGGTTAGAGCATTAGTGTGATGTGCAAAGGTTGCCAGTTCTGATGCCTGGTCAGGGCACATACAGAAACAGATCAGTGTTCCTAGCTCTGTCTCTCACTCTCTCTGAAATCAATCAATCAAAAATATATATATTTTAAAAAGATTTTATTTATTGATTTTACAGAGAGAAGAGAGAGAGAGGGGTGGAGGAGTGAGAAGTATCAACTCATAGCTGCTTCACTTTAGTTGTTCATGGATTGCTTGTTGTATGTGTCTTGACCCGGCAAGCCTAGGGTTTCGAACTAGCAACCTCAGCCTTCTAGGTTGATGCTTTATCCACTGTGCCACCACAGGTCAGGCAATAGAAAATATGTTTTAAAAAATTAATGGCGCCTGACCTGTGGTGGCACAGTGGGTAAAGTGTTGACCTGGAACGCTGAGATCGCTGGTTCAAAACCCTGGGCTCGCCTGACCAGGCGGTGGCGCAATGGATAGAGCATCGGACTGGGATGTGGAAGACCCAGGTCCGAGACCCCAAGCTCACCAGCTTGAGCGCAGGCCCATCTGGCTTGAGCAAAAGCTCACCAGCTTGGATCCAAAGTTGCTGGCTCCAGCAAGGGGTTGCTCGGTCTGCTGAAGACCCGCTGTCAAGGCACATGTGAGAAAGCAATCAATGAACAACTAAGGTGTTGTGACAGCAACGAAAAACTAATGATTGATGCTTCTCACCTCCCTCTGTTCCTGTCTGTCTGTCCCCATCTATCCCTCTCTCTGACTCTCTCTCTGTCCCTGTAAAAACAAAACAAAAAACCCTGGGCTTGCCTGGTCAAGGCACATATGGGAGTTGATGCTTCCTGCTCCTCCCCCACTTCTCTCTCTCTCTCTCTCTTTCTCTCTTTCTCTCTATCTCCCCTCTCTAAAACAAATAAATAAATAAATAAAATTAATGGCAAGAATGATGAGTATTATGACAGAGGAAATATGTGGGGCCTATATATGAGAGAGCATAGTAAGTGATTGAGCTTAATCTTAGAGATCTTGGAAGGAACAATTTATTTATTTTTATTTATTTTTTTGGCAGAGACAGAGAGTCAAGAGAGGGACAGACAGACAGGAAGGGAGAGAGATAAGAAGCATCAATTCTTTGTTGCAGCACCTTAGTTGTTCATTGATTGCTTTCTCATATGTGCCGTGACTGGGAGGCTTCAGCAGAGTGAGTGACCCCTTGCTCAAGCCAGCGACCTTGGGCTTCAAGCCAGAGACCTTTGTGCTCAAGCCAGCAACCATGTGGTCATGTCTATGATCCCATGCTTAAGCCAGCGATCCCGCAGTCAGGCTGGTGAGCTGCTCTCAAGCCGGATAAGCCCATGCTAAAATTGGTGACCTCGGGGTTTTGAACCTGGGTCCTCATTGTCCCAGTCCCACGCTCTAGAGCTACAGCCTGGTCAGGCAGAAGGAACAATTTAAATGAAGACATAAAGGGTGAAGAGGCTTTAGCACTGTGAAAAGTTATAGGAAGAACATTCTAGGCAAGGGAGAATTGTAATAACAGGCCCAGTACTATAGCACCATTAAATAAAATACTGTTCTTTTTGCCTTGGCTGGATATCTCAGTTGATTAGAGCGTTGTCCCAAAGTACAAAGGTTGCTGGTTTGATCCCCAGTCAGGGCACATACTGGAACCGATATATGTTCCTGTCTCTCTCTTTCTTTTTCTCCCTTCCTCTTTTCCTCTCTCTCTAAAATCAATAAATAAAATAAAAGCCTGACCAGACGGTGGTGCAGTGGATAGAGCGTCGGACTGGGATGCCGAGGACCCAGGTTCGAGACCCCGAGGTCGCCAGCTTGAGCGCGGGCTCATCTGGCTTGAGCAAGGCTCACCAGCTTGGACCCAAGGTCGCTGGCTCGAGCAAGGGGTTACTTGGTCTGCTAAAGGCCCGCGGTCAAGGCACATAGGAGAAATCAATCAATAAACAACTAAGGTGCTACAACGAAAAAACTGTTGATTGATGCTTCTCATCTCTCTCCGTTCCTGTCTGTCTGTCCCTATCTATTCCTCTCTGACTCTCTCTCTGTTTCTGTAAAAAAAATAATAAAGTAAATAAATAAATAAAAATAAAAATGATAACTTGTATTGGGGAGAAAAGCACTTGACATGATTGGAGATCTAGATTGATGTTATTAGAGATCTAGATTGATGAAGATAATAGTCTGATAATAGCATCATTCCATACTTAGGTTGGTGCTGCCTTACCCTTGGACGTCCTAACCTATGAAGAGAAGACCTTGTCGGCCATTTTGAGGATATGTAACAGGTATGACAGACAGAGCACTTCTAGTATAATGGAGCAGAGAGATGGATGGGGCAATAGATCAAAAATGCTCTCTTCTGATAATAAGAGCTTTGTCATTGTGAACTCTGATCATTTTTGGAAGTTTAACTGGGGAGAACATGAACATTCATCTAGCGGGAGCTTACACCCTAGAGAGCAAAATTTGTGATTTGCTTACAACTGTAGTGTTTCCCAGTTGATGGTCATGGTTGTAAACTCAGAAATACATATTTTAGCGTTGGCTGGGTGGCTCAGTGCATACAGCGTCAGCCTGGCGTATGGACGTCCTGGGTTCAATTCCCAGTCAGGGCACCCAGCAGAATCAACCATCTATTTCTCTCCCCCCTTTTTTTCCCACTTCTCTCCCTCTTCCTCTCCCACAGTCAGTGGCTCGATTGGTTTGAGCGTCAGCCCTGGGCGCTGAGGATAGCTCAGTTGATTTGAGTATCAGCCCAAATGGGGGTTGCCAGGTGGATCCTGTTTGGGGAGCATGCCAGAGTCTCTTTATCTCCCCTCCTCTCACTTAGAAAAAAGAAAAAAGAAATACATATTTTATAAACATTTCTAATTGAAATTCGTTTTATTCTTTGGCTATGATATACTATGCTTTAAAGTTTTCTCATGTATATTAGGTTTTCCAGACCATCACAAACATAATTAATAGAGAGATGTTGCAGGACGTACCTTTCTTTATGCTTTCTTGATTTCTTTGCAGCGGTCTTGTCAAATTGTGGAGTGCTTTGACCCTGTTAGGATCCTATAAAGGCAAGAAATGTGCTTTCAGAGTGATTCAGGTAAAGATGATTTCATCACATATTCCAAACAAGGCTGAGTAGTGGATCAAACTGCTTTTTACCATTTGTTCCATTTCTGTGCTTGCATAAATCTAGTTTAGTTAACATCATCCAGCTAGAGGGAGAAATTCAGGGCTTCATTGCTTCTGGAAACGTGAGTCAAAGCACTTAGATTTTAGATTGTATGGGAGGAGTTTGGGGATAAATCTTGGAACCCTCATGGAAAAGTCTTAATTTTTCCTTTGTTGCATAATTCCTAGTGCTTTATGTATTGGAACGCTCTTTCTGAGCTTATCGTGACCACTTGTTTGTCTATGGCTACCTCTCAGGATGCTCATTCAAATGCTACTGCATCAGATTGGCTTATTCTAGAAAACTGGGCATATTTCTGCATTGCCTTATGTTTCAGGGTGATTTCTCCTGATACTGTGTTAACATTTTTCTTTCTCTTACAGGTTTCTCCCTTTCTCCTTGCATTATCTGGTAATAGTAGGGAACTAGTATTGGATTGAATAGTCTTCAATTTCAGAAACATTCCTCTGCTCTCCAAAGTACTTTTTGGTGCCAACATGTTTGAAGACTGAAGCAAGCTAAGAGCTCCTATTGATGGAATTTGAGGGTGCTGAAGATGTTCCCAGTAATTTCCAGCCGTTGTCTTTGGTGGGGTAGGCTGAACGGGCAGCACTTTCAGCATGTGCACATCGGAGTTGGAGACCGGGCTGAACTCAGCAGGGCTTTCACACAGAGGGATGTGGTTGCCTTCTCAGAATTAACAGGGGATGTCAATCCTTTGCATTTAAATGAAGATTTTGCAAAACATACCAAGTTTGGAAAGACAATTGTACATGGAGTTTTGATCAATGGACTTATTTCTGCTCTCCTGGGTACTAAAATGCCAGGGCCCGGCTGTGTATTTCTTTCCCAGGAAATTAACTTCCCAGCTCCTTTATATGTTGGAGAAGTTGTTTTAGCTTCTGCTGAAGTGAAAAGGCTGAAGCGGTTCGTTGCTGTTATTGCTGTATCATGTTTTGTAAGAGAAAGTGAAAAGACTGTTATGGAAGGCTGGGTTAAAGTTATGGTCCCAGAAGATCCCAAATCCTAAAATAGTGTTTTAAAGATGCAAGTTCAGGAGTAAGTGTTAGATGTTATTGAAGAGTCTGAGGAAAATGGATTGCTGCTTTTCAACAAGGAGCAGTCAGCAGACCCAGCAGTGTATATCGGGGGATCAGAGCAGGTGGTAAGGGGTCACATGCCCACTTTCCAGTTTGGCCTAATGCTTCACACAGACTTGAGTATATTTATCATCTGTCTGGGTTTGTAAAATTGGAAAAATATTAGGAAAGTTATCATTTAGCTAAAGGTTCTACTTTTAGGATTTCAAACCAAAAGGTTTGTGTTACCTACCAACTGTATTTTTTGTTCCATAAGACGCTGCTGACCATAAAACACACCTAGGGTTTTAAGGAGGGAAATAAGAAAAGAAATATTCTGGCCTGACCAGGCGGTGGCGCAGTGGATAGAGTGTCGAACTGGGATGCGGAAGACCCAGGTTCGAGACCCCGAGCTCCCCAGCTTGAGCGCGGGGCCCATCTGGCTTGAGCAAAAGCTCGCCAGCTTGGACCCAAGGTCGCTGGCTCCAGCAAGGGGGTGCTCGGTCTGCTGAAGGACCGTGATCAAGGCACATGTGAGAAAGCAATCAATGAACAACTATGGTGTCGCAAAGGCAACGAGAAACTAATGATTGATGCTTCTCATTTCTCTCCGTTCCTGTCTGTCTGTCTGTCCCTATCTATCCCTCTCTCTGACTCTCTCTCTGTCCCTATAAAAGAAAAAAATATTCTGAACCAAATGGTGTGTTAAAATATTTAGTAAAATACTGTATTTTTCACTCCATAAGACACAAGCATTTTGCCCTCCACTGTCAGGGGAAAAAAGTGCATCTTATGGAGTGAAAAATACGATATATCAATATAGAATGAATTTCTCACTGAATTTATTGCTAGCTAGCATTTAGTTATTGAAGGCAACAATAGAAGTTGGATTACCTTTGAACACCTGCCTTTTACCAGTAAATAAACTTAGATACTGTTCTTCAGCAATTTCTGTGTCCGAGTTTTTTGTAATTTGTTGCCGTTTACTCCAAGAGAGTTCATCTACTTAACTGTCAAGTGGTTTTTCTATTATCATAGTAAGGTTTATGTGCAGATTTAGACTTAGTTATATAAATTCTTGGTCTAATCTGTAAAATGGAGATAATAACACCCACCACACAGTATTGTTGGAGATGACTGATAAAAACTGCAAAGCACAAGGCCCAGCCTGTAAACAGTAGCGACTGCTGTTGTTCATTCTGCCATGTGACAATGGTTAGAGAGTCCCTTGAGTTTAAGGCTAACTGCCCACAAGTAAGCAAGCCAGTCTTTTAGAATGTCAGTCAATCTCTTAGTATTCTACTTTAGTAATCCAGATTATTTTGTCCCTTGAAAATATTGTGGGTTCCCGCTTTATATAAATAATACATTGCTTATTGTAAAAATATAATAAAAAGTATAAGGAACACTTTAGAGGCCAGTTCTGAAGTGTAGAGGGGCATTAAAGAGAAAATATGCCTCACATATTAGTATCAGTGGTAATCCCCAGCACAGCTAACACTATTAATAACACATTGTTGACCGCTCAAAAGTTAACTCATGTTTTCATGCCCAAATGTTGACCGCTCATGAGTTAACTCAGGTTTGCACTTGCATTAGCTATTTCAATTTTTTGAAATTTAGGGTAATACAGGATTATTGTATTTGTGACTCTTCTCCCTGAGGGTCGAAGTTTGAAACAGCACACTGTTCTATATTTTCATGCAGACTCCTTTTCTGCCTATTCCTCCAGGCGTGAGACCGCAAAATCTAAGGTACAGTATAAAAACAAATCACAGTGTCGAGCTGTCTAAACTTAGACTATCTCCTAACTGCTTGCAGTTTGAACATATATATAAAAGGATATTGGGTCTGACCTGTGGTGGCGCAGTGGATAAAGCGTTGACCTGGGAACACTGAGGTCGCCAGTTCAAAACCCTGCACTGGTCTGGTCAAGGCACACATGGGTGTTGATGCTTCCAGCTCCTCCCCCCTTTCTCTCTTTCTCTCACTCTCTCTCACTCTGTGTCTCCTCTCTAAAATGAATAATAAAAAATAATTAAAAAAAAATGGATATTGGAAAATCTTTGTCGTGTTCAATCCAACTAGAACGTGTAAAGTGTGTGTCTCAAAAGGAAAGCGCGGTGAAACCAGATATATTTGCAAAACATGTTGCGTACCATTACACGTAGGTGATTGTATACAGTGTACCACACCAAAAAGTAAAATATATAATGTGTATAAAATATAATCTGTAGCAGCCTGACCTGTGGTGGCGCAGTGGATAAAGCTGTCAACCTGGGAACACTGAGGTTGCCAGTTCAAAACCCTGCACTGGTTCGGTCGGGGCACATATGGGAGTTGATGCTTCCAGCTCCTCCCCCCTTTCTCTCTCTCTCTCTCTCTCTCTCTCTCTCTCTCTCTCACTCTGTGTCTCCTCTCTAAAATGAATAAAATAAAAAAAAAAAAAAAAAAAATATAATCTGTAGCAGATATGTACAAAGTTTCATTTAAAGTCATTATGTATAAATAAAGTATACTGAAGTTTATTTAGATTGTTTCACTTTCATACTCAATTACGAAAAAAATAGCCAGTGACATGAGATAACTTATGCCTAAAAGTGCTGGTTAACAGTGTGTTAAGATCAGTCTGTAATGAAACATACATGTGGTCCACCTGTGCTCTGGCATCAGATAGTGGCTTTGACCACAGCTAGATGCTTTGATGAGAAGGTATGATCAAGTGTAATTGATTGGATCAACCGTTACTTCCTGGAAAAAGATTCTCCCCCCTGCTAGTAGACAAGTAACTAGATTTTTATATTTTTACATTAAGGGGCTCAGTTAAATGGATTACTCAAAAGAATTATTCTAGTCACTAGAGGGCAGTGATGTGTATCAAGTGAGTATTTTAACTCAGGTTTGCACTTGTAGCACTTGTATTAGCTATTTCAAGTTTTGAAATTTATGGTAATATAGGATTATTGTATTTGTGACTCTTCTCCCTGATTTAAACTTGCTTAATATTGTACCACAACTCCAGTTTGTGACTGAGATGAAAATAACCAAAATCAACATGAGAAACAAGGATGACATTCTCATGATTTTCAGAATTGACCCATTCACAGGCTCAGATCCACCTGAAGAAGGCTTGCTGACTTGCTGATAGGTAAACTATTACACATTTTGGAAATTTGATAGAGCATTGAAAAAATGGGAAACTTGTATAAAATATGGACTTGAAGCCGTATTCAAATTCTCCTACAGAACTCATTCTGTGACTTAGAAGTATGGGTCCATAAATGGAGTGTGATATGATCATTAATACTAATAGTCACCATTTTTTCAATATCCGAAGAGCTAATTTTATTGACAAGGGAATAGACTAATGCTGTGTGACTTGCTGGGTTGTACAGCTAGTACGCAGTAGAGGTGGGGTTCATATGGGCCTGCTGGGCTCCATCCCCCTGTGTGTCCTACAGTGTTCTTATTACTTGAACACAGTTTTGTTTAGTTAGTTATTTGTCAGAGAGGGACAGACTGAGATAGACAGGCAGAAGGGAGAGAGATGAGAAGCATCAATTCTTTGTTGCAGCTCCTTAGTTGTTAATTGATTGCTTTCTCATATGTGCCTTGACCAGGGGGCTACAACAGAGCAAGTGACCCCTTGCTCAAGCCAGTGACCCCACACTAAAGCTGGTGAGCCCATGCTCAAGCCAGTGAGTGACCATGGGGTTTGAACCTGGATCCTCTGCGTCCCAGTCTGACACTCTTCACTGTGCCACCGCCTGGTCAGGCAGCACAGTCAGTTTTTATAATAGTATTTTCTTGTGTGGCATTAAAGTATTTGGAACATCATTCTGTAGATTTATTTATTTACTTTTTTGTATTCAGAATGTTCTAGCTGGTATTCCCTGCTATGGATGTAGTATTTTCCTATACACAATTACTTATGGCTTCTACCCATACCTATTCCTACCCTTTTTTTCCCCAAAACAATTTTTGTTTTATTTATTGGTTTTAGCACGAGAGGAAGGGATAGAGAGAGACAGGAACATTGATCTGTTTCTGTATGTGCCATAATCAGGGATAGAACTGACAACCTCTGTACTTCTTTTTTTTTTTTTTACAGGGACAGAGAGAGAGTAAGACAGACAGATAGGTAGGGACAGACAGACAGGAACGGAGAGAGGTAAGAAGCATCAATCATTAGTTTCTCGTTGCCCTTGCGACACCTTAGTTGTTCATTGATTGCTTTCTCACATGTGCCTTGACCGCGGGCCTTCAGACCGAGCAACCCCTTGCTGGGGCCAGCGACCTTGGGTCCAAGCTGTCGAGCTTTTGCTCAAACCAGATGGGCCGGCGCTCAAGCTGGCGAGCTCGGGGTCTCCAACGTGGGTCTTCCGCATCCCAGTCTGACGCTCTATCCACTGCGCCACCGCCTGGTTAGGCAGCTTCTGTACTTCTTTACAATGCTCTAATCAACCAACCTATCTGGCCAGGATTCTACCCTTTTTCTAAATTGACAGGGTAGAAACGGTCATTCTAAATGTGAAAAAATTACATGCAAGCCAAGTATGAGGAGGAGGGGATGTCAGAACTGGCTGTTAACTGGTTTATACTGTGTAGCTCAAAAGTAGTTTCTCAAGCTCATTTCCATTTTTTTAATGCTCCCTAGATGTCATGGTCTTTGATCTCTGTAAATCAGTAAAAAGTTGTAATAGACAAGTAGGCAAGAAGTTGGGGATGCTTCTCTGTAAATGATAACTTGTTATTTTTACCTGGAGCCAAGATTCTCAAACCAGTTTTGTTAGATAAGGAAAACTAGCAGCTTGGCTTTCTCATTCTGAACCCTACATGTACAAGCTGCTGGAAAGAATAGCTTCTAATGAAAGTATGGGTGTCTCTCCAATTAGGAAATCCTCTCCCAGGTAACTGTGAGGTAGCCTTGATTATATGAGGTCACACATGGAAGTGAGCACAGATGACTGAAATAGCAGGCCAATTATACTAGCACTTTCTGCAGAGGAGCATTATAAGACTGCAATTGGTGCAATGTTTGAGTATCACAGGAAGGTATACTCATCTTCAACAATTTCAGCCTAATGTACTGGAAAATTGCTTAACGGATTTTTATATTCTATTAGAAACATTTCCATATTGGTAAAATGCCACTTGTTTCTTTTTCTGAGCAGCAAATTTTGAGAACAGGGAGAAAGCCTTACCGCAGCCACCATTCATCTTGTAGACTTGATTTGTGTATTTGTCTGGAAGAACAAGAAACTTCCAAATGCACACCAGTACCTCTTAGGTAACGACAGGTTTTCATTTTGTGCTAAATTATTAGCCATTTTTCTTTTATGTACTTAACGTAGGATTCAGAGACCAATTTACCCCCAAAGAAAATTGCTATTAAATTACATCTATTAAATTTTTATATTAAAACATACTCTACCACCTGACCAGGCGGTGGCACAGTGGATAGAGCGTCAGACTGGAATGCAGAGGACCCAGGTTCGAGACCCCGAACTCGCCAGCTTGAGCGCAGGCCCATCTGGCTTGAGCAAAAGCTCACCAGCTTGGACCCAAGGTTGCTGGCTCCAGCAAGGGGTTGCTCGGTCTGCTGAAGGCCCGCAGTCAAAGCACATGTGAGAAAGCAATCAATGAACAACTAAGGTGTTGCGACGGCAATGAAAAGCTAATGATTGATGCTTCTCACCTCTCTCCGTTCCTGTCTGTCTGTCCCTATGTATCCCTCTCACTGACTCTCTCTCTGTCCCTGTAAAAAAACAAACAAACAAAAAACTCTACCAAGGGTTGACTGTCACTCTGAGCAGCTGTGCCACTCTGAATGCCTCATGTGTTGGCATAATTTATTAACTGGCTCTATCTGAGTAGAATGGGAACACTGTGGAATTACTCTTGGGCTGCACTTGGTCATCTTCTGGGTCCCAGATGTTTCACTTTGTTCTTGGCTTGTCTTCATTTGTATAACAAACACAGAGACAAGAATTCTCAACACCTTCAGTGAAATTTCAGATTGGAGCAGAATCAAATAGAAGACACCATTTAAGTTAAAAATCACAAGAAAACCCAAGACTAATGTTGATATGATGTAAATAGAACTGGACTAATAGTAGGTCCTATAGTCAATTTTTAGGGCTCTTAGCTATAACAGGTCATATGACTCCATAAACCCTGGGGAACGTTTCTCTGTGATGTGGTGGAAAAATATCAACATATAAGAGAAATAAGGTTGGTCAATTTTGACTCGATTTTTGTTGTTTTTCTATTCAGCTCATGAATATTTAAAGGAATAAAATCATTTTGGGTTAGGAGGCAATGCTGCTTAGGAAGAACTGAGTTTTCCACAAGGTTCTGTGATTTGATTTGTGGAGCAGTTGCCAGATCTAGAAGCGTCCTCACTAAAACTCATCTTCAGCCAATCTTGCCAAACATCAAATTGGTGGGTAATTTGTGTATTATCTAATATTTGGCAACATACAAGAATATAATTCTTTTTCCTGCTAGCCCTGAGTAGCAGAGCATGTGGCAAAAACTAAGATACTGCATACCTCATTAGCTTTGCCCAGACAGACTGGCAGCAAAGCTGATTTGATTGAGCTCAGCTCTACATGGGGATGGTTTCCCCATGTGCTGTGTGAGCCATTTCAAAAGCCAAACAGATGTGTAGGGTTTGAAGCCTGTTCTCCAGCGAATCTAGGTATCTAGTCAAGTCGAAGGTCCTCGGGATCACTGACAAGATGAAAATGAAATTGCAAGGCTCACCATAGTATTTATACTGAAGGGCTTACTTCAGGGAAGAATTCCAGGAAAGGCTAGATTGAGAGGTTCTGGTTTCATTTCATCAGGTATCTGATTTCTCACTTTCGGTTTCCTTTTCCTATAGTAAGGAAGACTAGACAAGTCTTTCATAACCTTTGCAATTTGTATAATATTATTATTATTATTTTTTTTACAGGGACAGAGAGAGAGTCAGAGAGAGAGATACATAGGGACAGACAGACAGGAACAGAGAGAAATGAGAAGCATCAATCATTAGTTTTTTGTTGCAGTTGCAACACCTTAGTTGTTCATTGATTGCTTTCTCACATGTACCTTGACCGCGGGCCTTCAGCAGACTGAGCCACCCCTTGCTGGAACCAGTGACCTTGGGCCCAAGCTGGTGAGCTTTTGCTCAAGCCAGATGGGCCCCGCGCTCAAGCTGGCGAGCTCGGGGTCTCGAACCTGGGACTTCCACATCCCAGTCCAACGCTCTATCTATTGTGCCACTGCCTGGTCAGGCTGTATAATATTATTGATATTATATTTATTCCTAATGATACAAGTAAAATATCTTCATTAGGGACTGTAAGGCCAAGGGCCGCCGCCATCATAGCCATGCACATGCAGGTTCTCGTTAGATTCGGGCAGACGGTAAAGAAACAGTAGAGCCCCCAAATGGTGGGCCATTCCTTTATTAAAGTCTTGCACCAGTTGAGGAGCAAACACACAGGGCTCCCAAAGCCACTGACACATTCTCCGGATCCACAACCAGGAGAATCTTCTCTGGTTTCTTCTAGAATCAAAGGCCCCACCAGTCTCAACGGAGCTCACCATAGCCCCTCACCCCTGGTTCCCTATCTGCACACCTTCTTTTTCTGCACAAACTGGCTTCTTCCTCAGTACCCTGCATTTTTTCCTCTCACTCTGCAAAACATGACTTCTCTTCTTCTCCTCCTTCTTCCCCTTCTTTCTTTTTAAACTTTCTGGCTTGAAACCTCTCCTCCAGCAAACATTAGCAAAACAATGGCTCTTCCCAAGCAGGCAACTGATTTGCAATTTCACAGACCACATGTACCTGGTGCTGCCCAGGCCCCAATGCAAACTATAAGTGAGTGAACATAAAAATCATATTTTACAAACTTATTTGAGCAACAGGGACATTGAAAAATATTTTTTTTGCCTGACCAGGCAGTGACGCAGTGGATAGAGCATTGGACTGGGATGCGGAGGACCCGGGTTCGAGACCCCGAGGTCGCCAACTTGAGCGTGGGCCCATCTGGCTTGAGCAGAAGTTCACCAGCTTGGACCCAAGGTCAATAGCTTGAGCAAGGGGTTGCTCGGTCTGCTGAAGGCATGTGGTGAAGGCACATGTGAGAAAGCAATTAATGAACAACTAAGGTGTTGCAACAAAAAACTGATGATTGATGCTTTTCATCTCTCTCCGTTCCTGTCTGTCTGTCCCTATCTATCCCTCTCTCTGACTCTCTCTCTGTCCCTATTAAAAATATATATATATATTTAGAGAGTCAGAGGAAGGAAGAGAGAGAAACATTTTGTTGTCTCACTTCTCCATGTATTCTTTGGTTAATTCCTATATGACTGAAGATTGAACCCGCAACCTTGGCATATTGGGACAATGTTTCAACCACCTGAGCTACCCTGCCAGGGCTACAGACATTTTGACAAACATAGAAGAGCATAAATGAAAAACATCATCATCCCATTTCTTGAGATCCTAAGTTAATATTTTGGTATGTTTTCTCATGATGTTATGATGTTTTTTCCTATAAATATTTATTTATATTTATTTTTACATAGAGGAGAGGGAAAGAGAAAGAGGTGTGTGTGTGTGGTGGGGTGGTGGAGAAGGAGGAAACATCAACTCGTACTTGCTTCCCATATGTGCCTTGACTGGGCAAGCCAGTGACCTCAGCATTCCAGGTTGATGCTTTATCCACTGCACCATCACAGGTCAGGCTACTTATACAGTGTGTCCGTAAAGTCATGGTGCACTTTATTTTATTTTATTCATTTTAGAGAGGAGACACAGAGTGAGAGAGAGAGAGAGAAAGAGAGAAAGGAGGGAGGAGCTGGAAGCATCAACTCCCATATGTGCCTTGACCAGACCAGTGCAGGGTTTTGAACCGGCGACCTCAGTGTTCCCAGGTTGACGCTTTATCCACTGCACCACCACAGGTCAGGCCCATGGTGCACTTTTGACCGGTCACCATGCAAAAGTGCACCATGACTTTACGGACACACTGTATTTTTAAAACTTGGGATCATACAAATGCATATACAGTTAACCCTTGAACAATGCAGGGATTAAAGACACTGACCCCACACAGTTGAAAGTCTACATATAACTTTTGACTCCCTCAAAATTTAAGTACAGTCACCCTTGGCATACAAGAGAAATTGGTTCTAGGACCCTCCATAGATACCCAAATCTGTGAATGCTCAAGTTCCTTATATAAAATGGCATAGGACAATGCATATAGTTGACCCCCTGCATCTGCAGATGCCCAACTGCAGATAAAAAATACTGTTTTTGATTCACAGTTGGTTCAATCTCTGGATGCAAAACTGGGAGACTGAGGGTGGACTATACTTATTGAAATAAAATCCACAGATAAGTAAATCTGCACAGTTCAAACCTGTGTTGTTCAAAAGTCAACTGTATTGCTTTTTTTCACTTACTAATATATCAAGAGCATTTCGCAACATCATTAATTTTTGATAATCTATTTTTTAATAATCTGATTTGATTTTTTTTTTTTTTTTTACAGCGACAGAGAGAGAGTCAGAGAGAGGGATAGATAGGAACCGACAGACAGGAACAGAGAGAGGTGAGAAGCATCAATCATTAGTTTTTCATTACCGTTGCGAAACCTTAGTTGTTCATTGATTGCTTTCTCACATGTGCCTTGACCGCGGGCCTTCAGCAGACTGAGCCACCCCTTGCTGGAGCCAGCGACCTTAGGTCCAAGCTGGCGGGCTTTTGTTTAAGCCAGATGGGCCCGCGCTCAAGCTGGCCACCTCAGGGTCTCGAACCTGGGTCTTCCCGCATCCTAGTCTGACGTTCTATCCACTATGCCACAGCCTGGTCAGGGGATAATCTGATTTTTAATCATTGCAAAACATTCTATTTATGATTAACCATGATTCATCCACTTCCCTATTGTTAGATACTTATCCTCACATGTTCTATATTTCTAATGATCTCTGATTATTTCCTTTGGATACCCTCCTAGAGGTAGAATTACTAGGTGAGAACATTTTCAAAGTCCTTGACATATTGTCAAATCCTAGCACCAGGCCTGTTATGTGGTAAGTACTCAGTAAATACTTGAATGAATTAAACACCTTTCAGAAAGGTTGGACCAATTAATACTCTCACCAACAGTTTGTAAGAAGAACCTTGTCATGGTCAGTTCACATGACAGGAGAAATAATTAAAACAGAACTTGGGTGTCTGTGATTCTGGCAATGGGATAATCTATTTTTCTTTAAAGAAATGAAAGTTGGTTGGAACATCATCCTAATAGGCCAAGTTGGGGGTTTGGTCCCTGATTAGGAGACATACCAATGAATGCATAACTAAGTGAAAGAACAACTTGAGGTTTCTCTCTCTAAAAAATAAATCCATCAGTAAATGAAATCTAAAAATTTAATATTGAAGAAGTGAAAGTTAAAAGTTGAATCTTCTCAAAGTGATATACAATTTTGTTTTAATAGACTGATTTTTTTTAAATTTCTTTTTATTTTATTCATTCTAGAGAGGAGACAGAGAGTGAGGGAGAGAGAGGGAGAGAGAGAGAGAGAGAGAGAGAGAGAGAGAAAGGGGGGCGGAGCTGGAAGCATCAACTCCCATATGTGCCTTGACCAGACCAGTGCAGGGTTTTGAACTGGCGACCTCAGTGTTCCCAGGTCGTCCCTTTATCCACTGCGCCACCACAGGTAAGGCAATAGACTGATTTTTTTAAAATTGATTTTTAAAGCGAGAAAGAGAAAGGAAGAGAGAGAAAAACATGAATTTTCTGTTCCACTCATTCCTACATTCATTTGTATGTTCACAGGCCAGGGATTGAACCCGTAATCTTGTCATGTTGGGATGGGTATACTGATACTTTTAAACACACTGAGACAAAAATGGAATTCAGGAAGAATTCTGATTATTTTAGGACTGAATCAAGAAGTTCCATGTTTTTCTCTTCACATCTTGATCCACTGGGTCTAGGCCCCTATGTAACCTGTCGAGAGGCTCCTTAGCCACTTGAGGTTGTCCAACAATTCCCTTAAGTTTGAGATTTGAAGAGAGTATCTTAAAGGGTGCTATCTAGGCCTTTGCTGTGATATCAAATTTTGGGTGGAGCGTAGTACCAAGAAACTTTGATTTCTTGTTTGAAATGTAGAAATTTAGGGGATACAAATTAATGTTAGATACCCTCTATTATGTGAACTGAAGGGAAAAAAGAAAGTAATATTGAGCTTTTATTATGTGCCAAGCCCCTTCCCATCCTACTGCATTCTTCATACCAAACTTTCCATTCAAGTGTTATTACTATTTTACACATAGGGAGCTAGGCTCAGAGAGGTTGAGTAACATATTCAAAGTCACACAGCTGGTAAATGCCAGAGGCCTGGAGATCCTGGTCATCTAATTCTAAGTCTAAGTCTCTGTACCATCCTGGAATGCTGCCCTGGGGGAGAGCAGTGTGGGTGGGATTTCTGTATGTGTGTGAAGGATGGGGTGGGGTGGGGTGGGTTAAGGGTTGTAAGGAGTGCCAGGATTGTGACCTTGGGTTCAGACAGACTGTGGGACAAATTTGGGGCCAAGAAGTTGGGTGCAAAATTCTTTGGTTCTGGGTTTGAGATTCTTGGAGCTGATACAGTGGGACTGAGGACCTCAGATCTAAGGGATCTTGTTTAAGGGTTCTCAGGGTTGAAGGCCTTGTGGACCGAGCTAAGAACTGGGGCTAAGGGTAAAGGCTGGGAGTCCCTGGACCAGTGCCCAATTTTTAGGGTCCCCAGTTAATTGAAAGAGCTTGGATCTGAGAGTTCTGGAGTCCAAGGACTTCAACTGTGGGGTCTAATTCCGAGGTACCCGTTCTTAGGTTCTCGGGTCTTCAGAGTGAGGTGCAAAACCTGAATTTGAGGTGCTTGTTTTGGAAAGTGTCTGGATTTGCAGTATGCAAACTGAGGGTCTCAATCTGAAGGCCTTTTTTTTTTTTTTTTTAAATTTCTGGTTCTTAGGATTCTTGCATCGAAAAGGACTGGGTAGAAAAGGTCCAATTGTAAAGATTTCAAGTAGGAGAGTCGCAATTTTTGAGGGCCTAATGTGAAAAGCCTAATACTGAGAAGCTTTGTTTGGGGATCTGGGCCTGAGGGTTCCAGGATTGCAGGGCTGAGATCGCGGCGTCTCCGGATCTGAGGATCTCTGTTGTTGGTGGCTTAGGGTGAAGTGTCCTGGGGTCAGAGGGCCGGTACTAAGGATACCGGGTGTAGGGGTGTAGTTTGCGAGGACCTCGGAGGAGCGGGTTCAGAGCAGCGCAGACTGTGGAAGATTGGCACTAGGACCCTGCGGAGGCAGCGGCGCGAAGGGCGGCGGGTGTTGACAGCAACGGCCCTAAGCGGGCGGCGTTAGGACCCTGCTAGCCCGGCGGGCGGCGGCGGCGCGTGGGGCGGCGCGTGTTGACAGCGGCGGCGGAGGAGCCGGGCGGGCGGCAGGAGTCGGGCGCCTGTAGTTCCTGCGCCTGGTCCCGAGGCGGTGGCGGGCCGGCGTCCCGGGATGGCCTTCATGGAGAAGCCGCCGGCCGGTAAGGTGCTGCTGGACGACACAGTGCCGCTGACAGCAGCCATCGAGGCGAGCCAGAGCCTGCAGTCCCACACGGTGCGTAGCCCGCCGGTTGGGGACGGCGCGGGGCGGCCCCGGGCCGCGAGAGGCTACGGGCGGCCGGACAGGGAAGCGCGGGCGAGGACCCGGGCAGGGGTCGGCGGCCCAGGATGGGAAAGCTGTGGGGTGGCGATGGTGGTGGGTCTGGGCCCCCAGAGCTCAGAAGATCGCTGAAGTCCCCAAAGGTCGAGGGTGGGGATCGCAGCCCCTTGGGCCAACGTGCGGGAGGGGCTCGGTGGTGCCCTGGAGGGGGCTCCGAGCTGGGGTGAGGTTAGGGTACTGGGCCCTCCTGGGACCGTCAGGTAAGCCGACCGTTCAGGACCCATTCATCCACTTCTGCCCGCCGCCAGCCTGATCCTCGTTGGGGCCGCTGAGCTTCCCTCCTTTCCGCTGAGGATCTCAGTGGTGGGGATGAGGGTGTGCCAGGCCAAAAGGAAATAGGACTTCAGAGCCTCCTTGTTGGGCTAGCAGACGGACAGTGCCTGGGGTCTGAAGCTCCATTTCCAGGTCAGGTGCTTGGCTGAGGCCAGAGAAACCTTTTGGGGTCCTGCTGAGGCAGGTGTATTAATGTGCTCCTTCCTGACTTTAACCTGCTATTTAATGGGCAGTAGTAGTATTCATTTGAGTTTAAAATCCACTGGAGTAGTATAAAGGAGTAATGGGTCCTCATAGTAAACACAGGCAGAGTTCATGTCTCTTACATATACTGTCTTTTATGTGGCTTTAAAACCATGGATGTTTTCATTTGCCTGTACCTTTTTTGGAAAAGCACGCTATGCGTTATAATTTACAAATAATAAACCCAGGAACCAGGAAAGAAAACAGGAGTTGCCAGCCAGTGGGACTTTGAGAAATAATGAATGGGAAGAGAGATTCCTTAAATTGTAATATTTTGTTAGGTCACCAAATCAGATCCCAGCTCAGAGGCTTGTTTGTTTACCATTGCAGTGTGTTTGGGGTTCATCATCTGGAGGCTAAGGCCCCACAATAGCCTTCTGTTTGTCTTTGTTCAAGCTGTTCTGGTGACTTCAAAGAGACCTTTTATTCTGTTGTATTAAAATGGGACTTTTTGAACCTCAGTTTCCTCTTCTGACAGCCCTACTTTGTAGGGCTTGGATTGTTCACTGTTCATTTCCAGTTAGGAAAATCATCATTAAAAAGAAATACATTCTATTTCATTGTGCATATCTTTAATCCTGCTGTTCTGTGGACTTGTAAGATGGCAGTGTATAGGGCAGAATTTGTTAAATCCTCTGTAATTTGTGCCAAAGGAGTATGAGTTAAGGGTTGAAATTTAGGGCAGGGAATCAAGAATAAATTCTGCTGTTAAGTTAGATTTTTCTTTTTTCTAATGGTAAGTAAATCTTACAACCTGTTAAGAAGTGGGGTTGCATCTTTTAGTGTATTTTGTACTGAGAGTAAAGAGAGAGATGCTTATAAATGATCACTTCTTCCAGGAATCATTCCATGGTGACCACTGCCCCAAGCCATGTGCTCACCTCCATGTGCTTAATGTTGATTATGTAATTACTTCTTTAGTTTTTCTCCCCACCAGGTTGGGAAGTGGGACACTTCTTGTTCATTTTTTTCAGTCCTAGTTCTTGGCATCTGATAGGATTTCCTATGTGTTTGTTGAATGAGTAGATAAATGAATTGCAAACTTACTTTGCCTTGCTTTCTGTTTGTATAAATTGGTAGTGATGAAAATTGTGACAACATGCACCAGGGCTCCCCAAACCTTTTACACAGGGGGCCAGTTCACTGTCCCTCAGACCGTTGGAGGGCCACCACATACAGTACTTCATACACTGACCACCAATGAAAGAGGTGCCCCTTCCGGAAGTGCAACGGGGCTGGATAAATGACCTCAGGTGGCTGCAGTTTGGCCCGTGGGGCCTTAGTTTGGGGACCTCTGAGTTAAGGGGTCAGCACTTCAGCAAGGTGGTGAAAGATATAATAGAATTCCTTTTCTATGCAGAGCTTTTCCTTAAGGAATAAAGTATAATAATAGAGGGTAGAGAGAATGGCAGTTCCTTTAATGATGACTGAACACAAAAGACAATGACTCACAGGAGACTAGTAGAAGCAGATGGAATAAAAAAAATGTAGCATTGTCTTTCATAATTTTTGACTCTTCTGTGTTCTCGTCATTTTAGCTGCAAAATCTGAGACTGAGAAATGTCGCATCAGCCCAGAACTTTACTGAGAAAATCATGCTGATGCAAATTTTTTTGACTATTAATGCCTTCTGAGTAAGTCCCTTTGAAACAGGAACTGTTGGAAATTTGTTTGGAAAGAAGTAGTTGTTGAGGGTGATAGATAGAAGAAAAAGGCATTATTTTCTGTGGGAAGGTTGAAGATGGCTTTCTGGTTTGTTAGCTGAAGGGAGATGGAGTTCCAAATTCAGAGGGGCGTCTTTCCTTTCAAATGCTAAATCTCTAGGAATCTGCTCCTTTGCTGCTGGACAGAAACATATAGAAAGTATATTGTAGACAGCCTCTGGGTAGGAAGAAGCAAGACATTAATAGGTAAGGGTTTGGGCTGACACTTGCTAGTCTTGTGACAGTGGTTGGGTGAGTCATTTAACCTTTTTGATGTCTTCTGTAAATGGGTTAATAAATGTCTGCTTTGCCTGACCTGTGGTGGCGCAGTGGATAAAGTGTTGCTCTGGAATGCTGAGGTCGCTTGTTCAAATCTCTCGGCTTGCTGGGACAAGGCATATACAGGAAGCAACTACTATAATATAAGTAGATGCTTCCCACTTCTCCCCCTCTTTCTCATTCTCCTTCTCTTTCTCTCTCTCTCTTTCCCTTCTCTCCAAAAATCAATAAACAAAAACAATTTTTTTTAAACCACAAAAAAAAAGTCTGCCTTGCCTGCCTCTTAAGGTTGTTTTGATGCACAAATGAAATAATCTTTTCTTTTTTTATTATTCAGTGAGAGGAGGGGAGGCTGACCAATCCACCATGGAAGCCCACTAGGGGGCGATGCTCTGCCCATCTATGGCTGTTGCTCCTGTTCCTCAGCACTGAGCTCTTCTTAGTGCAGTGATTGGCAATCTTCTGAGCTTGGTGTGTCAAAACTCGCCAAAAAAACTAGCATAACTCGGGTGGTGTGTCACTTTGAGAAAAACGGCCTAAACCGGAAATCCCAGAACTAGATGCTCTGTGCAGGAGTTCTGTTGTTTTGACCTACAGACCTCCGGCACAGAGTGCCTACACTACAGCGAATGTGTTTTTTTGTTGTTGTTTTTAAAAAACTTTATTTATTCATTTTAGAGAGGAGAGGGCGGGGGGAGGAGCAGGAAGCATCAACTCCCATATGTGCCTTGACCAGACAAGTGCAGGGTTTTGAACTGGCGACCTCAGCATTCCAGGTCAACACTCTATCCATTGCGCCACTACAGGTCAGGCTACAGCAAATGTTTTATCCTCGGCTACTG
Source organism: Rhynchonycteris naso (assembly GCA_037038555.1). NCBI lineage: Eukaryota > Metazoa > Chordata > Mammalia > Chiroptera > Emballonuridae > Rhynchonycteris > Rhynchonycteris naso. Next base: position 18,073,395 of record CM073004.1, on the reverse strand, counting down.
TACTTGGCCATGCAGGAGCTGAGGATGAAACGTCCTTCTCGGCATGCGGCCCCATACTTCTCTGGTATGCAGCCTCGTGTCATTGAAAATAGCTATGCGTGTCAGTGCTGACACATGTGTCATAGGTTCACCATCACGGTCTTAGTGCCTGAGGTGGAGGCCATGGAGCCATCCTCAATGCCTGGTGCCAACTTGCTCCAATGGAGCCATGGCTGCAGGAGTGGGTGGCGGGGCAGAGAGAGAAATGAGACGTGGAAGGGGAAGGGTGGATCAGCAGATGGGTTCTTCTCCTGTGTGCCCTGTTTGGAAATCAAACCTGGGACATCCACACACCAGGCCAACGCTTTACCACTGAGCCAACTGGCCAGGACAAATGAAATAATCTTTATGGAGTATTTATAAAGTTCATTGCTTTCTTCTACTGTCTGTTCATTCCTTGGTGACCTATATGCAAAGGCTTAAACACATAAAAATGTTAGTATTGCAAATAAGCTACTTTCTGACCATAGTTTCTTTCATTTATTAAGGTTGTTTAGCTTTGGGAAAAAATTTATAGTAGAAAATTTTAGGTTACCTATGATTTAGGATATATGGAGAAGAGAGGGAAAAGTTTCGTTGATTGCAAAATAGAGATGTCTGAAGGATGAAGGGAACACAGGGTCACCACCAGAAAGGCATGTTGGTATGAACAACTGGCAGAAAGGGTGCAAGTTGGTAGGTGATTCTGTGCCTGACTGGTTTGAATGATGTTATTTTCACTTTTATGGAGCAGAGTGAATTTAGCTTCAGGAAATAGACCAGGTCTCTGCTGCAAGGAAACAAAGCTTTTATAAAACCAGAAAGGACAATATTTAAGGAGAGATGCTTTTAGTATTTAGGGGTGGGAGGAAAGGGAAGCATTTTCCAAACAAAAGGAGTTCTGCTAAAAAACCACACAGATAAATTGTGGGCAAGTTTGGGAGGACTCAGAAGACAAGGGAAATCTGTAAGTTCTTGGCTACATGAAAAGGGAAACTTTTAAAGTCAATAGACTGAAAAAAATGCTTGCTTTGCTGAAATGGAAACCAGAGGACACCGACAGTTTGGGAGAGGGTTGTTACCAAATACACATATCCGATTTTTGCTGGTCAGTAGGCTGTGGTGTGATAGCTCAATCTCAGTTTTCTTCTTTTTAAATATTCTTCTCTAAGGTTCATCTGAATCAGGGACCATATCCTTTGCATTTAGTGCATTTTCTTGAGAAACAAAAGATAATTTTAGTTATATTTAAGGCATAACAGAAAAATATTAAAATCTGTGGAAAAGATAATATTACATATTAAGATCTTTACTGAAAACAGATCTTGCCTTGAACCTTTTGACTTTTAGAAACTGCATTTCTGCACAGTTTATTTATTCAACAATATTCATTTAACAAAAATGTGTTTAGTGCTTACCTACTGCGTGCCAGGTACGTACTGGAGGTGTGGAGGTGAATTCACAGCTCCTGCCTTCCTATAGCTTTTGCTTGATCAGATTCTTAGGGCTTCTGTTTTATAAAGTGTATACATGTCAACTAGAATCTTTCTTTACCTGTCACAACACGATTGTTTTGAAGTTCCTTTTGTGGCTTGGTTTATTGAGCTTCAGCTTCTTTATGAGGGACCTTTTTTAAATAGCCTTTAAAACTTCATTCGTATATTACTGGAATACCTATTCCAATGTGATGCCAAATTAGGAGACATCATTGTCTTTAGATCCTGACGTTTTAAGGCAATCCAGTGCTCAGTACCAGAATATATCTGGTCTTCCTTATGGGATGTTATTTGGAAGTTTTTTTAAAATTTGAAGTTATATTGAATACTTTAAAAAGGTTTTTTGAAGATGTTTGCATAGACAAATGCAGACACTGTGGTAGTTGACTTGTAGCACTTCCACATACTATAATAAAATATTTTCTGACGATCTAATCAATTATCTTCTACTTGGTTATGTATTTTTTCTCACTTGTCCTTGAAAGTGGTGATGGATGAGTAAAAAACTGAGTTGTAAGCTTTTAGATACTGGTAATTTACAGATTGTAAGTAATCTCTTCCTATTAAAGAAGATAGGTTTTTGCAGTCTGATTTAGGACCTGGTGATTCTTTTTTTTTTTCTTTTAATATTTTTTATTTTTTCATTTTAGAGAGGAGAGAGAGAGGGAGAGAGAGAAAAGGGGGGAGGAGCAGGAAGCATCAACTCCCATATATGCCATGACCAGGCAAACCCAGGGCCTCGAATTGGCAACCTCAGTATTTCCAGGTCAACGCTTTATCTACTGCGCCACCACAGTTCAGGCAGGACTTGGCTATTCTTAATCCTTATATATCAATTCTTTTGAGAGTTATCACACTAGAAAGGTTTCTTGTGGTAGGAATACATATAAGAAGCTGGCTGTAGTTACTAGGAGAAAACGTAGGATTTTATGTGAACAGATATTTATATGCTTTGCTCCTTAGGGGAATGATGGTACCAGCCACCCCATGTACACATCTTCAATATGGATCGTGATTGTGAATTTGTTCAAAATACAGTTTTTTAATTTGTTTCTTTCTTTTTCTTTTTTTTTTTTTTTTACAGGGACAGAGAGAGAGTCAGAGAGAGGGTGGATAGGGACAGACTGATAGGAACAGAGAGAAATGAGAAGCATCAATCATTAGTTTTTTGTTGCCATTGCGACACCTTAGTTGTTCATTGATTGTTTTCTCACATGTGCCTTGACCGCGGGCCTTCAGCAGACCGAGCAACCCCTTGCTGGAGCCAGCGACCTGGGATCCAAGCTTTTGCTCAAGCCAGATGGGCCTGCGCTCAAGCTGGTGAGCTTGGGGTCTCAAACCTGGCGAGCTTGGGGTCTCAAACATGGGTCTTCCGCATCCCAGTCCAACGCTCTATTCACTGCGCCACCGCCTGGTCAGGCCAAAATATAGTTTTGATTAGAGTCTAAACAGGTTCAATTGGGGCAAGTAATGCAAACCCATTGCAGGCAGGTGGTGGTTCCTCTTCAAGCTGCTTGAGTTTTCTGGCAGCTTCACATGAAATGCAGCTCCTTTATGTTTCAGCTGTCGGCATCTTGAAAATGGGGTACCTGGACCCAAACGTTTTAGAACTCAGAAGTGCTTATGTGTCTGGGTATCTTGTGGGATGGAGAACAACAGGCCTTTTTCATTGTTTTTCCCCCCTTAAACTGGAAGTCATCCATGTCAGGGACTTCTTTCATGAGTAACATGCACATAGTAGGAGGAAATGAAGGTATGACTCCTTTTCAGAGGAGATGAGAGAAGCCCATTGTTTTCAGTTTGAAACTTTTGATTAAGGACTATGGGACAAGCCCTTATCTTGGGTAAGTACTGGGACTTCAGGAGGGAAAGAGTTTATGTAGATTGACCATTTAGTGTCTCCAGCTGATCTTGCTGACTACCAAATTCATGTTAAGTCTGGCTGCTAAAGATCCAGATAGCGCGTTGCTTCCTGCTTACTCAGAGTGCAGTCGAAAGCAGAAGGGAATTCCATTGTCACTGTTGTCTTCAGATAAGCAAGTAGTTATTTTCTGATGGCCAAGAGGCTGCTATATTAACATGTTCGTTTGGGAAGTTCAGTGCAGATTAACATCCTGTGGAAAGTTTTTAAAAGAATTTTTAACAGCTTTGTATAATGTACATACCTTTCATTTTACACGTTTAAGGTACACAACAAATGGCTTTTAGTATATTCTGAGTTGTGTATCTATCACGATAGTCAATTTTATTACATTTCTATTACCCCAGAAAGAAACGTTGAACTCTTAGCCTTTACCGTGGAAAGCTTTATAACATTGCAGGTTGCTAAGCTCAGGATAGGTTTTACGCACAAGTTCTTTAGCTCTTTGGACCCATCTCCTTTAGGATCTCATCAGAGGAACACATTCTTCATATATGCTCATACATGTGTTTATATAAGCTCTCAGAACCTCAGTGATCGAAAACTTACTCTAAGGCTGTTACTGTTGGAAAAATTATTAGGAAATGTAAACTTGGAGAATTACATTTTTAGCTGGTGAGATATGTGCATCTAAAACATCCAGTACACAACCACAGATACCCTACTTTATGAAAATTCTATACTTAGAACAGTGAATGAATTATGTCTTTTTAGTGTGAAAAACTTGCTATAGGTTGCGGATTGCTTGTGCATTTAGGGGTGGGTGCCTAGCTGACATTACAGAGTGCCAGAAAGCAGGGTGCCTGAGCCCTAGCCAGGGTTCTGCCTGCTTATCACAGCACCTCTATTTATGAGATCTGAGCAAGGCTGCCCCACATTTCTTTGACATGGCTCATCAGAAAACAGGTCATTTCTCTCCTCAATTCAGTTGAGGCTTTTTTATGGTGGTGAAAAGTGGGGTCGAATGGAGTGCTGGTATGGCAGAATTCTGGATGTATAAATATCAAAGAATCACCTGTAGAGGTGAAAAAGGAAAGCAGTGTTCATCAGGGGTCTGCCTTTGAGCCTGCCCTTCCCCCAGGTGACAAGTGATTCCGGGCAGGGACTCACTGCATTGTAGTTTGTAGTCCAGAATGCGCCCTTGCTTTCCCGTTTGCAGAAACAGAGGGAAATGAAGCCTGAGCTGGGATTGCTCACACTAGACCTCTAGTGCCAGATCAAGGGTCTGGCCAGCTTGGCAGCACCCCCTGACCTACCAGAGAACAGGGAGTGGCTGGGGGGCACATTGCCATGCTCTAGGCATCTCTGCACATGACCATGTAGATCTCCGCATTCGTTAGCAGCCTTGTGCTCTTTATTCCATGAGGACTTCTTGAGCTCTGGCTCTCTGATGGGCACTGTGGTTGGCTTTAGGGATATGGTGGTGAGCTGGCCCTGCTCTCTGAGTGGTTGGGCTGCTGAGAGTGAAGAGGTGAGTCTGTGCAGGGAGGGCACATTTCTGCTCCTTCCCTGTCCTTGGATTGTGAGGGCCATATGGGCAGTTTGTTCACTGCTGTCAGTGTCTTTCTCTTTGAGGTATTTTTGTTACTCTAAATTCGGTCTTCCATGTCTATGTATTGATTGCTATTTCTTTTTAAGATTTTATTTATTGATTTTAAAGAGAGGAGAGAGAGAGAGAGAGAGAAAGGGGCTGGGAGGAGCAGAAAGAATCAATTTGTGGTAGTTGCTTCTTGTATGTGCCTTGACTGGGCAAACCCCGTGTTTCAAACCGTGACCTCAGCGTTCCAGGTCAACGCTTTATCCACTGTGCCACCACAGGTCAGACCGATTGCTATTTTGATTCAGTTTCAAATCTCTACAGCCCCTGGCACATAGATAGGAAGTATTCAGTAAATATTTGTTGAATAAGTGCATTTGTTGGATGAATTCAGTTATTTGCGGTGTTCCTTTAGACTGCTGCCTACTGTCTTGCCTACCAGGCTGGGTATGGTGTTTCTTCCTCTGATGATCCCAGTCAGTTTTGGTTGAAAATAGCAAGCATTTTACACACCTGGTATTTTTTATTACCCTGTTTCCTATTTATGCCCTCCTCTCCAGCACAGGTGAAACTGTAAATAACTTGAGGAGAGGGACAGTGCCTAATGACCTTGGACAGATTGCCTAATCTCCCAGCGCAGTTTCTTACTCTATAAAGTGGGGCTAGTTTGGGCTGCTGTGAGGAGTAACTGAACTCATGTACATGGAGCATTTCTAAACAGAGGTAAGCATAGAAGCATCAGCTGTTTTGTTGTTGTTTATTACCTTTGCATTTGCTAGAGCACTGGTAGCATTTTTTTTTTCTGAAGTAAGAAGCGGGGAGGCAGAAAGACTCCTGCTTGCACCTGACTGGGATCCACCCTGCATGCCCACCAGGGGCGATGCTCTGCCCATCTGGGGCTTTGCTCCATTGCAACCGTAGCCATTCTGGCACCTGAGGCGAAGGTCATGGAGCCATCCTCAGCGCCCAGACCAACTTTGCTCCAATGGAGCCTTGGCTGCGGGAGGAGAACAGAGAGATAGAGAGAGAGGAGAGGAGGGAGGGTGGAGAAGCAGATGGGTGCTTTTCCTGTGTGCTCTGGCTGGGAATCGAACCCAGGACTTCCACATGCCAGTCTGACACTCTACCACTGTGCCAAACGACCAGGGCCACTAGTAGCTTCTTAATCACTCAAGTATGTTAAATGGAAAATAGGAAAATTATTATTATTATTTCTTTTATTCAGTGAGAGGAGGGGAAGCAGAGACAGATTCTCCCTCATGTGTCCCAACTGTGATCCACCTAGCAAACCCACTAGAGGTGATGCTCTGCCCATCTGGGGCATTACTCCATTGCTCAACCAAGCTCTTCTTAGTGCCTGGGGGAGGCCATGGAGCCATTCTCAGCTCCCAGAGCCAACTCACCCCAATTGTGCCATGGCTTCAGGAGAGAGAGAGAGAGAGAGAGAAACGAGAGGGGGAGGTGTGGAGAAGCAGATGGGCACTTTTCCTGTGTGCCCTGAGCGAGAATGGAACCCAGGACATCCACACTCCAGGCCAATGCTCTACCACTGAGCCAACTGGCCAGGGCCAGGAAAATTACTTATTTAAAATTTTGTCTCACTGTCAACTATGAGAACTTTTGCTAACAAGTGACATCTCAAAGAACAACGCCCCCCCCCCGCCCTTTTATTTTTTACCCTGAGGAACACTTTGGACAGCCAGCCTTAGAGAGATGTAGCACAGGGTGTCCTTACCCAGACTGCCTGGCTGCATAAGAGGTGGAAAAGGCAGGTGGGCAATATGGGCTCTGGCCACTGAACTGGCAGATGAGCTCCCAGAGGACAGGCCTGGAGGGAGGAGCACTGGCAGGTGCCCGTTTCAGCTCTTTACCTCCCAGCTTTTATTCATCACGGAGGAACCCCAGCATCGAGACACACACATTTGACCTTTGGCTACAGAGTGAAAAAATAAAACAGAAAGCTCTCTGCTAAGTGGATGTGTACCCTGGGCTTGGGCAGTTTTCTCTGTGTATATGTCAGAGAGCTGCTAAGGTGCTGGGAACATTAACAAGTACTTATGCAGTCTCCTGTGTGCCAGGCACTGTGCTGTGCATTAAGATAAAAAGATGAGCCCTGGCCAGTTGGCTCAGTGGTAGAACGTTGGCCTGGTTTGTGTATGTCCCAGGTTCAATTTCTGGTCAGGGCACACAGGAGAAGTGACCATCTGCTTCTCCAACTCTCTCTCTCTCTTTCTCCTCCCCCCTGAAGCCATGGCTTGATTTGAGCGAGTTTGCCTCGTGCTGAGGATGACTCCATGGCCCCCTCCTCAGGTGCTACAAAAAATGGCCCTGGTTGCAATGGAGCAGTGGCCCCAGATGGGCAGAGAATTGCCCCCTAATGGGCTTTTTAGGTGGATCCCGGTTGGGGCACATGCAGGCATGTGTCTCTTTGCCTCCCCTTCTCTCAAAAAAAGAGGGGGAAAAAAGATGAATGAAATAGGGAGCTTACATCCTTGCAGAGGTGACAGACACCTAAACTAAACGGGAAGGAAGGTATTGAAAGTGCCACCAATCTGTCTGGGAGCAGTGAAGTTGCCATGGGGGTGCTTCCAGCCACCCAGGTTCCCCTGGGATTTGGGAGACTAGGGAAGGCTTACTAGAGCCTTTCAGAGGACAGCCCACTCCCCAGGTTTTTCTTTAATTTACACACTCCTTTCATAGTAACACTGGCTTGTAAAAACCCCTTCTGGAGCGATTTTAAACCTTTCATATCAGTGCATTATTAAACATTATATTAATGTGTGGATCTGAATTATACTAGTTTTTGCAATGTTAGAGACAGTAAGAATTGCGATAACTAGAACTTCAAGCACTGATAAGAGCATTTTCAGACAATTTGTAGAATGACCATTTTTATGATGATTCTACTTGTATTTCTAACTTCTCAGTAACTCCTATTTTGCCTTAACATTCCTTACGCCTGCCTTTAGTCATGGTCCACTTATGGGTATAAACGAAATCATATGTGACAAAGAGCAAAATCAATTAAAAAGCCGCGTAATGGTCAAAACCATGATGCACCAACCAAACCATGAACACACTCGTCTGATCTCTGTAACCCCTCCCACACTTCCTGAGTACACACTCAGGGGCTCTTACTCTTTTCCAAGTTCAAGGAAGAAAATATTTAAATAATTATTTTATTGACGGGTTTTTTAAAAAGTAGAAATAAAACAGAAGACTTAGAGACTCTAAAACAAATTCTTAACCCCCTTCTAGAGCCTGTAGTTGTTGATTTTATTCTAAACTGTTATCCACCAGACACTGATTTGGGTGTGACCATTTTCTAGTTCTCCCTTCCTAGCTACATAGGAATGAAGTTAATTTACTACATACAGTTGAGGCCTTAGAGCAGTGCCATCCAGTGGAAATATAATGTAAACTATGTATATAGTTATAAATTTCCTATTATTTAAAGTTAATTTAATATAATCTACATAACCCACTATATCCAGAATATTGTCATTTCAACAGGTCGTCAGTCTAAAAATTATTAACATATTTAACGTTCTTTGTTGTACAAATTCTTTTTAAGTTAAAAATTTTTTATTGGTTTTAGAGAGAGGGAGGAAGAGAGAGAAGCATTGATTTGTTCTACTTATTTATACATTCGTTGGTTGATTTCTTTTTTAAAGATTTTATTTATTGATTACATAGAGAGAAGTGGGAGGAACAAGAAATATCAATTCATACTTGCTTCACTTTATTTGTTTTGTCGTGTGTACCTTGACTGGGCAAGCCCAGCATTTGGAATTAGAGACTTCAGCATATCAGGTTGATGCTCCATCCACTGCGCCACCACAGGCCAGGCCATTGGTTCATTCTTGTATTTCCCCTGACCAGGGATCGAACCTACAACCGTGGCATATTTGGACAGTGCTATAACCAAGAGAAATACCTGGCCCGGGCAAAATTTTTAAAATCATGTATATTTTGCAATTACAACATACCTCAAATTTTTTTTTGTTTTTTTTTTGTGTGACAGAGACAGAGAGAGGGACAGATAGGGACAGACAGACAGGAAGGGAGAGAGATGAGAAGCATCACTTCTTCATTGAGGCACCTTAGTTCATTGATTACTTGATTGCTTTTTCATATGTGCCTTGACCGGGACGCTACAGCAGACCAAGTGACCCCTTGCTCAAGCCAGCGACCTTGGGCTCAAGCTGGTGAGCCTTGCTCAAGCCAGATGAGTGTGCTCAAGCTAGCAACCTCAGGATCTCGAACCTGGGTCTTCTGCATCCCAGTCTAATGCTCTATCCACTGCGCCACCACCTGGTCAGGCCAACATACCTCAATTTGGACTAGTGCTCAATAGCTTTGACTACTATATTGGACAGCACAGAAATCGACATTAAAAATAATATTCAGACATATCCAGATTCATGTTATATTAAGTGGAAACAAAGCAAATCATAACAATTGTGTTTAATATGCTTACATTTTTATAAATATCTGTTTATATCTGCAAATAAGTAGTCTATAATTGTACTGTCCAGTACTGTAGCCACTAGACTTCTTTAACTTAATAAAATTTAAAATTCAGTCTTTAGTGGCATTAGCCACGTGTGCATAGTGGCTGCCATATTGGACATCACAGCCTTAGGTCATTGCTTTAAACCGCTGATCTGATTGAGAAAGGCTGAGCCAGAGTGGACCTGCTAACCCTGCAACCAGTGGGGCTTTGGGACTGTGGAGACCCAGAGCTTCCAGGTTGTTAACGGTAAGACATAGGAAAGAGGTTCGTTTACTGTGTAACTGTTGTTAGAGTTTAACAGGAGCATATTGTGGAAACAGGACAACCTGCACAAACACTGTTCCATTTGGGTACAACTGAAATTAACTGCCATTTAAACTGCTGAATACTCCATAAACCTGATGTCCGGTTTAGGCATGTTCATATAAGAATGCTCCTTCCTGCTTCTCAGAATCTGCCTAATGATGGGGCTTATTTGACATGGTGAAGAGAAAATTGTTTTCTTACTTATACACAGCTCTGTGCAATGCCCAGGTTACTTTTAGCCCTGATTCACAGACATCAGTTGGTGTACATGGAGTTGGAGGTAGGCTACAAAGTTCAGGGATATTAAAGTCAAGAGGCTGTGGACCAGGCAGTGTTCTGAGAGCTCTACAGCTATAATCATTCATTGTACCCTGGCCTGGGTTCCTGTCTGCACTCTGCCCCTCACTATCTCCAGCTTCTTCCTGACTTGATGGACTGGTTTTGCCTGTCAACTGAACTCTGTTCATCAAAATGAGAGAGTATATGATGTGAAAGCATTTTTCCCAAGGCCATAGAAGTAGAAACCACAGGGGCCTGGGTCAGATAGACAGGCCTGTGGTTAGGTCTGTTTTTTTTGTTGTTGTTGGTTTGTTTGTTTTTTAGTGAGAGAGACAGACAGGAAGGGAGAGAGATGAGAAGCATCAATTCTTCATTGCAGCACCTCAGTTGTTCATTGATTGCTTTCTCATGTGTGCCTTGACCGGGGGGCTCCAGCTGAACCATTGACCCTTTGCTCAAGCCAGTGACCTTTGGGCTCAAGCCAGTGACCATGGGGTCATATCTATGATCCCACGCTCAAGCTGGGGTCCCCGCACTCAAGCTAGATGAGCCCATGCTTAAGCTGGTGACCTCAGAATTTCAAACCTGGGTCCTCTGTGTCCCAGGCCGACACTTTATCCACTGCGCCACTCCCTGGTCAGGTGTGAGGTCCATTCTTATCATTTACACTTAGAGGAATGCACTTGTTAAAGGTTCTCTGAGCCTTGGGGTTCTTATAAAGACAGATAGTGACACCTCCATGTGTTGCTGGGAGATGCAGTAAGTTGAGGAACAGAAGGCTCAGAGTAAGTGCTCCATAAACATACTAGTTACTACCTGGAGCTCTTAGGAGATAGGCAGCAGTGTGGCATGTATGGTCACATGGCTGGTTATGAATTGAAACTCGTGTCTCCAGAGAAAACAGTGATGGCTTACATAGAATAAATTTATGTGTTATCAACCTTCTGTTATCCTTAGTGATGGTGACCGATTTTACTACAAATTACTGAAACTAGTAGGGACACCCCTCCCTTGACTTCAACTCATAGTTTCAAGCTTCTTTCCCACCAAATGTTATACAACCCCTGATGCAAATAGGAGGGTTAATTCCTTTGGCTACTTTTTAAAATTTTTTGACAGAGACAGAGAGTTAGAGAAAGGGACAGATAGGGACATACAGACAGAAACAGAGAAATGAGAAGCATCAATTTTTCATTGCGGCACCTTAGTTGTTCATTGATTGCTTCCTCATGTGTGCCTTGACCAGGGGGCTACAGAAAAGCGAGTGACCCTTGCTCAAGCCAGTGATCTTGGGCTTCAAAGGTATCTTTGGCTATTTCATTTTCTGGTTTCCTGGTCTCCCTAGCACAGTAAAAGTGCTGAAGACTTTTCTTTTTATTTATTTATTTTGTATTTTTCTGAAGTGAGAAGCGAGGAGGCAGACAGACAGACTCCTGTATGTGCCCGACCGGGATCCACCTGGTAAGCCCACTAGAGGGCGATGCTCTGCCCATCTTGGCAGCTGCTCCATTGCAACTGGAGCCATTCTAGCGCCTGAGACGGAGGCCATGGAGCCATCTTCAGCACCCGGGCCAACTTTGCTCCAGTGGAGCCTTGGCTGCATGAGGGGAAGAGAGAGATAGAGAGAAAGTGTAAGGGGAAGGGGGAGGGTGGAGAAGCAGATGGGCACTTCTTCTGTGTGCCCTGACCGGAAACCTGGAACTTCCATACACCGGACCAATGCTCTACCGCTGAGCCAACCAGCCAAGGCCAGTGCTAAAGAGTTTTTAAATGACTAAAAGTTCCCTTGTCAAATGAAAAGATGGTAGTTTACATTTATCATTGCTCTTGTCCAAGTTCAGATAATCTCAATCCTTATCACTCAGGACTCATATTAAAGTAACATGTATTAACTTACATGTGTACCAAACCAAGGAACTTTAAAACATATGGTTTTCCTGTTTATAAGAGTAATATATATTCTTTGAGAATGTCCTGGAAAGCGTACCAAAAAAAAAAAATAGCTAAGAGAATTTAAACCACGTGTAATTTTATCTCCAGAGACAATTGCTGTTACCATTTGGTGTAGTTCCCTCTTTTGTCAAAGTTATGGAATTTTTTATCCTTTTTTATATTTAATATTATAACATTCACCTTTCCCCATATAATAAAAAATATTTTAATATATTTTAAATATGTTTTAATATATTTTAAGGGCTTGCGTATTCTTCCACAAAATGGATCTTCCATAAATGACTTATCCTTTCTCTTATTGTTGATGCCCAGGTTATTTTAGAGGCAGTCTATTAGCCCATTTGAGAGTGAACATAGAAGCTGGGACAATAGAGGCTGGAGCAACAATACTCCCTCTTAGAAATCAGGGACTGATACAATTGTTTCCCCTGTACAAGGAGAATAGTTGCTTTTTATTATTTCTTCCCTGCTCTTCCTAGTGCTGCCGCTATCTCCTGTGCTTGCGCTTGCCGATTAAAACCTGATATACTACTCCCCCACAGACACCTAGCATTTGCTGTTTTCTCAGCAGAAAAGAAAAGTTGCAAAGCAGCCTTTGTGCCAATGCTCTACACACATGATCTTGTCTAATATGCACTGCAACCTGTCGGAAATGCATGGTCTTGCAGATGAATAAACTGAGGCTCAGAGAAGTTAGGTCACAAAGACTAGGAAGTGGCAGCTGGGCTTACAGTTAGGTCTCTGTAAATGGAAAGCTGCCACCCTTTCCCCCTGGGAACTTGTGAGGTGTTATGGGAGAGAGATGTACATCATGGGTCATCACATGTCACAGTGACCAGCTCCTCTTCAGGCTCCAGAAGGACTACTGGTGGCCTGTCTTTGGGGCAATGGCAAATAGCATAAGTAGAGAAGTGGCCCCAGGAGGAGGAGCATGTTGGACCTAGCAGGTGCTGGGGTTGGTACCAGCTGAGGGCAGGAGGGATGGGGCGTTGCCACTTTAGCTACGAGAAACCACATAAAATCATTTCCAACCAGTATGCAGTTTGTGTTTTAACTGTATTTTTAAGCCAATTAAATCCATGGGGGGGGGCGGTTTTCTGAGATTATTTTCACTGCGTTGTTTCTACACTTTTAGAGTGTTGGACCAAGGGATGGGAGTTTATTGAACAAGTTATATTTTGTTTTTAATTACTATCTATTTAAAATGTAATGTAAAATGAGCCTCAGATTTTTGAGGTTTTTTTTTTATTGCTTTGATATAAGATGGAATACTGGGTTTCTGTCTTACAGATGATATAACTTGCTTTGGCATCCTTTAGGGGTCATTGTACTTACTGTACAGAGAGCTACAGGAGCTGCTATTTTAAATGCTGTATCCATTCTGTAGTCACATCTGAGGTCAGAAGAATGTGTAGTGCTGCTTTGCAGCATTTCTTCTCGCTAGAACATGGCTGTCTTTGAAGTCGGTGTGGAGACTAGCTCCCCTGGCAGGGCAGAAGACCATCCCACAGAGAAGAGCCTAGACTTCAAAGGCTGTGAGAAGGAAGAAGCCTGAGCTATGGGGGATAGGGCCCGGCAGTCTCACTGCAGGAGTTGAAGCGTGCTTGTGCTGTGTTCCCTGTCCCATCTGTGAGCACAGGGTCAAAGCTGGAGAATTTGTTTTGCATAAATTTAAAGCACACAGTTTTATGATTCTGTCAGATTTTAAGTGAAATTTATTTCAGTTGTAAAGGAGATATGCTTGATTTCCCTCACCTGCCACAGTGTAGGTTTAAATAATGGTGGTTCTTTAGATGCTTTTAAAACCCTTAATGTTTTCATTGTTTTTTTTTAGGGGGGTGTTGCACATTATTAAATTGCACAGCAGTTAAAATAAAACAAAGGTACGTTTTAGCACTAAAAATCTACAGCTGAGACAATGGTAAATAATGAATATTTCACAGAGCAAGGAGTAATCATTAATTTTAAGTGAGATATTAAGGACTGTAAGCAGCCAGATAGTTGGCCAGTGAGCTGAGCACAGGTCATCCTATGACTCTGAGAATTTCCTCAGAAACCTTGCTGTTTTTTGGGAGATGCCGCCATTGTCCATGAGCTGCAGCTGTTGTGCTGTGTGACAGACACTATGGACCTGAATATTGATTTTAGTCTGAGGGCAGATCACTTGGGAATTTTCTTAAGAGTGCTATTTGACTTATTTGGGTAGAACTGCATAGAAAAAGAGCAGTATGGACTGACCAAACGGTGGCGCAGTGAAGAGAGCATCAGACTGGGACGCAGAGGACCCAGGCTCACCAGCTTGCACCAGGGGTCACAGGCTTGAGCCCAAAAGTCACTGGCTTGAGCCCAAAGGTCACTGGCTTGAGCTGAAAGGTCGCTGGCATGAGCCCAAGGTCACTGGCTTGAGCAAGGTGTCACTCGCTCTGCTCTAGCTCCCCAGTCTAGGCACAAATGAGAAAGCAATCAATGAACAACTAAAGTGCCACAACAAAGAATTGATGCCCTGTCTGTCTGTCCCTATCTGTCCCTCTCTCTGTCTCTGTCACACACAAAAAAAGAGCAGTATGCTTGCTCCTTGCCAAAGGTGTAAGCCATCAATCAGCAAATACTCATCAGTGAGTGCTTTTTTTTTTTATGAGAGAAGAGGAGGCAGAGACAGACTCCCTCATGCGCCCGACTGGGATTCCCCTGGCAAGCCCACTAGGGGGCAGTGTTCTGCCCATCTGGGCATTGCTCTGTTGCTCAGCAACCGATATCTTCTTTTTTTTTTAATTGGTCTTTTTTTTTTAAGTTTCCTTTTATTTATTCATTTTAGAGAGGAGACACAGAGTGAGAGAGAAAGAGAGAAAGGGAGGAGGAGCTGGAAGCATCAACTTCCATATGTGCCTTGACCAGACCAGTGCAGGGTTTTGAACTGGCGACTTCAGTGTTCCCAGGTTGACGCTTTATCCACTGCGCCACCACAGGTCAGGCAGCAACCGATATCTTCTTAGCCCATGAGGCAGAAGCCATGGAGTAGCAGATGGGCGGTTCTCCTGTGTGCCCTGACTGGGAATTAAACCAGGACATCCACACACCAGGCCAACACTCTACCACTGAGCCAACTGGCCAGGGCATCAATGAGTGCTTGTCATGATTCTGCTGTTGGCCTGACCTTGGGCTGGTCGCTATTTGGAGTACAAAGAAATGTGTGATTCCAGTTCATGAAGAACTTAATCCATTTGGAAAGATTTTCTAATATAGACAGACATGGGGCAAAAATAGCAGCAACACAATTAAAAGGCTGAACTAGGTTTTGAATAGGTAGAACACCAAAGCAAGGGGAATAAGAGGTGTTTAGATAGAGTCTGACTGAGGAGGGGAGGGTTTGAGTAGAAAGAAAGGTTTAGTACAGTTTGATCAGATGGTAGAAGAACATGGAAGCTAGGCAGAGGAGTTTGGATTTTTTCCTGTGGACAGTGGGATCCTTGGAAGGTTCCTGAGCAGGGAAGTATTAGATGTCTAGCTAGGTCATTTGCAGTCAGTATTCTTTTTTTTTTTTTTTTTTTTTTATTCATTGATTTTAGAGAGAGAAACATTGATTTGTTGTTCTATTTAGTTGTGTATTCATTGCTTGATTCTTATATGTGCCCTGACCTGGGATAAAACCCACAATCTTGGCATATCTGTGTTCAGCACTCTTTGCAGGGCCTTTTTTTTTTTTAGGAAGAGGAGGAGGAAGCAGATTTGGGTATGAACCTAGAGGAGTGGTATAGTTAGTGGACGCTGGAGACAGACCTGCCTCCTAGCTCAGATCCACCACTTTCTAGTCAAGGCATCTGTCCTCAGACTCATTTCCCCAGCTGTAAATGAGCGAAAGGGCCCCCTCATGCTCCCCTCAAAGGGCCCTTCGCAGATTATGTAAGCGGTGTCTGTGGAAGCCACCACTAAAGGGCCCAGTGTGGGGGATATTTTGAGGGTACCTAATGTGTCCAAGAAGAAAGATTGGAGTCCTGATGAAGAGGCAGGGTGTTATGTGGGTGGAGGAGATTGAGGTTTACTTAGTAGGTGCTTGCTTCATTTGTTTCCTTCCTCTCTTCAGAAGGTGTCTATTTTTGCATTGTGAAGCTGCTTCCTATATAAGAGGTTTGGGAACTGTGATTCTCACCCCAGGCAGCACAGTAAAATCACCTGGGGAAAGTTTTAAGACCTACTAATGCCTGAGTCTCAGCCCAGACAAGTTAAACCAGCATCTCAGGACAGTAGTGTCTATGTAGGCATCTTTTAAAAAAAGTTCTCTAGGTGATTCTAGAATGTAGCAGAGTTGGAACACTCAACTTTAAAGGCAGAGATATGGGAATTTTGTAGGTATCTATAAAATACCTCTGAAAAGCTGCCCTGTCTTTCTGTTCTTTGAGTCTCAGAGTAAATCTGATCGCTGTGCCAAAAGGGAGGGGAGAAGAATTATGTGGAGTTAGACTGGTTTAAAGATTTGCTTAAGTTCTGGCTTTAGTTTTTTTTAACATGTTTATTTCAAAGTGGCCTGTGTTTTTACCCTCACTAAAATAATTTGGAGCCAGACAGATTCGAAATAAATTTTCTTCCTTAGTTTTTTCTAAAATCTCACCAAACTGAGGCTTCTGTGAATACCAACTACTGTGCAATGAAATCTTAAATATTTTTTTGGAAACTCAGGAGACACAAGATGCCAATAAGGTGCTTACTTAGATAATGGCCTGTGTTGGAAACATTTATCAGTGGTGTGGCAATGACAGCCCCCCCCCCCATTCTCAGGTTAAGAGTCCATACATAGGTCTGCATCATTAGGGGTGAACCACCTAAGTTACACAGTCTAATGAGGACCCCTATTTTTCGTGCCTGCAGAAGTATCCCCTGGGCACTGAGGTTTGCCAGTCATGACTAGCATTTTGAAAGGTCTTAGATTCAGCGACTTGGGTTCCATTCCCCAGACAGTTGCTTCCTGGCTGTGGGACTTTGGAGAGCTCACTTTATCTTGCTGAGCTAAGTGAGCTGAGATCTCCTACCCTCTAGGCCAGTGGTTCTTAACCTGAGTTGGTCTCAGGGGTTCGGAGAAGCCTCTGCCGCGGAGGCCAGAATAAAGTAATACCGTTTTGTTCTTTGAGCAAGGTGATGTTCATGCACGGCTTACTTTGTGCACTAGTAAAAAAACATATACCTATGTCTTGAATTTGGAAAAAAAAATCATATTTTATTTATCACTAAAGAAGGGTTCGGTGAATGCACATATGAAACTGGTGGGTTCAGTACCTCAGAAAAGGTTAAGAACCACTGCTCTAGGCAGCTGTGAGAGAACTGAATAAGTACTTAGAATGAGTTTAGCAAAATTCCTGGCACAAAATCAGTGCTCATTTTCCATTACTTCTTTTACTTAGGTAAGAAATCATGTGGTCCTATGACTTTCCAATTTGAAGAACTTCAATGCCAGAGCGCACTGACTTGCCAAAATGCCCACAAACTAGGGCTTGACAAGCAGCCACCCTCCTCATCCAAGATAAGGGGTGTGGTATCCTGAGGAAGAGCAGAAAGAAGGCCCTTTGAGGAAGTAGCAACAGATGGTACCGTTTGTGTGACTCAGGACTGTCCTGTAGGTCTCAGCCCTGCCTTCTATGTCTGATGGCCCTTGGTGGTTTATATGCACTGCAGGTTCTGTTCACATCAGAGAGGATGGCAAAGATGGGAATGATTCACTGGGGAATTCTTGGCTGCTGGATCCAGCTCTGGCGGCAGTGGACTGACTTCCAGTGTGGGGTTTCTACTGACCTCTGGGCTCTCTTCTGTGTCTGCGTTAATAAGAGCAAAAGCCTGGTTATAAGCAGTAAATAGCCATACTATGCTTTTTAGTTTACAGCTTTGGAGATTTGTGGTAAAACTATTTATTTTCTTTTGGACAGGCTATATGGTGGTGTCAAGCACACTAAAATAATTCATAAAAATTTTTTTAAGTGAGAGGAGGGGAGATAGACTCTTGCATGTGCTCTGACTAGGATCTACCCAGTAACCCCTGTCTGGGGCTGATGCTTAACCAATGGAGCTATCCTCAGTACCTAGGGCCAACACTCAAACCCATCAAGCCACTGACTCTGGGAGGAGAAGGTGGAGAAGGGGAGGGGGCAAGAAGCAGATGGTTGCTTCTCTTGTATGCCCTGATTGGGGATCGAACCCAGGAACATCCATATGCCAGGCCGATGGTCTGTCCACTGAGCAACCAGCCAGGTCCTCAATATTTTATAGTTAGGTCCGCATTGAAGTGGTATAAAAATATTTCTGAACAACATCAACTTATCTTATTTGCCATTGTCTTTATGTAACCACATGGTGGATGGCATGGGCTTGGGGGGCGGCTATACTGGAGTCTCATTCTTTTTGTTGTTTTTTTTTGTGACAGAGATGGGGCGGGGGGGGGGACAGATAGGGACAGATAGGAAGGGAGAGAGGTGAGAAGCATTAATTCTTTGTTGCGGTACCTTAGTTGTTCATTGCTTACTTTCTTGTATGTGCCTTGACCTGGGGGGGCTACGGCAGAGTGAGTGACCCTTACTCAAGCCAGCAACCTTGGGCTCAAGCCAGCAACCCCTTGCTCAAGCTGGTGAGCCTGCGCTCAAGCCGAAGACCTTGGGGTTTTCAACCTGGGTCTTCTGCATCCCAGTCTGACACCCCATCCACTGTGCCACTGCCTGGTCAGGCTGAATGCACCTTCTAAGTGGATGTGCACATGTTCCAAATGCTTTTGTGTGTGGAGTACCAGTGGGCCGTGGCCAAGGGCAGGTGATGACAGAAGTAAACCCCACACAGCACCCCACATCCCAAGCCTCCATGGACTGGGATGACCTATTGTACTTCATGCACCTGAACTTGGGTTTCTCAGCCTCCGCACTGTTGGCATTTGGGGCCAGGTAGTTCTGTGCTGTGGGCTTTCCTGTGCTTTTTAGGTATTAGCTGCATTCCTGGTCTCTACCCACCAGATATCAGTAGCACCTTCTGCCAGTTGTCTTCTGGGGGCAGAGTCACCATTTTTGAAGAACAGTAGCCTAAACATAGAGTGTCTTGGCAGAAACATTAGTTAACATGTAATTTTGAGATATTACGGGCAGACATCAACACACAGGCCCTATCTTGCGCTACTGCTTCCCTTCTGCCAAATACTTTTCCCAAACATTATCATGTGCCATTTTATAGCCAAGTTAAAAAAGAAAAATCTAAACTGTCTACACAAGGGAGGAATGGATTCAGACTCTACCTTTCTTGTTACAGAGTTAATTCCCAGTATGAAGGAAGCACAGGGTTAGGAACAGGATAGGTGCTTAGTTGATGTTTATAATTGGCAGCAACATCTTTGTAAAACACTGGTCAAACTGGAAACTTCAAAGAGTATCTTTTGTATTTTTCGCTCCATAAGACGTACCTGACCATAAGACACACCTAGGGTTTTAAAGAGGAAAATAAGAAAAATAATATTCTGAACCATATGGTATGTTAAAATATTTAATAAAATACCATATTTTTTATTCCATAAGATGCATGGGCATTTCCCCCTCCACTTTTGGGGGGAAAAGGTGTGTCTTATGGAGCGAAAAATGTATTTTATTTATTCTTTTGTGTGTGTGACAGAGAGGGAGAGACAGAGAAAGGGACAGATAGGGACAGACAGGAAGGGAGAGAGATGAGAAGCATCAGTTTCTTGTTGTGGCACCTAAGTTGTTCATTGATTGCTTTCTCATATATGTCTTGACCTGGAGGCTACAGCAGACCCAGTGACCACTTGCTCAAGTCAGCGACCTTGGGCTCAAGCTTGTGAGCCTTGCTCAAACCAGATGAGCCCACGCTCAAGCCAGTGACCTCAGGGTTTTGAACCTGGGTCTTCTGCATCCCAGCCCAACGCTCTATCCACTGTACCATCGCCTGGTCAGGCCAAAAAGTATCTAAAGTATAAAAGCGTATAAAGCAGGACATCAGATGTTTACTTAGCACCTACCGAGTGCCCAACATTGAGCTGAAATTTTAAAAATTACTATTATTCTTCTGGTAAATCATAGAGAAGCAATAAATACTCAAAGTGATTTTAGAGAATTAACATTTCCCCCCAACTTTAGAAAATACTTGTCTATGCATAGTTGCTTGGAATTACTCAATTATATGTGCTGATTTCAGCTCTCCTATTAGAGCAGTGGTTCTTAACCTTTTTTGAGGTACTGAACCCACCAGTTTCATATGCGCATTCACCAAGCCCTTCTTTAGTGATAAATAAAATATGATTTTTTTCCCCCAAATTCAAGACATAGGTATATGTTTTTTTACTGGCACACAAAATGAGCTGTGCATGAACATCACCCTGCTCAAAGAACAAAACCAACAAAGTGCATGAACTCACAACAAATTACGGTATTACTTTATTCTGGCCTCCGCGGCAGAGGCTTCTTTGAACCCCTGAGACCGACTCATCGAACCCCTAGGGTTCGATAGAACCCAGGTTAAGAACCACTGTATTAGAGTGTAAAAACCCGGAAAATTTTTCAGTAAGACAATTCAGAGAAAATTTCAAAGCGATAGTATTGATCTGAAAATATAGGAATATCAGATGTTTTAGCAGTTTGGCTTCGCTAATTCAGAGATAATTGCATATTGCTTAAAAGATTTGTCACACTATACAAATCAATTCTGAAATACAGTGTGTCCGTAAAGTCATGGTGCACTTTTGACTGGTCACAGGAAAGCAACAAAAGACAATAGAAATGTGAAATCTGCACCAAATAAAAGGAAAACCCTCCCAGTTTCTGTAGGATGATGTGGCAGCATGCGCGCATGCGCAGATGATGATGTAACACCGTGTATACAGCGGAGCAGCTCACGGCCATGCCAGTCGAGATGTGGATGGTACAGAGGAAAGTTCAATGTGTTCTGTGGCTCACTATATTCAAATCTGTGACCAAAGTGCAACGTGAATATCGGCGCGTTTATAACGAAGCGCCACCACATAGGAATAACATTACTCGGTGGAATAAGCAGTTGAAGGAAACCGGCAGTTTGGTGGAGAAACCCCGTTCTGGTAGGCCATCAGTCAGTGACGAGTCTGTAGAGGCTCTATGGAATAGCTACCTAAGGAGCCTTAAAAACTCTGTGCATGCGTGTGCTCGACAGTTACACCTAAGCAAGACTACAGTTCATAAGGTGTTAAAGAAATGTCTCTGTTTTACGGGGCACAAATTGCAGCTGTTACACGCTATCAAACCAGCGGGTAGACCCACACGATGCGCGTTTGCTACAGATATGCTTCATGAGATCGACAAGGATGCAAGATGTTTGCAGAAGATTGTGTTTAGCAATGAGGCGACCTTCCATTTCTGTGGACATGTTCATCGTCATAATGTCTGAATATGGGCTACTGAACATCCTCATGCCTACGTTGAGTACGAACGTAACACCCCTAAAGTGAACGTGTGGTGTGGCCTGATGCATGATAAGGTGATGGGCCCATTTTTTTTTCGTGGAGCAGTCTGTGACGGCAAACACCTATCTTGACATGTTGGAATTGTATGCAGTGCCACAATTTCCAGAGGTGTCATCTTTCAATAGGACAACTCTCCTCCACACTACGCCACCATTGTTCATGAGTTTCTGGATAGAACATTCCCCCGGTGGTGGATAGGCAGGGGTTCTGTCAAGCCATGGCCACCACAATCCCCAGATCTGATGCCCTTAGACTTTTACTTTTGGGTTATGTGAAGCAACATGTGTACATTGAACGTATCAATGACAATCACTTAAAACAGAGAATCACAGACATTATTCACTCTGTTACACCAGACGTTTTTACCCATGTGTGGCAAGAACTTCACTATCATTTGGATGTGTGTAGGGCAACAAATGGAGCCCACATTGAACTGCACTGAATAGGTATGAAACTGGAAGAGTTTTCCTTTTATTTGGTGCAGATTTCACATTTCTATCGTCTTTTGTTGCTTTCCTGTGACCAGTCAAAAGTGCACCATGATTTTACGGACACACTGTACTTTTATATAACCCCGCATGAAACACAAAGCATAGTGCCAGGCTCATGGTTACTTCGCTACTGAATGGGGTATTGTTGAATGATCATCCTTAACGTATTCCAGAGGTGGAAATTCCTGCTTATATGGACTTTGCTAAATAGCAGAATGGGATAATTGTGTAACAAGATCTATTTTTAAATCCAATTACCAGGTTAACAATGCTTTTTTGGCTTTATTTTCTAAATAACCTATTTAAATTAGAATTAATTCAGTAGAAAGGATTTGTTGAGCACTATGTTGATAAGCATTTATTGGATAGTGACTATGAATAGTGCCTAAGTCATACCATCCAAAGATATTAAAACAATTCTGAGCATTTGAGGGAAAAATGTTAACGTTCTTTATATGATTTACTCTATACCTTTGTTGGGAGCAAAATGGCACCAGGTATTAGCCTCGTGGAGTCAGACTTGACCTAGGTTCGGCAACCTTGGTATTCGAGTTCTGGCTAAGAAGAATTCAGAGTCAAGACTCAAACTATAAGAGAAAGTTTATTTAGCAAGTCACAGAGGTTGAAGAAATGGGCTCAGGAAACAAGTTGCAGAGGTAAATGAAGGGCCTTTAGAGCTTAGGAGAAAGAGAGAGGCAAGGAAAACACACCTGGAGAAAGGAGGTGGTGAAAGGCACCGGTGGAGGGGGGTTGGGGGGAGCTTTATGGAGAGAGCACTGGGTCCTTGTCTTGAGGGTATTTATCTGCATGTCTTAAAGGAGGATCCCAATAGAATATTCATTAGTTTTGTAGGAGTGCCCTTTCAGGGTCGTAGTCTACTGATTGGTTGGCACCAGGGCAAGGGGCTGTTAGTTAATGCACCTGGTCCTGATGTTAGCTGTGGTGTTACTTACCTGGTCTTGCTGCTTTTCTGTGCCTTGACCTGAAATACAGCTGAGGCCTAGATGTCTATATTTGATGCAGGTCAGAACCTCATTGTCCTGGGGACCTAATGCTAAAGGACTATTCTCTGGCTTCCTTGTTCGTTCCTCCTCTAAGGGGGTCTAACCTGCATGACAAACAAGATGTCAGGGGAGGAAAGATCAGGGGAGAGTCCAAACCATATGACCAATGGTATGAAATCAAGGGGTCTAAACCACATGACCAGTGACATGCCAGGGAGGAAAGGTTACACTGGGGGCAAGGTAATTGTTTTCCCAGTTTTGCTTGTTGCTAGACAGCCGGAGCTTTTCACCCTGGTGACCTTTTGTACCTGGCTCGTTGTTTTAGTTCTGCTCATGTCTGTCTAACCTCCTACCACACCTTCATCATTAACTCCTGTGTATATAAGCGTAACGCTGGACTAGGTCTATGTTTTCTGCTTGCCTGATTAAGAATCACTTGGGAGGCTATTAAAACTTTTTAATTCCGAGACCTGGTCAGATACAGAGCTTGCTGGTTTGGTCCCTGGTCGGGGGCACATAGAAGAGCAGATGTTCCTATCACTCTCTCTCTAAAATAAAAACAAATGAAATAACTTCCAATTCCTAGGTTTTTATCCTAGAGATTCTGATTCAGCAAGTCTGATGGCCTGGGAATGTGTATTTTTAACAACCTCTCCTCTCCCTATTCCCCAGGGACAGAAGAGTTTAATGATCAGGCAGGTTTGAGGGAGTCACAGGATATGGTTTCTTTGGAAAATGCCATCATTGCATATCTATTCCATCTTTTTCTTTTCTTTCTTTCTTTTTTTTTAAAAAAACAGGTACCATTTATTCAACACGTGCCGTGGGCCAGAAACCATGTTAAGTGACATAATCTGCTTGATTTCTACCACAACTCTCTTAGGTTAGATACTTAGTACCCCTTTTGGAGATGAGACTCAAAGACAGGAGGTCCCCTGTCCCAGTGCAGCCAGCGCAGAGATAGCCAGGAACTGCACCGGGCTCCCAGCTGTGCTCCCAATACCCAAGCTCTCACGTGCTGGCTCCCTCCATTTTGCTTCTCTGTTTCCCAAGAGCGTCCGACCATGGCATTGACTTTGGCTGACTTTGTTGTTGTTCTCCAGCTTCTTTCATCATTGGTATAATTTTACATATACTTGGGAGAAAAGGGTTTCTGTTAATGATTTTGTTTTCTTCTCCTTAACGTTGGACTTAATAAGGTTGAGTTACTGGACCTCCGTTCACAAGTTGGGTTGTTTGCTGGTTTATTTTCATTTTGGAAACTCCTCCCCATAGCGAACAGCACTTTCTCTCCTCCCTGACCTGGTTTGGAGTAATGTCTCAAAAGAGCAGCTGGTGTCTTCTGAGCCCTTGCTGTGTACCAGGCACTCCATCTTCTTATTTTCTTAATCATGGCTTTAAAATACAAAATTTGAACACTAAATATCATGGATCTTAAGTCTTCTGACTGCTACCACACCTATTTTTGAATGTCTAAGGTTAAACTTTTTATTTGAGGTAATTATAGATTCACATGTAGGTATAAGAAATAATTCAGGGAGATTCCATATATCTATTACCCAGTTTCTTTCAATGGTAATATTTTACAAAATTGTATTACTTTATCACAACCAGCACATTAACATTAGTACAGTCAAGATACAGAACATTTCCATTGTCAGGGAGGAAAACTTTCCCTGTGCCCTTTAAGGATTTGTTTTTGTTTTATAGATTTTTAGAGTGGGGAGAGAGGGAGAGAAAGATAGGAAGCATCAACTCATAGTAGTTGCTTCTCATATGTGCCTTGACCGGGCAAGTCCAGGTTTTTGAACTAGCAACCTCATCATTCCAGGTTGATACTTTAACCACTGTGCCACCACAGGTCAGGCCTTTTAGGGTTCTTTTGGCTGACCTAATCACATTGACATGAAACAGATTAGCAGGAGGAAAACAAATTTAAGTGTTTTTTTGTTTGTTTTCTTTTTTGTGACAGAGACAGAGAGAGGGACAGATAGGGACAGACAGACAGGAAGAGAGAGAGGTAAGAAGCATCAACTCTTCATTGTGGCTCCTTAGTTCAGGGTTTGGGAACTTTTCTGGCTGAGAGAGTCATGAACACCACATATTTTAAAATATAATTCCGCGAAAGCCATACAATATGTTTAACACTAAATACAAGTAAATGTGTGCATTTTATGTAAGACCAACACTTTTAAAGTACAATAAGTCTCTGAATTCTTTTTAATAATATTGTTATGCTTTGTTAACCAATGATGAATAAGGTACTTCTTACCATTAATGCTACTTGAGAAAGACTGATCACATGTATACGTAGAGCCAAACATTGTCAGTACAACAATACTCACACGCTGCAGTGTGTGGTATGTGACGGGAAGTGCGTTCCAAATTTTGACAATCAGCTGGTTTGCGGGTTGAAGTTTTTTCATTTCTCCCCACTTGTGTTTGCTCACCAACTCTGCTTGCTGTCGTGCAAGTCTTTCCATATCTTCATTCAATGACTTGAACTTATTTACCCACATGTCTGAGGCCTTCAGGTCAGCAGCTTGTAGCTCAAAATCTCTGACAGAGACACCGGGGATGTAACTCAGGTTGGCGCTGTCCACTGCACACTCGTGTGGATGGGTGATGAACTTAAAAAAGATAAGTGCACTCATTAAATTCTCTAAAGCGTGCTTTAAATGACTGCAGGAGATTAGATGTGAAGCCCGCTAGCTGCTGGAGATCAAGATGTTGAGCAGGGTCACTTGCTGTGCATGCATATTTAAACTCTCCCAGCTTTTCAAAGTGTAGTAAACGACCTGTTTCAATGTCGGTGATGAAGAGTTCCAGTTTGTTTTCAAATTCAAACACTGCTTGTTGAAGGGATAAGACTATATTTCCAACGCCTTGCATTTTCACATTGAGCTGGTTCAGATGTTCAGTCATGTCCACGAGCTAGTAGAACTTCAGGAGTCACTCAGTGTTAGCTAACTCAGGATGCTAGACGTTTTTCATTTCAAGAAAAGTCCAGATTTCAGTCAGAGAAACTGCGAAATGGCTGAGCACCTCCCTCTTGACAACCTACGCACATCGCTGTGCAGAAGCACACCAAGATAATTATTCCCAACTTCATCCAGCAGTGTTTTAAATTGGCGATTATTTAAAGCTCAGTCAACAAATAGTTGACCACGTGAATGACCAGCGATATCACCTCACCAAGCTGCTCGCCACACATCTGAGCACAAAGCGCCTCCTGATGTAGGATGCAATGACAACTTAGGATGGGTCTCTTTCATGTTTACGAAGAAGCGCTACGAATCCTGTTTTTCCCCACCATGCATGGAGCACCATCAGTACACACTGAAATTAGTTTATCCATCAGTAGATTTTTTTCTTTAGTGAACTCAGTGAAAGACTGGAATAAATCCTCCCCTTTTGCTTTCTCTTTCATAAGCAAAACAGCAAGACTTTCCTCATGTATTGTGTCACCGACAGCATACCTTGCAATCACGCTGAACTTGGATAAATGGCTTACGTCTGTTGACTCATCCAAAGCTAGAGAAAAGAATGGTGCTGCATTAATGTCCTTTACTTGTGTTGCCTCAATTTGATTTGCCATCATGATGGTATGATCGTGAACAGTTCTTGCCGACAGAGGCATGTCTTTTGGTTGATTATCTTGTCTTTATCCTAAAAGTCGTCAAAAAAGTTCATTGGCAACATCAAACATGAATGTTTTGGTATACTCCCCATCTGTGAATGGCTTTCCATTTCTCACAATTGCTAAAGCACCAGCAAAGCTAGCTGAATTCCAGTCACCTTGTTGTGTACAAACACAGAGTTGCTGCTGACTAGCTTGCACTCTGCACAGTAGCTCCTGACATGCTTTCTTTCTGCTGTCCCCCGCTGGATATTTTGATGCAACTGTAGTATGGCATGTGTTGAAGTGCCGCTTTATATTTGACCGTTTCATCGATGCAATTTTATCATTGCATATTAGACACACTACAGAACCTGCTCTCTCCACAAAGACAAATTCCTCTGTCCACTCCTCCTGAAAAGTACGATACTCCTCATCTTTATTTCTTTTAGACATCTTCTTCCTCAAAAGGGTTTCTGCAATTTGCTAGCTGACTACTTGATTAAAAGGAGGGAAGTTTACTTCCTGACCTCACAACGACCCGTGTACATTATGCATTATCCAATAAAAATTTGGTGTTGTCCCGGAGGACAGCTATGATTGGCTCCAGCCACCCACAACCATGAACATGAGCAGGAGGAAGTGAATGAATTGTAATACATGAGAATGTTTTATATTTTTAACGTTATTATTTTTTTTATTAAAGATTTGTCTGAGAGCCAGATACAGCCATCAAAAGAGCCACATCTGGCTCGCGAGCCATAGGTTCTTGACCCCTGCCTTAGTTGTTCATTGATTTCTTTCTCATATGTGCCTTGACTGGGGGCTAGGGGCTACAGCAGATCGAGTGACCCCTTGCTTAAGCCAGTGATCTTTGGGCTTAAGCCAGCGACCATTGAGTTATGTCTATGATCCCATGCTGAAGCCAGCGATCCCTTGCTCGAGCTGGTGAGCCTGCACCCAAGCCAGATGGGCCTGCGCTCAAGCCAGTGACCTCAGGGCCTCGAATCTGGGTCCACTGCATTTCAGTCCAACAGTCTATGCACTGCGCCACTGCCTGGTCAGGCCAGATTTAAGTTTTAATAACATATATACTCCTGGGATACCAGGAAAACTGAATAGTAACTCATCAAAATAACAGAAGCCATTACCTTGAATACCACATTCAGCTAAAGACAAAAGAAGATGTTGAAGGTGGGGAGTAAGTTGTGGCAGGTGGTTACAGGAAAAGCTAAGTAAACAAGGGTAATTTTGTTATGCAGATTTTTAAAAAGATTTTATTAATTGATTGGCTTTAGCGAGAGAGAATGGGATATAGAGAAACATTGATTTGTTGTTCCACTTATGCATTCATTTGTTAATTCTTGTATGTGCACTAACCAGGGACCAAACCCATAACCTTGGCATATTAAGATGATGCTCTAACCACCTGATCTACCAGACTAGGGCTGTTATACAGATTGAAGCTCATGACTTCTCTATTGATAGTGAAGGCAGGCTGTACAGTGAGGGAAACACTCATACAAATGTAGATTTCCCTTACAAATGTGAATATCTTTTTAAAAGGGTAACTTCTGCTTAGTTTTTCAGAGCTTCTCCCTTGTCCTCTCTTTCTTAAAATTACCCAGCCTAAAATAATGTCCCAAAAGAAGCATATTTGGGGATGGCAAACTGATCCCTTTTAACATCCATCAAGCGTCCCTCATGTCTTAGTTCGTTCAGGCTGCTTTAACCATACCATAAACTGGGTAGCTCATACACAACAGAAATTTATTTCTCACACACAGCCTGGAGGCTGGATGTTCATGATCAAGGTTCCAGAATAATCAGTTTCTAGTGACAGTCCTTTTCCTGCTTCAAAGCTGGCATGTTCTCAAAGTATTCTCATTTGGTGGAAGGGGCAAGGGACCCCCCCCCCCCCCAAGGCACTGATCCTATTATGAGATTTCACTCTCATGACTTAAGTACCTCCCAAAGGCCCCACCCATTAATATCATCATATTTGGCAGTTAGTGTTTCAACATATAGATTATGGGGGACATAAACATTCAAACCATAGTCTTTCTATTACAGACTAAAGTAGTCAGTTTGCCTGGTTGCATCAAAGCCCAATGAGACACGAACAGAAGTTTGCAGCAGAGAAAGTAAAGGAAGTGTTTCACACCCAGAGTCACAAGTGTACTAATGCTCAAAGACCTGGCTCCCTGATGGCTTCCAGGGGATGTTATATAGGGGAAATCATTAATCATGGTGGCTAAGGGAGTGAGGGTCATGGTCAGAGTTGTGGTTTGAGTCCTGGTCTCTGCTGGTTGGTAGGTGCTACGGTAGGGGATCAAGGGGTCATTGATCAGTGCATCTGTTCCTGATGTCAGCCATGGTGTTGTTTCATCTGGTTTTGCTCTGCTTTTCTGGGCCTGGAGCTGAAACACAACTGAGGCCTAGATGTTATTTCTATCTAGTTTAACTGAAACTGTGTTTCTGGGGTCAACAGATGCACAACTTTGTTCCTAAGATTATTTAATGCTGACCAGAACCTCATTGTCCTGAGGGCTTAATGACTAAGGTAGTGAACATTCACAGTAAGGAGGCAGGTGGGTTAGGGTGCTAGATGAGGCCAGTTTGAAGCAAAAGGACAGAAAGAAGGAAAGGTCATATTAGAGAAATGACGTTTCTCTTGCCTGACCAGGTGGTGGCGCAATGGATAAAACCTCAGACTGGGATGCAGAGGACCCTGGTTCGAAACCCCGAGGTCTAAAACTTCGAGATTGCCAACTTGAGCATGGGCTCATCTGGCTTGAGCGCGGGATCACTGGCTTGAGTGTGAGATCATAGACATGACCCCATAGTCTTTGGCTTGAGCCCAAGGTCGCTGGTTTGAGCAAGGGGTCACTCGCTCTGCTGTAGCCCCCCCACCAAACCCTGTTAAGGCACATATGAGAAAGCAATCATTGAAAAATTAAGGTGCCACAATGAAGAACTGATGCTTTTCTCTCTCCCTTCCTATATTTCTGCCCCTATCTGTCCCTCTGTCTGATTCTCTCTCTGTCTTTGTAAAAAACTAAAACAAAAATAAATAAAGAAATGAAGTTTCTTCATGGTTACACTTCTATAGCCACACACATCACTCTCCCACATATACTGTACTATCCCATAGCCTTAACTCTTAGCAAACACTAGTCTGTTTTCCATATCTATAATTTTGTCATTTTATGAATGTTATATAAATGGAATCTTATACAGATGCTTCTCAACATATGGTGGGATTATGTCTTGATAAACCCATCCTAAATTGAAAATATATCCAATATACCTAACCTACCAAGCACCATAGCTTAGCCTAGCCTACCTTAAATGTGCTCAGAACACAATGTCCACAAACCATACAGTATCTATTATTTACCCTAGTGATGCCAGGGCTGACTAGGAGCTCACTGCTGCCAAGCAGCATCATGAGAGTATTGGCCCTGGCTGGATGGATCTGTTGGTAGAGCACCATATCAAAGCGCAGAGAGAGCATCATACTGCATATTGCTAGCTTGAGAAAAGATAAAAAATAAAAATTTAAAGTTTGAAAGAGGGTTTATACTGAATACTTTTCACTTTCACACCATTGTAAAGTCGAAATAAAAAACATAAATTGGAGACCATCTGTGTAGTATATAATCTTTTGGGATTGGCTTTTCACTGGGCATACTCAAGATGTTGCATGTGTTAATAGTTTATTCCTTTTTGTTGCTGAGTAGCTCTGGATGTAGCAGTTTAACCATTCACCTGTTAAAGGACCTCTGGTTCATTTGTACTTTGGACTCTTACAAAAAAACTGCTATGAACATTTGTGTACAAGTTTTTGTATGAACCTGAGTTTTCATTACTTGGGATAAATGCTTGGGGATACAATTGCTGGGTTGTGTGCTAGTTGCATGTTTAATTTTTTATGAAACTGCCAAACTGTGTTTCAGAGTGGCTGTGCTATTTTACATTCCCACAGTGTATGAGTGGTCCAATTTCTCTGTGTTTTAGCCAGTATTCGGTGTTATCATTTTGTTTGTTTGTTTGTTTCAGCCATTTTGACAGATGTGTAGTGATATCTCATTGTGGTCTTAATTTGCATTTGCTTGATGATGAGTAATGTAACATGTTTTCATGTGCTTATTTGCCATCTTGAAAAGAATGGATAGTCTGTTGTTGGATGGAGTAAGTGCCCTAAAATGCTAAGTAAATCTGTTGGTTGATGGTATTGTTGAGTTACTCTATTTTTACTGGTTTTCTGTTTAGATGTTCTATCAGCGGCTGAAAGAGGGGTGTTAAAGTATCCAACTATAATAGTATAACCATGGATTTGTTGATTTCTTTTTTCAGTTCTATCAGTTTTTGCTTCACATATTTTGTGTTTCTTCTGTTAGGTCTATACACATTTAAGATTGCTTTGTCTTTTTTTTTTATTAACTTTAATGGGGTGACACCAATAAATCAGGGTACATATGTACAATGAAAACATCTCCAGATTATCTTTCATTCAATTGTGCTGCATACCCATCACCCAAAGTCAAATTGTCCTCTGTCACCTTCTATCTGGTTTTCCCTGTGTCCCTCCCCTTCTTCCTACTCCACCCTGGCCTCCCTCCCCCCACCCCGTAACCACCACACTCTTGTCCATGTCTCATAGTCTCACTTTTATGTCCCACCTATGTATGAAATCATGCTGTTCTCAGTTTTGTTTTTTGTTTTTTTTCTGATTCACTTATTTCACTCCGTATAATGTTAACAAGGTACATCCATTTTGTTGTAAATGATCCGATGTCATCATTTCTTATGGCTGAATAGTGTTCCATGGTATATATGTACCAAAGCTTTTTAATCCACTCGTCTTCTGACGGACACTTGGGCTGTTTCCAGATCTTCGCTATTGTGAACAATGATGCCACGAACATGGGGGCGCATTTCTTCTTTTCGAACAGTGTTATGGTGTTCTTAGAGTATATTCCTAAAAGTGGGATAGCCGGGTCAAAAGGCAGTTTGACTTTTAATTTTTTGAGGAATCTCCAAACTGTTTTCCACAGTGGCTGCACCAGTCTGCATTCCCACCAGCAGTGCAGGAGGGTTTCCTTTTCTCCACATCCTCGCCAGCACTTATTCTGTGTTGTTTTGCTGATGAGTGCCACTCTGACTGGTGTGAGGTGATATCTCATTGTGGTTTTGATTTGCATTTCTCTAATGATTAGTGGTGTTGAGCATTTTTTCATATGTCTTTTGGCCATCTGTATGTCTTCTTTGGAGAAATTTCTATTCATTTCTTTTGCCCATTTTTTGATTGGATTGTCTTCCTGTTGTTGAGTTTTATAAGTTCTTTATAAATTTTGGTTATTAACCCCTTATCAGATGTGCTGTCGAATATGTTCTCCCATTGTGTGGTTTGTCTTTTTATTCTGTTCTTATTGTTTTTAGCTGTGCAAAAACTTTTTAGTTTGATATAGTCCTGTTTGTTTATCTTGCCTTTTATTTCATTTGCCCGTGGATATAAATTGGCAAATATATTGCTGCTACAGAGTTGGAAAGCTTGCTGCCTATGTTTTCTTCTAAGATGCTTATAATTTCACGGCTTCTGTTTAAGTCTTTTATCCATTTTGAATTTTTGTGCATGGTGTAAGTTGATGGTCTAGTTTCATTTTTTTGCAGGTAGATGTTCAATTTTCCCAGCACCATTTGTTAAAGAAGCTGTCTTTACTCCATTGTATGTTCTTTCCTCCTTTGTCAAATATCAGTTGTCCATAAAGGTGTGGGTTTATTTCTGGGTCCTCTGTTCTGTTCCATTGATCAATGTGCCTGTTCTTATGCCAGTACCAGGCTGTCTTGAGTATAATGGCCTTGTAGTAAACCTTGATATCCGGAAGAGCGATACCTCCTGCTTTATTTTTTCTTTTTAACATTGCTGAGGCTATTCGTGTTCTTTTTTGGTTCCATATAAATTTTTGGAATATGTGTTCTATATCTTTGAAGTATGTCATTGGTATTTTAATTGGTATTGCATTGAATTTATAAATTGCTTTGGGTAATATAGACATTTTAATGATGTTTATTCTTCCTAGCCATGAGCACGGTATATGCTTCCACTTGTTTGTATCTTCCTTGATTTCTTTTATCAATGTTTTATAATTTTCTGAGTACAAGTCCTTAACCTCCTTGGTTAAATTTACCCCTAGGTATTTTATTTTTTTGGCTGCAATAGTGAAGGGGATTGTTTCCTTAATTTCTTTTGCTGACAGTTCATTGTTTGTATATAGAAATGCCTCTGATTTCTGCGTATTAATTTTGTATCCTGCCACCTTGCTGAATTCATTTATAAGGTCCAGCAGTTTTTTGACTGAGACTTTAGGGTTTTCTATATACAATATCATATAATCTGCAAATAGTGACAGTTTTACTTCTTCTTTTCCAATTTGGATGCCTTTTATTTCTTCTTGTTGTCTGATTGCTGTAGCTAGGACTTCCAGAACTATGTTGAATAAAAGTGGTGAAAGTGGGCAACCCTGCCTGGTTCCTGATCTTAAGGGGATTGCTTTTAATTTTTGTCCATTTAGTATGATGTTTCCTGTGGGTTTGTCGTAGATGGCCTTTATCATGTTAAGAAATGTTCCTTGTATTCCCACTTTACTGAGAGTTTTGAGCATGAATGGGTGCTGGATTTTTATCAAATGCCTTTTCTGCATCTATTGAAATTATCATGTGATTTTTGTCCTTCCTTTTGTTTATGTGATGAATCACATTGATTGATTTGCAAATATTGAACCAGCCTTGCCTCTCCAGAATAAATCCCACTTGATCATGATGTATGATTTTTTTCATATATTGCTGGATCCGGTTGGCTAATATTTTGTTGAGAATTTTAGCGTCTAAATTCATCAGGGATATAGGCCTATAATTTTCTTTCTTTGTGTTGTCTTTGCCCGGTTTGGGGATCAGAATTATGCTTGCCTCATAAAAGGAGTTTGGAAGTTTTCCTTCCTCTTGAATTTTTTGAAATAGCTTGAGGAGGATAGGAGTTAGTTCTTCTTTGAATTTTTGATAGAATTCACTTGTGAAGCCATCAGGCCCAGGACTTTTCTTTTTTGGGAGTTTTTTGATAACTTTTTCGATCTCATTTGTTGTAATTGGTCTGTTTAGGTGTTCTGATTCTTCCAGATTGATTTTTGGAAGTTTATATGATTCAAGAAATTTGTTCATTTCATCTAGATTGTCTAATTTTTTGGCATAGAGTTCTTCATAGTATTTTCTTACAATGCTTTGTATCTCTGTTGTATCAGTTGTTATTTCTCCACTGTCCTTTCTAATTTTATTTATGTGAGACCTCTCTCTTTTTTTCTTGGTGAGTCTAGTTAAAGGTTCATCAATCTTATTTACCTTTTCAAAGAACCAGCTTCTTGTTTCATTGATCCTCTGTATTGTTTTCTTCGCCTCTATGTCATTTATTTCTGCTCTGATCTTTATTATTTCCTTCCTTCTACTTGTCCTGGGTTTTATTTGTTGTTGTTGTTCTAGTTCTTTAAGCTGCAGGGTTAGGTTGCTTATTTGAGCTTTTTCTAGATTCTTATGATATGCCTGTAGTGCAATGAACTTCCCTCTCAGTACTGCTTTTGCTGTGTCCCATAAATTTTGAGTTGATGTATGCTCATTATCATTTGTTTCTAGAAACTTTTTTATTTCTTCTTTGATTTCATTGTTAATCCATTCATTATTTAATATCATGCTATTTAGTTTCCAAGTGTTTGAGTACTTTTCAGTTTTTCTTTTGTGGTTAATTTCTAATTTTATGGCATTGTGATCAGAGTAAATGCTTGATATGATTTCAATCTTCTTAAATTTATTGAAACCATTGTTGTGTCCTAAAATGTGGTCTATCCTAGAAATCGTACCATGAGCGCTTGAGAAGAATGTATATTCTACTGCTTTAGGGTGAAAAATTCTGAAGATATCTATTAAATCAAGTTGATCTAGTGTATCCTTTAAGTCTGCTGTTTCTTTATTAATTTTCTTTCTTGTGGATCTATCCAGTGTTGTTAGTGGGGTATTGAAATCCCCTACTATGATAGTATTGCTGTTCATCTCGCCCTTTATATCCATCAAAGTCTGCTTTATGAATGTCGGGGCTCCTATATTAGGTGCATAGATATTTATAATAGTTATATCTTCCTGTTGAATTGTTCCCTTTATCATTATGTAGTGTCCTTCTTTATCTCTTACTGCAGCCTTTGTTTTAAAGTCCATTTTGTCAGATATAAGTACTGCTACCCCTGGTTTTTTTTTCATTTCCATTTGCATGAAATATTTTTTTTCATCCTTTTACCTTCAGTTTATGTGCATCTTTTGTTTTAAGGTGTGTCTCTTGTAGATAGCATATGGATGGGTCCTGTTTCTTCATCCACACAGCTACCCTATGTCTTTTCACTGGATCATTTAATCCATTTACATTTAAGGTTATTAGTGATATGTAGTTGTTTATTGCCATTTTGTTCTTTAAAGCTGTATTTTTATTTTATTTTTTTGCTATATTCTTTCCATCCTTTGAACTGTTCACAACAGGACCCTTAGAATCTCTTGCAGAATTGGTTTGGTTTTAATGAATTCCTTGAGATTTTCTTTGTCTGGAAAGCTCTTTATTTCTCCTTCAATTTTAAACATTAGCCTTGCTGGATAGTCTTGGTTGTAGGTTCTTGTTCTGCATTACTTTGATTATATCTTGCCATTCCCTTCTGGCCTCAAGTGTTACTGTTGAGAAGTCCGTTGTCATCCTAATGGGGGCTCCTTTGTAGGTGATAACCTTTTTTTCTCTAGCAGCTTTTAAGATTTTTTCTTTATCTATTAGCTTTGGTATTTTAACTATGATGTGTCTTGGTGTAGATCTTTTTGGGTTTCTCTTTAATGGAGTTCTGTGTGCTTCTTGAACGTGTGGAATGTTTCCCAGCCTTAATTTAGGGAAGTTTTCTGCTATGATTTGATTGAACACAGTTTCCATTTCCTGTCCTCTTTCCTCTTCTTTAGGCACCCCTATGATGCGAATGTTGTTTCTCTTCATGTTGTCACAGAGCTCCCTTAGAGTTTCCTCACATTTTTTGAATCTCTTTTCCTTTTTTTTCTCTGGTTCTGTAACTTTGTTTATTGTGTCCTCTAACTCGCTGATTCGATCCTCAGCGTGATTCATCCTGCTTTAAATTCCTTCCATTGTGGTCTTCAGTTCTGTTACTGTATTTGTCATTTCTATCTGATTCTTTTTTATTATTTCAATTTCGTTTTTTATACTTGTTATCTCTTTATTTAGGTGCTCATAGTGACTATCCATTGTTGCTCTAATTTCTTTGAACATCCTAACTATCATTATTCTAAATTCTGCTTCTGGTAGTTTTGTTATATCTGGTTCATTCAGGTCCTTCTCTGGGGATTTCTCTTGGTTCATTTGGTTTGCATTCCTTAACCTGCCCATTTTATCTGTGTATAAGCAAGTTGTGGCCACTGGAGTCCAGTAGGTGTTGCCTTTGTGTTCTTTAGGTGTGGTCTGTCTGCAGGCCTGCCACCCCCTCTGCCGCTGCCTAGGGCGGTTTGGTATGGGCGTTGCCAGCGCCGGCTCACTGCAGCTGTTGCTCTGATTTCCGCCTCTCCTCCGCGGGAGGGGCTGTCACTCAAGTCACTAGCCTCAGCACCCCGGGCAGAGGTGAGCACTTTTGCTCAGCTGCGCACCCAGCCTGTTACGCCCAGCCCCTGCAGTCTGAACCTGCTCGCCACAGTTTCGCGGGTTGGGCGGGGCTTTTGATGTGCTCTCAGCTGTGAGCCTTTGCCCGTCCAGAATTTAGCCCCACCCTCGAGGCCAGGGCCCTTCTGCGCAGGGTCGCAAACCGAAAACCGCGGTTTATTGGGCCGGGCGTTTTTGCTGGCGTGACCTCAGCTGCTAGCTTTTGATCGTTCTGGATCCTACCCCGCCCCCACGTTCGGAGCCAGCTCGGGCATGTAGGATGGTAATTCGCGGCTTCTCCGGCCAGGCGGGGCTAGTAGCGTGGGCTCAGCCTCGGTCTGGTCTCGGTGTCTCCCTCGCCCCCGCGTTAGGAGCCTCCCGCTCGCGCACACAGATGGCACACCGAGGTTTCTCCTTCTGGGCGGGGTTGGCAGCGTGAGCTCAGCCGTGAGCCCCTCGCCCGTCCCTGGTCTTAGCCCTGTCCCCGCTGTCAGGGCCGGCTTGCGCAGGGTCGCAGAGCAGATCTCTGCCCGTTTTTTTCCCTGCAGGTGGGATTGCAGGTGGCCCGTAGCTAAAGGACCGCTTTCGCGCGTCCCCTCCGCCCCTGCTGGGCCTGACCGAGCTCACACCGGTTGTGCCTCCACCCACGCCGACCGGACCGCGTTTCAGCATCCTGCTGCAACCACACCCTTCAGCAACCCTCAGGGGGATAGCAGTGCCCTATGTCTCCACACTGTAGGCCTGGGAGCTCCCTCCCTCTAAGCGGCTCTGCTCTAATTGCCGCGGGAGAGCTTGTTTGGCTAGTGTCCTGTCTCCCTTTGCTGGTATTGCTAGTTCCAGGGGAAATATTCGTTTTCGATTAGGGAAGTGACTTAGCCCAGGGGTCAGGGTGGCTGTCCCTCAGAGTGTCCTCGTGCCTTCAGTCCACTCTCTGTTCCCGCTGCTCTGTTCCTCTCCTCTGTCCCAGTTCCCCGGAGCCCTGGGTGCGTGGTTGTGAGAGAGGTTTTCTGCGCTGTCCCTTTAAAAAGATTTTTGGGTCTGAGAAAACTATCTCTTTTCCACAAACAGTATCCTCACTTGCTTCACAGCTCAATACTATCCAAACGCCTCTTCTAGGCTCTGGGACTGCAGGCTGGGGCTTGGTTCATGGGACCCAGGTCCCTCCCTTTCCGCCAAACTCTCCTCCCACCACGCGGGTCTCTCCGGGCTGCCGTTTGCTCCGGGGAGCTGGGCAGCCCTCTTCGCGTTTTCGCTATTCCTACCAGTCTCAATGTGGCTTCTGCAGTGTTCCT
This sequence comes from Rhynchonycteris naso, assembly GCA_037038555.1. Lineage (NCBI taxonomy): Eukaryota > Metazoa > Chordata > Mammalia > Chiroptera > Emballonuridae > Rhynchonycteris > Rhynchonycteris naso. The sequence continues at coordinate 18,035,776 of CM073004.1, read as the reverse complement.
TGGTTGAAGAGTCCACTTAGTTTGGTTCAAAGTTGGTTTATCCAGATGATGGTTCTTAAAATTGAGTTATAATCCACTTTGGTTCTGGGAGTTGTAAGTTGGTATTTCCGCCTACTCCATCGCCATCTTCCCTCCTTTTTTTTTTTTTTAAACAGGGAAAGAGAATGACTCAGAGAGAGGGATAGATAGGGACAGACAGACAGGAACAGAGAGAGGTGAGAAGCATCAATCATTAGTTTTTTGTTGCCATTGCGACACCATAGTTGTTCATTGATTGCTTTCTCACATGTGCCTTGACCACAGGCCTTCAGCAGACCGAGCAACCCCTTGCTGGAGCCAGCGACCTTGGGTCCAAGCTGGCGAGCTTTTGCTGAAGCCAGATGAGCCCACGCTCAAGCTGGCAAACTCGGGGTCTCGAACGTGGGTCTTCCGCATCCCAGTCCGACGCTCCATCTACTGCACCACTGCTTGGTCAGGCAAGATTGCTTTGTCTTGTTGGTAGATTACTTTTTTATCTTTTGGCATATGCACGTGTGTGTGTGAGAGAGAGAGAGAGAGAGAAATCAACTCAAGAGTTGCAGCAGTTCAGTTGTTCATTGATTGTTTCTCATACCTGTCTTGAGTGGGGGGCTCCAGCCAAATCAGTGACCCCTTGCTCAAGCCAGTAACCATGGGATTATGTCGATGATCCTCGACTGAAGCCGTGGACCTCAGGGTTTCAAACTTGGGACCTCAGTATCTCAGGTCGGTGCTCTATTCACTGCACCGCCACTGGTCAGGTGTCTTTTATCTTTATGGAATGTCCCTCTCTGTCTCTACTAATTTTCTTTGCTGTGAAGTCTGATATTTTCACTTATTTTTGATCTTCTCATTTGAGTGTTGTATAATTGAAGATCTCTTCTCCCTCTTTTTTTTTTAGGAATATATCATTCGGGTGCAAAGAGGAATTTCTGTAGAAAACAGCTGGCAGGTAAGCATTTTTTTTGTCATTATAAAAGTTTTAAAATCTTAAACAAAAGTCTGACTTGTAGTATATAAAAATCTGGAAAAAAGAGAACATACATTAATATAAATTATATTTCTTTTAGATATAAATCTTTAGCTTTAAGGTATATATTATAAAAGGCTTTTCTATGCCCAGTTATTTGGTTTAATTTGTGTATGATATTACCATGAAGATTATCTAGGACTTTGTTCTTTAGCTGGACCCAGAGTAAGATAGGCAAATTACTTGTTTTCAGTAATTTAAACCATCTCTCCTGCAGCCATGGTTTGGATGGGGGAAGTTGTAGTGCAGTCCACCAGGTAGAAAGGTGACACAGTGCTCTGGACATTATACAGTTTGGACACTGCATTTCATAGACTCCCAAATTCACTGATGAGCAATTCTAGTGCTGGTTCCCTCAAAGACTACAGGTGGGTCTCTGCTTTCTTCAGTAGTGGCCTCAGAGAGAAACAGCTTTCTGTGTAGATCTAGTTGACTTGCAGAGGGTGGCTGAATTCAGTTTAGAGGCCATTTCTTTCCTGTTTCATTAATTATAATTACCTTCTTCTCCCATATTACCTTGTTTTTCACAGCCCAGCTTGAACCTTAAGTCTGTTAAAGAACACAATTCAGCCAAGTAAATTCGAAGACCTAATTGGCTTTATTAAGAGATTCATGAATCAGGCAGCAGCATTCTGTCTAGCAACTAGAGGTGCTCTGATAAGTTATACAAAAAGGAAGGTTTTTATAGGCAGAATGAAGGTGGGACTAAGAAGTTAAAACAGTGTATTATTCCAGGCAAGGACACCTTTCCTTATAGGAAGGCTGGGAAGCTTATCAGGCAGATTACCTCACTAATGTTGATCAGGCAATTCCAGACTGATTGGTTTAAAATGCCACTCCTGGGAGAAGCTCAAATGACAATTAGGTTATTTTTTTTTAATTGAATATATTGGGGTGACATGGGTTAATAAAATTATACAGTATAGGTTTCAGGTGTACAGTTCTATAATATATTATCTGTATACTGTATGGTATGTTCACCACCCCAAGTCAAGTCTTTCCATCACCATTTATCCCTCTTTTAACTCTTCCCACCCCCCTTCCCTCTGGTAATTACCATACTGTAGTCTGTGTCTATGAGTTTTGTTTTGTTTTTGCTTAATCCTTTCACCCTTTTCACTCAGCTCAGCCACCCCTTTCCCCTCTGCAGCTGTCAGTCTGTTGCCTATCTGTGAGTCTGTTTCTATTATGTTTGTTTATTTTGTTCATTAGATTCCACATATGAGTGAAATCATATGGTACTTGTGTTTCTCGGATTGGCTTATTTCACTGAGCAGGTCCATGCATGCTGTTGCAAGGGTAAAATTTTCTTCTTTTTTATGGTTGAGTAGTATTCCATTGTGTAAATGTACCACAGTTTTTTTATCCACTCATCTACTGATGGGCACTTGGGCTGATTCCAAATCTTGGCTATTGTAAATAATGCTTCAAGGGGGTGCATATATTCTTTCAAATTAGTGTTTTGGGTTTATTTTTTATTTTTTTATTTTTCCTAAGTGAGAAGTGGGGAGGCAGTCAGACTCCCGCATGCACCCAACCGGGATCCACCTGGCATGCCCACCAGGGGGTGATGCTCTACCCATCTGGAATGTTGCTCCTTTGCAGCCGAAGCCATTCTAGCACCTGAGGCAGAGGCCATGGAGCTGTCCTCAGCGCCTGGGCCAACTTTGCTCCAATGGAGCCTTGGCTGCAGGAGGGGAAGAGAGAGATAGAAAGGAAGGAAGGAGAGGGGGAAGGGTGAAGAAGCAGATGGGCGCTTCTCCTGTGTGCCCTGACCAGGAATAGAACCCAGGATTTCCACGAGCAGAGCCGACGCTCTACCGCTGAGCCAACCTGCCAGGGCTTTGTTTTGGGTTTCTTAGTCTATATCCTCAGAAGGGGATGCCGGGTCATAAAGCAGTTCTATTTTTAATTTTTTTTTGAAGAAACTCCATACTACTTTACACAGCTGCTGTATCAATCTGCATTGTCACCAATGTTCCCTTTTCTCCTCTTTCTTCCGCATCCTCACTAACACTTGTTTGTTGATTTAATGATGATAGCCATTCTAGCATCATGTGTGAGTATGATATCTCATTGTGGTTTTAATTTGCATTTCTCTGATGACTAGTGATGTTGAGCATCTTTTCATGTCTAGTGGCCATTTGTATGTCCTCTTTGGAGAAGTATCTATTCAGGTCCTTTGCCCATTTTTTAATTGGACTGTTTGTTTTTTTTGTGTTGATTTTTATAAGTCCTTTATATATTTTGAATATTAACTCCTTATCAGATGTATCATTGGTGAAAAAGTTCTCCCACTGAGTGGGTTGTCTTTTCATTTTGTTGATGGTTTCCTTTGCTTTGAAAAAACTTTGTAGTTTTGTATAATCCCATTTGTGTACTTTTTCTTTTGTTTCCCTGTCTGAGGCCATATGTCAGAAAAAATATTGCTTTGAGAAATGTCTGAGATTTTACTGCCAGGTTAATTATTAAGTTTTGGTTTGGTGACCTGGCTTAGCAAAAGTGACTCCATTTTGGCCTGTTTCTTTCTTTCTTTCCTTTTTTTTAAACACCTCTTACCCCAAGCAGTCTTTGACTACAGTGACCCATACTTGGTCTTTCCTTTACCTGAACTTTCAAACTGCTTTCTATTTGAGTAATTATAGTATTTAACATCTTTTGAGCATTTATTGTTAGACACTGGTTCAAGCACATTAATTCATTTAACCCTTTAAAACCAGTTCTTATGGTAATATCAGCCTCATTTTACATTCAAGAGGTAAGTAACTAGTCCAAGGTCATAGTCAAATCAGTGACAGAACAGGGTTGAAATTCACATATTCTACACGGTTAACCACTGTGCCATCTTTGCTCCTTTGCACTTTATTTTTAACTTTTGGGCCCTGGTTGGTTGGCTCAGCTGTAGCGTGTCAGCCCAGAGTGTGAATGTCCTGGGTTTGATATCTGGTCAGGGCACACAGGAGAAGTGACCATCTGCTTCTCAATCCCTCCCTCTCTTCTCTTTCTCTTCTCTTTCTTTCTCTCTTCTCCTCCTGTAGCCATGGCTTGATTGGAGTGAGTTGGCCCTGGGTGCTGAGGATGGCTCCATGGCCTTCAGCTCAGGCACTAAGAAGAGCTTGGTTGCTGAGCAACACCCCAGATGGGCAGAGCATCACCCCCAGTGGGCTTGCTGGGTGGATCCTGGTCCAGGCGCATATAGGATTCTGTCTCTGCCTCCTCTCTTCTCACTGAATAAAAAAAAACAAAAACTTTTTAATGTATGTTTGACAAGTGGGGCCACGGGTAGTATTCTACAAGAAAAATCAACAATTTAAAAAAATTAAAAATAGATACAGTTTTCTAGATTCATTAGAATCCCAGGAGATAAGTAACAAAAATGTACACTTTGGGACCCCACCCTAGACCTATTGAATTAGATGATCATGATGAACACATAATACAATATACAGATGATGTATTATATTATAGAATTATATACCTGAAACCTATATAACTTTATTAACCAATGTTACCTCAATAAATTCAATAAACAACTTTTTAAAAAACAAGGAAATGCTTATACAGCTAAAGTAGAGACACATTAGAACAATTCTCTTTCATTGTTACACTTCAGAAATTCTAGATTTAGTTATAATGTCTACAAATAATGGCGTATGATGAATGATATGGAGTAATGAAAAAGTTTGGATACTTTAGATGCTAAAATATATTTGTCTAAAAGAGATAATTTTGTGCGTTAAAAAAAAAAAGATTTTCTGTGGTGAGGTCCTGGGTGATCTCCAGGTAATTTTTCTGCTTGTTAACATTTGATAATTATTAATAATTGTTGAAGTCAAACTATTCAGAAGTAAAATAATTTTCTTGCCCAAAGCCTGAAGAGCTAGTAGAGTTTCTCAATGGCCTAATCATTGGTATGCGCATAGCTAAGGAAGACTGTGTAGACAGTGAAGGTGGACTGTCTGCCAAAAGGGGAACCAGAATCAGAGCGAGGTGTCAGCTCTGCCTGCAGGTGTGGACCAGTCCCAGAGTGGTAGGGTCTCATCTGGGAGAAGTTTTATCCAGTCAAGGATGAAGGGGCCTCAAAACTGTCCACTTCCTTTTACTTTGACTTCATGTTCAATAAAACTTTCTCTTTTTTGGTAAATCATTAAGTCATTTTTCCAGATGCCTGGTTAATAAGAAAAAAAAAAAAAAAAGAAATATATCATCTCTCTCTCTTAGCTGTTGGCGTCCTATGAGTCTGGCTGGCTTGAACCAGTTTCCGATGGCCCAGCCAGCTCTGGCACACTGCTCGGTCTGTTTTCTGGGCCTGTTAAGTTAAGCAAGTTAAGGACCAGGTATAAGCCCTGTTATCCTTAGTGCAAGTGCCTTGGCTCTAGAATGCCAAAAATATTAAATAAGGAAATGGGAAGAGATAGTCTTTCCTGAATTAAAACACCACTGTCTTGTCTCTTACAGATTGTTAGGAGATATAGTGACTTTGATTTGCTGAACAATAGCTTGCAGGTAAGTATTTTAAAACAGTAGTGACGTACATTGCTTAGAAAACAATGTGTCTTAGAAAACAGTTGGAAATGGCAATAATGGGAACAAGAAATTAGCAAATTTCCCTGGTAAAAGGAACAGATTATGTGTGGCTCTAAAAATAAACTTTTGGGAACAAATGTGATTTATAATAGTGACCCTGCAACTGCATACCTTTGTGCCATACTGCATCCTCAACTACAATCATGGGATGTGTATTAGCTCCTTTTTCAGATTAGAAATGATTAATTGGATTGCTAGAGTTGTTCCCTGAGGTGGAGCTGGAGCTCTCTCACTCCGTGCACTAAGCTAGGCTGTGCAGTCAGCACTGCACATCAACATTCAGCACTAACCAGAGACATTTTTCTTACACGGTCGTCCCTCGCCACATCGAGCTTCACTTTGCGGTCTCACTGTATAGCGGATTTTTAAATTGTATATATCTAATTTTGTATTGTGGATTTTTCGCTATATCGCAGGATTTTGCGGTATATAGGTATTTTTATATATTTATTATTTTAATTATTTTTGTGGTAAAATAAGCAAAATAGGTGTGGGAAAGGTTAATAACAGTGTGGGAAAGGTTTATAAGAGTGTGGGGAGGGTTTATAAAACCTTAAAATACAGTAACTTTTCCTCTTAAATACCTATTTCTAAATTCCTTTTGTTTAAATGTTCCGAACTTTGTGGCCATAATGGAAAGAGGAATGAGTTGCAAAGTCTTTCTCTGGAAACACAGCCAGTGCTGGTTATGATAGAAGGGTCCTCGAGGACTGTTAGTACTATAGGAAATGCTGGCAATATCCCTGTGTCTTTTCTTGGCAGATTGGTCTTCAGGTGCCCTGGATTACTGAAGACCATTGGGCTGGTATCATAGGTCAGATCTGATTGGTTATACAAAACCTTTAAACCTGAGCCACAGCACTTGCCTTCCTACCAGCTCAGCTCGGAGGTGAAGGACTGCTCCCTTCATTGGTGAGCTAGTCATCTTCACTTAGTCTGAGTGGGCTCTGATCCTGTTTGAAAAGGACAGGACTGCTGGCTGGGAGGGGGCATAATGCTTCCTTTCCATCAAAAGGCCATGTTTTATTGATCGTACTTTGGAGAAGAACACTTGTAAAATCCACATTTTAACATTATTTACAGCACTGCTAAAAGCATGATTGTCTTATTTTCCTTATGATAGTGCTGGCCTAAGTATATGCAAACCTTTATGTAATTGTCATATGGTCATGCATTTGGCATGACGTTTTTGTTTGTTTTTATTGATTTTAGAGAGAGAAGAAGGGAGGGAAAGAGAAAAAGAGAAACATCAATTTGCTGTTCCACTTATTTATGCATTTATTGGTAGATTCTTCTGTGTGCCCTGACTGGGGATCAAATCCACAACCTCGGCGTATTGGAACGATGCTTTAACCAACTGAGCTAACCAGCCAGGGCCATAGCATATTCTTTACTCAGAGACACTATGGTCCTGTGATGACATTGTAGATAAGGCACCAATCTGGAGTTCATTCCAGCCCTGGATATTCTCTGCAACCACCCCCAGACTTTTCCACATGGCATTTTCATGGTGACGTCAGCATTTGAGAGTTAACGTCAAACTTACTATATGCTTTAACCTTTATATATGAGTGAAGCTTTGCCTAGTTTTAAAGAGGGGGAGTCATCTTTGTACAATGTTATTCAGCCAGGGCTGAGTAAGAATGTGAGAGAACTATTTCTCAAATTGAGGTTGCCTAGGCCCAGCCCCTAAGAATGGCAGTGGAGAGGAAGGTTTTATCTCTTATTTGTTCTTGCTTTGGAGATATAAGGTGAATTTCTGTGACTATTTAATTGCGGGTTTTTTTAATATGTAGAATTTAACTTTTTGCTTCAGTGTAATTTCCTCTTTTAAAATGGGTACTTCCAATGTACATCTTATTTCAAATGCAAATATTCATGTGTATTGATGTTGGCTTGTGTTGGGCAGGATATGGCCAGACATAATTTCAAGTGGGAGGTATTTCTGGATCCAAGTAAACAAACAGAAGAAAGTACATACAGCTTTTTGGCAACAAAATAATTTCAAAACAGCCCCTACAAAACAGACCCAAAGTATTCCAAAACCACAGACTAAAACTGTGACCATATTTTCAGTGTCTGATTACCTCCCTGACAGATAATGAGTTCCTGCTGAAGAAAGAGAAATATAATATATTGCAGAGTTGTCTTGAGTTCAGTAGGAAAAATGCCTGAGTGAGAAAAAACAAACAGAATATAAAATTCTACATGCAATATAATATACTTATACGAAAAGTTTAAAAGAAAAGATTGGAAGGATGTATGCCAAACATTAACAATGGGGAACCCAGGTGGTAGGATATGGGTTTTGTTTTTTCTGGTTCTTTATACTGTTCTGTATTTTCCCAAGTTCTCTACAAACAAGCACATGTAAACTATATAAAAAGAAAAAACAGAAAAAAGCTGTACTTCCTCCACTTTGATAGCATGTTTTATGATAATAATGAAGAAAGACCACCACCTTCTTTTACAGTACAGGCAACATCAAATTAGTATCATCTCGGGCAGTGATTTTCATCCAGTGTGCCGTAAGAATTTTTGAAACATGCAATATCTGACTTTAGTTAGGGGCACTGACCTCATTTCCATTAGACTGTCAAATAAAAAAATGACAACAGGTAATACAACAGCCATCTGGTGTGAAGGAATCAAAATGTTACCTATTTTTTTGTTAGATCAGCAAATATATATATATATATATATTTTGGTGTCCACAGAATTTTAGCAATGAGTTTATGTGTGCCATGAGATGAAAAAGGGTGAAAATTGCTTATCAAGGGAGATAGCATACAACAAGGAGTCAGAAGGAAGCAGGAGTTGAAATGAAGGAACTGGGTATGGAACCTACACAAATGGGATAATGGGATGAAACCCAGGCTCTGTCCCTACCACTTTGGGTTAGGTATTTTCTCTCTCAGTCCTCACGTTCCCCATCTGAACCGAAGGGTAGAATCAGATGACTTCTTAGGTCTATTGTAGCACAAAGTTTTGTTACTTGAATTTTACTGCCCATTGTGGACATAGGAGAAGACTCTGTTGTACACCAAGGGGGAAATTGGGACAAATCAAGGCTCTGTTGAGAGTTTAGAACTCCCTATAATACTCACTGGAATATGGTTCGAGGCAGTGTGTGGATTGTTAAGATCTAACAGATTTGGAGTTTGAAGGTTTTTCCTCTAGACAAAAGCTAGTTTTCTTGAAACTATTACTAAATCGTCATGTAAGAGGCTTCTACTAGACGAGCATGGGGCAGATTTTGGGCTTTAGACCCCATTTTGGCAATTACCTCTCATTTGCATTGTCACTCTGCAGGTGTTATGAAGAGAACTTTGGGGGACTTTTCTGCTGGCTTTCTTGTTCTCTTTCCCTTATACAAGGAACTCAAGAAGGGAATACATAGGGCACATTAAATAGGAAAAAAGCTATGGAAAATGGGATAATGAGGTGTCATGGCTGCAAGCCATCAATGTGGAGGTTTCTAGGAAATCACTGGCTTAGTGACTTTATCACTTAGTGTGCTACTCTACTATTCTCTTTCCCTCCCTTATAATTAGTCATTGAAGTTCTAAATTTTATATTATGAGATTGGTAAGCATTTTAGATATTCTAGGAGAAAGCTGAAAGAGAAAAAATGTGTTGAATGCTAATTTTTTTAAAAGACAAGATTTTGAAATAACACACACATTGCATGGTTTTAGTACTTACTTTTAGGAATATTAATTGTGAAATCTTAAACTAGGGGAGGAAAACACCTCCAGTGTGTCCCACAGACTGACATAGCAGGGACGCTATGGTCGCAGCTGCTGGCAAAGAACTCTTGTTTCACTGGTGATTTGGAAGAGCTGATGATATGTCTGAGCAGATTAATACGTTTTCCTAAAGTGAAATGAAGCTTGAAAAAATAGATTGGTTGAAGCTTGGAGGCCACAAAGTTTGAAACAGATACCTTATCAAATTCATTCTTAATTCCCCACTGTGAATGAAAAATAGCCCTACTGAGGTTCGCGTCTGATGCTGTTGAACGTGACTGTCCATCTGGAGAGGTGTGGGGTTCCGCTGGGTGTGCTGTTGGGCAGCAGTGCAGGTGGAAGTGCTGATCCTGGTTAATGGCATTTAAAACTATCTTTGCTGTATATATGATGTGGGATAAGCAAAAAGGGTTTGTTTTTCCTTTTTTCATTGAAAAAAAAGTAGTAATTGAGCAATGTAAACATTTCATAGTGTAGAAATAAAACTAATTGACCAACCCACTCCCAGAGGTAGCTATTCTCAAGCAGGTTGTGTGGGTCTTTTTAGACATTTATTGGGCATATATAACCATATATATATATATCCTGAGTGAGTGCACTCAAACGAGGTTATATTCTGCAGCTTAATAATAGAGTTTTCAAAACAGTTGTGTTTTCAGTAATGTATTACCGTTGGTTACCCTCCATTGCTTAATGCTCCTTAACAAAAAAGTAATAATGAAGGAATTGGCTTACATGTATACTGGCTGAGTGATGTGCTTTTTTTTCATAAGTATGATTTTTATTTAACTACTGAAGAAACTGGTATTAGTGCTCACTTTGGCAGCACATATACTGTCATTGGAATGATACAGAGAAGATTAGCATGGCTCCTGTGCAGAGAAGACACGGGTTTGTGAAGTGCTCCATATTAAAAAAGGAAGAAAGAAACTGCTGTTAGATAAACCCTAATTGAACAAATGAGGAAAACAACCTGAAATGTGTGTCTTACGTGGCAGTGAATTATGCCATGTTACAAAATTCACTCAAAATGTTCTCCAACATACTTTCATAGTTGGAGAAATAGGCAATTTAGAATTGTCAGCCAGCCTTTTCATCTTGTCCAATATCAAGTTCAAGGACTTCATTGTTGTTTGAACAATACAGAGTGGAACTCGCTAAGTTAGGTTTGCCCACATGGGTGGCTTAGATTACAGCCTTGTCTAAATTCAAGATGGCCACCTCTTTAGACCTTTCTCTCAATCAATACACATGCCACTTGGACTGCCCTAATACAAGCACAAGTGTAGAACAGGAGGGCTCTTTGAAAGTAATTTTACTCAATAAATTACTCTGACGCTTTATTTTTTAAGTTTGAAAAATAGACTTTAAAGTTTTTAATGATCTGAAAAATGATAGTACCTTGAACCCTCTGCATTTTATTTTTCCTTCCTCTCAAAGCCTCTTAAATAGTAAGTTGCGCGCAAACAAACACACACACACACACTCTCTCTCTCTCTCTCTGTCTTTCTCTCTCTCTGTCTTTCTCTCTCTCAAGGACAAACAGGAGAAGATAAAACTACAAGAAAACATCTGAAGCTGAAAATCCAGTGGATGAGAGCTAACCAATTAAGCAGATATGGGAAGGCAGAATTCTGACATGTGGAGTGAATAACCCCTTAGGTCCAATTTATACCACAGAACCTCCAAAAGTTTTAGTAATTGACATCACAGGTGCCTCCAATGTGGGGCGAAGCTGAGCTACAATCAGGAGTTGAAAGTATATTTAAGAAGCAGTCAGGGCCCTGGCTGGTTTGCCTATCGGTGGAGCATCAGCCCAGCATGTGGAAGTCCCGGGTTTGATTATTGGTCAGGGCACACAGGAGAAGCGCGCATCTGCTTCTCCATCCGTCCCCCCTCTCTCTTTCTCTTTTCCCCTTCCTCTCTACAGCTGTGGCTTTAATGAAGCAAGTTGGTCCCAGACTCACTTAGGATGGCTCCATGGCCTCACCTGAGGCACTAAAATAGCTCAGTTGCCAAGCAGTGCCCCCAGATGGGCAGAGCATTGCTCCATAGTGGGCTTGCTGGTAGGATTCCATTGGGGCGCATGCGGGAGTCTGTCTCTCTGCCTCCCTGCCTCCCTAACTCCCTCTTAATAAAAACAAATAATAAAAAAAATAAGTCATATCTCCAAATCTCCCCTATCTGAGCAATTTATGCCTGCCCTTCTCCCTCCAGTAGCAAACTGGAAGTTTATTCCCTGGAGAGGTCAGAATAGTCTTTGGACTAGAGAATGCAGGCACAGTTGAAAATATTTACATAATAACAGGAGCCTAGACCCCAGCCCCATCTCCCCTCTCCTCTCCAAGCTGCCTCCTTCCTCTCCACTCCCAGAATACCAGCAGTTAGGCCTAGACCTCCTTGTAAGAGACTGGAAGATTCTTTTGGGGATCTGCCCAGCCTAAGAGGAAAGAATTAATAGAACGAAGACTAAGATCACAGGTTGTTCTAATGAAAGCTGTGCTACAATAAAGCTCACAGCAGACAAGCCCCAGCCACTCACCCAGAGCTGCTAGTCAGCTTTTAGTGCTCCCCTCTTAAATCTGAAAGACAACCCAGGATCACTGGATTTCTAAGGAACACTTTTTATACAAAAGATAAAGCAAACAGGAAAAAATCCTTTAGGAAGCAGAATGTATGCAGGCACTTCGAGAAAATTCTTTTATGATCTCAGAGAGATAAGACATTGCATTACATTCAGGGTGCTATTAAGGGGGATAAAAAGAAGAATGCTTAGAAATAAAAAAGATAATAGTATAAATGAAAACTCTTTAGAAAGGCCAAAAGATAAAAGAAATATCCCAGAAAAGTTTTTCAGTAAAAAAGAAAAGTTTAACAAAGGTGGAAAATAGGAGAGAAAAGACAAGACTAGAGGAGCAGTCCAGAAGGTCCAATATTGAAAAATAGGAGTTCCAGAAAAAGAAAGCAAAAGGCATGGAGGGGAATAAGTAAAGACCTAATACAAGAAATTATCAATGATAATAATGATGTTATAAGCATGTAGATTGAGAAGGCCGAGAACTCAGCACAAGGATGAAGGTAGACCCACATAAAGGCACATAGAGTTCACGAACTGAGGCAGAAACCATCCTAAAAGCTTATACAGAGGGGAAAAAATGAGTGAACCAGAATCAAGAATCTTGAACCTTTACAACAGCACTGGAAACTGGAAAACAATAATGTAGTTCTTAAAAATTCTGAAGAATAGCCTGACCAGGCGGTGGCGCAGTGGATAGAGCGTCGGACTGGGATGCGGAAGACCCAGGATTGAGACCCCGAGGTCGCCAGCTTGAGCGCGGGCCCATCTGGCTGGAGCAAAAGCTTGTCAGCTTGGACCTAAGGTCGCTGGCTCCAGCAAGGGGTTGCTTGGTCTGCTGAAGGCCCGCGGTCAAGGCACATGTGAGAAAGCAAATCTGAAGAATAAATATTTTCACCTTAGAATTCCGCATCAAGACTTGCTGTCAATCAAGTGTGAGGGTAGAATAAAGACAGATTTATACATGCAAGCTTTTAGAAATTTGCCCCTCTTTTAGGAAGTTGACAGAGGATATCTCCACCAAAAATAGGGGGAATATCTAAGAAAAAGGATGGATAAAGGAATGGGGATCAGCTGGAGAAAGGCAAAAGCTTCTCCAGCATGATTGGGACTGAAAGTCCAGTATGCCAGCTTTGCAGCAGGTGTGGTATCCATCAGTACTGCTTGAGGCAGGTTGGTGAGTTCTGGAAGATACTCCTCTAGAAGATGAAAGTAATGCATCTTTGTATGTGAATATGTTGAGAAAAAGTGTAGGCCAGGAATTTGGAGTTGAATAGAAAAACTAAAAAAATAGATTGCTAGATGACAGAAGGTAAGCATATGTTAAGCATAATAAGCATGGATTTTTGGCTCCATTGTGAAGATTGTGTATCTAATGCAGGGGTCCCCAAACTTTTTACACAGGGGGCCAGTTCACTGTCCCTCAGGCTGTTGGAGGGCTGGACTATATAAAAAACTATGAACAAATCCCTATGCACACTGCACATATCTTATTTTAAAGTAAAAAAACAAAACGGGAACAAATACAATATATAAAATAAAGAACAAGTAAATTTAAATCAATAAACTGACCGGTATTTCAATGGTAACTATGGGTGCGGTTGCATCCTGTGCTCCTCTCACTGACCACCAATGAAAGAGGTGCCCCTTCTGGAAGTGCGGCGGGGGCCAGATAAATGGCCTCGGGGCCGCATGCGACCCGCGGGCCATAGTTTGGGGACCCCTGATCTATGCAAACAGGAATAGTGCAGCAAATAAAATAATAAAATAAGGAAGGACTAGGAATAGTGTATGTATGAGGTGAGGGCAGGTTAGTGAAAGAGAACTTAATCTTCATCTTCCATAATAGGAAATTTATAGATAATTCCTAAAAATGAAAAATCAAGATATAACAATATTGAGCCCTGGCCAGTTATCTCTCTTGGTTAGAGAATCATCCCAATATACCAAGGTTGCGGGTTTGATCCCTGGTCAGGACACATACAAAAATCAGCCAATGAATGCATGAATAAACGAAACAACAAATTGATGTTTTTGTCTGTGTCTCTTCCTCTGTGTAAAATCAATAAAAATAAAGTAAAATAAATTTTAAAATAATAAACATTAAAAAGAAGACAACAATATCAACATTCCCCAATGCCGAAACATTGACTGAAAGAGCTGAACATGGCTGTTTCTGGGGAGAAGGGAACGGCTCTGTCCTCAGGTGCTGAGGGTGGTGTTGGGAGGGAATGTCTCGGGGCTGCTAATAATAATGCAGAGGGAACTCTTTGACTCTTGACATTATGTTCACATATAAGTTTGATCAAAATAAAAGCAGTTTTTTTTTAAAAAAAAATTAAGGTTTATAGTTGCTATGCTTAATGCAGTATTTCATGAATTCTAAGATGCACCTTTATTCACATTTTCACTGAAACTAGGATGCATCTTAAAGTCTGTGGCTTCTTATACTTAATAAAATATTATGGCTCAGGATTCTTGTTTTATATCTTATTTGGGAATGGCATGATTATAATACATTTTTTCTTAATTAAAGATTGCAGGCCTAAGTCTACCTCTTCCTCCCAAAAAATTGATTGGTAACATGGATCGTGAATTTATAGCCGAGAGGCAGAAAGGTCTTCAGAACTATCTCAACGTTATCACCACAAATCATATCTTATCTAATTGTGAGCTGGTTAAGAAGTTTTTAGATCCAAACAACTACTCTGCAAATTACACTGGTAAGCAAAGCGGTCTGTGCTTGCGGCCACATGGCTAAAGTGGCTGTGCTGTGCTGGAGAGGAAATGTGTGGGAGAAACTGTTTCCAAATGGGAAGGTGTGTGTGCTTGTTATAGGGCATTATTCATTTACAGCACTAATTCTTCTCGGATTACAACTTACTGTACATGTATTAAAAGGAAATAATTATTTCTAACATGCTTATACTACCTGCACAGAAAAATCTGGAAGAGAAGTTATTGTGTCTGTCTACATACAGTCTTGTCTTTATTAATTTCCCTGACAGGATAGAGTGAATAATCCACGATAATCTATACAGTAATGTCAATTGATTTATATTTGGCTCCATTTTTGCATTTATAATTATCTAGTATATCTGGTTTTCCTTGGGATTTTTTTACACAATGATTCGGAAGAGTTCTCTCTGTGTTTCCAGTTATTTGCAGAGACCCGATCAGTACAGGCATGAGAAGGAGGTAGCTGTTTTCTAAACCTTCCTGGATCGGGGTAGCAGCCAGGAGACCAAGGTGAAGGGCACCAATTCCACACAAAGCTGACATTGATAACAGTGGGGAACAAAATTTTTGTTGCATCCACAAAAATACTTGTTCTTACCTCATTCGACCGTGCTGATCTCAAATCTGACATTAGTTTTTCTCTGTAAGCTACAGTTTTTTTGCAATTGAAGATTTTAGGTTTTCACCTGACCAGGTGTTGGTGCAGTAGATAGAGCATGGGATTGGGATGTGGAAGACCCAGGTTCGAGACCCCGAGGTCGCCAGCTTGAGCGTGGGCTCATCTGGCTTGAGCAAAAAACTCACCCGCTTGGACCCAAGGTCTCTGGCTCGAGCAAGGGGTTACTCAGTCTGCTGAAGGCCCGCGGTCAAGGCACATATGAGAAAGCAATCAATGAACAACTAAGGTGTCGCAACGAAAAACTGATGATTGATGCTTCTCATCTCTCTTCGTTCCTGTCTGTCTGTCCCTCTCTCTGACTCTCTCTCTGTTCTTGTAAAAAAAAAAGATTTTAGGTTTTCATCTTATTGTAAAATTTTCAGCATTTAGTTTAACATAATGAAGTAGAACATCTTCTTGAGCATCATCTTTGTGAAAATATAATAATTTATATAATGCAGTAAATACACTAATACACTAAAAGATATGATTGCATCAGGCTTTGTCTATAATTTTGAAATAGAACATATTAAAACACTCACTGTAATCATAAAATTTGTGCAAAACTTATTTAAATTCTATTCAGGCAAAAATTTGCATTTGTGGCTCTTGCGTTTGTGTACTTGTTGAGGACAATCTCGTTTGATGCTCCAGCAGTAATCTGCTCATCACTAACAGCTCCAAGATTTTCAGGAAACTGATCAAAGTGACTGTTCAGGAAGTGAATCTTAATGCTCATGTTACTGTTACATCCAATGTGATAGAAAGCTATCAGCATCCTTTGAACCAGAAGTTTATAGTTTTCTGCTTTTTTATTGCTGAGGAAGTTCTTTGTAATTGCCACAAAAGACTGCCATGCTGCTTTCTCCTCCTTATTCATCTTCCTGGAAAATTCTTCATCACGTATGAGGGTTCGAATTTGAGGTCCATCGAATACACCTGCTTTTATCTTCTCGAAAGACAAGGCAGGAAAAGCAGAAATAATATATTGAAAGCATTCACTTTCTCTATTCAAAGCCTGAACAAACTGCTTCATTAAGCCAAGTTTGATGTGAAGTGGAGGAAAAATGATCCTGTCTCAATTAACTACAGGTTCATTCACAATATTTTGCATCTCTACTTCCAGAGCTTCACGTTTTGGCCACTCCTTTTGTGTCCAGTGTTTCTCCCGAGCTCGGCTGTCCCACAAACACAGAAAGCAAGGACACTTCGTGAAACCTCTGTGTTGTCCTAGCAGGAAATTTACCATTTTAAGATCCATGCAAATGATCCAGTTATGCTCCTCATACTTCAGAAAGTCGAGGACAAATTTTATGTCATTATAATCTTTTCGCAGATGAGTTGAATAACCAATTGGAAACGCTGCATAAACATTACCATTGTGTAGGAGAACACATTTCAGACTTCATTTAGAGCTGTCAAGAAATAGCTGACATTCTGTTGGACTGTAAGTGGTAACACCTAGCTGGCTGAGAAGACTGCTGGTATCATGACAGTAAACAAAGTGTTTGTCTTCGGGAAAAAAAATCCACAAAAATTTGTTCATGCTTCCTGAAATGGGGTACTTTATTTGGCTGACGAGTGAAGTACTTTCTTTTCTTGAAGCCTGGAGGCTAATAACTCAGCTGCTTTCTTTAATAGGCCCAAATCTTTTACTAAGTCATTCAGTTCGGGTTGGCTAAACTGCTGAGGGGTTAATGACTGCCTGGCATCAGAAGAAGACCCTTCAGATTCTACAACCATTTCCTCATGCATTTTATCAAAATACTCTTGATCACCATGTTCACTTTCTTTTTCCTTAGAAGAAATAAAACCATTGAAAACTGGAACCGGGAGTGTCTCAGATTGTGGGATAGGTCGTATCGCTGAAGAAATATTAGGATATGCGATGATATGCCTTTTTTTCTTGCCGATGCCCTTTGTATGGATCATACAGAAGTAACAGTCATTGCTGTGGTCCTTAGGTTCATGCCAAACCATGGGAATACCAAAAGGCATTCCTTTGCATTTTCCTTTTGTCTAGTCACGCAGCATTTCCTCACAATTATGACACACAAAATATGAGGAGTCCAATTCTTGTCTTGATTGCCAAGGGGAACTTGAAAATAGGCAATATATGCACATGTCACAAATGATGAAATATTGCACCTTTGACATTGAAATGTGTAACAGCCACATATATAACAAGGTGTTAGGACTTTTTTTTTTTTTTCAGGGATAGAGAGCGAGTCAGAGAGAGGGATAGATAGGGACAGACAGACAGGAACAGAGAGAGGTGAGAAGCATCAATCATTAGTTTCTCATTGCCATTGTGACACCATAGTTGTTCATTGATTGCTTTCTCACATGTGCCATGACCGTGGGCCTTTAGCAGGCTGAGCAACCCCTTGCTGGAGCCAGCGACCCTGGATCCAAGCTGGCGAGCTTTTTGCTCGCCAGTCTTCCGCGTCCCAGTCCGATGCTCTATCCACTGCACCACCTCCTGGTCAGGCAGGACTATTCTTACATTTACGCCTACTCGAAGAAGCCATGATTCAATCTTAAAACGAAATAAGAGGGTGTTTTTATCAGATAATATTTTTTTACATTTAAAAACTACAATTATGTAAAAGTGATGTTTGTTAAACATTAATTGCCTTGTGTTTATGTTCAATCCAAGAGTCGTTGCCCTTTAACTCCAATTTAAATACCAATGCATGCCATTAACTGTAACAAAAAGAAAGTAAAATTGCATAAAACCTAGAGCATGCACCGGAAAATGGATTTCATATTTGGAATCAGCGATGCAGAAATATATAGAAACAGTTCTAAAACCTCATGCAACACAAAATGAAAAATAAAATTTTTCCCCTGTGTAACCTAAGCCTGACTGAGGTCAGCAAATGGGTGATGAAATATTGAATACACCGTGGTGTGGCCTGAAGAGAACAGTGGAAACCATTGTAGGACTGATCACTGTAGGCTAGAAGTCAAATGGTTTGTAAAAGCTAAGCCATACTTCGAGCCTTCCTCAGTGGAACTCTGGGTATTATTAATAAGCTGATTTTCTTGCTAAGAGAATATATTGTTTACATGCGATTTTTGGGGGTTCTCAAAGCACTGCTTTTGAAACAGTTAGAGGGAGGCATTTTCATCCCTGTTTCAGAGAGAGGGAAATAGAGTCCTGCTTTTCCCGCACCAGATTTTTCTGCATAATGGAGTCACCTGGGAAACTTTATAAAATCCTGATGCCCAGGCTGCCCTCCTGTCAATTCAATCGTAATCTCTGCAGGTGGGGCTTGTGGTTTTTAAAGCTCCCCAGAAGATTCCAATATGCAGCTGAGTTTGAAAAATACAGCCCTTGGGCCTTAGTACCGTGGCCTTCTGACCAGCAGCACTAACATTTTTGGGAGCTTGTCAAAAATGCAGAAATTAGGCCCTGTCCCAGACGTGCTCATCAGGATCTGATTTTAACAAGGTCCTCAGGTGATTTGCATGCCCATTGAAGCTGGAGAAGCCTCACTATGTACCTGCCATCTTCTCATAGCAGTAGGAGTAAGGAAACTGCCCTCCAGAATGCAGTGAAGTGAAGGAAAGTTTATCACAGATTCACATTTACTACACATTACAAGTTGAACATTGAATTTTTAACAAGGTTTCCATTTATCCCCCACTTGGTTTTGGTTCTCAGAGGAGAAAGAGCGTCATAGCACCGGCTCCCAGCACAGCTCCATTAGTCCACAGTAGCGTCTCTCATGACTTTCATTTCTCTGTGCTGCTCCTCACTTGTTCCCAAAATTGTCTGAGGGTGGGCCATCTGGATTGACTGTTACCAAGTCAGCCCACTCAGCCGTGTTCATTGATTTGTCCACCTTACTTCTTGCTAGTGTTCTGCTGAGGGCCAGCAGCAAGGTGTAGTGCACACGTGACGATGCTGTTCATGCCACAGACCTTGACTCCACTGTGCCTATGTTTGTGCAGGGTGCAGGGTGCAGGGCTGGGTGTTGGAGACGCAGGCTGGAGGAATGCACTCATCCTGCTGTCATGGAGCTTGTGTCACCTGGGGTCAGAGCTAGATCCTGGAGACTTACCCTCTCATTTTATAGAAGAGAGGAACCCCAAGAGGGAAGGCCTTACCTAGGATGGCAATTTGCATGACTATATAATGTACAGTGTCTTAGTGTTTTCCAATCAAAATGCTGCTCAGATCCTCAAAGGTGGTCTCATCTCTGTACTTCCCTTCTATTGTATCTCTCTCACATGCTGTTGTCGTCCTTGATCTTTCCTCTCTCCCCAGCATGTTGGACTCCCCAGGAGTCCAAAGCAGGGGGACAAGAAGGCCACTAGAAACTTTCACAAGAACCTAAATGCTCAAGGAGCCACCACTATTTAGAGGACACGGTCCTCTAATGGAATAGTAGGGGATGGTTGCTGTTTTCAGAGAGATGCTGACTTATTTCCTCCTTGAAATGAAATGTCAGAACTTGTCTTGCCTCTGGGCTGACTCACCAGCCATCTCAGGAAAGGGAAGCCTAGGCCTCCTCTGTGCCAGTTTGATTGTGCCATTCCCCGGAAAGCCTGGCAGACTTGTCCAGGCTTCCCCAAACTCAGTGTGGCCCTCGTCCTCTGTGGGGAATTGTGAGGTGTTCATTTGAGTAGAAAGTCTAATTGAGGACCAGCTGTTATACAGGGAAAACAGGTGTCTGCCAGTCATGAGGGGTTTGTGTTGGGACACACACACACACACACACATAAATACACACACCCCACCTTCATTTTATTAGCGAAGTACTTCTATCATGTAAAAGCCTCACTGCACTGTAGCCATCTTGCTACCTCAAACCCCGTCAGAGTAAGGGGGGGTTAATGTCCACATAGAAGTCAGTTGGACCAGAAATCAAGAGGCCTGGACCCTAGTCCTGGCTTTGTCATCAACAGCATTTCCCCTCTGTAGACTTCAGGGACAAGGGTTGGGGGAGGGGCTAGTGGATTGGGGAGTGTGGGAGCCCCAAGAATCCCACAAATAGAGTGTGGGAGCCCCAGGAATCCCACGAATAGAATGATAGCTGTGGGGTCCAGGGAGAAAGGCGGGAAGGAGAAATTGGGGTTGGGGGATTATATTTAGAACAAGAGCAGGATGCTTTGAAGAAGCTAGAGGCCTATGTCCGGCTGTTCTATGTGCAGGCCTCTGCAACACCACTTCCTGTAGTAGATTAAGGACCTGGAGCCCAGCTGCAGGACTGGGGGCTGGTCAGTGTTTGTTCCCTATAGTCATCCGGTAGGGCTGGGATCTAGGAGCTCAAAGGCTGCACGTAGTGGGAGCCCTTGGTACCTCCTGAAGTGAAAAATCTGAGCTCTTTGGGAAGCAAAGGATGGACGAAGGCTTCTGTAATGCCAGTGGCCGAGGCCAGGCAGGTCCACATTGGATTCAGGCAGACGGTAGAAAAACTGTGGAGCCGGAAAGGGTTGGGCCATTCCATTTAATAAAATCTCACGACGGCAGACAAGCACACAGGCAGGGGAAGCCACCTCCCAGGCAAACAAACAGCAAAATGGCCCCTCACCGCAGCGGGCAGGCAAACTGTGCATTCCCAATCTCTCTCAAGCACAAGCACCTATAGTCTTATACAGGCCATACACATGTGGCACTGCCCTGTGCTCACACACTAATCAGGCAAAAGGCTTGCAGCCAGTAAGCCAGCGAGCAAGCCTAACACAGCTGCCCCACAGCTTCACTCCGCATTACCTGTCTGGGGCTTATTTATCTTTATCTGCATTTACTGAGCCTGCATTTCCCCTATATGCCTGTTAGTGCTGTTGAAATAGAGGGCAGATGTCTTCCTTTTCATGTGGATGTTCTAAAGAGGAGAGCATCCACACTCATTGAATGCGTATTGAACCCTTAGTTCTCGCTGAATGAAATATTTATTGAACACCTATTGTGTGCCAGATGCTAGGAACACAATGATAAGAAAGTAGTGCTCACCCCATGCACTTCTGCAGGAAGAAGACTGGCAGCACCTTGCAGTGGAGGTGTAGGGTTGCAGATCATTTAGATCTGAAGATGGAGGAAGGCTTCCCAGAAGAGGTGATACCTACACAGAGATCTAAGGGGTGAATAGAAGTTAGCCAGCATGAGAGGCAGGGGCAGTGCTCCCAGGGAAAGAGGTATTTCCATGTGGCTTTATCCAGATTCAGATGTATCCTTCCAGGCAGAGTTTCTGGTCTGATGGAAGAGAGTAGTCCAAATACAGGACAGTCTGTGAGTGAATCCCTAAGGAGAGGCACAGATATAAGATATAGCATTGGGTATGTACCGGGGGAGAGGGTGGGCTCCTGGTTAGGGGAGCAGCGAATGGAGCTGAGCCTCTTAACGACAGACAGACAAGAATGGAAAGTGCTGCGGGGTGGGGACAGGCCCTTCTTCAGGGACTGAGGAAGGCAAATCTCAGCGTGAAGAGTGACACAACTCCCGAGCTGGGCTGGACACCAGATTTAGAAGCGGGGCCTAGACTTGGTAAGGAAATGGAGGGCCAGTAAAGTCTTCTAAGCAGAGGAATAGATGCTTAGGATTAAGTATGTTGCCTGGGTCGGGGTGGAGTGGGAGGACAGATTAATATTGGGAGCACAGTAGTCATGTAATTTACTTGACAATACATACATCATAGTTTAGTGGAAAGAAAATGTCTTTTCTACAGTTCCCTGGCCCCTGAAGTATAAAAATCTATTTGCCAGTCCTCAATTTATCAGTAACAAATCTAGCATGCTCCATTTGTTCACAGCCATTTCCCCGTTTCTGAAACCCTGTACAGTACATACCAGCCTGCAGTAAATAATGTTGAATACTGATCTTGTGGGGAATTATGAGTCACTGTTAGTTTTGAATAAACTGTCCTTCACAGTCTCTTAGAATGACGTATTACCTTATTTAGAAAATTATTTTTCATGATCCCTCTCAAAGCTGATATGAATGATTTTCACTTAAAAGAATTTCCTTTTAAGTTTATTTACCTTCAAGTTATTTTGTAAATACTAAAAACATTTTATATCAACATTAATTATGGAGAAGGTACAGAGTTCCCAGTGTTGATAATAATGAAAATCTACATGCTTCCCTCACACGCAACCCCTCCAAATGGTTATCATCTTGGAATACTTAGAACAAATGTAAATGGAGGCAGCTGTGTGTCTGGTCCTCACATCTGTTCTTCTGTGTGGATAGACCTGTGACACTTTATAATTATTGAGTCAGTAAACAAATAGCTAGTGGGTTTCTTCCCTGAATCTGTTAACTCATAATATACCATAAAGTACATCAAAATGGTGTTGTGTGCCAGCTCTTGGCATGATAATCTCAGACTAGGTCATTTTGATATAGGGAGATCATTTCTACCCAATCCCTTTTATCTCGCCGTTCTACCTCAAATGTCATTAGTGCTAGGTAGAGGTGGAATTCCACAGTGAGTGCTTTCAGAGATCAGGAGTGGCTTCATTTACTCACTACATTGAGGAGAAATAGCAAGTGACATGTTGCTTTTTGTAGAAAATGCGAAAGCACAGCTATTCTGGTAACTTTTTAATACAGTGAACTTTAAAGAACTTCCTCTTCTCATTGTCTTCTTAAAAAGAGGAAACATTCTCATGACAAATGAACACAAAAAGGATGGATTTTTTTCCCCAGTAAACAGGCACACCAGCACTTCCCACAATAGAGCTGTGTTGTTGCTATACACACAGATGTTTTACTAAAACACTGGCTTTATCCTCAGTATATGTTTAAGGCTAATCACTTCTTTGTTGGTGAAAACTGTAATTTTATGAGGAATGAAGATGGAATAAGTGTCACTTGGAGCAACATTGAATACTGTTCCAGGCTGACCTTAGAATACATTTTGAGTTCTGTGCTTGGATTGGGGCCTGTTGCATATATTGACTTCTTGGTTTATACCAGCTAGTTTGCATATTTTAGATCTTCCAGTTAAGAAAAAAAAAAGAAAAAGAAAAAAATATATATATATATGAGTGTGTGTGTGTATAATTTCATTATATATAAATATGTTAGTAATTAAATTCTTTCTTCTTTAATAAAATCTTTACTTTGAAATAATTTTAGATTTACATAAAAATGGAAGTAATAGTACAGTTTCCATATACCCTTCACCCAATTTCTCCAGATGTTGACCTCTTATATAACCATGACACATTGCCAAAAACTAAGAAATTAACATTGCTACATTACTATTGACTACAGATGTTATTCAGAATTTACTAATTTTTTCACTAATGTCCTTTTTGTGTTCCAGGATCTAATCTAGAATCCCACATTTAATTTCTTCTTTTTTTGTAATTAAGTTTTTTAAGAAGATCATGGACTGTAAAAATTTCATTTGTAAGAATAATATCTTAAGCATATGGTGCTTTCCTGATATGTTTGACTAATGAGTTTCTAACATGTCTTTGCAGAGATTGCCTTACAACAAGTTTCCATGTTCTTTCGATCAGAACCAAAGTGGGAGGTGGTAGAGCCATTGAAAGACATAGGTGAGACACTGGCATGCCCATTCTGTTAAAAAAGACAGATCCGCCTGACCAGGCTATAGTGCAGTGGGTAGAGTGTCGACTTGAGATGCTGATGACCCAGGTTTGAAATCCCGAGGTCATTGGCTTGAGTGTGGGCTCAGCCGGCTTGAGCACATGGTTGCCAGCTTGAGTGTGGGATCATAGACATGACCCCATGGTCGCTGCCTTGAAGCCCAAGGTCACTGGCTTGAGCTAGGGGTTACTGGCTTGGCTGAAGCCCCCTGGTCAAGGCACATATGAGAAAGCAATCAGTGAACAGCTAAGGAGCTGCAACTATGAGTTGACGCTTCTCATCTCTCTCCCTTCCTGTCTGTCTGTGCCTCTCTCACTAAAAAGAAAAAAAAATCTGAACTGTATTCTTTGCCATGTTTTCTTGTATGTAATTCAAGAAAGCTCTTAAAAGCAGGTGATTTCTTTTTCTTTCTGCCTCCCTACTGCTTGAGGATGCAATCCTTAACTTTTTTTTTTTTGAGTGAGAGTAAGGGAGATAGTGAGACAGACTCCTGCATGCACTCACTCAGATCAGGATCCACCTGGTAACCCTCTTTGGGGCCAGTAGTTGAATCAACAGAACCAGTTTTGGTGCCCGAGGCTGATGCACTTGAACCAACTGAGCAATCCTCAGCGCCTGGGGCTGATGTTCAAACCAATTGAGCCACTGGTTGTGGGCTGGGAAGAGGGAGAGAAGGGGGAAAGAAGCAAGTTGTTGCTTCTCATATGTGCCCTGATGGGATCAAGCCCTGAACGTCCATACACTAGGCCCTGGTTGGCAAACTGCAGCTCGCGAGCTACATGCGGCTCTTTGGCCCCTTGAGTGTGACTCTTCCACAAAATACCACGTGTGGGCGCTACCTCGATAAGGAATGTACCTACCTGTATAGTTTAAAACATTTGGCTCTCAAAAGAAATTTCAATCGTTGTACTGTAGATATTTGGCTCTGTTGACTAATGAGTTTGCCCACCACTGCACAAGGCCAATACTCTATTCACTGAGCCCACTGGCCAGGGCCACAGTCCTTAACTTTTAATATTTACTAAATGTTAGTTAAAGCCCCATCTGAGGATTTCAATGGTAGTAACTTATACTTTCAGCATGGTTTCATTAGTCATTCCTCATCTTTTGTTTTCACTAAATCTAAACTGAAGTGCGTTTTTCCTATTTGCTGCCTTTTTAGTGCAGTCTCTATCATGTTAATGTTACCAAATGGTTGTGTTCCTTGTGCCTATCTATATAGCTATGGATAATATTGCCAAACTTAATCTTTATTAATTAGTCAATGAAACATATCAATTGGCTTAAAAAACTATGTAGCTATAAATACAATTCTGCTTTTATGGCAGGTTGGAGGATAAGGAAGAAATATTTTTTGATGAAGATTAAAAATCAGCCAAAAGAACGTCTCGTGTTAAGCTGGGTATGCTGGTTTTTTATTTCCGTCTCATTTCAGTGACTTTAGATAGGTTTATGACAGCAGATATTGACAAGAGAATTATGAAACTGTGCTTCCAAGTGACGTTATAAAGGCCTCAGATCTATATCAAAGGAGAGTCATTTTAAGTCACTTTGCTTATACACATTTGGTTATTTTGATGTGATTATTTTGATTAACTAATAAACATTTGGCAAGAAATAAGAACAGCTTAAAATAGTTCTCTGGGACCTCTTTAGGGTTTGCAGTTTTGCAGTTTGTTTTAAAGAAAGTATTTGGGCATTACTTTGTTATCTCTCACTCTGGGAATTCTAGTGATATATTTGGTTAATGGAATTCTAGAAGATTACAATTAAGTCCTGCTTTATATATGTTTATATTCTATCTTTCCAGAAAGACCTTGAGGCAGGAAGACAGGTGGTTTTCGTCTTTGTTTTACATTCATGTATTTGGACAAACAAAAAAAGAGAAGGACATAAATAATTTATTTTTTTGATGACTAAAGGCAGCACCTTGACATTTTCTTTCATGTTTTTAGGCTGACCTTGGCCCTGACAAGTATCTGTCAGATAAAGATTTTCAGTGTCTTATCAAACTTCTGCCTTCCTGTTTGGTGAGTAAAAGTTCTTTCTATTCTTGGTGCTGATGACAGATTCACAGTGTTTTCTGTAGACAGAAAGAGCTAGACATAGTCAAAGGAATAGAGAGGTATAATGGATTTCAGTTCAGAAATTATAATGTAGAACAACCATGGTTAGTCTCATAGATTGGTGGCCATTTAAATGGCATTTATAATATACAATCTATGAATTGTGGTAATTTAAATGTAGACTTTGTATTTTAAGCAAATACCAGAATAGGAACTAGCCACTTTGTTGTTGGTGAAGATGTTTATATCAGTGGAATTAAAACATCTATTCTAGCCTGAGAAAACAGAACTAATAGAGATTTAGGTTAGCTGGATGAGGGCAAGGCAAAATAACCTTTTCGTTGTGTGAGTTACTATTTTCAGACTAACCAAGTGGTCTTTAGGAGTACCTAGCATTATTTATGCTAATATACAACTCTGATCCAAGGCCTTCGGTAGGAAAAACCATATCAGTATATATCAAAACAGATACAGAATGTCTTCAGGAAAAGACTGATCTGGCCAGAAAGTTGAATTAGTGTTGATGTTCTTTATCTGTGGTCTGTATGAGGATGCAGGATCTTAGAATGAGCCAGTCATGGTCTGAGCACAGTTACGCTGACCTGTCCAGTTTCATTGGCAAGTTTGTTTCTGAAGATAGAGTGTGTTGTCAAACTACCAAAACCAAGCTTTTAAATGAGGTGTGATGTGTAGCCAAGAAAAATTCTATGGTCTTTGAATTTGATTAATTGTGTGACACTGGTTGTCATCACTCAATTTTAAATTTATTTTAATAACTATGCCTTTAAAAAGAAGGCAGTACAGACAAGTGATACATATTAATTGCAGAAAAATCAGAAAACACAGGTAAGTAAAACAAAAAAGGAAGCTCACTTATAATTCCAAAATGTTCAGTTGTTACTTGTCTAGAATTTTATATAGTTTAAAAAATATATAATTTTAAACCTCATTTTTTGTTAATAGTGTACTGTGAACATCTTTTGTATTTTCTTTCTCCATCTGCCCCCAATCACAATACAGACCAGGCAGAGAGGGCCTGGGTTGAGAGATGTGTGTGGGATGGGTTTGCTCTGCCTCCTCTTTCTGTACACTAGTAAGAACCCAGCCTGTGGTAAGCACTGGGAGGCCCCACCGCACTGCACATTGCTCTACCCACGGGAGCCAGTCCTCATCTCAGGATTTAAAATTAGCTAAGCCATAGGCCACAGACCCCGTTCATAAGGGTCGCACAGGCACTTTACCTGACACGCATGGAGAAGATATGGATGTCCTCATTCAGCTGGACCAAAAGGCTTACCATGAATATTTTTTATTGTCAGTAAATAAAGCATAACATTATTATCACTGGCTGAATTATCATTGGCTTTGCATCTGTTTACTCAACTAATCTGGATATTTGGATCACCTCCAGTTCCTTTCTCTTAAAAAAATAAAAGCCATAGTGTACAATTTTAGCTGAATTTTTTTAAGCTAAATGTTTGTATTCATTCTTAATTATTGTCTTAAGATAAGTAACTAGAATTAATCAATAAGTAATTAGAGGGAGATATTTTGAGACTATATAAATATGCAGTTCTTGATCAAACCTACTCGTTTTAGCATTCATTGAGATTTTCTAACCCCATCATTGTTTCTATATTTATTCACTGACATTCTACTGTAAGGAAGAGCTTCCTGTTCTACCTTCTTTATTTGTATCTGTAGGGACTCAAGGGTTTTTATTTTAGTCCTTGGATTTTTTTTGTAGGGTGATGAAATGTTCTAAGATTCGGTTGTGTGATAGTGGCACAATTCTGAATATACTGAAAACATTGAATTGTACACTTTAAATAGGTGAATTGTAATGCTATTTGAATTATATTGCAATAAAGCTATTAAAATGTCACTAGCAACCATTTTGACATGATGGTCAAGAGGAACCATGATCAGTTGCTATATTTTTCTGAGCACACCCTTTTACTCCTCAACCCACTCAACCCCTGTCATTCAAATCTTTGCATAGCTCAGCTCTCTTGTATTTAAATTTTCATGGTACTTCTTTGAGCTAATGGACATTGTAATACTTGTCTGGATTCAGTTGGTTCATGTACCAAAATTTTAGGTCATATGAATACTTTCAGTCATTAATAATTTGTCTTACTTGCCACCTCACTTGATTGGTGTCAGTTCCCATCTCAGAACATTGAATCATCACATTGCATACTCCGGGAGATTGGGAGAGTCATGCTAGCTGCTTTGGAAAGTGGCCAAGGTTCCCCAAAGTGCTGCTTTCGCTTGTTTCCTGGCTGTCATGCTCCCTAGCTTGGCACTGTGCAGCATTGTGGAGTGTTAGGCAAAGCTGTTAATAAAGACACGTTTATCCTGGTTCCCACTTGGCTATTCTGGGATTTTGCCAATTGACAGAGGCAGAATTTTTTTTTCTTTTTTGTGATAGAGACAGAGAAAGGAACAGATAGGGACAGACAGGAAGGGAGAGAGATGAGAAGCATCATTTCCTTGTTGTGGCACCTTAGTTGTTCATTGATTGTTTTCTCTTATGTATCTTGAGTAGGGAGCTACAGTAGAGCGAGTCAAGCCAGCGACCTTGGGTTCAAGCTGGTGAGCTGTGCTCAAGCTGGCGCCTCAGGGTTTCAAACCTGGGTCCTCCACATCCCAGTCTAACGCTCTATCCACTGTGCCACCGCCTGGGCAGGCCAGAGGCAGAATACTAAACTCACCATTTCCAAAACTCAGAATTTTCCTCTCTTCCAACACTCTTTTGCCTGAACTATGAGACTGTGCGTACTAAGCAGATACCTTCCACGTAAAGCTTACTGTGCCAGTTACTCAGTTCCTTTTGTCAGGATTGTTTGTGAATGATGTATGAGTTGCTCATTTAATAACTTGAAAATGCCATGTGTCCGGGGAATATCCTCGCATTTGTATGCAACTAAACTACGGAGATGGTACTTGGCTCTGCATACAGATCCTGAATGTAGAAGGACCTAGATGCTGATGCAAATAAATGTGAAATTTTTTTTGTTTTGACAGCACCCTTATATCTATCGGGTTACCTTTGCCACAGCTAACGAATCCTCCGCGTTGCTCATCAGGATGTTTAATGAAAAGGGAACTTTGAAGGACCTGATCTACAAGGTACTTGTGCTACAAGTCCGTGGTTGTAAAGAAGTTCTTAAGTCCTTTTAGAACCTGTGGTGGGTATTTGATCCCTAAGGTTCCAGAAGTTAGGTTCTGAAAATGTTACTTTAATTTTATTTAGAATTTATTTTGATTTTAGTAATAAAAACTTCCCAGTTTTGTTATAAAGCATTTCTTTCCCCACATGAGGGAAGGTTGACCATGAAATGATTATGTCCATTGCATTATAGGCTGCTCTCTTAGTTCAGTTTTAAAGTTGTGTCTTTCATTTAAAAAACAATACCAGCCTGACCTGTGGTGGCGCAGTGGATAAAGCGTCGACCTGGGAACACTGAGGTCGCCAGTTCAAAACCCTGAATTGGTCCGGTCAAGGCACATACGGGAGTTGATGCTTCAAGCTCCTCCCCCCTTTCTCTCTTTCTCTCTCTCTCTCACTCTGTGTCTCCTCTCTAAAATGAATAAAATAAAATAAAAAAGAAGTTTAAAAGTTCTTAAAAAAAAAAAAAAGAAAAAAAAAAAAACAATACCAAACTATCTCAGTTGGGAAACAATTTTTTAAATAATAGTGGAAAAAAAAAAAATATATATATAATTGATTATACAGGGAGTTGAGGGGGGGAGCAGAAAAGATCAACTCATCGTTGCTTCACTTTAGCTGTTCATTGGTTGCTTCTCATATGTGCCTTGACCAGACAAGCCCAGGATTTCAAACTGGCGACCTCAGCATTCCAGGTTGACAGTTTATTCATTGCATCACCACAGGGCCAGGTGAAAAAGTCTAATAGTATATAAACTTTGGGGTCAGCTAAGGCCAAGACTAGGCACATCTTCACTGGAGTAGAGAGGGGACAAAACCCAGGTCAGCCTCTTTCTATCAGCTGCACAGACTATTGTATTTTAAAAACTCACCCTGGTGCCTGAGTCTCTATAGAGTCTGTCTGTTGGAGGAGATTGTGTGAAGATGTCAACACCTCTTATGTGCTCTTTGTTCTTTTCCAAAGTCAAAACCAAAAGACCCATTCCTAAAGAAGTACTGCAACCCTAAGAAGATTCAAGGCCTTGAACTCCATCAAATAAAAACATATGGGCGGCAAATATTAGAGGTAAGAGGTATTTAATTTTTAAGTTGCTTTGGAATTTCACCCAGCATTCCAGCATTCTTTTGGGGAAGTTCTTTAGCAATATTCAAAATAGTTTAAGTTATCTGATCTTTTGTAAACTGAAGGCATTGTTGTAGTTTGTCTCAAAAAGCACATATTTGAGACAGAGATTAATTTAGAGCTTCAAAAATTTAAAAAGCTTAGCTACTGGAATTTAGTATCTGATTTTTAAGAACTTAATTGTGTGGCTACCAACCTTTGTATTATTTTTGGTTGATCTTTATCTTTGTACCAAGATTCTTGATTTTGTTATATCAGATACATAACCATCTGGCTGCCTTACAGAAGTGTAGTTAGTGGGAAAAGCCTTTCCCACGGCCCTCTCCAGGGCCGTGCTCTTCAGGCTTCGTGGGCTGTGCAGTCCTATCAGTGAAGACAATTTAGGCATAACCCCTAATGTTGTATGTATTTAATATTTAACTAGTAGGGGGAAATACGGGGGAGGGGAGTCCTTTTGGGGAGACACTAGGATCTATGTAAACACAATAGATAAATAAATTAATTAAATATTTAACTAATAAATACATGTACTACTACTAACATATTTTGTATATTTTAAGTTAAGAATGAGATTAAAAACAAAACAGAAAGAGAAATTGTAATATTTTTCCAGTCTTCAGTAGATTGGCCTGAGCACCTCTTTTACTGGGTGAGCCACTGTTTATTTAGTTTTTTTTTTTTAAGATTTTATTTATTGATTTTAGAAAGGGGAGAGAGAGAGAGAAGGAAGGGGGTTCGCGGGAAGCATCAACTCATAGTATATAGTAGTTGTTTCTTGTATGTGCCTTGACCAGGCAAGCCTGGGGTTTTGAACTGGTGACCTCAGCATTCCAGGTTGATGTGCTATCCACTGTGTAACCACAGGTCAGGCTGAGCCACTGTTTATTAAATGGCAACTGAAAAATTTGCTTCTCTTTGTGGGAGCCTGTCATATGTTTCTATCAATAAACAGCCAAGTATATTCTAAGGTGGTTTTGGATTGGAGATGTCAGTGCATCCCCCTTTCCTGAATAACTAGCCAAAGCACTGACTTGGTAGCTTTACTCCTGTAGGCAGGAGAATCAAGACTTTTCCCTGAAAAGGACTTGGCCTGTTGGGATAAGAGGGTGTTTAAAGTAGAGGCTTTTGGTGTAAAGCTATTTAACCCCAAACAGACACAGGCTGCTTCTCTGTTCTTTAGAAACGAGTGAGCTCGGCATTGCGTCACAGCTGGGAAGCATTCAGCATCACTTCTTTTTCCAGAGAAATGGATAGAGGTGGCAATTTTCTTTAGGAATCTCCCCAATGACCTGTTTGATTTTGTTTCAAAATATATTGACTTAAATAAAAAAGTTTAACCTGTCTTATATCTGAATGAATTGGGGGGAAATATAACCTGTACATATTTTTTAATAGGTACTGAAGTTTCTACATGACAAGGGATTCCCTTATGGGCATCTTCACGCCTCCAATGTGATGCTAGATGGGAACACTTGCCGGCTGCTAGACCTTGAGAATTCCTTATTGGGCCTTCCTTCTTTCTACAGATCTTACTTCTCACAATTCAGAAAAATCAATGTAAGTTGCCCAAAGTGATGAAACAGCTGGTTCATTTTGAGGTATACATTACCCCCAAGGCCAGACCGATGACCTGCCTATGTGAAAAATATGCATGAAGCAGTGAAAGGTACAGTTGGGATAGGCCATGCCTGTTGGCCTGTTTCTCCCACAGAACATTGCTGGGTCTCCAAGAGGCTAAGATGAAATGGTAGATGGGAGAAAGAGGGCATAGAATCACTGATTAGAGGACCATGGAGAACAGGACTAAGATCTTTGGTATGAGCAATGCCTTGTGAGCTTTTACAAAAGGCTTTGGAGTTGCATTTTCACTGCCAGTTATGAGTGGGTCATCCAGGCCTTGTTTCTCCGTGGAAGCTGAGGGCAGGGGCATTGGGACTTACAAAGCCACGCTGAAAGAGAAACATGCCACTGCTCTCTTTTCTTCTACAGACATTGGAAAGTGTGGACGTCCACTGCTTTGGCCACTTACTATATGAAATGACTTATGGACGACCTCCAGACTCGGTGCCTGTGGACTCCTTCCCTCCTGCCCCATCTATGGCTGTGGGTCAGTAAAGGGTTGGGAGGAGTCTTCTGGGCTCTGGTAGTCTGCAGAGCTACTCACCCCCTTTCCAGAGTCCAAGCAACACCCGGAAGAAGTTGTCATGCTCCACAGGCAGAAGTTTCTACCCAATCTAACAGAAAACCAGATATGAGTAACTTACCTAAATGCACTTCAGTGAAAATTCAGATGACTTGTCCTTTTGTCAGGCTCTCTGAAACAGGAATTTTTGTAACGGGGATTAGAATTTTGAAAGCAGGAGTATGTAAAGAGGAGTATAACCAGACTGAGTTTGATCTAGAAAGAGAAGCCAAGATCAGGCAATTTGAAGCCAGTCTTGAGGGCTCAGGCAGGAGTCAGAGGCAGACCAAGGCTGGAATGGCACCTGCAGGGAACTAGGGAGACAGGTGCGAACGGCTGGGAGATAGGGGCCGGCAGGCCTAGAGCTAGAGAAGGCAGACTACAAAGCAGACACAGGCCACATTGCATTCAGGAGCTCTTGCAGCATTACCCGAGGGGCTGAGAACTCCGAGACTAGCTGAGGCACCCTTAAGATGGAGGCATGGAGGAACTGGTACAGATCACCAGACACCCTTTCATCCCCCCCACAGCCAGCTCAGAACTCACTGTAGAGTACAGAGAGGGCAAGGCAGGGTAGCTCTTGGACCACTGTGTCGTTGAAGTTTATGCAAATCAACCCTTCACCAAGAGAACAGGTCTTGAGACTACTTTCTATTGAGTTTGGACAGCTGAAACTGACCAGTGACCTGTGAATGGGAAAACCTAACTGCTTCTGTTTGTATCAGCCAAGGTGTTGGATGATGAGGTATCAACAATTGGCCGTTGCGCGCTGGTTTTGATTAAAAGCAGGCAAGCAGCAAAATGTCTTTTGAGCTCAGAATTTTTATTTGTTTAGTGTTTACTTCTCTTTTCAGAAAGCAAACCCTTTTATGAATATCTCAAATTCTTCCTCCAATTATCTTTGAAGTATATTTAGCTGTCTGGCGGCATGTGGTTTCTAAACTGCTTAGTCTGAGTCCCGGGTAATGTCGGTGCTGCCAGCATCCCCCTCCCTGCGTACGCCATCTGTCTGCCCGTGAAGATTTTTGACACTGTCCTGATCAGCCTGCAGACAGTTGTTGCAAAGTGGTGGCAAACGTTTTATCACCAAGTGGATTTGCCAGCATGTTCTGTGGAACTAAAGTGTGTATCTGTTCATTTCAAGTGGCCGTGTTGGAGTCTACGCTGTCTTGTGAAGCCTGTAAAAATGGCATGCCTACCGTCTCCTGGCTCTTACAGATGCCGTAAGTCAAGCATATGCCCTGCTTTGTATGTTCATAATGGTTGAACACCGACCACTCACCCAAATGCCTGGTACCGCAGGAACGACTCAGCTGCAGTCCTTGTAGAGTCCAAGTGACCTCTTTGCTGACAGTCACTTGCAGCATGATATCACGACCTTTTCTTGTGACCTCTCTGCTACCTTGGTCTGATTGCTCTCCTTTGACTTCAGTCTTGTTTTCACACATGTCTCTCCCTGTCGATGTTAGCACTGTGTGTGTCCATGTGGCAGCCTGCTTAGGTAATACCAGAGAGCCCTCTCAAGCGGTTGTCCTTCATGATCCTGTTTTGGTGCACCAGCTGGGCCACAGTTGTGGCTAGTTCACAAGCCACTGGCCTTGGAGGGTCTGCCCTCTCTGATGGGGGCAGCGTGTTTCTGTTTGTTCATTTACTCACTGGGTAATGTTTATTAAACATCTAATTTGTACCAGGCAATGACTGTGCTAAGGGCTAATGACTTAGAAGAGGTTCACCCTTAAACAGGGTTATGAACAGGTAATTAAGGTGATTGAATAGTTCTCTGGGGGGCCTTTCCTTTCTGTCCCTTCATGGAAAGGCAACAGGGTGACTAAGAAAGGTGTGTCGGATGTTTGACAGACAGGGGACATATCCAGTTTCACCACTTCTACCTGAGTGACCATGGGCAAGTTTTCTAACCTCTGGAAGCTGAGTTTCTTCATCTGTAAAATGGGGATAATAATAGTCCCTACATCCGAAGGTTGTTGGGAGGGTTCAATAAATGATTACTAGTACAGTACCTGGCTCTTAATAAGTGCTTATTAAGTGTTAATGATGATTAATATTGATTCAGCTTTTATTTTGTGAACATCACATGCCATGTGATATGCTCAGTGCCTGGTCTGTACCAGCTTGTAGACAGATCAGATGTACTGAGGAAGCAATAATATGGGGAAACAGGCAGGGGACAGCTTGAAGTGTGTACAACAGAGTCTAGGGGAGGTAGCGTTAAGTTCAGGTTCCTTATAGAGGGTCTGCTCTAGCCCAGGCACCATTCTAGGCCCTGGGAACACCGTGAAGAGCAGAGCAGCCCAGCCCCCTGTTCCATGGATGTTACATTCTACTGTGTGACAGCAGTGAGTCCCTCTCCAAAACAGACGTTAATAACAGTGTGAACATGTGAAAATAGATCCATTCAGGGAAACCACTTTTCAGACTTCTAGAACAGAATGCGTTTGCAGTTAGAAAATAGCCTGTATCCACATTGATTTACTTGGGTTTGTAATTCCACCCCTAAAGCCCTTACATTTTCTCTCCGTCTTTCAGTTCTCAAGTGAATCCAAGTATTATTTCCTTACTTAAGTCTTTCTAGTCTGTGGGCTTCAGCCTTGAGAAGAGCACTTGGAGAGGTGTGAACTGTGTCCAGTTCAGATGTGCTGACTGGAAGAAAATGGACCCTGGTCTTGGAGGAAAGAGTTATGTCTCCACCTCCAGAGCTGCCCAGGGAGCTTGGTAGGAAAGGTTAACCCTGTCATTTCTCCTTGTGACATAGTCCTCAACTTTTAGAAACGGGGACTGTTTATGGGAAGACTCACTTACAGCATCTGGGCACCACCCAAATAACCTTTAAACTCTTTGACCTGTTTTATCCAAAACAGTTCAGAGAATTCTTCATGCTATTGTTTTTAACAACATAGTTTTTTTTTTTTTTAACAACATAGTTTTAAAGAAAGAGTAGTAGATATACTTTAAAAGCTGCTGTTTCCTTTTGTTTTAAATTTATATTTATTCATTTGAGAGAGATGAATTTGTTGTTCCACTTATTTATGCTTTCATTGGTTGATTCTTGTATGTGCCCTGACTGGGGATTGAACTGGCAACCTTGGCATATTGGGATGATGAGCTAACCACCTGAGCCACTCAACCTGGGTTAAAGCTGCTATTTCTTTTTAAGAGAGCATGAGAAACACTGATTTTCTTAGAAGAAAAAGACTTTTATGTTAGATTCTAATCAGAACAATTCCTTTCTATTTACTTGCATATTTATTTTATTGAACTCAGGAATAAATTTTATCCTCCTTTGGGACAAAAAAAAAAAAGAAAACCAGTTATTTTATTTAGATATATATACTCCATATGTTATTTGCAATATAATGTAAATAATATTATATAGCCCTGACTGGATTACTGGGTTGGTTAGAGCAGCAGTCCGATGCCCAAAGGTTGCCGGTTCAATCCCTGGTCAAGGCACATGCAAGAGCAGAACAATGTTCCTGCCTCTCTCTCCCTTCCCTTGTCTCTGAAATTAATCAATAAAAGATAGTTTTAAAATAATATCATAGGTAATAGTTTTGTAAAAATATTTTTTTAAGTGTAAATTAATTTACAACTTGGCATGAAAGGAGTTTTTCCCTTCAGTGGGAAAATGGCCTTCAGTACACAGCTGACGCAGTGCTCCTGGTAACTGGAGGGGA
This sequence comes from Rhynchonycteris naso, assembly GCA_037038555.1. Taxonomy (NCBI): domain Eukaryota; kingdom Metazoa; phylum Chordata; class Mammalia; order Chiroptera; family Emballonuridae; genus Rhynchonycteris; species Rhynchonycteris naso. Next base: position 17,999,610 of record CM073004.1, on the reverse strand, counting down.
TTTTCCAGGTCGCACTGGGTGACCAGGCAGCTTTTTTGCGTGTGTGATAAATATGAAATGGTGGAGCTGGGGGGGTGGGGATTTCATGGGCTAAAGATGTTTCATTCTGCTTTGATTGCCTTCTGAGAGTGCACCTGTTTTAAGAAAGATTTTTTCCCCCATTTTTTCCTTCTCTTTACAGATTATTCAGTGATGTGTTACTAACCACTTCTGAAAAGCCACAATTTAAGGTAAAGCAAATCATATGGTTTTTTGATTTGTGACATAAATAAGTTGACTTTGAAAGTTAACACTTTTTTAAAAAGAGAGGGTCTAATATTTATAATAAGGATTTGAAACAACCTAAATGTTCTAAAATTGGGGAATAATTTAATAATTCACAGCATGTCTAGTTGATAAAATATTTGTATCTAATAAAAGTAAAATTCACTAATACATGGCAGTAGCATGGAAGATTATTATCTGAGTTCTGGGGTAGGAAGGAAAGCAGAATAGAAATAGTGTGTAGTAAATACCTGTGTCTAGAAGGAGGACTGAAGGAAGTATCCTGGGAAGCAGTGTTGTGTGATATGGAAAGAGCAGGGGCTTTGGAACCGCAAAATACCAGGTCAATGTCTTTTTTAACAGACTCAAGAGAAGTTCTGACAACAATAGCTTCTTTGGAACTGAAGTAGGAAATGAAAATATTTAAATTCATCATTTTACTGAAGCACCTCAGAAAATGTATTAAGCCTTGTAAATAACTATGCTCTCCCCAACCCTTGATCATCTAGCCCAAGGATTATTATGAGACACCACTCTTCCCAAAGCCAGAGAGTCTACACAACATAGACAATATGATTTTAAAAGCCAACCTTAATTTCTTATGTATGCCTTTTCTGTCTGGAAAGCTACGCAAAAAACTGGTGACATTCGTATCAGCCTCCATGGAGGGGCACTAGGTGGAGACTTTTTACTGTGTTCGCATCCTTTTGTATCTTTTGACTTTTGAACCATATGGCTGTATTACCTACTCAAAACATTTTTAAGTTTATATTTTTTAGAGATTAATAAAGAGAAAAAGTTCAGTATGACCTAGGTGTCTGTTTTCCTGGCCTGAGCTCTCATAGTTTGAAAACCTAATAAGTTAGGAAATGAGAGGTTCAGAAGCATACCAGGCTATTAAGAGTACTTTTCAGCAGGAAACAGCTCAATCTAGTGAAATTCAGAAAGTAAATCTTTGCTCTGGCTGGATAGCTCAGTTGGTTAGAACATCATCCCAAAGCACAGAGGTTGCTCATTCGATCTCCTGTCAGGACACATACAGGAACAGATGGATGTTCCTCTCTCTCTCTCTCTCTCTCTCTCTCTCTCTCTCTCTCTCTCTCCCCCTTCCTTTCTTTAAAATCAATTTTAAAAATTATTTATAAAATAAAGTAAATCTTTGACAGAAAAATTTCTCTGAATTATAAAATATTATAATTACTTGAATTTATGTGTGTTCCCATAACCTTTATATATTTTGATTTTTCTTTTTTTGTGTGTGACAGAGAGAGAAAGACAGATAGGGACAAACAGAAAGGGAGAGAGGTGTGAGGAATCAGTTCTTCTTTGCGGCTCCTTAGTTGTTCATTGACTGTTTTTTCATATGTGCCTTGACTGGGGGTTACAGCAGAGCGAGTGATCCCTTGCTCAAGCCAGTGACCTTGGGATTTCGAACCTGTGTCCTCCGTGTCCCAGTCCGAAGCTCTATCCATTGCGTCACTGCATGGTCAGACTATATTGATTGATTTTAGAGAGAGGGAGAGGAAAGGGGAGAGAGAGAGAAACATTGATTTGTTGTTCCACTCATTTATGGATTCATTGGTTGGTTCTTAACCAACCCTGACTGGGGATCAAACCCTCAACCTTGATGTATCTTGAAGATGTTCTTAACCAGATGAGCTGTCTGGCCAGGAGAGTCTTTAATAAAAATGTTGTTTATTCAAAAATAAAAAAAAACATTTTTATCTTTAATCCTGATAAAAACAATGTGAAATTTATTCTCTTAACCAGTGTTAAGTGTACAGTTCAGTAGTGAGTATATTCACATTGTTGTGTTGAAAAGATCTCTAGAGCTCTTTTTGTCTGCAAGCTCAGCCTCTAGACCCATCACTAACAACTGCCCATTTCTCCATCCCCCAGCCTTGGCAAACACAGTTCTACTGTGAACTTTGAAAACTCTAGATATCTCATATAGTGAAACCATCAGTATTTGTTCTTTTGTGACTGACTTATTTCATTCAGTATAATGTCCTTAAGTTTTATCCATGTTATAGCATATGACAGGATTTTCTTCTTTAAGACTGAGTAATATTTCTTCATGTGCATATAATACCATAATTTTGTTAATCCACTTACATGTCTATGGACATCCCACCTCTTGAGAATTGTGAATAATGCTGCAGTGAATATGGGGTGTGCTTTGATCCTTCCTTCAGTCCTTTTGGGTATATACTTAGAAGTTGCCAGATCATATGCTAAGCCCATTCTTAGATTTTTTGAGGAACTTTCATGCTATTTTCTGTAGCAGCTGTGCCATTTCACATTCCCCTTATGGGGCACCAGGGTTCCAGTTTTTTCACATCCTTGCCAACACTTGTTATTTTCTGTTTTTTCAATAGTGACCATCCTGATGTATATGAGGTGATATCTCATTGTAGTTTTGATTTGCATTTCTCTAATGATTAGAGATGTTGATCATCTTTTCATATGCTTGTTGGCCGTCTGTATATCTTTGGAGAAATATATATTCTGGTCCTTTGCCCATTTATTTTCTCTGATTGCCCTATTGTGGTATAATCCATATTTTATGACAAGTCCATTTAAAAAATTTTTACTTATGTTTTGTTGAGTTTAAGGAGTTGTTTGTATATTTTGGATATTAAACCCTTATCAGATACATATTTTTCTCCCATTCCATAGGTTGACTTTTCATTCTATTAATTGTTTCCTTTGAAGTGTAGAAGTTTTAAGTTTGATGTGGTCTTATTTGTCTATTTTAGCTTTTGTTGCCTGTGCTTTTTGTGTCCTATTCAAGAGGTCATCGCCAAATGCAATATCATGAAGCTTTTCCCTTATAATTTCTTCAGTCCAACTCAGAGATAATTTTTGTCTGTGGTGTCAGGTTCATTCTTTTTCATGTAGATACCCAATTTTCCCAGCAGCATTTATTAAAGAAACTGTCCGTTTCCAATTGTGTGCTTTTGGCTTCCTTGTTCAAAGATTATTTGACCATATACATGTGGGTTTATTCCCAGGCTCTCTGTTCTGTTCCATTGGTATGTGTCTTTCTTCATGCAAATATCACACTGTTTTGATTACTGTAGCTTTGTAATATATTGTGAAGTCAGGAAGTGTGAGGCCTTCAGTTTTTATCTTCTTTTCAATATTGTTTTGATAATTTAGGGTCCCTTGAGAATTAGTTGAGATACTTGAAACCTGTATCATGTCTGTTTTTGTGTTCATTTTATATGTTTACAGATAAGAAATGCTAATAAACTGAGTCAGTTGGGGATACTAGAAGTGGCCAGGACAGGATTTAAATGAACAGCTTATAACTGATTTTATTCTGGAAGCCCTCCTCCTTGATAGCCACCTGCTCTTTCATTAAACCCAGGATTTGGGAGATTCTCCAGCCATTTTTCTCAGTAGATAATGTGCTTTCTCCTCTTTCAGATCCCGACAAAGTTAAAAGAGGCATTGAGAATTGCCAAAGAATGTATAGAAAAGAGACTAACCGAGGAACAGAAACAGGTGAATTGCTTGCAGCCCTCCTTACCCTTTGTTCTTTAGTGTCACCACCCTCTGCTGTGGAATTCACGGTGATTCGCTTTTGTTTTTAAGCATTTTGATTTTTTTAATTTATTTATTTTGTGACAGAGAGAGTCAGAGAGATGGACAGACTGGGAGGGAGAGGGATGAGAAGCATCAATTCTTCATTGTGGCACCTTAGTTGTTCATTGATTGCTTTCTCACATGTGCCTTGACCGTGGGCCTTCAGCAGACCGAGTGACCCCTTGCTGGAGCCAGTGACCTTGGGTCCAAGCTGATGAGCCTTGCTCAAACTAGATGGGCCCGCGTTCAAGCTGGCGACCTTGGGGTCTTGAACCTAGGTCCTCTGCATCCCAGTTCGAGGCTCTATCCACTGCACCACTGCTCGGTCAGGCACGGTGATTCACTTTTAACTCATTGTTCATTCCACAAACATTTCTCACATACTTGCTGGAGCCAAGCTCCAGGCTCAGTGTGTGAGACAGCCAAAATCTTCCCTGTCCTTCTCTTAAGGAGCCTGGACTTTTGGGGAAACAGACAGGTTCATAAAGGGTGGTCATTCTTTATGATCATGGCAGGCTGGGTCATGGTGGGCATGCATGGTCTGTGGTTGGAAGGTGTTGTGGTAAGGAGGCAGGAAGGAGGTAGGGGAAGTGAGAAAGGTCTTAACCCTCGGGCATACTGTTCTCCCAGACATTCAGACCTGACCTTGGAGGCACATAGGCTGAGCAGGGAAAGATTTTTTTATCCAAATAATTTGATTTGGTAAAACATGTTCAGTTTTCATTAGTGTGGGCTATGCTTACATTTGTGGTAAATTGTGCTCTCTTACAGATTCACCAGCATCGAAGGCTGACAAGAGCTCAGTCTCACCATGGATCTGAAGAAGAAAGAAAAAAGAGAAAGATCTTAGCTCGAAAGGTAAGCCTGCTTGCTGGCTCTCAGAATTCTTTCTGTGTGCAGAACAGTTCTGGGTTCCACGTGAAGAGAGTTCTGGGTCAGTGGTGCACATTTAGTAAAGGACAGTTTTTGTGCTATATCTCCCTGAAAGCTAAAACTATTTGCAGATGACTAGTTTGCAGCTTTTTAAAAGGAGCAACATAGTATCAGGAAAGAAACGGACCATGTGGTTTCCTGACTTGCTGGGCTGATTGTGGCCTACTGTATGTAACTGAGGGGAAGAGATTGGCCTCAGATAATAGTCAGCATGGGTGGTTTTATTTTCCCCTTTGGTTTTGGCTTATACCTCCTTCACTGTATTAAGTTATGAGGCCAAATACGACCTTGTGTGTGGATAGTTTAAGTGCGTGCCTAGAAAATGTTTTTATTCTCTCAGCTTCAGTGCATTTACTCTTTGCTCCCTCCCCTTTTTTTTAAGAAATCAAAACGATCTGCTATTGAAAATAGTGAAGAACATTCAGCAAAATATAACAACTCCAATAATTCAGGTAACTGGTTATAGGTTGTAGTAGAGCTCAGCATCCAAAGACCAGGACCTGAAGTCTGTAGTTGTTCAAGAGGTCTTGGGGTCTGGTAGCCAGAGGATGGTAACAGAGGTAGAAAACAAAAGAATTCTGTCCCCAATGAAGTATTACCACACTATTCATGGCTCACAGGACTTGAGTGCTAGAAGGGAGGTTATTGGGTAAGCCAGGCTCTTCACTAATGGCAGGACTTGATCAACCAGAGATGAGCATTATCCACGGAAGAGAAACCAACCCAACTTAAAATTCAAAGTGTCCTGTTTTTCAGTGGAGCCTGCATGAACAGAAAGGGCCTTAAATCCTATTTTCTGCTCTGGTCACCATGTGGTAGGAGATTATGCCCTCCTGTGTTAAGGAAAGGACTTGAAAGTGTGTGGGGATGGCAAAAAGCAATATTCCCAGAGGGCCAATGTGGTACAGAGAGTACCATCCTGGGTTGGCAGTCATTGCTACCACTCCTGGATGCTGCTCTCGCAGCCCTGCTGGCTTTGGGCCTTAATGTCCCCATCTTTGGAAATTAGGGGCAGATTGAATGCTTGCTTGAGATCTTCCAGTTCTTCTATCTTATGAATCTGTGAAGTAGAGAGTAGAGTTTCACATAGAGGAGGGGAGGGTTCATTCTAAGCCAGGTACCCTGGAAGTCCAAGGGAAGGGGAGGTTTCTTTAGGCTCAGGAACAGCTGCATATACTTTCAGGCAGGAGAAGAAACTAGCAGAGGGAAAAGCTGGAGGTGCCAAAGAGAAAGCCATCGGGTGAAGGGCCTGGAGGGCCTAGAGTTTGGCATCAAAAGGCCATCTGCCAGCCCAGTCATATGGGATCCTGAGGACTCCACGACAGCACTGTGCCCTCAGGGAATTTAGAAAAGCAAAGTCACAGTTGGTAGAAATGGGTAGATTATCTCCTGATCCCACTGGAATCACAAGTTTCATCTCCCCATTAGTATTCATGTTAGCAACTACCAAGTATGAAAACAGGATGGGTTGAGTTTTACCTTCGTTACCAGTAAAACGCCTTTATATTTTATAGGGACGTGAGAGAATATTTCAATTAGTAAAAAGGTATTCAACTGGAGGGCAGTGTGGTTGAATTAGGACATCTTTCCTTGTGCCCAGTCTCCATGCCATGTCAGTGTCCTGTGGGCAGTGGGTGAGGGTATGGTTGGAGGCTTCCCCAGAACAGCTAGTGGTTTATCAGGGGCATGACCATAGCCATCCCTGAGCGGTGGTTAACTCCTCGATAGGACCTCTATGTGGGGGAGAGGCTTATATGTAGGAACCTCTGTCTACTCATGGGCTACTTCCATGGTGAGCCAGCAGGATAGATTCTGGGCATTTCTGGAGATGCTGAGAACTTGGGAATATTTGAAATATAACAAAGTGACTAGGTCCAGAAAATGCATGCAATATATGGGAATATGTACACTGTTTTAATATAAATAAGGGTATTCATTGAATTTTAGGTAAGAAAAGGCCACAAACTGAATTGGCTGACCCTATCTCATTGTCTGTACCTGCAGATAAAATAAAACTTTTACACAGAGCATTGCTGGGTCTGTGCTGTGGGAACTCACTTCCTTTGGACTGCCCTGCACCTCTCTTTCCCCTGTACTGCTGTGGCACTGTTATTTGTCATTCATTACCCAGGGACAGGGATTGGGTCAGAAAGAGATACTGTAGATAACTGCATAAGCTGTTGAATTTGCAAAGTTGGTTCAAATAAGCTGTGGGGAGCAGCCTTAGGAAGGAAGTGTACCTGTCCTGGAGGGGAAGCCTGTGGTCATTAGCCCAGTCGTTGAATTCTCTGTCTCTCCTCAACTTCTACCACAGGGCCTCACTCCAAGCCAGTGGTGAGGCCCAGCTCGGGTCAAATTCCAGATGCCTTTTTAAACGGTCCCATAAAGGTTTCTGTTTTCTCTCAGCAGGATCTGGGGCCAGCTCACCTCTCACATCCCCGTCGTCGCCAACTCCACCCTCCACAGCAGGTTAGTGATGGAGGCCCAGGAGCCTGGCTCCTTCCTGCTCTCCACCAACAGGAGGAGGAGCGGGGCCTTCTCTTCTCACCTTGGCCCACCTTTCAGGGTTAGATGGTGCCAGCCTTCACCAGAGAGCCCATGGGAGGGCAAATTAGTAGTGTCATTTGGGAGAGCGGAGGGGCTGGCTTTACAGACTCAGGTTTCACAGGACTAAAAGAGTTGGTGTCAGGGTCACTAACCACTCTACCCCAGCTTGCTCTCCCTGCCGAAAAACCTCCTCAGGACTCCTCAGATCAGAGCCTGTCTAGGTGCACGCTCCACTGAGCACAGCAGTTGCACTACTGCCCAGGCCTCTGTCCTGCCTGGGCTCTCTCCTCAGGGAACCCAGCCATAATGTCTGTTTTGTCACAGAGTGAAACGGGTGAGATGCCTAGGTGTGGGAGTGAAATAACCCCGAGTTTCAGATTTTCTGATAATACTTTGTGCTCTGTTCTGCTCTGCAGTGCATTTAACCATCTGAATAATTTTCTGTGGCTAACCTTTGTTTCACCTTTGTGAATTAACTCAGATACTATGAGATTTGTTTGAAAAATGTAGAAAAATCTATCTTGAGGAAACATAAAAAGAATCTCTAATTCTGTGGTGTAGCTCTTAATGGTTTCTTTCCCTTTCGTTTTGAATTAATGTCTCTCTCCTAACCATTCTGTAAGCCCCATAAAAATACAGTGGAGTACCAGTATGCCCTTTGTTCTTAAATGAACCAGATGTTCTAGATGTCAGAGGAGCTGGTCTTGCCACTCAGAGCTTGTCGCAGTGCTTGGAAGTTGCTGCAGCTGTTTGAAGGAGAGTCATTGGCTAGAGTTGATAGATGAGTTGACAATATCATATGTTTTAAGGTTGAAGGCAGCATCTGGGAGCTACCAAGTACATCATTCCCTGACAGCTCTCAAATGTTTCTAACTGACCTTCCTAAAAAACAACAAGCAAATGTAAGGGGTCTAGTTTGAACAACTTATTTATGGCTGGTAGGTGTCTCTCTGTTCTGGCTGAGGGTTACTAGGGGTTGCTGCAGAACGTGCTGGGCCAGCACCTATTTTGAGTAGCAAAGAACCTGGCTCATGGGGATGTTATTTCCCTGTCTGACTTTATCAGCAGATTTTTTATAAGAAAGCCCCCAAATATTGATCAAGACAGAAAATAAACCTCTCTCTTTTGTAGAGGTGACCTATTTAGGCTGATCAGAAATCTCTAGAAATCTACTGCCTAGATGACATTGAACCATTTTCTAGTAGAAAGGATACTAATTTCACACCACTTAGACATATTAAAGAAATTGGAGAGAATTAATAGTGAGACCCCATAAACCCTCCTCTAATAAATGAGGTGTCTGTTTAGTAGTACAGAGTACTCACCTTGTGCATTAGATATTATCCTGGGAAGTTAACACCAGTTCTCATTTTCAAGTGCATTGGGGAATTCAGTCTATTTGGACTTTTTTTGAGGGGGAGAGTTAGCATTTTTACACGTGGGTACTGGTGAAAATATGAGCATTATTTCAGGGACTGCTAAGGTAGAAATCACCCTGAGCATAAGCAAATTCAACTAAGATCATTGAATCTAAAGTCTTCATATAGCACCAGGCGGTTAACTCTTTTGCAGACAGGCACAAAATTTCTGGTAGACTGGTCTGCAGACCAGAGGTTGAAAACCACTGCTCTAGTTTCCCTGTGATTTGAATGGGAGCTATTTTATACATAGCAGGCTTTTGTGAGATGAGATAACTTTTAGAATGAGAAGAGAAGGAAAAGAGGAATCTTATAATTAGAGTCAATGTTGGAAAAACTGAGGTGAGTGAGAGCAGTCGGGGGGTGAGGTATCACTGAATTTGATAACATCCATCTTCAAGGGAGAATATATGTGAACCCCCATGCACAATGCTTGTCAGAGATGAGACGGTCCCAGCAAATACTGGCTTCTTCATTCGTTTATCTCCTTTGATGTTTTGTTGATGGGATTAACTCAGCCCCCCAAAGACTCTACTCTGACCTCCGCTGGGCATTTATTGTAATGCACATCATAAAAATGATAACTAGCACTTGCCTATCAACCTACAATTTGAGTCCCTTTTATACGGGGCACACACAGTGAGTTTATTCATTTAGTTACTTGATGCATTTATTGAGAGCATGCAGTATGCCAGGCACTGTGCATGGCCCTCGTTTACAGAGGTGAACAGGCAAAGCCCGGCTGACATGGAGTCACATTTCTAGTGCTTGTGAGAACCACCAAAATGATAGGCACCATTCAAGAAAATGCTTTCTTTAGGGTCCAACCATGATAATTTTTTCTCCTAAGAGTTCTCCTTCTTAAGTCGAGAATCCCCCTTAGAAACTAATCCACCAAAAAGCAGTATCTCGAGCTTCTGTTCTGTGCAAGGTCTCAAGTGGTAGCCCTCGTGCTCCTGTACCATGGGCAGTGCTCGGTAAGTCCTTGTGGGTGGATCTGCTTGAACTTGCTCTGCCTTCAAGGCCTCTGCTGGGTGAGAGTAGACTCTCAGCCCAGGGTGGCAACTTCTGGCTCATCGGCCCTGGCTTAGGCAGGTCCCCCCCGACTGGATGCCAGTTTCTCATTGGGCTCATCTTTCTCGCTGTCTCTCTGCACACTTCCCATCTTGTTGCTGGAATCACGTTTACTCCAAATTCTCTCTTTACTTCTAGGCCAAGTTAATGTCTGTCTGGGAACTATATGAGGGTGTCTTTCAGCTTTATGGTGAAATACAGCTTTCTCAAAAAATGAAGGAAAATTCTTCATTTTCGAGGGCTAGTATTAAAAAAAAAATTCCCCACTAAAGGTGGCATCTGAAATGCAACTCAGTCTGGGAGCTCTTGGGAGTTACACCTTTGGGCCAGAGAAGCTAAGCTTCAGAGCTACCACTTGCTAGTTCTGGGACCTTGGACAAGGCACTAAGCCTCCCTGTGTTTTGGGCTTCCTATTTGTGAATGAAGATAATAACAGTGCCTGCCTGGCTGGGTTATTAAGAGGATCCAGAGAGTATGAGGTTAGAACAGTGCCAGCATGCAGCAAACCGGCAGCCCACTGAGTTACCTTGAATGAGTCACTTTCTGTGTCTGGGTTTTACTTACCTCCTCTGAAAAAGGCAAAAGGGTGGGAGTTAGAGGACACTGTCTCATCATTCCTTGTGATCAAGCATGCTCTGCATCTGCTGTGGACCCTGCCTTTGGCAGTTAGCTCAGCAGTAGGTCAGCTTAGGTCCCTTTATTTCCACAGCATTGTCTTTCTTCCTGAAAAGAGTCCATTTTAAGCACATTTATGGTAGTTGTGGATGGTCTTGAGCTCAGTTACTTTTAGGTTGGGGCAGAAGTGACAGACGTTTCTAAGTGAAGTGGTCTTACTCATGCGCACTGGAGCATTTGTGTAAGGTCTGGGCCTCTCCTGTTTTATTGTACCTCCCTGCCCTTGGGCCTTTTCTTGGGGTCCTTACCAAATTGATGGGAGAAATATTTCCCTAAGTCTGATGGTGGTTCCATCAGGTGTAGGATTCTCTAAAACTCTTTTTTTCAGTGAGAACATTTGTAGAACTTTGCTGCTAAAAGTAATGTTTCCTACCTCTAAAAGGTCACTCTTTCAAGAACCTTAAAATGCTTTGTCCTAACTTATTTTATGATAAATGTCACCAAATAGTGTTTACACTCTGAATTCATAGAGGTGAAGGGTTTAGAAGGTCCCAATCCAAACACACGCACACAAATATTGCCTCCCACCCTCCCTTTGGGAAAAGGCAGGCCTTGCTATTAAGCGTTTTTGTTTTTGTTTTTAAACAGGTTTGCAAAAGAGTGTTTAGGGAAAGCTATGTAAGCAGGAAGTCCTAGATTCTTTTTGTTTTTAATAATTAACACATTTTGAGCACTTATTTTGTGCTAGGCACTGTTCTAAGTGATATATAGTCATTTCTTCATTTGATCCTCATGAATATACCTTCCTGTGCAAGGAGAACGGATTCTTCCAGAGCTCCATTTACACATAAAGAAACTGAGGCTCCAGTGGGGTTAAAGGATTTTGACCAAAGTTACAAGTAGGGGATGCTAGAGCCAGGATTAGAGCGGTCCCATCTCTGCTCATTTTCCCCACCAGTGTTTACTGAGTGCACCGCACTGCCTGTGCTGGTGAGTGCTGTGCTGGGTCAGCGTGGGAAGAGCCTGAGGGCAGTCAGAAAGCCAGACCTGGTTTGTAGCTCCACTGCGCTCCAGCTGTGACCTTGGACAAGTGATTTCCAGTCTTTAAAGCTGTCTTCTAAAAGATCTCCTGGTCTTTACTAGGTAGATAATGTACATGGCAAGCCTTTATCAGTGCCAAAGAACTAGCAGGTATAAGCCATGAATGCTCTGCAAGAGAATTCTAGCCCTTCTTGCTTGCTGTTTATAATTGTAAGCAATAATTTTGAAGCGAGAGAGCTGACAGTTTCTAGAAAGCCCAGTCTGTAGGAATAACTGGAGAGAGAGTGAAGTTTCACATCTAGATAGGAGCTGGAGGAGGGAAGACAGAGTCTTCTGGGTACAGAGTGGCTGAGAACTTGAATACCAGGACAGAGAGTTAGAAATAAGTAACGCATACACAAAAAAAGATGAAGTTATTTAGAATGCCGGAATTTCCAGAATCCACATAGCCAAATCAGTCTGAAACCCACTTTAGGCTCAAAATCGATGTCTCTAGCCATAAGAGTTTTTATAGAAACTACACATGCACAAAGCAGTTGCCATCTTTGGGATGAACAGGTCTGAAGGGTGTTGTGTTGTTTCTGCTCTCCTGCCCTCTTAACAGCCCTCTCCATCCCCTTCCTGGCCCAAGTATGTGGGCTGCTCCCCAGAGCACTCAGCTGGTGTGGGCGGGCACCCAGCTAAACCATGTAACCTGCCCCGTGGGCCTCACTTCCTCTGGGCAGTGGGCTGATTGGTTCAGCATGGACTCTGGGACTCACTCACTGTCAGGGAAAGTGTTATCCTTCACATTTCATCGGGAATCTTGACAGGAAAGACGTTTGCCTCACTTTATTTATTTATTTATTTAATGATTCTATAGCCTCAAGTGAGCTAATGCCAGTCACTGTCCAGTTCAACCTCCAGCCCCAGCAGCCTTCATTCAGTGGAGGGGCCCACATGCTCCATTTAGACTATAGAAGACTTGGAAAAAAGTGATGCTTTCCCATTTTTCTCCCCTCTTGATAAACTGTCCTTATTTGATAATAGAACGAAGGACACTCCAGTACTCATTCTACTTTTCAAGTGACATCTTCAGAGGTCTTCTGAAGTGAGTGTTGTGCTTGTAAATAAGTAAAAATAGCACCTAACTGGCTCGGAAAAAAAGAAAAAAAGTCATGAGGAAGATAGTGACTCATTGGTTACCAGATTAGTATGTTTGCCATGTTATAAAAGGGTCACAATTATGTTAACAAACGAGTGTGTTTCATGCTTATGTATAGGTAGTAAGAATAATCAGCATGTGATTCAGACTAACATTTTACTGTCTCTTACTATGATTAAATGACACTATAATCTGAATAATGACTTGTGTCCTTTCTCTCTCTTTGCTGTTTTCAGTAGAGCATGCGCCATTTTGAACGTGAATTTTCGGTAAAGTAAGCTATACTGATTTCCCTCACTTTAAAGATGCTCTGTTTCTGAATGTGAAATGGGACCTAGCACATCTAGTCACTGAAGTGATGAACCAGTGGGAAAGCAGATTTCCTCATCTGAACATCTAAATGAAATACAGCATCTTTAAAAGCATCTGAGCGACTTCATTTACATTCATTTCATTTTCATCGTGACCTTCAGAGTCTTCATTTTCATTCTGATTTTAGTTTTAAAATACAGCTTTAAAACCTACAAATCACCTGCATGGCATTTTGGTCTATGTTAATTTGGTTCTCAGAGTCTTTGTTGCTGCAGAAACTTTGGTTCCTTGCTACTCTGATGAAGGGGAAAGGGTGTTGGGCAGTTGAGTTCTTGGTTATGGAGAGATAGTTCACTGGCTTTTATAACCAATGACAGGGAAAAAACAGTTATTTTTTTAAGCATTCTTAATTCTTGAGTTGAGATTTGAATGCAGCCTCCTCATCTGTCTGAAGCAAACAGTGAAGGCAGTTCCCAAGAGCTGGTGCTGCCTGCTTCTAGGGTCACTGCTCTCCATTCCCTTGAGGGTGGCCGGCAGGTCTAGTGTTGGTCTGGTGGTCCTCGGTCCTCCCCACCTCTATGTGTGAACCACCAAAGAACTCAGATTTACAGACATCTGTAGATTGCTAAATTGGCCCAGGAATGGGGACCCTGAGATGTCCTTCCCACGAGACTGGCGATGATGTTTCTGGCAGAGCACTCCTCCCTAGATCTAGCCTGTGCTCTTATTGCAACAGTTGGTGGTCTGTTTCAGGACCTTGGCTGGATTGCAAGGTTCCCATTTGGTTTGGTGGGTGGGATTCTTGGGAGGGTAGAGTAATTGGCTCTTGGGATTTTTGTCTAAGAAAAAATGAGATTAGAGGGATTAGGATTGACCAGGTTATAATTGTAGATAATCTGTTTTGGAGCATCCCTTCTCTGGGGTTGTTGTAGAACACTATTTTCAAAGCTGTGTGAATTCATTTAGTCATCAATTGAACACAGAAGCAGTCCGGATTTTGTCTGTCATGGATATGAGGGCTATCGGAAGCCTTTTGTTAGGAGGAGCTCATTCACACCTCAGGAATGGGGGAGCTCAGGAATTAGATAGTTGTTCTTAGGTTTGTGACAAGCCAAAGACCCAACTCTGAATTTGGCCCTTGTTACCATTCCATCTCTCCCCCTATTGTCACCAGTGTGTTGTAGCTGAAGCCCCAATGAACCTTTAAAAGAAGCTGATAGACTATGAAAAAAGCAAAAAAATAAAAAGTTGATGGGCCTATAGTCAGAGACTGTGAGTTCTGGAATCCGTGTTCTTGCTTCCTTCACTGTTGACCTTCTGACTCCTGGTCCTCTTCTCCCCTCCCAGAATGCTCTGAGCTGATGAGTTGAGTTCCCTTGTCCTAATCATACATATCAAAGCCCTGGTTTCGCAGGCCCAATGAAGAAAAGCGGATATCCAGCCCTCTGTGAAAAGACATCAGGGTGACCTTGTGACTTGCCTTAAGCCCTCAGCATCCCATTTGCTTTATAAACACATTACCGAGCCACACGTTGGATAGTGTATTTATTTATACTACCTACTTAGAGGGATTCACTGAAAGTGGTAACAATATCAGTCTTTACTTGGAAAATGAAGATCCATTTACAGAACACCACCTCTGACTCCCAAATGCTGTGGTAATGAATTTGCACTTTGAATTTTGTGCTCCTGGTAATGAGGCCAAAGTCAAAGGTTAGTTCCTTGTGAAGGCCAAGCAGTTTTGTCTGAGATGGCAGCCCATATCGAAGTTAGCCCCTAGGCCTATTTCTAGCCTCCCAGAATCTTGGACTGGAGGGGTTTCAGTCTCTGGATGGCCAGTTCCATGTCATGGGGACAGCAGTGGCCTGAGCCTGTCTTCTCATCTGTAACCCACGTGGTCTCTTCTGCCAGGCTCAAAGCACAAAGCTGGAAAGCAGGAACGCCAGTGCTCATCTGTACATGTTGGGCCCTGAATGTCAAGTCTAGATTCTGCTCTCCGTTTCTGGTCGTTGGATGGGATGGAGGGGCATTCGTGCCTGCTCAGCCCTCCAGGATCTGTGCTGCAGTTGTTCTAGGAGCCTTCAGAGGCAATCTCTTTTCCTCCTCAGATAGTTCACTGGTCACTGCCTGCAAACCCCCTTTGGAGGAATGCTTATGTCACACAGTCTGCTCTTCTCACCTCGGTGTTCATTTCAGGTTTATAGTCCTTTTTATCTTTGCAATCCTGTACATAAAGCCAGGAACATTTGTCTACACTCCACCTTGCCATAGAACATAATACAACTTCATTCATTAGCTGTTATTGTATAGAACCAATAGAAATTAAATTTTGCTCATTTGTCTGTTTAATGTTTATTTGTATTGCTATGTCATCATTTGAGAATTCCAAGATTGCAGAGTGTGAGTGTATCTGTGTGATTCTTTAATTTCAGCTGCCTTAGGTTTGGGTAAAGGTTTAAATAAAGGTAAGTGGTTTTGTGTGAAACACAGATTTTAACCATTGCCTGTCATGCACTGACCTGTTTTATTGGAGATCCTGACCCACTCATCCATATAAACTTGAGGGATGATTGGAATGTTTACCTGTTAACACTGCAGCTCAGGAGCAGTTTAGGGGGGAATCGCCTAGCAGAATGTCTCTCACCCTGGCCCAATAGCTCGGTTGGTTATAGCATCATCCTGAAGCTGAAAGGTTGCTAGTTCGATCCCCGGTCAGGGCACATACAGGAATAGCACAGTTTTTCAGTATGTTTCTCTCTTTTCCTCTCTCATTGAAATAAATAAATTTTTAAAAAAATGTCTCCCTTGTGCAGCCCTAAGAAGGGGTAGATGGTAAGGCTAGAAACAGATGGGTAGATTCACCAAGAGTACAAGGTTCACAGGAAATGAGGCAACTAACGCTGTGGCACAGACAGGTTCCTTAAGGCGGGGTCTTTTCTGTACTCAAGAGTTTATTTTTTCCTGGGAGAGACATTTATTCATTCATTCAGAACCATAATATTCAAGTGCCCAATGTTTGTGTGCCTGGAAGCTAAGGGAAGTTTCAGACACCTGTCCAGTTCTCCTTGCCCATGAATGGGTAGAGCTTGGCATTCCAGTCTGTCCTGTTGCATCAGCAAAGGTGTAGGTTAGTGCAGTTGCATTCGGTTCCTGTGTTGGGCCATCGTGGAAAAAGGGTACCAGAGGAAGATTCTGCCCTGAGAATGCCAGTGCTGGGGAGAGAGCCCTTTGCCCCCTACTTTGCATTCAGCACTTATTAGCTTTTTATATTTCATTAATGCATTCTAATAGGAAATGATTTATTCAAGACAGATGCCCCCGGGGAGCCTGTAATCCAGCAGGTACTGGTCTCTTGCCAAGAATACTGAGTGGTTTGTCATTTTATATTAAATCACATCCTTTAAATATTGTGTGTGTTGGAGCATCTAAAGAACTGTTCATCCCTTATTATTCATTGATATCCAGGTAGCCCAACTCAGCATACAAATGTATCTTGAATTGCTAGCTCAGGAGTAGGTAGAGCTGCCCGAGACCTGGCTCAAGTAGCTAGCTGATGATGGAACTTTTCTTTGAAGCTATTACTAAAATTTGGAACTGGAGTTAGAGCCTCATCTATGCCTAGAGAATTGTCACTATGTGTAGTCTCATGTAATCAGTGATTTTTGTTCAGTCTTTTCTCATGTGACTTATTTGGGAGAAGTGGCAGTTTTTAATTTAAATTCCTCTAGCTTTCTTGTTCAGTATTTTAAAAATCACACCGTACTGGGCATCTTGGTCCCTCTGAGGGAAAACTAAAGCCATTCTGCCCAGGACTATCAGTAGCTTGTGTGCAGGCTGTTCGGAGGTGATGTTGACTGTCCCCTTTTTTCTCCACAGGGATTTCCACATTACCTCCACCTCCTCCACCTCCACCACTGCCACCAGCAGCTCCCTTGCCTCCTTCCAGCACAGAGATGCCCACACAGCTCCAGCCTCAGGCCATGAATGGCTTGAGCCGAGGGGCCTTACTCAGCTCCATCCAGAATTTCCAAAAGGGAGCTTTGAGGAAAGCCGAAACCTGTGATCACAGTGCACCTAAGATCTGCTAAAGCTTCGTGTTTACACTTGGAGGGAAAAGTTTTGTTTTTTTCTGCCCACCTCCAACCACTAAAGTATCCTCTTCCTGGATGAATAATTGCTGAGCCGGAAAAGCCACATATCGTTTAGCAGATGCTCATGTAAGGGACTTTTCAAGAGGGAAATATTCTTCATGTAGATTAAAATCAGGCTGGCGTTGCTGCCTTAAATATTTTGCTCCTTTATTACCATTTTAAAGGAGTTGTTCATCCCCAAATTGGTATCTTTTGGGGGCAGCAGCGTATCAGAATCATTATTTCTACCAACTGAAGGAAAACTGACAAAAAACAAGGATAACCTTCAGTCACAGCAGTGAATGGCCTTTGGGCTGCAATCCTTTCTGTGCCGTCAGATGGCTCCTAGAAATGTTTCTCTCATAGTTTATTTCTCTAAAGCATTTTCTGGTTATTTCTTAGATCTTAACTTCCATTGTTGCTACCTTAATTTCATTTTAGACAGTAACACTATAGCCCAAAACATAGTTATATTGCTGAGTCAGAGAAGCAACCCGGTTCTTCTTCGTTCTTTGTTTTCCCCTCAAATAGAATGGGGAAAATTTGTAACATTTTCTAATAGGAATACTGTTATGGTTATAGAACTCTGGGCTATAGGAAGCAACTACTCTAAACTCATAGTTCCTTATAGTTAAGGTGTATTGAACAGAAAAAAAATGTTAACATCAGAAAATACTCTTGCCAATAAGAGGAACTTCTTACTCCTCAGCAATTAAGTTTGTGGTTTGTGGGGAATTGTTACAATACAAGGGAATTTGGCTTTGATAGAATTCTGATTTTTGAAAGATTTATTCAAATTCATCTTTAAATGTTACTCATTTATTAGAAATATTCTTTATCCTATGATTTGCTTAAATCCTTAAATAAACTGCACTTTAAAGGATTATAAGTAATCCATTTAAAAATTTAAACACACACATCAGTGTTGGTTACTATGCAGAGAATGTCATTGTCTATAGTTTGATGTAATCTGTGATAAATATGTTCAGCTGTATTTTTTATTAAAATAAACCATGTCAAGAAAATAGGTTGTCCGTAGCTTGGCTAAATATTTTAAATGGGAACTATTTATAGTACTGTTTGTAAATAAAGACCAGATCCACAAAGTATTTCTAAAGGTTGCTTCCCAACTATCCTATTTTTTTGTTGTTGTTCTATTTTCCTTCTCGATAAAAGCTAACAATCCTGTCTCGCTGTTTTAAATTGAGCATCCTTGTAGCTTCTGTAACTAATTTAAACCTGTCTCTCCCATCTGAACTTCTGAAGAGGGCATTGCATGGCAGGTGGTCTGCTTTTTGGCAATGGAGAAACACCCGACATGAATTTTGCTTTAATTTTAAAAGGAACTGCTTTAGAATTAGGCATTTGAAGAGTCTGTGGACAAGTTCCTGTTGTAAGTTGTAGGCCAGTGGTTGTCAATCTTTTTATACTTGGGACCAATGTAAATTGGAGAATTATTTCAGGGACCGCTAAGGCAGAAATCACCCTGAGTATAAGCAAATTCAACTAAGATCATTGAGTCTATGGTCTTCATACAATCTCAGGGTGGTTAACTCTTGCAGACCAGCATGAAGTTTCTGGTGGACTGGTGGTTAAAACACTGGTCTAGATTAATGATTAGTTCTTGACACTAATTTCTTAGCAGAATTTTAATACTTCCATCCCACATTTATTTTCAAGAACATAAAAATACAATTAGAGTTAGGAATTGCTTTATTCCTTATCAAAACAGTGAAACAGTAAATGTAGGCTATATGCTTTTATTTTTACATACAGGTTGTCTTTTTTGGGTATGTCTTTCATCAGGACTCTGCCACATTTATACCTTGTCCTTCCAGTGGGAGAGTAAAATTTTACATTAGTCTTACTCAAATAAATGGCAACTGTAACACAAAAAATAGGCATGGAGTCTAGGGCAGTAAGAATGGAGTTTTTCCACATACAAGCACATTTAACATCTTCCCGGTACAAAAACATTTATGAATCATAAGGTCTTACAGTTCAAGCCAGGTAGTGTCAGCAAGTATTTTAAATAAATCCCAATGACTTGATATTTAAGTACAAACTAGATATTCAATGTTTTCTTTATTGCAAATATGATGTCTTTAACCTGAGGTACAGAATTGTCTTCTAGAATCTTTGCATAAGGCATAGGGACATCAGCACCAGTGACACGAACTGCAGGAGCATCCAGGTAATTGAAGGCAGGACCTAGGAGAGACGGAGGAGTGACTTAGAGAAAGGCAAGAAAAGCCAGCAAGCACCAACACCTTGGCTCAAAGATGAAAATCTAAAGTAATGCTAATTACTGGGGATTGTTTCTAGTTTTGCTTTTTAAAACATTTACCCAAAGAAAGCAATGCCAAGCTGACAAGTTGGAGGTCCAAGTCATTGGTCCTCTCCTAGTATTTAATCTCCTTATTTCTCTGAAATACCTTCCATGATCCTGGCACAGATTTCAGCTCCTACTCCAAACTGTGGCCAGCCTCCTTCCACAGTTATGAGGTGATTGGTCTTCGTGACACTGGCTTCTATGGTTTCAATGTCCATTGGTCTGATGGTTCGCAAATTTATCACCTAAAAGGTAATGTAATAGATCAACTTTATAGAGCCATTGTACTGTAAATATAGTCTTATCCTCTTAATACCACTGTTTATTGGTTTCCTATTAATCCTTGGGTCTAGGAAAGTCTAATGTGTCTACTCAAACAAGATGTTAAAGGGGAAATTTCTTTTTTTAGTGAGAGACAGGCAGGAAGGAAGAGAGATGAGAAGCATCAACTTGTAGTTGCATCACTTTAGTTGTTCATCGATTGCTTCTCATATGTACCTTGACCGGGGGACTCCAGCTAAGCTAGTGACATACTGCTTAAGCCAGCAACCATGGCATCATAAACCCACACTCAATCTGGTCAGCCTGCACTCAAGCCGCATGAGCTAGTGCTCAAGCTGGTGACCTTGGGGTTTTGAACCTGGTTCTTCAGCATCCCAGGTTGATGCTCTATCCACTGCACCACTACCAGTCAGGCAAGAGGGGAAATTTAGTTAAAACAAAAATCTTTATCTCTACTATAAATAGCTCTTGTCACTTATCCTACTTTGGCTTTCACTTGCTTCTCATCAAAATAATATTTGACTGTTTATTGTGTACTAGGTGCTACACTAAGTGTAATTCTCACAACGAGCCTGATGGGACAGAAAACATACTATCTCTGCTCTCTGTAGCCAGCTCTTCTGTGGTCTTTCTAAGAGCCTGTCATGCAAGTCTTTCAAAATTTAGAGTACATACCTTGTCCAAGTCTAACAAGTGGTAGGTCCAGGATATAAAAGGGTTAGACTCACTGACTTCTAAGTTTCCCCTTCTCCCAACCTCCAGCTCTAAGGTTGGTTCTTAACTTGAGAAAGCAGGAACTATATGAAAAGATCCAGAACCCAGGTGGAAAAACTATGCATGTGAAAATCAAGCAGGTTCTGTTTTAAGCAGAGTGGAACTCAAACTCCTATTTCTGGGTCTTAAATTTAAAAAGAAGCTTTCTGATTCTTTAAGAACAAGTGAATGTCCACTCACCTCACATTCAATTCCCTCTTTAGACAGCACTGTCGCAGCCTCTAAGCAGTGGCCGACAGGTCTTGAATGGGCAACTACGGTTACATGTGTTCCTGAAACAAAGTGGTCACAGATCAAGCTGAAACTAAGTTCATCTGTAAAACCTTTAACTCAGCTTCATTCTAGTGATATGAAGAATGTGGCCACCTTCATAGAAATGAAATACAAATCTACTGGGGTAAGATTTAGAAAAGCGCAAGTGTATGAGAAATTAGGGCATGACACATTCTTAACCTGAACTCATCCTAAAATTCCCTAGTCAAAGTCAAGGGCAATACAGTCTAGACCAGGGGTAGTCAACCTTTTTATACCTACAGCCCACTTTTGTATCTCTATTAGTAGTAAAATTTTCTAACTGCCCACCAGTTCCACAGTAATGGTGATTTATAAAGTAGGGAAGTAACTTTACTTTATAAAATTTATAAAGCAGAGTTACAGCAAGTTAAAGCATATAATAATAATTACTTACCAAGTATTTTATGTCAGATTTTCCTAAGTTTGGCAGAATAAATCTTTATAATACAACTTACTATAGTTAAATCTATCTTTTTATTTATACTTTGGTTGCCCCGCTACTGCCCACCATGGAAGCTGGAACGCCCACTAGTGGGTGGTAGGGACCAGGTTGACTACCACTGGTCTAGACCGAATGTGAATAACACAAATAGGGGGATGGATTACAAATAATGTTTAAATGTACACTAAATTCTCTTACCTTGCCTCTCTATTTTGGCTTTTCCAATAGGAATCAGAAAATCTTTTGACTGAGCTTCCTGAGGCAATTCAAAAGGAACTCCATACATTAATTCATTTTCTAGCATCACCACTGCAAAATACAAATATTTAAACAAGAGTGACTACATGACTAAAAATGTACACACTATCTTTTTCTTTTTTTTTTGAGTGTATGTTTATTAAAGCTGGGGACAGTGAAACAAGGAAGGGCTTAGGCTTGAAGAAGTGACAGGAGAGCATATGCTGGGCTGCTTCGGCTCACTGAGAAGTCATACAAAAGGAGGCCTTGGAGACAGGTTCAGGGGTTAGCCCAGGATGAGCGGCTGCTGCCCACCGCTCCCCAGTTGCAAGTCTTGAGGGGACCCTGAGAGTTTAGGAGATGCATGAGAGGGAAGAAAGGTGTGAGCATGCTCCTTAAAGGGAGAGTGCCACAACCATTCATTTTATGAAAAGTTTTATTGTGTTGAACTTGTGTCTGGTACCCTTAAGGATGGTTTAGGTACTGACATTTATAGTCTGGTCAATCCTAATTTTATCTATTTGAGGTTAAAGCAGTGTTGTAGGTATGCAGTAAATGTCTCCCTTATGTAACAACATTTTTACTATCTTTACCCTATCTGTAAATCATTAACATTTTATATGATATGTCTGAAGCCTTCCATGCAAGTATTTCATTTAGTTCTTTAATGTTCCAAGGAGACCCAATGGTTACTCTGCTGACCTGGATTGTTATCCCGAATGGCTGATTTAATAAGTCCTTTTGCATCCTCTGAATTCCAGGGGCTGACCACCTTTAAGCCTGGGCAGTGCCCATACCAGGCAGCAAAGCACTGTGAGTGTTGGGCAGCTACACCAGCTGAGGCTCCATTGGGCCCCCTGAAGACTATGGGCACAGGCTGAAGGCCTGCCGACATGTAGTAGGTCTTGGCAGCTGAATTTATAACCTGGTCAATGGCTTGCATAGAGAAATTGAAGGTCATAAATTCACAAATGGGGCGCAACCCCGCCTGTCAAATCAAAAACGTAGATGTTAAAAACAGCAAAGAAGAGGAGCAAATAACCACTCTGCTCCTCCAACATTCAAATATGTTACAAAAGGTCATGTTAAAATCTCTTTGGATGAGATTCATAAAGATTCATACCATAGCTGCACCTACAGCAATTCCAGCAAAGCCCATCTATAAAATAAAACAGAAACATGTGAAAACGCATAAAAATTAAAACAGTGTATACTTTAACACATGCCCCTCAAAAGTCTGTTGCCTGATGGAAGGCCTACCTCAGATATAGGTGTGTCTATGATCCTCTTATCTCCATATTTCTTCCACAGGCCTCGGCTAACCTAAAATTAAGTGTCGACTCCATTACTTTTAAGTGTATCTGGGGGCAGATAGTCACTTCCCTTTTGTATAGTTTTCCTATATCTTGTTTACCTTGTAAGCCCCATCATACTGGGCAACTTCTTCACCAAGCAGAAATACCTTCTCGTCTCTTTCCAGCTCCTCATCCATACCTTGATTTATAGCCTCACGAACTGTTACCTATCACAGGTATGGGAAAAAAGTCAATAAGCTACAGGATTATTTAGGATACTGTTGAGATTTTCCCCCTTTACAATTACCTAGGCTGCCCAACAGCATAGCATATAATATAAAAATGGTCTCTAGAACATGCTTCTCTTTAAAAAGGTCAAAAGAATTCTAAAAGTAGCATTTCTATCACACATAGCTAGTCTTTGATTGCATGTATTAATGAGAAGTTTACTAAACATTCTGCTTGATGTGTACCTACAGTTAAGAGATCTGCTTGCTGGCCACACCAGTTCATAGGAGAAACTTCATAACCAGAAAGCTTTACTTCTGGGTTGTTTTACTTCCACACTTAACAAAACTGTTAGGGAAGCCTAAATAATTCTGTATGATGCACACTCATTAGGTGCCAGGCACTGCCAAACACTTTGCCTTCAGAATTTAGGAGTTATTTTCCTATATCGATTGGTAGAATCCTCTAGTAAATAAAAGGGAAGCCGGCCTCAAAAAGTTGAACACAGAATTACTACACGACGCAACAATTCCCCTTCTAAATATATCCCCCAAAGAACTGAAAGCCGACTCAGATTCTTGGACACCAAAGTTCATAGCAACATTATTTTGAATCAAAAAGGTGGAAATAACCCAAATGTCCATCAACATCTGCTTAAACAAAATGTGGTGCATATATATATGTACATATGCAATGAAATATTATCCAGCCTTAAAAAGAATGTAATTCTGACGCATGCTACAACATGAATTAATCTTGAAAACGTGCTAAGTGAAATAAGCCAGATATAAAAGGACACTTATGGGGTATACACAGAAAAGGTACAGGAAGTGCAGTAGAGGTCCCTGGCTAAGGGGAAAGGGGCGTTAGTGTTTAGCGGACACTACACAGGTTCTGCTTGAGATGGTCAAGTTCAGGAGATGGACAGTGATGACGGCTGCACAACACGACTTCGTGGCGCTGAATACTCATTTAAAATGGTTAATTTTGTTATGTATATTTTACCACAATAAAAAACAAAGGGGTGGTGGTCGGGAAAAAGCATCAAGTACAGTTTCCTCAGATTCCAACAAGCCTGCAGAGGCTAACAGGCTGGTGACTGTCGCCAGGCCGCGGAGGCAGCGCACGTCCCAGGCGGGATGTCCGACTCCATGGATCCCAGGCCGGGGTCGGCCTCTCTCCCGTAGGCAACCACCCGCCACCGCGCAGGCGCGACGCCGGCTCCACCTGGAACGACCGGCCCCCTCCCTGAGGGCTAGTGGCCAGGCCAGTTACCTGCAGCGCCACCGGCGCCGACTGGTGGAAGTGCCTCCTCAGCAGCCCGGACACCTGGAGGGGACAGAAAAAGGACGCTCAGAGGGTACGCAGGGTGGGCAGGAATCGCTCAGGGTCACTGGCCCCGCGCGCCGCTGCCTACCTGCTCAAGGGGTCTACGCATCAGCCCAGACACCACCGCCATCTTAGCCGTGTCCTCTAGCCGCCGCCGAATGACAGCACAGCGGGGCTGTAGACGCAGAGGGGCCCGCCTCCCGGCCGGCGCGGACCAATAACAAGGCGCGGCGTCTGCGTGCACCCCCCCCCCCAATGTGTCTGCTACTTGGTCGGGAGTTTACTCTGATCAACTTTACTTTTGCTATTTTGGGGAGCCGATGGCTACTGGTACGCGGGGTGCCGGTCGAGGACATGTTTTTGGGTGGTGTTGCTTGAAGCTCGGAGACCAAAGTCAGACTGAGGGCATAACTCGAGGCTGGAGGGACTTGAAGACCGAGGTCCGCCTTCTGGGCCCTGAAATCTTTTGGGCACCAAGTAGCGCTTGCACACGGTCTAATGACAGGGAGCTTAGCAACTAACAGTCTTGGGCAGCAGTGTCTTTTGGTTCCTTAGATTGTGAGCAAGGGCTTTCATTGACGCTCGAAGCGCCCACTGTGTGCTGTGGTAAGTGCTTTATAACTCATTTAATTCTTACAGAAACCCTCTTAGGTAATGTGTTGTTAAGATGTCCATCCATTTCACAGAGGAGTAAACTGAAACAGAGATGGGTTAAATGAGCTAGGATTTGAATTTAGGACAGTCTGAGTGTAAAGAAAAGGCTTTTTATCACTGCTTCCAAAAACTGAAGTTGGGGTCCTGCCTGTGAGGAGTTTTACAACAACCTACTTTTAAAGAGGGCCTTATAGGACCAGACCCTTGGCTAGAGTAGCCTCTGGAAACCTCTTCTCATTTGCGTCACTTTGACCCATGGGAGTCAAGTGGGACTATTGGGGACTCCCTTAGTCCCTGCTCCCACCCAAGACATTTCAAACAAAAAACCTTACTGTGTGCTCTGTCCCCAGATAACTCTGATGGTTAGAACATCCTCCCGAAGCCAAAGTGTCTGGTTGCTGAGTGAGAATGAAAGGTGGGGCGAAGGCAGAAGCAGCAGAGAGAGAGAGAGCTGGATAGGGGCACATTGGGGATGAAGAGTAGGGGGCAGGTTTGAGATATATTTGCAACCAGAATAAATAGAATTGCTGTGAGTGAAGAGTTGAAGTTTTGAGAGAGAGAGAGAGAGAGAGAGTGTGTGTGTGTGTGTGTGTGTATTTGGTCGTTTGGAAAGATGAGGAAGGAAGGGGGAAACCTGGAAGCAGGTAGGAAGAGTCCATGTTGAACCCGGTGAATTGATTGATTGATTTTAGAGAGAGGAGAGAAAAACATCCGTTTGTTGTTCCACTTACGCATTCATTGGTTGATACCTTTATGTGCCCTGACCAAGGATGGAACTCACAACCTTGGCCTATCAAAACCATGCTCTAACCAACTGATCTGCCCAGACAGGGCAAACCAGCTGAATTTAGATGACTAGGTTATACCCTAGTTGGATATAGGAGCCCAGAGGTAGAAGCTAGGCTAGAGATACAAATTTGGGGGCAGCTTCATAGAGAGGCCCTTTAATCTCTGGGAATTTGCTTCATCATTTGTAAAATGGAGAGATGTGCTCTAAAGGTATGGAGCCAAGACCTTCCACGACCCTTCCAGTCCTCGGTAGGAACTACCAGCACTTCCAGGACAGCCACAGTATTCCTGAGAAATCCCTGAATTTGAGACATTAGCCCTCAGGGATTTCTGAGACCTGCTTGGAATGAAAATGCGATGGCTTTCACACCTTCCAGCACTGAAAGATTTTAGCACTGTAGTTAGAATTACAAAGCAAGGGTGAAGGAAATGTGATTCAAAGAGAAGGCAGAATTTGGACTGTGGTCTAGACAAAGGACTACAGTCTTGGACCATATTTCCATAGAAATCTAAAAAAGCCAGTAACACTAAGTCTCCAGCTAGTCTGGCCAGCCAAGTCAGGAAGGCAGTGCAACTCCTCAAGACTTAGTTGGCCAAAGCTGAGAATTTTTTTTTCAAGATAACGACTGGACGTTTCAGAAGCATTAGGTATATTCATTGGTACATTTGCTTTTGTTTGAAACTCTATAAATGGCCAGTTTGGAAAAGCTAGGCACAATTTTCTGGAATTTTTGTTTGTTTGTGTTTACAATTTTCTGTTTAAAAGGCAAAAAGATGAAAGTGCTGAATTTTAAATCCATAATCTTCACCAAACCAGTCTATATTCATATGCTGTAGGTTTTACAGAAAGGAATTGGAAAATGTAAATTGGCCAACTAAGCCACTTATCTCTCAGAATTAAATCTTTCCAAAGTTATAGGAACCTTTGTTGTCAAGTCACTTTAGATTTTTCAGAATGTTCTTTATCCAAAAATTTCAATCTCTTTGGGCTTGATCAATTTTGTGTGTGTGTGTGCGTGTGTGTGTGTGTGTGTGTGTGTGTGTGATTATAAGCAATGTTTATTAAAGAGGGCTTTTTGTCCCGTACACTCCTCAACTTTTTAGATGTAACTTAAACACAGTAAAACGCACATTTCCACCACCCCAGAAAGTTCCCTCATGTTTCCTCCCAGTCATTCCTTATGCATCACTCACTGCACAGGTGGCCACAAATGGACTTCTCTCATCATGCTTTACTTTGCCTGTTTTAGAACTTAAAGGGATCCATAGGAAGTGTGCCCTTTTGTTTCTGTCTTCTTTAGCTCAGCAAAAGGTTTTTGAGATTCATCATATTTTTTAGTGTATTAATAGTTTATTCCTTTTTTATTTTTATTTTCTTTGAAGTGAGAAGTGGGGAGGCAGAGAGAAAGACTCCCACATGCACCTGACCAGGATCCACCCAGCAAGCCCACTAGGGGACAATGTTCAGCCCCTCTGGGACGTTTCTCTCTTGCAACTGGAGCCATTCTAGCGCCTGAAGCGGAGGCCACAGAGCCATCCTCAGTGCCCGGCCAACTTTGCTTCAACGGAACCTCGGCTGCGGGAGGGGAAGAGAGAGAGAGAAAGAAGAGGGGGAAAGGTGGAGAAGCAGGTGGGTGCTTCTCCTGTGTGCCCTGGCTGGGAACCAAACCCGAGACTTCCACACTCTGGGTCGATGCTCTACTACTGAGCCAACCGGCCAGGGCAGTAGTTTATTCCTTTTTAAATAAATTTTATTTATTGACTTTACAGAGGGTGGGAGGAGCGAGCAGTATTAACTTACAGTTGCCTCACTTTAGTTGTTCATTGTTTGCTTGTTGTATGTGCCTTGACTGGGCAAGCCCAGTGTTTCGAACCATTGATGTCAGTATTCCTGGTTGACAGTTTATCCACTGTGCCATTGCAGGCCAGGCACTCCTCTTTTTCTTATAATTTCATTTGAAAGACTTTAAGACTCAAAAAAAAGTTGTTAAAAAAGTAGAGTTCACCCAGTTTTGCCCAATGATAATATATAACCATAGTACATTATCAAAACTCCCAAATTGACATTTGTGCAATACTATTAACTCAAGTAGAGATAGACTTTATTCAGCTTTTACTAATTTTATATGCATTCTTTTGTCTGCATGTATAGTATTATAGAATTTTACCACACAGATTCAAATAACCACCACCACAGTCAGAATAGAGAATTGTTTCATCACCACAAAGAAGCTGCCTTATATTACCTCATAGTCACACCCCCTGCCCTTGACTCCTGGCAACCACTGATTTGTTCTTAAGCACTATAATTTATTTCAAGAATTTTTTTTTTTTTTTTTTACAGGGGCAGAGAGAGAGAGAGAGTCAGAGACAGGAATAGATAGGGACAGACAGATAGGAACGGAGAGGTGAGAAGCACCAATCATTAGTTTGTCATTGCCGTCGCAACACCTTAGTCGTTCATTGATTACTTTCTCACATGTGCCTTGACCGCGGGCCTTCAGCAGACCGAGCAACCCCTTACTGGAGCCAGCGACCTTGGGTCCAAACTGACGAGTTTTTTGCTCAAGCCAGATGGGCCCACGCTCGAGCTGGCAAGCTCGGGGTCTCGAACCTGGGTCTTCCACATCCCAGTCCGACACTCTATCCACTGCACCACTGCCTGGTCAGGCAAGAATGTTTTATACATGGGATCATACTACATGTAACCCTTTGAGGTTGGCAAGTATCAGTCAGCCTAATGTCCTTGAGATCTATTCAAGTTTTATGTATCAACATTTCATTCCTTTATTGAGTTATGTGATAGTTGTCAATTTATCTATTCATCCACTGAAGAACCTTTGGATTGTATAAAGTTTTAGCTATTACCAATAAAGCTGCTGTGAACATTGGTTTAAGGTTTTTGTTTGAACATAAATTTTTATTTCTTCACATAAGTACCCAGTGTTACAATTGTATAGTAAGTGTATGTTTAACCTTTTTTTTCTTTTGAAAATTCAGTGAGGGAAGGGGAGGCAGAGACAGATTCCTGAATGCATCCTAACTGGGATCCACCCAGCAAGTCCACTAGGGGGCAATGCTCCGCCTGTCTGGGATATTTAACTTTTAAGAAATTGCCAGACCACCTGATCAGGCAGTGGTGCAGTGGATTAGGGTGTCAGCCTGGGATGTTGAGGACCCAGGTTTGAAACCCTGAGGTCACCAGCTTGAGCGTGGGCTCATCTGGCTTGAATGCAGGCTCACCAGCTTGAGGACAGAGTTGCTGGCTTGAGCGTGGGATCATTGACATGATCCCATGGTCACTGGCTTGAGCCCAAAGGCCACTGGCTTGAAGTCCAAGGTCACTGGTTTGAGCAAAGATTTACTGGCTCGGCTTGAGCCCCCTGGTCAAGGCACATATGAGAAGCTATCAATGAACAACTAAAATGTTGCCACTACAAGTTGATGCTTCTCTCTTCTTTCTGTCTCTCTGTCTGTCTCTCTCTGAAAAAACAAAACAAAATTGCCAGACCTTTTCTAGAGTGGCCATACCATTTTACATTACCTCTAGCAATGTGTGAAACACCTATTTGCCCTGTAACTTTGCTAGCACCTAATAATAGTTTTATTTTAGCCATTCTAAAAAATGTATAGTGGTATCCCTCATGTGTTTAATTTGCATTTCTGTAATGGTTAATGATATTGAACATCCTTTCATGTGCTTACTTGTTATCCATATTTGGTGAAGTGTCTGTTCAAGTGTTTTGCTAACAGTCTAATTAGATTTACCACTTTAACCATTTTAAATATATAGCTTGGTCTCATGAAATGCATTCACATTGTTGTGCAACCACCACCACCATCCATTTTCAAAACTTACTAATTTTCCTAAAAGGAAACTATATCCCACCCACTTAAAAGCAAAATGTCTGTTATAATATTTGCATATTTCTTTCCAATCTATTCATATGCACTTATGTTTCTATTTCATTTTTAAAAAAATTTTTTTTCTTTTATTGATTTTAATGAGGTGACATTAATAAATCAGGGTACATATGTTCAAAGAAAACATATCCAGGTTATCTTATCATTCAATTATGCTGCATACCCATCACCCAAAGTTAAATTGTCCTCTGTCACCTTCTATCTGGTTTTCTTTGTGCCCCTCCCCTCCCCCCTCTCCCACACTCTTCTCCCTCCCCCCACCCCGTAACCACCACACTCTTGTCCATGTCTCATAGTCTCACTTTTATGACCCACCTATGTATGAAATCATGCTGTTCTCAGTTTTCTTCTGTTTTACTTATTTCACTCCGTATAATGTTATCAAGGTCCATCCATTTTGTTGTAAATGATCCGATGTCATCATTTCCTATGGCTGAGTACTATTCCATAGTATATATGTACCAAAGCTTTTTAATCCACTCGTCCTCTGATGGACACTTGGGCTGTTTCCAGATCTTCGCTATTGTGAACAATGCTGCCATGAACATGGGGGCGCATTTCTTCTTTTTGAACAGTGCTATGGTGTTCTTAGGGTATATTCCTAAAAGTGGGATAGCTAGGTCAAAAGGTAGTTCGATTTTTAATTTTTTGAAAAATCTCCATACTGTTTTCCACAGTGGCTGCACCAGTCTGCATTCCCACCAGCAATGCAGGAGGGTTCCCTTTTCTCCACATCCTCACCAGCACTTGTTCTATGTTGTTTTGCTGATGAGCGCCATTCTGAGTGGTGTGAGGTGATATCTCATTGTGGTTTTAATTTGCATTTCTCTAATGATTAGTGATGTTGAGCATTTTTTCATATGCCTATTGGCCATCTGTATGTCCTTCTATTTCATTTTTAACTTTAAAAATATTTTTGAGGCCCTGCCCAGGTATCTCAGTGGTTAGAGCAATGTCCCAGTATGTCAAGATTGGGGGTTTGATCCCTGGTCAGGGCACATACAAGAGTCAACCAGTGAATTCGTAAATGAGTGGAACAACAAATCAATGTTTTTCTCCCAAATCAATAAATTAGTAAAAATGTTTTTGAATAGGAGATTCATCTTATTGTGGGGGAAAAAAAATCAAGTACTACAGAATATAAAGTAGTTGCCCTTCCCATCCCTAAACCCCCGTTACCCCCCTTTCTTCCTCTGCCACGGCAGCCACTAGGTGTCTTCTCTGTATTTACAAAGAAGTCTATTTGTATATAAGCATGTATTTCTGTATTTTCTTTACACGAATTTTAGCTAAAGAATTTTTTTTAAATGAGCATACGGAAAAAATTGTGAGCTATTTGAGTTTTGAAGATGGTATAGATTTGGGTAATGATAACCACAATCAGGATACATGATGGTTCTATGACTCTCAAAACTCCCTCTCTTACTGTCCTTGTGAAGCTACCCCTCCACTCCAAATCCCTGACAACCACTAACCTGTGTCTCTGTTGCCATACTATTGTCTTTTCCAGAATGTCAAATAAATAAATCATACAGTATATAACTTTTTGAGACTGGCTTATTTGACTCTACATAATGCCTTTGAGATTCATCCAATTTATCAGTGTTTCAATAGTTCATTCTTTATTGCTGAGTAGTATTCTGTTGTATGCTTGTTCCAGTTTGTTTATTCATTTACTTGTTAAAGGACATTTGAGGTGACAAGTTTTTGGTGATGATGACTTGAGCTAATACGAAAATTTTTGCACAGAGTATTGTGTGAACACATGTTTTCATTTCTGTTTGGTGTGGGATTGGGATTGCTGGGTCATAAGGTAATTGTAAACTTAACTTTTAAGGAACTGCCAAAACTATTCTCTGGACTAGCCCTATCATTTTGTAATCTCACCAACAATGTATGTGAGTTCCAATTGCTCTACATCCTCAGCAACACTTGGTATTATCAATTGTTTGTGGTTTTTGCCTTTCTAATAGGTGTATAATGATACATCATCATGGTTTTGATTTGCATTTTTCTAATGGCCAATGATGTTGAACATCTCTTCATGTGCTTTTGACTATTCATATATCATTTCTGGTGAAATTTCTGTTTAAATCTTTTGCCCATTTTTTTTATTGGATTGTATACTTTTTTTTTTTAAGCATACGTGAGAGAGATAGAAAAGGAGAGAGATGAGAAGCATGAGTTCTTTGTTGCAGCACCTTAGTAGTTTATTGATTGCTTTCTCATATGTGCCTTGACTGGGGCTCCAGCTGAGCCAGTGACTCCTTGTTCAAGCCAGCGAACTTGGGCTGATGTCAGTGACCTTGGCCTCAAGCCAGTGACCATGGGGTCGCGTCTGTGATGCCATGTTCAAGCCGGCAACCCTGTGCTCAAGCTGGATGAGCCTAGGCTCAAGCAGGATGATCCCGCGTTCAAGCCTGATGAACCCACACTCAAGCTGGTGACATACGGATTTTGAACCTGGGTCCTCGGCATCCCAGGCCTATGTTCTATCCACTGCACCACTGCCTGGTCAGGGTCTTTTTTAATATGTGTCTTTTTTTTTTTGACAGAGACAGAGAGAGAGGGACAGATAGAGACAGACAGACAGGAAGGGAAAGAGAGAGATGAGAAGCATCATTTCTTCAGTACAGCACCTTAGTTGTTCACTGATTGCTTTCTCATATGTGCCTTCACTGAGGGGCTACAGCAGAGAGAGTGACCCCTTGCTCAAGCCAGCGACCTTGGGCTCAAGCCAGCAACCATGGGGTCATGTCTGTGATTCCACACTCAGGCCAGTGACCCTGTGTTCAAGCTGGTGAGTCTGTGCTCAAGCCAGATGAGCTGTGTTGCTCAAGCTGACAACCTCAGGGTTTTGAACCCGGGTCCTCTGTGTCCCAGTCTGACACTGTATCCACTGTGCCACTGCCTCGTCAGGCTGTATTTTTCAAGGAAAGGGTTTATTTCACCAAAGTTGCCAAACCTATATGTGTTGATTTATTCATAAAATTCAAGTTTAAAGTCTGTGGGGGTCTATAATGATATACCCTTTTTCATTTCTGAAATTAGTAACTTGTGTCTTTTCTTTCTTTGTCAGTCTAACTAGAGAAAGGGATATTTAAAATTTTCACAAGTAAGTCATATGGTTACGTTCAGATTGCAAGTTGTTTTTTGTTTTTTTGCAGCAGAGATAGAGAGAAAGAGATAGGAATAGACTGGAAGGGAGAGAGATGAGAAGCATCAAGTCTTCGTTGCAGCACCTTAGTTGCTCATTGATTGCTTTCTCTTGACCAGGGGGCTACAGCAGAATGTGTGACCCTTTGCTCAAGCCAGCAACCTTGGACTTCAAGCCAGTGACCGTGAAGTGACCTCTATGATCCCATCCTCAAGTCAGCAACCCCGTGCTCAAGCTGGTGAGACTGAACTTAAGCCGGATAAGTCTGTGCTCAAGCTGGTGACTTTGGGGTTTCGAATCTGGGTCCTCTGCATCCCAATCTGATGCTCTATTCACTGCACCACCACCTGGTCAGGGCGGGTTGCAAGTTTTAACCTGCCTGCTTTGTGTGTGACCTATGGTTCCAAAGTCAGGTCAGTTTTGAAAGCATTTGCAGTGCTATTCAGATGAGTCCCATGTGTGCTCCATTTAGTGATTGGTAATGGACCTGAGTGGTGTCTACCTTGTAGTTCAGTTGTCAGAGCCTTTGGAATGCTGTGTAGGTTCTGATCCGTACATGTATTTTCTGCGGTGAGCCTAGGAGTATATATATACCTTTCTGGGGTGTCTCTCTTGAGCTCCCTCATTTCTATGTTGTTCCCAATACTTTTTGATGTGCCAGAGCCTCCCTTTCCAGTCCTCCAGCCAGAAAGATAGGTGTATTAGTTTGCTAGGGCTTTCATAACAAAATGCCTCAGACTAGGTGGCTAAAACAATAGAAACTAATTTTTTCACATTTCTGGAGGCTGGAAATCCAAGATCAAGGTGCCTGCAGGGTTGGTTTTTCATCAGGTCTCTCTCCTTGCCTTCTCACTCTATCATTACACAGTCTCTCCTATGTGCATGTACATGTCTGTGTCTTAACCATTTCTTTTTATAAGGACACCAGTTATATTGGATTACAGCCCACCTAATGACCTCATTTTACGTAAATTACCAAGTACAGTGTAAGACCCTATCTCCTATCACATTTCTAAAGTACCGTGGGTTTGGTCTTCAGCCTATGAATGGGAGGGGAGGCTTTAGTTTCCCTGCTCTGCTGTGTATTCCCACCACTGCGTCTGCATCAGGGACCAAGGAAATACAGGAAAAGCAACAAAGAAATGGGATTCTCCCCAGGCTTTTAGAACCATAGATTCTCTAGAGTTTTAAGCATCTGCCCACACACTGCTGCCACCAACACCAAGGTGTTGCCTATGAGCAGGGGAGAAGAGAAAAAGGAAAACAAAAACCAAAATGGAGTACTCACCCCCCCACACACACACACACAAAGAGAGGGCATCTCTTGGAGCTCTTACTGTCTGTACCTGGTGAACCCTACTGGGTTTTGAGCAGCTGCCTTTGAGTCCAGGCTGGGCAATACTGTAGGAAAAACACTACATTCCCCACCAGTCTGGTGCACCTTTGGATTCTGGTTTATTTCCCTAATTCAGCATCCTTGGATAGCTCCTCCATGCATTCCGAAAGGATTTGTAATTGCAGTCATCATGACAAGGTGCACTATGTTTACTCCGTCTTCCCTAAATTAGAACCTGGTACTTTGCCTTTATATTAGCTTTTAAGACACACACAGTGTCCTGGGTTTTGTTTTTTCAGTAGGGATACATCTTGTAGGACATTACATCTCAGTATAAGTAAATTTCCCTCATTTATCTTCATAGATGTATAGTATTTCAGTATGGCTATATCATAGTTTATTTAACTGATGCCCTATTACATTGTACCATAGTCTTCTATTCTTTGTTATTACAACCAGGGTGTAGTGTAATGTCTGCATTCTTATGTAAACGCATCTGAATTTCTTGAGGAAGAATTTCAAGGTCAAAATGTGCATTTTAAATTGTGTTCAATATTGTCATATTGATTTCCAAATATCTGAAAGTGCCTGTTTCCTCACACTCCTGTGAATAAAGTTCATGTGCACGTTTCTACTTTGAGATCCTTGTTACAAGTGGCATCTATATCTCAGCTCTCTCATCTGTTAAATGGTTATCTTAGTCTGGCTGCTATCACAAAATTCCATAGATTAGGTAGCTTATTAAGAACAAAAATGTGGAGGACGTCAGAGAAATGGCACCGTGAAGGGGGCTTCCGATACCTCTTTCTGAAATTTTAACAAGTCCAACAACTAGAGACAGAAAAACAATCCCAGGAGCATCTGAAATACGCATACATCAAATAAAGGTACGATTGGGCAAAAAGGTGACTGATTCAGACCACTTTGAAGGAATAGGATGGAGAATGAAGTATTCTGCTTCCCTTACTGACCCCAGGAAACCTTTTTTTCCCTTAGAACTG
The DNA here is from genome assembly GCA_037038555.1 of Rhynchonycteris naso. Lineage (NCBI taxonomy): Eukaryota > Metazoa > Chordata > Mammalia > Chiroptera > Emballonuridae > Rhynchonycteris > Rhynchonycteris naso. Next base: position 17,964,467 of record CM073004.1, on the reverse strand, counting down.
AGAGGAAGGGAGGGCTAGGGTGGAGACATTCAAGCCGAGGGGAGAGTGTTCCCGTGGCTCAACCTGCGTGGAACTAACACCAGCAGCAGACCCCGGCAGAGGTGGGCAAGAGGCCTGCCTGCGGACTGGGCATTGTTTACCCCCATCTCCGGATCTGCGATGGGCAGTGTGTGGGCGCCCGTATTCCCGGACAGAGGGACTGGGTCAGAGACTGTCAGCAGTGGCCTTCTGCCTGGGCTGAAGCCAGGGTCTCTGTGTGGTTCCTGTTCCCCGAGCAAACAGCGCGCGGGGAGTGTGTAAAGGCTGACTTCCATACGCCCATACTTCTCCAGGTGGGGCGCTGCCGCCGGCCATATTGGCTAACGGCAAGTTCCCGGGAAAGGGGCTGGTGGGAGGAGCGCACAGGCATCTTGCAGGCAGCCTATGGGAAACAGGCTTCTGGATCTCTGAAGGGAGCCAAACCCGCAGTCTGCTCACTGCCGGGCTGGCTCATGCTGGCAGCAGCTCTGGCTGATAAGGTCTTTCCCAGATCTATGAATTAAGAGTACCCGGAAGAGGGACTTAATAGTTCACAGGCAGTGGCTGGGGTAACCTCCTGCCAGCTGTTACAGGGTAAAAAACACATTGATACGGAACAGACCCCAGAGAACACTGCAGAAGCTGGCGGGCTGGGTTGCAGGCTTCCCAATTAAGGGAGAAGTCTGTGAAGAGCAAATTTAACTAGACATACCTGGGGAACCCTCGTAAGGAGCCAGACCAGATTTCAGCTTGCCCCCCCCCCCTGCCTGCTTAAGCTGGTAACCCTGGTCGACAGAGCCTTTATACCCAGAGCTGTGCCTTAAAAAGACCTGGAGGAGGAATTTGGCAGCTTTTAAGACCTTGTTCTGCAGGCAGTGACTGGGGCATCTTCCTGCCAGCTGATACAGGTTACAAAGTGCAAAAAGCCTAGGGAGAGTAGTCCCGTGAAGTGCTCAGGCATACTAGACATACCTGGAGGCTCAGAAAGACACCTGAGGAGCAATAGGCTCCCAGCACTGACTGATTATGTTGGCGGCTCGGGCTGGCAAGACCTTACCCAGAACCCTGCATTGAGTGGGGATAGAGGATGGTTTTCGCAGCTCTTAGAGCCTCTTGCTCTCCAGGCAGTGGCAGTGGCAGTGGCAACCTCACAGCGGAGCCCCCCAGGCTGCTGGTTCAGGAAGGAGAGACTGGGGAAGAGGCTTCTGGAAAACCGACTCTTCCATTGTCAGAGCCTGCAAACGCTGACAAGCCCTGCCTACCATCAGGACTGAGACCTAGTTTATGACATCGCCCTAGTGACGTATCAACTGCAATTCTCTGCTTAAGAGTGCCACAGGAGCAGAGCCTGGGGTACAGTGCCACCAGCCAAAAAGAGAAAGTAGAAAAGGGAAGAAGATAACCTCTCAAAACCAGAAAAAATCCAGTCTTTTAAAATATTTTCATATTTTTTCTTTTCATTTTTGTATCTCTTTTTCTTCCACTTTGGTCCTTTTATCCTCTTTCTGTTTTACTCTTTTCTTTCAATTTTGAACTTTACTACCCATAGGTGTTACATTTTCCATTCCTTTCTTTTTTATTTTCTCTTTTCTCTTTCTCCCTCTCTTTTGGTTTCTTCTTTGCTCTCTCACTTTTCCTCTCATTTGGCCTCACTCACAAACAAATTATTTTATTTTGGATTCAAATTTTTTCTTTGTGGCACTTTGTGTGCTTTTCATTTTGCTGTTTATCTCATTAGTATTCCCCCCAAATCCAACCCTTCATTCTATGTAATTTATATTCCACTTAATGCAATAGAATTTGCATTTTTCACTGTACTTTTCTTTTTTTTTCTTCTTTTTTCTTTCACTATATCCCTCATTTGAACATCATCTACAAAAAAATTATTTTATTCTTAATCCAAATTTTTTTCTTGTAGCATTTTGTGGGTTCTTACTGCGTTGTTTGCCTCTTTGTTACTTCTCCACAACTCAGGCCCTCTGTTCTATGTAATGTTTGTTCCATTTAGCACAATATAATTTTAAGTTTTTCACTGTATTTTTTCAAAACAATTTTTTTTCTTTTTTGTTAATTTTTATATTTTTATTCTTTATCAACTATTATTAGGGATATTAACAATACCACTCTCATATACCATTAAGGAAAAACATTGAATATCATGGATACAAAAGACAAAGATATAGCTCAGATAGATGAGGAAAATTTATAGAAATAAAATTCAATAGCTTGGAAAACTTGGAGTTAAATGACAGAGAATTTAAAATTGAAATCCTAAGAATACTCAGGGATATACAAGAAAGCACAGAAAGGCAATTTAGGGAGCTCAAAAAACAATTCAACGAACATAAAGAATACATCACCAAGGAAATTGAAACTATGAAAACGAATAAAACAGAGATGAAAAACTCAATTCATGAACTGAAAAATGAGGTAACAAGCTAAGCTAATAGGACAGGCCAGATATAGGAGAAAATTAGTGACATAGAAAACAGGCAACTGGAGGCACTACAGAGAGAACAGGAGAGAGATTCACAAATTTAAAAACATGAGAAAGCCCTACAAGACATGTGTGACTCCATCAAAAAGAGCAACATAAGAATAATGGGTCTATCAGAAGGAGAAGAGAGAGAAAATGGAGTGGAAAACATATTCAAACAAATAATAGACAAGAACTTCCCAAGCCTGTGGAAAGAACTACAGTCTCAAATTCAAGAAGCAAACAGAACACTGAGTTATCTTAACCCTAACAAACCTACTCCAAGGCACATCATAATGAAACTGGCACAAACCAATGACAAAGAAAAAGTTCTCAAGGCAGCCAGGGAAAAGAATATAACATATAAAGGAAAGCCCATTAGATTATCATCAGATTTCTCAGCAGAAACTCTACAAGCTAAAAGAGAGTGGACCCCAACATTTTAAGGTCTGAAAGAGAGGAACTTTCAGCCAAGAATACTATACCCATCAAAGCTATCCTTCAAATATGAAGGAGAAATAAAATCATTCACAAATTCAGAAAAGATGATGGAATTTATCACCAGAAAATCCCTACTTCAGGAAATAGTAAAGGGGGTTTTCCGACCAGATACAAAGAACAAGACAAAACCACAAGTAAAAGCTCCATCAAGAAAACAATAAAAACTTAATCTGTGACAACAAAAGAAAAGGGGAGAGGACAAAGATAACAGAAGCAAAGGAGATGGAGTGCAGAAGCACTATGAGATAATGTACTACAATGAACAGGATAGGTACACTTTCCATTACTTAATGGTGACCACCCCTGAAAAAACACCACAAAAGCACATGGACTGAAAAAAGAAGCAACAGAGGAAAGAAGTATGGATTACAACCAAACAAAAACAAATGATAGAAAAACAAGAGAAGAATCAAACAAGATACAAAACTATCAGAAAGCAATATATAAAATGGCAATAAGAAACCCTCAAGTGTCAATAATTACACTAAATGTAAATGGATTGAACTCACCAATAAAAAGACAGAGTAGCAGAATGGATTAAAAAAAGAAAATCCAACTGTATGCTGCCTACAAGAAACACATCTAAGCTACAAGGATAAAAACAAATTCAAAGTGAGAGGCTGGAAAACAATACTCCAAGCAAATAACATCCAAAAAAGAACAGGTGTAGCAATACTCATATCTAACAATGCTGACTACAAGACAACAAAGGAAATCAGAGACAAAAACGGTCATTTCATAATGATTAAGGGGACATTGAATCAAGAAGACATAACACTTCTTAATATATATGTACCAAACCAAGGAGCACCAAAGTACATAAGACAGCTACTGACTGACCTAAAAACAAAAACCGACAAAAATACAATCATACTTGGAGACCTCAATACACTGCTGACAGCACTAGATCTTTCATCCAAAGAGAACATAAATAAAGAAATATTGGCCTTAAATGAAACACTAGAACAATTGGATATGATAGACATCTTTAGGACATTCCATTCCAAAGTGCCAGAGTATACATTTTTCTCTAGTATACACGGAACATTCTCAAGAATTGACCATATGTTGGGCCACAAAAATAACATCAACAAATTCAGAAAGATTGAGATTATACCAAGCATATTCTCTGATCAGAAAGCCTTGAAACGAGAATTCAATTGCAAAAAAGAGGTAAACAAACCCACAAAAATGTGGAAACTAAGCAACACACTTTTAAAAAAATGAGTGGGGTCAAAGAAGAAATAAAAGCAGAGATCAAAAGTTTCATACAGACAAACGAAAATAACAATGCGACATATCAGAATTTCTGGGATGCAGCAAAAGCAGTAATAAGAGGGAAGTTCATATCAACAGGCCTATATAAACAAACAAGAGAGAGCCCAAGTAAACCACTTAACTTCACATCTTAAGAAGCTAGAAAAAGAAGAACAAAGGAAACCCAAAACCATCAGGAGAAAAGAAATAATAAAAAATCAGAGCAGAAATAAATGAAATAGAGAACAGAAAAACTATAGAAAAAATTAAAACAAAGAACTGGTTCTTTGAAAAGATCAACAAAATTAACAAGCCTTTGGCAAGACTCACTAAGGAAAACAGAGAAAGGACTCAGATAAACAAAATCCAAAATGAAAGAGGAGAAATCACCACAGGCGTCATAGATATACAAAGAATTATTGTAGAATACTATGAAAAACTATATGCCACCAAATTTAACAATCTAAAAGAAATGGATAAATTCTTAGAACAATACAATCTTCCTAGATTGAATCATGAAGAAGTAGAAAGCCTAAAACAGACCCATAAGCAGGTAGGAAATAGAAACAACTATCAAAAACCTCCCCCAAAATAAAAGTCCAGGGCCAGACAGCTATACTAATGAATTCTATCAAACATTCAAAGAAGACTTGGTTCCTATTCTACACAAGGTCTTCCAAAACATTGAAGAAGTTTGAGGCCAACATAACTCTCATACCAAAACTTGGTAAGGACAACACGAAAAAAGAAAACTACAGACTAATATCACTAATGAATACAGATACTAAAATGCTAAACAAAATGTTAGCAAATCAAATACAACAACATTAAAACAATAATACATCATGATCAAGTTGGATTCATCCCAGAATCACAAGGATGGTTCAACATACGTAAAACGGTTAACGTAATACACCATATCAACAAAACAAAGGACAAAAATCATATGATCCTATCAATAGATGCAGAAAAGGCATTCAATAAAGTACAACACAATTTTATGTTTAAAACACTCAACAAAATGGGTATAGAAGGAAAATATCTCAACATAATAAAGGCCATTTATGATAAACCATCAGCTAACATCATATTAAATGGCATAAAACTGAAGACTTTTCCCCTAAAATCGGGAATAAGACAAGGTTGTCCACTCTTTCCACTGTAGAAACAATAAACCAATACAGTAGGGTCGCAGGATACAAAATATAGAAAAGTCCATTGCCTTCCTATATGCCAACAATGAAACATCAGAAAACGAACTCAAAAAAATAATTCCCTTCATGGTTGCAACAAAAAAAATGAAATACCTAGGAATAAACATAACGAAGAATGTAAAGGACCTATATCATGAAAATTACAAAAACTGTTAAGGAAAATTGAAAAAGATACGATGAAATGGAAAAATATTCTTTGTTCTTGGATAGGAAAAATAAATATAGTCAAAATGACTATATTACCCAAAGCGATATACAAATTTAATGCAATTCCCATCAAAATTCCAATGTCATTTTTTAAAGAAATGGAACAAAAAATCATCAGATTTATATGGAACTATAAGAAACCCTGAATAGCCAAAGCAATCCTAAGGAAAATGAATGAAGCTGGGGGCATTATAATACCTGACTTCAAATTATATTATAGAGCCACGACAATCAAAACAGCATGGTACTGGCAGAAAAATAGACACTCTGACCAATGGAACAGAATAGAAAGCCCAGAAATAAAACCACATATATATAGTCAAATAATTTTCGATAAAGGGGTCAACAACATACAATGGAGAAAAGAAAGTCTGTTCAAAAAATGGTGCTGGGAAAACTGGAAAGCCACATGCAAAAGAATGAAACTAGACTACAGTTTGTCCCCTTGTACTAAATTAATCCAGAATGGATCAAAGACCTAAATATAAGACCTGAAACAATAAATTACATAGAAGAAAACATAGGTACTAAACTCATGGATCTTGGTTATAAAGAGCACTTTAGGAATTTGACTCCAAAGGCAAGGGAAGCGAAGGCAAAGATAAATGAATGGGACTACATCAGACTAAGAAGCTTTTGCACAGCAAGAGAAACTGACAGCAAAACAGACAGACAACTAAATGGGAGATGATATTTTCAAACAACAGCTCAGATAAGGGCCTAATACCCAAAATATACAAAGAACTCATAAAACTCAACAACAAACACACAAACAATCCCATAAAAAAATGGGAAGAGGACATGAACAGACACTTCTCCCAGGAAGAAATACAAATGGCCAACAGATATATGAAAAGATGCTCATCTTCATTAACTATTAGAGAAATGCAAATCAAAACTACAATGAGATACTACCTCACACCTGTTAGATTAGCTATTATCAACAAGACAGGTAATAACAAATGCTGGAGAGACTGTGGAGAAAAAGGAACCGTCATCCACTGTTGGTGGGAATGTGAAGTAGTACAACCATTATGGAAGAAAATATGGTGGTTCCTCAAAAAATTAAAAATAGAGCTACCATATGACCCAGCAATCCCTCTACTGGGTATATACCCCAAAAGCTCAAAAACATTGGTACATAAAGACACATGCAGCCCCATGTTCATTGCAACATTGTTCACAGTGGCCAAGACATGGAAACAACCAAAAAGCCCTTCAATAGATGACTGGATAAAGAAAATGTGGTACATATATACTATGGAATACTACTCAGCCATAAGATATGATGACATCGGATCATTTACAACAACATGGATGGACCTTGATAACATACGGAGTGAAATAAGTAAACCAGGAAAAACTAAGAACTATATGATTTAATGCATAGGTGCAACATATAAATGAGACTCAGAGACACAGACAAGAGTGTGGTGGTTACTGGGGGTGAGGAAGAAAGGAGAGGGAAGGTTGGGGGAGGGGAAGGGGAAAGGGAAGGGCACAAAGAAAACCAGATAGAAGGTGACAGAAAACAATTTGACTTTGGGTGATGGGTATACAACATAATCAAATGTCAAAACTTGGAGATGTTTTCTCTGAACATATGTACCCTGGTTTATCAATGTCACCCCATTTAAATTAATAATAATAATAAAAAGAACTAAAATGTATTTTTCAAAGTTCTGGGGTAGGAAGTATAAGATCAAAATGCCAAAAGATTCAGGGTCTGGTGAGAGTGTGCTTCCTGTTTCATAGATACTGTAGTTGTCTTCTTAATGTCCTCACATGATAGAAAAGGTAAACACTCTGGGGACTCTTTCTAAAGACAACCCATTCCTAAGGGCTCTGCAATAGACATTTAGTCTATTGTAATCGGAATAATAGTAGTCCCTACCTCATAGAACTGTTATAAGGGTTATATGACTTAATGTTTGTAAAACTGCTTAAAACATGACTGCCATATAGTGGTATATACATGTTAATTAACTTTTTTTATAAGTAAATTCTTCCAAGAGGAATTCACCAGAAGGGCAGGTCTCAAGCAAAGGAGCAGTGCCTATCTTGTAGAGGAATTAAGATGACAAAATTAAATGCAATAATGTATTCAGAATATTTTGCATAGTACAATCTACATAGTAAATGCTCAGTAAAGCCCGCTGTTGTTGGGCTTTCCCTGGCTTTCTTTGTGGCTGTGAATTGGCACCCAGAACTAATGCATCCTAGTCCACTGAAATGCTGTAGAAGGGGCCTGTTCTCCTCTAGGAACAATCACACCTGAGCTGGGGTAGACCCTGAGGAGCAGCCTCCTGGTAGTGGAGAAGCACACATGGCTTTAAAGTACCTGCTCTCACTGGTGTCCAGAGACAGAACAGCTAAAAAACAGGGCCCTCGAGAGGCAGGTGAGTTCTCCCATTTTATGTCCATAGGACTATAATAAGTCTCTGGATTTATGGCTATCAAGAATCAACCAGGGAAGGCATAAATAAGTGTAACAACAAATCAATGCTTCTCTCTCTCTCTTTCTCCCTTCCTCTTTCTAAAGTCAATAAGTTTATAAATAATAAGGGATGGGACTTATGGCCCTTGGCTGGGAAAAGGGTTAGTTTGGCCAATAATTTAGTATATGGTAAAAACCAAGTAGTTAGAGTTGCTAAATAGGTCTCTAAATATTTTATTTTTAAAAAGATTAATTTTAAAAATCTTTATCACACCATATATATAATATAATATGCACATATAATGTACATATATATAGTGTAATATATGCATTGTGTATGTTGTATATGTTTTTATATATAGAAAGACCTAGTTAGCGTAGAATCATAACTACTTGGTTTTTACTACATACTAAATTGTATTTTGGTAACGTATATTACATGTTAACATGTATATTATGAACTAGCTGTACCCAGCCATGCATTGCTGTGGCTCAGTCTGGTTAAATGAAAAAGAAAAGAGAAAGTACACGTTGATAATATGATAATTTCACAATGCTTGTGGGTATACAATATTTTTTGTTGCTCCATTGTCTGTGCAGATATAGAGATTGTCTGGTTTGCCGATTCTAGAACACGCAACATATAATTGTCCATGTGAGAAGCAATCCGTGTCTAGATTTAAAGCGCACAATTCTAAAGACTGGCCCTGAGCTTTGTTGATGGTGATTGTAAATAGCAATAGAATTGGGAATTGCAGTCTCTTAAATTGAAATGGCACATCCGCTGGAATCGTAGGAATGTGAGGAATGAGGACTTCTTCACCTTTGAAAGGTCCTGTCAAGATTGTTGCTTCTACGACGTTGCTCATTAGTTTTTTACAGCGCACAGACCCAAACACTTCATGTTTTACGATGAAATCCATCAGCAATTTCAGCTTCTGTCTGAAAACACGTGCTGTGTTGTCATGCCTATTCACCAGCAATTGCCCAGGAAGTAAGAGATGTTGTATATCGTCCCAAGCTGAATTGTATGTAAATGTAATGAATAGGTCTGGGCGCCCGTAGGGACGAACATACGCAATTGCATCTTGAACATACTCATGCATATGACGTGGACTGCCTGTATATGAAGGTGGCAAAATCGTTAGTCTTCCAATGTTATTTGTATTATCGTCATTTACAACTGCATCTCACAAATGAATGTATTCTTCAGATAAAAACTTGGTCTGATTCAAACGGATGAATAGCAAACGTTCTGTTTCGATTTTTGCATACATATCTACAATGTATTGTTGAAACAAATTGACGGCATTCCAAAATGTGATTGTCTTCATTCTCTCGAATCATTAATCGGTATGAATAATAGTTCATTGTGCTGCATTTCATATTTGTCTCTTCGCCACTGACTGGATTTATCCTCTTAATGTCAAAGTGATATTCATCGGCACCATCCCAAAAAGTGATTGGATATTGTGGGGCATTGTAGTATCGATGAGTTTCTGCAACTTTTGTCGATTGATTGTTTCTCCGATGAAGAACAATATCTATAGGTTGGAATTGATCTCTGACTATAACAATTGTCACTTTGTCTATAGTTGGAGCATTGAATTTTGCACATGTTCTCCAGCAACTGTTTTGTCAACATAAATAACAATCTTGTGTGTATCAGATGGCATGATGTCAATTGCTGTTTTGAACAAACGCACTAAATTGTTTCTTTTTCGTGAAGAAGCTCTTTGGGAAACAATGGACCTTTTTATGCCAGTATAAATTCCGCAGCGTGCATTCAATTTATCATTGCCATCATCAATGAAATACATTTGTAGGAATTTATGTTGACCATCTGGGAATGGAAGCAAGGAGCCGGCTTTATGATAAATTTGTCCTTTCACTTTGAAAGTTTGCATGAATTGAAGTGTTACGATTTCTGCACCAAACAATGTCATTTGGAAGCATGAGTTCTATTTCCTGATGTTAGATAGGAAATGCTTTGATTTGGCAGTATATCTGGCAAGCAAAGTTTTTAATGGCTCTGGCAGTTCTCCAAGTTAAGGCAGTTTAATTTTTCCGGAGGTGCAACACATTTCTTTCGTTTCTCTATTAAATTTCAGAGCCTTGCAATAAGGACACACTTCAGTCATAGTGCCGATGAGAACATGCCGGCTCAAACTATAATCATCAGCTGGGTTGTACCGGAATGCAAGGCGATTGTAATTGCATGATTGCTGAGCATGGAGTCGTGTTTGATGCTGATCTGCTGTTTCTCGTTGAAATCTTTCAGCCTGTCGCGTTCATTCTGTTGAAAACAAAGTAGATCTGAAGCTGCAGAACATGATCACCGTGCTTGCAACCGTGCATTCTCAAGTCTGGCTGCACGTAATTGGATTGTAAATCTGAAACATTGAAATGGAATCGTAAAATATTTAGTATAGCGTGTGTTGCTTTTACATCTAACAGATGGCGCTGTTTTTTTTTTTTAAAAAAGCATGTTTTTACCTGTCAGGTGTGACATCTATAGTTATATAATAATAGGTATATAAAAAAGAGCACATATTCAAATGAAACATTGTGTCAAAAGTTCAAAGTAATCAGTGAAGAACTTTCGGAGATGTAAGATTTTGAACAAATGAACATTTACATTTTTATTTATATAGATTACATATGTAATATATAGAGAGACGTAGTTGGTATTTTTATTTGGTGCTTACAAGATACTGAATTATATTTTATATTTATATTTTCTGATATTAGTAAATTGTGAAACTGGCCCTGGCTGGTTGGCTCAGTGGATAGAGCATCAGCCTTGCTGCAGACATCCTAAGTTTGATTCCTGGTCAAGGCATACATGAGAAGCAACCATCTGCTTCTCTTCTTCTCCCTCTTCCCCTTCTCTTTCTTCTCTTCTTGTAGCCAGTTAGCCAGTGGCTCAATTGGTTTGCACATTGGCCCCAGGCACTGAGGATAGCTTGGTTGATTTTAGCATCAGCCCCAGACAAGGGTTGCCAGGTGGATCTCAGTCGGGATGCATGCAGGAGTCTGTCTCACTATCTCCCCTCCTCTCACTTAAAAAAAAAATTGTGAAACTTACTACAAGGTAGTCTCTGAGAAAAGGTAGATATCTGTAGATTTTTTTTTATTCATTTTTTTTTGGTATTTTTCTGAACTGAGAAGTAAAAAGGCTGAGAGACAGACTCCCGCATGCACCCGACTGGGATCCACCCAGCATGCCCACCTGGAGGCAATGCTCTGCCCATCTGGTGCGTTGCTCCATTGCAACCAGAGCCATTCTAGTGTCTGAGGTGGAGGTCATGGAGCCATCCTCAGTACGTGAGCCAACTTTGCTCCAATGGGGCCTTGGCTGTGGGAGGGGAAGAGAGAGAGAAAAAGGAGAGGGGGAAGGGTGGAGAAGGAGATTGGCAGTTCTCCTGTGTGCCCTGGTCAGGAATCGAACCCAGGACTTCCACACACCGGGCCAACACTCTACCACTGATCCAACTGGCCAGGGCCTGATATTTGTAGATTTAAAACAATTTTTTCAGAGCAATCCAGAAGGGTTATGTACCATGGCTGCCCTAGGTCTCTTCCTTGCTCCTTGGCCTGCTTCTAACAGGGTTGTCTGGAAGCCCTGCTATTATCCTGCAAGTATGATTCTTCCTCATCCTCTGGACCTGCTTGGAACCTTTGAGAAGTTTGGAGAGGTGTGGAAAAGTGGAACAAAGGCTGGATTGGGAAAAGGCCCAGACACCAGGATTGTCTGGGTGCCTTGTTACCTGGCTGACTCTGAGTCACTGAGTTTTTTGGAGCCCTGTCTGCAGCTCCAAAAACAGTCATATCTTGTCTGGGCTACCTACCTCAATGTGAAATCAAAGGCAATGAGTTGACTGTAGGACCTAAAAGCAAATGATGGGAAATCTGAGACTGACCATAGTTTGCATTTATTGAGCAGGTACTTTGTGCTTGTCATTGTACCAGCTATTTTACATCTCATTTAACTTAATCCACTCTCTCAATTCTTCTCAAAGCTGATTATTATTATTTATAAATGTATTTGGATACATGATATACCATATTTCCCCATATATAAGACACACCTTAATTTTGGGGCCCAAAATTTGAAAAATAAAATTACATAAAGTTATTGGACTCAAGTTTTATTCATCATAAAATTTGTACAACTCATCACTGTTAAAACTCCCAACCACTAGCTTGTCCTCATCTGTGTCTGATGATGAAGCACTGTCTTCATATATTTTCTTGTTCTCAGTTCCATCTATGGCATTTGAAATGCCACACTTCTTAAATGACTTGACAATAATCTCAATCTTGATATTATCCCAGGATCTTTTCACCCAGAAATAAACTTCTTCTATAGTTGGTTTCTTTATTCTTCCTGCTGGTGTCAAATTGTCCCCAGAAGACTCCATCCATTGGTTCCATTCATCTCTCAAGGCAGCTTTGAAGGGTTTCTTAATGTTGACATCAAGTGGTTGGAGCTGGGATGTCCAACCTCCAGGTATGACGGCAAATTTTGTTTTTTGCTCTGCAGCAATTTTTGTTTTTTGTTTTGTGTGCTCTGAACTGATCAAGCACCAATAGGGCAGGTTTGCATAAGAGCCCACCTGGTCTCCTTCTCCAAACTTTCTCAAACCGGATTTTCATTCTATCCTAATCCATCCAACCCTTGTCATGAACGTGGACAATCACTCATTGAGGAATGTCTTATTTTGGCATTGTTTTGCATTTGAAAATCAGCATAGGAGGCAGCTTGGTTCTATTGGCTCAACAAGCTAGAACAACTGTATAATGGCTCTTTTCATGTCCACTTGTCTTCACAGTCACAATTTTCACCTCTTTCTTATCAACAGTTCTGTTACTTGGGACATCAAATTGAAGGGGAACTTAATCCATATTTGTAATCTGTCCCAACTCAAACTGATGTGTCTTCTGACATTGAATGACAAAATGATGAAATTTAAGGACCTGCTCATAGCTTTCAGGTATCTTTTGGGCAAGTCTGGTGTGTGTATGCATGCTTAGTCCATTCCGTTTCATGAACCTGAAGCACCAATTGTGTCCTCCTTTGAAATCAGTAACTTCTTCTTCATCAGCAATTCTTCCTGCCTCATGATGAACCATCTTTGTAGACAGAGGAATTCCAATTGCCCTTTGCTCTTTAATCCATACCTTCAATTCTCTCTCTAAATCAGGCCATTTTGCTGACTTGCCTCTCATGGCCTTCTTCTGTCATGGCGTTTTCAGTAGGGTTTCTTCTTCCCGTAGCCAGTCTCGAATTGATTTCTCAGTTGGAGGAGGACCAAACCTACGTTCAGCAGCACGATTTCCATTCACTTTTGCAAACTGGATCATTTTTATTTTGAATTCAGCATTATGCAAAAATCTTTTCTGAGCAGAACATGGCAAAACGTAACCTACCATAATATACTAGTAACAAGTGCGAAACAATAAGTGCAAATCAGTGAGCGCAAAAAGCAGGAAATGCAAGTAAAGAAATCTACAACCACTGTATAAGACCCACCCAGTTTTTAGACCCCAAATTTTTCGAAAAAGGGCGAGTCTTATACATGGGGAAATGTGGTATATATAAATTCAATTGTATATATACAAAATTCAAAGGGTATAAAAATTTTACTATGAAATGTGGGTCTCTAATCAAATAATTAGGCAAATTAATATAGACATAAAGCAAATAGGGCAAACGACAACAGTTGTGTAATCTCAGTGGTGAATAGATGGGAATTCATTGCACCATTCTTTCAACTTTTCTGTATGTTTGAAAGGTTTTCATAACATAAAATCTTTGGGGGAGGGAAGTGAGTCTCCCTCCTATCCCCATCTTCTTGGATATTCCCCTCCCAGGAAGCAAATCCCATTACTAGTTTTCTGCTTCTCTTTCCAGATATATTCGGATTTTATGGTTGTTTGCACGCACGCCCTCGCACACACTAACATCAGATCCTGAGGTTATTTCTGGTAGTGCATTGATAGAATTGATAGAATTTAGTTTTTGTTGGGGACTGAAATATAAACAGGATGTTTTTACAATCTGGATATCTTGGGGACAGAGGTGCTGGGCCTAACCCCCAACCTCACCTGCCTAGTTAACAAAGAGCTATACCCGATTCTCACTTGTCTCACCCATGTTCTCCAGAAGAGGCTGGAAGCTAGTTTCTTATTGGTGTAAAGTTAGTGGGGGTTGTCTTGGAAACAACTGAATTGCTAATGGACCACGTTTTATTTTTCCCTGAATAAAAACTGATGAGCTTTGGGGAGTGGCCATTGCATCGGCTTAGGAGAAGTAGAGACTGTTCATGGTACCATCCCCCCGAACCCATCTGTATGTATATATCTTTAAGTCTCTATCATTTATTTAATTCCATACCTTTTCCCGTTCGAAGACTCCGTAATAGACTCGTCATGGCTAGACCGCGACAAGTTTTTGTAAGCTTTAGAAATGTAGTTGTTTCAGAAAGGCAATCCAATTTAATACCGACAGTCCTTTTCCCAGGTGTCCTAACAATTTTGTTCCCAAAACTCGACCCTAGAGGGCGCTCGCTCCACTTGACTAGCTGCAGCAAATTGTAGGAGGCCTAAAAACTGTTTCTGCGTCGCCACCACGTGACTCGCGGGAGAGGTGGGGAGGCTGTTAGGGGTAGAGGGGAACGTGCCTCTGAAGTATAAATACTTATGTTCTTTGGCCTTAGCCACATTTTTTGTGGGTTGCAAAACTCAGACTCAGAGCCCACATTTTGGCTTTGCAGCAGCAAAGGCTGGAAGAGGAAAAGGTTGCTCAGAAATCATCACCCACGTGCTGTACCGTGAACTTTTAGAGGATGACTAAAACGCCCCATTTCCAGGCATAAGAGACATTTCATAGCATCCTAAACATTTTGATGCTGATTACTTGACTAGATTTAACAAATTTTTTATTATTGAAGGAAACTCATTTTGTTTAATACATTAGAACCCATTTATAATATGGAGGTTGAAAGACATTTCAGAATTAATACCAAGCTTATATTATGCATAATTATATTTAGAGAGACAATATTTTACCACATTATCTCTAAATCTGTATAAAAATTTGTATTATAATAATGAGTATGTGACTTTATTTTTTTTTTTTAAAGAGAAAGAGCCAGGAAGAAGAGAGATGAGAAGCATCAACTTGTGTTTATGTCACTTGTTCACTGATTGCTTCTCATACATGCCTGACTGGAGGGGCTCAAACTGAGCCAGTGACCCCTTGCTCAAGCCATTGACTTTGGGCTTCAAGCTAGAGACCTTTGGGCTTAAGCCAGCAACCATGGATCATGTTAATGATCCCACACTCAAGCTGGCAAACCTGCGCTTAAACCCACTGAGCTTGTGCTCCAGTTAGCGACCTCAGGGTTTTGAACCTAGGACCTCAGCATTGCATGTCGATGCTCTATCTACTGTGCCACCACTGGCATGAGTGTGTAACTTTAAAAAAATATTTAAACTAACACCAATAAATAACTGACTAGTTTAAATTAATCAAATAGAAATGTTGTTTTGTTACTGTTAAATACGTATGCTAACTTGAAGTAGACTAAAACGTTGACATTACAAATACGTATATATTTTGCACCTGAAACTTTTGTAATTTTATTAATCATGTCACTCCAATAAATTCAATAAAAATGAAAAAAGAATGTGTATATAAATACCTATTTTCAGAAATAAGACTCTTTGAAAAAAATTTTATATTGCTTAATATACACCATATATGTAGTATAGAGCATAGTTGTTAAGAAACCAATTTTGCCACTTAAATGATTTGAACTTCAAAAAGACCGAAAAGCAATGGGTGAAATAAGATAATCCATCCCTGGCCTGATAGCTCAATTGGTTAGAATGTGGTCCCCATATGCCAAGGTTGTGGGTTCATTCCCCAGTCCGGGACACATACAAGAGTCTACAAATAAATGCATAAATAAGTGGAACAACAAATCGATGTTTCCCTCCCTCTCTCTCTCTTCCTCTCCCTCTTTATTTCCCTCTCCCCCTCCCTTTTTCTAAAAACAAAAACTTCAGCAAAATGATTATGAAGGGAAATTTGAGAAATCAGGTGATGCTTTCAGCCACAATTTTTTTCTAACTTTCTATTTTGAAATAATTGTATATTCACAGGAAGCTGCAAATATAGTCCAGAGAGGGCCATTGTATCCTGCATCTAGTTTCCCCCAATAGTTACAGCCCAGGGAACTATAGTATAGTATCAAAACCAGAAAATTGACATTGGTACAATGTATGTGTGTGCTGTTTTATCACCCGTGTAGTACTGAGTAACCACCACTGCAATCAAGATACAGAACTGTTTATCACGCAAAAATCTTTGTGCTTCCCTGTTATAGTCACACCCACCCGTGCTCCCATTATCCCTACCCCTGGCAACCACTAATCAGTTCTCCATCTATCTAATTTTGTCATTTTGAAACTATTATGTAAGTGGAATCATACAGCATGAGTTTGGTTTTTTCCACTTAGCATAGTGCCCTTGAGATCCATTTAAGTTGTTGCCTATATCAGTGGTTTGTTCCTTTTTATTGTTGGCTAGTGTTCCATAGTATGCATGTACTGCAGTTTGTTTAATCATTCACCAGTTGTAGAATACTTTGGTTGTTTCCAGTTTGGGGCTAGTACAAATAACTATGCACAGTTATGTACAGGTTTTTGTGTGGACGTAATTTCATTTTTCTGGGATAAATGCCCAGGACTGTGATTGCTGGGTTGTAGGATAAGTGTATGCTTAGTTTTTAAAGAAACTGCCAAATTGTTTTTCAGAGTGCTGTACCACTTTACATTTCCAACCACAGTTGTCTTTTTATACAAAATGTTATTGACTCCTATTAGCACAATAGCACTAGGCCAAAGGCACATGAGAATCTGAGACACTTTTAATTTCTAGAGAAAATAAATTTAGTATACATTAGATAAAGAAAAAAGGAGAGATCAAGACTAATCTTTTTGTTGGCCCACGAGGTCCCATGTTTATGTTTCAGGTTTTCAGAATGACTTTTTTCTTCACCATCAAGCTAATCTTTAGTTGGAAAGCTACAACACATTGCATAAGCCACTTAGGTGTATCCCTGGTTGTGTTCTGTCCTATTTCCCAGGGAAGGTTGGGCTTATTTCCAGAATATTCTACCCCAAATGATAGTTATTTAGAGAATTTAGTCATTTCAGAATCTTTCCCTCCCAGAGACCTCTGTTCCTACACACTTGTCCCTAGGCTTCCAGCACTAAACAGCATTAAAACTTTTTTAAACATGTCTGTCCACCACCCTCATCCCCACCCAGTTGTAGTTGTTAGAGTCCGGGGTGAGGTCACACTCCCTTGTGTTAGTGCAGGGTCCAGAGTGATGGACATTGTGCCCTACCTGAGGTCCTTGGGCAAGTAACAACTTCTGAGCCTGAATTTCCTCATCTGTACATTTGAGGTGATTGATAACAGTACCAGCCAATAGGGCCCTTCAACTATTCTACAGAAAATAAGTTATAGAGTGTATACTATGAGGCAGACAAGGATACCATGGTGAGGAGGTTCTACCCTCAGGGAGTACAATTAAAAGAGAAAACCTAAGTACAGTGTCCAGCCTGGCCTTTGGCATGTTGGCCTTACAAGAAACATTATTTAGCCTGACTGGTGGAGGTGCAGTGAATAGTTCAAAACCCTAAGGTTGCTGGCTTGAATGTAGGCTCTTCAGCTTGAGCATAGGATTGCTTGCTTGAGTGTGGGATCATCAACATGATCCTGTCCGTGGTTGCTGGCTTGAAGCCCAACGTTGCTGGTTTGAGCAAGGGGTCATTGGCCTGGCTGGAGCCCTGTGATCAAAGCACATATGAGAAACATTTAATCAACAATTAAAGTGCCACAGTTACAAGTTAATGCTTCTCATCTCTCTCCCTGTCTCTGTCTCTGCCTTCCCCTCTCTATTGCAGAACAAACAAACAAACAAAACCCCACATTATTTTATTATTGTAATCAAACTCAATACTTGTTTATGGACTTGAATGGAATATGAACCCAGTATTACATGTTTGGTCTAATATTCTTTTTTTTCTTTTTTGAAGCAGAGAGATAGACTCCTGCTTGCACCAGACCGGGATCCACTTGGCATGTCCACCAGGGGGTGATGCTCTGCCCATCTGGGCCATTGCTCCGTTGCAACCAGAGCCATTCTAGCACCTGAGACATTGGCCATGGAGCCATCCTCAGCAGCTGGGCCAACTTTGCTCCAGTGGAGCCTTGGCTGCAGGAGGGGAAGAGAGATATAAAAAGAAAGGAGGGGGGAAGGATGGGGAAGCAGATGGGTGCTTCTCCTGTTTGCCCTGACCAGGAATTGAACCCGGGACATCCACATGCCTGGCCGATGCTCTACCACTAAGCCAGTTGGCCAGGGCCTGGTCTAGTATTCTTATTCATTGTAGTCAAACATTAATTGGTCAGCGGTGCTGGTCTCATCCCTTTCTTAAAGGCAGATCAATTACTGACCAAGGGCACTCTATTTTGTGTTTAAAACTTCCAAATTCATTGTCTCTTGCTGTAAACACACAACTTCAAAAAGTCTTTTTTTTTAATTTATTGTTTCCATTTGATCCAAAGCATGGGAGAGGGTCCCAGGGTGGTTAAAAGGGTACCTAGTGGTTTCAGGGAGAGGCTCAGGCAGAAGCTAGACACCAGGGGATGCAGAAGGGTCCTCAAAGCCCTCTGGGCTCCAAAGGCTTTTAATTGTGCTTGAGGGTGAGCCTTTCAAAGAGATACTTGTCCAGTGCTGTCTGGGGGCCAACCAGCCTTCTGACGTTAGTCAGGTGGTTGCCTATCTTCTTGATGAGTTTCACCTCCTCATCCGTGAAGTGGTTTTCCAGGAAGTCACAGAAATGAGCGTCTGTCTGGGTAGAACTCAGGGCATGCAGATACATAAGGACCTGTTTCAGGTCCTTCTCCATGACCATGTGGCTTCTGTGACATCCTAGTTTTGTCCCACTCATCTTGGGAAAGCCGCACATCCTGGAAGAGGGGGTGGACTCCAGGCTGATTTTGCATCTTCAAGAGATGCTTGACGCTGTTGAGATTCTCCTCAGCCAAGTCAAGGAAGAAGTGGCTCATGTCCTCCAGAGCCACATCGTCGCAGTTGAAATAGAAATAATAGGGGAAATTCGATAGTTAGAAATGCAGCTTTAGTAATAGTAGCTTTTAGTTATAATCAATAGGATTAGTGATTAATGTAAGTAAAAAGCCTTATTCCAGGAGGTGGATACATGAATAGGCCAACATCACTTCATGAGGCTGCAAGCAATCTACCTTTGTGCCCTAGGCCCAGCAGACCCACAGACATAATGGCATCTAAGCCCTGATGCTCCAAGGACAAGCCTGCTGACAGGGAAGCAGGAAAAGAAGTACTGGTCAGCAGATGAAGAAACGCTAGAACCATGATGGCGAACCCATGACACACGTGTCAACACTGACGCACATAGCCATTTTCGATGGCATGTGGCCACACACCAGAGAAGTATGGGGCTGCATGCCGAGAAGGACGTTTCATCCTCGGCCCCTGCACAGCCAGGTGCAGTAGCCGAGAATAAAACATTTGCTGTAGTGTAGACACTGCCGGAGGTCTGTGTCCGGTAGTTGCCTCTGGGTTGGGTAGTGAAACCCTCCCTGGCCCTGAGCTTTCTGATAACTGTTAATCTTGCTCAAACCGCACACGCCCAAATTCTTGGAACTGTCTGTCCCCAAGGCCGTTCCAGGAACTGCACGCCTCACCAAACCGGTCGACCGTTACCATCCTCCCCCCTCTGCAGATATAAAAAACCCAAAAACCCTCCCCGGGCGCGCCTTCACAGACTCGCATCCGAGGGTCAGTGAACTCGCCCGGAGCTCCCAATAAAGCCTGATTTCGCTTATTCGGCTGTTTGGTTCTTCGCTTATTCGTTCATTGGCGGCACGTTAGGGTCTTCCACCTTTCAGTCTGTAGGCCGAAACAACAGAACTCCGGCACAGAGCGTCTAGTTCTGGGACTTCCGGTTAGGCCGTTTTTCTCGAAGTGACACACCACCCGAGTTATGCTCGGTTTCTCGGCGAATTTTGACACACTAAGCTCAAAAGATTGCCCATCACTGTGCTAGAAGAATCCCTGGACTGCAACTTTCATCTAATTAACTTCTCCCTAAATTCCAAACCCCTTGCTTATCCCTTTCTTCCCCTTATAAAAAAGGTTGGCTAAGACGAGTGTTAAGATGGGTTTTGGGTACAGAACCCCCATAAAGAGTCAATCCTTGTCTATATTTATTCAGCTGAGTGCTGACAGGCAGCATGAACACAGATATTTTTCAGGTTTCAGAAACCCAGAGAGAGGTAGGTGTAGGAGGTGTGCAGATGCAGCTTGACCAGGCAGTTAGTTGGTAGTGGCCTCCACCTTGGTGGAATATTTCTGATAAATTGGGGAGCTCATGGTTGCTCAGCAATGAGAAGTTAAGCTCAAAAAATGATGTTGACTGGTCTCGGAGGCTGAGATGGTTTTGAAGGTGGCAACCGGAAAAGAGGTTGGAGGATGGAGGCTAGAACCCTGGTCGGCAAACTGCAGCTCGGGAGCCCCATGCGGCTCTTTGGCCCCTTGAGTGTGGCTCTTCCACAAAATACCACATGTGGGCGCTACCTCGATGAGGAATGTACCACCTATATAGTTTAAGTTTAAAACATTTGGCTCTCAAAAGAAATTTCGATCATTGTACTGTTGATATTTGGCTCTGTTGATTAATGAGTTTGCCGACCGACCACTGGGCTAGAACAAGGGGAGTACCTGGCTCTGTTCTACCCAAATACTGTGGAAACAAGAAACAGATCCAGAGGACCCCAGAAGGCACTGTCTGAAGAAAGAGTCTTTATACAAGCTTGAAAAAAAAAAACCTTACAGTGTTCCAAGATCACATATTATCAAAAGATGCCCACTACAATAGAAACAATTTTATTGTTTTTAGATAGTAACACATTTTATAAATACTTAAGCAGAAATACAAAATTTAGCAGGGAAAAAACCCTTAGAGGAAATTAATATTTATATCCATAAAAATGCCAAAGAGGTAGCCAAGAGAATAGAATGTGGCAGTTAAATAAAGACAAAAATACTCAAATGAGGCCTGAATTTTAGGCAAAATTCGTTATGCAAATTGGTCATTGAGAAGCCTGATCACCAGGTGAATTTATTATTAGAGCACATGGCTCTGGTCAAAGTAGTTGGGGCCCTATTCTCTAGGGCCCCAACTACTAGTGAGACAAGTTAGTTGGCCAGGCAAGTGGAATAGGGAAACTGAAACAGATAAATAGCCAAGCAGTTTACAACCATCTAGCAAATTACAAACTTCTCCTGCGTTTCCTAACGTTTTTAGAGAGCCAAAGCAGAGCACTGCCTAAGCTCTCCGGTTGCTTCTTTTATCCTAAGCCTTTCCTTTGTTTCACTGTCTCCAGCTTTAATAAGCATACTCTCAAATCACCTGGAATTGTGCTCTGAATTCTTTCCTGCATGAAGCTAAGAACCCATTGCCCTGGTCAGATAGCTGGATTGGTTAGAGCATCATCCCAAAGCAGAGGTTGCCAGTTTGATACCTGGCTAAGGCACATACAGAAACAGATCAACGTCCTCTCTCTCACTCTCTCCCTTTCTATCTGTAAAATCAATAAAATTAAAAAAAACATTTTGGTGGTGGCACAGTGGATTAGAGCATCAGACTGGGATGCAGAAGACCCAGGTTCAAATCCCCAAAGTCTCAGGCTTGAGTGCGAACTCATCTGGTTTGAGTGTGGGCTCACCAGCTTAAGTGTGAGGTCACTGGCTTGAGTTTGAGATTATAGACATGACTCCATGGTTGCTGACTTGAAGCCCAAGGTCGCTGGCTTGAACCCAAGGTTGCTGGCTTGAGCAAGGACTCACTCTGCTGTAGCCCCCGAGTCAAGGCACGTATGAGAAAGCAATCAATGAATAACTAAGGAGCTGTTCAACAAATAATTGATGCTTCTCATCTCTCTCCCTTCCTGTCTGTCTGCCCCAATCTGTCTCTCTCTCTCTCTCTGTCTCTCTCTCTGTCACACACAAAAAAGAGTCCACACACTTCTGGCCAGCCCAAAGCAGACGTGCTCTGGCCCAGTCCCTTTCTGGTGCCACTGTAACCCACAGAACCACAGAGGTCTCCAGTAACCAACAGATGTTTATTATAGTGAATGAACAGACAGAGTCAGGTAATATAGATTCTAGTCATAGTTAATAGACTAGGTAGCAATGTGACTTTGCAAAATTCCCCTGATTTCTCCTCAGCCTGAATTTATTCATGCATAAAACGACAGAGTGGATTTAGATGATGGTTACAGCCCCTATAAGGTCTAAGATTTCCTGAGACTTTACTGCAATCAAAGCTCCTTCCATGTTTTGACCTTTCCAATAGACTCCAGGCTAGAATGGAGATGAAGAGTATCATTTTTTTTGATGGACTCTTGAAGACTGCCAAGAATTTGCTATGGGAAAGGTTAATGTTCTGTGTCTCAAAGATCCATTTCCCCAGGCTCTCAGAATGTAAATGTTAGGGTGATAAAAACAGTGAAATCTAGGTTCCGGTTCATTTGAGTCAGAGCTGCTCACCCTTCGTGGTACATCCCTGGAGCAGAAGGGTCTCCTTTTTGGCACGAAGCTTCATAAACTTGAGTTTAGGCTGTCAGCACTGATTTAAAGAGATTTGGTAAGCTCAGTGGATACAGTGTCAGACCGGCATATGGACGTTTCAGGTTTGATTCTGGTCAGGACACAGGAGAAATGACCATCTGCTTCTCCCCACACTCCCTCTTCTCTCCCTCTTCCTCTCCTGCAGCCAGTGGTTCATTGGTTTGAGCATCACCCTGGGTGCTGAGGATAGCTTTGTTGGTCTGAACATGTCAGCTTCAGGTGCTAAAAATAGCTCTGTACCCGAGTATTAGCTCCATATGGGGTTGCTGGGTGAATCCGGGTTGTAGTCCATGAGGGAGTCTGCCTACCTCCTTTCCTCTCACCTACAAAAGAAAATAAAGAGAGAGAGAGAGAGAAAAAGGAAGAAAGAAAAAGAAAGGAAGGAAGGAAAGAATAAGCGATTTGGTAGTTCAATTTGCTTCTGAGAAAGAACTGACACAGGAGGGGTTGGGGGATAACAGTGAAACGTGAGCTGGCTCTCACCTCCTGGAAGGGCAGAGAGTCAGATGTTTGCACAGAAGGCAGTGGTGTCAAATCCACAAATTTGCAAGCCTTATGCCTTAACCACTTTAAATGGGTAAGGTGTGGCAACCTAACAGTTTTCATTGCTAAACCCTAGCCGCAAACACAAATCTCTTCCTTTCCATGCTGCGAAAAGACATTTCTGCATATATAGCATATATATATATATATTGAAAAATAGAAAATACTCATCTCTGTGATCGCCACTACTCAAGTTTTCACTCACTGAGAAGCAGGGGCCTCAGGGCCACCATTGATGGAGCAGTCTGGGTCATTTAGTCAGAGTCCGTTGAAATGCCTTGGGATTAACAGGATTGGGAGGGAAAGGCTGTGATCAGTAGTCATTTTCTGCCGGGTATGTCAATCTGTTCTTCCTCTCCCTCATTTGCTTCCTTGTTTGTGCCCAAGCCCAGGCCAAAAGCCTCTGGAAAACTGCCACCAGCGCGCTCTCTTCCCCATGATGGGTCTGGACTGGCGACTACAGACTTACCTTCTTATCTACCCTTGCTGGAATCTGTGGACGTTGTATCCACTCCAATCTCCTGGGAACAAGTAATGTTGAGTTCTTGCTGTAGCTGGTATCCATTTCAGTCCATGACTGGGTGGACAAGAAAAAAGCTTTCTTTCCTAGAAATCCCCTCTGCACGCAGGCCTCTGTCCTGTTAAACTGATTAAATCCTCTCACTGCAGCCTTTCCTGGGCACACACCCCCGCTCTTCAGCAACGCACACACACATACTTATTGTCACATAGGTCTAAGGGTTAAAACAGTGGTTCTTAACCTGGGTTCGATCGAACCCTAGGTGTTGGATGAGTCGGTCTCAGGGGTTCGGAGAATCCTCTGCCGCGGAGGCCAGAATAAAGTAATACCGTAATTTGTTGTGAGTTCATGCACTTTGTTGGTTTTGTTCTTTGAGCAAGGTGATGTTCATGCACGGCTCATTTTGTGCACCAGTAAAAAAACATATACCTATGTCTTGAATTTGGGGAAAAAAATTATATTTTATTTATCACTAAAGAAGGGTTCGGTGAATGCGCATATGAAACTGGTGGGTTCGGTACCTCAAAAAAGTTTAAGAACCACTGGGTTAAACAAAGACAAGGACAGGGAGGGGATGATTCTGGCTCTGGGTCATCAGTCACATGGTTGGCTGAGGGCTCTATTGGCCCCACCCATGCAGTGGTTAGGTTCTCTGCTGCTTTCCTGCCAGTATGGGGCCCTAAGAAACTTTCTGAGTTTGTCCCAGTGGCTGATTGCACCACCTTCCACGGGTTTCTAGACTCCAGACAGTGTTCCCAAATCAGCTTCCTCCTGAGTGGAGGAAGGGAGAAGGGAAAATACAGGAAGAACCAACAGTGTGGACTAACACTCTCCGACATATCCAGGCCAACAGCCTGCTCTCTCTGTTTCTACATGGGAAATGAGAGGCATCTATTTTTTCAAAAGAAGTAATAAAATGATAAAAAAGTAATGTTCTCTAATATCTATTAACTGAACAGTAAACTGAACCTGACACTATTTGACTTAATCAGCACAACTGCCTCTTGTACTAGGCACTATTATTATTTCCATTTTACAGATCAGAAAACTGAGGCTCAGTGATATAAGACACTTGCTCAAGGTCACACAGCAAACAGTGGGAAAGCTGGGATTTAATCTCAGTCTTCCTGACACTAGAGTCCAAATCTTTATTTATAAGCAGTGTTCAACAGTCTAGATGCTTAAAAAAAATGAAAGAAAGAGAAGAAAAAAAGGCCAGACCTATAAGCCTAGAATGGCATTTAAAAATTCTGTTTTTATGGTGTTTGTACTGTGGTCTAGCCTTTCTCTCAGTGGGACTATAAACCAACACCCAGCAGTTACTCCAGCAGTCAGGCTTGAATTAACATTCGTAGAATGATTGTACATCTCACTAGCAATTTTGCGTTTTCAGATACTTTTGTGTCTGGTTCAGATGTGACAGAAAGAGTGAGAGGTTGCTGGTGGAATTGTTTCCTCTAAAAATTAAGAAAAACCCTTCTAGTTCTGCTTTTTAAAAGTTGCCTACTGAGATTTCTTCAACTCTTACTTTTTCTTGGCTTCCCAGCTCCCATCCATACTCATTCAGGATGGTCTGTCCTGCAGGATTTGACAAGACAGTCAGCTCTGGCTTTTAAATCCTGACTCTGACACTGGCTGTTTGTGTGACCTGGATGGCCACATACCTCTATGAGTCTGCACAGATATTCATAAAATGAGAGCAATAATAAAACTTCAGGGATATTGTATACAGTAGGTACTCAATGTCTGTTTCTTACCTGTTAATGAAATCAGTCTCATTAGAATATTCTATCAGTTTGAATGTTAAAGTTAAGGTCTTTCTGGAAATTCTTTAAGTAAAGGATGCCATCCCTTTGGATGGATTTAGAAATTCATGTTTACCAGTACAGCTTAAAGACGATGTATCTGTAGCATGTGTTCAGTTGAAAGGAAGAGAAAATGCCCACCCAGCCCTGGCCAGGTAGCTCAATTGGTTTGAGTGTTGTCCTGATACACCAAGATTGTGGATTTGATTTCTGGTCAGAGCACATACAAAAATCCACCAATGATCTGGCCTGTGGTTCTGCAGTAAATAAGAGTATTGACCTGGAATGCGGAAGTCTCTGGTTCAAAATCCTGGACTTGCCCAGTCAAGGCACATATGGCAAGCAATAAACAACTGAAGTGAAACAACTATGAGTTGCCACATTTTGCTCCCCCCACCCTCCTTTCTCTGTAAAATATCAATAAATAAAATCTTTTGAAAAATTTGAATCAACCAATGAGGTCATAAATGAGAAAAGCAAATGGATCTTTCTCTCTCTCAAATCAATAAGTAAACATTTTAAATTAAAAATAAATGCTGGGACCTGGCCAGTTAGCTCAGTCGGTTAGAGCATCATCCCGAAACGACAAGGCTGCAGGTTTGATTCCCCATGAAAGCACACACGGGAAGCAACCAACGAATGAACGCTCCCCTTCCCCCTTCCTTCTCTCTCCTTTCTTCTCTCTGTCTCTCTAAAAATAAATTAATAAATAAAAAATTAAGTCCTGGCCAGATAGCTCAGTTCGTTGGAGCATTGTCCTGAAGTGCACAGGTTGCTGGTTTGATCCAGGGCACATGCAGGAACAGCTTGATGCTCCTGTCTCTGTCTCTCCCTACCTCTCTCTCTCTCTCTCTCAAAAAAAAAATAGTTGACCAAAACTGGCATAAATAAGAAAATATATTATCCAAAGGTGTGAGGGTTGACTCACTGGTGGTGGTAAGAACGCAGGTTTTCTAGTTCTTTCTCAGCCTCCTCTAGAGGAGGCTGTATCTATTCATGGTCACAGCTCACTGGAGCAGCAGGTGACGGCACCATGTCTAGAGCCAGAGATATCCAGAGGTAGAACAGGGGCCTTTTATTCTAGTGTCCTCTTCTTAGGAGCCAAGAAATCTTTCCCAGAAACCTCCTATCAGATATATCATCATATTTCAATGGGCAGAATTGGGTTGCATGCTAGAGGCTAATGGGATCACTGAATGGAATTAAACCATTTAGGATTTATTCTGAGCTAGGGATGAGTTGACCATTTCTTAAGTAATGTGGGGGAGGACAGCTCCTTGAATGAATCCAGATTCCATTAGCCAAGAAAAATGGGGAGGATTGTTTTGATCACTTCTTCTTCACCCTGTTAGTGACAGACAGAATCCTACCCTAGGGTTGCAGGAATGACCTAAACACAGAACATTTGACACTTGACAGATGATATTGACAGTAGTTTATTAGTCACCTATACTCACTGCCTGGGTCAGAAATATACCACGAACCACACACAGCCACATGGGATTTGTACTTGAGAACAGAGTGTTTGTAGCAATAAGAGGGTGAGGTACTACTCTTTAGTTCCTGCAGGAGGATATGATTGGCTTATTGGAATAATTCTCTGGGCTGGCAGGAACAAGTCCAATTCTCAGGGATAAGCAGAAACTGTGACTGGTCCCTGTGATAAGAAAGGTTGTTTGGCTAGAGAACCTTATTCACAGGAGCAGAATGGGAGCAGCATTTGTGGTTAGGTTATTTGAGGACCTCTGATTTTATCAGATGTCAAGACCAGCACATAATACTGAACTTTAATTGTAGGTCATACACAGCAAGGATCGATGTGGGATATATACATACAGCAGATGGATAAATGACCATACATCTGAGCAACTATTCCTTCCTGCCTTCCATCATCCATTCATCCGTCCATCAATCAACCCATTCATTCATTCATCCATTCATTCTCTATCCCTTCCATGGAGAAGTGAGGCAGCCTAAACATTCTGACTGCATCTCAGGTGCTTGTCATGGTGATTTGATTCTCAGCTTGATTAACTCTACTGTTGATTCCCTTTAAAATATTTTTATTGCAGTTAATGTATACAGTATTTAATTTTATAAAAATTTATTGATTTGAGAGATAAGAAGGGAGGGGTGAGATGTGTGTGTGTGTGTGTGTGTGTGTGAGAGAGAGAGAGAGAGAGAGAGAGAGAGAGAAACATCGATTTGTTGATCCATTTATTAATGAATTCATTGGTTGATTCTTCTATGTGCTCTGACCAAGGATCAAACCTATAGACTTGGTTTATTGAGATAACACTCTTACCAACTTGGCTACATGGCCAGGACATGTATTCTTTGTTTCTGACTGGTCCTTTTGTATGTTGTTGAGGTTCTCACCAAGCTCACTGAGCATCCTTATAACCAGTGTTTTGATCTCTGTATCTAGTAGATTGCTTGTCTCCATTTTGTTTAGCTCTTTTTCTGAAGTTTTATTCTGTTCTTTCATTTGGGACATATTTCTTAGTTTCATTTTGGTAGCTTCCTTGTGTTTGTTTCTATGTATTACCTAATCCTGTTACGTCTCTAGAATTTGGTAGAGTGGCCTAATATAGTAGTTGTTCTTTTTATTAAAATCATTTTAGAGAAGAGAGAGATGGGGGGGGCAGGAACCATCAACTCCCATATGTGCCTTGACCGGGCAAGCCCCAGGGTTTTGAACCGGTGACCTCAGTATTCCAGGTTGATACTTGAGCCACTGTGCCACCACAGGTCAGGCTATAGTAGTTGTTCTGTAGCATCCAGTGGCACAGCCTCCCTGATCACCCAAGCAGGGTACTTCTGTGGGGTTGTGTATACCCTCTTCTTGGACTTGGGCCTTGATTGCTGTTGGCATATCAATGGGAGGGATGTTCCTCCAGGCCAATCAGTTGCAACGACTGGCTGTGACCACTGACCTCCAACCACCATGGAGGGTCAGCTGTGCAGGAGCCCATACCACAGAGCAGGACTTACTTCAGTAGGGCTCTGGTGCCTGTTAAATCTGCCCCTTGAGCGTTATTACTTGTAGAAGTGGTTGGGTAGTGATGTTTCAACATGGTCTGAAGCTGTCCACTGGGTGCACTGGCTCAGGGGCCCCTTGGGAGGTAAAGGCCAAGGTCAGCCACCACCTGTATTTTCCTCTGGGCCACCAGGCATGAGCTACAAAGTGATCTGCAGATGGCTGCTACTTGTGCTGGGCTTAGAGCTACCCAAGTGAGGCCAAGGTGTAAACCAAGCCTGGCTGCTACAAGTGCTTGGGCTAGGGTCGTTAAGAGGTAAAGGGCACCCTGAGTCCAGATGCTGTTTGTTTGAGAGATTTTAAGAAAACCTGAAGAATGAGCCAAGACAGGCCATTTGTGTGGAAAAACCACTGAAAACAGCTTGGGTGCACCTGAAGGTTAGGTGGGGTAGGGTGTCAGGGAATCACCCGGGTAAGACAACACTGTGAGCCAGGTTAATGGAGTCCCACATTCGGCACCTACCTGCCTGCTCTGTGGGGGGAGGACTCATCAAAGGAACCATGGCCTCTGTCAACACTTTTGTCTGAGAGAAAGCTCCCTCCTCAGCTTTCATCTTGATGCTGGACAATTCAGTTTCTCCCCTTTTGCCTTTGGTGCCTTTCCAGCTGCTGCCCCAGTGCTGGAGCTCGGAGGGAGTGAGTCTGTGTGCAGGCCCTTATTTAAGAGGAACTGCCTAGACTCTAGCAGCCCTCTGTCTCCCTCAATCTCATTCTCTGTTGGTTTTTACAGATAGAAATTATGAGGACTTATTTTCCTGGCACTGGAACCCTGGAATGTGGGGCTGGGCCTCATTGCTTCTCAGTGGAGACCTCTACAGCTGATATCCTTTCTACATGGATGTGGGACCAGCCCATTTCATGTCTCCATCCCTTGGTCTTGATGTGGCTTTTTTTCCCTATTGATTTTGAAGGAGAGGAAGAGAGAGAGAGAGAGAGCAGCATCAACTTGTTGTTCTACTTAATTGTGCACATATTGATTGCTTCTCATATGTGCCCTGATTGGAGCTTGAACTGGCAACCTTAGACTCAAGCTGGAAACCTCAGGGTGGAGCTGGTACCTTCAGAATCGAGCCTTTGAACCTAGGATTGAGCCGGCAACCCTGGGATTGAACCGGTGACCTCCGTACTCCAGGACAATGTTCTATGCACTGTGCCACCAGCCACGGTGATGTGATTTCTTCTTTAATTCCATAATTATAGGATGTCCATTAAGCCAGATTTCAGGCATTTCTGAATGATGGTTGTTCTGTAATTAGTTGTAATTTTGATGTAGTTGTGGGAGGAGGTGAGTAGTACATTTACCTATGTTGCCATCTGGCCTGGAAGTGCAATAATTTCTCTATCTTAATCAGGACACTGTTTTACTGGCTTTAATCATTTGTCTTCATCTTTACAATTTTTGTGCTACCTGTGTACTATCTGTGTTATTACTAATATGTTTTGTCAATTGATTTGTTTTTAGACCTATTTTAGATCTAAGCAATAATATCTGTAACATCGGGGACTTGATGTGCTAGTTTTTTCATGTGTCTTAGGAAAAATAAAAAATTAAGATATCAATTTTCTGCAAACCATTTAAGATATTTATGTGTCACACTTGTGAAACTAATTTGGCCATATTCATATCTACATATTTTATGATAAAAACCAATCATAACATAAAAGATGATTACTGTACATTTACTCTTGTTTGCTTTTACTTAATATGAATTTTTTAGTGCAGGCTAAACTCTAGAGCCAGAAAGGAGATCAGTAGGCTGGTTATACGGATGGAAGTGGGGCCTGACCTTGACCGGGCACAGGAAACTTTTTGGAGGGATGGAAGCATTTTAAAACTAGATGGGAGTGGCCTGACCAGGCGGTGGCGCAGTGGATAGAGCGTCAGACTGGGATGTGGAAGACCCAGGTTCGAGACCCCGAGCTCGCCAGCTTGAGTGCGGGCCCATCTGGCTTGAGCAAAAGCTCGCCGGCACGTGTGAGAAAGCAATCAATGAACAACTATGATGTCGCAACGGCAACGAAAAACTAATTATTGATACTTCTCACCTCTCTCTGTTCCTGACTGTCTGTCCCTATCTATCCCTCTCTCTGACTCTCTCTGTCCCTGTAAAATAAATAAATAAATTAATTAAGTAATTAAAAAAAAACTAGATGGGAGTGATGGTTACATACTGTATGAATTTAGCAAAATTCATCCAACTGTACATTTAAAATGGATACATTTTATGGTTTGTAAATTACATCATAAAGAAGAAGGAGGAGGAAGAGAAGAAGAAAAGGAAAAAGAAACCATCATCCAGGAGGGGACAAAAGCGGGCTTCTAGAGTCCTGGTGATGTTCCTTTTTCTGATCTGGGTTGATTACAAGAGTATGTTTCATTTTGTGAAAATTTATCAAGTCATTCATTTGTGCTTTGTGCACATTTCTCTATGATTATACCCCAGTAGCAAAAGTTACAAAAACAGGAAAACAGCCACTAGGGATATCATTTCTTCCCAAGTAATAAAAATGTATTACTTTGCTATTTATTCTTTTGTATAACGATATTATCCTGCCAATTTAGCCTCACAACGTTAGGGGTTTAGGTTTTGTGTGTCAATATAGAAAGGATTAGAAGGAGATATATTTAGCTAATCACGCAAGTGCAATAAGAATGTCTGTGGATGGCACTGTTCCTTAATCATTCATAGCAATTATCAACATGGACAATATGCAACTTGCAACCAAAATAAATAGATGTTTTAAGAAGTCTTGGTGGAACAATCAAATCATCAGCCTCAAAAAGTGTCCTCTCAGCAAAAAAAAAAAAAAAAAAAAAAAAAAAAAAAAAAAGTGTCCTCTCAGCCTGGTCCTTTCTGTCTGCCAGAGGTTCAATTCTATATTTATCTTTCAAATCAGCAGTATAGCAATTATTATTATAAAAAGAGCTACCAATTTATTGTGTGCCTACCTCATGCTAGGCACTGTGTTATCAGAGTTTTTTATACTTTAATAGCTTCATTTCATTGTCACAACAACCCTACCAAGTAGTTGTTTTATTCCATTTACTGTTGAGGTAACTGAGTCAGGGGGCAGCTGAATGGGTCTAAGCCCCCATTGCTGATGAGTGACAGAATCAGAGAGTGAGTTGGAGTCTGACCCAGTATGCTCTGCTGTGTATTGGGACCTAGAAATAAGTGACATGTGGAACAGAATTCTGAATCCTGAATCATGGCCCTTCATGAGGTTACTATAGTTACTTCTCGACATGATGTTTACTTTTTTTTTTTTTGCTGGGATAACAATGGGTCCACTGTTAGCCACTGAGGTGTTGAACCCCCACCATCATCACTAAACTCAAGGGACATTATAATAGGTTTAAAATAACATTCCTGCCTTTTAATCCTGCTTTTATTTTAAAAGCTCCTGGAACATTAACAGATCCTATACTATGGCAGCTTTATAAATATTGTTATTTGCACCTTGTGTAAAACATAGGAGCTCACTAAAGGCTATACAACTACATTTCAGAGTTCTGCAAACTTAACAAAAGTGATGCATTTGGGTGGTGGGTGCTGCATGGTTCGGTCCATGGTGCTCATGCTCCCTCAGTAGGTAGAAGAAAGGGGTGAGCATCCAGATGGGAAGACGTGTAGAAAGAGTGGCCTTGGGCCTAGAGAGACTCAGCCTAGGAGGGACAGGACAGAAGGGCAGAGCTGTGCTGTCTTTGTAGGTGAATTTTGGCTCTTGCCAAACTAGCAATCACATGCAGACTAAGTGGTTTGTTTTAGGAATGGGGCAAGACAACCAAGCACTAAAATGTGTTATTGCCAAGCATTTAGAGCCCTGAGCTCTCAGGGGGATGAGGACTCAGAATCTGGAGCTGTCCTGCCTCCTGCGTGCCAGCAGACCATGCTGCAGCCAGGCAGCTTTATTCCCTCTTGACATAAGAGGATTGTCAAGGACTGTGACTTCTCAGATGTGGCACACGGAGCACTCATGAGACTAAAGACAGAAGCCAGAGTTGCTGACTTCTGGTCTAATGTCAGACCCATTCTCTCTAATTACAGAAGGGGATGATGACATCCAAAAATGACCACGGGGCCTCTCTCTTAACACTGGTGAGACCAGATTTTTCCCTCTAGCTCGGTAGTTCCCCACAGAGTTCTGGAAGCTGATTAAAGAGAAGATCAGAAATAATAGGTAATTAGAAACCTTATAAAAATAAAAAATGCTCACGTCAAACTTACCAAGTGTCTCCATGGCTGGAAGTGGGGGAGGCCCTGAAAACTGCTGGCTGCAAGGGTCACTTGTGCCAGAAGCTGGCGTAAGTGTGCAGAGGTACTGGAGCTGGTGGTCCCCAGGAGTGGAAGAGCGGAGACGGGCTAGAAATGTATTTTCAAGGCCGGGAATTTAGTGAGAAAAAGGCTAAGGAATGCCTTTTATCAGACTTAAGAGAACTTAAGTTTCTTTCTTTTATTTTCTTTTTTGAAGCATATAGAGTATGATGCCTAAAGTTTGGTGGGTTTTTTTTATAAAGTTTTCATATATTTTATTTATTTTACAGAGGCAGAGAGAGAGAGAGTCAGAGAAGGGATAGATAGGGACAGACAGACAGGAATGGAGAGAGATGAGAAGCATCAATTATCAGTTTTTTGTTGCAACACCTTAGTTGTTCATTGATTGCTTTCTCATATGTGCCTTGATCGCGGGCCTTCAGCAGATGGAGTAACCCCTTGCTTGAGCCAGCGACCTTGGGTCTAAGCTGGTGAGTTTGCCAGATGAGCCCGTGCTCAAGCTGGCGACCTCGGGGTCTTGAACTTTAGGCCAACACATCCTAGTCCTGATCTATCCACTGCGCCACCGCCAGGTGAGAACTTAAGTTTCTTTCTTTTTTTTTTTTTTTTTTTTTTTACAGGGACAGAGAGAGAGTCAGAGAGAGGGATAGATAGGGACAGACAGACAGATAGACAGGAACGGAGAGAGGTGAGAAGCATCAATCATTAGTTTCTCGTTGCCCTTGTGACACCATAGTTGTTCATTGATTGCTTTCTCACATGTGCCTTGACCGCGGGCCTTCAGCAGACTGAGCAACCCCTTGCTGGAGCCAGCGACCTTGGGTCCAAGCTGGCGAGCTTTTGCTGAAGCCAGATGGGCCCGCGCTCAAGCTGGCGAGCTTGTGGTCTCGAACCTGGGTCTTCCGCATCCCAGTCCGACACTCTATCCACTGCGCCACCGCCTGGTCAGGTGAGACCTTAAGTTTCTTAAGGGCTTGGTGGAACCAGTGTCACAAGGACCAGAGATGACTGAGAGGGAGAAAGGGAGAAACACACACACACACACACACACACACACACACACACACACACACACACGAGAGAGAGAGAGAGAGAGAGAGAGAGAGAGAGAGAGAGAGAAACCACCACCAAGAGAGGCAGAGGGAGGGGCTTTCTCCGTTGGTCAGTTCCTTGGCTATTCAGAATACTGCAGAAGGGAGAGTTGGGAGAAGTTCAACAAAGTCCTGGGTCCAGATAATCTATGCAACTGACTGCTTTAGAGTCTTTTACCTTCTGGGGTCCCTAGGAGCCATCGCCAACTTGGGATGGGCTGTGGGAGGTAATTGGATGGCCACAGGTGGGCTCCTGTGAGTATAGGTTCAGCGCTCAGGTGCTAAAACTTGGATAGCTCTCTGAGCAGTGGAGATGCACCCCTCAACCTTTGGGGGCAACCTGGGGATTGTCACAACTTCCAGTCTATGGCTGAGACTTACACTCTCACTCTACTCCCCACCGGGAAAGGGACACAGACTGCTTTTATTTTGCATTCCTGCGCCACCCATCATAAGACTGACTCCCTGAGGCTGTGTGTGTGTGTGTGTGTGTGTGTGTGTGTGTGGTGTCTCTAAATGGCTGGGGCAAGGCAGGGGTGGAGGTGGAGTGGGAAGGGAAGCTTCTCACTGTGGGTAATCATCCAACAGACTCATTCCATTTTCTGGGCTGAGTTTCACTTGCTAGTTCCTTTCCCCATCTTCTTTACTGTTTTCTCTTTGGTGCTCTTTCATTTCTCTGCCGAGTAAACCTTACTGACCATTTCCTGTGGCTGGGTTGTCCCAGGTGAAAAGAGAAACTAACTGGATGAAGACTGAGACACAGTTTCCACTGTCGAGGAGGTCACATTCTAGTTGGGAATGGACAATTTCAAAACACAGTGAGCATTCATGCTGAGTGGGAGCAGGCAGGGGGTGTTTTGGGAGCCTAGGGATAGGGTGAGCAAGCCTAAGGGGGTAGGGGTAGAGTCAGGGAGGTCTCCTAGAGGAGGGGGGGCGGGTGCTGGTTTGTACTAGGGTTGCCAGATAAAATACAGGATGCTTGTATTTAATGCAATATTTGTGACATACTTACATTTAAAAAGGTTATTCGTTTATCTGAAATACAAAAATGTAACTGAGTGTCTTGTATTTTTATTTGCTAAATCTGGTAACCTAGTTCCTGGTGAATATACAGGAACTAGCTGAAAGGCTAAGGGAATGGGAGGAATGGGCCTCCCTGCAGAAGGAACGGCATGTGCAAAGACCTGGAGGTGAGGGATCCCATGCTTCATTTAAGGAACTGAACACTGTCCAGTGGCTGGAGTATGGTGTGCAAGAGGGAAGGGAGTGGGTGGAGAGAATGCACCAGGCTGTCACATAGTTGTTGAGTGTGTGCTAAGTGTCAGTCTCAAGATGAAGTTTTAGGGTGCGGTTGTCAGCCAGACAAACACAGACAGACACAGCTTCTGCTATAACAGATCAACTGAGGAATCATGAGGTGAGGAGAGAGGACAGGCACTGTAGAAGTTATAGCTGGGGGACATCAGCCTGGCTGGGAGGTCAGAAAAGGCCCCTCTTAGTAGATGACAATATGCTGAAGGATGGGGAGACAGGCATGCCAAGAGCTTAGGGAAGAATGTTCTAGGCTAAGGGAACACCGTTGTAGAGGCCCTGAAGTGAAAAAACTTACAGTGGGTCCCAGATACCAAAATGTGGCCAGAGGGACCGAGGCTCCCAGAGAGAGAGGAGGGAAAGATAGACCAGGCTGCAGGGGCCGGATCTCACCAGAGGGGATTGGGGCTAGATCCTGAAGGCAATAGAGCCATGGAAGGAGTTTAAAGCAGGCAAGTTGTCACACCAGCTTTGTGTTGTTAAAGGTGACTCATGCTGGAGAGAGGAGGGCGACGGGCAGTGTGGGAGCAGAGAGAATGAGGGAGCCCAAGGATGTCCAGGATGGACACATGGGCGGCTTGGTCCAGAGCGATGGTGGTGGAGATGGAGGGGAAGGAGAGAGAGGTGGAGCCAGGCTGCACTGAGGAGAAAGACTTGGCAGGGCTATGTGGCACTGAGAAGTGAGGGGTGGGAGGAGCAGCCATGACTCAAAGCTTCCGGGCTGGACAGATGGTAGGATGGCGGTTCCATTTGCTGAGCTGAGCTGGATACCTGGGAGGCTTTTGGGTGGTAAGGAGAGGGGATTCAGGTTTTTACATGTTGAAGGTAAGGAGGCTGGTGGTGGACCATCGGAAGGTGGACTGTGAATGCAGAGAAAACATGAGGAGCTGGGCAGAGCTGTTGTCAAAGCTGTCTTCTCACACTTGGCTGTACGGTCTTGAGCAATGACTTCACCTCTCTGTGCCTTAGTTTTCCAGTCTGTACCTGGGATGATGTAGGGATGACGACGATGATCGGCACTTGGAGTTGTTGTGAGGGTATGGTGGGCAACGTCCAAGATGACCCCAGTGATTCTCACCTCCTGGTATTCACGTCCTTGTGTGGTGACCCTACTGGAATAGGCCTGGTCTGAGACCAAGAGACTACAAGTATGACATTTTCAAGGCTGGATTATAAAAGACCTTGTGGCTTCTTGTTCTCAGTTAAATTACTCGCTTTGGGGGACACCAGCTGCCATGTTGTCAGGAGAGGCTCATTTGGAGGAATGACTACCCTGCTAAAAACTACATGAGTGAGCTTAGGCATGGCTCATTTAGCCCCAGCCAAGCCTTCAGCTGACTGTGGCCACAGACAACATCTAGAATGCAAGACTTGCTCCCTGCCTAATCTACTTTCAATTTCCTGATTCATAGAAACTGAGATAAGAAATGCTTGTTGTTTTAAGTTTTTAAATTTGGGGATAATTTAACCAGTGGCGATGGAGAACTGACCAAAGGGTAAAGCACTTAGCACAGCCCTGGCACATAGTGGAGCTGAGGAATATGCAGCAGCTGTAGGTC
This sequence comes from Rhynchonycteris naso, assembly GCA_037038555.1. NCBI lineage: Eukaryota > Metazoa > Chordata > Mammalia > Chiroptera > Emballonuridae > Rhynchonycteris > Rhynchonycteris naso. The sequence goes on along the minus strand of CM073004.1, from coordinate 17,927,455 downwards.
TGGAGTTACGGGTTTGGGAACCTTTGGGTTTGGAGACAAATGATGGAATCTGTTGACATGGCCGAACCAGTCCACGGAGAGGAGGAGACCGAGAGGAGATGATGGCCTTGGCCGGAAGCCTGGGTGAGGGTTGAGTAAAGCTGGAGGAGGAACGTCTCTCCGTGTCTGAGAGGAGGTGCTGCCAAGGAAGGAGGGGAGCTAGAACAGGGCATGGAGGAGGCTGTCTCTCAGAAGGTGTGGTCAGCACGCCCCCCAGTGAGGCCTGAGAGGGGAAGGGAAGGTCAGCAACAAGGTGCCCGGTGGCCCCAAAAGAGCTGTTTACGTGGAGAGGTGGGTCCTGGGTCTGGTGTCAGTGTAAATGCTTTCCACCCCTAAGCCCTAGACCAGGATGGTTTATAGGAGAAACCTATAGGAAACCCAAACTACGGAAAACCCCAGTCTCACAGAAGCTGCTCTAGTGACTAGAGCACCCATTCCTTAATTATTTTATGAGACTTATGTAACTTGGATAGCAAAATCAGACAAGGAGTGAATAAGAGAGGAAAATAGTAAACATGTTGCATTCATAAATATGGACATAAAAATCCCAAATAAAGTTAGCAAACAGGCCCTGACTGGTTGGCTCAGTGGTAGGGCATCAGCCTGGGGTATGGATGTCCTGGGTTTGGTTCCTGGCCAGGGCACACAGGAGAAGCACCCATCTGCTTCTCCACCCTTTCCCCTCTTCTTTCTCTCTGTCTCTCTCTTCCCCTCCCGCAGCGAAGGCTCCATTGAAGCAAAGTTGGCAGGGCACTGAGGAGGGCTCTGTGGCCTTTGCCTCAGGTGCTAGAATGGCTGTAGTTGCAAAGGAGCAACACCCTAAATGAGCAGAGCATCGCCCCCTGGTGGGCTTACCGGGTGGATCCCGATCAGATGCATGCGGGAGTCTGACTCTCTGCCTCCCCGCTTCTCACTTCAGAAATAAAAAAATAAATAAATCGGCAAACAGCATTCAGCAGTATATTGAAAAAATAATACACCATCAAGGTAAGTTTATTCCAGGAATGCATGAATGTTTAATGTAATAAAATCTATGGCCGTAGCCTGACCTGTGGTGGCGCAGTGGATAAAGCGTCAACCTGGGAACACTGAGGTCGCCAGTTCAAAACCCTGCACTGGTCTGGTCAAGGCACATATGGGAGTTGAGCTTCCAGCTCCTCCCCCCTTTCTCTCTCTTTCTCTCTCTCTCTCTCACTCTGTGTCTCCTCTCTAAAAAAAAAAAAAAAAAAAAAAAATCTATGGCTGTAATTCATTACATTAGGGTGAAAAATCTCACATTTCATACATTTCAACACCCATTCATAACACAGCAGAATAGCACTTCCTTACCCCAATGAAAAGTATCTATCAAAAATCTACAACAAACACCATGTTCAATTGTGACATGTTAGAAACAGTCAAGAACAATATAGAAATTACCATGATCATTCCTGCAATTTAACGTTGTGCTGGAGACTTTAGTGAGCGCAGTAAAACAAGAAAAAGGAAATAGAGAAGATACCAAACTCATTACTTGAAGACTCTAGTGCAGTGGTTCTTAACCTTTTTTGAGGTACCGAACCCACCAGTTTCATATGCGCATTCACTGAACCCTTCTTTAGTGATAAATAAAATATGATTTTTTTTCCAAATTTAGTTTTGCCGGTGTGAAACTAGAGTTGCTCAACTTGGCATTGCATATCATGCAGATAGGATGCTGACTCCCATCCCATTCCGTGATACATGTGAATCCATGTACATATTCATTCAACCACTTTCTTTTTTTGCTCGACATATTTAGTATGGATTAAAATATTAAGAAAGAAACCACACAGCGAACAACTACGACAGCCGTTGACTACTGCGCGCACTAAATTCCCCGCAGCACTGGTTGGCCAAGCAATGTAACGTGATCCTCTGCAGCAAGTGATGGCCAAGCGGGGCGTGTCATCATGACTTTACACAAGTGTGTCTTTTTACCTCAGCAGCAGAGGCTTCTCCGAACCCCTAAGACCAACTCATCGAACCCCATGGGGTTCGATAGAACCCAGGTTAAGAACCACTTCTCTAGTGATTATTTACACAGAAAATTCAAGAAAGCCTATAAACTTAGAACTAAAAAGGAGTTCAGATTTGTAAAATAAAAGATTATATAAAAACCAATTGCATTTCAATAACCATCAATCAATACATTATAAAATATAAATTTAAAAATATAACTTATAATAGCAATAATAACTTTAAGAGGTATGTAAGAATATTTTTGTAAAAACTATTGACAGAGTTAATTTCTCTCAGTTGTTAGTTGGGGGAATTAGAAGCTCTGAGAGAGGAAATAACCCTTTGAAGGACACCAGTAAGCCCAGGGCAGCTCTGGATTTTTCAGGGGCACCAAATCTTAGAGATCTGAGTGTTGGATAATTTTGCTACTATCGTTCTTTTGTTAAAAACAAAAACAAAAACCCCTGATTTTTAATATTTTTCTGATTATAAATTTAATATTGATCCTAGAAAATATAGAAAATTCAGAAGAACATTAGAAAGTGTAAGTCATTAACATTCCCATCCTACTACCTAGAGAACTACAATCAATGATTTGCTGTATGTCCTTCAAAAGATTTATCTATGTATATTTATGGTTTAAAAAATAAAGGTAGAATTATGTCATGTTGTATACCATTTTGTGTGCTTATTTTCTCACACATTTCCCTGTAAACTCACCTAGTCTTTTTGGATATGATAATGTAACACTCAGTCATGTTGATGAAGCGTATGTCATTTATTTAACCTATCAATTTGAGTTTTCAGAGAAAAACCAAGTATCAGATATGACTGGGGTAATCACACGATAAAAGTTAAACCACAGAGCCGCGTGCACATGCACATGCAGACATAAAACACAGTTGGGTTTCTAAGGCCAGTGGTTATCCTCGTAGAGAAGGGGAAATGGCAAAATCAAGGTATAGACCTGATCCCACCAGGAAGGGGACAGAGGTCTGGTTAGCTGAAGAAATGGGAGTTTGAAGGAGTCTATTCTTTTTTTAAGACATTAATTTTTTTTTTCTTTACTGATTTCAGCAGGAGAGAATGGGAGAGAGACAGGAACATCAGACTGTTCCTTTATGTGCCCTGACAGGGGGACTGAACCCACAGCCTCTGCATTTCTTGATGAGGTTCCAACCAACCAAACTTTCTGGTCAGGACAAAACAGTCTATTCTTGGAGACCAATTAGCTCTGAGACTTTTATGTAATTCCTCACTCTCTGTAGTTTTGGCTTCCTTCCTGGAGAAATGAGGGCAACATGGGTGCCCAGACTCACACAGCGCCAGCTCCTTTAGGCCTCAGAGCCTTTGCACTGGTCTTTTTCTTCTGCTGAAATCAGCTCTGCCCTTCTTCCCATCTGGCTGTCCATGCAGGCCTGTCTGCCCTTCCCTACCCTGTTTACCAGGACTGATAGGTGACGTTATTAGAGTTGCCTTCTCCACGGAGGACAAGGCCAGGAGGGGCTTGACTACAAGCCCAGTATCCAGAACTTTCTTGACCTAAAGCAGAGGTCCCCTTGTGTTATTCTCCATCTAATTCCTCTCATCATGCACCTCTCAACACATCAGAGCTTGTCATGATTTTGTCTACTAGCTGTTTCCTTGGGACTTGTCTGTTTTCTCCTCTATTTAGGACCCCCTCCATCTTGGTGGCCTCTATATCTCCTATGGTCAGGACCCCCTACATGTTCGTGACAAAATAAGAACAGCTGTGGGAGCGCTAGATCCCAGGACGCACACAGTGGGGACTGCGGGAGGACTGGGCTGATCCCGAACAGCAGGCAGAGGCGGGCGTAGGGGCGGGTACTGGGCGGGGCCTATGGTTTGGGGGCGGAGCCCAGGGCGGGACTGGGGCTGCGGGGCCGCCGCGGAGTCAGCCTGCGGGTGGCCTGGGTGAGCCTTGCTGGGTTCCTCTGGGCCCTGGCTCTGTGGCCTCCGGCTCGGCTCGCGCTGCCGTTAGGGGGCGCCCGCGCTCGTGGCGCCGCAGCTCTGCTGGGAGGCGCCTCCAGCGCCCCGCGGCTGCAGCCGTAACTCTGGGCTCGGGCTCAGTTGTCCCTTCTGCCGCCGCCGCCGCCGCCGCCGCCGCCGCCGGGTGTGGGCTCGCTCGTCCTCGCGCTCGCGCTCCAGCCGTCGGTGTGTCTCGGCCCGGCCGCGCCACCGTCGTGCAGTGAGTGGGGGCGGGCCCGGGGGTTAGGGGCCGGGGCTCGCGAGGGCCGGGCACCAGGAGAAGCCCGCTAGTGGCGGCCGGCGAAGCGCGGCTGAGGAGACTCGGGCGGCGGCGGGCCCGAGCGGAGGGGACTGTGGGGAGCCCGGGCGGCGCGCTCCGGGGCTGGCACGGGCCCGCGGCGGGCTGCCCGCGGCCGAATTGCCGGTCTGGGGCGGGAGTCGCGGGGCCTGCCCGCGGGGACGTGCGGTTTCGGCGGACCCGGTCCGGGCTCCGGTGCGCTGCCCCTCCCGGGCCCCGAGCATCTCCCCCTACGCCGGGGCAGGGCCGGGTCGGGGATGGGCGACTTCGTCTCCGGGGCGACAGCGAGGCACTGCCTGGCAGGGGACACCTCGCGGTGAGCTCGCAAAGGACTGTTTCTGGGGTGGCGAATGGAAAGCCGACGGTAGGGCTTCTGAGTCCTGCTCCGGAGAGACCCTCCGACTGCAGCCGAGTAGTTTAGGCTCAAGTTTGTGTGTGTCGTGGTATTTGTAATACTTGGTGTCGGAGGTGACACATGGCCGTGGTCCTGGGGAGCCCCTGAAGCACCTGTCGGGCTGAGGGTGGTGGAGGTGTTCAAGGGTGGGGCTGCTGGGCTGCTGAAGTTACCAAGTTTCTGTTCAAGTTTCCCAGTTCTAGCACAAAGTTGATGAATCCAGTTTTAGGACTTTTTTTTTTTTTTTACAGGGACAGAGAGGGAGAGTCAGAGAGGGATAGACAGACAGGAACGGAGAGAGATGAGAAGTATCAGTCATCACCTTCGTTGTTCATTGATTGCTTTCTCATATGTGCCTTGACTGTGGGCCTTCAGCAGACCGAGTAACCCTTGCTCGAGCCAGTAAACTTTAGCTGAAGCCAGATGAGCCCGAGCTCAAGCTGTCGACCTTGAGGTTTCGAACCTGGGTCCTCCGCATCCCAGTCGGACGCTCTATCCACTGCGCCACCGCCTGGTCAGGCGGTTTTAGGACTTTTTGTTAGATGAGGACCCTGGGGTGACCTGGTTTGGCTAAGAATGTTTAGGGTAGCCTGAGCGTCTCTTAGCATTTCCCCCTTGGCATGTTCCTCCTCTTGCTGTTCCATTTGCCCAGGTGCATGAATGATTCCAGGGTGGGAGAGAAGCTAGGGGACAGTGTTTGGCACAGGCCCAATGTTTTCAAATGAACAAGTGTGTATTCTAGGAAAAGGAAAATCTTTTTACCTACAAGGTTAGTAGGGCGAGGGAACTTGCTCTTTGGTTGAGAACCATCAGCCCAAACTAGTGCTTCATTTTGTGTAATGCCATCGATATTAAAGATTGAGTGGTCAGTATGGTCACAAATGCCATTCCTAAGGTATGTGCAGTTTGAATTTTTATACATCATATTTAAACCAAAGCATTACTACATACAGGAATCCTTGGGTGATCTTTCTGTGCGCCCCTCAATGTGTCCTCGGTTTTGATATTTGGAGTCTATTTAAGATGGAATGCACGTATTTATTTGGATTCATCTTTACCTTGGAGATAATCCTGAGTCATGCTTTCAAGATGTTCCTTCTGTGGTCAAGAGTGCAGATGTCTGATGGTCTCTATAAAAGCTGGATCCTCCCTGTACCTGTCGTTCTCCCTCTGGAGCTCTGGGGAGAAAGGGGACCTGGGCATATTGGCAGCAAATTAAGAGGTCTTTTGTCCGTGTTGCCCTGCCCTCCTGTCAGTGCTCTAAATGACTTGTGTTCACTCTCAAGTTTCACAGTTTACCACAGAAAGTTTGTTTATATTGCCATTTGTATTTTCATATTTGTTAATACCTGCCAGTTTCCAAAGGTTTCTATTCAGCATCTCACTTATTTTCTCCTTTTCCGCAAAGAAGCAGCTGGGTGTAAGGGGTGATTTAATCAGGGTCTCATAAATAGAATTGGAGCAGAATTGGGATACAGATCTTCACCATGGCTCTTTCCTTTGCACCGGCCTGCATATTACTTCAGAACCTTAGTCCCAATCTGTGACCCTGTAGGTCACTTGCTGCCTTTGTATTGTGTCTAAGTGGTATTCCTGCTTTTGGAAAGTGGTATTATCCTCTTTCATCCTGTAGAAACTGAGTGAGAGTAAGATGAATTTAAAGGATTTTGTGACAGCCCTTTAGTATTAAAGTCATATTTCAACTTAGCCTTTCTTCTAGACCATGTGGAAGGGAGAGGAAAAAAAGAACTAGTTTTAGGAAAAGATAATGTATTCCTTTAGTGGTATGGTTAAGTGTAACCTAACATCGCAGTCACATTCTCCTCGTGTGCCTGGTACTTGGGCCAGCCTGTGTGTGAGTGTTAACCCAAAACACTCCTTTAGATGTCGCTGAACTAGTTACTATAAAAAGTATTTCATTTTCAAAATCCCACGTTTCAAGAACAGAGAAATTCAGAACAAAGGTAATTTGAAGGTATTATAGATGGAATTGAGTCTTCTTTTCTGAATGCCAGACAGTAGAAAAGCAAAAAGATTTTAGTAGAAAAGCATTTTAAAAAGGTTTCCTGGAACCTTTGGAAAGGAAGTAGCTCTAGGTTTTTATTATTTATTCAAATTTGGAGGTTTGTGTATTGCAATGTATAGGTTGTTATACAGCAGTAGAGCTTTTGCCCCAGAGAATTCTTAGTTTGTACCTGAAATAATATTTATGTTAAATTAGTTCATCATAACTGCGAAGCTTGTAATTGCAGTTCTGCAATAGTGAGGAAATTGGCTTTCACGGGTTTTTGTAATAACATGTTTAATTGTGCCTTTCCAGATTTGCTCCTTTTAGAAAATTCTTAGCAAGTTCTCTTAAGGTTTTTACAAGTTCTTTAGCATTTTCCTTAATTATCTGCTAACAGAATTTATATATTAGTTATTAATTTTGACGCTTAAACATGGGTGAATTTTCAGTAGTTTTGTATTTTGGGGGGAATGGTCACCCAGTTGTTGCCACAAGAATTTTATCTGGGCCAAAGGTCAGATTTTTCCAGGTGAGCTGATTTTACAGGGTCTGGAGCCTTTCTCTGAACTTTATAATTATGATTGGGTTCATTCAATGTTGTTTAAAATGATCTTTAGTAAGGCAGGTCAAATTTATTTATTTATTTATTTAAAGTTAAATTTTTCCCCCCTGAAGTTAGAAGTGGGGAGGCAGTCAGATAGACTCTCGAATGTGCCCGACCAGGATCCACTCGGCATGGCCACCAGGGAGCTGGCCACCAGGGAGCGATGCTCTGCCCATCTGGGGTGTTGCTGATTGCTGCTGTAGCCAATCTAGTGCCTGAGGTGGAGGCCATGAAGCCATCCTCAGTACCTCGGCCAACTTTGCTTCAGTGGAGCCTTGGCTGCGGGAGGAGAAGAGGGAGATAGAGAGGAAAGAGAGGGGGAAGGGTGGAGAAGCCGATGGGCGTTTCTCCTGTGTGCCCTGACCAGGAATTGAACCTGGGACTTCCACACACCAGGCCAACGCTCTACTGTTGAGCAAACTGGCCAGGGCCAAGGCAGGTCACTTTTTTATTTTTTATTATTTTTATTTTATTCATTTTAGAGAGGAGACACAGAGTGAGAGAGAGAAAGAGAGAGAGAGAAAGAGAGAAAGAGAGAAAGGGGGGAGGAGCTGGAAGCATCAACTCCCATATGTGCCTTGACCGAACCAGTGCAGGGTTTTGAACTGGCGACCTCAGTGTTCCCAGGTCAACGCTTTATCCACTGCGCCACCACAGGTCAGGCGGCAGGTCACTTTTAAAGAAATAATTGTTTCATTGTTACCCTCATAGTCTCAATTCCTGGAAAATTTTCTGATTAAGTTTTTCTTTGTCTTCATCAAATAATACAAGTCCATTTTATATCCATTTCAAGATCTTCATTCTGCTGCCTGTCTATGGTCATTTCACTTCTCATTAAGCCTTTCACTGGAAACTGCTAAAAGGGAGAGAAGAAAATAAATAATTTTCTAATTGTTAGCAGCTCTGGAAAATGATTTAGAAGAGATTGAAGCTATTCTGGAAATTCTTTTGGATTATGTTCTATTTCATTCATCTGCATTGTCTCTGAGATGTTCCTAATAGTCATCAATTCAGAGGCTGATTATCCAGTTATTGGAAGACCGGGAACCTTCTTGCTTTTTTTTTGGTTTGTTTCTTGCTATATCTAAGCATCTCCACAGTGGATATTTAGAAGTAAGGAGTAGAGATACAATTTTAACTAATTAATACTATTTTTTCTCTTAGAGCTCTTTAGTAAACAACTTCATTTTTTTTTTTTTACATAGTTTGGTCCTTGTTATTGGGAATGACTAATAGTAACTTCATTTTATTTTGCTGTATCTTGTACATAACTGTAAGGAGACTCTTGGATGCTTTTTAAGAGCATCCATATAAAATGGGCTTATATAGATTCCCATAATTGCTTTCTTGAATTATTAAGCTTGAAGTTGCATTGCATCTTTGTACCAGAACAGAACTTTGGCTTTTTCTGTGAAACGGATTCAGGGGCATCAGCTCGTTTTCTTTTTATGATTGCTCAAGAAGTTGTCTTGTTTTCATTTAGCAGTAAAAAAGAAAAACAAGAAGGGAATAACAGTGGACAGACCTTGCATAACAGCTGTAACACTGATGATGTGTCTTTTTTTCCCTTGTCTTTGGTCCCCATTTCTCATTTAACCATTTGGATATTCGTGTATTGGAGTTCTTTATTTGACCTATAGACAGGACAGCAGCCTTCAGTCACACTAGTGAATAATTCTTGCTATTTTGCCTCTGGGGAAATTTTGCAAACCTTTATGACTTCACTTAGACTGAGTTACTGTTACATTTGTAAATAAAACAGTACTATGAGGATAGGATTAATAGATAGCTGTAGGGGGGCTAAAGTAAGTCCTTTCAGTTTCTTGTTTCTTGGATTCTGTTCTTTCCATTTCCACTCAAGGAGGGGCTTCATGGAATGATCTACACTAAGAGTCATAAAACTGAAGTTCTTAATCAGTTACTTTCCAGCTGTGGAACCTAGAGCAAAAGGCACTTAGCTGTTTCTCGATTTTGCATCTATAATATGGGGACAGTAATTCATGTTTTTCTTGCAGTATCAGTAATGTTGTATGTGGGGAGAAAGGCCCCCACCCCGTTTTACTTAAAATGTTTCTTCATTCTAGAATCCCTTCTCAGGTTGTCCAAATATTCCTGCAGAGGTCTACTGAGCAACTTATTGCCAGAAGTCCTCCATTTTTCTGCTTGGCACTGTTCTTGCCCTTTCTTCCAGAAGGCTTCCGCCGGTCTGTTATACAGCACTTTTGAATTCTGTTCTGTACTTCAGGTGCTGCATGTTGCCTTTTTTCTAGATCAAAAGCTCCATGAGGGCAAGGATTTCTGTGTATCCATGTTGCACATAATATTTAATGACCTACAATAAGTGTTGGTGACTAAATTATTTTTGAGGCTCTCAGGAATGAATACTTTGGGTGATGGGAAGATGCCAAAGATGAGAATCTTACCAAAACTTGGATGATTGGCCTTTTAACTTGTTACTTATTTGTCTTTTTTTTTTTTTTTTATCAGTAACTGAATCAGATGCTGGTAATACAAATTGGTAAAGCCTGTTTTTCGATTCTCTTTACTTCAAATACTGTTTGTGAAGCAAGTCAGGGAAGTGAAAGCTTGTCACAACAGCCCTGAATTTGACATTGGTTCCATTTTTCACTCTACAGCATGTGGAGGCCTTTCTGTATCCAACTGCTGAATGTGGAGAATAAGAACTGACTGTGCATTGTCTGGTTCACATTTTAGCTTGTTTGCTTTGAAGAATTTTTGAGGTAGAGAAATAGATGCTTCAGGCTCTGATTTCAGCCCTTGCTGTGCTATGCAAATGTTCTCTACATGCCTGAGTGACCTTTTAAGAAAGCCTTTGTGATCTTCTGTAGCCAGGGCCTGTTCGGGGAATAGTGTGCCAGATTCCTCTAAAAGTGGGAAAAGTAAATCTGTTTAAAGACCACATAAAAAAGCTAGTGCTTTTCCTGGATAAATACCAGTAAGTCCATGTTTCATTGTCTTGTCAGAGCTTTTGAAATTTGCTTTGCTGGTTGATTTGAGGAATGATACTGAGAGGGCACTGACTAAAGCAGTCCAGTCACTGGGAAGCTGTTGAAGTGATTTGGAATTGTAGATAAATTCAAACTGGCATCATAACTATTTGGGGCATTGACCAATGTCTTCAGACTGGCTCTCCCTAAGTGTGGGTTGAGTGACTCTGAAACAGATTTGTAAGGTTCTTTTTGCCCTATATTCTGCTCTAATGGTTTGGTGTTTAAATGATTTTCTGTTTGTTTTGATTATTGTATAAAATGAAATGTTATCTGTATTTATGGTTTTTTGATGCTTTTATTAAGATGTTTAGTTTGTTTAGCTGAAATGCTGATGGGAAAGAAGGTTGTTTTTTCTTCCTTTTCTTTTAACCAACCTTTTAGGTAAGGATCATGATAGGTTTGTACAAGATAAGGTTGTAGAGTTAATCGTAATGCTCTTCTATGTAAATTCTAAAAATGGAATTTTCAGAGAAGATAGGCAGGATTTGAATGAGTAATTTACTTACTTGGTTCTTCCTCCTTGTTTAAGTATAGGATAATTCTTTCCCTGAAGAGATTAGGTACATGCTGTAGGAAGGATAAAGTGCCTATAGAAGGCCCTAGAGTAGCAATTTTCAACCTTTTTCATCTCATGGCACAGATAATTACTGCAATTCTGTGGCACACCAAAAATACATTTTTTTTGCCAATCTGATAAAAAAAAAACCCATGTATAATTCTGTTTCATTCACACCAGATGGCCATTGTTGTGTTGACTGTTGTTATTTCTTTATTTGACACTCTAAGGAAAAGGAGGTCAGTGCCCTTGACTAAATAATCAGGTATTTCATGCTTTAAAAATTCTTGTGGCACACAGGTTGAAAATCTTTGCCCTAACCCTGGTCGGCAAACTGTGGCTTGCAAGCCACATGCGGCTCTTTGGCCTCCTGAGTGTGGCTCTTCCACAAAATACCACTTGTGGGCGTTACCTCGATAAGGAATGTACCTACCTATATAGTTAAAGTTTTAAAAAATTGGCTCTCAAAAGAAATTTCAATCGTTCTACTGTAGATATTTGGCTCTGTTGACTAATGAGTTTGCCGACCACTGCATGGAATTCTTTCTTCCCTAGATCTTTGCCCTGTAGCAGATTTTAATTGAGTAAAAATGAGTTGGTTTTCTGGTGTTTTGCCTGCTCTGTGGGATGGAAAACCTTCTCTGTTTTCCTAGTTACATGTGCTGTCATGTCTTTCTCCGCTCCCCAAGCTTCCCTGGAACCTGGGCTCCCCAGACGCAGCGCTGGAGCAGATGGATAATGGAGACTGGGCCTATATGGTGAGAGGATTTTGCAGATGCATTTTGAAGGTTGTCAAATTTTGTATGTCTTTCCCCATTCTTATGTGTTTTTAGTTATAATACATCTTGTAAGAATGAAAGTTACTGGTGCAATTCCTCTTAGATGTATTTTTGAGGGTTTTTTTTATTTGTGTTTTTATGTAAGCAAATTCAGTATAGACTCTCAAAGTAACTTTATAATCACTTATTTGAGAGAGCCTATGATTTTTGGACTTAAAAGTTTATTGCTCGTAACATTCTTTCTTAATGGAACAGTGATTATGAAAAGGGTCTAGTAGGGAATGGTCAGTGGACGTGTCCTTCTGGTTAGTGAGATTAACCATGGAGAAGGTGCCACTTCTCTCATTAGTACTTTGTGTGTGTGCATGTGTCTTCCTATTTTTCTTTTCCTATGATAAATATTTTATTTGCCTAGTACTTGAAGTCTATCTGTTTTTATATTTTTTCTTAAATGTGCTTTCTAAAACCAAAGGTATATAAAACAGAAGGCAAGATTGCAACATTAATGTTACAAAGTGAATACACTATCAGATTTTGAAATTGAAAGTTGCTTTTAGCCTGACCTGTGGTGGTGCAGTGGATAAAGCGTCGACCTGGGAACACTGAGGTCGCCAGTTCAAAACCCTGCACTGGTCTGGTCAAGGCACATATGGGAGTTGATGCTTCCAGCTCCTCCCCCCTTTCTCTCTTTCTCTCTTTCTCTCTCTCTCTCTCTCTCTCTCTCTCTCACTCTGTGTCTCCTCTCTAAAATGAATAAAATAAAAAAATTTTAAAAAAAGAAAGTTGCTTTTAACCTTTGGGTATATGAGATTGTTTTGATCAAACTGTTTCAACTTGGTGTTTGGTACTGTTATTGCCATGAAAAAGTTATGAAGATTAGGTCTGTACAAATTTTTGTCTTTAAAATAAATTTCACAATTTTCCCCCCATGGGGCAGGGGAGAAGAAATACTGAAAGTAGATTCTTTACTTATCAAATCATTTTTTTGCTTGTTTTATGACTGATTGAGTTAAGAAAAATGAAAGTTTTTTTATATTAGTTTATTTTAGTTTGGCCTTTGTCTTTTCCATGATGGACTATCTATCATCTGAAACTTCTGTTTAGATACTGGACCTAAAATTAAACGGCTTTGGAAGTCATGCCCTTGTTTCTTAGTATGTTTTTATTTATTTACTTTTAAATTTTTCTTAGTATGTCTTTAAAGAATTAGATTTATTCCCCATTTTCCCTTATTGAAAGCATATGTTAGCCTGACCTGTGGTGGCGCAGTGGATAAGGCATCTACCTGGAATGCTGAGGTCACCAGTTCAAAACTCTGGGCTTGCTTGGTCAGGGCACATATGGGAGTTGATGCTTCCTGCTCCTCCCCTCTCCTCTCTCTTTGTCTCTCTCTCTCTCTCTAAAAGAAAGGAATAAATAAATTATTTTTTTAAAAAGCATATGTTAGATTCCTGCAACTAGGTGGGTTTATCATTGAAAGTTAACATTTTTCTTAATTTGTCAGTTAGGATTTTAAACATTCTAGGTGACTAGGGGTCACTCACTCTGCTGTATGTCAAGGCACATATGAGAAAGTAGTCACTGAATAACTAAGGAGCTGCAACAAAAAATTGATGCTTCTCATCTCTCTTCCTTCCTGTCTATCCCTTTCTCTGACTCTTTGTCAAAAAAAAAAAAAAAATCTAGGTGACTAATTATATTTTTAAAACATTTCAGATGACTGACCCAGTCACACTAAATGTAGGTGGACACTTATACACAACGTCTCTCACCACATTGACGCGATACCCGGATTCCATGCTTGGAGCCATGTTTGGGGGGGACTTCCCCACAGCTCGAGATCCTCAAGGCAATTACTTCATTGATCGAGATGGACCTCTTTTCAGATATGTCCTCAACTTCCTAAGAACTTCAGAGTTGACCTTGCCTCTGGATTTTAAGGAATTTGATCTGCTTCGGAAAGAAGCAGATTTTTATCAGATTGAGCCCTTGATTCAATGTCTCAATGACCCTAAGCCGTTGTATCCTATGGATACTTTTGAAGAAGTTGTCGAATTATCTAGTACTCGGAAGCTTTCTAAGTACTCCAATCCAGTAGCTGTCATCATTACCCAGTTAACCATTACCACCAAGGTCCATTCCTTACTAGAAGGTATCTCAAACTATTTTACAAAGTGGAACAAGCACATGATGGACACCAGAGACTGTCAAGTTTCCTTCACTTTTGGACCCTGCGATTATCACCAGGAAGTTTCTCTGCGGGTCCACCTGATGGAATATATCACAAAACAAGGTTTCACAATCCGCAATACCCGAGTGCACCACATGAGTGAGCGGGCCAATGAGAACACAGTGGAGCACAACTGGACTTTCTGTAGGCTGGCCCGGAAGACTGATGATTGATTTCCAACCCTGCGAAAAGTTTTAGAAACTGGCTCTTCAGGAAATGAAAGAGACTGATTTTTTTTTTTAATCAGTGTGAGATTTTTTTTAAAAAAATTGTATTTATTTGAAGGCATTGAGGAACAGAAGGAAGTTTTGTGCTTTCGCAGAGTCTTCTGTTTGGTTTCCTTCACCCTGAGTATGCATGTGCCTGTTCAGTGCCTCTAGATACCTTTTTTATAAAAAGAAGTCTGAAAATTATTATGGTATATAACCTACCCTTAACAGAACTTTTTTTGTTATTACAATGCTAAAATGTTTTCTGATTAAATGGTCCCTAACTCAACTAGAAGGCTAAAAATGCAGGAATGGAAGAATAAACAGAGTACTCATGATGTCTGACAAAAATCAAAACATCATGTAGGGTGACCTAGTTTCCAAACCAAAAAGCAGTATTGTAATATTAAAGGAAAACTGTTCCAATCATTTAAAAGTACTTAAGTACTACTGCTTTTTAGTTATGACAACTGTTTCTTTCTATGCATATAAATCAAGCAACCAAATATCTATAGCCATGGTAATGTCTGACTAGAAATATTTATATTCGATTCTGAATACAAAATGTCCCTGTGGTAGAAATCTTACTTCTTATGCCTGGTACAGTATAATTCCCAAGTGTACTGTCTACCAGAAAGAAAAAAAAAACTAATAAAAAATGAAATAGAAAAATTAGGTTTGTATTTATTGACGTTTGTTATTTAAAGGGGGAAATCATATTCTTTGTGTCAAGTAAGCACTGTTTTATGTCCCACTGTACACTGCCAAAGCACGCTTGTATTTCATTCATGAGGGCCTGGTGGAACCTTAGGGTGCGGTTTATTGAATCTCCTGTGTGGTTAAAGCAGGAATATATGGGATTACTAATAAAGTACAGTTTGAACAGAGAAAATGCAGTTTGACAAATTTTGTCAAGGAAGACTTCTGTTGAAGATTAAAGATGTTTCTTCAATAAGCCATCCTTTATCATAGCTCCAAATATCACCCTTATCCTATGTGTTGAGTTTAGCGACAAACTGACTCTTTGGCTGCTTTATTGTCTTATGTTATAGTGACCCACAAATGTATTTTATTAGTAAAGTTAAGTTTATTTCTGAGGAGAGGAAATAACCTGCAGTGAATGAAGGATCTGGAACAGTGGGAGATAAGTGTACTTTTCACTGTAGTTTTATTTTGTATTTGATTCTGTTTCTTGGGAGTTACTCACAGGAAGCGTTATATTAACTAGAGTGAGACTTCCTAGTTTGCTAGAACACCTTCTAAAAGACAGTCTGTAAGGTCTTCTCTGCTCTGTAGGAGAAAGGGTCTAAGGCTGTGTGCCTGGAGCAGGTCTCTCCTTTTCTCCTCTGAAAGGAAGATGAAAACACCTTCATCTGTTTATAAACTAGCATATCTCCCTATTAGTTTATTTTAAGATTTGACAAATGACCACCATTCAGAAACCTGTAATTAACCCATTTTTACCCTCTTCAAACTAAAATTCCTTAATGTCATTGGCAGGTTGCTGTGGTTTCGGTAAATACTAGTATGAGATTATGTTTTTAGAAAATTGTCTTCTACTTCAAATTGATTAGTGGTTAGCTAAGAAGAAAACAATCCAGCCACTTAATGTGTTGTTAAGTTAGCTGAGGTGAACATGAGATAAAATGATTTGGTTTTGCCCTCCTAAGGTTTTTATTTGTTTTTTTTTTTTAATTTTTTAATTCAAATTGATTGATTGATTGTTTTTTAGAGAGAGAGGAGGCGGGGAGAGAGCGAGAGAAACACTGATTTGTTCCACTTATTTATGTATTCATTGGATGATGCTCATATGTGTCCTGACTGGGGATCAAACCTACAACCTTGGAAGGTCAGGACAATGCTCTAACCAACTGAGTTACCTGGCCAGGGCTGCCCTTCCAAGTTTTTTTTTTTTTTAATATTTATTTTATTTTATTCATTTTAGAGAGGAGACATAGAGAGAGAGAGAGAGAGAGAGAGAGAGGGGAGGAGCTGGAAGCATCAACTCCCATATGTGCCTTGACCAGACCAGTGCAGGGTTTTGAACTGGCGACCTTAGTGTTCCCAGGTTGATGCTTTATCCACTGCGCCACCACAGGTCAGGCCCTTCCAAGTTTTTAAAAGTTAAAAACTTATGAGGTCTCATCTTTGTCCAGTTCACTGGAGATAAGTTTGCTTTTTGTAAATTTTTGGAGATTTATTCATTATTAACAACAAAATGATTATTTATATGAGTAAATTATGAAAAGTAGCTCTCTGAGATACTTTAAAATTTAACTTGGTAGCATTTAATTTTGAGTGTTTTATATGCTTAGGCAACTGAAAATTATATGAAAAATGTAGCTTGATTATATTTGGGTAATTTGAGACAATTATGTCTTTTATGAAATTTTAATTTTCTGTGGTAGAGTTGAATTTTAAAAAAATTGATAGTTACAGTCTTAGGGCTTTATGTTTTATTTAGATTATACCTAGTGTAGGCTCTTTTGGAGAAGGATGGTGTTTGTACATGTGTCCTTTTAAACGCTCGGATAAATGTGTGCTGTAGACTCCAGTGATACTACTGAGTTTATTGGCTTTTGCTTGATCTAAAACAAAACCCTGACATTTAATGAAATATACTGCTCACAAAAATTAGGGGATATTTCAAAATGAATATGAAGTGATAAAAAAAAGCATTTGATTTTTTTTTACTAAACAAGAACATCAGAAAAGCAAATGACAAGTCAAAGAAAGTTGTTTGATTATGCAAATTACATGAAAACCAACTTTTATTTCATTGGTGAAAATGCACTATACAAAAGGCTGAAAGTACTGGAGTATCTGCACATTCCCTGATTCCCTAATTTTTGTGAGCAATGTAGATGTTCCTGTGTTTTATTTTATTTTTTTATTTTTCTGAAGTGAGAAGAGGGGAGGCAGAGAGACAGACTCCCACATGCACCTGACGGGGATCCACCCAGCATGCACACTAGGGGGTGATGCTCTGCCCAGCTGGGGTGTTGCTCTGTTGCAACCGGAACCATTCGAGTGCCTGAGGTGGAGGCCATGGAGCCATCCTCGGCGCTCAGGCCAACTTGGCTCCAATGGAGCCTTGGCTGTGGGAGGGGAAGAGAGAGAGAAAGGAGAAGAGGAAGTGTGGAGAAACAGATGGGCGCTTCTTCTGTGTGCCCTGGCTGGGAATTGAACCTGGGACTTCCACACACCAGGCCGACGCTCTACTGAGCCAACTGGCTAGGGGATACTGTGTTTTATTGTGGAAAATTTCAAACATACTTAGAAGAGAGAATAGTTTAAAGACCCATGTACCCATTGACCAACATTAACAACTATTCACTCCCTTTCTTGTTCCTCCTATGGATTATTTTGAAGTAAATCACAGACACTTCATTCATTTCAGACTGTGCCTCTAGAAGATAATGACTCTGTAAGAAACACATACATATGTACTTAAAAATTTTAATGATATATATGCCATACTACCATTATCACATAATGGTGCCTCTTGAATGGTGCTGATTATTTCATAGCTTGGATCTCCAACTTTGTAATAGTGGTCTTATATATTTCTCATAGGCAGGGTTCCCCTGTTTATAGAAATAAGTGCATTATTAACACAGGATATTTCTGCCAGGATTAATAACTTTTACTTCCAAATTAAGTTTCTAGTTTCAAAATTAACATTACATAAGATTGTTAATTTTAAAAATTATTTTTAAAATTCATTTTGTGGGAACATATGGAGAAACATTTTTTTCCAAAGGGCATCCTTCATTTTCTCAAGTACATTATAAATTGTAGATGCAGGTGGACAATTAAAAAATACAGTTATCATTTGCTTTTGGAACTTAATAAAAGGCTTGACTCAGGCTTTTTGAAATTGAACATTAACCATAAACCAAGGAATCAGAAGATGGAATCAGGTAAGCAGTATTCTATGTCAGAAAAGCTTATCCCCATTATTTTCTAATGTAATGTCTTTTTTTTTTTTTTTCTAATGTAATGTCTTGATTCATTCCTTCACAGCTCTGTCCCCATCTTTTGTTTACTTTTCGCCTATCTAGGCTAAAACTGTAAGCTCCTTGAAGACACTGTCTATGACTCTTGCTCACCACTGTATCCTTAGTACCTAGAATAGTTTCTGGCATGTAGCATATACTCAGTAAATATGTTGAATGATTGAATCAGTAGATGTGTTTAAGGCATCTAGCAACTACTTGGACAAACTTTTACAATAGAATAATTGGGGGGAAGTAGGATTCTTCTTTTTTTTTATTTTTTTATTTTTTTTCTTTTATCTTATTTTATTCATTTTAGAGAGGAGACACAGAATGAGAGAGAGAGAGAGAGAGAGAGAGAGAGAGAGAGTAAGAGAGAAAGGGGGGAGGAGCAGGAAGCATCAACTCCCATATGTGCCTTGACCAGACCAGTGCAGGGTTTTGAACCAGCGACCTCAGCATTCCAGGTCGATGCTTTATCCACTGCGCCACTACAGGTCAGGCGGGAAGTAGGATTCTTGTTTTGAAATTATTCCCAATGTTTCTTCCACTGCTTGCATCTGTAGGGAATCACTGATGAGTTTGTGTGGGGAGGGGCAACAGCCTTTTGCTGCTAACTGTAGAAAAACTGGCTTGAAATAGCATCCAGACTGGAAAAACGAAAAAAAACAGACACCATGATTTGAGTAAACTATGGCAGGTGTATCACTCAGTTTTGGTATAAAGCTCAACACTTACCTGCCTGGCAGAAGAGAGACTGGCTTAGGATTCTGGGACATTTAACTTAGCATAGCACCTTTCTTTTGGTAGAAAGTGTCAGTGAAATATATTCCCATTTGTATTTTTGTGTCTACAAGGCATGTTTTAACATAGCTGTTGTTTTAATTTATTTGAACTACCTGTAGTGTATCTTTCTCTACTAGTGCAAATGAAAGATCTCATTGCAGTTTCAAAATTATCTACAGTGGATTAAAAAGTACTTTATAAGTGCCATTTTGGTGGGGCTCTAGAGGAGCCAGAAATGTAATAAGTGAGTATATATTAGCAGTCAACTGAGTATTGTTTTAACTAATTGGAAACAGTTCTCCAAGGTCATTTATAATCTCAGTTTCCAAAATAGTTTGTGTGAAAAAGCCACATTGCTGTACGTGTCCCCTGTTAGTAAGGTAATGGAAGCCAGGATGGCAGTCTGCTGTGTTGTGTATGCAGCAGTGTGCTTGGTCTCACTAAGTAGGTCATAAAACAATGTTTATACTATAAACGCAAAGTATCTACTCTGTAATAGGTCCTGGAATGAGGGAGACATGGACTCCATCCATGTTCACAGTGAAGTGGCAAGTGATAAGAGAAAAGGGGAAAGTGAGTGGGGTGAAGTGGATCAGTGTTTTTCCACATCTGTTGACACTGTGGGTTGGTCATGCCCCTCAGGTCAACCTGCCCTCATACAGTATCCAGATTAAATTATTTAAAATAAAGATTAGAAACAATAAAGAACAGGAAAGCCACCAGTGTGCTTTAGTGTGAAGATGAGGAGTCAGGAGAACTGGCATGTTTCCTTGTGTTGTAAAACAGATTTGAGCTAGGTTACATCAGCATTTCCTGACAGGTGTCATAGCAGGGCAGGTTTTTCTCTGGGGCACCAACGGGTATATACCTCTTTAGACCTCAAGAGCTATTCTGGAGTAGGAGAACTGCTATAGTTTTATGCCAGGGTTTAAATATTAGAAAGAAATAAAAGCATTAAAAAAAGTAAAATACTAGTATTAGTTTAACTGTACTAAACAGTAAATGTATCATACCTTCTTTAGCAAGTTGTTTCTAATTCCTCGTTGAGTGGAAAGGATGCCTTCCTAGAGTCAGGGAATGACCAAAATGGCTTGGCGTATCTGACAGCCATACTAGGGGTAACCCATTGTCTTAATAACTTTGGGTGATCATGTTAAATTAAGCTCTGATGACTGACAGGATGCAAAATGCTAAGAGCCAGTCTACCACCATGGTAAGTGTGAACAAAAGCCTGAGAGGTGCCAGTTTGATGAGGTGTTAAGACACCTTTTCTGAAATTGGACCTAAGAGGTAAAAGAATAAGCTTCACCATCTGAATAACATATTTGCATGCTAAAACTTAAAATAATTGTGTACCTACAGACTTTCTTTGTTCTTATCAAATCTATTAAGTACTGGTCCCCCACTTCTAAAGACAGGGTTTATTTCTCCACTCCAGTTAATATACTCATTGACATTCATAACTTTTCCCAGTGAGGCTCACAGCAGAATCTGGGACCCTGGCCCCAGACCAGTAGAATTTGATGAGCCCTCCTCCTCTTCTGTTAATGACTTAGAGTTCTGGTGCTTTCTCCTAGGACAGCTGGGGATCTTCTCTCCATAAACTTTGTAATTGTCATTTGTATGGCTGTCCTAGGCTAGCAATGGCAGTGCAGCAGCTTTCTGTGTTCCTGGGATTGTGTTCCTTAAAGTGAAGAGGAAGGAGGCATCTCTAGCAGGCAGTTAACACCCCCCACTCCCCCGCGCGCACGCACATACACACACACACTCCCATTCAAACTTCCTAACACCTCTGAATACCCACTGTTATCAATACAAAACTAAGGCTGAAAATAAGATGAGGTTTGATCTGCCTTCTTATTTTTGCTACTTAAAAGCCAGTTTCCCATATGTGTGTATGCCCTTGGGTTTGTCAGGCCATGATTTAGCGCTTGGCTCTTTTTCCTAATTCCCTTGATCAGTTTCTGAACAGTGCGTTTGCTGATTACAGTACAGACTCAGAGTTCCTGCCAGCCCACATTCCTGTTCTTGGTCTTTTATGTATTCTCAAAATATTTTTAAAAGACATGCTATGCCAAGAGATTTCTAACCTAATGGGAATCAATTGAAATGGGAAAACATGGGAGGTGTATTCACTACTGTTCTCTTACATAATTTATAATGTGTTCTACTCAACTACCTGAGTATTGGTTGGTGACTTCTGAGCCCAATGGAAGAGACGTTCATAGACATTTCCATCGTAACAGCCAAGTGCTGAATTTAAACACTGATCTGTGAAGTCAAATGCATCAGTTAACGAGATGGCATCCTTCCTGAAAGAAAAGACAAGAGTTTGTGAGTATTTTAGACTGCTCTTACAAATCTGATTAATCTAGGATGGTGAATAACAACACCTAATTAGAGCTAGAGCTTGCATCATTCTTCTCATGTGAACAACTCAGCTTTAATTTTATTTTTTTATTTTTAATCAGTTATATATGCAACAGCATAAAGAATCAAGTACTGTAGTTCGTTAAGGCTTGTTTAAAAGCAGCATTCTTTTCTCTCAGCTCCATTTCCTAAGCCCTCATTCCCACCCCGAGGTCATTAGTTTGTCTTGTAATTAAAACTTTTGGTTTTTACTTGAATATCTCTAAATACCTTGTTTGAATTTCTACTTCTTGTTTGTTCACTTTTAGATATTATCTATTGACTCTCCATTACAAAAGATGAGGATTTTTTTAGCACCCTTCTCCTCACCCCACCTGTCATCTCTCCACCCCAACTATGCTTCTTCCTCCCCATATAGTTATAATCTTGGCCAGACTAATATTCAGTGCTTAATTATTATGACTTTATGTATCCTATTCACAGCTGAGCCAGGTCCCCACCACATCTTTCCCATTACAGTGACCTACCTCCAGGCTCACTGTTCTCTCTCCAACATGCTGTCATTAATGCTTAGTGACTTACTTCTCTGTTTATGTGGATATTCCTCTAAAACTCAGCTTTTCAGTTCAAGTCTTCTCCTCACTGACCTCGTTCTACAGTCTCCTTCTGTTGCTCCTCGCCAAGATCAGACACTAGAACTCCTCATCAACATCTGACTTGTCCACACCCCAGCCATGTTTCTTTCCCTGCCTCCTGTCTCTAGCTTACTCTCTAGTATTCTGACTTCTATATGTTTTTCCTTTTCAAGCAACAAAGAGTTTTATTTTATTTCTTTTTAATGTATTTTATTTTAACCCATTGGATGAAATATTTTTTTAAATGTTCACATACTTTCCTTCCCTTTTTAGCATGGAGGTTTTTACATCCATGCAATTATTTGTATACACTCTTCCCTAACTCCTGTTTCACAGAGCATTTGAGGTGACTGGGATACTGTACCTGTTTTAATTCTTTCTGGATGGCCCTTTATCATCATTATGAGGCGATTTCATGTAGAGTTGTTTATAATTCTTTGACCCTGCTGGCTCCTACCTCTCTATAATGCCCCTTATCCCCCTGTGGTCTCACTTTCTTTCCTTATCCATATGAAACTTCATGGTTCGTTATGTTGACTCCTTCAAAAATATATTCAACAATTTTTCTTGCTTTGTCATATTTGGCAAAACCCCATCTCTTCTTATTTGTAATTTCCCACTGACTTTGCACCACTACCTTTGTAGCTAAGGCTGGGAAAACCCATACTGACGGGGTAATAAGGGCTCACGTAGGCCCTTCTTATTGCTCAGCAATCATGTTCCATTGCTATAATTCATCTGCTCTTTTATTCTCTCAGATGATTAGTTCACACTTTCTCTTTGATCCTCAGATTTACACTCCCCACATCCCCATCTCTCTCACCTAAATGACTTCGCTTCCTATTTCACTAATAAAATAGAAGTGGTAAGAGCATTTCTAGAGCCCCCACCCCTGTGTTTTGTATATACAGTGCTTTTTCTCTTCTCAGTATAGGCCAACTGCCCAGGTTCCCACCTCAGGCCAGTCCTTCCTTGTCTGCTAGAGAACAATGTTCCAGAAATTCCCGTCTTTCCCCTACAACATCAAAACTCCCCTCTACTGGATCATTTCCAGCAGTATACAAACATGCTATCATTTCTCCTATCTTAAAAATGAGTTTTGACTCTCTGTCTCCATCATCTACCCATCAGCTCCCCTTTATGACACTCCTTGGAAGTGCTGCCCTGTTTATGCCTGCTAGTCCACTTCTTTTTGCCTGTTCTCTTGTCCTAGATCCATTCAGGTTTTCATTCCCACAACTCCACTGAAGGGCCTCCCATCAGTGTCTTTGCAGGGGACTGAGACTCAGTACTTGGGCTTCACTTCTTATGATATCACCCTTCTCATGGCTTGAAATGCTAAGCATATGCCAGTGACTCCAAATGTATCTCCCAGTCTCACTTACCTGCTTACTAACATCTTACAAGATTTCCAATAGGTTCTTTAAACTTCCTGTGTGCAAAACCAAATTCCTGATCTTCCCAGTGGTTCTTAACCTGGGTTCTATCGAACCCTAGGGGTTTGATGAGTCGGTCTCAGGGGTTCAAAGAAGCCTCTGCCACGGAGGCCAGAATAAAGTAATACCATAATTTGTTGTGAGTTCATGCACTTTGTTGGTTTTGCTCTTTGAGCAAGGTGATGTTCATGCACGGCTCGTTTTGTGCACCAGTAAAAAAACATATATACCTATGTCTTGAATTTGGAAATAGAAATCATATTTTATTTATCACTAAAGAAGGGTTCGGTGAATGCGCATATGAAACTGGTGGGTTCGGTACCTCAAAAAAGGTTAAGAACCACTGTTTTAGACTTTGTCTTGTCCAGCCTGCCCAAACCTGGCCCTCTTATAGTCTTTCCCAATTATAGTATATTGTGGAAGACTGCAAGTTGACAAAGATCCTTGCAGTTTAAGACTTAAGCCAAAAGGATAAGCTCTTCCCCGCAAGTCTCCGATTGTTTGATTAAGTTGCTAGAGGCTGTGCCTTTCTTCCCAGCTCCATGCTAGTTGTGAGGCTACTGGTTTCCACTTGTCCCCTCCCTGTTCCTCAATGTAAAGCCAGTAGTCAAGGCCACTATCACAGCTGCCTGACCCGTGCAGGTTCGCATTAGATTCAGACAGATGGCAATTGTTAGGCAGATGAAATATAATATGCTCACTTTGTTAAAGATGGCGCTGCCCACATGGAAGCCCGTCATCCAGGTGATATTATTTGCCCTTATGCTTGAGATGGCTGTGGGGGAAAAGTTGTAAGCAGGCCGGGTCGTTATAGCTTAAGGCTTTGTTTTAAGAGTAAGCTCTTCTCCACACCCTTGACTGATTGGATGATGTAGGGTGGTGATGTAGGGAGGAATCCCATTATGCCTCAGATGGGTGGCTTTGTATCAGAGACTTTCTTGTATGTATAATTGGATTAAAGGTTTGGATTATCTATGCTATAAAGTGGGCAGTCCGGGAGCTTGATCTCTCTCTCTTGGTCCCTGAGTTCCTGAGGTTAGTATTAGAGAGCAGAGCAGATTAAGGCCATGTGGAGGAGAAGTAGCCGAGATGCAGAGTGCTGAGGAAGAAGCCAGTTTGTTAAGAGTTTGTGCAGGAGGAGATGGGAAACAGAGGTGAATAAGTCTGGTGAGCTAGAAACCATTGATTCTAGGAAACTCGGATAAGTCAGTAGCTTTGTGAGCACTGAATGTGTGGGTTTTGGAGCCCAGTGTGTGTTTTTGCTTGCCCGCCGGGTGCAAGCTAGAATTAAAGCTGATGGCTCACCAGTTCTTGGCTCCTGTGTTTCATTACCGACTGTTCGAATCTAATGCGAACCTGTGTGGGTCGGGGTGCTGTGATGGCGGCCTCGACTACTGGCTTTACAGCAGTGAAACATGGGAGCCACAAACTGGTGAACCATCAGCTTTAATTCTAGCTTGCACCCGGCGGGCAAGCAAAAACACACACTGGGCTCCAAAACCCACACATTCAGTGCTCACAAAGCTACTGACTTATCCGACTTTCCTAGCATCAAAGCTATCCAGCTCACCAGACTTATTCACCTCTGTTTCCCATCTCCTCCTGCACAAACTCTTAACAAACTGACTTCTTCCTCAGCACTCTGCCATCTAGGCTGCTTCTCCTCTCCACATGGCCTTAATCTGCTCTCCTCTCTTCTACTAATCTCAGGAACCGAGAGAGAGAGAGAGAGAGAGAGAGAGAGAGAGAGAGAGAGAGCGCTACTGTTCTCTCCCACTTTATAGCAGACTCAAAACCTTTAATCCAATTATACAAACAAGGAAGTCTCTGATACAAAGTCACCCATCTGAGGCATAATGGGATTCCTCCCTACATCACCACCCTACATCATCCAATCAGTCAAGGGTGTGGAGAAGAGCTTACTCTTAAAACAAAGCCTTAAGCTATAACGACCAGGCCTGCTTACATTACAACTTTTCCCCCACAGCCATCACAAGCATAAGGGCAAATAATATCACCTGGGTGACTGGCTTCCATGTGGGCAGCGCCATCTTTAACAAAGTGAGCATATTATATTTTATCTGCCGAACACTCGAGGAGACTGCAGGATCTTTCCTTTCTACCCTTGTTTTGTGAAGATGTTAGACATGGTGGGGGTTTTTGGGACTCTGGGAGAATTCTTGGTTTTCCTCAGAAATGTGACTTTTATATCTGAGCTCTCTTTGATTTGCAAATGATTTTGCTTTACACTATAAAAATAAAGCTTTTGGGAGTGCAGGTGCTTTTGGTAGCCCATCAGCCACCATAAGACCTCCCGATCCCACCCTTTTTCTTTCTGTGTTTATTTTCTAATCCTCCACCATTCCCACCCGAGACCTGCAAAATTATTTGCCGCGCTGGTTCACGACAGTATATAAATGGCAATTCTGTACTGGCCAAAAGCCTTAACTCCTCTGTCTGTTACACTCCATATCCAATCTCTCAGCCAATCCTGTTTTATCTTCAAAATGTATCCCAACTTTGACTACTTCCCACCACCTCCATTGCTCTCACCCTGGTCCAGCCCACTACCATCTCTCACTGGATTACTGCAGCAGCATCCTAACCGGTCTCCCTGCTTTTCACTCTTGTCCCCACCCCAGTCAATTTTTAATGTGGCAGCTGGAGTAAACATACATCAGATGACTTCAGATTGTGTCTGTCCTATGCTTAAAACCCTCCAGTTCCCACACAAAGTAAAAGCCAAAGTTTTAAATCTTTGCAATGATCCACACCCCTGCCCTGCCCCTTTCAGGGCACCCTTAACTTTCCAGCTGGGCTCTCATTCCCCACCTCAGTCACACCCTTCCAGCCTTTGTGGCCTCTTCTCTGTTGTGCCTTGAGGCTCTGGCCTCCGGCACTTGTACTTATTCTCCGCTTGGATGGCTCTTTTCCCAGCCAACCACACACCTGCCCGCTTCAGATCTGACCATTCCTCAAATGTCACCCTCCTGGGTGGCCTTCTTTGACCTATTTAAAATTACAGCCAACCCTCCTCACCTCACCCCCAGCATTCCTGATCCCCTTTTCCTGCTGTCCTTTTCTTCATAGCATTTATCTCCATTTCACACACCGTATATTTGACTTATACTATATGTCTGTGTTTGTCTCCTCTGCTCTAGGCTGTTAGCATTTGTACCCTTTCTCATCCCTCATTCGAGGATTGTTTTCTTGAATTATTTTGTTAATCTGTTTTCTCTGTCTTCTCTTTCTAGACCACTTTTTCTGGTGATGGACAGTTACAATCAGTCCTCTTACTATCATTATTTTTATTTTTTCTTTCATTTTTGTCTTTTAGCTTTCATGTTTGGTGATCCTCAAGTGTCTGATCATAGCTTAGAGTGAGGCATTAAGTAGCTGTGTGCCTGTCAATGTGGGGTGACCTTGGGGTGAGTTGGGTGGACATTGGAGGACCCTGGCATCACTGTCTTTAACTGTCTCTGCTTTGGGGCTGGTCAAATTCTTCAGAGAAGGATCGTGTTACCATCTTTTGCTGGGAACTAGCCTGGCTGCCAGTTTTCTGGGAACCATGGGAAAAGAGGACTGGGGGAGGGAGTCATCAGCATTTGGCCTATAAACATTTACTAAAGCCCCTGTTTTCTGGAGGATAGCCTCATCCTCAGCTGTTTACCTGTCTGCTAGGGTGGAGTCACAGAGGAGGAAGGGAACTGGTGACTCAGCTCTTTCTGAAATAGACTTTCAACCCTTCCTGTCAGTCACCTTTGCCCCCACTGCCAGAGGCATGTAGTCCTGCGAGTTATCGAGTTATTGGGCTTCCTCAGTGTAACTGGTTGCTTTCCCCACTCTGGGCAATGATTCCCTTTCCTCAGGTCTGCTAAGTCACTGTTTGTTCATTTACTTCCACTTTTCATGTTTCTTCTGTTCTCTTTCTCTTTGTTGCTTTATGCCTTTTTTAAAACTTTAACTCTTGTCCTGGACAGCTGGCTCAGTGGTAGAGCGTTGGCACAGCCTAAAGAAGTCCCAGGTTCAATTCCCAGGTGAAGCAACCATCTGCTTCTCCACCCTTTCCCCCTTCTCTCTCTCTCTTTCTTCCCTTCCAGCAGCCATGGCTCAAATGGTTTGAACAAGGTTGACCCCAGGTGCTGAGGATGGCTCCATAGCCTTGCCTCAGGAGCTAAAATAGCTTGGTTGCAGAGCAACGAAGCAACGGCCTCAGATGGGCAGAGTATCGCCCCAGTAGAGGTTGTTGCCAGGTGGATCCTGGTCGGGGCAAATATGGGAATCTGTCTCTTTGCATTCCCACCTCTCACTTAATTTAAAAAAACCCAAAACTCTTTAACCCATTTGCTGATGTTTTGTGAGGTTTCAGAGGGGAACAAAGTAAATGCGTATGTTCAACCTGCTCTCTTTACTCAGAAGTCCCCCAAAAGAGACTTTATGATCACTTAAACAACTGCAAACCATTTGGGTCAGTTAATTACCATTACACAGCTGGTTCTTAGTGTCATTTAGAATAGAGTGCCATCCTTTATTTGTCATCTCAGGAATCTGAGGGTGCTACTGAATAATCAAGGAAGGGAAATGTGACACAAAACTGTTAAAAGCATGGAGTCTGTTACATACCTAATTACCCTGCAACAGTAGGAAGGTTACTTAGGAACCATAATGTGAGTAAAAGTTAGATGTCTGCAGAAATTATGTTTGCTGTCTGTCTTGTCTTGAATTGTAAGTGTCTAGAGCCAATCGAGCACTTAGAAATGTTGCTGCGGATGAAAATCATGCTTAGAAGGTGTTAACCTTTCCTTTTGTGTTTCCTCAGCACTGCCAATCAAGGCTGGAACATTGTCTTCATGTGCTTTCACATGCCAAGCTTTTTGAAAGTTGGGCTTCAGTGGTGCAATACTCACATGCTATTAATGGTTTCTATCACTGGATTCTCAGTTATGTTAGGAAAAGTTTAATACCTGGGGCATAATTGTATATTTTTGGTGATTTAATTGGACATTTACTGACCACCAACTATCGGTGAGGTGCTTATGTGGAGTCATAAATGGTATGCAACATGTCACAGGCGTCATATTTTCTCAAAAAAGGTTGTATTCTCAAGTTAGCCCACTTTTCACATTATGGACATTGGGGACTAATTTGCACTGTTTTCATTTCTGTTTCCTCTAAGTGCCTGCTTAGATTGTGGCTTTGGTTTTGATACATTTTTAAATCATTGCATCAGTATATCATGACCCCAAACTGCACTGCATTAATGTTACATTTGAAAACTATTTGTATTATTATTTTACAAATCAGTATATGAATTACTAGGTTAAAAATTTTTTTTTATCTTGAAGCTAAGGGAGGATTAAACTAAGTTTAGTCAACTTACTAAGAGTTTGCTTAAGCACACTGAACAAAGACAAGGATATATTTGAAATAAACAATAGCTCAAACTTAACCTTAACATGCAACTTAAGAGTGCATTCTCTACTGTCAGACAGGCCCCAGATTGTACCTAGCTCCTTCTCTGGCGAATTTTGTGACCTTGGGCAACGTACTTAACTCTACTAAGCCTGGACTTCTTCTCCAGTGAAACGGGGAGATTAATAGTATTCACTTTAAAAGGCTGCAAGGATTCATAGAGGGATGTATGTAAACGCTTTGGCATAGTGCCTGGCACATATAAGTGCTCCTTAAATATTAGCTATGATTAGGCCTCATTATTATTCTTATTTTAAAAAATGTTTTAAATTGATTTTTTATTTTTTAATTCAGTTAGAGGAGGAGAGGCAAAGACAAACTCCCACATGCACCCTGACCGGGATCCACCCAGCAAGCCCACTAGGGGCGATGCTCTGCCCATCTGGGACATGGCTCCATTGCTCAGCAACTGAGCTCTTCATAGTGTCTCAGGCCATGGAGCTATCCTTAGTGCCTGGGACCAGCTTGCTCCAACTGAGCCATGGCTGCAGGAGGGGAAGAAAGAGAGAGAGAAGCAAGAGGGGGAGGGGTGGAGAAGCAGATGGCCATGTCTGTGTGCCCTGACTGGGAATTGAACCTAGGATATGCACATGCCAGCCTGATGCTCTACCCCTGAGACAAATGGCCAGGGCCATTAAACTGATTTTATTGGAGTGACACTGGTTTTGATTTTAGAGAAAAAGAGGGAGGGAGAGAGAGAGAGAAAGAGAGAGAGAGAGAGAAACACCAATTTGTTGTCCCACTTATTTATGCATTCATTGGTTGATTCTTGTATATGCCCTGACCAAAGAATTGAACCCGCAACCTTGGTGTATCAGGTTAATGATGTAATGAACTGAGTTACCCAGCCAGGGCCGGACTCATTATTATTATTAATACATATTATTCATATGTAGTAGGCTTCATTTTATTCATATTCTTAGAAAATTTCTATTTCCTTGACAGTATTGAAGAGTTCAATTGAGCTAGCTAAATATTCTTAGGCATTTTTATTTCTGTTTTTCTTTTCTATTTTAAGAAACTTAATCCATAATGCTTTATGTTAGTGTAATAATGCCGGAGTATAAACCTCTCCAGTATTATTGCTGTTTTCTCTGTAACCCATTTAGCAAGGTTTTGGAGCTGAAAGTTTTGTTGTTTGAAGTGAACAAAGGGTCTAGGGTTATTTTCTGAAGACTACCAGGGTTTAAGAGCTAGCCACTCACCGTATGAGAAGAAGCAGGTCCAGGTAGGCTGTTCTCAGCATATCTACTTGGGCCCCAGATAGGAAGCCATCATGGAGAAAGTCGCCTGCATTAGACAGGATGCCATGCAAAGCGAAGAGATCACAGAGGCATTTGAGTGCCTGGTGAATGGCCGGCTCTTTCTCTAGTTTCTCCAGAGCTTCTGCAAAACTCTTCACAGTGACATAGTAGCAGTGTGCCTGCAAAGACGTGGAGATGCGTTAGCCTTTCATTTCTGATTTCTGACTCCAGAAGCCATCCTGGAACTTGGCAAGACTGCTGGAACGAGCTTGCTGTGACCATGTGTTTCCCAGCAGGCTGGCAAGCAACTGCCTTCTTTCCTAGCTCACTAAGGGTCTTACCAAGCCCTTTCGATGGTGTGTGGGGGCACATGTGTATGTTGGGGGCTGGTGGGCTCTGGAGCTTGGCCCTTAGTTTTCTCATTTTTGCTTGGGGCAATTTCAAGTAGGTTTGAAAGTAGAAATACAGGAGAATTAGCAGCTGGCCTGGGGACAGTGGAGGACAGCACCACTATTCTCAAGAAAATAGCTATTTATGATATGTAATGTTCAAGACATTAGGAGTATGTGTGCGGGTGCACTTGCATGCTTGTACGCATGTGTATGTGTATGTGTGTGTGCCTTGGGTGAGAAAGCAGGGGTTCAAGATGTACATGAAATTTATCCTAGCTAGAGAATAAACTTCTTAAAGCAAGCAGTGCTGCTGTTTAGCCTATATGCAACAATCCGGCTCTGTTAGTAGTTAACATAGCCAGTTGGTAAGTGATCCACTGACCTCAACCAGATGAGAACCCCTCCACCTGCCGCCAGCCAGGCTCCTTCCCTGGGACCCCCTCCTCCCCACTAAAGTATTAATGCCTGACCCAGCAGAAAGCTCTCAGGACTCTGTTTCTCTTAGACCTGAAGTCCTTCCTGATTGGTTGGTGCCCCTGCTCCACTCTCCCCAAGACAAACACACATATTTTTCT
Source organism: Rhynchonycteris naso (assembly GCA_037038555.1). Taxonomy (NCBI): domain Eukaryota; kingdom Metazoa; phylum Chordata; class Mammalia; order Chiroptera; family Emballonuridae; genus Rhynchonycteris; species Rhynchonycteris naso. The sequence continues at coordinate 17,896,450 of CM073004.1, read as the reverse complement.
TTGGTAGGATGTATGAGTTCCATGGGGGATAGCAGAAAGAAGAGCACGGAAAAAGATCTCAAATGTTTACAGATTACCTGGGGATGTTATCAAATGCAGATCCCAGGATAGTAATCTATACATTGTAATAAGCTTCCCAGTCATGCTCATGCTGCTGGGAGTGACTTTTAGTAGCAGGCTTACAGTGTCCTGTAGGTTCAAAGGTATTTACCCAAGGGGACAAGCAGCGAGTCATTCCAGGCTGGGGGACTTCATGTGCAAAGGGCTGTCCTTTTAGGAGGTTGCAAGCAATTAACAAGACTGAAGCTCTGGGGTATAATGTGATGAGAGACACTCAGGTAATGAAAGGCTGTGAATGACAAGCTGGGATTTTATTCTGTGGGGGTTAGGCAGCCACCAAAGTCCTCAACAGGCCAGAGATCTGATCAAGTTTTTCACTTGGAAAGAATCTATCTGCCTTTCCCAGAGAGGCCTCACGTGGGTGCTGACAGTGCCGGTGTGCCACCTGGACCTGTGGGTTTGCAACACTGGATGTGAGAGGGGAGCACAGGTGTTCAGTGCCGGTGTGCCACCTGGACCTGTGGGTTTGGAACACTGGATGTGAGAGGGGAGCACAGGTGTTCAGTGCCGGTGTGCCACCTGGACCTGTGGGTTTGCAACACTGGATGTGAGAGGGGAGCACAGGTGTTCAGTGCCGGTGTGCCACCTGGACCTGTGGGTTTGCAACACTGGATGTGAGAGGGGAGCACAGGTGTTCTGCTGCCCCTGCCCGTCCAGCAGCTCTTGGTGCTCAAACTGGACTTCATTTGGCAAAACTGGAAACTCATTGTTTTTCACCTAGGCCCTGCTAACCTGTTCCAACCTGAGTGCCATATCCTTACATTCTCAGGTCCTGGGTTGAGGAATGGAGTGAGGAAGGGTTGGCAGAGAGCCTGTACCTCTTCTCAGAAAGCAGGATGAGGACCAGAGAGAAGGTGGCCTTTACACTCTGGTGAAAGGCTGAGTTAAACCTTAGTACCACGCTCTGAACACAATGAACTTTGTTCACTTTGGTGGGTGTTGAGTTAAATCTTGCCTCCTGCCTAATTTGGGGGTGGGGTGGATGTAGAGTATTTATATGCTAGGTACCTCTTTAAACTTTACATGCATTAATTTACTTAATCTTCATAATAATCTTACATGGTAAGTACTGTTATTTGCTCTATTATGCAAATGAGGAGACTGAGGCATGGAAGATATGTTCCTTGTCCAAGGTCACATGGCTGGTAAGTGGTAGCAACCAGAGCCAAACCAGGGCAGTCACCTCCCAGTTAAGAGTTTGTACTCTTTTATTTAGAAATTAATTCATTTTCCACTTACAGCTGCATACAATATTACATTCATTTCAGGTGTACAACATACTGATCAGACATTTACCTACCTTATGAAGTGATCACCCCAGTAAATCTAGTCCCCATCGGACACCACACATAGTTATTACAACAGCACTGACTGCGTTCCAGTTTGTGCTGTACTTCACATCCCCGAGTGGTCTGGACTAGTCACTGCTGCCCTGTGTTGCCAAAGCCAGCAGAGCCTGAGGCTGGATTGTAATGAGTGCCAGCATTTGCTCCAGGGTTCCTAGGGACTACCATCTCTCCTAGGCAGGGGCTCAGGTTATGGGGTCACAGTCCATCAGGGCCTATGGGGCTTTTCCATGCCCCCTTGCTATACAGACAGGAAAGTGAAAGTCCAGAGAGGGGACTGCCTGAGGTCACATAGCTCCTAACCTAGGCCAGGCTTGCTTGCTCTGTCTTGTCCATCCATCTACCACAGCTCCCTGCCACTCTCATGCTGCTGTCCCTTCGCGACCTGCATATTTATGGTTTCCAGATGGGACCTGGTTGGGTGCTTGAGCTTTGCCTGTCAAAGGAAAAGCTCCCAAAGCACAAGGTCCAGAAAGTGCAGACAGACTTCCCTGTCCATTATGACTTTGGAGACTGGGTATCACCCCTTCCTGGGAACCGCTCTTCTCCCCTGGGCTGACTGAGCTTCTCACCCTTGGTACCCCCCAGAGCTCAGGGCTCACTGCCCTCGCTAATGCACAGTAGTTCCCTGAGAGCATGGCTTGTATACCAAGGAGGAAAGGAAAGGAAAGCATCTTAACTTAGCCATTTTCTACCTCTGGGACTAACTGCCCTGAGTTCTAAGTCCTCAACCCTACCTCCCAGAGTTGTGTGTATTAAATGAGGTAACCCTGGCAAAATGTCTGGTCCATTTGAAGGCAGGACATAGGTGTGAAAAGCAGATGAATAATGGCTGGCGTGGTTCCTTCTTGGTAGTCTTGTGAGAGCACAACCTTTGTGCACCTTCCTTTGTGTCGATAGGACGTTCAGCACAGCAGGGAGTGCCCCTTTGGTGGACTGAGCAGAACCAGGGGTGGCAGAGTTAATACCTGCATCTGTCAATATGGTGGGGGTGGCAGGTCACTAGGTGGCGCTCATGTCCAGCCTCATGGGCGTCATGATGGCCACTGTGAGCTCCTTCAGGGCTCTCCTTTTTTTTTTTTTTGACAGAGACAGAGAAAGAGTCAGAGAGAGGGACAGATAGGGACAGACAAGAAGGGAGAGAGATGAGAAGCATCAATTCTTCATTGTAGCCCCTTAGTTATTCAGTGATTGCTTTCTCATATGTGCCTTGACAGGGGCAGGGAGGAAGGGGGGGCTACAGCAGAGCAAGTGACCCCTTGCTCAAGCCAGCGACCTTGGGCTCAAGCCAGCGACCATGAGGTCATGTCTATGATCCCACACTCAAGCTAGCGACCCCTTGCTCAAGCTGGTGAGCCTGCGCTCAAGCTTCTGAGCCCACTCTCAAGCCTGTGACCTTGGGTTTTCAAACCTGGGTCCTCCACGTCCCAGTCCTATACTCTATCTGCTGCTCCACCACCTGGTCAGGCGGGCTCTCCTGTTTTATGGCTGCCCTTTTTTGGGTCTGATGCCTGATGAATGAAATGATCCCGTTGGTTTTCTAGCTGCCTAAGCTGGAGCTCAGGAGTCACTTTTATTTTCCTTTATCCCCTTTATATCTCTGCACCTACCCACTTCTCTCCCATTCCCTCTGCCAAGTGCATGGTTAGAACCATCCTCAGCTCTCACCAGACTGCTGCTACCTGCTTCCACCTGGCCTCTAGCCTTCAGTCCATTCCTCCCCCTGCAGTCTGAGTGATCCTTCTAGAAAGAAACCGATCAGTTCACTCCTCTCTTCCAAATGAACTCTGCAAAAGCCTCCCATTGCAACCAAAACGAAACCCTAACTTCTCACAATGGTGCAGAAGGCCCCAGGCCTTGCTAATCTTTCCTTTTCCCCTCATCCTTCCTCTCCTCTGTTCAGTCTGCCATTAACACCCCCGGGGTATAATTTGCATTCCTCCTGAGCACCACACCTTTTCTTGCCACATCCTTCTGCACCTGCTGTTCCCTTTGCCCAGAAACCTTCCTCTCCAAAGCCACAGGCTCTACCCCTCTGCCTGGCTGGTTTCAGCTCATCCTTGAAGTCTTGGCCTATATACATCTTCTGGGAAGACTTTCAGATGCCGCAGGGTGAGTGGACAAACCTATCCTGGATCCTAGTTGGCCTGCATTTCCCCATCACAGGGCTTCCTGGACTGCCATTGAGACTGGGTACTGCTGAGCCCCCAGGACCCAGCCTGAGGCCTAGTGTTCAGTGGATTCTCAGATATTGGCTGACTGACTGTGAATTATGCACAAACACAAAACATAGTGGAATATGAACCAGACACCTAAGGATTGCCTGTGGGACTAATGAGACTTTACCTGCTTTTCTATCTGGGAGGAAATATTTGAACAACCTGAAGCAAATCCATTAACACTGCCTCATTACGTTTTTCCCTAAGAGTTGCCAACAAGATTGCTTTAGAGTTTAATCCTTTAATTAAAATACCTTGGACTAATGTGTTGGAAGTGAAATGAGGGCAGCCACTGAGCAGGGCTGGGGAATAAGGACAGAGCTCAGATTTTCCCAGCAGGCTAGCCTGCTGGGAGAATATAGGTCCCTTTCAGCTTCAGCTCAGGGCAGCTCACCTTGGCAGCCTGGAGGTGGATGACAGTGGTCTGGTTCCACGCCTCGTGCTTGTCAGCCCCAGACTGCAGCAGAACCTGTAAGTGATGCACTGAGTCCTTTATGAGCCTGAAGGCCAAAGAAAAACAGTTCAGCTTCTTGACTAAGTACAAAAGAGACTGATGGTGTTTGGTCCCTCCAAAGTAGAAATAATTCCCATTTATTAACCACTTATGTGTTACAAAGCTAAATGCTTGATATACATACTCTCTTTAACTCTTTTAAGGACACGCATTCCCAGTTTACAGTGGGAAAAACTGAGGCCCAGGAAAGGTTACTAACTGGTCCAGGGTCACACTACTAGTAAGAAATGGAGTTGTTTAAAGCTTCTGGGCTCCAGGCCAGCACTGCCACCTCTCTCTCAGACAAACTCCATCCAGTGTCTTCAGGTCATTCTTCCGACTGACTTCCTGTGGCTGGGCTAGGAGAATGGTTCTTCTCTTAAGGCTGAGGAGGCCTGTCAGTCACCCCACCTGCTCCAAGTTCTACCTAAGGGATCTTAGAATTAAAAAAAAACAAACTAACCCTTGTCCTTCAAACCACTAAGTTGGTCATTTCCTATTTACTTAACCTTTATTCTTTTATTTTCTAGTCCCTGCCCATCTATTCATGACCGTTGGAATTTGTAGGCAAAACAAACTGTTTATTAAGCAATATTTATTTTACTTCTTCAAGGAATAAGTAAGCAGATGTCACATGAGTTCCAAGCAAAAAGCAAAACAAAGGCATCTAATTACCTTTAATTAAATTAATTAACCTGAGCACCTTTATTTTGCCCTCCCCAATTCCCCCAACTAAAATGTCAGCTCTGTGCGGCCTGGGCTTTTTATCAGACTGGTTAATCTATAGGTCTTCAGTGCTTGGAACAGAGCCTGGCATTTCATGGGCACTTAATAAATATTTGTGGAATAAATACTGTCCCAAGTTGCTTGTGACCTTGAGATAACTATTAACCACCCCTGGGACCACAGGTTGGTATGTAATACCTATTATTGTGTACTGAAAATATTTTTTCCAGGTTGTTGGTGTTTTAGTTGGGGAGGGTTCAGAAGATTTCCTTTTAAGTAGTTAATCTCTCCATCATTTCATGATGGTGTCTGTGCTTGGCCAGGATCTCTCTTTATTTCCATCCCCTGGTATGTTTGGACATTTCTGACACACAGTACGTGCCTGATAGTATTTGTTGAGTGACAGAATGGATGAGTCCTTGGTCTTATTGTTATTCCCTGGAGCCTAATATACAGACCCAGCAAATAACCAAATTCTATCTCTTGATATAGTCATCTTTTTAAAGATTTTAGATTGTGGGATATTTTGAATATATAAAATATTGCTTTATTGGTATTTACATACTGATACATTTATGGTATTTACATATCGGTATTTTTTTGTATTGTAAATCAGTAAGAACCAAAAGATTTAAAAAATTCCTTGTACTGGCCAGAGAGGTGATGATCTTCTACCAGCTTGACTAGGATGGAGAAGGGATGGTGGTCACACTCCTTCCCTGTGAGTGATGTGACTTCCCCTGCTCTCTGCCCATGGTGGCAGGAGCTGAGAGGACTGAGGTTGGGGGAGGGATGGGTTTTGGAAGAGTATCCACAAATACTCATCCAATCCCAAAGACCCTCATGTGGGAAGGAGCCTGCCCCCAGGTGGATGGCTAATTTCTCAGCTATGGCTCACCTGACTGCCACATGTGCCCAGGCCCTGGTGTAGATTTCCGGGTGAAGGAAGTCAGCTCTCCTCTGGGCTGGGCACCTGGCCAAGTCGGGCGCGGTCAGGTATGCAACAGACTGAGGGAGAGATCTCTTCGATGTAGAGCCCGGGGATGCCTGAGCCTGCTGGTAGTTCTTCACCAAAAACCTAGCGGAGGCAGATGAGAGGGAGAGCACTGTGGGGGAGCCCCGCACCCTTTTCTCCCAGAGAGGTGCACTCCTATGGCCCCTATGGGAGAGCCTGGGCCACCAGGTTCTTGCTCAGTCCCCCTGGTGGCTACTTTCCACTCCAGAGCACCTCTCCTTCCCCCAGCCAGCCTGCGGTGGGGACTCCAGCGAGGTGTGCACTGGGCTATAGTTTCCCAGTGAACCGGGCTGGGCTGGAGCCGGGCAGACACTCAGATCTGGAACCTAAGCTATTTTGATATCTGAGCAAACAGAATCCTTTCTTCTTGTTAGGGTATTGTGGTTTGGGGATTTGTGATGGATTGTACAATGACTGGGGAATTAATTTTTTCCTAGCTAAATAAAGAAGGAAAGATGTAAGAATGCTAAAATGAGTGGGAAGATTACAGGTGACTCTTGGCTCCTTCCCTGTGATAACCCAGTGTTTATAGGCTCTGGGCTTAGACAACCTGAATCCCCTGCAGCTCCACTGAGGCCCAGGTGATGCTGTAAAATTGCTTTATCTGCCCCGCCTCAGTGTGTCTGTCTCTAAATGGTGATGATAGTACTTGCCCAAAAGAGCCCAGCACAGTGTGGGGAGAGTGTCTAATACATGACATTGTACTCTTTTTGTAATTTGAAAAAACCCAATAAAACATATTTTTAAAAATCCCAAGAAATATTATATATTGATAATATATTTTCCAGTAAAGACTTCCTTCCTGCATGGAGAAGTACTTGCTCTGTTTAGCCACCTGAGAACAACCACGAGCAGGCCTTGTCAGCCAGGAGAGCCAGGACCCCCACACAGAGAGCTGGGAGGAGGCCGGCTCAGCCGCCTCTGCCCGCCTCTCCGGCTGAACCCCTGTGGGCAGGCTCTGTGCTAAGCCTGGGGAAGGGCTCCTGGTCACAAAACAAGAGACACTTTTCAGATAGTGATAACTGCTCCAAGGACTCAGGACACTGTTGACTGGAAGGGTCCGAGTGGTGCAGCTCAAGATGCAGTGGTCAGGAAGGACGTCTGAAGGAGGTGTCATTTTCACTGAGGCCTGGTGGACCAGGAGGAACCAGCTGTGTGAGAGTAAACTGGGACAGAGGGTTTTCAGGAAGGGAAGGAGTGTGAGGCCCCAGGGGAAGCAGAAGTGTGTGCCCAGGAGAGGGAGCAGAGGCAGGAGCTGGGAGAGCAGAATGGAGGGAGGTGGGGCCAGGTCATAGGACCTGGGGGCCACGTGTGGAATGTGACACTTTTCTACTATCAATGGGAAGCCACTGGAGTTTAAGAAAGAGCAAGGTGATCTTCTCTAGGCTTTGAAATGACTCTCACTGTGGAGAAAGGGCTGAAGGGGGTGGGAGCAGTGGTGAGGAGATGGATGCTATTGTCCAGGTGACTGGGACAGGGCTGGCTGGAAGCTGCAGTGAGTCTGGGGAAGAGTATATGGGTTGGAGACATATTGTGGAAGTTGGACAATCCCCAAATGGCACTCCCCAAAGTCTGCTCCCCTTGTGGACATCAGATGGATGCTTTAACCCAAGCACAACCCCCAGGAGCCAGAGAGAGGAGGCCTGGGTCGGCCTCAGTCTTACCTGGCCATTTGCAGGTAGAGTACGGTGTTCTCACCCTCGTAGGTGCAGGAGGCTGTCACTCTGGTGACCAGTGATGGCAGGCCACTCAGCTTTGAGTAACCATGTCCTCCGCAGGCCCTGCGACACAGCTCGGTCCCCTGGGTGCAGAATTCCGATACCATGGCCTTTAAACCTGAGCTCAGTGAGTGCAGCTGTGAGAACCAGAAGGGGATCAGGGGGTGTGAGGGGTCCTCCAGTTAACAACCATGCTTACCACTTATTGAGTGCCTGCTGTGTGCTGAGGTAAGAATTGTTTCCTCAGCTTACAACTTTATAAATGAGAAGGCTGAGGTTCACAGAAGTTATGCGACTGGCCCAAGGTCACACAAAGAGGCAGTGTAGCTGTAAGGACAATAGAACAAAGGAAAACTCTCCAGGCCAGGGTCTCGAGAAAAGGTGCTTCTTGGATGGGGCTCGCCATTATCCAGGCATTATGAGTTTTGCTGGCAAGCAGAGGTTTTGGAGGGCTGGCCTATGAGGATGGAAGTCTACCATCAACCCACTGTCCTGGGTTGTAGGAGGGGCTGCCAGGAAGCTGACCTGGCTTGAGGTTTTGGTTCTTGAAAACTCCTGTCTGCAGACTTAAGTCCCTGGGAGAAAGTTTGTGTCCCTTCACCTCACTATACTTGGCCTTCCTCGTCTGTGAACTGGGGCTATGGGAGGCGCCTGCAGCGCAGTGAAGGGTTCAGGAAGCAGTGCCCACAGCACACAGGGCTGCACAGACTGAATCCCAGAGTACACACAAGGCCAGTCCTTTAGCTGAGACCCTTGGGGCTAGATGTGTCTTAGAATCAATAACTTTTTGAATTTTAGAAAGGTAAAGCAGGGCATCAAAGGTTGATTATATATAATACCCTGGAGAGGAATCTGGGGCAGCTTTAGTGATCACACACATTAATATTTATGCTACAAAATGTGTTCACACTCAGTGGGGTGAATCAGGTCAGTTCAGGTCAACTGTGCCAACAAATGAGTCCTATTAATAAAAACCCTTGGTTTTCAGAGCTTTCTGGGTCTCCAGTGCGCATCAGAGACTATATCTGTGTTCTATATGATATTATTTCCTCTGGGGGCCAAATGGGAGCGGGTTTTTATGTTGGGGCACAGTTCCGTCTGGGTGCCCTGGGGTGTTTGGAAGGCTGGGAAAGGGGAAAGAGGATGGGGCCCATGGGAGTGGGACCAGGCAGAACAGTTTTAGCCCCCCTCCTGGCTCCTGCCCACCAGCAGACAGGAGGTACCTCAGGCAGGAGACTGAAGTCTCCATCCAGAATGGCCCTGTAGGACCGATGGAAGAATTCCAAGAGGCCGCTCGCCATGAAGTGGAACGCATAGGCTGTGGCCAGCTGTGGGAAGAGTTTCTGCTGCTGCGTCTGGTAGTCCAGGACTTTTGCCTCCGGGCCACTGAGGGCAAGAAATGTGGAAGGTTTAGAAGACTGCATGAGGCATATTCACCTTCCTGTAGCCCCGAGGCCTTACACAAAGTCTTAAAAATGGACAGTTTTTATGTCTCGCTGTAAAACTTGACCCAAAATGACATGAGGCAAGAAATAATCTTTTAAAATCCCACTACACAAACAACCACTCATCTTACTGCAGAAATACTGATATTTGCTTATGAGTGCTGACCCTTGTGGGTGAGGTTTACACAATTACAGCACATGCATATCATCCTTACCAGAACGTAAAATCTGGTAAGTTCTAAATTCTAACACATCTGGTCCCAAGGATTTTGGGTGAGGGGTTGTGGCCCTCTACTCCTGATGACTTGAACCTTGACCTTTTACTACCTCGGTATACTTGCTGGGTGTTGGGAAGTGTTGCACCTAATCACTGACTCTGTGGTTGTAAACTCAGGGCCCGTGGAGTCACAGCATAGGGACTGCATCTGCCTCATCCACTGCTGTCCTCAGGCCTGAGACTGTGTCCAGCACGTAGGGCCTGCAGTAACTATCTGTGAACTGAAAGCCAGTATGGCAGTGAGAAGCTTCTCATGGCTGATGGGCAGAAACCTGGAGTCCCTTGTTTAGGCCAGCAGCCTCTCACCTGTACTATTATAACTACCCTTGGGACATTTCTGCAACCCAGAAAACTGGGCACTGACAGGGCGTCCTCAGCAGCCCCTTCTTCCCAGCGTCCCTGTTCTCCAGAGCAGATGCCTTCAGCCTAGCATTCTGAGGTGCAGCCTAGCAGGGGTGCCTTGGGTCTGCATGCTTTATTGGATTTCAACCTCAATACCACGCTGAGAGACCATTCCTGTCATGCCCATTTTGTAGATGAGGAAGCTGAGGGACAAAAAGGAGGGGCAGCTAGCCTAAGCTCCACAACTAACAACTGGCCATGCTGAGTGTGGCCTTGGTCTGCCTGGCATCTGACCCCTCAGTTCATTTGCATTCTACTCCCAGGTCCCTGAACCCATGGCGTGAAACACCGTTGGACTCTTGGACTGGATGCTCTCAAGTTCCAGTCCTGGTGATGTCGGTCTTTACTCTACAAGCGGGAAAACTGAGACCCCAGGAGGGCAAAGGACTTGCGCACGGTCGCTTAGCAGAGTTGGGGCTGGGACTGATAGGTGGAAGCCGCGCCTCAGCCCCGGGTCCAGTCAGCCCTGCGCCCAGCTCTACCCTCGTCCTGTGCTCAGCCTGCAGCAGCACACGCCCCGCTGGCACTTGGCTGCACCCTCGGTGTGTCCCTCTGGCGCATATTTAGGTACAAAATGACTTGTTGTTTACCTGAAATTCAAATTTAACTGGTAGTCCTGTATTGTTGTTTGCTGAATCTGGCAACTGTGTGTGTGCGTGTACACACGGTAAATAGAGAGTATATTCAGCCTTTGCTGTTTGGTGCCATGGAGGGGAGGAAGTGTCAGCCTCATGCAGCCATCCATTTACAACAAAGTAGATTCAGACTTGGACATACCACAGCCAGACAGAACCAACCTCAGCCGGTGGAGACTGATGTGACAGCTGGGCTTTGCCAGACACAGTTACTCACACCATGACAGAACAAACTTAGGAGACACAGTCACCTACAGCTCTGCAGTCGGCTTACCCAGACACAGCTGTATAGGCCCTTGTTGGACTCAGAGCCAGAGACACACAGTCACACAGCCCAATGGGCCCCGACACCGACAGACACAGGTGGGCCAGTTGATTGGCCAGAGTTAGGAGGAGCCAGGTAGAGAGCCCACAGACGTGGCCAGATGGGCCAGGCCTGGGTAGATATTATGTATGCATTGAGGGGTCATGTGTGCTCCCAGTACCCTGCTCTGGCAGAGGGGACTGTGCCAGGGCACTGTGGGACTGAGAGGTAGCCCTGACTGCAGTGGTCAGGCTCTGGGCGCCTCTTGCCTGGGCTGGAGCTGGGATTGGCGACGGATGACTGAGTAGCGAATGGCGATGACGCAAGCCTTCTGCAGATGGAATGTGATCTCGCTCAATAGCAGCTCCACCCGCGTCACCACCATGGAAAGGTAGTTGCTCTGCGCTGTTCCAAGCTTGATATAGGTGCCGTCTGGCAAGACCTGGTAGACCAAGGACAGGTGCTGGGTCTGAGCCAAGGCTGTCCAGCCTGCTTCATGCCCAGAACTGTGGGCTTCCATACCCTATGGAAACCACAGTCCTCAAACTGCTTGCCTGAAGTGCACACACCTGCCCATCAGCCACAATGTGTTCGTATGGCCATGATTATTGTTAAAAGAGAAACATCTGTGCTTGTTGATGAGTAGCCACTACCTCAAGTGTCCTGATTCACAGCTTCTTTCCTGGGACACCCTGAACCTTCCCACAGTCCACAGCTAAAGGTAATTCCTGGAAAAATGTGGACCTCTGGAACTTCCTTCGGCACAGTGTGTCTGTTCAAGTTATTGGTTGTGTCCAGGCCTCACTGTAGGTAAATATGCATGTCATCCTCCAAACCATTCCTCTTCACTTCAGATTGCCTTGCTACTCCACCACATGATTGACTGCTCTGCCACCTAACAAGGTGAGCATTTACCCATGAGAACTCTGAGGCTCAGAGAGCCCAATTGACTTGCCCAAGATCACACAGCTCCTAAGCTGGGGTTTTACCCAGGTCTTCCCCCTCTAGGGGAGAAATGCCCCAAACTCAGCTCTCTGGAGGAGGACCCAGAGCCGGCAGCAGCCTGTGAGGGGCCACTGTGAGACCTGCACACTCCCCAGAACCCAACCTGTGCAAAGCGACTCAGCATGTTTTCCCTGGGGACCCGCACGTAGTTCAGTCGCAGGAAACCATTGTCCGTGTGCTCAAAGTCCATCTTGGGTCCGATGTCTCCAACAGTGATTCCTAGAAAGAGATATAGTTGGAAACATTGGTCAGTTGAGTGCTTTCTGTGTGCCAGATATCACACACATATTTTAGCTCCTGAGCCTTACAGCAGCCTGTGACACTGAGGTTATTACACCTGTTTTGCAGGGGAGCAAGCTGAGGAGATGCTGAATCTTGCTTAAGTTTACCCAGCTAGTCAGCACTAGGTCTTTCCAACTAGACTCCACCCTGCCCAAGGTTGAAGTGTCCCAGCTTTTCCCATGGACTTCTAAAGCCCCAGGAAAGGGAAGGCTGGTAGAGGGTCTCCTCTGGCTGGGGACCTGGAGGGAGCAGCATGGGCCTACCTGGCAGTGGGCTGTGGTCCTGGAGGCTCCGGATGGGCACGATAAAGGCATGCATGCCCCGCCGGACTCCTGAGCAGATCAGCTGGGCCTGGACCAGGGCGTGGGTGGCTGACCGTCCCACTAAGGGCAGAGAGATTAGAGGCTGAAAGTGATCCTGGAATGTGAGGCCCTGGTGTACAGAGCATACCCGTTAACCCTCCCCATCTGATTTCTGGATGTGAGCATCTGAAATGGGTTAGGAGGACCAGGGTGTTGGATAGGGAAGGGCAGGGCACTTTATGAAGTCAGATGGAGGTTGGTTTGATTTGCCTCCAAGGATGGGTGATGGGAGAATTACAAGGAGCCCTGAGGGCAAGGGGTGTTTTCTAGGAGAGTTACATAGGGAAGGGTGTGAAAGCAGATGGAACAGCATGCTCAGAAGCTCAAGGGTTGGATGGGCTTGGTGGGGCTGGGCACTGGATAAAGTAGCATCCAGGACACAAAGGAACGCTCTTTTAGGTTCCCCTCAACTCACATGGCCATGATTTACTGGAAATGGACCCATCCAAAGAGCTTTAATGTGTCTGATTTTAGAATATATTGAGTTAGAGCGATTTATGGAGAGCCATTTGGTGGTTGGAGGTGTAGGGGCTTGTGTTTGAACATTAGGGCTGCATAGCAAGCAGCCTACAATTATATAGGCAGGGCCCCCATGGTGTAGGGAGGCTCAAGGAGGCTGGTGGAGACAATAGGGGACCACAGCTGTCCACACCCTTTGGGTGCTTCCTCTTCCAAAGTCAAAGTCTGATAAAGGTTATGGATTTTAATGAAAACCGCCCAATCTTGGGAAGCTTGGCTTCTATTCTAGGATAGACTTCTTGTTCTTTTGTTTGTTTTTGTTGCTATTTATTAGTGAGAGAGAGAGAGAGAGAGAGAGGGACAGATAGGGACAGACAGGAAGGGAGAGAGATGAGAACATCAATTCTTTGTTGCATCACTTTAGTTGTTCACTGATTGCTTTCTCATATTGCCTTGACTGGGGGTGGGGGACTCCAGCTGAGCCAATGACCTCTTGCTCAAGCCAGCGACCTTGGGCTTCAAGCTAGTCACCTTTGAGCTCAAGCCAGCGACCATGGTGTCATGTCTATAATCCCACACTCAAGCCAGCGACCCCGTGCTCAAGCTTGTGAGCCCGTATTCAAGCCGGTGACCTTAGGGTTTTGAACCTGGGTCTTCTGCATTCCACATTGATGTTCTATCCAATGTGCCACCACCTGCTCAGGCTAGAACAGTCTTCTGACTGAGTGTGTAACCTTTAGTCATTTTCTTTGGAATCAAGGAAACAGAAACTTTATGTTAGAGGGGTAACTATGTGAGGATGCATGGCAGGAAGATGGGTCCCAAATCACAGACAGATGTGCTCTCCGCTGTTCCCACCCCAGCTGATGTACACCTTTGAAAACTCACTGATTAGCCCTGGCCAATTGGCTCAGCAGTACAGCGTTGGCCTGGCATGTGGAAGTCCCAGGTTCGGTTGCCAGTTAGGGCACACAGAAGAAATGACCATCTGCTTCTCCACCTCTCTCTCTCTCTCTCTCTTCCCCTCCCACATTCATGGCTCTCTAATGATTGGAGGGTTTTGGCTCCGGATGCTGAGGATGGCCCCATGTCCTCACCTCAGGTGCTAGAATAGATCGGTTGCTGAGCAACAGAGCAAGCCCCAGATGGGCAGAGCATTGCCCCATAGAGGGCTTGCTCGGTGGATCTCTGTCAGGGTGCTAGAAGGAGTTTGTCTGCCTCCTGGACTCTTCCTCTTAAAAAAAATAAAGTCACTGATCACAGAGAGGAGGAACCACTCCCCAAAGAGCCAAATGAATCTAGCAGCAACTTCTTAAAGGCACTGTGAATGAGCAAGCTTGTGTTTTTCTGGTCTCAAAAACCTACTAATAAATGACTTTGCTTTTAACCTAATCATAATAAATACAGATAATTACCATTGATCAAAATCCAGGTGGTGCCAGACCCTATGCTGGTGTTTCCCAGTTTTTACAGGGCAGGGTGATGCGTCTCATATTCCAGATAAGGAAACAGGCTCCTTGAGCTGAGTGACCCCCTGCTCAGTTAGTGGCCCAGAGAACACAGAGCTGGCTTGTGAACTGTGCTTGATTTCAAAGCCTGGTTATTTTTCTCTGTAGTTTTGACAGCAGTCATTCTCTCTCTCTCTCTCTCTCTCTCTCTCTCTCTCTCCTTTCTCTTTCTCTCTCTCTCTCTAATCCCTCATTGCTCTCTCGTGTCTCCCTCTTATTTCTCTCACCTCTCTGTCTCTTTCTGCTCTAATTGGACTCCTCTATTCATTGTATATATTTTTTCATTGTGAGTGTTCACCAGTGAGTCCGCAAGTGCCACAGACTTGTGTTCTCAAATCGGAGGAAGATGGTCTTCTGATGAGACTGCTTTCTTGGGGCTTGGCCAGTCACCGAGTCCCAGGGAATCCCGGCGCAGACGCCACCTAGCGGCCATGGGCTGGTGGTGTGTGGACAGGGAGGGATGTTTTTCTCACCGTGTAACCCCAGCGCCCTGTGCTCTGGCTTTTGACAAATTTTGGGAGATGAGAAAAACCGGGATTGTGGAGAGTGCCTGGAACTAGGTGTGTGTGCATGAGTTCTGTGCGGGCACACGTGTGTGTGTGAGAGAGAGAGATGCTTTGGCTTTCATCCCTCAAAGTTGAGTGGATTTCCCCAGTTGTTTCAAAGTTCCTTTGGAGCCTCTCAGCCACTCACTGATGAAATTATTCATATCCCGCCTCTTTTACAGAGTAAGAACCTGAGGCTCAGAAAGATGAATTGACATGCCCAAGGTCACTAGCCTAGAGCAGAGAATTAATCTGAGGTCTGTTGAATGTCCAATTCAGTGATATTATTCTGCCATCCAGCTTTGTTCTCCATTGGGACAGGTGGGGCTGAGTGATGGATGGATACTTACGGTCACCCGGCCACCATTTGGTGGCAGTTATTGTGGGGCTGTGAAGCACAAACTCCTGGGTGTCTGCATTGTAGGTGGCTTCAGTCTCCAGTCCTCGAAGATACGTCCCTTGGAATCAAAGATGGGAGTTAGACATCGGGCCAGGATGGGAATCTCACCTGGGGAGCAGTGTCCAGGCGGTGCCAGCCCAGTATCACTGGGGGTGCCTCCCAGCTGTACTTACAGGCTTTGCTCTCCTTTCACCCATGGGCTGAGTGGGAGACACATGGCTAGCCCATGATGAGGGTGACTGCTGACCACCGTGAGCTCAAACATTGTTTAATTAGAGAAAAGCACCAAAGCACCACCCCTTCCTCCAGACCCTTGACTGCCACCTGCTGTAACGTTTTCATAATCGATACACAAGCCTGTGACTGCTGAGAGGTGAGTGGGCCCTGGAACTGCACTGCATCAGCAGCCCTAGCTCACCGTGTCCCAGCTCCGTCTGGGCATATGTTGCGATGATCTGGAACTTGTTGCAGAGTGGGGCCCATCTGGCAATCTGCTCCTCTGAGCCCAGGCTCCTGACAGCTTTCAGGAAGATGTGTTGTAAACTTAAGCCCAGGTCTCCAGAAACAGCTCTGTGGGGAAGAGATGGTGTGATTGAGCAGACCATTGGCGACGGGGCCCAGGCATCCTCAGCTGAGCAGGGTGCAAGAGGGAAGGGGAACCTCGAGTCCTGGTTTCCCTGTAAATACTGCCTTTGTTAGGGAGAATAGCTCATGGGGCTGGGGGGGGGGTTCTGGGTGATCCCAGGGGAATTCTTCTCTCGTGGGGCTGCCCTTGGAGTGAGCACCTGTAAGTGTACTGTAATTCAAGACTGTCTTCCAACCAGCCCAGGCGCTGTGCTATCATCTGGATGTGGAATTTCTTCTTAACGGCGGCTTCATAACGCTCATTCTGGGTCATGAAATAAATATCCTTCAGGCTAAGCTCTGGGTCACTGTGGATGATGCTCTCTGCCAGGAACAGACAACAGTGGGCTTAAGGACCAGAGTACCTTCAGATCTTTCCACCCACTTGCCTCGTGGATGTGGAAAGGAAGTCAGATATTATTGTCATTTGACGGATGAGAAGAAAGTGACTTGCCCAAGGTTACAAAGCTATACAGTGATAGCATAAGGACAAGGGTCCAGGTCTCATGCTGCCTAGGACTCTTCTATCCCTCAGATGGACTTAGGGGATATTGACATGTTAAAGAGGCTTTAGAGTCCAAAGGACTGAATCTGTAACAGTTGAATTTTGAAAGCAAACTTTGTTATTTGGAGGTGCCACTGCTAGTGAGGGAGTCTTCTTCCAAGAACAGCATATGGGCGCAAAGAAGACACTCCACCCCCCATCCTGTTCTTACCAACTTTCCTCCGCAGCGCCGTGTTCTGGGCACCTCCATCAAGGATGTTGGTGAGCCTTTCCACGTTGAAGGACGGCTGGTGCCTCTCGCTCTCTATGTCAGGGTGCACTTGTCTGCTCCAGGAGTCCCCCATCGACACTCTCTGTGCTGGGCTGCCCATCCTAGCCTGGGTCTGCTTAGTGTCTGAGGAGAGAGGTACAGTGGTTTCCCCTTATCTGAAGTTTCGCTTTTCATAGTTTCAGTTACTCATGGTCAAGCGCAGCCTGAAAGTATTACATGGAAAATTCCAGAAATAAACAATTCATAAATTTTAAATTGTGTGGCATTCTGAGTGGTGTGATGAACTCTTTCGAGTTCAGTTCCATCTGATGCAAGCCATGATTCATCCCTTTGTATAAATCACTGTCCGGTTAGTCATTTAGTAGCTGCCTCGGTTATCAGGTGACTGCTGCAGTATCACAGAGCTTGTGTTCAAGTGACCCTTATTTTACCTAATAACATCCCCAAAGTGCAAGGGTAGAGATGCTGGCAGCTGACCAGCAGTGGCACTTATGGTTAGAGCATTGACCTGAGATGCTGAGGGCCCCTGAAACTCGAGGGTCACCAGCTAGAGCGGCTTGCCATCTTGAAAGCAGGCTTGCCAGCTGAGTGTAGGGTCACTGGCTTGAACACAGGATCACTGACATGATCCCAAGGTCACTGGCTTGAGCAGGGGGTCATTGGCTTGGCTTGATCCCTCGGTCAAGGGACATATGAGAAGCAATCAATGAACAACTAAAGTGCCGCAACAAGTTGATGCTTCTCATCTCTCTCCTCGCGCCCACCTGCCTACTTGTCTCTCTCTCGCTAAAAGAAAACTAGTGGTGCTGGCAATTCAGATGTGCCAAAGAGAAGTCATGAGATTCTTTATGTGAAAAGGTGAGTACAGTACATACAGTAAGATATTCCGAGAGACCATATTCATATAACTGTTATTACAGTATATTGTAATTGTTCTCTTTTATTATCTTATTGCTGTTAATCTCTTACTGTGCACAATGTATACATTAAACTTGACCACAGGTATGTGCAGAAAAAACGTAGCATATGTAGATAGCATTCAGTGCTGTCAGCAGTTTCGGGCATCCCCAGAGGTCGTGGAACAGATCCTCCACGGACAAGGGGGTCTGCCGTACGTCTGGCCGTGCTGCTCTGGGCCCGGGCAATGCTGTGAGCCCGTGTGCAGAGGGACTGCCCAGGGCTGAGTGTCAGCGCGGGCTGCTTGGTGGGGAAAAGCATCTGCTCTTAAGTACTTGAGTGCCACTCCACCCCACGCTCCTCCCTGTGGGCACTCGCCGTGCACCAGGACTTGTCTAAGTGTCTTATGCAGGAATTGCCCAGCAAATGGTAGTTCAATACATGTTACCCAAGATTTGGACACAATCTGATCACAGAGCTCATGCTCTGGCCACTGCAGCTTGTGTTGCAAGCATTGCCTGGCCCTGGGGAGATCCTCATGAAAGTCCATGAAGATCACACATGAAAAAATTAATCTTAAAGAGATGAAGTGTGCAGCCTCTAGGTGCACAGCTGGAGGTGGCCAGGAGTTGGATGGGGTCTGATCACAAAGCACATGCTCTGTCCACACGATAGCCCTGCCATAGGGATTCACTGGGGGAATCTGTGGTCTCTGTCACCTGGTTCTCTAAGTCCTGGGCTCATTTGCTTATTTCTGTGAGCCTGGAGGCATCCTGTGGAGCTGAGGGGAGGAAGCTTGCTCCTTGCCTGTGAAATGTTCTCTGTGGGACCTCTGGGTGTTCCTCATAGCCAAGGCAGATCCTGTATCCTTCACAACAAACCCTCGGCCTCCCCGCAGCAAGGCAACCACAGGGTGCAGTCTGTTCTACTTCCTGAGACTCTCAAGTTCATCTCTTCCTTCCACCTCTGTGACTGCCACCCGGGCCACCATCGTCTCTCACATGGCCTCATTGTCTGTCTCTCTCGTCTGTTCTCCCAGCTGCCCCAATGGGGTCTTCAACTGCAGTCACATGGTTTTCCTCTCCCATGCTCTCCCTTTTCCCCTGCACTCTGCCTCTGCTTGTCCCCTGGTGTCCTACTCAGCCTGAGCATCCAGGGACCCCTCCTCTAAGAAGCCTTCCTTGGTGGGGAGAACCAAGCACCCTTTCAGGGTCCCACTCGGTGTTAGTAGAGTGGACAATAAGGAATAATTCCTATTTACTCAAATGTTCCTCTTCCAAGGCTAAGAGTGCCTGCGGGCTGGTCCTGCTTCTTCCTGGGTCCAAGGGCCCAGCTCACAAGAGGCGTTCTGTAAATCTTTTCAGTGGTGGCCACCCCTGCAGAACACCAGCGATACCCTACAGATACGCTACTGTTCTTGTTGCTGGCTTGCGAGAGGACAGGGGCCTTGGCAAGGGAGGAGACATTGTTAGTCTTGCAGTCGTGGGGCAAATGGGATTCGTAGGCAGGTTTCCAAACCAGTGTCCCTAAGTGGGTGGCTTGGCCGTGGGGCTGCTGACAAGGGGCCTGGCACGTTCTCAGGGGTTCCCTGGGTCCCTGCAAGGTCACCTAGCCTGTCTCCTCTCTTTCAACCCCACCTTCTCTTTGCCTCCTGCTCCCTTCATACCAACCGCTGCTGCCTCCTGCAGTGAACACTCCAGCGGGTCACAGCCCTCACTCCAGCCTCTGCCAGGGCCATGTCCTCTTCCTGGAAACTGTTCCTGGAACACTCTTTCTCGGGTGTCCTCGGCTCCCTATTTGCCTCTTCAAGTCTTTGAGTAGTCACCTTCTCAGTGAGCACCCCGTTTAAAATCCCAAGACCCCTCCCCGACATTGCCAATCCCCCTTACTCTTGTCCTACCATACAAGGTAACTTATTCATTTCTTATGTTGTTGTTTCTTGCTGTCTCCCCACTAAAAGGTAAACTCCAGGAGGGCAGAGGTCCTTGTCACCTTCATGCTGGTGCTCTAACACTTAGCACAGGGCTGGCAAAGTGCTAGTGGGTGAAAGAAAGCTGTGCTCAGAGTCACTGTAGTGCTGGAGAAGGGCATTACTTAGGTGGCCCCGTTACCAGGGGTCTCCCAGCTCCCCCTACCCCCAGCCTGGATTCCCTGACTCACCTCTGTCTGGTGTCTGCACTGCAGGCCTGGCCTGGCTCTCGGAGCTGCAGGCCTAGGCTTCCGGTGGGCAGCCCGGGCCCTTTCTCCTCCCCTAAAGGGGAGGCCCTGCCTGGCTGGCTCACAGCTCACAGCTGTCCCAGCTGAGCTCACTGCAGGCTCTCTCCTCCAGTGGGTGTGGCTGTGTCAGCGCGGGTTGTCCTGGGCGGATTGCTATAAAGATAGCAGGACAGATAGCTTAGCAAGAATCTGGCGGGGCAGCTCAGTGAGTGTCAGCGGCTGAGCCCCTGTCTTTCTCTCCCCCTCTTTGCTGGACGGGCCCCACCTCCCAGAGCCTGGTCCTGGGAGAACGCACACACTTGCCTGTGCATAAAGAAACCCCACAGCCCTGACCCAGAGTCCAGAGGCTTGAGTTCAAATCCCAAAGATGTGGCTTAATTACTCTACCTCCTCTCCCAGTTTCCTCTCCTTGTCTGTAACTTACAGGGTATAAAGGAAAGCTCTTGTAAACTGTGAAGCCCCAAGCATTTGTAATTTGAGATTATTACAACTTCCTTGGTTTCCCATAAAGAATTTCTTAATTTCCAGGAGTAATACTTAATTGTGGAATTTCTGATTCTGGGGCAG
Organism: Rhynchonycteris naso; assembly: GCA_037038555.1. Lineage (NCBI taxonomy): Eukaryota > Metazoa > Chordata > Mammalia > Chiroptera > Emballonuridae > Rhynchonycteris > Rhynchonycteris naso. The sequence goes on along the minus strand of CM073004.1, from coordinate 17,876,108 downwards.
TCTGCTGGTGAGATGTTTATGGGCCCAGGTGTGAGTCCTAGGGTTGTACAGGATATAGCGATCTGATTACTTATCAAAACGTATTTTGAGTTCTCACAATGATGTAAGCACTGGGGTACATACAGCAGGAAGCAAAACTAAACTAAACTAAACTGGACTAGCTCCCTGCCCTTAGGGAGCTTCTGACTGGGGCTGGGCTGCTGGAGAGACAGGCAATCACAGTAGGAATGAGCAGGAAATCCCAGATGGAATGCTCACAGCCACTTGCATTTATAACTTCTTTGAACTGAAAATCTACCCTCCCTCCCTGCCCCTGCTGTCCCGGGGTCCCTCCTGCTTGTCTGTCCGGCTCCTCTTTACCTTTTTATCTCACTGCCAATGTTACCCTCTCTCGGGAGTCATCCCAGTGTGCTTTGGAAGCTTCTGGACCTGCTTTCTTAGCCCCTGTGGTATAATAAAAAAAATAGCCTGACCTGGGGTGGCACGGTGAATAAAGTGTCAGCCTGGGACAGTGAAGTCACTGGCTCGAGACCCTGGGCTTGCCCATCAACAACTACGAGTTGATGCTTCCCACTCCTCCTCTACTTCCCTTTTCTCTCTCTCCTCTATCTAAGATAAATAAATAAAATCTTTAAATATATACGGAACTTGGTCTTTGACACTGGTTCCTAGGACAGAGCTCCTAAATGATAAGATTGTCTTTGTCACTATGGCTGGGGACCTCTAGATAGCTTCTTGTCTTATGTTTAACATTCGTATTCATACAGCCCTACCCTCTATTCCCTGGACAACATTTTCGGAGTTCCTGCAGTGCATTGAGCACCACTCAAGGTGGTACCCAGAGGGAATCCAGATTTCAGGGCATGGAGTATGATGTCTATAGGTTCCTCACTGCCACTGCAGACAACCCTGGAGAAGTCGGGTGCACCTCCCAGTGTTGCACTGGAGGACACGAGCTCGGAGAGCTATTACTTGCTTGGGTTTACACAATGGGTAGATTCCAGAGCTGCAATTTGAACCAGGCCTTAAAATGATAAAAACTGACTTTTACTTTGTAAGGCCAGTAGCCACGGCCACCATCAAAGTCACCTGGCCCATGCAGGTTCGCATTTGATTCAGACAGACGGTAATGAAACAACGGAGCCAAGAACTGGTGGGCCGTAAGCTTTAATCCTAGCTTGCACGTAGGCAAAAAATACACACAGTGGGAAAACACTTTCCTTTCCTTTCAGGGTTCCCAAAGCCACTGACTTATCTGAGTTTCCTAGATTCAAAGGTTTCTACCTCTGTTCCCCATTTCCTTCTCTCTGCATAAACTGGCTTTTCCTTCAGCACTTTGCCATCTTGGCTGCTTCTCCTTTCCTCCACGTGGCCTTTCTCTGCTCTCCTCCAGCATGGGCTCCTCTGCTCCATTTTATAGTGTATTGTTGGGCAGATAAAATATATAATGTTCACTTTGTTAAAGATGATGCTGCCCACATAGAAGCCCATTGCCCAGTGTTGGTCAAATAAGTTTGTAAATATGATATATATGTTTGCTCGCTTATAGTTTGCATTGGGTGTAGGGGACAGACTGTAAGCAGGCAGGATCCTTATAGCCTAAGGCTTAGTTTTAAGACTAAGCCTTTCCCATCCTTTTTGATGTAGGGTGGTGCACTCTTGCGGAATCCTATTATGCCTCAGATAAGTGACTTTTTATCAGAGACTTTCTTGTTTGTATATTGGATTAAAGGTTTTGATTTGTAGTCTATAAAATGGGGCAGACTGGGAGTTTGCTCTCTCTTGGTTCCTGAAATTAGCAGTAGAGAGGAGAGCAGAGAAAGGCCATGTGGAGGAGGCCAGGAGAAGCAGCCAAGATGGTGGAATGATGAGGGAGAAGCCAGTTTGTGCAGAGTTTGTGCTGGAGAAGGAGATGGGGAACAGAGGTGAATAAGTCTGGTGAGCTAGAAACCTTTGATTCTAGGAAACTCGGATAAGTCAGTAGCATTGTGAGCACCGAATGAGTGGGTTTTGGAGCCCAGTGTGTGTTTTTACTTGCCCGCCGGGTGCAAGCTAGGATTAAAGATGATGGTCCACCAGTTTTTGGCTCTGTTGTTTCATTACGGACTGTCCGAATCTAATGCGAACCTGCACGGGCCAGGCAGCTGTGATGTTGGCCGTCGCTACTGGCTTTACATTTAGAAATCAAAACCTTTAATCCAATATACAAACAAGGAAGTCTCTGATACAAAGTAACTTATCTGAGGCATAATGGAATTCCTCAGGAGAGTGCACCACCCCACATCATTCAACAATCAAGGGTGTGGGGAAAAACTTAGTTTTGAAAAAATCTTAGTATTAAAAAGGTGGGAAAGGCTTAGTCTTAAAACTAAGCCTTAGACTATAATGACCCTGTCTGCTTACAGCCTGTCCCCCACACCCAATGCAAACTATAAGCAAGCAAACATATACATCATATTTGCAAACTTACTTGACCAACAAACTTTATTTGTGTTAAGTTGAGAAAGAAGTCAGGAGACATAGGATGGCTGCCCTGGCAGGACTTCTAAGATGTGGTGACTCTGGGCAGGTGCCCTTCCCTCCTGGGTCTTAGCCTCTCTGTCTGTGACTTGGTGTGTTCACCCTGTCCCTGAGGTAGTGACCAGCTTGTGTTTTGAGGAAGAAGCAGGATATAAGCTTTGGGACATTACTCATCAGGTACAACTGGGACTGGGGGTTCTGGGCCCCTGGGGCTCCTGTTGCTGTTGGTAGTGGCTGTACACAGGCGGTGAACAATGTTAAGGAAGGTGACCTTGAACTTACTATTTGGGGGGGTGGTGATTCTGGGTTCTAAGGTGGCCTCTGCCAATGACTTGAGCTATTACTGCCCTAAGGTAATTACTTAAGTTTTCTCTGCCACAGCTTCCACATCCTCATTGTTTTGAGATTAAGATCTTGATGGCTTTTTACCCACACCAGGACACATTATAATTAAAATGGCAAAGGTTAGCCTGACCTGTGGTGGCACAGTGGATAAAGCGTTGACCTGGAATGCTGAGGTTGCCGGTTCAAAACCCTGGGCTTGCCCGGTCAAGGCACATATGGGAGTTGAAGCTTCCTGCTCCTCCCCCCTTCTCTCTCTCTCTCTCTCTCTCTCTCTCTCTCTCTCTCCCTTTCCTCTAAAGTGAATAAATAAATAAAAATAAAATGGCAAAGGTTAAAGACAAAGAGAGAATTTTAGGAGTAGTAAGAGAGCCTGACCAGTCCTGGTACATCGATAAAATGTCAACCTGGAACACTGAGATTGCCAGTTTGAAAACCTGAGCATAGCCTTCTCAGCACTAAGTTGCTGGCTTGAGCAGGGGATTCATCCACATGATCCCAAAAGTCCATCAACTTGAGTCCAAAGGTCACTGCATGAAAAGCTTAAGGTCACTGGCTTGAACAAGAGAACACTGGCTCATTCTGGTCAAGGCACGAGAAGCAATCAATGCACAATTGATGGAAAGAACTTACTATTTGATGTTTCTCACCCTCCCTTCCTTTCTCTCTCTCTCTCAAAAAATAAAATAAAATAAAATAGGAGCAAGAGAAAAGCAGTTAGTTACCGAAAAAGGAGCTCCCATAAGACTCTCAGCAGCTTCCTCAATAGATACTTTGCAGGCCAAAAGGAATTGGAAAGTGTTGGTCAAATAAGTTTGTAAATATGATATATATGTTTGCTCGCTTATCGTTTGCATTGGGTGTGGGGGACAGGCTGTAAGCAGGCAGGGTCGGTATAGCCTAAGGTTTAGCTTTAAGACTAAGCCTTTCCCACCCTAAGTGACTTTGTATCAAAGACTTCCTTATTTGTATATTGTATTAAAGGTTTGGATTTTTATACTATAAAACTGGGCAAAGGAGCCCATGCTAGAGGAGAGCAGAGAAAGGCCACGTGGAGGAGAGGAGAAGCAGCCAAGATGGCGGAGTGCTGAAGGAGAAGCCAGTTTGTGCAGAGAGAAGGAGATGGGGAACAGAGGTTAATAAGGCTGGTGAGGTAGAAACTTTGATCCTAGGAAACTCGGATAAGTCAATGGCTTTGGGAGCCTGAATGGAAAGGGAAGTGTTTTTTCCACTGTGAGTATTTCTTGCCCACGGGGTGCAAGCTAGGATTAAAGCTAATGGCCTACCAGTTCTTGGCTTCATTGTTTCATTACCATCTGTCCGAATCAAATGCGAACCTGTACGGGCCAGGTGGCTGTGATGGTGGCTACGGCTACTGGCTTTACATACAAGAAATATTCAAAGTGATGAAAAACAAGGACCTACAACCAATGTTACTTTACCCAGCAAAGCTCTCCTTTAGAAATCAAGGACTGATAAAGAGCTTCCCAGACCAAAAAAAAAAAAAAAAGCTAAGAGTTCATTACCACTGAACCAGTATTAAATAAAATGAAAACAAAATAAATGAATAAGCAGAACAGGAACAGACTCATAGATCCAGAGAACATTTTGACAGTTGCCAGATGGAAGGGTTGGGAGAAAAGGGTGAAAAAGGTGAAGGGATGAAGAAGTACAAATTGGTCGTTACAGAGTAGTCAGGGGGACGTGAAGTACAGCATAGGGAACAGAGTCAGTAATATTGTAATAACCGTGTGTGGTGTGAGATCAGTACCAGATTGATCTATCAGGGGATCACTTTGTAAGCTATATAAATGTCTGGTCACGGGGCCATACAACTGAAACAAATTTGATATTAAACACCAAGTGTAATTAAAAAAATAAAATTATATTAAAAAATCTTGATGGCCTTTTACTATTTGATAAATTTCATGTTTAAGTAGTTTCTTCATCAACTTGGAGCTGATTCTGCTCTATATGCTTTGGATGTGATCATTTTAATTTGTTGCAGTGACTATTGAATTCTCTAGCTTAAAAAATTGATAATTATGAAATATTTAAAACTTGTATAAATGTGAAGAGAACAATATAATAAAACCACATGTACTTAACACCCAGCTTTCACAATTATCATCTTACAGTCTTTGTTTTAACTTTTTATTTCAAAATCACTTAAGACTTTCAGAAAGCTCAAAAAATAGTACAGAGAAGTCCTATAAACCTTTCACTCTGCTTTCTCCATTGTTCACATCTTACATAACTGTGTTGCAGTTATTGAAACCAAGAAATGCACCCTGGCACAATACTCTTAACTAATCTTCAGAACTCTGGGTGTATTGGAGGGTTCCCAAGATCAACTTCAGGCACTGCTGGATGGGGAGCTCAGTTGGTTAGAGCTTTGTCCTGAAGAGTAGAGGTTGCTGGCTTGATCCTCAGTCAGGAGACATACGGGAACAGATCAATGTTCCTGTCTCGCCCTCTCCCTTCCTCTCTTTATAAAATTAATAAACTATGAAATAAAAAAGAAATGAAAAATAAAATTAAAAAATGAAAAAAATGCAGGTAAATGCACACTCGGACTTTTAATTATTTTTAAAAAATCCCTAAATCAACCTCAAGTTCAATGATTTGCTAAAAGGACTCACAGAACTCAGAAAAATTATTCTCATGGTAATGACTTACTACTGCAAAAGGTTACAGATTAAAATCAGCAAGGAAAAAGGTGTGCGTCCAGGAGAGACCAGGTCTGAGCTTCCAGCAGTCCTCTCGCTGTGGTTGTGTGGACAATACTTCATTCTCCCTATGTGACAGTGAGCACCAAGTACTAACAAACGGGGAAGCTCAGCCCAGCCTGGGTGTCCAGACTTATCAGGCATCAGTCGCAGAGGCCTGGCTGACCTGCAGCCCACAGCGCAGCATGAATCACCCTGTTCATGGAAACTGCCTGCCTGGCCCAAGGCAGAGAGGCACTTTCCAGACAGCGTATTCCAAGAGTTTAGACATGATTGCCTCGGGGCTGCCCAGGGCCAGCTTTTTCCTCGGAGTGTGTCTGAAACCCTGCTGAGTTAGCCGTGACTCAGCACATTGAGCTTGGCCAGTTTTCCCAATAATGCCTTTTTTTTCTCAGTCAGCATCTAATCCAGGATCCCACCTTGCGTGTAATTGTCCTGTCTCCTTTAATTGGTATAGTTCCTCGGTCCTTGTCTTATAACCTTGGTATTTTGACTAGCACCAGTCAGAAGTTGGTTTAGAGTGTGCTTCAGTTTGACTTTGTTCTGAGATCAAGCTCTTGATGTTCTTTTATTTGCTTTTTCATACCTCACATACATAACTTTTTTATTTTTCTTCATTCAAATGCATACTGTTTTGCTGAAAGAAATTTAACTCCTCATAGGTAAGATCAAGATGCTATTTTTTGTTCTTATTTTTGTAGTTTAAAAATACTGGCCCCATCCCTGACCAGGCCGTGGCGCAGTGGATAGAGCGTCCGACTGGGATGCGGAAGACCCAGGTTTGAGACCCCGAGCTCTCCAGTTTGAGTGCAGGCCCATCTGGCTTGAGCAAAAAGCTCGTCAGCTTGGACCCAAGGTCGCTGGCTCCAGCAAGGGGTTGCTCAGTGTGCTGAAGGCCTGTGGTCAAGGCACATGTGAGAAAGCAACCAGTGAACAACTAAGGTGTTGCGATGGCAACTAAAAACTAATGATTGATGCTTCTCACCTCTCTCCGTTTCTGTCTGTCTGTCCCTATCTATCCGTCTCTCTGTCCCTGTAAAAAAAAAAAAATGGCTGGCCCTGACTGGTGGCTCAGTGAATAGAATGTTGGCCTGGCGTATGGATGTCCTGGGTTCAATTCCTGGTCAGTGCATACAAAAGAAGTGACCATCTGCTTTTATGCCCTTCTGTCTCTTCCCCTCCTGCAGCATTGGTTCAATTGGTTTGAGCATTGATCCCAGGCATTGAGGATAGATCAGTTTGTCCAAGCTTGTCAGCCTTGGGCTCTAAAAATAGTTTGGTTGATTTAAACATTGCCCAAGATAGGGTTGCTCAATGGATCCTGATCAGGGTGCATGTGGGAATCTGTCTCACTATCTCCCCTCTTCTCACTTGGAAAAGGAAAATAATATGTGAAAGAAATATTTAACTTTCATTTGCAATGTATTCTGTGTATGGCATAAATTATGGGTTTAATTTTTTTATATTGTTGTTCTCTTATGGAGACATTTATTGTTATTTTTGTAGAATAAATTCATTTGCTGAATAAATAACTAAATATTGAGGAGTACTGTGTTATTCTTAGCACCCCATATGTTAACTTTTTTTTTTCATTTTTTAAAATTAAGTTTAGTGAGAGAAGAAGGAGAGAGAGAGAGAGAAACATGGATATGTTCCTATATGTGTCCTGACTGAAGAATTGAACTGACAACCTCTGAGCTTCAGGACTGTGCTCCAGCCCATTGAGCTGTCTAACCAGGGCATTAACTTCTTATATGTGCTTGATTATATTTTGGATTTATTTGTTCTGTGTCAGTGGTTTATTAATTCTGCCTTAACTTGATATCATATGGTGTAATAATTATCCTTTTGTTATGTTTTGATTTTAAAATTTGGTTTTAAAAGTTTAGCCCATCATTTATTTGCATATATATTTATGTGTGTGTGTGTGTGCATGTATGAATTTCTTCAGTTTTCCCCCTTTGGCATCTTGATTGCTTATTCTTTGAGATGAATTTCCGCAGTGAACACCTCTTGCTTTTGTCTGCTTAGCAACCCTTCCCCATATTTGGTAAGAAAATCCTCCTTTCCTGTGAAGAAACCATATGCTTTGGGTAGGGTTGCTTCTGCCTCCCTGGGGACAGACAAGTGGGGATATGGCCCAGTCATGATTAATCATAGTATCTTATCTCCTTGGTCAAAAGTGATTGGCTCTGGCCTGGCTGGGTGGCTCAGTGGAAAGAGCGTCATCCCAGCGCCCTGACGTTGTGGGTTCCATCCCCTGGTCAGGGCACATACGAGAAGCAACCAATGAGTGTACAACTAAGGGAAGCAAGAAGTTAATGCTTCTTTCTCTCTCTTCCATTTTGCCCCTTCTTCCTCTCTCTCAAATCAATGGAAACATTTTTTTTAAAGTGATTCATTCAGCAGTGAACACATAATCCAAGTTAGGCAGGGCCAATCAGAAACCCTCCTCTCTGACACCCCCCCCCCTCCCCGGTTTCTAGTTGGGACAGATACTTTCTGCTGTCTTTGCTTAGTGGGAGGAGGGTCAGAGGCTGCCAAGAGTCATTTCACCCTTCCAATGGAGAGAGCTGAGGCCTGAGGCCTTGTGTCCATGGACCCAGCCCTACCTGAGAGGCTTGACCTTATACATTTGAAATATAAATTTCCTTTATTTCATATATATATTTATACAGGGACAGAGAGAGAGTCAGAGAGAGTGATAGATAGGGACAGACAGACTGGAACAGAGAGAAATGAGAAGCATCAATCATTAGTTTTTCGTTGCCGTTGCAACACCATAGTTGTTCATTGATTGCTTTCTCACATGTGCCTTGACCACGGGCCTTCAGCAGACTGAGCCACCCCTTGCTGGAGCCAGTGACCTTGTGTCCAAGCTGGTGAGCTTTTGCTCAAGCCAGATGGGCCCGCGCTCAAGCTGGCAACCTCGGGGTCTCGAACCTGGGTCTTCCACATCCCAGTCTGACGCTCTATCCAGTGCGCCACCTCCTGGTCAGGCCCTTTATTTCTTAAATTCAGTTTGTGCTGGATCTTTTATTTGCCACCAAAATAGTCTTGACTAATACAGTTTCACTATTTGTTAAAGTCTGAAGTATCTCCTGGTGACTTAAAATCTAGTGAAGATGACAGTCTCCCTAGATTAATAGGCAGACTTTACAACACCAACCCATTTTCCCCACTCATAGGACCACATTTGTCTCCGTTTGCTCCCCCTATAGTGTCTTTTATTTCCACTAGTGTTTTAATAATTTTATTGGAATAAATTACATTTTAAATTAAATTAGCACCCACGTCACTTACTTGTTTAAAATATTATTCTGAACAACATCCTTTATTTCTAGTCATGCCCCCCAAGATAGGAATGCTGCAAATGTCTGTGGCTTTAGCTTGTGTCAGGTCTTAGGCAACCTGGGCTAGACCAGGCTGCAGTTAGGAACCAACCCAAGTTCTGAGTGGCTCAATGCAAGTTTACTTCTTTCTGATGCCTAGTCTGCTGCTGGTGTGGTAACCATCCAGGGCAACTGTCTTCTATGTGGGTTCTTAGTGAGCCAGGCTGCTTTGATTTTGTGGCTCCTCCATCTAACTGTAAGTTTCTGCACTTGCTGGTGAGGGGCAGAGAGGGACTGAAGGTCTCCCTGGAAGCTCTCAGCCAAAGACTGACCCTTATCATACCCCTGCTCTCATCTCATCCACCAGAACTAGTCTCAGGACCTCACCGAAGCGTGGGGGCGCTGGGAAACAGAGTCTTCCAGCTGCCCTGGGAGCAGAGGAGAGACAGATTGTAGTCAGCCGAGGAGACACCTGCCACGCATGTGCTTTTGCTTCCTTGGGTTTGGAGAGGTCCTTAGTGGATTAAAGCAGAAGAGAAATTCTCAAGAGTTGTTTTAAAATGGTAGTAAGAGGAGTAGATAATATGGGATAGAAAAGGTATGGGGTGTGAGAATGTATGGGGTGACATTTCCCCAAAAATGGGAACTGAGAGAAGGTCAGAGGGTCTTGGGGTGACCAGCCATGAGAAAGGGAAGGACTTCAGACAAGCTTCGGGATTAAGAGAAATAACCAAGTGGAAATAGGACTTGGAGGGGTCAGGTCAGTGACAGATAGGACAGGGTGAAACTGCTGAGAAAAGGGAAGACAATAATTAACTTACTGAGTGCTGACCATGTGCCTGGTGCTTAACAAACTGTTAACTCGGTTCTCTCCACAAGCAGTGCTGCTGATCGGAACCCTCACTTAACACACAAAACTCAGAGATGGTAGGTAACTTGCCCAGGATCACCTATCTGGCGAGTGGCAGAGCTGGTCCCTCCACCCCATCCGTAAATTTTGTGTCCTTCTTACTTTGTAGCCTGTGCTCTTACAGCTACGCTGGACCACCTATTAAGATATCCTTAAAGAGGGACAGAAAGAGGGAGAAGGAACATCCATCCCTTGAAATGTGTCAGGCCCTGGGCTAAGCACTCTGTTCTCTTGTGTTTCAGGACCTACCACACATATAGAAGGTGCTCGGTGCGTGTTTCTTTCCTTTCTGCTCCTTTCTGCACTTCTTGGGCAAAGGGCAGGCATGTGGGCCCCTGTGGCCCATTTGGCTGCTGTGTTTTCTCAAGGCTGTGAGTGGGATGGGGCCCACTCTACCAGATTGGTGTGGTCCAGGCCACCTGCTGGCTGGGAAGAAGGAAGGAGGAAGGCTGTTTGGTCTGAGCATGCTTGCAGAATGTTTCAGAGGACAGATGGGAAAGCTGAAGTGTGGGTGCTTTGCAAAACATTCTCCTGCAGCCTCCGCCAGCAAATGCTGCCAGGATAAATGCATGGCGCCAGTCATGCACACATGGGTTCGCCTCCTGCGTCAGCCACCTGTGCGTTGTGTGCCTTTGGGCAGGGTCTTTACCTCTCTAAACTTTGGATTCTTCACCTATAAAATGGAGGTAATGACAGTACTAGAGAAGTAAATGAAAGAATTCATATATTAAGCCCAGTCTCTGTCACGACACTAAATGTTCAATAAATAGAGATATCATTATATGTGTCATAGATCTGGAAAATGTGTTCTAACAAGTTGCCCAGGCTTTTGACAAACACTGATTGGCAGAGCTGGGGCTTGAATCCAGGCCTGGGGACAGAATTAACCCTCTTAATAGGGCAGTCCTGATGCTGGCCTTGCAGAGGGAGTGTGTGTTTCAGGTCAGGCACCCAAAAGCGTGAGCTTAGGTACCCTGATCCCATGGGAAGCCCTTCCTTTGCGGGGGGCTGGCTAACTATTGTCCAGGAGCGTTGCCAGGCCCCTGACTGGGCAGTTCTGCTCATTTCCTCACAAGTCCTCTCTGGGAAGTAGATGGGCACCCTTCATGAGAGGGTAGTGTGAAAAAACAAGCCCTGGTCCGTTTCTTTGCTGGATGAGTGCCAGCAATCTTCAACTCAAATAATTGCAACAGGCTGAGATGAGGGCAGTCACTGGGAGGGTAGGTGAGCACTCTGTTCTTGTGGAGCCCAGCACAAGGAAACACTGTAAGGCAAGGCCCTGGTAGGAGCAGGTAGTGGGGGGCTGTGGGTCTTTGGGGACACTGAGTATCAACCCTTTAGACCACTGCTCAGCTGGAGCTCCAGTTTTGCAAGGGGGCAGGAATGTCACCATGATAGCAGACTCTAACCTGTTGGCTAGACCCAAAGACTGGTGACTTTGTAAGTGGGGATGTGACATCAAGAGCAGGGCCATGGCAGTGCACAGATGGTCTTTACCCCAGGCTTCGTGTCAGTCTATGATGGCTTGAGTCTATTTTTATAGGTGGAGGTCAAATCCCTAAAGTTCAGATGGCCTGACCTGTGGTGGCACAGTGGGTAAAGCGTCGACCTGGAATGCTGAGGTCGCCGGTTCAAAACCCCTGGCTTGCCCAGTCAAAGCACATATGGGAGTTGATATTTTCTGTTCCTCCCCCTTTCTCTCTCTCTCTCTCTCTGTCTACTCTCTCTAAAATGAATAAATAAAATCTAAAGAAAAGAAAGTTGATAAAAATAAATAAAATAAAGTTCAGATGGATGCATCACAAACAGAAGGTGAAATATGTTCCCAAATCTTGAGGCAAAAGGCCCGGATTGCATGGGGACCTCCTATGAGCTGTGTATGTCTTGCTTCTCTAAGAACAAGGCCTGGCCATCATAGAAAAATGGCAGGCTTTGCAGACGGAAGGCTCTGTGCGAATCTTATCTCTCCCCAGGCATTGCTTCGTGACTTCTGTCAAGTCCCTTAATTCAAATTTACCAGAACCTTGGTTTCTTCATCTGCAAAATGGGGATGATGATACTGATTTGTTACGGGTGGTAACATTGCTGGCCTTCCATAAATGCAGTGACCTTTACTGACACCCATTCACAGCCCTTTTAAACACCTACTATGTGTAGAGACCTGGGTTGGGACTGGTAAGGGTGAGCAGAGTTGGACAGCGATCCTGCTTTCAGGGCCCAGGAATCAGTATAATATCAAGTGTGAGAGGCTGCCCTGCAAGAACTCCTGGGATCAAGGGCTCTCCAGGAGCACCACTGCAGAACAAGAAGGGGGGTCCCTTTACCTCCTAAAGTCTTCCCTCTCTCTTCTGGGCTTTGTATTCTGTGCTGGTGTGCTATTGAGAATGGTGCTCTCCAGACCCAAACCAGGACTGGGGTCTGGTGGCCGTGGGAACAGGCTTGCTGTTCTTGGCCTCTATGTGTGCAGGAGTGACGTCAGAGCTCCTGCAGCGGCCCCTTCCTTCTCCAAGGTCTCCAGGACTGGGTGACGGCCACACAGCTCCAAGGTGGGTCCCACAGGCACACATACCAATAGGGCCAAATGTACTGATGGAAGCCCAAGTGGCCGAAGAAAAGCTTCTGGACTGAACTGACGTCTCTGGGCCAGGGTCAAAATTGTGGAGGAAGGAGGCAGGTAGGTGATGGGGATGGGAGGGGCTGGACCTGGGAGGAGGTTGAAGAAGGGGAAGGAAGAAAGGGTTTCTCATTCATTCAACAAACCTTTATTGAGCACCTACTGTGTACCCTATGCCCTATTTGGCCATTGCCTTTTCTCAGAGCTGGGACTGGCATGGACTAGGATTCTGGTCCCTGGGGCCCACTTTGCCAGATTTAAGTGAGCCAAACCACCTGCTGGTTGGGAAGGAGGAAGGAGGAGGGCCAACAAGACAGACAAAAATCTCTGTGCCCACAGTGCTGACAATATCATTAGGAGAGACACACGATCAATAAGTAAAATATATAATGTTAGTTGGTGATAAGTGGTAAGGAGAAAAATAAGGCAGGAAAGGGGAGATGGGAAGTGTATAGACACTGAGATTTTAGATAGGGTGACCAAGGGAGACTTTGCTTAGCAAGAGGATGAAAAAGAGCTGGAGAAAGGGAGGGGCAGGGCTCTCAGAGAGAAGCACACTCCCCACCAGGGACTAGCAGGTGAAAGGGCACCAGGTGGGTGGTGCTTGTTGGGTGTGAGGAGCCCAGGCTGGCTGGGGCTGCGTCAGCACGGGGGGGGGGGGGGGGGGGGGGGGGGGGGGGAGACAGTGGGAAGTAGGTCAGAGGTGAAGAGGGAACTGGGAGCCAGTGGAGGGCTCTGTGCAGAGGAATGGCAAAATCTGCCTTAGATTTTAACAGGATCATTGGGCTGCTCTGTATGGGGCAGGGGCAGAAGCAAGAAGACCAGCTCGGAGGACACTCCAGTAGTCCAGATGTCCCATTTCCCACTGTGCCCCAAGCACATGACATGCTTCCTGGCACAGAGGCAGTATTTCTTGAATGATGTGTGAATTAGCCATGTCCAAATCCGAGCTGTCAGACTGGTGCCCTGTAGACTGTATGGAGAAGTATAGAAAAGCAGATCCCAAGGACTGCTGCTGGCGATCTTGATCCAACGGGCTTCCAGCGGGAAAGAGGAGCCTGAATTTTCAGTACAGTCTGCAGGTAACACTGGGCAGTATAGCGGGCTTTCTGCATCAGCTAGCAACGTTTCTGTCTTCAAGTAATAGACGCTGACCAACAATGGCTTAAACAAAGGGCTTTATTTTTATTTACAAGAGTTCTGGAGAAGAATGGCTGCTGGCACTGGCTTGGTCAGATGGTGATAGGGCCACTGTCTTTGAGATGCTCTTGGCCTTTTTCTCACTGTAGCAATAGGGCTACTGTACTCTGGGCATCACGTCCTCAATCAAAGCAGGGGGCAGGGAGGTGTTACTCATGTCTGTCTCTTTCATCAGGAGAGCAAACGCTTTCCCAGAAGTTTCCATAAACTTTCTCTGAAATTTCTCTGCCCTCACCTGGTCACATGTCTACCCCAAAGTGCAAAGGAGGCCGGGACAGTGAGAACCTGGAATTACAAGCTTTACAGTGGGAGGTGGCTAGAAAGGACCTGGGACTGACCCCTGGGGAGTGAACAGGTGTGTCTGCTGTGGCTCCACTGGACGAGTGGTACTTGAGGGCCCCTTTACTTCTGAGATGTTGCCACTGTGACTCGCCACCTCCATGAAGCACCCCTAGTGGCCCCTGAGTGAGATTCTCAGGGGCCTACTCCAGCCTAGACACTCTGTCATGCCTCTCTGTGCATATCTGAGCAGCACATCGACCCCGTGATGGCTTCTTTGGGGAAGCGGTGGTCTTTATGAGGGATGGTACATCTTGATCATCGCCTCACCTGGCAGACATTTAAAATAGCCATACCACATTCTTACAAAGACAGTCACCTTGAGAGCATTTTAGAGCTTGACTTACACACACACACACACACACACGGCAGCATGTCTCTATTCACATCTTTACACTGGCACCACACACAGGAAAAGGATGTCTTGGGTCAACCTTAGACCACACAGTGAGGACCAGGATGATCCCTTTCCTCCGGTGGGTCCCACCGTTGGTCCAGAATCAAACAGCATCCCAGCAGCAGCTGTTGCTGGCAGGTTTGGGGGTGAAAAGAACTGCTTCCCTAGCTCTGTCCCGTCACCTGGCTTACAGAGCCAGAGGCAGGGTTTATTCTTCAGGGCAGAAAGAAGCAGGCGTGATTTATTCTTTGAATCTTTAAACATGGAAGCAGAAGGTGAAAACATCTGCTTTCCCATGGGAGGGGTTCTTGAGGAAGAAGGGTGGGTGAAGTGACTGCAAATGGCCTAGGTGATAATTTTTTTTTTTTGCTAGAATTGCATCACAACATTGTGGTAAAATTGGCAATTATACACACCTCTGGTAAAAACCACAATCACATACCCTACATAACTTGCTAGACTTTAAAAGTCTCCTCAGGACTGGGTCCCTGGGGTGGGCGGATAATAAAGGGCCCCAAGGGCTGCAGAGGCAGGAGAACCCCCAGGGCACCAATGGGATCTTGGGGGCAGAGATGGCTGCAGCGTGATCTCTCTACTATTCAGCACCCCTGGTGTTCCAGTTTTGCCTAGCGTGGTCCTAAGAACTTGTTAGAAATGCAGAATCTCAGCCCTCACCCCCTCACCCCAGACTGACCAAATCAGAAGCCGTTTTTTAAACAAGATCCAGTGATTCATAGGCACAATAAAGTTCGAGAAGCACTGTTCCAGACTTCTCGGAGCAGGAAGGTGGCAGCCCTGGCTAGGGGTGGTTATAAGGCCTGGACGGGAGGGTTGTGGAGAGAAGGTGTGGGGGAAAGGCTGGCAGACTCTAAGACGCTGTCTTTGTTAGTACCTTTCCCACCTGCCATGATGTGAGCCACAGGGCCACTAGGAGGCTGCCCTGCCCTTCCTTACCAAGGACAGCTGCACTTGAACCATTTTCCCCTCCACTGGCTTTCAAGGCAGGTGTCCTGAAATGCTCTGATTAGTTGCCTCACACCTAGCTGTAGGTGAAACCACAGGCAGGAAAGTTCTCTGAGACCGGTTAGTTGAGCTGTCCAGAGAAGCAGGGCCCCTTGGGGGCCTGGGCAGAATGGAGGGCTTGTCAGGCCAGGGAGGTCCTGGTACCTCTTTCCTCACTTTGCCAGAAAAATCTGAGCAGGGCTTAGAAGCCTCTCCAGGGAGAGGTGCTTTGAGAAAGTTTCCCCAGGAGTGGCTTCTTCTTGGAGCAGGAGAGGTGGATGTTCAAAAGGAAAATCCTGGGAGCTTAGGGACCCCAGCTTTGGAGGGGTCAGGGGAGGAGGTGATAGGCAGGCCCCTGGGACAATGCATTTTTATAGGAGCAAGTATGGACATCACAGATGTCCCAGGGCTGCCAGTTACAGAGGGCTGCAGGGTGTGGGTGCCAGGGCAGAGAGGGGGCCTGCTGGAGCCCCAGCCAGCCGCCTACAGCACTCTCTCCTCACTTGTCAGCGTAGTGGTTCTCCTCAGGTTCTCCCTGACTTTAACAAACTCGGGGGCGTGGTCCTCCTCCTTTTCCAGTGGCTTTTCCAGCTGAAGGAGAGAGGAGAGGGGTGAAGTGGGTGGGGCCAGGGGAGTTTCAAGTCTCAAAAGCCACTGGATTTGAACCAAGGGTCCTCTTTAGGGAAACAGAACCAGGGATTGGTTTTGCCACCAGCTTGGTAGCTGAGGGGACAGAACAGGAGACTAAGTTCCCCCTGTGAAGCCTAGTTCAAATCGCTTGCCTCATCTGGGCCTCAGGCTCCTCATCGCTAAGATTGGAATGCCACCTGGTTCACAAGGCAATTGTGGGAATGACATCAGAATAAAAAATCAGGACCACCGTGCAATAGATTGGGCTGATGAGGAAATAGGCTCAGAGAGGGGAAACCACTGGCCCAAAGTCACACAGCAAAGTGAGTAGAAGTGAGGACTCGGGTCAGGGTTGAACTCAGGATCCAGTCCTGATTTTGCTCAACTTGCCAGCTGTGGTCAGATACAAAGCTCTCCTTTGGGCCAAGAGACATTCTCGGAGGAGACACTTGCGGAACTGGGTTCCTCTCACTCACCTGGTTCAGCCTCTGCTGCCGTCTCAGCAGCTCCTGCTCAAAGGGGCACTGTAGCCGCTTGGCCTCCAGCTCCTCCATCTTCTTCTTGATGAGCTGGTTCCTCCGGCGGTGCTCGAGGACACGCTGCAGCTCTGGCTTGCTGTCCACGCCCAGGCCCCTGGGGTGAGGGGGAGCCGTCAGGGGACTCCAAACTCCCCCTATCCCAGTCTCAGGGCTGCACCCTGTAGTGACACCAACCTACAGCCCCCAGGAGTGGGGTGTTGTGGACTCTACTGTCCCCATTATACAGAGAAGGAAGTGAGGCTTCCTAGGACACTGGTCCAAGTCACAACTATAAAGGGGCTTAATGAGGACAGGCCTGTCTGACTGTAGAGACCAGGTTTCATGTTTTCTCAGGTTGTTATTATTATTATGACTTTTTAATTTACCTTTAATTTTAGTGAGAGGAAGGGAGGCAGAGACAGACTCTTGCATGTGCCCTGACCAGGATCTATCCGGCAAGCCCGCTAGCAGGGGGGTGGGGGGGATATGGGGATGCTCTGCCCATCTGAGATCCTTGCTCCGTTGAGCCATTTTTTTTTTTTTTTTTAGCGGCCATGAGCCATCCTCAGTGCCCGGGGATAACTTGCACCCAGGGCAAGGAGGAGAGAGAGAGAGAGAAGCGAGAGGGGGAGGGGTGAAGAAGCAGATGGCTGCTTCTCCTGTGTGTCCTGGCTGGGAATCGAACCCGGGACACCCACATGCCAGGCCTATGCTCTCCCAGTGAGTCAATCAGCCAGGGTCTTTTTTCAGTTTATTTTATCTGGATATGTTCCTAGGGGAGGAACTGTTGGGTCAGGCTCTTTTATAAAAGATTTGGACACATTTCTATCTGCTCCTTAGAAAAGGTTATTCAATTTATACTTCTGTCAACAGTGTACAAGAGTATCTAGTTCTCCTCACCATCACCACCCAATCCTTGTGTATTTGAGAATTTGGTAGGCAAGAAATAATATCTGGTTTTCATTTATTTCTTTGATTATTAGTCACGTCAAACAGCCTTTGGGATATTTGTAAGCTATTTGAATTTCCTCTTTTGTGAACTAATTATATCTGTCTTTTGTTCATTTTTTTCTTATGGATTTATGAGAGGTATGTCTATATTAATTTTTGTCTGTTCTTTATATTGCAAATATTTCCCCTGCTTTTTTAGGATTTTAAACAAACTGTGATGATGCTTTTTGACATTAAAAGAGATGACTATAAAAGGCAACCAGAGAAATACTCATGATATACTAAGAAGAAAATAAACACACAGATAGAAAATGTTATTCCTGGAAGGTCCTTTACACACAGCCGAAAACAAGAATGAAAATCACAGCCCGCGCCCATACTAGAAGCGGCCAGGAGAGGGAGCTGCGAAGGCGCTGTGGCCTTCACTCTGGCACTGGTGAACTGGGACTCTTTCCGAAGCCCCAGAGTGGACAGCGGCTCAGCTTCCCTCTCCCCTCATCCACATTCCCTCGGTTGCCTAGTTCTAACCCTGCCACCCAGGCCTGTCTCTCTCACTGCATCTCCTAGCCTCCCTGCTCCACTCTGCTCAGGATTGTGACACTCCTGCTCAAGACCCTTCCCAGGACACCACATGGCTCCTCTGACCTGCCTCACATCTATGCGCTAGCCACACAGCAACCGTGTCCCTGTCCCTCTGCACATGCTCATCCAACCTATGGGAACATCCCCACTAAAGTACCCATCATACCACTGGTTTTGTATCCATCCCCTCTGCTAAGGAAGGGTTGTTCCTTCTTGTACACCTAGGGTCTGGCACAGTGCCTGGCACATAGTAGGTGCTCAGTAAATGTATGTGCAATGCAGGCACAAAGTAGGTAGGTGGGAGAACAGGGCTTTTGTACTTTCACAGTTTCTGTTGCTGACCATGTGGGGTACCCCCAGCCCTCCTCAAGCTCCTCAGAGCCCCAGGATTACCACCCCACCTGCTTTCCATGAGAGGCACCTTCTCAAGCCCCAGCAGGCCTGAGAGGTGCTTTCCAGGCTGAGGCAGCCAAATCCCACCTTCTGTGGTTCATGAGCAGCTCTCGGTGCAGCTCCTGGTGGCTCCGGGAAGCCTTCACCGGGTTTAGCAGCTTCTTGGGCTTGATGAGCTCTGGGTTCCATTCTCTGTACTCAGGCCGGGCCATCAGGCCACCAATGTCTGCCCGCTCCCTCTGGATCTCTGAGTACATTGAGGCTGTAGGGATGGGCAGGGGATTTGGTCAGAGCTGGTCACAATCTCACCCATTACCGTAGGCACAGTCGAAGGGCAAGCATTCTGGTGTTAGATGAACCCTGGCCACCTGCTACTATGTAGCCCAGGGTAGACTAGTTGACTTTCTGAGCCTTAGTTTTCTCAACTGTGAGATGAGAGTAATCGAACCTGAGTACAGGGTTGCTGTAAGGACTAAAGCTGACGTTTGTCAAGTGGGTACAGAGGTTGAGTGCTGCTGGGTCACAAACTATGGGTTGGCGCATGTAAATGCTCTCGTCCTGATTTTGACAAAAGCTATTTCCCTTCCATGAAAGAGATTACACTTGAGTTTCTTTTTGTTAATGAGCTCAGAAAAAGGAAAGGTATTTAAAAAGAGCAATATGTACTTACTAAAAATAATTTGGAAAAATGCTGTAATTAAAAGAAAATATTGCCTTATCCGTGGTGGCACAGTGCATGACCTGGAATGCTGAGGTCGCTGGTTCAAATCCTGAGGCTTGCCTGGGTCAAGGCACATTTGAGAAGCAACTACAAGTTGATGCTTTCCACTCCTTCCTCCACCCCCTGCCTTTCTCTCTCTCACTTCTCTCTAAAATCAATAAATAAAATATTTAGAAAAAAGAAAATATCATCCCTTACTGTCCAATTTCCTATCTATAATTCTTTCTGGAAGCATCCAGTTTCTCTTTCTCCAGATCAAAGAAGAGAGTATGAAATCCTAAAATTGCTATGTCTCTAATTACAAAGGGATGGTTGTCATCTTTAATGCAGATGTCTGGCTTCTCAATAGCCTCACTTCCATCACAGCAGCTTGAAATTTGTCAACTTACTTGAAATTCAGGCAGTAGGGCTCCCTCCTCTATGAGCTGGCTATATACCCTTGAAATGCTCAAAAGCAAGTACAGAGAGAGAGATATATATATTCTTAGGAAAAAGTCTCAGGGGGTTGACACAGCATCACCATTAACTGCTTATAGTAATTAGAGTGAAAATTTAGGCATTGACTCTGCCCCTTTCATGAGTCCTGCTTTTCTGAGGGTGAGCTTCTACTATATGCCAGGCACTGGGAGTGTCTGGTCTGGTATGCAGTAGACACTCAATATTTTTTGGTAATTGATAATAGAAACTTTGAGGTTGTGCTGATGAGGATACCAAGGCTCACAGAGGTTGGTTTGGGGAAACCAGTCCCTTAAGGTATGTGGTTTCTACTCAGCAAATGAGGGAGTGTGTCCCCACCCTTGAAGACCCCCACGTTGCTTACAGACAGACCCTCACCACCATCCCCAACCACTGGGAAGAGGATGAAAGCCATTCTCTGCCTGACTGGGGTTTCATGGATGAACTGGAGTTCTCCACACAAACTAGACAGAGCTGTTGGGTACGTGCAAAAACCTGGAATGGGTAATAGCTCAGTGGGTTTGGGAATAGCAGAAGGTTTGATGGGTTGTAAATTGCAAGGTGACATGCCAGGGAATGTAGGGATCAAAGGAGACTGTGCTTTGTAAAAGGTAATATGCCAGATAAATGGTTGGCATTTCTACTATTACCCATTGCAGGGTGCTTTTAGGAGGATTAAGAGAGACCATATTTGCAAAAGTGCTGTGTAAACTGGAAAAAATGTTAATTATTATAAGATATTTGGAATGTAGCCAGATTGTCAGAGCACTTAATTTTTTCTTCTTAAATTCACATTCTCAGAACTGTTTCTAAAGTGAGAATTCTAATTAATCTTTTTATTCTCCTCTTTTTCATAAGGCTATTTGTTTTCAGGTTACATCCTTCTTAATTTTTTGATCCTTAAAAAATGACTGTGGCCTGACCAGCGGTGGCGCAGTGGATAGAGCGTCGGACTGGGATGCGGAAGACACAGGTTCGAGATCCTGAGCTCGCCAGCTTGAGCGCGGGCCCATCTGGCTTCAGCAAAAGCTCGCCAGCTTGGACCCAAGGTCGCTGGCTCCAGCAAGGGGTGGCTCGGTCTGCTGAAGGCCTGTGGTCAAGGCACATGTGAGAAAGCAATCAATGAACAACTAAGGTGTTGTAACGGCAACGTAAAACTAATGATTGATGCTTCTCACCTCTCTCCATTTCTGTCTTTCTGTCCCTATCTATCTCTTTCTCTGACTCTCTCTCTCTGTCCCTGTAAAAAAAAAAAAAAAAAAAAAATGACTGTGGTATTTAGTAGTTAGTTAAAAATGGGCATTTGACAAAATAAACAGTTGGCTATATCAATTACCTTCCTGTTTAGAAAAGTGAATATTTTCTTAGTCTATAGGATTAAGTTGTCTGGGAGTCAATGCATTAGAATACCCGGATTCAGATTGAAGTTTTGGGAATTTCCCCCTCTTATGGTGCCTACTTTCATTACTATATCCCATCAATCATGTATCTGAGTAATTCTCAGCTACATTCCATTCAAGCCATCATCACATTACACTTAATTGCAGAAGCTCCCTGGCTTTTTCCTCCCTTAGTCTCTTTCTGCTTCAAACCTTCCAGTGCTTCATACTTTTCATCAGTCACAGTATCCCTAAAAAACTGTTTGTAGCCAAAGCTATAAGGCAAGAAACAGAAACAAGTTGTATAACTTTAGGAGAGTTCAGAATTAATATTTACATAAGATGTCATTACCTGCCCCAAATTCGCTAATGTATTAACAGAAAAGCATTTGGGACTAATTGGAGAGTTCAATAATGTGGCCAGATACAATAAGTACACAAAACCAAGAGCTCCCACATAAAAGGAATGACCAGTGAGAAAGTACACAATAATCAACATTCATTTTACAATATGTTTAGGTTCCTATAATTGTCCAGGTATTGTAGTAGACACTGGACACACAGAAGTGAACGAAGCAAGTAAGATTCCTGCTCTCACAGGGCTGACATTCTCCTAGGGTAGGCAGATAGTACACATGTACACAGACCAATAAAAATACCGTAAATGATGACAACTTGGAAGGAGCCTGCTGCTGGAACCAGAGGGGCTGGGATAGAGATCAACAGCAGGATCCACCTTCCGCCAGGTGCAGGGGGAGGGCTTCTCTGAAGGAGGTGACATTTAAGACCTGAAGGGTGAGATGGAGGCTGTGGGGGGCAGAGGGAACAGCATGGGTGACTCATGTGCCTTGAACAAGGTTGGTCTGTTCAGGGAACACAAAGGCATAGTGTGCTTGGAGTGGCGTGAGCGAGAGACCGGGAGAATGGAGTGAGGGTGGATGTGTGGGTTCAAGTCCGGGAAAGATCGCGTCTGACTCGATTTTGAAAAGGCCATTCTCGCTGCTCGGTGGGGAAAACCTGTCAGCAGGTTTGGAGAATGTTTTACCCGACTTTGGTTTCTTTCACCGCCCATGGGCAGTCTCTCTCCCGTCCAGTTGCAGAAGAGGAACCATCTGATTGGCCAGGCTGAGAACCTTCACCCCATAGGTCCCCAGCTAGCCAATGAGTTGCTGCCCCGGGGCCAGGTCCCCACCGCGCGGGTGTAGTCTTCATTTGGGTCTGTGGAGAAGAGGGTCCCTGGATTTTCATTTTGGTCTGGGCTCTGCAAATGACATAGCCATCAAGCAGTGAGCAGCTCTGGCTCAAAGATCTGTTCCAGACATTTTTTTGAAAAATGAAATCAGCGGTGAGCTGTGGAGGATGGTGTTTCTCGGAGGCCAGGGTGGTGTGGTGGCTGGGACAAGGATCCTGAAAGTTGTGGCTGGTTCTTCAGCCTGGAGCTGCAGGCTGGGCAAACCGCCGCCTGGACCAGTTAGGGTGCTGAACCCCAAGAGACAGCCCGTATGAGATCTTCAGACCTGTGCGTGGGTGGGTGGGTGGTGTGGGCAGCGCTTAGAGAGCTGCTGTTAATCAAAAGAGGCCTCAGTGCAGAAGATCGTCAAACAGCTGTTGGAACAACAGAGGCTCCTTAAGGAAGCGCAGGCGCTAAACCGAGAAAATCTGGCTCTCCTGCGGTCATCTGGGCCTCCTGAGCAGAGGTGGCGGCCATTCCCAGGGCTGTCCTGGCCAGTCTCTCAGGCTGCTGGGGTGTCCTGAGAGATCTGAGACTCCAGGGAAAATAGCCATGATGGGCAACGAGGTGAGGTGAGCATTAGGTCATCTCTGAACAGAAAAACAATGGCTGTCCAAAGAATGAGCTGGCAGCAGAGAGGAAGAGGCAGTGGAGGAAGAGGAAGTTAAGGGGCTAGTGAATATCCTTCATCAGTTGTCAAAAAAATGCGGAATGAAGCTTGCTTAGTTGTATAGATTTTGGAGCCATTAGAAGCTGGACTGAATCCGGCTCTGTCCCTTCTCAGCTTTGGGTACATTTACCTACCTTCTGCAGCAGGAGTCCACAGCCAACTCTTTGGAACACGGCCATGCCCACCTGTTACTTATTGCCTGTGGCTGCTTTCTAATAGAATAGCAGAGTTGAGTAGGTATGTAAGCTGCTTTTGTTGACATCCTTCATGAGTTGTTGCAGAATGAATGAGGTGATTCATGCAAGGTCCTTGGCAAGTGCCTAGCACAGAGTCAAGGACTCTAAGTTCTAGCTACCAGGGCAGCCACATACAGCAAGGCAGGCTGTGCACTGCACCACCCAGAGCTTTGCTCCTGTAGGTTAAACTATGAGAGGGGCCCCGGGATTTGCACAGTGTGGCCACCCCACTAGCTAGTATTAACAATTACCATGGATAAATCCCATTTCTAGTCTTGGATTGAGCTATCTCATCTTCCTTAAAAACTGCACTGGTTACACCAGGGTTTTTCACTCTGGCTGCACACTGGCATCACCAGAGGAGGTTTGAAAAATACCAATGCCTGAGTTTCACCCCAGGATTCTGAGTTACTTGGCCTGGGAGGAAGCCTGGCCTTTGGGATTTTAAAAGGTGCTTCCAGTAGACAGCCAACTTTGTAAAACAGGGGTGCCCACACTTTTTCAGCTTGCAAGCTACTTATAAGATGACCAAGTCAAAATGATCTACCTACAATAAAAATGCAAAACATAAATTTATTTCTTCTATATTATCATTATTTAAGTTACTATTATTACTATTTAATATTGTGTATTCTTCTTTCACCTTTCACCTTCTCAGCTCTCTTTTCGGAGGAAAGTCAATGTCATAGTTTTTATGAACAGTCCGAAAAAGCCGCTCCACATTTCCCTTCTTTGGAATAGCAATGGCACACACACAGATGAGGCAAATGCACTTAGATTATGACATAGTGAAAAAAATCCCCTCCTGTATGAAAGTGGTAGGTTTTAGGCTTCTTACTCGGACCAGCTATGGCACTCATTTTTATACCTTTTGTTGTATTTAGTTTAAATAAATTGAAGGCTAATTATGCAGCAATGTAACTGAACAAGTTAGTGCAGTTTAACACGCATGCGTAGGGTGTCAAAAGTTCAGACGTCAGATTAGCTACCCTGTATGCCAATCAAAAGACAAACGTCTTTTTAATGTCATGCGATCTACCCACACTTCCTTCGAGATCGACCAGTAGATCACGATTGACATATTGAGCACCCCTGTTGTAAAACATGCAGTTTAAAAAAAAATCAAGCTTCTTTGCTTTGGCCTGAGAGATTTCAGCTGACTTGTTGGCTTGGTTATCATGGGTGCATCTGATTAAAGTCAGAGTTCTTAGAAGCTCTGTGACCTTGGATGGACCCCTTGTCCTCTACAGAATAAGATGCTATGAAGATTGGATGACTAAGTACCAAGCAGGGGGTAGAAGTAGCCAGTAGGTGACAGCTAAACTGAGTGTTTTGCATGATGATAAGATGGGCAAATCATTCACCCTTAATATGCAGACTGTGGGACTGACCCTTATTGGGGGTGGGAGTAATGACTGGTCAGAGGAGAGATTGGGAGCTTCTTGCCTGGTTCTTTCCTGGTTCTGCTGATGACCCAAGAGGTTACAAAGCTCCTCCCCCAAACTCTGCAGGATGTCAGCCCCACTCCAGACAAGGCTCAGCTCACCAGGCTGCTGGGGTAGGCCTGGCTAATGTTAGGGAGGTAGCAGCTCCCTCCAGTCCCCACAGGAAAGCAATAAGAAGAAAGGAAGGAAAGTGGTGCTGATGGAAACCCAGGTCACAGTTCATGTGGAAAGTAGCTGCAGGACTGAGCTATCTAAGGCCTTAATGTCCCCTTCATCTTCCCTTCCACTGCTGGTGATTCTGGCTTGTCTTTAATGACATGAATGATAACAAATGGCACATAAACCTGTAAAGCAACATGGTTAAGGGAGATGTTTTGGAGGAGACAGGCTGGGTTTGAATCATGGCCATAACCCTTCCTGGCTGTATAACTTTAGGCACATAGCTTAACTTCTCTGAGCCCCTGTACAGTGGGGATAATAGCAACAGCTATTTGTGGGGCTATTTGGAGATTAAAATGATACAATGTGCATGATGTGGTTAGCCCAATACCTGGCAGAATGATGCTCAATGAAGGCAAACTCTGGTTGTCCTGTCCTGAGGGGGCCTGGGGCGAGCACTTGGCATTTGATGAAGGCTCACTCACTTCCATCTGGATCTCAGTCGCCCTAGGAGGCATCCAGCAGCACTATTTTACTATTCCCATTATGTGGATGAGAAAACCAAGGCTCAGAGAAGTCAAGCTACTTGTCCCAAGATATACAGAGTAAGTGGCAAAGCTTGGACCTTCAGACTCCAAATTCAATGCTCTTTCTACCCTCTCACTGTCCTCCAAATGCAAAGTATCTTTCAGTCATTAAAGTAGGTTGACTTTTTTCTCTCTCTGGATACTAAAGAAACCCCAATGAAGAGGCAGTGTGAGCCCGTTTTATAGATGAGAAATGGAGGCCTAGTAACTGGAGGACACCCAGCTCATATGGAATGCTTGCTCTCACTGGGAAGCCCAGCCCCAGAAGTTTTGGGTTTAAGCTAGACTCCCTAGGCCTGTCTGCCCATGGCTGGTCTTTGTCTGGGAAGGGACCAGCTGGTGGCCTTCTGTCCCTGGGGTGTTGGTCAGAGTCTTCACTCCTCTGCCGTCCCTCCCTTGCACTTGTCCCTTGTTCAAACTGCTGGCTCAGAACACACCTGGACCTTCTTGCTTCACAATTTTATGAGGTGGAGGGGAGAAGAGAAGAGAGGCTTTTAAAAATAACTACTGGCAAAGGAGAAAGAGGCATTCAGTAAAAAAGACAAGCATGGCCACTGGATTTCCCAATGCTTCTCGCTTTTTCCCTCCCTGTGAGGAAAGTGCCCATTTACATTTCACTGGCCAGCAACCAGAGAACTGTGTGTCTGACAGCCACTTCCAGATCTCCCAGCAGCCTGTGGCCGATGCCTCAGTCGAAGTTCCTTGTCCATTTGGATGCCGCCATCCCACCCCATGAGGAAATGACTCAAGATAAACCTCCTGAACATTATCCTTGGGGCCACTGCAACCTGCCTGTCCCAGGATGACATGGAAGGTCCTTAGCAAGACTGGTGGGGAGTGTTGTGCAGCTAACCAAGGAGTGTCAGTAGCCCAGATATTCCTGCCAGCCCACCGGTGACACAGTGCCAGCCCCTTCACTCGGCAGATACTTCAGGGGAAAATCCTGGCTGATGTTTAGCACCAACAGAGCTAAAAGTCTCAGGCTCCAAGCCACCCAGAGACACAGGTGCTGGGCTGCCTCACAGCCAGGAAACAACCTGGGTTTGACAGCAGTTCCCAAATGTGGCACGCCCAATCCTATAAGCCCTGATGTTTGGCCCAATCCCGGCCTTCTGGCCTCGCACTGCAAAACACAAAGCTCAATTCCCTAGAAAGGCAGGTGGTTGGGAAGCTAACGTTGCAATGTACCTCAACATGTGACATGTGCTAAGCAGCCGGGTACCATATTTCATGCAAGTCTCACAGCAGACTGAGGAGTGGGTACTGTCGTTATCCCTTTTTACAGATGAGGACACTGAGGTCCTGGGGGGGCATGTAATTTCCCCAGATCACACAGCTAGCCGATGAAGGTGCTAGAATCTGAGCTGAGCTGTCTGATGCCAGAACCTGTGTTCTTTCAGTGTGCCACCCTGCAGCCTTTGCCCATCAATGACGAAGAGAATTAAACCACCATGCTGTGGATAAGGGACGTGGGTGAGACAGATCATGCATCAACTCAGATTCACCTGAGGATTCAGAAGACAGAGATCAATGAGAATGGAGGGCTGTACCTGTGTATTCCCTCTACTTTGTCTCCTATCCTTTCCCAAGCCCTCCCCACTCATTTCACAGAAGGGGGACATAGCCTGGGCACCTAAGCTCAAATAGCTCCGCTCCCTTGGCAGCTGAGTCTAGTGCTCCAGGGCCACCCTCCTAACCTGGCACCTCCTCCTAGCACAGCATCCAGTTCCACAGCCGGAGAAACAGGAGAGAAATGGTCTTACTTCTCGGCAGCGTTGTCGGGAAGGGAACTCAGGATGGTGTTGCTGGGCTCCTCACTCCACCAGGAAGTCCCAGACTAGCAAGGACAGCCACCTCCAAAGGGCAGTTCTTAAACCCACAGGATGCTGAAATGTGCCAGTATGTGAGGCAGCTTTGCATTCCTGTTTATTCTGGTATCAATAAAAAGGAACTCGTTACTATAGTAACGAGTATTTCATTTGGTACACAGCCACTTCCATGATGTGGAACACCGTGTCGGAACCACATGTTAGAGAGGCACAAATAAATACCTATTTTGTCAGATTGTTTTGGAATAAAAACACGCCAAGCTTTGTTCTGAGCAAGGCGGCTCCCTGGAGGCATTTCCCCTGTTTCTAGTGGGAGGGTTGGCAAGAGGGCAGTCCGGCACCTCCCTGATGCAAGCAGGCTTCCTGCTGCAGTGCTAGGCCTTTGGAGTGTAAAGCAAGGGGAAACAACATTGGGTCAGTTCTCGGCCACCCACAGGATGGGTCCAAAACTCCATACACATTATCTACTTGATACCCTGAACTTGGTCTGCACTTCAGAGAGGCACCAGCAGGATGTTGCCCAGAGAAGTATGTGGGGGAGTGGAAGCTCCAGGGTTCTGGGTCAGCCCTGGCTTGGGCACCAGTCCCTTTGGCAGCCACTCAATGTCCCTGAGCCTGGGTTTTTGTGTTTGTCAAATATGGAGAAGAACGGGTGGCTGGGAGAGAATGTAGATGAGATGACATCAGTGAGAGCATTTAGTCAATGTTCTGCAAATAGGACTTTTCCTGCAGAGAGAACTGGACACTGGGACCTGTGGGCAGCATGCAGCAGGAGGCCTGGCAGGACATGCATGCCTGAGTCCTGGCTTAGTGAGTGAGTTTGCAGCTGCAAAAATAAAGACTGTGTCGATGCCAGAGGCTACCTGGGTGCTTACAGATAATGGAGGGGTGCTCCTAATTGCAGAATCAGCATTCACTTGAAAATTGGGAAGGGTTTTCTAGCTTTTCATCATTATCCTTAGTTTCCTAGCAAGGAAGTTGGCATCTCCCAGTTAAATTTGGTCTTCTTCCCACCTTTACTTTCTCATGAAGAGTCTTGTTGTTTGGAAGGCAATGACGCTCAGGACATACATCAACAATGAACGGGGGCATTAAAACTGCATTTTTTTTGTCTTCTTTAGCCACTATTATTCATTTAACCAACATTTATTGACTACTTACTATGCCCCTGGCACTGTTACAAGTGCTGGAGACTTATACAGTGTGAATGAAACAGATGAAAGCTCTGTGCTCAGGTAATGTACATTCAAGGGAATGAGGGTCAAACAAAAAATAAGACAAGCAAGCACTGAACATTGATGAACACTGTGATGAAAGACTGGGTGAGGTGAAAGGGAGGGACTGGGCTTAGGAAGGTGGACATCGAGGAGGTGCCGTTTGAGGGAGACCTGAACGATGAGAAGAAGCCACAGCATGGGGACTGTTAACACAGGAGAACACTGCAGGCAGTAAGACGAAACAAATTCGGGGAAAGGACCCAGGGTGGGAAGGAGCGTGGTATGACAGAGGAGGCCAGTGGGCTGGAGTGTAGGGTGTGAGGACGAGGTAGGGGATGGGAGGTACAGGGCAGGTCAGGCATGTCCTAAGAAACGTGGCCAAGCTGGCCCTTCTGATGCCACTTTGCTGGTCACAAGTTCTCGGGTAGAAACTCATTTTTTGGAAACAACATATGTTCCTTTTTGTTTCTTCTTCCTAAATTTTGCTTCTCTTCAGGCATTCTGAATGGTAGCCAACCCCAGCTTTCCATCCTGCTGTGGTTTAATTTCACTAAATTCTGACATGGAGGACTACAACTAATTCTTGTCAAACCCCTTTTCTCTGCCCCTGCTCCACGCGTGACTACAGGGCATTTCCTGGGACTCACAGTGATGCGTCTGAACCAGTCCCTGTGCCCGCTGACAGCTGGAGGAACACAAGGGCTCCTGGGGCCGGGGGACTGCTGACAGCCTCTGCTCACCCCCTGGAGAAGACAGAATCCCATAATCCAGCTCACTCCAGAGGGGCAGACCCTGACAGTCCCCATGCCAGCACGACCTCCAAGCCTACTTGGTGCTTCCTTTATTGGAAGACTCTGATGGTAGCTCCGGAGCAACCGAGAGCCAAGGAGAGCTGGGCAGAAACCTCCGGAGGCTGGGCACACCCTACACTCCAGCCCACTGGCCTTTCCCCCAGCCCAGGCCGTTGGGACTCACTGTTCTTCCACTAAAGCTCTTTTCATGGCTCAGTTTGCGCACAAACCCATCAGGATCACCCAACAGGCTGTCAGCCTGAGGGCAGGGTCTCCCCTCATCCTTCTTAGTATTCCTGTCCCACTACCAAATGTTCACTAACAATTATTGACTTGCAGACATCCAAAGCACTGACATCTCTGAGCTTGTTAGACTGTATGTGTTCACATGTGTGCACATGTAATGTGTGTGAGATCAGAGATCAACAATCACCATTTCCCAGCCACATCTTATCAGTAAAAGATTATGCTACACTTCAGACCTGAAAAGATGATTGTAAAGCCAGTAGTCGAGGCCACCATCACAGCAGCCTGACCCATGCAGGTTCACACTGGATTCGGACAGATGGCAATGAAACACCGGAGCCAAAAACTGGTGAGCCATCAGCTTTAATTCTAGCTTGCACCCGGCGGGCAAGCAAAAACACACACTGGGCTCCAAAACCCACACATTCAGTGCTCACAAAGCTACTGACTTATCCGAGTTTCCTAGAATCAAAGGTTTCTAGCTCACCAGACTTATTCACCTCTGTTTCCCATCTCCTCCTGCACAAACTCTTAACAAACTGGCTTCTTCCTCAGCACTCTGCCATCTCTGCTGCTTCTCCTGGCCTTCACGTGGCCTTACTCTGCTCTCCTCTCTAATACTAATCTCAGGAACCCAGGAACCAAGAGAGCGGGAGAGATCAAGCTCCCAGACTGCCCCAGTCCATAGCCTAGAAAATCCAAACCTTTAATCCAATTATACATACAAGAAAGTCTCTGATACAAAGCCACCCATCTGAGGCATAATGGGATTCCTCCCTACATCACCACCCTACATCATCCAATAAATCAAGGGTGTGGAGAAGAGCTTACTCTTAAACTAAGCCTTAGGCTATAACGACCCGGCCTGCCCACAGCCTGTTCCAGAACACACATTAATATCAATGAACTTCCATGTGGGCAGCACCATCTTTAACAAAGTGAGCATAATATATTTTATCTGCCCAACAAACACTTTTTTATTTTTTGTGTTATATGTATTATATATTGTATTTTTAAAATGTAAGCTAGACAAAAAAAAGTGTTAAAAAATCATAAAAAAGAGAAAATATAATTACCATGTTTATTAAAAAAAAATCCATCTATAGTGGACCTGTGATGTTCAAACCCATATGGTTCAAGGGTCAACTGTATCTACATAGAGAACTAACCTGAGGCATATACACTAAACTGTTAGCAGAGGTCAGTTCAAGATCAATGTATCTCAGATGTCATTACCAGACATCACTTAAAATGAGTGTTAAAATTGTATTACTGGGCCATGTTCTTGGATTGCTGTATTAGAACCTATGAAGGAGGGGCCTAGGAATCTGGATTTTAACATATCCCACCCTGGGGGATGTGTTTCTATTCGGGACTTTGAGAATCATTACTCTATGGTATAAAATTACAGGCCCTTCTCCTTTAACACTATATTTTTGTAAAGTTTGTGACTTAAAAAAGACAAGCAAACATAGATTTCTTTTTTATCAGAAAACAGCAATAAAGATTAAAAATATGATAAAGAGCAGCCTTTTTCAACTAACTATAGTTGTAATTCACATCAGTCATGTCCATTGTGAATACTAGAAAGAAGAGGCCTTCTGGGAAAATGAAACTTTCAGCAGTTTACTCCAGGTAATGGCCAAATTCAACCCCGGCTGCTGCCTCCCGCCTTGGTCTGTGTGGCTTTCCGTGGGGCCTTCCGTTCTCCTGAAAGGAAGGGTCCTGGAGTACCAGGGGCCCAGGGCCCAGACTCTATCATGCTGAGCACATTCCTCCCACACTCCCTTCCTGTCCCTCTGAAGTTTGTTTTCTGGGGAATTAGAGGAGCAAAAGAAAGGGGCTATGAAGACCACAAGAGGCAGTCGTGAGTGGGGGCTGGGCAGGCTTCCTGAACCTACCGTGAACTGTGGCTGCACTTGCAGGAAAGAAATCCAAAACCGTCTTTCCTTTCAGTTTTATCCCTTTGCTCCAAGCTGACAGGCGCCTGGAGCATCTTATTTGGGCCTACAAACATCAGACAAGAAGTTTCCATGGCAACTCAAAACTTCCTCCCCAGCCCTGTATTCATTGTAAGTTTCCAAGGCCACTTTTCAAGGCTTCAATGAGGGTTTTGAGAGCCACCCACACAGCAGCCCATACCCCCTACACGCTGGGCTGCAAGGACATCGGGGGAGAAACTGCGTTTTGGCAGAAAAACTTGTTATGAGATCCACAGAGAAATTACAAAAGTAATGAGAGTTGCCTTTACAACAAGTTTGAACCAGGAAGAATTAAGCCGGTGGAGGTATTTCAAGCATGTAAACAGGAAAGTGTGAGAGAGTGGGGAAGAACTGAGTCTTATTTCAGAAAGCTGGCTGTCAACCCAGCTGCAGTTAGGTTCAGTTAATCTGGTCTCTGCTGCAGAAGGACCCTGACATGCCTCCCACCACTGCACATTTTAATGTACTTTGAAGCCAGACAAGAGATGGACAGTGGATCTAGGGATGAGGAGAGGGATGTATGTGAGGGTGTGTGTGTGTACTTACAGAAGAACTTGGGCAGACCATGGTTTGGCAAAGCAGTTTCATGATTCCTGACAGTGGGCTTGCCAAACATAGCAAATAAAAATGATGCAGCATGCCCACTTAATTTGAACTTCAGATAAACAATGAATACTTTTTTAGACATTTAAATATTATTCGGTGTGTTATCTGAGATTCACATCTAACTGGGCACCCTGTATTTTACCTGGCAACCCTGCTTGGCAGGCAGGGCTGAAAGCTCTGGCTATGCCTCTGGCTGCAGAGGGTAAGCACAGTCTCCAATGCCCACAGGCATCCAGGGAGTGTTCCTCTGTCTGTGACACAGAGACATGCCTCCTTCCCTGCCAGGAACCTGGCCTGAGGTTCAGCCAGGGTGCCTGGGAATGAGCCGCAGGTCAGCACGCACTGACCACCAGGCATGGCCAAGCATGAGTGAATCCCCAGAGGTCGCCCTTCCAACTCAGTGATTCAGAGCCCCAGCTCTGGTGCAAACACAGACACCACTCCTGACTCCACGGCTGGACGGTCAAGTGACCTTCAACTTCTCTAAAATGGGGCAGACACTCTTTTGAGGAATAAAGGAGATATAGCTTGGGAAGGCCTTCAAACAGTGTTGCACCAGAGTCTGGGCTCCAAAGCTGTAGCTGTTATCCTGATACCCGTTTGAGAGCATTAAAGATTTTCATACAACTGAAAAAAGGGGGATCGAAGACCAGAGTCAGTACGATCTCAGCATGTAAAACAAGCACACAGGTCCACACACAGAAACCATGCAGAGCAAAGACTGGAAGGAGACATCCCTGGTGTTACCAGTCACTACCTATGGTTAGTGAGATTCTGGATGAGGCTTCCCTCTCTTTATTCTTAATTATCCAAAATATTCCTGGTGAGCCTGTAATATTTTAATATTAAAAAATATTTTAAAATAATTTGGGATGATAATTTTTATAAAAGTGTTATGTTACATTGGTGCATGACTCGAGGGTACTGTATGAAGATGGCTGCCATTTTGGGTTTGATTCTACAATCCTGTCTTTGGGGGTTTCTGAAGGAGGGGGGCTTTTGCCTCTTCACTAAATGTTCCGGATGGTTCCCCACCCCCACTCTTACTCCTTCCTCTTCTTTGCATGAGACAGCCAGAGCACAGTTGAACTGTGTTTGAATTTCAACTCTACCCCCATTGGGTGAGTGACCTTAGGCAAGTCATATTACCATCTGAACCTCAGTCTCCTCAGGGTTAAACTAGGGGTTAACACTACTTACCTCCCTAAGAGGAGGGACATACCTGCTTTAGTTATTGGAACATCCTTGTGTCTTGCATGGAGCCTAGTGCATAAAAATGGTCAATAAGTGATTAAATGAATGAAGCTCTTGAGATGTATAGCATTTGGCAGAGTGGCAATAACAAGTGACCAACAATAATCTGCCATTGTTGTTACTATTCTCAGGAGGTGTGCAGACTTTGGCATAGATAGACCCAAGTTTTGAATGTGTTTTCTACCTTTTAGTGGGATAGAAAAGGTTCCTTAGCAGGGCCATGGGTAAGCTGCTTCAGCTCTAGGAGCCTCAGTATACTCATCCATTAAATGGAGATGACAATTAGCAGTGACTTTGTTGGGTTGTGAAGACGGAATGAACTAGCCACCCCAGTCACAGGCTCCCCTCCAGGCTGTGTCCCTGTGTAGCAATTTCCAGGCAAGCATATGGCCCCTGAATGACTCTAGAGATACTCCCCATCTTTATGAGAATACAGGGACTGGATGGGGATACTTAAGAAAAGCGCTTAGTGGGGAAATCGCTGGAACTGGAATTTGAAATCAGATTCATGTAATTAGGGAGCTCGGCCCTTTCTGTCTGCCGGGTTTAGCCACATTTAAGACCCTCTCCCAGGAAGGCGCCGCCAACTCTGAAGTCTTGGTCAGTGCTCGCTTTGGGACTTAGAGACCCTTTGTTCCAATGTTCCCAAGCAGTATCTCCGCGGCAAGAGGCAGGATCACCCGGGGGCGGAGCCAGTCTGAGTGCGAAAGCAATCAGTCCCAGAGCGAACGGCTTTCGAGGCAAGCACGACCGACCGCTGCAGATGCGCGGTCACCGCTGGCTTCTCGTTTTGGGCACCAGGGGTCTGTGGGCAGGACTACTGGGTAGGGACCGTTCTTGCCCACGGCAGAGGGTCGCTGCGCCGTGAGTCTAAGTCCTCCGATGCTTTCTAATCATGTATTCCCCAACTAGCAGACAACCACAGGAGACCACCGTTTCACCTTCGCCAAAAGTCTCTCTCAAGCGCGAAGTCCGGAAAGGAAACGCCCCAAACGCTTACTGCGGGCATTCTTTTTCTTCTCTGTTTATTCCCGTGTTCCCCAAATTATTTGTACACAGACCATATATTATGTTTTGTTTCATTTTCTTAAATTAAAAAAAATCTCTTACTGATCTGCGTACAAAAGTAATGTTTACTTCAAATAAATTAAAAGACAAAAAAACACTTGTCATCCAACTCATCCTCAAAAATGATCACCGTTGTGTTCCTTCCCAATCCTTTTCTTCTTAAATGATATATAGAAAAAACGATTCCTCGCCTTCCAGTAATTTGTTCGCTCCCCTTCGCCCTGCTAACGTAGTACGTACCGGGACACCAGTGTATCCTGTGCTCTTTCCCGCCCCACGCGGGGGGGGAGGTCCTGGATATTACCCACTTTCTGCGCTCCCATGCCCACGAACGCCTTCGCGCACTTGTGTGAGTCTCTGCTTAACCGATCGGCCAGGACATAGAACCTCGCAGGACTTTTGTCCTCAGTAAACTGAGTGTGTGTGTGTGTGCGCGCGCGCGTGCGCGTGCCCAGAAGATCCCCAAAAGGAAGAGTATAGGAAGGAAAGAATGAAAGGAAAGAAGAAAGTAAAAAATGAAGAAGAAAGAAAGAAGGGATGAAAGAAGAAAGGAGGGAGGCAGAGCAATGAAGTATGGAAGCACTGGGCAGCTAGCTGACCAGGCACTGAACTCGGTGCGCCCACTGTTCTCTCCTCGCTCTCTTCCGAGTCGCAGGCCAGGTGGCCTTGCCCCCACTTACCCGACCTGAGCAGCACGGCCCGGTAGAGCCCCGTGGCCTCGGCGGGCCCCCGTGCCCGCTCGCCCAGCCGTTGCGCCATGCGCCCGCGCACCCAACGGCGGAGTCCGCACTGCGGCCAGGGAGCGCACGGTGGAGCGTAATCCCGAGCCCGAGCGTTTCCGCGGCTGTGACGCGGACCCAAGGCCAAAACCCAGCAGATCAGGTTACCGCAGCGCTCCGGGAGCCGGGCGTAGAGGCGCCGCGGGGGAAGGGAGGGCAGGGGGCAAGGGCAGCGGTAGGTATCCCAGCCCAGGCAGCAGGCAGGACTCTTGGTCCTGCGGTTCCAGGTCCAAGGTGAGAACCGGGTGCCTTTCGGTCTTCGTCACTTCCCTGGCCGTTGACCTCGTTGAATGCTACAAGCAGGTGTGGAGTCCAGAATTGCAATTCTTGGGATCGGATCCCAGCGGCACCAATTAATAGCTGTGTGATCCCATGATTTAATTACCTAACCTCGCAGAGTCTCAGTTTTCTCATCTGTAAAGTGGGTACTTATCTCACAGTTTTGTGAGGGTAAATGATATATTTTAGAACAGTGGCTAACACAGAATGAATATTATAGACTGGTATTTAAAAAAAAATTGTTCCAAGACTTCCTGGGGTGGATGGCACGGAGAAGCAGGAGACTTCACTGGGGAAAGAAGATTATGGTGGGAAGCCTGTGGGACTCCACAAGATTGACTTCTCTGGCTTTATGGAATCTCTAACAGCAGAGATGGGAGGACCCACCAGAAGAGTCTAGACCCATGATGGTGAACCTATGACACAGGTAGCCATTTTTGATGACACGTGGATGCATGCGGCTGCATATCAGAGATGTATGGGCCGCATGCCGAGAAGGACGTTTCATCCTGGCTCTTGCACCGCCAGGAGCAGGAGCTGAGGATAAAAGATTTGCTGCAATGTAGACACTCTGTAAGGGAGGTCTGTAGGCCAAAACAACAGAACTCTGACACAGAGCGTCTAGTTCTGGGACTTCTGGTTAGTCGGTTTTTCTCGAAGTGACATACCACCCAAGTTATGCTCGTTTTTTTGGTGAATTTTGACACACCAAGCTCAAAAGATTGCTCATCACTGGTCTAGGCCTTGGCTGTTTGGCTTAGTGAATAGAGCATCATCCAGTACGTGGATGTCTCAGGTTCGATCCCTAGTCAGGGCACACATGGGAAATGACCATCTGCTTCTCATCTCCTCCCTTCCCCTATCGCAGCCAGTGTGATTTGGTTAATTCGAATGTTGGCCCAGGCGCTGAGGATAGCTTGGTTGATTCGAGCATTGGCCCTAGACTGGGGCTGCTGGGTGGATCCCCTCTGGGCACATATCGGACTCTGTCTAGCTCTTCTCCTCACTTTAAAAAAAGTTTAAAGGTGGAGGGAGAGGCAAAATCAACCAGGTGGATTTGGTAGATATAAGAAACTGCCCATTTTGATGATCTACTCCAGGGATGCTCAATACGTTGATCGTGATCTACTGGTCGATCGCGAAGGAAGTGTGGGTAGATCGCATGCCATTAAAAAGACATTTGTCTTTTTTTTTTTTTTTTTACAGGTACAGAGAGAGAGAGAGAGAGAGAGTCAGAGAGAGGGATAGATAGGGACAGAGAGACAGAAACGGAGAGAGGTGAGAAGCATCAATCATTAGTTTTTCGTTGCCATTGCGGCACCATAGTTGTTCATTGATTGCTTTCTCACATGTGCCTTGACCATGGGCCTTCAGCAGACCGAGCATCCGAGCAACCGCTTGCTGGAGCCAGCGACCTTGGGTTCAAGCTGACGAGCTTTTGCTCAAGCCAGATGGGCCTGCGCTCAACTGGCAAGCTCGGGGTCTTGAACCTGGGTCTTCTGCATCTCAATCCGATGCTCTATCCATTGCGCCACTGCCTGGTCAGGTGACATTTGTCTTTTGATTGGCATACAGGGTAGCCAATCTGACATCTGAACTTTTGACACCCTACGCATGCGCGTTAAACTGCGCTAACTTGTTCAGTTACGTTGCTGCGTAGTTAGCCTTCAATTTATTTAAACTAAGTACAACAAAGCACATAAATATGAGTGCCTTTGCTGGTCCGAGTAAGAAGCCTAAAACCTACCACTTTCATACAGAATGGGAGGGGACTTTTTCACTATGTCATATTCTAAGTGCGTTTGCCTCATCTGTCTGTGTGCCATTGCTATTCCAAAGAAGGGAAATGTGGAGTGGCTTTTTCGGACTGTTCATAAAAACTATGACATTGACTTTCCTCTGAAAAGAGAGCTGAGAAGGAGAAAGGTGAAAGAAGAATACACAATATTAAATAGTAATAATAGTAACTTAAATAATGATAATATAGAAGAAATAAATTTATGTTTTGCATTTTTATTGTAGGTAGATCATTTTGACTTGGTCATCTTATAAGTAGCTTGCAAGCTGAAAAAGTGTGGGCACCCCTGATCTACTCTGTCTGGTGCTGTGCTAAGTCTCTTCTAAAACAAAAAAATCTAATGTCTACTGTGTGCTTTATTGTCCTATTTTGTTTCATCTTAGCGTCTATTAGTTTTCCAATTTTACAGATGAGCAAACTGAGGCTCACAGAGGTTAAACAACTTCTCTGAGACCACACAGTGTAGAGTTTGGACACAAACTCAGGCAGTCTGACATCAGACATAGGCCTCTCTGTAATCTCATTGACTCTTTACAAAAGCACTGAAGGGTAGATATTATCTCTAGTTTAGAGATGAGATAATTGAGACTTAGGAAGGTGAGGTGACTTGCTCACTTTCACACAGCTAGTTGGAGGAGCCAAGACCCAATCCAGTCTCCACCCACAAAACTAGTGCCTCTGAAATTTATAGACCCCCTGGAGCTGTCCAGAGTACTGGATGGCATCTGTTAAAGTTGTACCTGTGTGGACCAGGGAGTCTTGAGCCGACTGCTGGGACCTTGGCCATACAATATCACTTCCATCTGCTCTGTGTCCTCTCCAGTCTGGCTGTCTCCTAGGCCAAGTACCAGCCAAATCCTCTCTAGCTGGCCCTTGGTCACTGCCCACTCCTAGCTTCTGCTCTGATTCAGAGATTCCTGTATTCCTCTGATCCTCAGTCACCACCCAAGGTCCCTCGGACCCAAGAGACACACTTTGATCTTCAGAGACCTCACTGATTGGCCACACTGATATGTCTCTCATCAACAACCAGCCACTGGGTTTTAGGCACGATGAAGGACATTTGGAATTCACTATCTCATATTCATTCTTCAGAAGATGAAATTATATTCAATTTACCATTTATCTCATTTAATCCACTCTGATCAAGTATGGTTATGTTCCTTTTAGAAATGAAAAAAATTAAATATATTTATAAAAAATAATTGAGAAAAATAAGGCTCAAGTGAGTTGTCCAAGATCCCATAACTCGTTAGCTGTGGAGCTGGAATTTGAACCCAGTTGGCACCAAAGCGTTTGCTGCAGGGGAAGAAACAAGCCAGCTATTAAACTAGGTGTGGGCTCAAGAAAATTGTGACTAAAGAATGTGTGTTTACAGAGCATTCCAAAAGGGATTAATTCAGGTTGCACCTCCCTAGTAATTCTAGGTGGGTCTGACTT
Organism: Rhynchonycteris naso; assembly: GCA_037038555.1. NCBI lineage: Eukaryota > Metazoa > Chordata > Mammalia > Chiroptera > Emballonuridae > Rhynchonycteris > Rhynchonycteris naso. The sequence continues at coordinate 17,837,476 of CM073004.1, read as the reverse complement.
ACCTGAGCCATTTAGTCTTTGCTTCTTGTTTTCATTATGAAATATGGCCTGAGGAGAGTATTCTTTCTGTGAACAGAAAGAAAGTAGGAAGAGGTGAGGTCCACCTGTTCTTTGGCAGGGGAGGAGGGACGAGATATTCATAGTGTCCCTGAGTCTTTTGACTACAGACAGGACTGATCAGTGTCAAAATCCTCTACAGAGAAACAAATTACTGTCCTGAGAGCAGGGGTCCCCAAACTACTGCCTGCGAGCCGAGCCGCATACAGCCCCCTGAGGTCATTTATCAGCCCTGCCACACTTCCAGAAGGGGCACCTCTTTCATTGTGGTCAGTGAGAGGAGCACAGGATGCATCTGCACCCATAGTTTCCATTGAAATACTGGTCAGTTTGTTGATTTAAATTTACTTGTTCTTTATTTTAAATATTGTATTTGTTCCCATTTTGTTTTTTTACTTTAAAATAAGATATGTGCAGTGTGCATAGGGATTTGTTCATAGTTTTTTTTATAGTCCGGCCCTCCAACGGTCTGAGGGACAGTGAACTGGCCCCCTTTGTAAAAAGTTTGGGGACCCCTGCCTTAGAGTGTATGTGTGTGTTGGGGGCCATTTATGAGACTCATGTTCTTTTTTTTTTTTAAGATTAACAGTGTTTATTTCTGGGTGAATGTAAAGCCAGTAGTCGAGGCCACTATCACAGCCGCCTCGCCCATGCAGGTTTGCATTAGATTCGAACAGTCGGTAATGAAACACAGGAGCCAAAAACTGGTGAGCCATCAGCTTTAATTCTAGCTTGCACCCGGCGGGCAAGCAAAAACACACACTGGGCTCCAAAACCCACACATTCAGTGCTCACAAAGCTACTGACTTATCCGAGTTTCCTAGAATCAAAGGTTTCTAGCTCACCAGACTTATTCACCTCTGTTTCCCATCTCCTCCTGCACAAACTCTTAACAAACTGGCTTCTTCCTCAGCACTCTGCCATCTTGGCTACTTCTCCTGGCCTTCACATGGCCTTAATCTGCTCTCCTCTCTTCTAACACTAACCTCAGGAACTCAGGAACCAAGAGAGAGCAAGCTCCCGGACTGCCCCAGTTTATAGCATAGAAAATCCAAACCTTTAATCCAATTATACATAAAGAAAGTCTCTGATTCAAAGACACCCATCTGAGGCATAATGGGATTCCTCAGGAGAGTGCACCACCCTACATCATCCAATCAGTCAAGGGTGTGGAGAAGTGCTTACTCTTAAACTAAGCCTTAGGCTATGACGACCCGGCCTGCCCACAGCCTGTTCCAGAACACACATTAGTATCAACAAACTTCCATGTGGGCAGCGCCATCTTTAACAAAGTGAGCATAATATATTTTATCTGCCCAACAGTGACTTTTAAAAATTCTTTTATTTTTAATTGATTGTGTTGACATGGTTTCAAGTGTCCTATTCAATATAATAAATACTCTTGAAACACTACATTGTGCCCTCTATGCCCCACCCAAAGTCTCTTTCTATTCTCATCTCCCCTCTTTGCACCCTTCTTCTACTTCCACTACCCCCTTCCCTCTGACTATTGCTACCCTGTTTTCTGTATTTATGTGTTATGTATATATAATTTAACTAGTCCCTTCACCTCTTTTGATTCCATCTCCTTTTCCCTCTTCCCTTTGGCAGATGCTCATCTGTTCACTGTGACCCTGCCTCTGTTTCTATTTTGTGCCTCAGTTTATTGTGTTCCTCAGATTTCACATATAAGTGAGATTATATGATATATTTCTTTCACTGCCTGGCTTATTTCACTTAGCATGATAATCTCCAGGTCCATTCATGCTGTCGCAAAAGGTAAGATTTCCTTCTTTTTATGGCTACATAAGCAAAGTTACCACAACTTTTTATCCACTCATCCACTAATGGACACTTGGGCTGTTTCCAGATCTTGGCTATTGCAAACAACAATGTAATAAACATGGGGGTGCATATGTACTTTTGAAATAGTGTTTTAATATTCTTAGGATATATTCCTAGAAGTGGGATAGCTGGGTCATAAGGAAGCTCCATTTTTAATTTTCTTAGGAAATGTGGTACTGTTTTTTACAGTGGCTGCACCAGTCTGCATTCTCACCAGCAGTGCAGGAGGGTTCCTTTTTCTTCAACCTTTGCCAGCACTTGTTGTTTTGTTAATGAAAGCCATTCTGGCAGATGTGAGGTGATATTTCATTGTGGTTTTAATTTGTATTTCTCTGATGATTAGTGATGTTGAGCATTTTTTCTTATGTTTATTGGCTATCTGTATGTCTTCTTTGGAGAAGTGTCTATTCAAGTCCTTTACCCATTTTTTAAATTGGATTGTTTACCTTCCTGGTGTTGAGTTTTATAAGTGTTTTTTTCTTTTCTTTTTGTTTTGTGTATGTATGTGTGTGTGTATGAAAGGGAGGCAGGGAGAGAGAGAGAGAGAGAGAGAGAGAGAGAGAAAGAGAGAGAGACATCGAGATGTTCCTGTATGTGCCCTGACCAGGGATTGAACCAGCAACCTCTGCACTCTGGCACAGCAGTCTAACCAGCCAAGCTATCCAGCCAGGGCTTAGAGCAGGGGTCCCCAAACTACGGCCTGCGGGCCGCATGCTGTCCCCTGAGGCCAGTTATCAGGCCCTGGCTGCACTTCCCGAAGGGGTACCTCTTTCACTGGTGGTCAGTGAGAAGAGCAAAGGATGCGGATGCATCAACAACCAGTCGCAAAGCACGGTGTTGCTCAGGTACGATACTACTTCCGGTGACGCGGTATGCTGGGGTCACAGGTCCGGAAGCGTGTCACATGACGCGTGTGCATATGTGCAGTGTGCATAGGAATTTGTTCATAGTTTTTTTTATAGTCCAGCCCTCCAACTGTCTGAGGGACAGTGAACTGACCCCCTGTGTAAAAAGTTCGGGGACCCCTGGCTTAGAGTTTTATAAATTCTTTATAAGTTTTGGTTATTAACCCCTTATCAGATGTATTGTTGAATATGGTCTCCTATTGAGTGGTGTAAAGCCAGTAGTAGAGGCCACTATCACAGCAGCCTGACCCACGCAGGTTCACATTGGATTTGAACAGTCGGTAATGAAACACCGGAGCCAAGAACTGGTGAGCCATCAGCTTTAATTCTAGCTTGCACCCGGCGGGCAAGCAAAAACACACACTGGGCTCCAAAACCCACACATTCAGTGCTCACAAAGCTACTGACTTATCCGAGTTTCCTAGAATCAAAGGTTTCTAGCTCACCAGACTTATTCACCTCTGTTTCCCATCTCCTCCTGCACAAACTTTTAACAAACTGGCTTCTTCCTCAGCACTCTGCCATCTTGGCTACTTCTCCTCCACATGGCCTTAATCTGCTCTCTTCTCTTCTACCTCAGGAACCAAGCAAGAGAGATCAAGCTACTGGTCTCTCCCATTTTATACCGTAGAATCAAAACCTTTAATCCAATTATACAAACAAGGAAGTCTCTGTATAATGAGATTCCTCAGGAGAGTGCACCACCCTACATCATCCAATCAGTCAAGGGTGTGGAGAAGAACTTATTCTTAAAACCAAGCCTTAGGCCATAATGACCCGGCCTGCTTACATTACAGCCCCTCCCCCCCACTCATTCCAAGCATAAGGGCAAATAATATCACCTGGGTGACGGGCTTCCATGTGGGCAGCACCATCTTTAACAAAGTGAGCATATTATATTTTATCGGCCCAACAAGTGGGTTGCCTTTTTATTTTGTTAATGGTGTTTTTTGTTGTGCAAAAGTTTTTTACTTTGATATAGTCTCATTTGTTTATTTTGTCCTTTATTTCCGTTGCCCGAGGATATATAGTGGCAAAAATTTCTTCAAGAGATGTCTGAGAGTCTACTGTATAGGTTTTCTTCTAGGATTTTTATGATTTCAAAACTTACATTTAAGTCTTTTATCCACTTTGAGTTCATTTTAATCATGGGAGTTGGTGGTCTAGTTTGATTTTTTTGCATGTACCTGTCCAATTTTCCCAACACCATTTATTATAAAGACTGTCTTTACTCCAGTGTATTCACACTTGCCTCCTTTGTCAAATATTAATTAACCATAAAGGTGTGGGTTTATTTCTGGGTTCTCTGTTCTGTTCCATTGATCTATATGCCTGTTCTTATGCTGGTACCAGGCTGTTTTGATTACAATGGCCTTATAGTATAACTTCATATCAGAGGTGTGATACCTCCCACTTTGTTCTTCATTTTCAAGATTGCTGAAGCTATTTGGGTTCTTTTTTGGTTCCATATACAGTTTTAGAAGATTAGTTCTAGACCTGTGAAGTATGACACTGGTATTTTAATAAGAATTGCATTGAATCTATAGGTTGCTTTGGGTAGTACAGACATTATAATGATGTTAATTCTTCCTATACATGAACATAGTATATATATACTTCTACTTGTTTGTATTTTCCTCAATTTCTTTTTTCAATGTCTTATAATTTTTCGAGTACAAGTCCTTTACCTCCTTGGTTAAATTTAGTACGAGGTACTTTATTTTGTTGTTGTTTTTGTTGCAATGGGATTGTTTGTAGTAAATGGGATTTTTTCCTTAATTTCTCTGACAGTTCATTATTGGCATATAAAAATACCACTGATTTCCAAATATTAATTTTATTCTTGCTGTCTTGCTTAATTTACTTATCAGGTCCAGTAGTTTTTTGGCAGAGACTTTCAGGTTTTCTATGTACAGTGTTGGGTAGATAAAATATATTATGCTCACTTTGTTAAAGACGGCGCTGCCCACATGGAAGTTCGTTGATATTAATGTGTGTTCTGGAACAGGCTGTGGGCAGGCCGGTTCGTTGTAGCCTAAGGCTTAGTTTTAAGAGTAAGCTCTTCTTCACACCCTTGACTGATTGGATGATGTAGGGTGGTACACTCTCCTGAGGAATCCCATTATACAGAGACTTCCTTGTTTGTATAATTGGATTAAAGGTTTTGATTCTATGGTATAAAGTGGGAGAGACCAATAGCTTGATCTCTCTCTTGGTGCTTGGTTCCTGAGGAGAGCAGATTAAGGCCACATGGAGGCCAGGAGAAGCAGTCAAGATGGCAGAGTGCCGAGGGAAAAGCCAGTTTGTTAAGAGTTTGTGCAGGAGGAGATGGGAAACAGAGGTGAATAAGTCTGGTGAGCTAGAAACCTTTGATTCTAGGAAACTCGGGTAAGTCAGTAGCTTTGTGAGCACTGAATGTGTGGGTTTTGGAGCCCAGTGTGTGTTTTTGCTTGCCCGCCGGGTGCAAGCTAGAATTAAAGCTGATGGCTCACCAGTTCTTGGCTCCGGTGTTTCATTACCAACTGTTCGAATCAAATGCGAACCTGCATGGGTCAGGCTGCTGTGATGGTGGCCCTGGCTACTGGCTTACATACAGTATCATGTCATCAGCAAATAATGACAGTTCTACTTCTTCTTTTCCAACTTAGATGCCTTTCATTTCTTCTTCTTGTTTGATTGCTGTGGCTATGTCTTCTAGTACTATGCTAAATAAGAGTGGTGATTAAAGGAATTGCATTTAATTTCTGCCCATTGAATATGATGTTGGCTGTCAGTTTGTCATATATGGCTTTTATTATGTTGAGGTATGTTCCTTGCATTCTCACTTTGCTGAGAATTTTAATCATAAATGAGTGTTGGATTTTATCAAATGCTCTTTCTATGATCAGGTGAATTTTATTCTTCATTTTGTTTATGTGATGACTCATGTTTATTGATTTGTGAATATTGTACTAGTCTTGCCTCCTTGGAATAAATCTCACTTGATCATGGCATATTATCTTTTTACTTCTTTTTTTTTATTTTATTCATTTTAGAGAGGAGACACAGAGTGAGAGAGAGAGAGAGAGAGAGAGAGAGAGCAAAAGAGAGAAAGGAGGGAGGAGCTGGAAGCATCAACTCCCATATGTGCCTTGACCAGACCAGTGCAAGGTTTTGAACTGGCAACCTCAGTGTTCCCAGGTCGACACTTTATCCACTGTGCTACCACAGGTCAGGTATATATGATCTTTTTAATGTATTTGCTAGAACAGGTTTGCTAATATTTTGTTGAGAATTTTTTTTTTGTGTGTGACAGAAACAGAAAGAGGGACAGATAGGGACAGACAGACAGGAAGGAAGAGAGATGAGAAGCATCAATTCTTTGTTGTGGCTCCTTAGTCTCCTTAGTTGTTCATTGATTGCTTTCTCGCATGTGCCTTGACCGGGTGCTACAGCAGAGTGAGTGACCCCAAGCCAGCAACCTTGGACTCAAGCCAGTGACCTTGGGCTTCAAGCCAGCAACCTTTGGGTTCAAGCCAGTGACCATGGCTGTGATCCCATGCTCATGCCAGTGACTCCGTGCTCAAGCCAGTGACCTCGAGGTTTTGAACCCGGGTCTTCTGCGTCCCAGTCCGACACTCTATCCACTGTGCCACCACCTTGTCAGGCTATTTTGTTGAGAATTTTAGCATCTATGTTCATCTGGTATATTGGGCTATAGTTTCCTTTCTTTTTACTACTTGGTTTTGAAATTAGGATAATGCATGCCTTGCAAAATGAGCTTGGAAGACTTCCCTCTTCTTAAATTTTTTTGGAAAAACTTGAGAAGGATAGGTATTAGTTCTTCTTTGCATGTTTGGTAAAATTCACCTGTGATGCCACCTAGTCCAGGACTTTTGTTTGCTAGGAGTATTTTTATTACTATTCCAATTTCATTTGTTATAATCGGTCTGTTCAGGTTTTCTGATTTTTCCATATTCAGTTTTGGAAGATTGTATGTTTCTAGGAATTTATCCATTTTCCCCAGGTTGTTCAATTTTTTGGCATATAGTTCTTCATAGTATTTTCTTATAATCTTTTGTATTTCTGTGATGTGAGACTCATACTTTTTTAAAAAATAAATTATTTTTTAGAACAGTTTTAGATTTAGAGAATAATTGAGAAGATAGTACAGAGAATTTCTTATACCTTGCATCCAGTTTCTGTTTTAATTAATATTTTACACGTATGTAGGTGTACATGTATGTAGTATAACCATTTGTTACAATTAATGAACTAATCTTGAAGGAAGTGGGGGACTTGGTCAAACACATTATCTTGGAGAAGGGTGTCATAGACAGAGGCAACTTGAGTGAGGATCCTAAGACTGGAGTGTGCCAGAGTGTTCAGGGAACAGCCAGGTGGTCAACATGACTGGAGTGGAGGGGATTAAGGGACCACGATATGAGGGAAGGTCAGCCAGGAAATATAACAGCTCCCATCCCATACTCCAGACACTAAGAAGAACTACAGGGTTTCCTGAAAGCCATGCTGTCTCTTACCTCCTGCTTATGTACAAGCTGTTTCCTCTACTCAGGACTCACTCCCCAGCTCTGCCTGGCTCTCCTGCTTATCCTGTAGTCTAGACTGAAATGCTACTTCCTCACTGAGGTCTCCTTAACTATGTGTTCCCACAGTACTCAGACTTCCCTTATATTAATATCTACCACTGAATTATGATTGTTTGAGCCCCTTCTCCTTCATTAGTTTGTATTTGCTTGTTTGCAGCCCTCTGCCTCCCCAGGGCCTAGTCCAAAGCTGGGCTTGGATGGGATGTCCAATAACAGTTGATTGAAAGAATGACTGGAGTGAGTGAATGAATGCGTGCACCCACGTGGGAGCTCCGGGCTATATAGGGGAAGTGGCTAATTTCACGGAGAGTAAGAACGAAGGCCTCCCACTGCCTCCCCCTGGATTAATCAGGGTGGACAGAAGGGCCTGGGGTCAGTATGTTTCCTGAGGATGCTCCCATTTTGAGCTCTGCTGCCACGGAAACAGTAGAAGGGGGAGAGTGTTGGGATTTTGGCCAAGCCCCTTTTGTGATTTTTGACAAAGGGATTGAAAGGACCAGTAACCTCATCTGTGAAAGAAAATTCTAGGACATAGAATAAAGACTTGGTTCAGAGGGCTCTAAGGGGCTCTGAGTGTCTTCTCACATCTCCCCACATAGACCTGGGAAGTGGAGCTGGGGTGTGAGGGCAACATTAGCATAACAAAGCTCAGTGGGTAGAGTATTGACTAGGAATGGTTGCAGGTTTGAAACCCTGGGCTTGCCAGATCAAGGCACAGACAGGAAGCAAATACTAAGAGTTTCCAGCACCCCACCCTAAAAATAAATAAATAAATTCTAAAAAAAAATCGTTCCTTGCATGCCCACCAACCCCTCTTGCATGAAAGACTTGTTGGAAAATCAGGCCAACCTGTGTCCACTAATGCCACTGAGGCAGGGGCATCTCTTCTGTTAGTGACTGGAGCGACAAAATGCTTACTTGCATGCAGCCTCTTGTGAAGGCAAAGGCAAGTTGAAAAGCCGCCTGGATCTTTGCTGATGTATTATAGGTAATTAATAGTCTTTTCTAAGGACTGTGTTGAGAAATATAGCCAATTCTCATTGGTTCACAGCATGTAAGGATCGGAAGATGCTGACTTAGTTATAATTTTAGTTAGTGAGTGTTAGCACACACAAAACAATACCAGAGGAAGTATTATGGTACATTGTACAATATACCCAAATATGGCTGAACACAGCTCAATGTTGGCTGAAGCCAAATACATTTGCTTTTCTCCTGTCCTTCCTGTGACTGCCACCTGCTTCCTTTTCATGGCCCGATTATTGAGAACATTTTCTTGGGACTGGTCCTTGATGACCTTCCATGAACTTACCCCCAAACCTACTCTTCTTCACTTGACTCTGCTGCTTTTCCTGGAGGCTGACGCCTCTATTTGAGAGGTGTCAAGAAGACCACAGACCTGTTACACACCCTCCCTCATTTTCCCCACGAGATGCACAAACCAAGTAACACTTATAGGTCTTTGCTTTATTTGTAAGCATTTTAAAAATTGAGCTGTAGCATACATCCAAAAGTGCATCAATGTCAAGTGCACAGCTCTGTGAAGTTTACATGGGTTCACCCACACAACCACTACCACGATCAAGATCTAAAGCATTCCTGGCACCCCAGAAGGTTCCCTGGTGCCTTCGTCAGTAAATGCCCGACTTCTCCCAGAGTGAGCAATGTCCTGACTCTTATCATCATAGATTCGTCTCTTGTTTTAGAACTTCATACAAATGCAATCATAACATTCCCTCTTTGGGTCTGACTTCTGTCACTCAGCAATGTGTCTGAGATTCATCAGTGCTGTTGCCTACATCAGCAGTTCATTCTCTTCACTGGAGAGTAGTGTACCATCTTACAACTACATCACAGTGCCGTTGTCTGTCCTGTGGGTGGTTTCCAGTTTAGGCTCTGACTAATAAAGCTGCTACCAATGCATTTCTATGCACTTTTGAACAAACAGTGTGGTTTCCTTTGGGCAAATACCCAACTGTGGAATTGCTGGGTCATAAGGTAGGTGATTGTTTAGCTATAGTAGATATTGCCAACAGAAACTGTAGTAGATACAGTCAACAGTGACCATATCAATTTATAGATTGTGATTTGACATCTTCACAGCATAGGTTTCTTCTTATTATTTTTTTTACATATTGTGGTCACTCTGTGCACAGTGCTTTGGGTTGGTAGCAAACATGCAGGCGGTATTAGCAAAATTACAGCTTAGATGAACACAGATGGGCCTGAATTCTGACTTTGGAATCCTGACTTTAGGCTGTTAGAGTATTTGTCCTTGTAACCTGGAGTGAATCACAGGGAGGTGTGTCTCTGGGTGTCTCCCCCCCCCCATTAAATTGTAAACAGTGTGAGAACAGGGACTGTGACTTATTCAGAGATGTCTTCAATGTATAGCATTGTTCCTGGCATATAGCTACTTAGTAAAGAAAAACCAACTTAATAATTGTAGCAAACGCTTATGAGCATGTCCTATAACCAGGCACTGTGTTAAGATTTTATGCACATGGTCTCACTTAAGCCTCATAACAGTTCTTTAAGCTTAGGGGAGAGTGGGGCTCCTGTTTTACAGATGAAGAAGGAAGCGAAGGTCGTGGACAGGTTAAGACACATAGATAGCAAGTGGCAGCGTTGGATTGCAGTTAGACTGGAGGCAGTCTGAGTTAGAGCCCGCGGTCTTAAGCCACATTCACAGATAGGATACGTGTGTGTGTGCATGCGTGTGTGTGCATGTGTGTGTGTGTGTAGTGGTAAGAGTCTGCAACCCATTTTACAGAAAAGGACACTGAGGCTCAGGGAGGTTAAGGAACCCTTCTCTGAGGAGTCAGCTGGGCCAGCCTCCCACTGAGTTAATTCCTTTTATTATTATTATTATTAAGTGAGAGGCTGGGAGGCAGAGACAGACTCCTGCTTGCGCCCCACCAGGATCCACCTGGCAATGCTCTGCCCATCTGGGCCGCTGCTCTGTTGCTCGGGCCACCGAGATATTTTAGCACCTGAGACCAAGGCCATGGAGCCATCCTTAGCGCCCAGGGCCAACTTTGCTTGAACCAATGAAACCATGGCTATAGTAGTAGGAGGAGATGGGGGAGGGGGAGAGAGAGAGAGAGCAGTATGGGGGAGGGGTGGAGAAGCAGATGGTCGTTTGTCCTGAGTGCCCTGACCGGAAATTGAACCTGGGGCATCCACATGCCAAGTGGATGCTCTTCCACTGAGCCAACCAGCTAGGGCTGTGAGCTAATACTTAAAGGGAGGATATTGTTAATGTGGACCCTTGGCTGCTGCGCACTTCCTCCTGCTCCCCATTCTTAAGCTCATGGCCACTGGGTGTCACAGGGCTCTGCTTCAGCCTTTCCTCAGCTCCTAACTCTCACAAAGCCGCAGTGTTGTGTGAGGCGACATCTGCTGCCTCTCTATCTTTCATCCCCAGGGACGGAGACTCAAACTCGGCAATCCTTCCTTTAAAGTGTGTGGCACTGTTTAGAGAAGGTGCCAAACCCTGGGGCTGGTTCCTCTCCAGGGGTCCCCTTACATCACACTGGTGTTGGGTTCTCAGCCTGAGGGACGGTAATGAGGTCACCGTCTTCCATCCAAGGAAGCCTCCCTGATCCCGGTCTCAGGGTCCTGTCACTGTGCTGTCATTAGAGCCCCTCAGTGCTCAACTGCTGCCCTTCTGGAACCTGCCCTGAGGCGCTGCGTGAGAAGCCACCACCAGCTCAGCAAATGGAAGGGCACCTTTCTCTCCTTGCTTTGATTTAATGTGTGGGCTGTTTAATTCTCCTTAAAAGCTTGTAAAATAGTCCAAACAAGCAATATATAAATCCACTTCTACTTTAAACATTTAGAGCAACCCAACTGTATATAAGTTTAAAAGTAATGTTTCTCCTCACTGTCCCCTCCAAACCGCCCTCTCACTGCGTCCCTGGAGTTATCACTGGTTTTGGTGCTGTGTCCTTGTTTGTTCTTCTGCAGCTTGCTCTGCAAACTCTCCATGTCTTCTAGGTAGTTCTGTGGCAATACATAGAGATCCACTTGACTCTTTTGACCAACAGCATATAATATAACACAATTCCTGTAGTTTTTTTTTAATCTTAAAGCAATCCCTTTCAGTTGCACTTTTAGGTTGTTTACAATATGTCATGATTATAAATTATTCTGCTCCAAACATCCCTGTGCCTGCCTCCTTGGGCATGGGTGTGAGTGTTTCTCCAGGGCGGACACTGTGAAGTGGAAGTGCTGGGCCATGAGGAAAAGAAGATAATCATTAATAAGCAATTACACAAGAATAAACTTGGTGTACTCACAACTGTAAACCTACTTTTGCCTATCTGTGTGTATTTTAAATTTAGTAGGTGCAGCCAAATTATCCTTTAGAATGCTTGTATCCCTTCAGATGCCCACCAGCAGTATCTGAGATTACTGGATGTGTCTACACCTACCTCTGCATGTTATGAATCTTTTTTAAAATTGAATTTATTGGAGTGCCATTGGTTAATAAAACCGCACAGGTTTCAAGTGAACAATCCTATGATACATCATCTGCATACTGCGTCATATGCTTACCACCCAAAGTTGCATGTCTGCCACCATGTGTCTTCCATTTTCTCTCTTCCACCCGCCCTCTTTTTCTGTCTATGATTTTTTTTCTTAATTCCTTCACCTTTTTAACCCAACCCTCCAAGGCCCCTCCCCTCTGACAGCTGTCATCCTGTTCTATGTATCTATGAGTTTGTTTTTGGGTGTTATGAATCTTTCAATTTGTCTTCTAAAAACTAATTATGGTATCAGAAGTCAGACTAGAGGTTACCTTTGTAGAGGACAATAGTGATGGGAAGGGCTCAACAGGGTAGTGTTGACATTCTGTTTTTTAACTGAGTAGGGGTTATACAGATATTTTTAGTTTCTCACAATTCATTGAGTGGTCTACTTATGATAGGTTCACTTTTCTATATGCATGCTATTCTTCAATAAAAAGTTCAAACTATTTATACACGCACACACCCATCCTATTTTGCTGGATGACAAAACAGCATCCCATGATAATTTTATTTTAGAGACTGAGTCTGCTTTTGCTGGTACATTGGCCTTCTGGATTCTTTGTTATGGAATATTTTACTTCAGGGTCTTGTGATAGTTCCTGGCAGAGGAAACCCTTCTCAGGAAGAAGAAAAGGGACTTGACTCTCTCTTGGCACCAACCATGTGCTCTTATGCTCACAACGACCTTTCAGAGTAGGTGTCATTTACCCCATTTTACAGACAAGGAGGCAGGGCTCAGAGTAGTGAGGTGACCTGCCAATGTTCATGAAATTGACTGCAGAATCCTACCCTGCTTGCTACCCTTTTAGCGGTTCATGTAACAGGCATTGGGCTCACTGTGCAAAAAACACAATCTCACTGAATTCTTGCAACAACCCAGTGAGGTAGCTATTGTGTGGTCACACTTTACAGATAAGAACACTGAGGCATGGAAAGGCTCCTCTGAGTGGGAGAGCAAGGCTGGGCCTTCCGCCTGGATCTAAAGCTGTGATGAGCCAGAATGTCCTGCAGTTTTGGAGCGTTCGATGTTTGTGTTGACGATATGGCAGCCACTAGCCATAAGAGAACATTTAGCATTTAAAATGTGGCTAGTGCTACCATGAAACCAAAATTTTAGTCTTACTTAATTTTCATTAATTTAAGTAGCTTGTATTGAACAGGGTAACTCTAAGGAGTCAGATCAGAAGGAGAAAAGCTGTGGGAACAGATGACAGAAACCATCCATTCCACCAGGAGGGACCCCCTTCCCCATAGAGGTCCTGATAACGCCCCCCCCGCCGCCCCACCCTACACACATACAGCCAGCAGTCATTTTGGGCACTGAACCACACCTTGTGGAAAAAGCCAGGGCTTTGTAATCAGATGTGACCTTAACAAGTCTCTTAACCTAAGACTCAGTTTCCTCACGTATAAAATGGGTATCAATGTATGAAATGGTTTTAGATTAACTGAGGCAATACACAGGGGTTGGGAAATAATTGGTATTTAATAAGCTAGTTAACAGTCATACTATTATCACAATTATTATTATTATTATGGGCTCACTTCTAAACTTTTTAAAATATTTTTAAAAAATTCATTTTAGAGAGGACAGATAGTGAGAGAGAGACAGAGAGAGAGAAAGGGGGAAGGAGCAGGAAGCATCAACTCCCATATGTGCCTTGACTGGGCAAGTGCAGGATATTGAACCAGCGACCTCAGCGTTCCAGGTTGACGCTTTATCCACTGCACCACCACAGGTCAAATCCCTATTTCTAAACTTTTAAGTTTTTTATTACATAATGGTAAAGCACACTTACAGTAATAATTTAAACAATGCAGATGAGTATAAAGTGCGAACTAAAGGTCTCCAAATACTTTACCCCCTCCCAGATGAAGCCATTGTAAGTAGTTTCTTGTGCTCCTCAGGATATATCTCCAATTACATAAACACCTAGAACAATTCCAGTCCATCCTTTTGAAAGCACGAAAAGGATCCCACTAAACCAGGGGTCGGGAACCTTTTTGGCTGAGAGCCATGAACGCCACATATTTTAAAATGTAATTTCATGAGAGCCATACAATATGTTTAACACTAAATACAAGTAAATGTGTGCATTCTATGTAAGACCAACATTTTTAAAGTACAATAAGTCTCTGAATTCTTTTTAATAACATTGTTATGCTGTTGCTAACCAATGATGAATAAAGTACTTCTTACCATTAATGCGACTTCTGGTGCTGCATGGTTTTGCTGATGGTTTTGTAGTCTGGTTGATACGTGGTGAGGTTAAGCTTCATGCAGGCGTTGAGACTTCCATCTGTTAAACGTGATTGTAGGTTGGCTTTAACATTTTTTAGATGTGAGAAAGACTGCTCACATGCATATGTAGAGCCAAACATTGTCAGTATAGCAATATTCACATGCTGCAGTGTGTGGTATGTGATGGGAAGCACGTTCCAAGTTTTGACAATCAGCTGGTCCGTGGGTTGAAGTTTTTTCATTTCTCCCTACTTGTGTTTGCTCGCCAACTTTGCTTGCTGTTGTGCAAGTCTTTCTGAATCTTCATTCAGTGACTTGAACTTATTCACCCACATGTCTGAGGCCTTCAGGTCAGCAGCTTGTAGCTCAAAATCTCTGACAGAGACACCGGGGATGTAACTCAGGTTGTGCTGTCCACTGCACACTCGTGTGGATGGGTGATGAACTTAAAAAGACAAGTGTGCTCACGAAATTCTCCAAAGCATGCTTTGAATGACTGCAGGAGATTAGATGTGAAGCCCACTAGCTGCTGGAGATCAAGATGTTGAGCAGGGTCACTTGCTGTGCATGCATCTTTAAACTCTCCCAGTTTTTCAAAGTGTAGTAAATGACCTGTTTTAATGACGGCGATGAAGAGTTCCAGCTTGTTTTCAAATGTAAGCACTGCTTGTTGAAGGGATAAGACTATATTTCCAATGCCGTGCATTTTCACATTGAGCTGGTTCAGATGTTCAGTCATGTCCACAAGATAGTAGAACTTCAGGAGCCACTCAGTGTTAGCTAACTCAGAATGCTTGATGTTTTTCATTTCAAGAGAAGTCCAGATTTTGCTCAGACAAGCCGCAAAGCGGCTGAGCACCTTCCCTCTTGACAACCAATGCACATTGCTGTGCAGAAGCAGACCAGGATAATTATTTCCAACTTCATCCAGCAGTGTTTTACACTGGCGATCATTTAAAGCTCAGGCAACAATAAAGTTGACCACCAGAATGACCAGCAACACCACCTTACCAAGCTGCTCACCACACATCTGAGCACAAAGCACCTCCTGATGCTAGGATACAGTGAAAACTTAGGATGGGTCTCTTTTCATGTTCACGAAGAAGCGCTAGGAATCCTCTATTTTTCCCCACCATGCACGGAGCACCATCAGTACACACCAAAATAAGTTTATCCATCGGTAGATTTTTTTCTTTAGCGAACTCAGTGAAAGACTTGAATAAATCCTCCCCTCTTGTTGTCTCTTTTCATAGGCAAAACAGCAAGACTTTCTTCACATAGTGTGTCACTGACAGCATACCTTGCAACCACGCTGAACTGAGATAAATGGCTACGTCTGTTGACTTATCCAAAGTGAGAGAAAAGAATGGTGCTGCATTTATGTCCTTCACTTGTGTTGCCTCAATTTGATTTGCCATCATGATGGTATGATTGTGAACAGTTCTTGCCAACATAGGCATGTCTTTTATTCATTTGATTATCTTGTCTTTATCCGAAAAGTTATCAAAAAGTTCATTGGCAACATCAAGCATGAATGTTCTGGCATACTCCCCATCTATGTGTGAATGGTTTTCTGTTTCTCACAATTGCTAAAGCACCAGCAAAGCTAGCCAAATTCCAGTCACCTTGTTGGGTCCAAACACAGAGTTGCTGCTGACTAGCTTGCACTCTGCACAGTAGCTCTGGACATGCTTTCTTCCTGCTGTCCCACACTGGATATTTTGATACAAATGTAGTATGTATGGCGTGTGTCGAAGTGCCGCTTTATATTTGACCGTTTCATCGATACAATTTTATCACTGCATATCAGACACACTGCAGAACCTGCTCTCTTCACAAAGGTGAATTTCTCTGTCCATTCCTGATGAAAAGTAACAATACTCCTCATCTTTTTTTCTTCTAGCCATCTTCTTTGTCAAAAGGTTGTCTGCAATTAGCTAGCTGACTACTTGATTAAAAGAAGGAAAGTTTACTTTCTCACAACGACCCGTGTGCTTTAAGCATTATCCAATAAAATTTGATGTTGTCCTGGAGGACAGCTGTGATTGGTTCCAGCCACTCGCAACCATGAACATGATCGGTAGGAAATGAATGGATTGTAATACATGAGAATGTTTTATATTTTTAACGTTATTATTTTTTTTATTAAAGATTTGTCTGTGAGCCAGATGCAGCCATCAAAAAGCCACATCTGGCTCGCGAGCCATAGTTTCCTGACCCCTGCACTAAATACATTATTCTGTTATTTGCTTCTGTCAATTTAAGACATCTTCAGTGCACCTCTCCACATGTGTACATTCAGATCTGCCACATTATCTTCCTGTTTGCAGTGTTCCCTGGTGAAGGTCATTCATAACTAATTTTACAGGTTCTTACTGATGGACACGTAGGTTATTTTGCTATTGTGAGTGATGTTTCAATGTGCACTTTACACGTGACATTCTGTACATGGGCAAGGGCACCCACCCAGAGGGGCAGTTCTTACCACTGCAATCCCTGGGTTAACAGTTGAGGTATTTTCAACTGTGATAGCTCTTTGCATAAGTACAATGTCATTTTAAACCTCTCAGGATTACTAGACTTTAAAGGAATGTTCTAGTTGCATTCTTCTGAAAAGACTCCTTAAGTCATACTAATAATCACCCTTGGAATGTATTTGCTGGGTGGGTTTGGGATTTTAGTAAAAACAGATTTTTTTTAAGAAACAGATATGGTTTCTAAAGTTTCTGTGGTATAGGGATATGGACAGGATCAGGAGAGGGGACTTGGCCAGGGTGCACCTGGAGGTCAAGGAGTTGGATCCCCACGAATCCCAGCTCTGCCTGGCTGCTGGTGTCTGAGGGCCACAATCCTTCTTCCTGGGAGGCCATTCCTGTAGGAAGCAGGGCTTTGCAGCTTACAAAATAACCTCCAGGGGAGTCACAGCCGGAGGCTGCTCCGGTGGAGAAAGGAGAGGTGGAGGGGCAGGGAGGAGACACCCAGAAGGGCCTTGCCAAGGACTGGACAATGGCAGTTCCCAGCAGGTGAAATCAAAACGGCTCAAAAACGTAAGAAAAGATGCTTGGCCTCCCTAGAAACCAAATAAATGCACACTCAAACAACAATGGAGTATTATTTTTCACCTATCAGATTGGCAAAAATTAAAACAAATTGATAGCTAGTGTTGGATACCTCGTATGGGGAAATGAACACATGGGTGCACTTGTGGAGGGACTGCTGATAGTAGCATCAGCCTTCAGGAATGTGCACATTCTAATATCTAGGCTATTTCACCTCTAGAAATGTTTTTAAAGGAAATAACTGAACAGATGCAAAGATATGTGATCAAAGATGTGTATTAACCAGCATTGTTGATAACAGTAAAAAGATTGGCAATAAGGTAAATGTCCAGAGATAGGGAACTGGTTTAAAGAAACTGTGTTATCACCATAAAATATAGCAATCTGTGGCTAACATTGATGCTGTAGACTTGTGTTTACTAATATGGGAGATGCTCACCACCTATATATATGAAATTAAAGAAGGAAGAAGCAAATTATAGAATGGTATTTGTGGTTCTATTTTTTGGAAACAAGTTTGATTATATATGTTTTGTTTTAGATTTAGTGTTACATATATACACAAATATAGTGTTATATATAAATACTATATATGTTTACATGTAGAGATCTATGTGTAAATGTGTCTGCATATGTATATAATGTGAATTTGTGTGGAAAATGTTTAGAAAAATATGAATAAAAATATCCTCAGTGATCATCTTCAAGTGGTGAGAAATTTTATTCATTCAGTCATTAATTCATTTTTGTAATTCTTTACATTTCCTGAGAGCTTTCTTTTTGGCAATGAACTTGTGTTGTTTTTATAATAGGAAAAAAATTTGTTAATATTAGTTTAGGAAGCCGATAACTCTGTCTCAATGTTATTAGCCAGTCTAAATGCAATTATCCCTCATAACATGACTGTCCCCAACTCTTGTCCATATCAGAAGCCTCTTTCATCCCAGGACTGTTTCTGATCACAACAGTAATGAGGAGGAGGAAGAGGATAATGATGGCCACACACTGAGCACATGTTGTGCACCACGCATTGGCTGGTACTCCAAGCATGTTCTTTCTTTGGATCTGCACAGTGGCCTGAGACATGTCTTTGGCTTTTCTAGGAGAGCCTGCAATGGGGATTTTGTGGAACTGATTGATATATTGAGAGAGATCTCTCATGGGAAACCTGTAAAGCAGTTAGGGAGGGAAGCAGGATGAAACTGGAGGAGAAGTTAAATAAAGAGGGGGTTCAGCTCAAGTCTGGTTTCATCTCCCGTGCGGAGCTCTGGTCTGTACATGACACTGCTGCACTGTCTCACTTTGAAGCAAGGAGGCTGGGCTTTTATCCCTCCATATCAGTGGCTCATTGGCTATAGGACAGTGGGAGGGGGTAACCAGGGAGATGGGGTCAACCTCCCAGGTATTTCTGGGTGAGGCACCTTCCATTAGCCAAGGGCAGCTGTTCAGAGAAAAGTGCAGTATTAGCAGGCAATGCTCAGCAACTGGGGAATGGGTGTGCTGGACCAGTTAAGGGGGTTGGGGTGGAGCACCAGCCTCCTACATATTATTATTCCCATTTAACAGATGAGGAAACTGTGGCTCAGAGAGGTTAAATAACTTGCCCAAGTTTACCCAGCTAGTAAGAGATAGAACTGGGTTTTGAACTCATGTCTGAAGTCCTTGCCATGATCCCTAACTGCTGGTAATTTCACAGAGGGGAAGGGGATTGAGACCATGGTCGGACATCTTCCCAATATCCCTTGCCTCACCAAGTGCCCCTCCATCTACTCTCTGCGTTTCACATTAGATCTCAGCTAATAAGCAGTTCTAACTTGGGGTTCTGAAGAAGGGAGCCACAAAAAGCCTTTGTGTGTGTGCAGAGGTCCTTGAAGGTTGTCTGTTGGCGAAGCTGGTTGCTAGGAGACATTTCTCAAGAAAGGTTCCTTTGGAAAATGAGCCCAGGTTCTGCCCACAGCCCCATGTATTATACCTGGGGGAGAGACATCCCCAGCACATGTGTCCTCCAAGGTATTAGAAGTAGATCCAATTCCTTCTCCAACTGGTTCTTCCATGCCCCAGCTTGGAGAATGGCCTGGCTGAGCACAGTTCCTCTGCTGGACTAACTCAGAGCCCTGGGGACAAAGGGCCCTCTGAGATGACCTGCCCACCCTCCCTATTAGATAAAAATGGAGAAATTGAAGCACAAAGAATTGAGAGACTCACACAGTGAATTAGTGGTCATAATTTGTCTCTCTTATTATTGCACAAAGCGGTTCCCACCCTGCCCCTGAGTCCTGTATGGTGAGACATCAGATATTCAGTGTATGAGGACGGGGTGAATGTCCTCTTACTCATTTTTGGTTTCAAAGCCTTTTAGGGGTCAAATAATTACTTTGCTCAAATGGAAATGAACAGCCGGCATTTACTGGGCATCTACTATGTGCCAAACCATGGATTAAGTGCTTTAGTGTCTTCATCTGCTAAATCTGACTTCTGAATTATCTTGGGGTCAATTTCTACTGCCGTTGATTAAGGATCACATCTTTTTCTTTGTAGGTCTAGAAATTTTTTTTTTTTAGGTCTAGAAAATTTTTAGCGTATAATGGATGTGATGTATAATGTGTTGGAGAGACTCTGGATTCTGTTTTCTTCTTCTTAAAAGTGTTAAAGTTTGTTTTTGCAGGCAGTATAATTATTGGCCAAGCCCTTTGAAATCCTGTGGGCTTAGTTTTATACTTTGTTAGGGAGGATTCATGCAAAGTTCAAGCTATTTCCCAAGCCTTCCTAACTTGGCAGAACTCACCTCCAAACTCTCTCCTCCATGGATCTTGAAGGATTTGGCCTCAGGCTTTGTTAGGGCAGGTCTAGAGCAGCCCTTACACTGGAACCACAATGGCGAACCTATGGCATGCATGTCAGCACTGACACGTGTAGCCATTTTCGATGGCACATGGCTGCATGTGGCCGCATACTAGAGAAGTATGGGGCCGCATGCCGAGAAGGACGTTTCATCCCAGCTCTTGCACGGGCAGGTGCAGTAGCTGAGGATAAAACATTTGCTGTAGTGTAGACAGTCTGTGCTGGAGGTCTGTAGGCCAAAACAACAGAACTCCGGCACAGAGTGTCTAGTTCTGGGACTTCTGGTTAGGCCATTTTTCTCAAAACACACCACCCGAGTTATGCTTGGTTTTTTGGCGAATTTTGACACATCAAGCTCAAAAGATTTCCCACCACTGCACTAGAACACGCTTCTCACTTCTAAGACATGGCTTTTCTGGTGTTTCAGCTCGATGCTGGGGATGAAGATCTCTCCAATAACTCCCAGCACTGCTTGACCTATAGTAAATTCACTCTCAAACCCCTAACAACCAACCGCTCTTTGGTAAACGTTGGAAAATCTCATTCCACACACATGTAACCCAAGCTTTGGGCAAGGATTTGTGGGTCCTGGGGTACTTCTGGGTTCCCATTGCCTGTGCAGCTCCTTCTCTTCCTGCAGATTCTTTTTGCTTTTGTTGCCCCAGTGCCCTAAATTCTGATCGCTGTATTCTGAGCTCAGAGGGACTGTCATGCGCTGTTTGGGCTCTGCTGCCCTGTGTTATGCTCATGAAATTATCCCAGGAGGAGAGCCCAGGAGAGAAGGGGGTTCACCTATGAGTTTTCATTCCCTGAGAATCACAACACTGCCTGCTCTCTACTGCCTGACAACAGTTGTCTCTTATTTTGTCAAGTATTATGTTATTTTTGGAGGGCTGGTCTGGTACCAGGTCCTCCATCATGACCGGAAGTAGAAGTCCGTATTGCACATATATACATATATATGCAATGTTCACAAGGACCCTGAGAAAGAGGGCTTAATATCCTCATTGAATAAAGAGGAAACTGAGGTTCAGAGGGTACAGGAATTTGCCCAAATGACAAAGTGGTAGAGATGAAAACTAGTTCTTTAGACTTTAGAGCCCATGTTTGTCCCTGTACTGCCTTGCCTTCAGCGGAAAAGCTAAAATCCAAACCAAATTTTACTGTCACCATCATCAAAATAGCTGTGTTTTCTGAGTCAATTGGCATATTTTCCCATAACTTGTCTCTCACTGTGTACCTTTATTCCTGTTTCTTCCACTGGCTCCCATTTGAGTGGTCATCTCCCTTCACATGGGTGTGATTATAGTCATCTCTTGTAGGGCTTCCATTGTATTCTTCCAAGGAAACTATTACTGTCTTACTCTCTCTTTCTTTCTTTCTTTTTTTTTTTTGCAAGAGAGACAGAGACAGAGAGAAAGAAAGAGAGAGGAACAGACAGAGACAGGCAGGAAGGGAGAGAGATGAGCAACATCAATTCTTTGTTGCCGCACCTTAGTTATTCATTAATTCATTTCTCATATGTGCCTTGACTAGGGGGCTATAGCAGAGTGAGTGACCCCTTGCTCAAGCCAGCAACCTTGCACTTCAAGCCAGCAACTTTTGGGCTTCAAGCCAGGGACCTTTGGGCTCAAGCCAGTGATCATGAAGTCAAGCCAGGGATCATGGGGTCATATGTATGACCCCATGCTCAAGCAAGCAAACCCACGCTCAAGCTGGCAACCTCAGGGTTTCAAACATGGGTCCTCTGTTGCCCAGTCTGACGCTTTATCCACTGTGCCACCGCCTGGTCAGGCCTGTCTTACTTTTTTGCTCCACAGCTTTCAGTGGCTCCCTGTGACCCCCAGTGGCATTTCCCAAAGTATAGAACTGAGAATTTCCCCTTAGGGAATGCTGTAGTCCACAGCTCTTTTTCCAGAGATTCATAGCTTGGAGTGTGAACATGCAGAGCCTCTGCAGGAAGGAAGCCTGGCTGATGGGCTTCACCCAGTCTGTTGGCCCTGAAATCCTTGGCTCCCTTAACATCTATTACAATCTCATGGAACATGCTGGAAAACACTGGACCACAGTGAAAAGACTAGTCTTTTCTGTCTGAATTCTAGTCTTTCTACATTTCAATCTACTTTCAATTTCATTTCCCACCACTTCTTGTCACAAGCCACTCTTCCCCCATACTATTTCTCCCTCTCACCTTCATACCTTCATACATTCCATAAGAATGATAAGAACCTGTAGCTGATGGGAGTTGCCATGAGGGGCACTAGCCTAGGAATGGGAACAACCCCAGAAGAAAGTGAAGCTAAGGAAGAGAGGATCTAGGTCTTGAAGACTTCATTTTCAGATCCTAGATCCAGCCTTGCCTGCCATCATTCCTAGACTTAAAGCTATAGGAGCTGATAAGTTCTCTCTTTTTCCCTGCTCAATTCAGGGCTCCTGCAACTGAAAGAGCACTTGGCTGGTACATCTTTCCAACCCTGTAGTAAGTTTTCTGAGATTGAGCTCTCTGTTCTATTTCTGATTCCCTGGCCTAGGATATGACCAGGGATATGACCAGATGTTTGCAATGTGATCCTTCACATTTGCCAGCTCTGAGTTTTTTCCTGAGTGTGGCGCTGAGGAACTGGGGGGATGTGAGGCACTGGTGGTGGCAAGGGGAGCATGCAATGCCCTGAACTGGGGGGGAGGTGAGGCACTGGTGGTGGCAAGGGGAGCATGCAATGCCCTGAACTGGGGGGTGGATGGGGCACTGGTGGTGGCAAGGGGAGCATGCAATGCCCTGAACTGGGGGGTGGATGGGGCACTGGTGGTGGCAAGGGGAGCATGCAATGCCCTGAACTGGGGGGGAGGTGAGGCACTGGTGGTGGCAAGGGGAGCATGCAATGTCCTTCACCAACCCCATCTTCTGTTGTGCACCCCTTGTGGGACGCCTCCTCTGAGTGTGGGTGGGATCTGGGAGTTGATCCTAACAATAAACTATGGCAAAGATGATGACCTGTTACTCTCGTAGTCATGGTAGTATATATTTTTATTTGTGTGTGTATGAGTGACTCTGTCTTGCCAGCATTCACTACTAGCAAGAGATTCTCTCTGCTGACTCGATGAAGTAGGCAGCCATGCTGAGAAGCCCACATGGCTAAGAACTGTTGGCAGCCTCTGGAACTATGGGTGGCCTATAGAATCTGAGGACAGACTCCAAACAACACCCAGCAAACATCTGGGACCTTCTGTCCTACAACCTCAGAAAACTAATTCTGCTGACAGCCTGAAGGAGCTCAGAAGCAGATTCTTCCCCAGTTGATCCTCCAGATGAGAACATATCCTGACCAGCCCCTTGTGAGATGGAGAAGAGGACATGGTTATGCCAGGCCAGGACTCCAGCCAATGGGAATTGTGATCAAAGTGTGTTGTTTTCAGCTGCTGCTGTTGTGATAATTTGTTATACCACAATAGGAAACCAGTGCAGTGGGCCATGGAGAGTGAGAGACCTGGGTTTGATTTCTGCCCTGCTTATCAGCAGTATGACTTTACATAAGTCACATCATCTCTCTGAGCCCCGGTTTCCTCATCTACAAACAGGTATAGACTTGAGAGAATTAGAGCTAGTGAATGGAAAGCATCTAGCATGTGGCCTGGAACAGAGTAGGTGCTCAATAAATAGTAGCAGTTAAGAGTTATCATGACTTTAAAGTGTCTTCATTTTTCTAAAATTTTAACACCAATTATGGATTACTTCAGTAAATAGAAATAAAACAATTAAGGAGAGGACTGATATGCCTAAGAGCCCAGAGCTAGTCAGCAGTAGAACCAGATGAGAGCCTGAGACTCCTATGCAGGGCTCTTCCTAGAACAGCCCCTTCCGCACACCTGGAATAGCAGCAGCGGCAATAACAACAACCTTAAGATTCAGGTCCTCACCTGTATCCTCACCACTGGCAAGGTGGTGTAATTATCCCCATTTTACAGATGAAGAAACTGAGACTCAGAGAGTTTGAGTCACTTGCCCAAAGCTTCACCGCTGACAAATGGCAGAACTGGGATTTGCCTTTTGCACCTAGAACCAACTAATCCATGGCGTCCAAACCTTGCTTGGATTCTCCCTCCTCAGACCCCCATGGCAGTGGCCTGGAAGACACCTGGGTTTTCTGAAACGGGCAAAGCCCAGGAAATCAGCAGTGAGGCTTGGCCCCAGATCCCGTTACTCCAGGGAAGATCGCCTTTCCCCGTTCCAGTGCCGTGAGCAGGGCAGAGAAGTGGGCAGGCAGCCACTTCCCTGGTTATTCAAGTAGAAAATTGCAGGTGCCCGAAATAGCCTGGTCATTCTTTTATTTATGAATAAGCAGCGAGTCCATGAGCTGGAGTGGAGAGGTCACATATATTTCTTTCCACTGGCCACTTTCCTGGGACTTGCAGGGATCCTTCTCTCAAGGGAGTGGGTCAGGAGATGGGGGGGGCGGGCAGACAGGATTGTGGTAGGGGCATTTGCAGGGCATGGTTGTGGGAAGAGAAAAAATGAGGCCCCACCAACCAGGAGCTAGTCCTAAGGGTCTGAGTTCCTGGGGGGTGCAGGGAATGGGATGGCAGGCGTGGATCTGTCCCAGCCACTCACTCCTTGTTGTGTGACCTTGGGCAAATGGCTTAACCCCTCTGAGCCTTCATTTCTTCTTCTGTAAAATGAGATGAGTCCTAAATTCACAGAAAAGTTTACTTTCTTTGTAGCATAAAATTAATACTTGTACATTATGGACAATTAGTACAAAAAATAGAAAAAGAAAAATTCACAAAGATGACCATTATAGCTCCCCATTGCCTCTTCCCAATTATGTAATCAGGATTAACATTCAGTATATATAACCTTCCCGTCTTTCTTTCCACACATATGTATAAAATAGATGGCTGGTAGAGCCTGATATCTGAGCCACTGTGCTCTAAAAATGAAACCTCCCCTTAGAGTGAGTCAACAAACCTTAACTGAGCACTGTCCTAGACCGTGGACCCCAACAGCCCCACATCTTCCTTCCATTTCTCCAACCCTCTGGCGACAACTCCCAAACCTGAGTCCTCACTGGCCCTATGGGTATGGGGCCCAAACTGGGGCCTGGAGTCTCCTGGTGGGCTTCCCTGCAGAAGGCCTTGTGCACAGATGGGCTGGCCTGGGCAGGGCTTACTGATCCCTGTCTTTCCTCTCTGGAAGATGAGGGTGGGAAGCTGCTGCCCTCTCCCGGGGCTACGGCTTGACTAGTTAATGTCAAGACTAGTGAAGCGTTTAGTTTGGGAGTCTGGCACACAGTGTGTGGTTAATACACCTTAGCCGCAGATACAACTATACATCATTATTATTCTAGTTGGGAGCTAGACGGCCTGAGGCCATTCCCTTTCAGAGACAGATTTGTAATGAACCTCAGGAGACAGCAGCAGAATCCCTTGCAGGATGGAAATAACAGCAGTGCTAATGGCAACTACTTCCATTTGTCAGGTGCAACACTGGCCAGATACAGTGCTGAATTATCTCAAATGCTGTGTTCAGCCACCAAACTCAATGGGTCTCTTTATTCCCCACTCATAGATGAGAAAACTGAGGCTCAGAGGTGTTAAGTAGCTCCCAAAGGCCACACAGCTGGCAAGTGGCAAACAGGGACTTTAATTCAGGTTTGTCTGATGAAGGATCCCTCACCCATGAGGCTCAGCCCATCCAAATGGGGAGCATGGTCTCTGCCCCTGGGGAGCTCACTGTCTGGTGATAGAAGCCCAAATGTGAAACTTCCCCAAGTTCCCTGGGTTTGCTGTGTGGTAGAGGGAGAAGGCTGTGGATTCTGGGGTCAGACTGCCTTGATCCCTACTCTGATAGCTCCTAGTTCTGTTGCTGAGAGGGTGACATTAGGTAACATAAAGTTCCTCGCATAGGTATGGGGAAGAAAAAGTGCTCAGTGAGTCCAGCTGTTAATATCTTTACCACTGATATTCCCAGAGGATGTATCGAATTGCCCAGGGCCACCTTCCTTTCCACCAGGGGGAGGGGCAGGGCCAGGGCCAGGGCTGGCATACCTCAAGGAAACTCTGGCCTTCCCCAGGATGTTGGCTGCTTCCCCAGGAGATGGCTGCTTCGTGCCAGATGCTGCTGCCTGGGGCCTGGGCTGCTGCAGACATGAGCCCTAGTGTAAAAGCAGGTGGCAGGGTAGGGGTCCTGTCCAAAGCCCCCAATATCTGCTCCATCTTGCCCAGTCTGGGACCAGCAGAGCCTTGGTAGCTGGCCTTGGACTTGCAGAGTGGGTGCTGTTCTGAGCAGGTGGCAGTGTTAGTGTAGCTGCAGCAGGACCGGCCAGGCCACTGTGATGCTAGCCCACCCTGGACGGCTCCCTAGTCAGGCAGATAGTCTTAATTTTCTGCAGCAGCTGTTTATAGGCAGGTCCCTGATGGGACCTCAGCCCAGGGCCTTGACAACTTGCTGGGGAGAAGCAAGGGCGCTGCTGATCAGTGCCGCTTCCCGGGCCCTGGGAACCCCACCCGGTGCATTGGCTGGGCTCTGATTCCTGGGCTCACCACTGTCCTGCTGTGTCACCTTGGACAAGGCACCTAGCTTCTCTGAGCTCAATTTCCCATCTGTGAAATGAGGATAACAACGGCATTGACTTCCTGGAGTTGTGAGATGGTATATGTGAAGTTCTCTGATGGTGCCTGGCACATTATAATTATTATTTAAATGGGAAACTATTATTATTATTTTTATTTTTAAGTGAGGGGAGGGGAGATAGTGAGACAGACACCCGCATGCACCCTGACCATGATCTACCTGGCAGCCCCTGTCTGGGGCCAACACTCGAATTAGCCCAGTGCCTAAGGCTGATACACTTAGGGAGCTATCCTCATTGCACCACTGGCTGTGAGGGGGAAAGAGGGCGAGGAGGGGAAGAAGGCGAGGAGGGGGAAAGGGAGGGGAAGTGAAGCAGATGGTTGTTACTCATGTGTGCTCTGCTGGGGATTGAACCCAGGACATCCACATGCTAGGCCGATACTCTATTCCCTGAGCCTACGTGCTAGGGCATAATTATCATTTCTTTGAAATGAAGTTGTCTGAAGCCCTGTGGTCTGAGCTGCCGGAGTGCTCTGTATGAGAATGAAGAAAGGGAGGAGACAAGTCACACTCTGCGGGTGTGTTTTCTGCTTCAGAGGTTCTGACTTGGGAGACAAGCACCCTTAAGGATCTGACATGGCATGCTTCCTCTTTCTGGGAAGTCTGGGCGACCTCACGTGCACACAGCATTCTGTACCAAACTCTGTATAAACCCATCCATGAGCCTAAATATAGAATTTGTCCCAAGGGAAGGACAAAGGGTGTGCACCAAAAAATATATTCTACGATGTGAAAGAATAGAAAAACAACCTAAATGTCCCCAAATCAAGGACTGGCCAGGCAAGCTGTGGCCTGTCCAAACTACTAGAACATTATACATCCATGAAAAAGGTATCAATAGGAAAGGATACCCATGATCTGCTGTGGAATTTGAAGAGGACATCATCATGAAGGTCCAGCTACAGGTGGTGAATGTGGCTGGCAAACCCTGGCAGGGTTCACACTACATGTTAGCTTTGGGTATACTGGGTGGAAGGATGATGGGTGATTTTATTTCTCTCTTTTGTTTTTATCATTATTTTCTGACTTTCCTGCAAAAATGTACTATTTGAGTATTAAAAAATAAAAATGTTTAAAATGACAGGGGCAAATTTACTTTTTTAAATGATAAAAATGGAGTATTGTGGAAAGTTTGAAAAAAGAAGAGGGAAAAAACCAAATCACCTGTAATTCCTTCTCCTTATGCCTAAATGCAGGATTTGGAGTCAGGCTTGCTTTGATTGGGTGGCAGCTGTGTGAAATCTGTTTCCTTTGGGACAGTGAATCTTTGTGACCCTCCACTCTCGCTCTTTGACCATGGGTGGAGTTCAGAGATCTGTTTCTGTCACTCTCTCCTCAATTCCCTTGTTACCTCTCCACCCCTGGGCTTCCGTTTTGGTCTCTTTGGAAGGACAAATACTGCTGATCACCAGCATGACTGTTCCTGAACTCCAGTCCGTGGGAGCAACTGATTCTTTGACCAGCTAAAATAACAGCAGAAATGGTAGCCATTTGTTGAATTCTTACTGTATGCCAAGTATTGTCTTCGATAGGTTCTGTTATTTCACAGATGAGCACGTTGAGGCCAACAGAAGTCAAGGAGGTAGTCAAGGTCACAAAGCTGGTGAGTAGGGGAGCCGGAAGTCAACTTGCAGTTCTTCTGACTTCATGGCCCAGGCTTCTAACACTGCTAGAACTGACTCTAACTGCTAACCTCAAGCCTCCCATGTCAAGCTCCCTGGCCTGGTCCTGCATGCCTCATCAACATCTGGCCCTTGCTGTCCTCACTCCTACAGCACTCAACCCTGCCCTGGTCCTGCCCAGCCTCTGTCTCCTGCTTTGAGTGGTGGCAAGGCCTGTCTCCCCTCTACCTGGAATGCTGTCACCCACCTCTTGGCCTGACTTCCCCCTCCAGGGATCTGCTTAAACGGCACCTCCTGTGGATGCCTTCCCTGATGTCCCTCTTCCTAGGTTTGGGTACCCTAGGGCCATTACTACTACCCTGAGAGGGTTGAGCTTGGAGGAGGGCCTACTCTGTGTCCTCTCCATCCTTCCTAAGGTGTTCAGTCTCCCAGTGGCTGCCAAGTCCTTGCCCTGGGGATGGCATAGCTCTTGCCATGCAGGAGGCAGAAGGCAGGAAGCTTAAGTCCTTATGGCCAGACTGAAGTCTCCCTGTCACATCTGACAGTCTTCTGGCTCAGCTCCTGCAGGGGTGGTGATTCCCTGCAGCCTGGGGTTCTGGGGAGGCCTGGACTTTGTGGCAGAGGACTCCTGGGTATGGGTAGAGCTGGCCAGGGCTGGAGGAGTGCCCACAGATTGGACCAGCAAAGTCATCCATCCTGGACATCCCTCCCTTTCCCCAGTGTTCACCTGGCTGAGACATCCCTGGAAAAACTGCCACTGGAACTTTCCACAGACTCTGGCCTGACTCTGGAGTGGCAGGATTCAGAGAAGAGGGAGCCTGTGGCTGCTTTGGTCCAAGCCCCTAAGTTACTCTGGCCCTGATTGGACTCATAGGAGAAGACTCACAGAGAGGAGATGTCTCGAACATGTGAACACATGGGCTAAAAATTGTCCCAGTGTCCCAGGTTGTGGGTGGGATTTTGGAGTCCTGATCAGAACTTTTTTGCATCAGTGTTCATGGGTAAATTGGCCTGTTGTTTACTTTTCCTTCACTGTCCTTGTTTAATTTTGGTGTCAGTTATTTTATTATTAAGTGATGTGGGAAGTGTTTCCTCATTTTCTATTATCTAGGAGACTTTTTATAAAACCAAATTGATGAATTCCTTTAAAGTTTAATAGAATTCACCTATAAAAATGATGGTCTTATGGCTTCTTTGTGAAAAGATTCACTCATGATTCAATTTTTTTGAATGTTATCGACTAGTGAGGTTTTCCAGTTATCCTTGAGTCAATTCTGTTCAATAGCATTTTATAAATGTTTCTAGAAAGGTAAAAATTTTACAGGCCTACTGTCATCCCCATCATTCTTACTATCTTCTTAAAAGAACCAACCTTTTGCCATATTGGCTCTCATTATTATACATTTGCTTTCCACTGCTTTATTGTCTGCTCTTATTTAAAATTTTTTCCTTACTTCTGCATTCTTCCGATGGGTTCTGTTGTTCTTCTATTAGCTTCTTAACTTTGACATTTAGCTCATTAAATCTCAGCCTTCTTTTCTATCTGTAATTTAAGGCTGTAAACTTTTCCTTAAATATCATTTTACCTGCATCCCACGTATTTTGATATATAATATTTTTATTATGATTCAGGTCTAAACATTGTGTTGATATCTTCTTTGATCAATGTACAAGTCTTATATGTTTTTCTGACACATATCAGTTTTTTAAAATTTATCTGTTATTGTCCTTTAATCAGGCCACAGACACACACTATGGTGTGTCTGGTACCAATGCTTTGGTACCTGGGTTTGTTTTGTAATCTACAATGTAGAACATTTGTAAATGTTATATGAGTGCTTGAAAAAAAAATTTATAGGCTTCTATATATACCCTTTCAAAAAGTCTGCCATTTTTTTAAAAAAGAAAACAAAATCATAGTTAGATACCAGTATATATCAAGAAGCTACCCCAAAGTGAGTAACATTAGAATTGTTGGTGAGAATGCAGGGCAACTGAACACAATGCTGGTGGGTGGGTGAGTTGTTATTACCTGTTTGACTTTATCTAGTAAAGATGCAAAGGGTGCCTGACCAGGCAGTGGCACAGTGGATAGAGCATCGGACTAAGATGTAGAGGACCCAGGTTCGAAACCCTGAGGTTGCCAGCTTGAGTGTGGGCTCATCCGGCTTGAGCTCAGGGTCATAAACATGACCCCATGTTCGTTGGCTTGAGCTCAAAGGGGGCTGGCTTGAAGCCCAAGGTCACTGGCTTGAGCCCAAGGTCGCTGGTTTGAGCAAGGGGTCACTTGCTCTGCTATAGCCCCCGGATCAAGGCACATATGAGAACATAATCACTGAACAACTGAGGAGCTGCAACAAAGAATTGATGATTCTCATCTCTCTCCCTTCCTGTCTGTCTGCCCCTCTCTCTGTCTCTGCTAAAAAAAAGAAAGGTGCAAAAGATGGTAGAAAATGCCACCCCAAAATGTGCTGCTTCATCATAAGGATTATTTTGAACTAAAGACATTTGAAAAACAGCAAGTGTGAGAGGGTTGCCCTGACCTCCCCTTTCTTCTTGAAGGCAAGAAATGGGAGTCCCCTGTAACAAGTACTCCCCGTTATACCAGGAGGAAAGAAATGTTCTTATCACCAGACACAGGGATGTGAGGCTGAGAGAAATCTGTGTGAACAGACCTTGTTAAGATAACTCTTAGCTTCCTTTAGTTTCTTCATAGAGTTCAGTTACTTTTCCTCAGTCACCATTCTTTCTTCAACCTGGCATGCAAATCCTGGGGCGTACCTAAATTTTGAGGTGTTCATTCTCCCATGGGGACTCCCAT
Source organism: Rhynchonycteris naso (assembly GCA_037038555.1). Lineage (NCBI taxonomy): Eukaryota > Metazoa > Chordata > Mammalia > Chiroptera > Emballonuridae > Rhynchonycteris > Rhynchonycteris naso. The sequence goes on along the minus strand of CM073004.1, from coordinate 17,806,332 downwards.
ATACAGGTAAAAATATGTAGGTTTTTTTCCTGTTAATCTGTCTTAGGTCAACTTAATTCCCAGGCCTAGTGGAGACCCTGAGGGTAAGGTAAACTTTGCCTCCCCGCCTGGTGAGAATGTTTGTGCCCTCTGACTCAGCAGTTCTACTTCCTGACCCCCACCTGAGAGATGCACAGGCACCCTGAAACTCACACAAGAAAGCTCACAGCAACGCTTTCATAAGGGTGAAGTTCTGGGAACAGTCTGAGTGTCCACCAGCAGGTGTGTGGACAGATGCATTGTGGCATACTTGTACAGTGAAACACTACTCAACCTTGCAAATACCTTTCAGACATACACACAATGTGCATGGGTCTCAGAAACACACAGTGAATTAAAAGAGCAAATTGCAGATGACACACACCAATCCTGTTTATGCAAAGCTGGAATCTCAACAATTTAGAATTTAGAGATTCTGTGACCAGGTCTGGGAGGAGCAGGGCTTCTCAGAGGGAGGAATAGGGAAGCACAGGTAGGGGCCCAGGGACCTCCCAGACACTGGTCAGGTGCTTTTTCTTTAGCTAAGTGGTCAGAAAATGGGAGGTTTATGTATGCATGTTTCCTGAGTAGTCTATTATAACTAATATTTAGTTAAAATAATATGTAAAATTTAATAAATAAATACATTTGTTTACCGATCCAAAAATCATCTTTGAGGAAGAATGTGACAGTTATTATGCAAAGACCAGTTAATTCTGGACTCTTCCCTCAGGAAAACCTGAATCCAGTAGGTAAAAGGAGCCAAGTGGGTATTTTGGAAGAAAGAAAAGCCCTGACCTGAGGTGTGAGCTAACCTGGGGCCTCCTAGTGGCCAGGGCCGAAGCTGGGGCTCCCGGGAAGTCCTGCCTGGAAGAAGTCCCAGCGCCTAGGATTCAGAACATGTGTGGGCTTCCCCACAGCAGAGACTATATGGGCAGTGTGGCCCTGTGCAGGCCTGGGCTGGGACCACACTGACTGGGACTGTAATGAGCAAGTCATTGTGCAGACATGCTTTCTCAGGGATGCCAAATCACAAGTCAAGTTCCCAGCTTGCTGGTGGGCAGAAACAACATTTCTATCATTTTGAGATCTTGCTTTTCCTTCCCTTGCTCCAGGGCTGTTGAGGGTAGAAGGCTTATGGAGAGGAGGGCACTAAGGCATCAGGAAGGGGCAGCTGGTCGCTGGTGACATCTCCACGCTGGCATCCAACCATTGTCATGGTAGATAATACAATTTGATTTTACCATTTTCTGGGAGCTGCTGGTGAAGAGCTGAGAGGTGTCTTTTTCTGATTTCCACCAGTCAGTCATTCACTGCGGCCTGCACTGTCTGTCTCCCTGAGTGGACGAGCTGCTGAGTGGCTCTGGGATGGCTCTCCTCTGTGCACCAGACTGAGGCTGCACCTGGCTCAGAAGTGGGTGCTTAGGAAATATTTGTGGAATGAAGGAGTGAGTTCCCTGCACGGTAGTTCTGGGTGCCCTCATGACTGTTATAGATCATATCTGTGGTAGGCACTGAGCATCCAGATGAATGACAGGTAAGGGCCCCGACCTTGCAGAGCTGAATGCTGATTGGGAAAGCCAGATATGAAACAGCTAAAGAAATAACCAAAGAAGGTAATTTCAGACAGTGGTAAGTTCTGAGAAGCAGCTCTAGGACTGAGGACCAAGTTGGGTTTATTGTGGCTGGAAGAGTCAGGGGAGGCCTCTCTTTGAGCTGAGACTCAAAGAAGCCATTTCTGGGCAGAGACAGGAAGAGTCCGCTGGATAAGGTGGACTTTTGCTACATTGTATTGCCATGAAGGTTTGCCATACTGTATACCTTAAATGACTCCAAAGTGTTCCCAAAAGCTCAGTTCCATCAGGAAGAACCCTTGGATGGTCCCATAAAACCATCTGCTTTCTGGCTAAGTTCTGCAGGTTCTGGTTGTGACATCCCTTGCGGGATGTTCTAGGCCTCATCCTTGGGATCAGCATATCACTGAGACCAAGTCAGGCTCTTCCAGCTTCCCTGGAGAGGCCATGTTGATTGTTTTTGGCCTCCGCTTAGGGTTTCAGATCACAAAAGAAAAGTCTCAGCTCCTCGCCCTTTCTCTCCACCCCCCGCCCTGAGATCAGATCTCTCCTTTAAACAAAGCCCTTCGTTCACGTCAGCTTAGGAGACACAGTGTTCTGAAAGCAGATCCCCGGAGCCCAGCGAGGGTGCGTTTTTGGGTTTCTGCCTTCTCAAAAGCTAGCATTTGATTTGGCCCCTCCCACCTCACCTCCAAATCCTTTCACGATGGAAATTAAATTCTTCTGAACTTTAAGGCCTTCTTCAGCACTGCTCCCAGTGGGACTGAAGCCATCATGAACTAGTAACTCTACCCAGCAAGGTGGGGATTTATGCTGGCTTGAGATGCAGTTTCATCTTGATGCTTAAAAAACAAGTCACTGAGAGTGTGGGTTGTGGAGCCAGACATACCTGGGTTCAAGTCCCCACTCTGGCACTTCCTGGCTGTGATCTTTTTTTTTATTTTTTTTTATTGTATTCATTTTAGAGAGGAGACACAGAGTGAGAGAGGGAGAAAGAAAGAGAGAAAGGGGGGAGGAGCTGGAAGCATCAACTCCCATACGTGCCTTGACCAGACCATCGCAGGGTTTTGAACTGGCGACCTCAGTGTTCCCAGGTCGACGCTTTATCCACTGTGCCACCACAAGTCAGGCTTAAAAACATCTTTTTTTAAAATTTCTTTTTATTTTATTTACTTTAGAGAGGAGACAGAGAGAGAGAGAGAGAGAGAGAGAGAGAGAAAGAGGGGAGGAGCTGGAAGCATCAACTCCCATATGTGTCTTGACCAGACCAGTGCAGGGTTTTGAACTGGCGACCTCAGTGTTCCCAGGTCGATGCTTTTATCCACTGCGCCACCACAGGTCAGTTGACTGTGATCTTGAGCGATGAATTTACCTCCCTGTGTCTGGGGTTTTGTATTGGTGAGCCAGGATGTCTTACCTTTGTGGCTGGGTTTGAGGTGAGGTTCCTGTGGAGTTCAGTTATTGGAAAGCATTCTTATTTTTATCCGTGTTACAAATGAGAGATATGGAGGTCTGAGAGGAATTGTAACAGCTTAAGGTTCTGAGCCATTTGGGTGGTTTCAGTCCACTTCCTGGGTGTAGACTGAGGCTGGGCTGAGTGTGGGAGGTCTCTTCAAGCCCTTGGTTTGGGTGGATGAAATCTGAAGGCCACCTTGTGTTAACTCAGTGATCTCATCAAGCCACATTATGACCATGAAATGGGTAAAACAACCCAGGCCAGGCTGATAAGAGGGGTTAATGACATTACATGCTTGGGGTCCTGTTCCTATATCCTTTGGGGGGGGATGATGGTTCCCCTTTCCTCCCTGACTCATTTACCCCTAAACTAGTGGGTAGTGCAGCTACCAAATCTGACGGGGAATGGAGACTTGGGGCCGAGAGAGGGAGATGGTCATGCCCAGGGTCACTCAGGACCTCTGATACAAAGTTAGTGGGCAGAGAAGGCTGGACTCAGAGGTGCATGAGGTAAGGAAAAAGGATGGAAAAATGTCCTCCCCACCACCCAGGAAAGGAGATTTGCCCCTGTGTCCTGAGGATGAGGTAAAGGCGGCCATCTTGGCTCCTTTCCCTATTCCTGCCTGGAGGCTTGAAAACATCTGGGAGTGGAAAAGAGGCCAGGTGGCACTGAAGTTGCGGTCAGGAGAACAGGCTTGTGGCCCCTCTGTCTGCTCTCAGGGGACTTTCTCTTGGTGTCTTCATCTAGCTCTGTCTCTTTCTCCCTCTCAGTCTCTTTGTCTCACTTCTGTTTTGAATACTTGAGCAAAAGAGAGGGTATAAAAGTTATTGATCAAAGAATCTGAGGCAGACACACAGTTGGGTTTAGGGGGCAAGGCTAGTGGGGGGGCTGATGGGGGTAGGGAGTGAAGGCCCCACTTGAAACGTCCCCATGGCAGCCCCAGCCCAGAGCCAGGAATTAGGAGGCACCACGCACCTTGGGAAGAAGAGATAGCAAATCATGAGGTTCTCTTAGTTTCTGGGATGTGCCACGCCCCTCATACCTCTGAGAAGCTATCACGGCCCGGAAGCTTCTCCCAGTCCCCTGACCTGTAAACCCCTCTTCATTGTTCAGAATGCACGGGCGTCCAGGAGCTTCGCTGACTGCTCCTCTCCCTCTGAGGTCCCTGTTCTGCTCTAGGTCCCCTGTGTTACCCTCATCAGAGTACCTGGCACCTGCCCTGTCGTTGCAGGTTACTGCTAGGCTGTGCACCCCGAGGTTAGGATGCTATTCATTGGTTAGTTTCTGGTGCCTGGGACCCTGGGACCCAGTAGTGCCCAGTCTGCATTTGGCGAATGAATGATGAATGATTAATGAGGATATTGCATTTGGCCAGGAAATTGTGCAGGTGAAAAGTCTGTGCGTGTGTGTGTGCATGTGTGTGTGATCAGTAAATGAAAGCAGAGTGGGGAATGTGGGAATTTGAGTCAAAGCCTTAAAGCCATCGGAAGGCAAGGAGGGGACATGTAGAAGAAAGGACATCCTTCCTCCCAGCCTGAAGCTCTGTGTGGATGTTATCATGAGCTTGGTCTTCAACCCCACCCTTGAGCTACTGCCAGGGGATTGAGACTCCCTCTCTCTTTCGTTTCCTTCCTGAATTTATTGAGCACTTATTATATGCTAGGTACCAGGGTGAGCCAAAATTCAAATGCAGCCTCTCTTTTCCCACAGATAAATCACAATATTAAACATCAAACTACAACTGTGATCAGAAAGGAGACTGTTGAGATCATAGTGAAATTTGCCCTCGTCTGGGATCACAGGGTAAGTGCTGGTGCCATGGGACCCCTGAGGGAGCCTTAGCCTCTTCTCATCTCTCTGACCCCTTCCTGGCTTCCCCTGATAATCCTCCAGGTTGAGTAAAAGCTGAGGCCTAGTTATGCAAATGCAGCTCTGAGACAAGCTTGCTCCCTCTTTCTCTTCACCTAAGCCCCTCACCCTCCGAGGATATTTGAGATCCACTCAGGGAGGCTTCCTAGAAGTGTCAACTGAGCTAGCCTCTGTCTTCCTTTTCCACCTTTGATTTCTTTCCATCCCAAGACAGGCTTCCAGTCTCAGGATGGAGAGGAAAAGTTTTAATCCTGGAAGAGATGATTGCAGGGCTCTAAGTGATGTCACTGTATATTTACAAAGTAACAATCCTTTCCTCCGCAGATCTAGCCAGAACCTGGGCAGGAGGCTGCACTGGGGGAGGGGCACTGGATTCCTATCCTATTAACACGTCCGCTCCTTGCTTTTGTGCATTGACCAATCTGTTCTATGTTCAAGGCAACCCTGGCATTCAACTCTTGAGCCAAGCTTGGGGAAGCCAAGGGCAGAGAAGAATGAAAGCCCCACTGGGCGGTCCTGGGGGATGGGAAAATTGCCCTTCCCCTGCTTGCAAAGGTCATTCTGACTGCCTTCAAATGCTCCTTTCAGCTGCTGCCAGTACACCCGGTGTCACTCTCCATCCCCACCCTCTGCTTCCCCAGGGAAGCAGTTTCAGCTACAACTTTTCTGAGGGTGTCTGGCCAGGCCGTTTGGAGGGTGGGGTGAATGAGATGGGGAGGACAGTTTCTAGTGAAGGGCAAGACCGTGTATTTACCAATTTGCTCCAGCCGGGGAGAAGAACATTCAGGGGCTTTCATATCCAGGGTGTGAACAGATGAAGTAAAAGGGAAGCCTGGGCCTGACCAGTCAGTTGATGCAGTGGAAAAAGCGTCGGACTGGGACGCAGAGGACCCAGGTTCAAAACCTTGAGATTGCCGGCTTGAGTGTGGGCTCACTGGCTTGAACTCAGGGTCGCTGGCTTGAGTGTGGGATCATAGATATGACCCCATAGGCTCTGGCTTGAGCCCAAAGGTTGCTGGCTTGAAGCTCAAGGTCCCTGGCTTGAGTCTAAGGTCGCTGGCTTGAGCAAGGGGTCACTAGCTCTGCTGTAGCCCCTTGGTCAAGGCACATATGAGAAAGCATCAATGAACAACTAAGGAGCTGCAACAAAGAATTAATGCTTGTCATCTCTCCCCCTTCCTGTCTGTCTGTCCCTATCTGTCCCTCTCTCTGTCTCTCCATCACTGACACACACACACACACACACACACACACACACACACACACACACACACAGAATAAGGGGAGCCTGGGACTGAGAGGCAACATGCAGGGATGCAGGGTTTGGAAAGCCATGCCCACAGTTGCAGCACGTGTACTTGAGCCTAATCTCAGAGCCTCCAGGAATGCGGCCCTCCACACACGGGTGCCCCTGGCTGGCACTGATGACTGGGCCTGGCTTTCTGGGCACGTGGCCTGGGCAGTTGCAAATGTGCTCAGAAGGATCCTGTGCTTGGATTAATCCTCTGTTGTCCCTGTCTTATGATTTGTAATAATTTTTGAACAAGGGGCCCTGTATTTTCATTTTGCATTGGGTCCTGCTAAGTAAGGACAAAGTGGTGAAGTCAGTGCCTTGGGCTCCATCTCTGGGCTCCAGCTGAAAGGTCTGGAAAGGTACCCACTCCTATCCAAAAATTAATTGGAGTTTGTCATTTTTACCATGGTTGAGAGGGGCAGTGGGAATAATTCAATTCAAGCCCTCAGTTTCCATATGGAGAAACTGAGACCCAAAGAGAAAGGAAAGCGTCCAAGGTGCTTCAGGTACTTCCTCACTTAATCCTCACACCACAATACCAGAGTCGGTGCTCTTTCTATCCCTTATTTTATTCATCCATATTTTACAGACGAGAAAGAGAGGCTTGGGCATCACCTAGCGAGTGACTGCCAGAGCCTCACCTTGACACTAGGCCTCCTCTTCCCTGGCCTGTGTGCTTCCCAAAGAACCCTGAGCCTGATGCTGGGGTCTCAGTTTTCTCATCTGTGTAATGGGTTTGTAGGGTGGTGGCGGTATTTGGGATAAGGATACAATGTGCCTGGCCTCAGTGAGTGTCCACTGGGAAGATGTCAGTGCAAACCCGGCCCTGACACTTCCTTGCTGGTGATTGTTGAGCCTCAGTGTCCTGGTCTAAAAAATGGGGATAAGAACAGTAGCCTTCTCATGAGGCATTTGCGAGAATATCAGGAAAATGAGTGGAGTGTGTAGCTCGGTGTCAGGCGGGGCATGGACCTCAGGCCTGCAGGAAGCCCAGAGCAGGCAGAAAGGGTGTGGCAGCCCCACTTTGCGAGGGGGGTGGGGGGGGAGGAGGGAAAGAGTGGAAAGCACCCAGCACAGTGTCTGCCAAGGGGGTGGTGCTCAATAGCTGGCATCCCTCCCCCTCCTCATCTTCCCTCATACCCTGTGATAAAATATCTGTCAGGTGTGCAGTTACATGCTGGTCCAAGAACACTTACAAGAAGAGGTGGGCAAGCGCTGGGCCTGGAACTTAGAGACTCCTAGATTGTGGGTAGAAGTTGGGAGGGCAGTCCAGGGGGAACCTGCAGTGAGTAAAGGCTGGGAGGCTGGAGTGATTCTGGGAGACGGTGCTCAGTGAGGAGCTTGAGCTCTGCTTTGTTGGGGATGAGACAAGGAGGGGTTCTCTCACTCCCTTGCTCCCCGTGGGTTCCTGACAACCTTCTCCTTTTATCCCCCAGTCTCCCATTCTGGGCCCTTTGGGAACCCAGCTGTGGACTCCCCATGAGGAGTGGGGTGGTTGGCCCAGTTCCCCTTAGAGAAGCAGAGTGTGGTGGTGGGCAGAGTGGGGGCCACAGCATGGCGTGGACAGAAAGAGCCTCCCAACGAGGTCCTCACGCCCCACTGAGCTGGTTACCAGCTGGCGGAAACCATCCATCATCAGCCAGGATAATTGTTCTGGGAGCCAGTGGACCCCGCCACGTGTGTGCCTTCTGGGCTCTGTAAGAACAAACACTCCCTTCCAGGCCATTCATCAAATTTAGCCATATCTCCCATATTTTTTCCCATTTGTTTTAGCCAAGGAAACGTTCTCCTAATGAAGATGAATGTGAAGTGATGAACTTCTTGGCAAACATCAAGAACACAGGATTTGTTCTGGGAAGGAAAAAACTAGATGGTGCTGAGTTTGGCGGAATGTTTTAGAGAATGCTAAGTGTCCAAGCCTTCAAGGGTTACACTGTGGACTTGGAGGCACGGCTGGCCCCTCTCTGCTGAAGCACCATTTTCAGCTTCTAGAGCAGTAATAACAGTTTCACACACTGTTCCCCGAGCACCTGGTGTGTGCCAGACTCCTCAACTCACCCTAGTGTAGCTGGTGAAATCATCATCCCACTTGACAGATGAGGAGACTAAAGCTCAGAGAGGTTTGGCAAGTTGCCCCAGTAGGGGTCTCAGGTGGAATTTGCACACTGTTCTGCTTGCTCAAGAGGCCACTCTCATGAGTGCCTGCACTGAAATCCATTGGTTAAGAGGTTGAGTTCTTTAGACTGCCTGCTTCAACTTTCTCACTTTCGGGCTGGGAGACCTTGAGCCTCTTGAGTAATCTCTCCATGCCTCAGATTGTTTGCGTAACAAAGGTACCCACTGCCAAGAGCCGCTGGAAGATGCAATCAGAGAATAAGCGCAAAAGCTGAATGCATATATATATACTGTTATCAGTAATATATATATATTTTAATATCTTTTTTTAGTATCAGCCTCTTTAAGGGTGGAATTCAGATCCTGGCCCAGGGCACCGACCTTGTGTAGGAACAGCCTATGGAAGCTTGTGGACCTGTCCGCTTCCTGGGGGAGAGACATTGATTGCTGAATGGGGGCCCGGGGACCGAGCCTCCGACCCTGTGCTGTCTGTGAATGTTCAGCTGGTGTCTGAAGCCCATATAGAGGTGCTTTTTCTAGACCCTTTGCTGCCCAAAGAGCTCTGGCCGTGCTCTGTGAGGCAACGGCTTAAAACAAAGCTCTATGCAGGACACAGTGACTGTACTCCTCTCTCGAGGCTCAACACGTATCCAACTGGGCAATGTTTGCAGCTTCCGAAATATTTCAAAACAGAGACATTGTTTCCATGTGTTGAAAATACCTTAATTTAATCCTTGCAAACATCCTGATAGTGGCCAGAGGATAAACTTTGCATATTAAAAATATGTCAGGTCCAAGGGAAGTTCGAGAGGATGAATAGAAGCAACACTGTCTCTGCTCTGACTTCTGATATAGTGCTCTTTCTCCCATACCTTTGAACTTTCCAGATTCTTCCCATTCCCTCTGTTCACACCAGGGTTGGGGACATTACTCCCCTCCCGCAGGTTGGGGTATTATGATTATGTCCAGTGTCCACCCTACCCCCTTCCATTGAGCAGTAGGTCTGCCACTAGGGAGCTGATCTCCAGCTTCAAGGTGAGCTCTGGTCCCATGGTCCCACTTTCTTCCTTTGCTGGTGATAGGTTCAGGATTCCAGGTAAAGCCAGTGCCCCAGGGGACAAGTCATGAATGACAGCATGACTCAATTTGAGGCAATGAACCTTGGCTGGGGGCTTCTGGGAAAAGTCCTGGAGACGTTACTGAGCCATTGGACTTTTACTTAGACCCCAATGCATTTTCCTCTTGTTTAACCTAGGTCAGTGGTTCTTAACCTTTTTGAGGTACCGAACCCACCAGTTTCATATGCGCATTCACCGAACCCTTCTTTAGTGATAAATAAAATATGATTTTTTTTTTCCAAATTCAAGACATAGGTAGATGTTTTTTACTGGTGCACAAAATGAGCCGTGCATGAACATCACCTTGCTCAAAGAACAAAACCAACAAAGTGCATGAACTCACAACAAATTACGGTATTACTTTATTCTGGCCTCCGTGGCAGAGGCTTCTTCGAACCCCTGAGACCGACTCATCGAACCCCTAGGGTTCGATAGAACCCAGGTTAAGAACCACTGATCTAGGTAGAGCTGGGCTTTTCTTTCTTGAAGCGGATAACATTCTAAATAAAACCACATCTGAGTTAGGGGATTTCCACAGCTGTCCGTTACCTGGGTCCTCACACCCAGTCCCTACACTGCAGCTAGATGTGGTCCTGACACTCACCTAACCAGACACCCTGTCTCCGCCCACAGTCATTATTTGCTTGTGTTTAGTATCTCCCACAAATGGGGAAGGTCGTGAGGGCAGGGCCCATGCTTTCCACCCCTGACTCAGTTCTCAGCATGGGGCAACACGGACCCAGTGAATATTTTCCATGGGAGGTGGGTGCAAAAGCAAATGAAGGTTTGGCGGCCAGAGGACAGTTATGTACCAGGAGAGAGCAGATTAGTAGGCAGGAGTCATCTCCAAGGGGCAATTTGGTCCTGCCTTCACGGTGCTGGGAAGGACACCCCTGCCTTCCTTGTGCCCTCATCCTGGCTGCATGGCCCTGGGCAAGTCCATCCCTCCTCAAGCCTCAGTCTTCCTAGCTATACAATGTGGAGGGGATTGGACCATATCGCCAACTGTTTTCCAAGCTTCTATTTTATGACTATGATTAAGCTATAGCTGTGGGAATGGGTCTGAGGACAGTAGAGTGACCTTCATAGGACAAGCTATGAGGAGAATAAATGATTGGGTGCTGTACATTCTGTTCCACACAGCCAGGCCTGCCACGTTTGCTGGGTCTCAGCCTTTCCATCTGCCATTTGGGGTGCTATGGGTGCCCTCATAGCTCAAAGGAACAGTTGTGAGCTCAGCAGAGGATGCACATGTGAGAGGATCAAATTCAGGGAAAGATAACATTGACTGACCCAAGCCTGTTTGACTCTAAGCCCATGTTCTCAGTCTCCGTGCCCGGCTGCCTCCTCCCTGAGGGGGCTTTTCCCTGAAGTCAGGGAAAAGGCCTGGGCCCAGGATAGGCACAGCTTTCAACCTGGGAGCTAGTCCTTCCCCCGGTGGGGAAGTCTTGGGATTCTGTGTTGAGAAGGATTCTGAGCCTTTCTAGATTTAGTGAGAAAGGGTCCAGGGATTGATCTGTGATGTCTGCCATGGGTGAGGGAAGTAGGAGAGGCACCACATGCTACTCCTGGGTCAGAGCTTTTCTGGGCCTAAGAAGCTGCTCTCTAAGGTGACTCTCTCCCCACATTCATGTTCGGTAGAGATGAGATCTAGAGACTGAGTTCACTCTCCCATGGGAGAGGGAAGGGGCAGGAAGAGTGGATTGTTTGGAGCCAGGGCTGGCACGTGGCTGGGAGGGTAGCTCTGGGACTCCCTGAGTCAGATAATTGACCTGCGTGGACTGCAGGTGATCCACACTGGCCCCTGTAGGCAGGGCTGAGCATTGTGACAGGGGAAGTGACAGAGCTAAGGCATTAAGTTTTTAAGAAAATGAAGTTGGGGGCTGCTGAGGGAGCAGGAGCAGAGTCCAGAACTAGGAGGCCCCTAGGTGCTGTCTGGGCCACCACCCTCATTTTGCAAATGCAGACACTGAGGTCCAGGGAACTTCCTCCATGGGGTCCACTATGAGTTTTACCTTAAGTTTTAAAAAACTGTGGGATGCACAGGCTTGGCAGAAAGTTTGTACTCAAGAAGAACAGCCCCATTCCTGCCACTAGCTGCTCCCTAACTTTAGAGTACTGGGTCGTCATAGTTGTTTGAAGATCGGAACTCCTGTTTATTGAGCCTCTGGGTGTCGGGCAGTGTGCTCAGCCCTTCACAGGCATCATCCCGCTGAGTGCCCCCAGCACGGGTAGCAGCCCAAAGGGTGGGTTTCTCACCACTGTAGGTGGGTGGAGTAGCTAGGACCCGGGCATCCTGCCCACACCACTGGGCTCAGGGCCCTGGGCCAATGTGGGCTGTGGGCATGTATGAGAATCCCTGAAGAGCTGATGAATAATCTCAGATTCCCAGATGCTCTGATCCAGGAGGTCTGGGTGGGTCTTGAGAAGGTGACCTTTTAATCAGCCCACTCCCACATGCCATCTCTAATGCTGGCGCAGGGCACCCACAGACCACATGCTCAGAAACACAGCGCTGGCTGTGCTATCTACAGACCCCAACTGGGAGTCCCGGTTCAGAAGGTTCTGGACAATAATATGAAGAGCATTCTAATAATAACAGAGTCTAGTTTACACATAGCCCACTATGTGCCAAGTGCTGCTGCAAACACTTTACATATTTTAATTTATTTAATTCTCACTGTGAGCCTCTGAGATAGTGACAACTATTGTTCCCATTTAACAGACAAGGAAACGGTGGCAGAAAGCTTCAGTAACTTACCCACGGGCTTAATCTGGTAACAACGGGTTACCCAACTTAATTATCACGATCCTTATTTCTTAATCTTGCCCCCACACCCACCTGCGCAGACGCTGCCCTGGGACAGGGGCGGGCTGGCCAGGGCGCCTGCGTGCAAGGAAGGAGAGAACATGTGTAGGAGAGGTCCAGCCCCTGGGCTGTTCCGGAGATGGGAAGATCAGTCACCAGCTTTGCCCTGAGCCCTGGCCAGGTTTCTAGATGCACGTCTCTGCTGTGAGCTCAGTGGGGGAGACCGGTGGGCAGTGCCTGGCTGAGGCTCCAAGCAGCTGCTGGGTGGGTGGGTGTGTGAGCCCCCCCCCCCCAACCCTGGCACATCCAGTCTCCCTTCCCATGTCCAGGGCCCCAACAGGACCCTCAGGGGCTCCTACCTTCTTCCCCTGGGTGGCTCCCATGGCACGAAGTGGGTACCAGGCCTGGGTGGGCCTCGGGGGCCCGCTGGGGTCCTCCCTGCTGTGCTGACCTCAGAAGCCAGGGCCTGGGCTGGGGCATCCCGTCCTCTTGCGGCTCATTCTCCTCAGGCACAAAGGCGGCTTTCACTGCTGCTGCACAGCCTGGGGCTCCTCAGACAGGCTTAGGGTGACTGATCCCCACAGAAGGGCCTGCTGGCGCCACGTGACCCACATGCCCTCTGGGGTCACCTCCTAGACCGCTGCCTCTCTCTGGGGAAGGGAAACTGAGGCGGCTGGGGCTGCGGAGAAGCAAAGCAGTCCTCTGACTGTGCTGCTGGCCAGCAGCTCAAGCGCAGTGGGTGACATCTGGCCGGCCCAGCGGGCAGGACTTGGCCTTCTTGCTATCCTGGGCACCGCTCAGCAGATGGGGCCCAGACAGTGGAGGCTGCGTGAGGCTGCCGGGGCATGGGGCTCAGGTGGCCTTGCGTGGGGATGTAAACCTCAGGCTGGAGAGACCCACTAATGACAGATCTTTGAAGACACTTGTGGTCGGAGCCCTCTCTGAGCAGAGGCTCTGACAGCAGAATCCTCCATTCAGGGACAGCAGTGAGGGCTGGGGGGAGGAGGGCTGCAGGGCTGCAGGGCTGAGCTCGGGCCAGGAAAAGATCTGGAGGCCAGATGCCAGGCCGGGGCCAAGTTCTCAGAGTACCTCCTGACAGTCCCCTCCTCCTCACTTGCCAGCCCCTTCATTCTTTTTGTTGCCAACATGGGCCAAGATTAAGGCTGGAATCTCATTGGTCATAGCTCTGTTTCTCAGTTGTGTGACCCAGGGCATGTGACTTAACTTTTGTGAGCCTAGTTTCTTCATCGGTGTGTGGGGTCGGATAATCTCACTCCACAGGTTTGCTCTGAGGCCTGAAAGGGGAGGGTGTGGGTGGCTGAAGTCACTGTTTTTTTAAAGCATAAATCAGATCTTGTCATTCCACTTTGTAATCTTCTTCTTGACCAAAGGGGGATAGCAGTGGTGCCACCCCACAGGGCTGAGGATGGAATGAAGTCATTCATATAAAACTCAGCACAGAGCATCTTTGGACAACAGCAGTTTTCCACAGAAGTTAGGTGCTACTGGTATGATGCTGTGAACAGTACTGTTGATAAATCCTCTGCCATTGGCAAGTCCCAGGCAGCCAATTCATCAAGCAGAACACCTTTCCCAAGAACTGGGTGGGTGGGGAAAACTTGTCACTTTTCCCTTCTTTCTGGCACAGTGCCTGGCCCAAAGGAGGCGGAGATGGTTTATGAAATGGCGGTTGGTGGTACAGAGTCAAGGATTAGGCATCCTAGATCCAGCTCTGCCCATCGTATGACTTCCCCCATGGTTGGGGTTCACACTTAATCTATCAACCTTGCTTGCTCCTCGCACCTTATTTCCCTCCTCCCACTCTCCCTAACAGTTCCTAGTATGATCCTTTGTACTTATTGGTCTCTCTGCCCGGAATGTTTCCCAACTTTCTCCCTCAACTCCATTTTAGAAAATTGCATTATTCTTTACTTTCGATCTTTCAGGCTCAATGATCATGTCCTCAGAGTTTTCCCTGACACCCTATTCAAAACAGCCTCCCAGGCTTTCTGTCTATTATTTTTTTCATAGCATTTATCAGCAACTAAAATGATATCACTTCTGTGTTTGCTGTTTGTCTGCCCACCTGTAACGGCAGCTCCACAAAGACCGGAACCTGGTCTGTTTTGTTCACCGGGTTACCCCTGGGTCAAGAATAGTGCCTGGCACATTGCAGTGACTCAGTGAACATTGTGGAATGGATGAAAAAATGATTGAGAATTTAAACAGTCTAAGTATGTGGAGTGCTTAACACAGCCCTGACTCACAAGTGCTCCCTGCACGGCAATTATTAATACTGCTGTTATTGTTGTTGCTCTATTTCCCTCAACACCCAGGTCCCTTCCAGCCAAACAAAGATATGGCTACTTCTTTTTACCCCTTCTTCTGGGTCCAGCCCCTGCAGTTGCAGTTTTCTGTGCCTTTTCTTTTTGTTCCGCTCATGGTTGGGGCACAGCTTCTGATTTCCTGTAGTAAGAAGAGTATCCCCCAAGTTGTGAAAAGCAATGACTAAACGGGCTGTCATCCAGAGCTGTAAAATTGTCATATGTCAACCCCGAAGATCAAACTTCTTGGGGAGCCATCCCAAAAGTATCTACAAGCTTGGCTCTTGGTGGAATGGGAGGAGATAAAAGGAATTTTACACATTCATTAATGTTCCCTCTCCCCCCATCTGCTTGGACTCCTAATGAGCAGTACCAAAAGCCTGGATGACTGGGAGCCTGGACTGGCTGAGAGTTTGAAGCCTGATTCTAGGCAAGATGTAGGTCTGAAATCCAGCATTCAGATAGCATGCCATGGGCAGGAAAAATGTGGGTGGTGGTTTTGGAGCCTAGCCTAGTGTCTGGCATGGAGGAGGTGCTTGGAATATAGACTTGATGATTTATGAAGTCATAGTTGGTGGTGAAAGGTCAAGGGTCAGGTGTTCTAGGTCTAGCTTTGCCCTGTCTTACTATGTGCCCTCAGCACTGATCTTAGCCTTTTTTCCCTCCCTCTGCAAAATGAGGATACATTTGCTCCGTCTAGACCCCATAACCTTGGAGAAGGAAGCAAGCTTGGAAAATGTGGGAGGGCTGTGAAGAGGAGTTCCAAATCTCTCAAACCCACTCCCTCTCCATTCACCTAAAGCAATGATGCTGGATACTGAGAACATTGATTCAGAGGTTCTGAGCAATTTTCAAATGTCTTCAGAGGCATTCTAGAAGAAGAGAAGAAAGGGGAGGAGGAGGAGAGGGAGGAAGAAGGGGAAGAAAGGAAGAAGAGGAAGGGGGAGAAAGTATGGGGGGTGGTCACTCCTTTACCTCAGGATAGTTTTAGGGCAAGTGTTTCTGAAAAGTCTGCTTTCTATAATGACAGACATCCTCTGGGATTCCAGTCCTTATTCTGAGGGTCCTTAGCTGTGTGACTTTGGACAAGTCACTTGACCTCTCTGAGTCTCATTTTCTTCATGTGTAAAAAGGGATAACAATAGCCCCTACATGCTGGGGTTGTGAAGATGAAATGAGGTAATTCATATAAAACTGCATGGACTGTCCTTAGGTGCTGCTGTTATGATGGTGTTAGTAACTGTGATGGTAAGTGTGCTGCCCATTGGCAAGTCCAAGGTAATGAATACGTTAAGCGCAACTTTCCCAAGAACTGGGTGACCCGGGAAACTTTGCCACCCTTTCCTTTCTATCTTGGGCTCCCACCTACTGGCAAGGACTGGAATTACAGCTGCTGTGACTGAGGGAACACAGCAATGCATTTCCCCTCACTGCCCATCCTCACCTCCATGGGAGTAGGACAGGCATGTTGACCAGCGGAGGGGAAGGAAATATCAGACACAAACTCTGAGTAGTTTGCAAAGATTCCTGTAGGTTTGTCTGCCCCGATGATGAGAAAGTCAGTCCCCAAGTCTTGTCCAGTTTACTTCTTGAATATTCCTAGGACTGGTCCCCTTTTCTCCATCCCTGTGGCATGTCCTGGTCCCTGCCACCACCCTCTCTCCTTGGGTTAGGCCAGCCTCCTCCCAGTATTCTTGCCTATATTTCTTTCTTCACACAGCAGCCAGGAGAATTTTTTTTATTTTTTTATTTTTTACCGGGACACAGAGAGAGAGAGTCAGAGAGAGGGACAGACAGACAGGAACGGAGAGAGATGAGAAGCATCAATCATCAGTTTTTCGTTGCGACACCTTAGTTCATTGATTGCTTTCTCACATGTGCCTTGAACGCGAGCCTTCAGCAGACTGAGCAACCCCTTGCTCGAGCCAGCGACCTTGGGTCCAAGCTGGTGAGCTTTTGCTCAAGCCAGATGGGCCCACACTCAAGCTGGGGACCTCGGGGTCTCGAACCTGGGTCCTCCGCATCCCAGTCCGATGTTCTATTCACTGCACCACCGCCTGGTCAGGCACAATTTTTTTTTTTTAACAGCAAATCTGATTGTGCCATTCACCAGCTTAAATCTCTGTGTGTCCCTGTGGCCTTTGGACAAAGTCCAAGCCCCTTTGCCCAGCCCACAGGCCTTTCAGGTTCTCACTCCTGCCCACTCAGCCTTTATCACCTGCCCTCTGCCCTTCCAGGCCTTGTTTGTGCTATTCCTGTGTCTGGCACACTCCTTCTTCCCTCTGCCTGGCAAACTCCTGTGCACTCCCAAGGCTTCCTCCAGGATGCCTTCCCCGATTCTGCAGTCTTTACCCCAACAAGCTTTTATCAAGCCATGTTGCTTCTTGATGTGTGCCCCCCAACCCCACCCCAGACTGTGAGCAAGGACTGCACCTGCTTTTCTTCACTGCAGGATTTCCAGTGCCTACCTACTTGCTGACACATCGCAGGTGAGTAACTGTCGAGCGAGGAAATGGGCTCTTAATGGGTAATAGACTCAATGATATAGACAACTTTATACAGCCATTTTCTCTCTTTCTCTCTCTCTCTCTCTCTTTTTTGAGAGAGAGAGAGAGGAGGAGGAACAGACAGGGACAGACAGACAGGAAGGGAGAAGGATGAGAAATATCAACTCATAGTTGAGTCACTTTAGTTGTTCATTGATTACTTCTCAGACGTGCCTTGATGGGGTGGGGGTGGGGCTCGAGCCGGTCCAGTGACTTCTTGCTCAAGCCAGCAACCTTGGGATCATGTTAATGATCCTGTATTCAAGCTGGAGACCCCACACTCAATCCGGTGACCTCAGCATCCCAGGTCGATGCTCTATCCTCAGTGGAACCATTGGTCAGGCTCTACAGCCATTTTCTTGCACTCTGACTTGCTGACTAGAGGTCTTATAGTGCCCTAAAAATGATATTGAGCCCTGGCTGGATAACTCTTTGGTTAGAGCATTGTCCCGAAGTGCAAGGGTTGCTAGTTCAATCCCTGGTCAGTACACATACAGGAACAGATTGATGTTCCTGTCTCCCTCTCCCTGCCTCTCTCTCTAAAATTAATGAATCAAATGCTGTTGAGAATTTGACAGACATTGGCCACTTTGCAATGTCTACCCCAAGGGTACCAGGGGGGCTGGCTTTAGAATTCTGTCTTGGTGTGCTTTGGTGGTATGGCTGATGATCTGTTAGGCTCCTTTCCATAACCTCGTCTGCAGGATGAGCCACTGAGACCGGCCCTTGGTTGGGGCGGGGGCATGGGAGGCACATGATGCATAGTCTCAGCCTCATGTTCCCCAGCAAGCAGTAACAAGTGGCCTCTCGCCCAGGCTCTGTGGGAAGTGCAGCCTCCGCAGTCTGAGCTTGTCCTCACTGAGAACTGATCTTTTAATGACAAAAATTCTTGCAGACTAGTGGTCTTGTCTCCTAGCCCAGGCCTGTGCTCAGTCCTATTCAGGGGCAATGCTCATTGTTTCTCTTACGACAGCTCCCACAAAAGCCGACTTTGGGAGAAGATTCTTCGGAGGGTGATTTATTAAGGACTGGGCTCTGGGGAGTATGGGTAAGGGAGGGGGCAGGAGGATGGGGAAGGGGAAGGAACCAAGCAAAGATGGGTTTTCAGGCAAAGTCCTGGCTTCACTTTGATCCCATGAGGAACTGTGCAGTATAAGTCACACCTCTTGTTTGTCCTGTCCCACCAGGGAACTGGGCTTTCACAGTCCCAGCCAGGAGATTATTAGCTATGGATCACTCTGGTGTCACTTAAACTGGCACTTGCTGGCTGCTCTATGCACCTGTGAGCAAAGAAGGTTCAAGTAGCCCCAGGGCCGTTCTCCCGAGTGAAGACCAAACAGTCCAGCAAAAACTGCCTTTGTCAGCTCTCCAGTCTCCAGGAGACCTTTCCCCACATCTCTGGTTCAGCCCACTGATGTTTTCTCAGTCTTCTGTAAAGTGTTGTGCAATGAAGCTTCCAGAGAAGTACCCGTGTCTTATTTTACAACCAGCTGGCCACCCATGTCCTTTTAAAATAGTGTCCACTGAAAATGAGGGTGCCTAAAACTCTGATTAAATTTAGTTTTAAATCCTAGCTCTAAAAGTCATTATCATCTCTCTCTATGTGTGTGTGTCTGTGTGCACGCGTGTGCACGTGTGTGTGCGTGTGTGCATGTGTCTATACTTCAGAGATCCAGCCTATCCCCTGGATAATCAGCAACCCCCGAGGAAGCAGAAGACAGTAGCTCGGCGCTGACGAATGGTCACAGGTCTGGACCTCTGGCAGGCTAAAGATAACATCTTGACCTAAGCTATGTCTCAGCTCCGGAGCCCTAAGGTAGAATGTACTTTTCCATGGAACCAGATAGAGGGATATTGGAAAGGACCTCAGAACTGTCCTCTAGACCTGGATAAATGATTCCTTACCCTCACCTCACCTCTGACTAATCAGCTCCCAGCATGATTTTGAACCCCTAACCCACGGTGCCCTGTGATTTTGCCATCTAGAATCTGTAAACTACATGCCATCAGGGAGTCGGGTTTAGAGCATAAGCTCCCTGTGTCCACATTGGCCAATTGAATATTAAACTACTTTTCTCTCTATACAGCAAACTTCTGCTCCTGCATTTCCCCGGGCCAGGGTGTGCAGGCAGGCAGATGAACTCAATAAAACGTGGCCTGACTTGTGGTGGCACAGTGGATAAAGCTTCGACCTGGAACACTGATGTTGCTGGTTCGAAACCCTAGGCTTGCCCGGTCAAGGCACATATGCAAGTTGATGCTTCCTGCTCTTCCCCCCCTGTTCTCTTTATCTCTCCTCTCTCTCTCAAAGTGAATAAAATAAAATTAGTTCTGGGGATCAGGAAAGCAGGCATTGGGGTTAGTACCTACTGTCCAGTGTGGGTGGAGGGCCTGGCCACTTGGTAAAAAATAGGAAGAATGGAGCAAATCTGAAAGCTTCCAGCATTACATTGATGGGGGGTCTGTGTCAGTGGTCAGCTGAGGCTGCCAGCATCACATTGATGGGGGGTCTGTGTCAGTGGTCAGCTGAGGCTGCCAGCATCACATTGATGGGGGGTCTGTGTCAGTGGTCAGCTGAGGCTGCCAGCATCACATTGATGGGGGGTCTGTGTCAGTGGTCAGCTGAGGCTGCCAGCATCACATTGATGGGGTCTGTGTCAGTGGTCAGCTGAGGCTGCCAGCAACCCCTCTCTTTTCATCCCTGAGCAGGAACTACAAGTGGGTGGGGAGAATGGGCTAGGGAACTAGTCAGGTGGCTGGCTGGCTCCTTCCTCAGCCAAGCCTGCTCAAAGCTGTCCCGTCAGGCTTTCAACATGGGAACTGCAGCCTGTGTCCTAGCCTGCCATGGCCCCTGTCAAAGCTTCCCACCCTCTGTCCTTCCCTACCTCAGGTCTCTTCTGCACAATTGAAGCCCTGCAGGCCCCACACCAGTGGAGTGCACAGGACTTCAGCTTCTGCTGTCCCACTGCTTGGGGCACCTGCACTTGGGGTGCGAGCATCTTCTCCTTGAGCCTTTTAGTCTTCCTGGTATACATGCCAGGAGCCCTCGTGCTAGGGCTTTTTTGCTTCCAGGATTTGGTCTAGGGCTCCCTAGCCATTCTCAGAGACCCCTGGTGGGGTCTTAGCACTGTATCCTTTGGGTCTTATCACTTTAGTGGGTTCCACCAGCTGGTATCTACATCTCTTGGCTAAGGACTCTCTGTGAAGCAAAGATGACCACTCTTCCCTATGTAGAGCAGATGAGAAGTGCCCAGGAATGCACATAGCCCTGATACTAGCAGTCTTCCGACAATGACCAATGGGAGGCTGTGCGTAAGGATTCCAGCTCTCTGATCCTGACTAACAGATCTCTGGGGTGCACGCTCCAACTGACTCTTAGAGGTGTCCGTGGGGTTAGCTTCACTCACTCAGAGTACACCCTTTGTTGACTCCTTCTCTTCCCTGTTTTACTTCCCCCACCCCCCATTGGTGTTTTCTGGAACCACTTCCCAAATAGGTGTCAGGGGCTGTTCCTGGGGAATGTCATGAAGACAGCTAGGAAGCTCTCCCTGAAGCCTGCCTCCCAGCCTGGCTCTTCCCTCCAGCCTCTGTCAGACCTCCCCACTTCCCGTCCTCTCCAATTCTCACTCAAACAGCAGGTGCAATGTTCTCTGCATCCAGCCCTTGGCTTTGTTCTTGTGGGTCTTACATCAGATGCTGGGAACTGTGAATTTTTTCATGCCTAAATAGAAATCCCTATGAAATCGACCTTCTTTCCAGCTGCAAACCAGGTGCTAGAAGCTGTCACCGACCCAAGTAATCACAATGTAGACCATTTCGATCCCAGGGAGAAACACTGCATGCACACTGAGTGGTAAGAAAGTTCATTCATCATCAGCAAAAATAAAGTTTAATTCTGCCAAGGGGTGAGCAGTCTGCCTTCTCTCGGGGGCAACAGTCAGAGTTCCTGAGGGGAAACACACCTGTTCTCTCCATACACCGCAGCTCCAGAAAGACCCTCTGTGGCTGGCTAGCTCCAGGTAGGACAGACCCCTCAGACCATGGAGGCTTTTGTTCCTGAAGAGGGGAAGTGCGCAGAAAGTGTGCCTACCCTCAGCACCTCCAAGCTGCTGCAAACGGTACCTTGTCCCCTGTACTCTGTCCTGCAGCTCCGGTCAGTCCAGCTCGTGCAACCCAGGGGGAGCCGCAGCGGCCCTAAAACACCTTCTGGGGCACGCAGCCCTCCAGTTCTAGCATCTCTGGCCAGCCTTCATATTTATTCGTTTCGGCGTTGTTTTTTAAGAACTAGAGAGTGAGAGAAGAGGGAGAAACATTGACAATATGGGAGGCTGTTCAGAACTCACACCTGCATTTGTATTGTGCTTTAAAACCTAAATGCTTTCACTTACTTCATTCTCACCACTAATCCAGGGGGCAGTTTTAGATATTACTAGCCCATTTCACAGATGGGCAAACTGAGACTCATAGGGGCTGCAACTTGCTCAAGGTTTCAGAGATGGGTTTAGAGCCTAGTCACTGCCTATCCTGGGGGATTGGTGGGGGGAATACCAAGGGTGGGGGTGGGGCTGCAGAATTTAGCTCCTCTTCCACAATTTCCACCAGCCCTTTTAGTACATCCAAAGCAAGACAATAACAACAATAAAAAAGCATTCTAGCAATTACTGAATGCTTGCTCTATGCCAGGCATAAGGTGCCTTATGTGTTCAATCCTTATGGTAGCCCTAAGAAGTGATACTATTATCATCCTGTTACACAGATGAGGAAACTGGGGCACAGGAGGCCAAAGTAACTGCTTATGGCCACCCAGCTGGCACATGGTGCAACCACTATGTAATATTAATTAAAATTAACAATAACTACTGTATTTCCCCATGTATAAGACGCTCCTATGTATAAGACACACCTTAATTTTGGGGCCCAAAATTTGAAAAAAATGTATTACATAAAGTTATTGAACTCAAGTTTTATTCATCATAAAATTCATACAACTCCTCATCACTGTCAAAACTCCCATATTAGCTTGTCCTCACCTGTGTCTGATGACGAATCACTGTCTTCAACAATAAGTACAAAAACAAGCACAAAAAAGCGGGAAATGCAAGTAAAAGATCTATAACCACTGTATAAGATGCACCCAGGTTTTAGACCCCAAATTTTTCAAAAAAGGGTGCATCTTATACATGGGAAATACAGCATATAAAGGTAATAACATCAGTTAAGATTGTGTTTTAAATGCCCGAGTTTAGTTTACAGAAGAAAAGGTGTAAATGGCAAAATCTACAGTTGGAATGGTTGTGGCTAACCCTCAGGAAGAAATAGATTCTAGATGCTGCTTCTCAAAAACCCAGTTCCCCATCTGTGGGAACAAATGACATGATGGTTTTAATCACATCATGGTCTTTGATTCACTTTTGGGTGATGGGTCCCAGTCAGCTGATCATAAATTTCAGGTAAAGGATGGTGCCGACTTCCCTCTACTTATGTGTTTTGTCTTTGCTATCTTGGGCCAGTTTTGATGGCATCTTCTTAGAAAGTCCTCCTCCCCCAAGGGACATTCTGGAGATGCTGGCCCCTGCCTCCTGTGTTCTTCACAGAGAGGATATAAGCAGGGCTGTCTTTCTACCTCTAGCACAGCTACTTTGTGTTATCCCTTATTTTCTAATTACCTGCATACATTCTCTTAGAAACACAGGCCCACATTTTCCAGAAAAGGCAGAAACCTTTGCACCCAGTTGTGGTTTCCCCTCCCTGGCTGTCAGCACGTGGCCTCGTGACTCCGCCCCTGCTCTGCTTGCAGGGCTCCCAGCCTCCAGGCTGCTGGTCTGGGCCTGGTCATTGCAGCCCCTCCTCCCTGCCTTGCGAAGGTTCCCCTTCCACAGTGCTGTCCGTGCTCAGCTAGGGCGGCTGTTCTAAAAGCAGTAGACAGGAAGTCTTTGTGGAGGCAGCAGACCTGGATGAGAAACCCATCCTCATTACTGAGACCCGAGCACGCGGGTTAAAACCTCCCCAAGGCTCCTGATCTTGCTCTGTGAGGTGGGTAATCGTTCCCACTTCATGGTGGGTGTTAAACAAGACCCTGCAGGGGATTTGCTCTGTGGCCTGCACAGAGCAAGTGCTTGCTGAGGGCTAGGTTTCTCACTATCAGTCTGCTCTCGCCACTCTCCCTCTTCAGCTTCCCATGGCTCCCCACTGCCTTCAGGACAGAGTCCATGTCCCTGCGGTCCTTCATGACTGAGTCATTGACTCTTAGTTCCCATCTTGGACCTGGGCAGAGCTGAAAATTCTCATCACCATGCCAGGGAAGCCTGGACAGCTCTCTCAGGTTTCAGAGTTGCTCTGAGCTGGGGATGCACAGATAGGGACTGCCTTTGGCAGGGGGAGGAGATGAAACATTTTCCTGGAGACCTCAGCGCACTGTCAACTCCCCCTTCATCCTATGAGTGCTCCACCTCTGGGTGGTTCCCTGAACCCCTCTCTCTGGGCCACCCCAGGTTGTGAATGTGCAGCCCCATAACTCCTTCCACACATTCAGGTGGGCTCTCCTGGTCCAAACTTTCCCTTTTACAGGTGAGGAGACTGAGGCCTGGAAGGAGGAGGTGCTTGGCTAGGGTGGGACCAGGAGCCAGGCCTCTTGAGCCCTGCTCTGGGCTCCCCTCCCCCACCATCCAGGCTTCCTCTCCATTCATTTCTCTTCCTTCCACTCCTCCCTATTCCTGTCCCCTTCTTCTGTCCTTTTCCTCCTTTTTGGTACTTATCTATGTATCTGTGCATTTATATATATTCTTGCAAAATGGTCAAGGTCACTTCCTGCTGGGGGATTAGCCAATCAGGCCACCCTGACCTCTGGGGTGGATGACAGTCAAGGGCCCTCCCCACACTATCCTGTGTGTCCTTCTCAAGCCACCCCAGTCCTTGTCCAACCAGTCCCCTTCACTGGGATGGGGAGGCTGCCAGGAGCTCACCTGCTCAAAGGGGCTTTTATCTTGCATCTCTCTGGCCCCTAAGAAGACCCAGCTGTCCCGGAAGCCCAGTTGCTTTGCAGAGGAGCTGCCCAAGTTGGAGAAGAGTGTCCTGATGTCATTGTTCATTCTGCAGAGGACCGGAGAGAACAGTCAGGCAGCGGGGCAGAAGGGCGAGCTTGTCAAGGACTCGACGCCCCTGTGCCATGCGCCACAGAGGCTGCAAAGAGGCCAGCCCTGCTCTCTGCAGGCCCCTCGGAGGGAGATGGAGAGGTGTCAGACCATTTTGCTTCTGTTTACAAATGTAATACATGTTCACTTGGCAAATATGGAACATTACAAAGTAACTAAAAATCACTTACAGTCTTACCCCATCGACATAATTATTGTAAAATTTAAATGTATTTTCTTCATGTCTTTCCCCCCATGTATTGTGGGATCATACAAACTCTTTCAGAACCTGCTTTTTTTTTAAACTTAATACTAAAGAATGAACACCTGAAACTAATACAAAATAGTGTTGAATGCAAACTGTAATAAAAAATAAAATAAAAAAATACTAAAAAATAATTATTCTTCCATCTTCTTAAATATTTTTCCATCACCATTTTTGATGCAGTACATCCTCTGGTATAGATAAAGGCATCATATACCACTACACATCATGATTTCTGTAACTAGTCAGCTATATTTCTGTAACTAGTCCAGCTTTTCAATGTAATGAATCTCCTAAAACATCTCTTTGCCCACTTGTCTGGTTATTTCCTTAGGAGAAGTTGCTAGAAGACGGGGCTGAGGGGAGTGAGAAGTGGCATGGAGGATTTGGAAGCAGTGGTTCCTTTTTCCCCCGGCCTGGCCTGTGGTGGTTCCCACTTACTTGGTCCCTGGGTCATCGAAGGAGGCCACTAGCACCAACATGCCCTCTGAAATTTCTTTAAGGAATTTCACCAGGAGCGTAGCATCTGGGGGAGGAAGGGAAACAGGGTGCTGGTCACTTAGGAGAAAGACTGTTGGCTATTCTCTCTCTGGCTGCCCTAATGGTCTAGGAGTGGCCTGGGCAGGCTGACACCAAGCTCCATCTGCAGCTCTGGCCCCACAGGAGGTGACGCCTTCTGAACTGAGGAGTGAGGGCACCATCATTCAGGTAGTCTGGGCCAGTTCTGGGATTTCAAAGTTCCCAGGTGATTCTGATGTGCAGTGGGGGGTGAGAAGTAATGGTGTAAGGGCCACTGGGGACTGTCACCCAGGGGAGGGAGCGTAGTTATCTCTGGAGCTCTGGGCTCTTTGCACATCCTCCACCAGCCCCTTCTACACTGAGTAAGGACCTAGTTTGCGTGTTCTGACTTGTGGTTACCACGATAAATCTACTAACCATCCGTCACCCTACAAAGTTATTATATTATTAACTATAGTCCTTGTGCTGTACTTTTTATCCCTGTGACTTACTTATTTTATGACTGGAATTTTGTACCTCTTATTCCCTTGCACCTTCTTCACTCATTCTCTGTCCCTCTCCCCTCTGGCAACCATCAGTTTGTTCTCTGTGTCTGTTCTTTTGTTTTTGTTTTTTTAGATTCCATATATAAGTGAAATCATATGGTGTTTCTTCTTCTCTGTCTACCTTATTTCACTTAGTATAATATCCTGTATGTCCATCCATGTTGTCATAAATGGTAAGATTTCAGTCTTTTCTATGGCTGAGTTATAGTCTACTATATATCCAGTGTGTCCGTAAAGTCATGGTGCACTTTTGACCGTGTGACGGGTCAAAAGTGCACCATGACTTTATGGACACACTGTATATATATAACACACACACTCACACACACACACACACACACACACACACTAGACTACAGTAGTCCCTCGCCACATCGCGGTTCACTTTTCGCGGTCTCACTGTATCACAAATTTTTTAATCGTATATATCTAATTTTGTATTGCAGATTTTTTGCTATATCATGGGATTTTGTGGTATAGAGGTATTTTCATATTATTTTAATTATTTTTGTGATAAATAAGCATTTTCTAGTCTAAAAAATTGAAAAAGTTTATAAGAGTGTGGGGAGGATTTATAATGTCTTAATATAGATAAATAAAATAAATATAAGGTCATAAGGTCGTTACTTTGCAAATTTTTGCCTATCGAGGGGGGCTCTGGAACCTAACCCCCATGATAGACGAGGGACGTGTGTGTGTGTGTGTGTGTGTGTGCGTGTGTGTATGTGTGTAGCACATCTTTATCCATTCACCCAGTGACGGACACCTAGGTTGTTTCTATATCTTACCTATTGTAAATAATGCTGCAATGAACATAAGGATGCATATGTCTTTTTGAATTAGTGTTTTGGATTTCTTCGGAGGACACACTCACTGGGTTGCAGGCAACTGGGGTCACTGAGAGAGAATGTTAGGTTCCTACAACTCTTCTAGGCTCTGTTTGCATCCCTAACACCTCCGTGCACCGTGAAAACTGCATTTAACAGAGAGCAGGCTAAGCATGGGCCAGAGGAGCATCAGCTCCCTGCTCCCTTCTAGGACACTGATTTGTTTCCACTGTGCTTATTTTTATGACCAAAAAAAAGTAATAATGGCTTTCTACTTAGGGAAGTAATATAATTTTCTTTTAAGAGATATTTATTTAGATTAAAAAACTAAGCCATTTAAAGGAAAATACTAATAATGCAGCTAGTTCTCCAGATATGCTGTACCTTGTGCAGGGGGATCTTGAATGGTTCCCATGTGGGCAAGACTGGCCTAATAGGTAAAGCAGGGGCCACATCTGCCAAATGAGGAACATTAGTAGCCCTAGTCATAGCGTTTTTGTAAAGATCAGATGTGACAATGACTCTGGGTATATAGTCAGTACGCTATAATGGAATTATAATTATTAGCACATCAGGCTACATAATTTCCGGGGTCTGGTGCAAAATGAGAATGTGGGGCCTTTTGTTAAAAAATTAATAAGAATTTCAAGACTGTGATGGCAGAATATCAAACCTAGTATGAGTTTCCTCTATGTCCAGGTCCTGTGTGACTGCCGGCCCACAGGCCACTCACCCACGAAGCCGCCCTGATTCCTAGCATTCTATAGGGATGTCTTAGACTGAGGGGAAGAATCAAGTCCCCCAGCAGGGTCGGCCACCAACCAGGTAGTCACACAGAGGCCTCCAGTCAGTGACCCCAGTGGCTCTGTTTAAAGAAATGGTCCTTGAACTCCTAAGAGAAGAGAATGAGTTGTGAAAGCACCCTTTTCAATCATTCATTAGCCAGTAACAAGGCCTGGCTCTTGTCTGGGGGGACAGTGGATATTTGAACAGGAAGTGAGCCTTCTGTTTATTATCATCTCACTCTGAGACGTCATTGTCTGTCCTCTTTGTCTCCTGCCATGGTTACATTCAATTTCATAACAAGACATTATGAAACTTAGTTTTATCTTTTTATTTTTTTCCCTTTCCATTCTGACAGATGAATCCTGCTTCTAAATCAAGTGGACAGAGTGAGAGAGAAGGGAAGGCAAGAGAGATAACTGCATGAGCTTCTCTGGGCCCTCAACCAGCCAGGCTGGTCCTTCCCACCAACTCTTGCAAGTTATTTAATCCTCACATCAATCTTATGACATGGACAGTATGGTTACCTCTATTTTATAGATGTTGAAACTGAGGTTCAAGAGGTGTTACCTGCCTCAGGTCATGTAGCCTGAAGTCTCTGACTCCAGAGACTGAACTTATTCCATAAACCTGGCCCCAGGCCACCCAGAACACTTTCAGGGTCCTACACAGAGAACAAATAAAGAGCTATGTCCCTCAGCCGAAGGCCTGCCCCCATCTCTTCTCATGCCTGTTTCCACCTCCATTCTGCACCAGAAGCCTTGACTGCCTGCATTGGGACACCCAGTCTTCCTGGGTAGGTTCCACCCCTGCCACCCTCCCCTTCAGTAATAGCCATCTCCTGGCCACCCCTTGGTCCTGGTGGTGTGTCTGCAGCTTGGAGGCACACCTGAAGATGCCCGTGTGAGCCCTGAGGCAGGCTTCAGGTCGGTGTACCCCTAGCCTGCAGACTCCGCCGTGAGGTGGAGTGCGGCTGGAGGATGGGCATCCTAGGACCCTGTGAAGCCCTGGGCTCGGGCAGGGTCCCAGATGTCCCCCTGTATGGGTGCTGCCAGAGGTCACGTTCTAAACAAGCCCAGGTGTGACTCTCTGGCAGCAGGCGTCCATGTCCTACTTTCAGTCCCTCCTCTGTCTGCAAACCCAGAGGCTTCCTGCTCTGTTGCCTGGTGGCTTTCTCTGCGCTTGGGCTCATGTGTTTAGGTGGGTGCAGTAAGGCAGGTTTTTTTCTTGATGTGGAGGCAAAGAAAGGAATTCAAGAGAGAAGGAAGCTAGCTCACTGGCAGGAGCAGAGCCCCTTCTTCCATGGTGTGAGAAGCCAGGGTAGGTGGTCACATGCTCAGCACATGGGGACTTCCAGGGCCCAGAGCTGCTCTGTGATCGCAGATGCATGGGTGTTTCCATGGGGACAGATGAATTCAGTCCAGCCCACTTCTTGGAGCCCAGCTCAATATGGTGTGCTCCATCTTTGCCCTTAGATTGTCAAATAATAAAATAAAATAAAATAAAATATGTTAGTGCCCTTGACTAAATAGTCCGGTATTGCATGTTTTGAAAATTCTTGCAGCACACCAGTTGAAAATCCCTGTGTTAAGTGGTGGCCGGTACACAGAGCAGCTCAAAGAACATGGTCAGTGCAGGGAAGAAAAGACTGCTGCAGGAAGACCAGAGCTTGGGACCTTGCAGCTGTCCTTTCTGGGCCTTGGGAGGCGTTGTCTTGTTCTTAGGCCCACCGAAGACTCATGTTGCCTTAAAATAAAATACCCTTTATCTAGCAGAGCAAACTGGGTCACACTTCAGTTGCACACATGTCTGACCTCCAACTGCCAGCACCAGCATTTCTTTGCCTGAGGGTCGTATTTGGCCTCCATATCTTCTTTTGTACCCTGGGGCAGTCCAGAGTGTTGAAATGCCATGGAATTGGGGGTGGGAGGTCCCCCCCAAGCTCCCTTGCCCCCTCCAGGACATCTCTGAGGCATATGCTCAAAGCTGGCTCCCAAGTTTCAATCGCCTGCAGCGTTCAGTGGTTTGAAAACACAGTGTACTGGGTGTTTGCCTTTCCCTCTCACTTCTCCATGGATATGTGTTGAGTTCGCCTCCTCCCAAATAAAACAAGAAACTTGAATCTTTGTCTCAGGATCTGTGCCTAGGAAAGCCCAGTAAGACAGGGGAAGAAGTTGCAAATGAGAGGGGAGAAACCAGAAGAATGCAGGAGAAGGGGCCTGCAGGAATGACTGGCTCAGCCAGGTAAAGATTATTTACATTCTAGAAACCTCTATCTGTTCTCCTGGACACTCTTAACAATACTCATGAGAAAAACCAGGTCTGTAAATAGACAGGACCAGGGGTCCAGAACCCCCCCCCCCTTGCTGCCCCACCCAAACTCCCCCTCCCCACCTTGAGTTACGAGGGGCACACAGGACCTCAGACAAAGGAATCACGCGCCCCTTGCATGGACCCTGTAAAAGGTATATTAGATGTAAGAAATCTAACTTCGGGGAGCTCCTGCTTTGGTGCTACTAGCTCCATGTGCTCTGCTGACTACTGATAAATTCTTCTTCCTTCATTAAGTTGTCTGGGTGGCTATGATCCTCTGTTTGGGTGTCATTTTCCTGCAACACAAAGGCAGCAGGATGACATCAACCCCCACCAGGCCTCTTTCTGGTTGTCTTCTGTAGAAAGAAAAACCAAGCCCTCGTGGCACCCCGAGAGCTCCTTTGCCACAGGAAGGAGGTCAATCCACTCATGATGTCTTTGCCAACAGAGGGGCCTACCTCCAGAATACATGTCGAAGTGACCGTGTCTCAGCGCCATTCCTGTGGTTCCTAAGGGATGAGAGAGCAGAACCATTGTTTGCTGTAACGTGTCGTTCTGCCTGTCATTCTGTGGCAAACGAGTATTTTTTAGTCTAAGGTCAAAAAATAGAATGATACTGGGATAAGTCATGTCCTGTAGAAAGTGCGCAGGACTGAGTAGCTGCCCAACGACTACTGGGCCAACCTGAGAGGCGTAAGAACAGAATGGAGCAGGGTGTCTGGAATCCAGCAGAATTCCACCGATCTGGGTTCATGTTCTGCCTCACCACCTCTTAAACATGCACAACTTAGCATTTTCATGTCAATTTTCTCATCTGAACAAAGGGCTGTGGGAACTAAATAAGATGTATTTAGAGTAGATAGTATACAGATACAATTTAGCTGCAAAATAGTAACGAAAGTAACTATAATTGGCATCATTATTCTCATCTAAATAGGAAATCTGCAATTTGAGTCCTTCGACTCTTTAAAGGACAGAAACTTTCAATGGGCTAAACTGTACTCAGTGTCCTGAGTTCTGTAATTTCAATTTTGTTTTGTGGGTTTTGCAGAGGGTCCAAGATCTGCAGGGAACAGTGTTCTGGGGGAAACTTGCAGTTCTTAGGTTCTACCACTAGATGGGAGTGTTGCAGAGGGAATGGCAGTTGTGCCTTTTCACCATCGGTCCCTCCCCCCCTTCCACCGTCGTTTGTGATTTCTTTAAGAGAATGGGGTCTGTGTCTTAGGTAGTGAAGGCTCTCCTGCTGGATAGGGGGTGAGAATTCACACTGCAGCCCCTCCCGGATTCTTCCAGCCACTAATGTCCACGCACCTAGGGCACTTCACCTGGGGCTCTTGGAAGGAGGAATTTGGACCTGTTAAACAGAGCTCATGTGCATTTGTGTACTGTTCTGGAATTAGGAGGAGGATATGTAGTTTGAACAGTTTCTCAAAGTAATCTCTGCCCCACAGACATTAAAACCACCAGTCTTTAACAATCCTTCTGTTGTTCTGGCTCATTACACACATGAAGGCCCTGCCCTGAGGAATGACTCCTTGGATTTCCTGCAGGTGGCATACAGCAGGTACTGTATATGTGCTTGGAGACATTTCTCAGCTAGGGAGGTAGTTCAGTGGGATCCGGGTTAAAATCTAGATGATCTAGTGGCCGTGTAACCTTGGGCAAGTCGCCTAAACTCTCTGAGTTTCCATTGCTTACCTGGAACATGGGATACTGAGCATGGTGCCATTCTAGCATGGCGATGGGATTAAATTAAATAATAGCACATAATAAATGCTCAATAAATGTTAGCTTAGTTGATTTTCTTTTTTTTTCTTCTTCTTTTTTTTTTTTAAAGTTTTGGGCTTTGTGAGGGGTGGGGAAGGAGGCCTCCATCTGAGCCCATTTCATCAGAGACTACTCGAGACGCCTACTCTGGCTATGAGCCAGCTGGGGAAGAAAGGCCAGCAGGTTTCAGCCAGGCCTGCTTCCTGCACACATGAAGAGTGCTCTGCGACTGGTCTGAGCTGCATGCACACCCTCCTTACAGGAAAGGGCCACCTTTGGAGTGAGTCAGGCCTTCCTCTCCTCAAGACTTTGGAAGGGGCCCACTCTTCTTGGCCTCCTACCTCTTAAAACCCCCACCTTTCCCGTAAGGTTTCAGTCCCACCCTGTCACTTCCTAAGTGCAGTAGTGTGGCCACATGCCACACACAAGCCTGACCTTTTTTTCCTCCTGAAAGTCCACTGTGCCCTTTTCCCATCTGCCCTGATCTTTGTCCTGGGAAGTGGCTTTTAGCTCCATGGAAATGGCCTTTGTTCGTCAACTAAGAGCTAAGGGCAGAGAGGAGAGTCTTGGCTGGGGCCAGACCACCTGGTCCTTCTGGATCCCTATAAACCCACCCCTCCTGAAATGCATCCCTGTTTCAGGCTCGGCCTCCCATTCATTGCCTGCTGGAGATGCAGGGTTAGTGAGACTGGAGGGCTGCCCCCCGGGTCTCCCTGCCTCCAGCTTCCCTATTTAAAGCTAGAAAGTAGTTTCTGGAATGCAGGGCTGGGCTCTCATGCCCTACTCAAAGCCTTTCCGAGGCTCCTCACTGCCTTCTGCTGCAAGCTCACACTTTCAAGTAGGATGCATAGCCCCTCGTCCCCTGGCTCTGCAGCCTCACCAGCCATGGCTCTCACCACTGCCTGCTTCAATGTCACAGCCGGAAAGACCCTGCCTGGACCCCAACGACCTCTCCTCTCTACTCACTCCCCTGCTCCCTGCACAGGGCTGCGCCTGCCTGGATGGAACCTCACCACTCCTGCTATGCTTCAGGCCTCAGCTGACCATCACCTCGCCTCCCTTGACTGCTCTTGTCCCCAGCTGTGTCCCAGACCCAGATCTGTGCTTCCTTTTCCATAGCAGCTCACCCCATGCAACTGTGAACTCCATGGACACCCACAGGGCTGGGAAGCCTGTTCTTCTAGGTGTGGGCATGGCCTGGCCCACCATAGCTGCTGTAAAAATTGGTTGAATGAATGAATGATGTGCACTCAGCTCGTGATCTCATGTTGTCATTGGTTGTCCCTTGCGGTTTCATGGGTGTTGGTTTAAACCTCAAGAAGTATGTCCTCCGGGACAGGCACACAAGGCCAGGGCCTGGCTAGGACTGTGATAGGACCAGGTCTTTCATACCTTCTGTCCCCACAGGCCAGACAGGCCTTGCCTCCTGATACTACCAATGACCCAGGGTGTGTGGTAGGAACTGAGACAATGTCCTTGAATGAAGGCACATCTCCCTCCTCCCACCCCTCCCCCACCATGTGGGGCTGTCTAGGGGAGTAGATCAGCAACTCACCATTCACCAGGGCAATGTTTAGGCCTCTGCCCACATTGTCTTTCACAGGACTCATGATCCTGAAGAAGAAAGAAAAACAAAATATAACAGTCCATCCCGAGTGTGGAATGAAACTCTGCTTCCGTGACTCTGGAACCAGCGAGGGCCTACATGGTGTGATGCAGAAACGTCAGGAGCTGCACCAATAATGTGGGCCATCTGGTTCCTTCTGGAAATGAGCGGTGGGCTGGATGCTCCAAGGAGTCACTCATGGCTTGTTTGGACCAGAACAGTCTGCTCAGAGAAGAGGGAAGGTCCCTGCCTGGGGCTCGAGGTGTTGGAGGCAGGGTCAGTTCTCACCCTGGGCGTGAGGAAGGCAGAGCCCCGAATGTTGCTGCTATTCAGAGGTATCTGGGATTCCCATGTGAAGCGTAGCTGTGTCCCTGCCCTCCCAGTATCCTCACTCCTGTCTTCTGGGGTTCCCTGGGAAAACTGTCCTCCTTCTCAGGCCAGGGGGTTCTTGGGAATGACCGCTCTCCCAGGCTTGGGCAAGCAGAGCAACCTGTGCCTCTGACCACAGTGACTGGACCAGGCACAGCCATGTGACCCAGGCCAGTCAATGTGACCCAGGCCCAGCCATGTGACCCAAGCCCACCAATGAGATGCAGTCTGGGAACTAACACAGGGATAATTCAGAGGAAACGGTCTCTTTCCTGTGGGCTACTAGTTTGGGCTAATATGTCAACCTGGCTGTGGCCTCCCCCTTTCCCAATGATGAAGCTTATTTTCAGTAGAAAAAATGTAAAGACAGAGGAAAGCAGAGCTGAAGACAATGTGAGAGGGAGTCCTGATGACATGGTTTGAGCCCTGGATGTAGCTGGCCCTGAAGCCACTGACTCTGGCCTTTCAGGTCCGTGAACCACTAAGTTCCTTGCTGTGTCTAAGCAAGTTGGAGGTAGGTTCAGAATCCTGACTCAAACCCCCATCTCTGGCTTCTTCTGTAGGATGAACTTGCTATCCCATGGCCTTTACTACCTGGACCTTTTTCTTACACCTGGAAGTCCTGGTACCTCCCGGGTTCAGACTTTGATGCTTGGATCTAGATCTTGAACTTCCCCATAGTTACCCCTTTCATGGGAAGCCCAACAGCTTGGCTGTCAGACAGACCTGAGTTCAAATCTTGACTCTACCACCAGTTAGCAGGGTGACCCTGCCTGAGCCTCAATTTCCCCATCTTTACAAAGGGGAGAATTACGGCGTGGCCTCTGGGAGTGTTGGGGGGTTGGGGGAGATGCTGCTGTCTGCACTCAGCACGGTGCCAGTGGACAGGAAGCTGTTAGGATTACTGCTGTTTATGACTCACCCTCCCTGAGTGAAAGGAAGCATGTGGAAGGTTTGGGCTTATCTCAGGGCTGCCCCCACAGCCTCTGAATTAGCTAATGAATGAACAAATGAACGAAATAGAAGAAATGAAACACAGGAGCCCTCTGGTACTTACATGTGGTCTTCGAAGCATATGGAGGGGCCCACAATGTTGGCGGCACCACTGATGATTTTAAATGCAAAGAAGTTTTTTGGGCAGGGCTTGCTGAGGTCACACTTGTTCTTCATGACCCCTGGGGAGGGAACAGACCAGCCTCGGTGGCAGCAGCTGTGTGATGGATCACCGTAGCACATATTTTTGGGCTTCCCGACACAGCCCCAGCCCCAGCCCACACAGTGCCTGACTCAGCACAGGCCCCTGCTACGTGCAAGTGGACTAATGAGAGCTGGTGATAATGACAGTCACCATGATGAAGAGATTCTCTTGAGAATCTTTCTCTGGGGCCACATAAGGCCCCTCTCCTCCAGAAGGGCAGCCCTTGTTGACAACCTGCGGAGGGCCCTATCATGGTGGGCAGGAGCGCCTCTCACCAGTGGACTCCCCTGGGCAAGTCTTCAACCTCCTTGGACCTCAACTTTTTTATCTGTGAAATGGGATAAGTATGGTAGCTTCCCTACTGGGTCCTTGTGAGGATAAGTGAGCACAGGTTACTACTGATGATTCTTCCCCTTGTCATCATCCAGTCATCACTCCTTGATTGAGCACCTACTGTGGGCTGGGCCCTGGGATCCAACAGGGGACCAACCGGTGGGCAGTGTCGGCCCTCCCACTTGGTGCTTAGCACGGTCCTTGGAGCCCACTGAGGACCCCCTCCCTATGTGGCACCTCTGCTTATTGTAGCTGCTGTTAAGTTCCATGTCCTCTTCATATGACCCTCACAGGGCTGACCCAGGTGGCCCAGGAAAGGTGGGACCCCCAGACATAGCTGCTGAGCCACTAGCCTCTGCCAATCTTTGTGAGCTGGGGTGTCACCTGTGCTCTTAGCCCGGCAGGTTCTAATTTATACTAATGGGTGTTTTTAACACCACCTGACAGCTGGAAAGGCACCACTAGAGAGAACTGGTAAATATGGAATTAGCCTACAAAGGGGAAGTGGTTGGGCAGCTCAGGGCATCTAACTGAGCTGTGCCAGCACATGCTTGGAGCAAACCCACAGGCTTCCTCAGAGAAGCTGGCACATACCAAGGGCTTGCTGTGTGCTGGGCACGGGGCAGGTGCTTTACATTTATTATCTTGTGAAATCATTTCAGTAGCTCCTGTGCCCGGCACAGAGTAGGTGCTCAGTAAATACACACACAGAGCAGGCAGTAGGGACACCCTGAGGGGTTATGCAGGAGGGAGTGGGGTTCCAGGCCTGTGGCTCAGATGGGAGAGAGCTGGAAACAGAATAGGACCCTCCCCAAAGGGGCCTGGTCCCTGCAGTGGGGCTGGCCAAGGATGAGGCTGGGGAGGGGTCCTCTTCTCTTCTGAGCCTTGGAGCCCCACTTCTGACCACCTGCCCCGTCATGGAGAGGCCAGTTTACTCCTGCAACCAGAGAATCTCCCCTGTGCTGGAGGCGTTGTTCCAGGCCTCGGGAACCACCCGAGAGTTTGCCCAGAGTCTAATCAACTGCAGCTAAGTCTGATAAACCCAATGTCAACAGGTTGGCTTAAGCAGGCTTTTCCAAAATTGACTTTCTGACCATCCAGCCTTCACAGTTGGGCTGAGGGATGAAAGGTGATGATGTTGAGAGTCCTCAGCCACTGAAAGGCAGGGGATTTGCTCTCTGGGTTTGGGTTTAGAGGCTGCCTCACAAGCTGCCCAAGTTCTGTGGGAGCCCTTGTGCTGTTGCTTAGGGCGTAAACTGAGCACTGTAGGGAGTGTAGTCAGGACGCTTGGGCTGTGTTACTTGCCAGAAATCTCTCCCTTTACCTTTGCCAACTGAAAAATGAGGAAGTTGGTTTAGATCAGGGTTGTCAAAAGGTTTTCTTTTAGTGTCAATGGATCTCTTATTAGAGGCTGCTGTGGGAGGCAAAGAGTCCTGGGATTGATTGGTGATGTCTACTGTGGTAATGGGCAAGGTGGATGCAGTAGGTGTGCCGACATTTGCCATCTTCCCTGCAGACGGCAGATGAATGTTTGCTCAGCACCCAGATGCTGTGACTCTGAAGCCTCTGAAGAGGCTTCAGGCAGATGGGGTTGGGGTGTAGGGTGACTTGTTTGTGTTCATTCTTAGTCTTTGTTCTCTGTAATCCCACAGTGAGTTGGGCCTCCCAGGCCTCTCCACCATGTGAAATCCCATTCCTGGAGCTGCATTCCTGCTCAGTCACCACCATAATGGGGTGAGAGACAGAGAACCTGATGGTATTGCATCTTGTAAGGCAGCGTTGAGAATGTGGGCTTTGAAGTAGATGGGAAGGTTGACTCTCACTTCACCACTATAGCTTCATTGCCTTGGCTAAGAGAGTTCATGTCTCTGAGCTTCAGTTTCCTCATCTATGAAATGGGGAAAATTACAGCACGTACATAGGACTGTAGTGAAGATTCCATAAGATGCCTGTAAAGTTCTGAATACACCATCTGGCACTCATTAGGCACTCAGTCATTATTACTATTATCATCATCATAGCTGTCTCTCCTTTCCACCTTTGCACCTGAGGAGATGGGAGTCTTACTGTCCAGATGTCTGCAGTGTCCAGCATTTGTGGTGTCAGCATTCTTGACCCCAGTGTGCTGTGCTCTCCACTCCCAACTCCTCACGTCCCTGATTTGCAGCCAAGGCTTCCCCTGGAGCCCCATCATTCCTGCCTGTGGCCCTTTGCATAGGCCATTCCTGCCTCCACAGGGCACAGCTGAAGAGTCACCTCCTCCGTGATGCTTTCCCTGACTCCATCCCATTGGCAGGGAGTAGCCCTCCTAGAGCTCAGACACTGGGCCCCACCTTTCTTGGCACTTCTACCCCAGCAGACAATCAGCACCCCTTCCTGTCTACCCCTGGGGGCCACAGTAGTGCCTGACAGGGGGGCTGGTATGGTACTTTGAGCAGGAACTAGGAGCCAGGCTTGGGGTCAGAGCAATGGTGATGCTAAGCAGGGCTCCCAGCTGGCAGGGGAGTCAGAGAGGAGAGAGGCCCAGGTGCTGTGCTGTGGTGGGGGGTGACACAATCCCAAGTGCAGGGGAGGGGCACTGAGGAAGGAGGATAGCTGAGCCATTCCTGCCGCGGGGCTCAGGGGCTTCAGAAGGCACATTGGGCCTATGGGAGGAGAGCTGGACAGATTCTGGAAAAGGAGATTTTCTGGGACTAGAGACCCTGGGTCATCTCGCTCTAAGGCAAAAGGGGTGCCGCGGAGATACTTACCGTTCTCCTTGGGGCCTGAACCTGTTGGAGAGAAGACAGAGTCTGACTAGAGAGAAGGTGTTTTGGGCCCTCCCCGCAGGGTGGGGGTTGGAGGTGGGGGCTGGGGAATGGGAAGAAGGGAACTGAGAGTGGTGTTGACTGGCTGAGCACAGTGCCCTCCCACTAAAAGTTCCATCTCACTGGGAGCCCTTCCTCAGTTGCCATTGACATCCCTTCACACACACACACACACACACACACATACACACACACACGCCCACACATATACACACATGCGCCCACACATACACACACACACATGCCCACACATATACACACACGCCCACACATATACACAAACATGCACACACACGCTCACACATACACACCCACCCACACATATACATACACACGCCCACACATATATACACACACACACGCCCACACATACACACACATGCGCCCATACATACACACACACATGCCCACACATATACACACACGCCCACACATATACACAAACATGCACACACACGCTCACACATACACACCCACCCACACATATACATACACACGCCCACACATATACACACACACACACGCCCACACATACACACACACACATACACAAACACACACACATACAGATACACAGGCACCACATATACACAAACATGGGCACATACACAAGCATCACATGCACACAAGACACAAATACATAAACATGCACACACATAAGCATATACATATATACACACAAGCATGCACACACACATACACACAGACACATGCTCTTACACAGACACGTGTGTGTACCCTCATGCACACATGCACAAACAGGCACACACACAACTCTACCATGGTTACAAAGAAGCAGGGCTCTGTTGTGAGTCTCACTGGAGTTGAAGCCCTACTCCTGGTTGGGTGACCAGGTGTGAGTTTTCCTTGACTGACAGTGGAGGCCGTCACAGCCACCCTCACAGGCTGTAGAGAAGGTCCAGTGGGGGTCCAGCCCAGCACCTGGCACCCTGGCCTCAGTGAGAGGCAGGAGTGTGAGGCTGGTATCAGTCAGCCATGCCAGTGCCCCTTCCTGACTTCCCCAGCACCAACTGTCTGCACTGGGCCTAAGGACCCCCGTCACTTCCTGACATCTTATTCTCACTGAATCCTGGTTGTTTCTGTGGTTCTATGTTAGTTGTCCCACTATACTGGCACCCACCTCCTAGAGGGGAGGGGTCTCAGTGGCCAGAGAAATTCTGGGGACAGAACTCTCCTTTTTTGGGGAACCCTCACACTGAAACACTTTCCATTTGGTCATCAGGGGGCTGTTCATTCTGGAGTGTTCCTTCCTTCTGCCTCCAAGGTTCCAGGAGTAGGATAGGACCTTGGCTGGACCAGTCACAAGGCTACATCATTCCTCTGGAGAAAACCCTTTTCTGGGTTGGTATGTAGCCCGCGGGAGAGAAGTGCTTCCTTCAGCAAAGCCGTAAAATGAACATCTGGAGAGGTGGTAGCCATCATACCTGTCTTAGAGAGAAAGCTGCCCATGGGATGAGGTTAAGTAGCAACAAGCAGAGCCCAGGGACATAGAGACTCTGGAGGCTTTGTGGTGGTCCCTAGATCTAGCCACACCTAAAGCCCTAGACTTCCCAATTACATGACACAAGACATCCCATTATATTTAAACCAGTTAGAGTTGGGTTTGTCATTCCCATCTAAAAGAACCCTGCCTAGTTTGCCAGGTAAATCAGGGGTTCTTAATCTCCTGATTCTGTGCCATCAACCCCTGTGGAGGTCTGGGGAAGCCTGTGAACAAATTTATTCACAATTCTCTTGAAACACTTAGTACTTCTTACTGTAACAGACTATAAGTTATTATATTAAAAGATACATTTGTGCTATAGTAATATATGTGCTCCTTTATTAATGCATTAACTACAAGTTGGGCGTGTGTGTGTGTGAGACCGGGTTAGGAACTTCTGAAGTAAATGAATTTCACTTCTTCCTGTGCCCAAACACTAACGAGTTTTGATGGTCACTTTTCCCAATGGGTACATTTCTGCCACTTTAAGCATTTCTCAAGACTGGATCATGTTAATGTACTCTTGTTTTGTATATTCTGTAATGAAGTCTGTTTGTCTCCTCATTTCAGGGTCTGGAACCTGACATAGTAGTTACTTGGTTTTGGTTGAAGGAGTTGATTTGTCAAACCCCAGGTAGTTGAGTTCTGAGAAGGAAACAATTCTGAGGTCTCCTTTCAAATACTGTCCCCTCTCTTATCTCAAGCTGGGGTCCTCTCCTCTAGGACACTCCTGATCTCCACTCCTGCCCTGAGCCTCCATCACCAACCTGGGTCCATTTCCTCCAAGGACATCAGCACAGCACAGCCAATCTCTAGTCTATAAAAGCAGTGCCTTGGGCCTGGGGACATGGTGGCCATCATACATCTATATAAATCATGTTGACTTAGGTACGAACCATGGTTGACGTGTGGATGAGGGAAGGGATATCTCAGACTCCACCGTGAGGAGTTTATACTAAAGACAGGGTACTGACTTCTCACTGCTGTGAAGCTACGAGCTGACCTGGGCCATTATAGGTTATTATGTTCGACTATATCATTGGAGAAGGTTATTGGTCTTCAAGGATGAGAAACTCATTAGTATAAATCCCTTCCATTTTTTCCTTCTTGTGATAGGATTTGCCTCTGGGAGACTTGGGTTCCCATTCTTATTCTGATATCTACAAGGGGAATTTTGGTAAATTTCTTAATCTCCCTGAGCTCCTGTTTTCTCAGACTGCACATGAAACCACAACATGAGGCCATGCATGAGTCCACTCCACAGCTACACCATGGATCACCCTATGGGGCATTTGTGAAGATTAAATGAGACTATGCATGTAAGGTAGCTAGCACCCACCACCCATTCATCCCTCCATCTATCCATCTATTCACCCATCCATTCATCATTCATTCATCTGCCCAGCATTCATCCAACCATTCATTTTTCTTTCACTTATCGAATGTTTACTGAGCATCTGATCTGCACCAGGTGCTAGAGATGGATGTACACAAGATAAAATCCTTGCCTTCAGGA
Organism: Rhynchonycteris naso; assembly: GCA_037038555.1. Taxonomy (NCBI): domain Eukaryota; kingdom Metazoa; phylum Chordata; class Mammalia; order Chiroptera; family Emballonuridae; genus Rhynchonycteris; species Rhynchonycteris naso. The sequence continues at coordinate 17,765,727 of CM073004.1, read as the reverse complement.
AGCTTACATTCCAGAGGGTGGAGATAGACAACAAGCAAGCAAACAAATAAATAAATGGCGTTGATGATGAAGTGATACAGGGAATGGGCTGACATGAGAGACTAAGTAGGAAGAGAAGAGGTATGGCTTTAGCTGAGGGTCAGGGAGGGCGTCACGGAGGAGGTAGCCTTTGAGCAGAGACCTGAAGGCTGAGAAGGAGCTGGCCACAGAGAGATCTGTGTGAAGAGGGTCTCAGGCAGAGGGGAAAGTAAATACAGATGGAAGCCACTAAATGCACAGAGTTTTCTCTCTTCCCCTTTCCCTCTCCTCTTTTCTTCCTCGCTATGTCTTCCTTTTGGGGTCACATTGCCAAACTAGCCCTTGATGTAGGCATATGCTTTTCCAGGGTCTTGGAACACTTCTCTGTTCCCCATGGGCTCCAGGCTTTTAATAGCCTGGGGGTATCCTCTCTCACTTCCCGTTCCCCAATGGCTGAGGTCCCAGAAACAAGCCCACACCCTGTGTTGTCTTTTGGGTCACCCAAAGAGGGAGCCCTGGTCCACAGGCCCTGCCCCCAGCAGTGAGCCACACTCACCCAGCCAGCGGGGCAGACAAATGGTTCTCATGCTGAAGCTGCTATAGCTGCGGATAAGGATCCACGAGGTAATCAGGACAAAGACTAAGGCCAGGAAGTGAAGCAGTCCTGCAGGGCAAGGAGACACTGCTGTGAGAACACAGACCCCATCGCAAGGCCACATACCGAGGCTCCCCGTGAGTCCTTGCCAGATCTCCACAGTGAGACCATGCTGTGAGACCCCATGTTGTAGGTCCACACCATACCTGCACTGTGGACCAGTCAATGGGCCCACGAGGTGAGACCAGTGACGAGGGATTGGTGGGGTCATGCTGCATGCAGTATGACATGGCCACATCTCCCTAAGGGACCACTGGAAAAGAAAGTTAGAAATGCCCCTCCAGGAGCCCTCCACAAGGAGAATCTGATGGCGAGGCCTGTGAGCCTGCAGCAGGAGCGCAGGAGGCGGGCTGTGTGTAGTGGCCCTGGAGGCAAGCCTTGCCACAGGGGTCCGGAAGGCTGGGTCCAGTGCTAGGGTAGCCATCTACTGCTGTGTGATCTCAGACACGAGCGTGGCCTTTCTGAGTTGGAGTTCCTCAGTCCTAGACTGGACATGGTAACACCCTGGCCACTGTGCCCATGGCTTGTGGGGAGAAATGTGATAGTTGTTACCAATAGGCAGACTCCAGGCTGGCTGAGGAGTGGGGTTGGTCTCCCACATTTTCTGTCCACTCCCTCCAATAGCCACCACAAATAACCACACAAAGCTCTCAACAGAAATACGCACTGGCCTTGCTGAGGCAGTCTCCCCTGCCATACACAGATTGCTGCCTGATCCCCCCACCTCCATTGGGAGCAACCCCACCCATGGATGGACCACCCTAAGCTCTTGGTCCCTTCCTTTACTCTCCCACAAGGTGAGCAATGGGCTCCAATACACCTCTGTTTAAGGACTATGGTGGCTCCTGCTGCCTTCCAAATCCAATCCAACCATCAGCAAGTTCCTTGCTTCCCACCTGACCTCTGTCTGGGCATCGCCCTTCTCCTCAGGCCTGAATTTAGCTCTGCGGCCTCGGGTTGGTCTTAAGCCACTTTGGGTGGGTAAGAAGACCCCCTGAATCCTGTGGGGTAGGGCTCAAGTGTGTGGTGTCACTTACACTCTAGAACACAGAGTGTAGGCACCCAGAATTTCTCTTGGGGTCACATTACCAGACTCATCTTGTGCCAGGCACCGTGCCACCAGCTTTCACTTACATTATCTCAGTTCATCCTCACAGTAATCCTCTGTGTTGGATCCTACTGATATTCCCATTTTACAGATGAGGAAACTGGGGCTCAGAGAGGTGGTCACTGGCTAATAAGTGATATAGATGAGATTTGAACTCAGGGCTGTAAACTGACTTTGAAACTTGTGTTCTTAACTCCCTCACAGCTGTTTGAGAATGTCAGTGAACAGTGTTCATTTTATATTTGGTGCCTCAGTTTCTCTATCTGTACAAGGGAGGAACTGCATGAGGGTGTAGGCTAGAAGGCAAAGCCTTCTCTTCATGCCCAGCCCTATGGTATGAGGATTCTAGAAGAGTCTTCCTTGAAGCAAATACTTTGTCCCTAATTTCCAACCAGGGCCAGGTATTTCCAAGATAAGGAGTCCCCATGATCCCAGGCAAGTGGGTCACTGTACCAAAGTTTGTCCAGCTCTTCAGCCTTGAGGCAGAAAGTTGCCTCGATCCTTCAGGCTTGCCCGGGATGGTTTCCTCCTAGGATTCTGGACTGACTATTGGAGAAAGATATAGTGAAACGGCCTCCAAGCCCAGAACAGGCAGACGCTGCTGACAGAAAAATGATTCCAAAACCAATTTTGGACCTCAACACGGGACCTTAGAATCCTCAAACCTGGCCCTACCTCTTACTCTCATCCTGTCCACGTGAGGAGCGGCCTGGGGTCAGTGTTCGCCTGTTGAGAGAAGAAAATCGAATTGGAAACTGGATCTGGGGTCTGAAAGTGACCAAGACTGAAGATTAGGGACGGGCACCTCTAACTGAGGTCACCGTCCTCCCAGTCTGGCTCCTCACCATATGCCGTATGAACAGAGAAGCAGTTTATTCCTTCCTTTTCTGTCTCCACCTCTCCTTCCCTTTGCTCCTGGAAGTTTATATTTAATATGTCTTTTTCACATTTTGAGATTAGAAAGTAGAGTAAGGTGCAGTCTACTAGCCACTATCTCTTGGACAATTGATTTATCCATCCATCCATCCATCCATCCATCCATCCATCCATCCATCCATCCATCCATTTGTTCATCTGTCCATCTATCCATTTATCCAGGCATCTTGGAAGCTTAAGCTAGTTAGCCCCATAACAACCATCAGGGAGCAGAACTCAGGAGATCTTTGCTGATGTAGTAAAATGAAGATTACAGGAGTTTGTGCTGGGTGCTGTGTATGCATGGTCTACTTTAACACTCACAACCCTGCATTTTAGGGGTGAGTAAGCTAAGACTCACCACATTAAGCTCACAGTGATTCAATTTGCAAGTAGAAGAGTCAGAAATTGGATGCAGGTTTCTGGCTGCCCAGTATTCATAGGGGGCCCACTAACCCTCACCCCAGTGCTTTTTGTCTCAGAGGAGAGTTGAAATCAGTTTCCTCCTCATTTGAGCCCTGGGCAGGGGTACAGTCATCCTTGAACATACCTCACCCCTGTGCCAAACCCCAGAAGCTGGGCAGTTACCAGTGATTTGGCAGCTTTGAGAACCCCCAGCAGGACTCTGGAGACAGGGGGGTAGGTGAGGGGGGTGCTGGAGGTAACTGTCCTAGGTCTTGCACTCCTGACCACCAGCCGGAGGGTCTCTGACAGGTCTCTGGTGGCAGTGACTTGCTCCCACCAGTCTTTTTGTCCAGTCCTCACCTCAGAATCTTCTTTATCCTAAGAATCCATCTCAACAGACATGGTGTCCAAAGCCCAACTGCCACGGATCCAGCTATGAGCTAGGAGACCTGGTACTGAGGCGATTGGGCTCCGCCTGTCATTGGTATTTAAACAACAGCAACAGCAAGTACAAATCTTCATCTTCTCCTGAGAATTGTAAAACTTCTCCCACCGTCCAGGCCCTATCCCCTAGGGCCTGTGAGGTGAGAAACCTGAGTTGTTGCCTGGACCTCTCTACAGAGATTTTGTAGAACTTAACTTCCTGAAATTCAAATGACCAACATTTTTTCACCCTCAGATATAAAAATATATTATGCTCTTGAATATTCTTGGGAATGACCAATAGCTCAGGAACCCAGGCACCCTGGATGAAGCTTCAAGGACATTCCATGGAGTCCCCGTGCATGCAGGATTAGGATATCTGGGGTGGACAGGATGGAATGACAGGGTCAGGGTCAGACAGAAGGAGATGAATGGACAGACATGGATATCCATAGAGGGAGTATGCACAGAGAGACTAGAGAGACAAGGACAAGATGGGGGCAGAGATATAGAAATAGGAAGAGAGAAAAAACAAGACAGCAGAGAGATGGAGGTAGGAGGAGAGAGAAGGAAAAAGTACAACCTGTGTACACCCAGATTCAGAGAGAGAGAGACTGATGTCAGAGAGAGAACAGGTAGGGGGTGGGACACATATCTGGGCAGGGTACTAGCCTCTGGCTGTCATGCCCACTCTGGCTTCAGAGCAGGGAGAGGGCCAGCAAGGGCTGTCTCAGCCTGATGTCCCTCCTGGCTGAGTCCCCGACAAACCACTCAGCACCTGCAGGGTTATCTGCAGGGCTCAGCCTGCCAATCCATAGGTGCTCTGGAGTTGAAGCCCAGGACTGACCTGCTGGGCAGTGGGGACGGAGGGCAAAAGTCACCTCAGATGGGTGTGCAGGCAGGGTGGGACAAGAATTCTCTCTGCAGCCGCCCAACACGAAACAATGTCCTCCTTTTTGTTCCTGCTGAGATTGTTACAACCTGTTATTCAGGTTAGCAAGTCCCAGGGCAAGAGCACGGGGAGAAATGGCCTACTGCCCTCTCTGCTTCGTTGTTTGATGGGTGCAGGCATGGACACGGTGGTTCCAGGATAGTGTGTGATCACAGGTAGAGGCGGTGGGGAGGGTGCAAAGTAGGGGTTGGGAGTGGAAAGTCGAGGATTGCTGAAAACCGTTCCTCCTCTCCCTGACTGGAGAGCCCATTGTCCACACTCACTGTGCTTGAGCCTCTCCCTTTATCCTGCCTCTCCCTCTGGACCTCTTCTGATTTCTGGCTGCAGGTCTGGCCAAGTGCATGAGTCCTTCTTTGTTCATAGATGGCAGGCCTTGTCTCACGCAGGCCTAGTACAAGTTGAGCACTGAGGAAGTACCTGAGTATTTGGGGACTGAATGAACTCAATTCTTGCATGTTATAGATTAGGATGCTTAAGCCACCAGCTAGAGAAGGAGGCTGAAGTTCAGAGAAGGCAAGCAGCTTATATAAGGCCACACAGCAAATTATGGATTTTATTCCCAAAGTATTCTTTAAGCATCTGTGGGAAAGTGAGCTGTATACTAGGCATGGACGCTGTGAGCAAGACTGTCTGGAACATCCTGGACCTTTGCATTGCTGGGCCCTCTGAACACTGTTCTGCCTCTTTGCCTGGGACACTCCAACTCTTCCTTCAGGTCTCAGTGTAGAAGTCACTTTCTCTGAAAAGTCTCCCCTGACCTTTTAAATCAAGGTTAAACACTTCCCTGTGGTCCTGGATTGGGGTACATTCATCATGACCCTGTCCAAAGGGGCTGGCCAATCAAAATATTATGTTTTCCTTGTGATTGGTTCAGGATGGAGCATATGACCCAAGCGAGACCAATCAGTTTTCCCTAGGATGGATTTATGGAAACTGGGGGGAGAGGCTCTTTCCTTCTGATGATGCTAAGCCAGCCATCTGTAAGTCTGGGCTTCTGGAGTCCCTTTCTCAGCCATTACAACACATCACCTTCGGATGTAGACAAGTCCCACCAGAAGGTGCAAATGCGAGGCCTGAGCAGTGGGGTCAGTATATATGCTTTTGGTCGTGAAAGAATCAGGCAGTAAAATGCCTGTGGTGTTGGGAAAAAGGATGGACTGTGTGATCAGACAGAGCTGTTTGTCACTTACTAGTTGTGTTTTGAGGCACACTTCTCTGGGCATTTGCTTCCTGTTTTGTGAGGTGAGGGAGATGCTACGACCTGTTCTGAAAGGGGTGTGGAGCAGGGCGGCCAAGGGTGTGCTGGCTGGCTGGCATCGCCCCATTTCCTCCCTGTTGGCAGCCCCCATCACATGCGGCTTCCTGATGGTACAACTCCATGGCAGGATTCCCGCACGGATGTTTGTTCTTTCTGTGGAACCAAAATGCCATCACAGTCTCTCTCTGCCTGATTGCTTGTGGCATTTCTTAATGGTCCTACAGGAGCCAAAACATCGGTTTCTTACTGTTTTCCAGAGCCCTGTGTACAAAGGGGCCTTTCAGCTCAACTATGACCTGACCCAGGATCAACATGGACGGGGAGAGCGTTTCTTTCTCTCCAGGCAGGGAGGGTTGGGGAGAGCACATCGATGAAGAAATAAGTAGGTATTTCCCCCCTTAACTCTATCTATCCTCAATGGTGGGATTCACATAATTTAACAACCACTTCTCTGCCCCAATAACCATTTTAAGTATAAAAAATAACGTACTGAAAGGTAGTTTATTATTCCATGCATTTCATACTTAAATAAGAATAATAAAAGAGGTACACAAAATTAGATTATGTTATAAGAGTTTTAAAGTATTAATAAATAACTATTAAATAATACCTGATAAAAAACAATAAAACTGTTATTTAAGATAAAGTATTTCCATATTGCTTCTTTTTTTTTTTTTTGAAATCTATTAAGGTGTTCTTTCTATTTTTTTATTTTTTATTTATTTTTAAATTTTTTCTTAATTTTAATGGGGTGACATTGATAAATCAGGGCACATATGTTCAGAGAAATTATTTCCAGATTATTTTGACATTTGATTATATTGCGTACCCATCACCCAAAGTCAAATTGTCCTCCATCACCTTCTATCTGGTTTTATTTGTGCCCCTCCCCTCTCCCTCCTCCTTCATCACCTACCCCTCCTCCCCGTGTAGCCAGTACACTCTTGTCCATGTCGCTGAGTCTCATTTTTATGTCCCATCTATGTATGGACTCATATAGTCCTTAGTTTTTTCTGATTTACTTACTTCACTCAGTATAATGTTATCAAGGTTCATCCATATTGTTACAAATGATCCGATGTCATCATTTCCTATGGCTGAGTAGTATTCCATAGTATATATGTACCAAGCTTTTTAATCCACTCATTCTCTGACAGACACTTGGGCTGTTTCCAGATCTTCGCTATTGTGAACAATGCTGCCACGAACATGGGGGCGCATTTCTTTTTTTTGAACAGTGCTATGGTATTCTTAGTGTATATTTCTATAAATGGGATAGCTGGCTCAAAAGGCAGTTCAATTTTTAATTTTTTGAGGAATCTCCATACTGTTTTCCACAGTGGCTGCACCAGTCTGCATTCCCACCAGCAGTGCAGGAGGGTTCCCTTTTCTCCACATCCTCGCCAGAACTTGTTCTGTGTTGTTTTCCTGATGAGTGCCATTCTGACTGGTGTGAGGTGATATCTCACTGTGGTTTTAATTTGCATTTCTCTAATGATGATTGATGCTGAGCATTTTTTCATATGCCTATTGGCCATCTGTATGTCCTTTTTGGAGAAATTTCTATTCATTTCTTTTGCCCATTTTTTGATTGGATTGTTTGTCTTCCTGGTGTTGAGTTTTATAAGTTCTTTATAAATTTTGGTTATTAACCCCTTATCAGATGTGCTGTTGAATATGTTCTCCCATTGCGTGGTTTGTCTTTTTATTCTGTTCTTATTGTCTTTAGCTGTGCAGAACCTTTTTAGTTTGATATAGTCCCATTTGTTTATCCTGCCTTTTATTTCATTTGCCAGTGGAGGTAAATCGGCAAATATATTGCTGCTACAGATGTCGGAGAACTTACTGCCTATTTTCTTCTAAGATGCTTATGGTTTCACAGCTTACATTTAAGTCTTTTATCCATTTTGAGTTTGTTTTTGTGAATGGTATAAGTGAATGGTCTAAGCTCATTTTTTTGCAGGGAGATGTCCAATTTTCCCAACAGCATTTGTTAAAGAGTCTGTCTTTACTCCATTGTATGTTCTTTCCTCCTCTGTCAAATATCAGTTGTCCATAAAGGTGTGGGTTTATTTCTGGGTTCTCTGTTCTGTTCCATTGATCTATATGCCTGTTCTTATGCCAGTATCAGGCTGTCTTGAGTACAATGGACTTGTAGTATACCTTGATATCCAGAAGAGTGATACCTCCTGCTTTATTTTTTCTTTTTAAGATTGCTGAGGCTATTCGTGTTCTTTTTTGGTTCCATATAAATTTTTGGAATATGTGTTCCAGATCTTTGAAGTATGTCATTGGTATTTTAATTGGTATTGCATTGAATTTATAAATTGCTTTCGGTAGTATAGACATTTTAATGATGTTTATTCTTTCTAACCAGGAGCACATTATATGCTTTCACTTGTTTGTATCTTGCTTGATTTCTTTTATCAATGTTTTATAATGTCCAAGAACAAGTCCTTAACCTCCTTGGTTAAATTTACTCCTAGGTACTTTTTTTTTTTGGTTGCAATAGTGAAGGGGATTGTTTCCTTACTTTCTTTTGCTGACAGTTCATTGTTGCTATATAGAAATGCCTCTGATTTCTGAGTATTAATTTTATATCCTGCCACCTTGCTGAATTTATTTATTAGGTCCAGTAGTTTTTTGACTGAGACTTTAGGGTTTTCTATATACAATATCATATCATCTGCAAATAATGACAGTTTTACTTCTTCTTTTCCAATTTGGATGCCTTTTATTTTTTCTTCTTGTCTGATTGCTGTGGCTAAGACTTCCAGAACTATGCTGAATAAGAGCGGTGAAAGGGGGCACCACTGCCTGGTTCCTGATCTTAAGGTGATTGCTTTTAATTTTTGCCCATTTAGTATAATGAATGCTGTGGGTTTGTAATAGATAGGCTTTATCATGTTAAAGTATGTTCCCTGTATTCCCACTTTACTGAGAGTTTTGATCATGAATGGGTGCTGGATTTTATCAAATGTTTTTTCTGCATCTTTTGAAATTATCATGGTATTTTTGTTCTTCCCTTTGTTTATGCGATGAATCACATTGATTGATTTGCGAATATTGTACCAGCCTTGTCTCTCCAGAATAAATCCCACTTGATCATGGTGTATGATTATTTTCATATATTGCTGGATCTGGTTGGCTAATTTTGTTGAGAACTTTAGCATCTAAATTCATCAGGGATATTGGCCTATAATTTTTTTTGTGTTGTCTTTGCCTGGTTTTGGGATCAGAATTATGCTCACCTCATGAAAAGAGTTTGGAAGTCTTCCTTCCTTTTGAATTTTTTGAAATAGCTTGAGAAGGATAGGATATAGTTCTTCTTTGAATTTTTGGTGGAATTCACTTGTGAAGCCATCACGTCCAGGACTTTTCTTTGTTGGTAGTTTTTTGATAACTGTTTTGATCTCATTTGTTGTAATTGGTCTGTCTAAGTGTTCTGATTCTTCCAGGTTGATTTTTGGAAGATTATATGATTCAAGAAATTTGTCCATTTCACCTAGATTGTCTAATTTTTTGGCATAGAGTTCTTCATAGTATTTTCTTACAATACTTTGTATTTCTGTTGTATCAGTTGTTATTTCTTCACTCTCCTTTCTAATTTTATTTATTTGAGTCCTCTCTTTTTTTTTTTTGGTGAGTCTAGTTAAAGATTCATTGATCTTGTTTACCCTTTCAAAGAACCAGCTCCTGGTTTCATTGATCCTCTGTATTGTTTCCTTAGCCTTTATATCATCTATTTCCACTCTGATCTTTATTATTTTCTTCCTTCTACTAGTCCTGGGGTTTATTTGTTATTGTTTTTCTAGTTCTTTTAGATGACAGGTCAAGTTGTTTATTTGAGCTTTTTCTAGCTTCTTCTGGTATGCCTGTAGTGCTATGAACTTCCTTCTCAGTACTGCTTTTGCTGTGTCCCATAAATTTTGAGTTGATGTATGCTCATTATCATTTGTTTTTAAAAACTTTTTTATTTCTTCTTTGATCTCATTGTTAATCCATTCCTTATTTAATAACATCCTGTTTAGTTTCCAAGTGTTTGATATTTTTCAGTTGTTCTTTTGTGGTTAATATCTATCTTTCATGCCATTGTGATCAGAGAAAATGCTTGATTTGATTTCAATCTTCTTAAATTTGTTGAGACCATCTTTGTGTCCTAACATGTGGTCTATCCTAGAGAATGTACCATGAATGCTTGAGAAGAATGTATATTCTACTGCTTTAGGGTGAAAAGTTCTGAAGATATCTATTAAATCGAGTTGATTTAGTGTATCTTTTAAGTCTTCTGTTTCTTTATTAATTTTCTTTCTTGAGGATCTATCCAGTGATGTTAGTGGGGTATTGAAATCCCTTAATATAATACTATTGCTGTTAATTTCACCCTTTATATCCATCAAAGTCTGCTTTATGTATGTTGGGGCTCCTATTTTCGGTGCATAGATATTTATAATGGTTATATCTTCCTGTTGAATTATTCCCTTTATCATTATGTAGTGTCCTTATTTATGTCTTGCTACAACCTTTGTTTTAAAGTCCATTTTGTCAGATATAATTATTGCTACCCCAGCTTTTTTTTCATTTCCATTTGCATGAAATATGTTTTTCCATTCTTTTACCTTCAGTCTATGTGCATCTTTTGTTTTAAGGTGTGTCTCTTGTAGACAGCATATGTATGGGTCCTGTTTCTTTATCCACGCAGCTACCCTATGTCTTTTGATTGGATCATTTAATCCATTTACATTTAAGGTTATTATTGATATGTAGTTGTTTATTGTCATTTTATTCTTTAAAGCTGTATTCTTCTTTTGCTATATTCATTTCCTCCTTTGAACTGGTCACAACAGGCCCCTTAGCATCTCTTGCAGAATTGGTTTGGTTTTTATGAATTCCTTGAGGGTTTTTTGTCTGGGAAGATCTTTATTTCTCCTTCAATTTTAAATGTTAGCCTTGCTGGATAAAGTAGTCTTGGTTGTAGGTTCTTGTTCTGCATTAATTGCATATATCTTGCCATTCCCTTCTGGCCTCAAGTGTTTTTGTTGGAAGTCAGATGTCATCCTTATGGGGGCTCCTTTTTTAGGTGATAGCCTTTTTTTCTCTAGCAGCTTTTAAAATTTTCTCTTTATCCATTAGCTTTGGTATTTTAACTATGATGTGTCTTGGTGTAGATTTCTTTAGGTTTCTCTCTAATGGCGTTCTCTGTGCTTCTTGAATGTGTGAAACGTCTTCCAGTCTTAATTTAGGGAAGTTTTCAGCTATGATTTGATTGAACAAAGTTTCTATCCCTTGTTCTTTCTCTTCTTCTTCAGAAACCCCTTTGATGCGGATGTTATTTCTCTTCATGTTGTCACAGAGCTCCTTTAGAGTTTCCTCACATTTTTTGAGTCTCTTTTCTTTTTCCTGCTCTGCTTCTGTGCCTTTGTTTATTGTGTCCTCTAACTCACTGATTCGATCCTCATCTTTATCCATCCTGCTTTTAATTCCTTCCATTGTGGTCTTCAGTTCTGATACTGTATTTGTCATTTCTGTCTGATTCTTTTTTATTATTTCAATTTCGTTTTTTATACTTGTTATCTCTTTATTTAGGTGTTCGTAATTACTATCCATTGTTGCTCTAAGCTCTTTGAACATCCTAACATTATTTTAAACTCTGTATCAGGTAATTTGGTTATATCTGATTCATTCAGGTCCTTCTCTGGGGATTTCTCTTGGTTCATTTGGGTTGCATTTCTCTGCCTTCCCATTTTGTCTGTTTATAAGAAGGGTGTGGCCACTAGAGTCCAATAGGTGTTGCCTCTGTGTTCCCTAGGTGTGGTCTGTCTGCAGGCCCACCACCCCATCTGCCGCTGCCTAGGGCAGTTGGGTATGGGTGTTGCCGGTGCTGGCTGCTGCGGCTGTTGCTCCGGTTTCCACCTCACCTCCACAGGAGGGGCTGTGTTTTCGTGCCAGGCTCTATAAGCCTCAGCCAGTCTCGGCCTTCACCCCTCTCCCACAGGTAGAATTGCACACCACACTCAGGCCACAAGCCTGGGCACCAAGGGCAAGGGTTAGCACTTTTGCTCAGCTGTGTGTCCCTGTCACCAGGTTCCTACAGCGGGGAGGGGCTTCTTGTGCACGCTCAGCTGCGAGCCAGGCTTCCGCCCTGTCCCCGCCAACTTTGGCTTCTTGGCCAGGCTGCTCAGGGCACGCTCAACTGAGAGCCCAGGTTTCCGCCCCACTTCCGCGGGCAAATCCTGTTTGTGCAGGACCACAAGCCTCGGAGGCTGGGTGAGGCTGTGCGCCCACTGGCTCCTGCCCAGCGGCTGATCTCTGCCTGTTCCGGGCTCCCGCTTTTCCCCCACTGGTGGGGTCGCTGGTGGGTTCGCAGCTGCTGGACCACTTTTGCGTGTCCTCTTCACCCCCGCTGGGCTAGACCGAGCTCACGTCAGCCTGCTTGGCCTTTGCCCCCGCCGATGGAATTGCACTTCCACATCCTGCCACCACCTGCCCTCCAGCAAGCCCTCAGCAGTGTGGGTGGGGGCGCTGCAGCTCAGACCCTAACACTCCATACTGTAGTCCTGAAAGCTCCTTCCTTCTATGCTACTTTGCTCTAATTGCCGCAGGGGAGCCTGTTTGGCTGGTGTCCTGCTTCCCCTTGCTGGTTCCAGGGGAAATATTGTTTTTTAGATGTGTGGATTGACTCAGCCCAGGGTTTTGGGTGGCTGTCCCTCAAAGCTTTTCTCCCTGTGCCTTCTAGACCACACTCTCTTCCTGCTGCTCCGGTCCTCTTCTCTCTCCCTGTCTCCCGGAGTCCCGGATGAGTGGTTGTGGGAGAGTTTTTCTGCGCCGTCCCTTTAAGAAGAATCCTGGGTCTGAGACAACTGTCTCTTTCTCACAAACAGTATCCTAACCTGTTTCACAGCTAAATACTGCCCATACGCCTCTTCTAGGCTCTGGGGCTGTGGGCTGGGGCTGTGTTCCTGGGATCCAGGTCCCTACCCTTTCCGTTAGCCTCTCTTCCTGCCACACAAGTCTCTCTGGGCTGCCTTCGCTCCAGGGAGCTGGGCAGCCCTTTCCGCGTTTTCGCTTTTCCTACCAGTTTCAATGTTGCTTCTTCAGTGTTCCCCAGTTGAAGAGTTCTATTCTCTCAGTCCAGTTCAGCGTTGGTTTATCCAGATGATGGTTCTTAAAATCAAGTTATAATCCACTTTGGTTCTGGGAGTTGGAAGTTGGTACGTCCGCCTACTCCATCGCCATCTTGCCCTCCCCCCATATTGCTTCTTGATTGCTGTCCTTAATTGCAATTTTTTCCCACCTATGGATGCAATGAACATTACTATGGGCGCTTAATACGCTGTTGCGCAGATGAACGTTAAAAAAGAGTAAGGAATCCTGGGCTTGCCAGGCAGATCCCAGTTGGGGTGTTTGCGAGAGTCTGTCTCTATGCCTCCCTGTCTCCTCATCTCTCAGTTAATAAAAAAAAAGAGTAAGGAATATAAATTTGTGATTCCACATTGGATTCTGCCCAGGTGCCCACCTTAGGGAAAACCCTGATTACAAGTGCCATTTTAACAACCGGTTCACCGAACTCAACAAAAAATTAGGTATCTGTTCAACTGAACCAGTGCAAACCAGCTGAATCCCACCACTGTCTGTGTTTCCTACTGCTCTCAGGATAAATGCCAAAGTATTTCATGTGGCTAATAAGGTCTTGCGAGATTTGACCCTGACCTGAGGGTGACCTTGCCAGCCTCATCCTGTGCTGCCCCTACTTCACACTTGGTTCAGTCACCCGGAACTGCCCCAAAGGGGCTTTCCCACTCTCCAGCAGGGCACATGTTATTCTCTCCACTTGGACTGCCCTTCCCTGCCCCCCACACATGGGCAACCCTTCCTTGTTCTCAGATCCTTACCCAAGCATGCCTTTGTCTCCATGCTCTGAAGACAAAATGCTGAAGCTGCTTCCTAGCTCATCATGAGGATCCCGGTTCAGTCAACAGTTACTTCAGAACCAGCTCCAGTCACAGGTAAGATGGAAACTGCGCTCTGTGAACACCCTTTGTATCTTCCCTGACATGGGCATTAGCCACAGATTCAACTTGCTATCTGTTTACCAGGTAATTTCTAAGGGACTGTGAACTTGAAGCCAGTTATAGAGCTTAGAGAAAGGGTTGTAAGTAGCACGGCTGTAGCTTTGGCCACCCGTCCACTAGCTTTGGTCCCTTCAGTTTTCCCAGCACCTGCTGGTAATCAGGTTTTCTCCTTTCTATCCAGAGCCACACCTCAACTTACTGCCCAAATTCCAGAACCTGGGACTCCACAAGCAGGAAAAACCCATTTAGGTACACTTGGGTGAAAAAAACTGGCAAACACATAGCATGCACTCTGTCTTGGTCCTCCTGCACCCATAGCAGACATCAACAGCCGATCATGCCCTCGGCCTCAGAACCCTTTTAACTTAGCACTTTAGGCAGAAGCAAAAGATTTCCACTCCTATCTTAGACAGTTTGCCAAAGAAGAAAGTAGCAGACATTCATTCTTCTAGGACATATTCGTAGAGTTCTATCACAAGAAACTGTGACACCCCACCTGCTGGCTTTCTCTTGGCCCTCTGGGGCAGGCTGTGAGAGCCGGGGCGTGAATGTCCCAAGAACAGCCCTTAGCTAGTACAGCTGAGAGTTTGAAGATAATGCTCGTGCCTTCTCATTCCTACATGGGTATTATGGGTTGAATTGTGTCCTCTAAAATTTATAGGTCAAAGTACTAACCCCTGTATCTCAGAACGTGACTTTATTTGGAAATGGGTTGTAGATGTAATTAGTTAAGATAAGGTCAGCAGGTCGGCCCCTAATACAGTATGACTGATGTCCTTCTAATAGGGGGAAATTTGGACACAGAGACACACCCAGAGAATGCCATGGGAAGAATGGAGTTTCTGCCACAAGTCATGAACCTACCCGAAGCTGGGAGATACTCCTTCCTGGCATCTTCTGAGCATAGCTCTGTTGACACCTTGATCTCAGACCTTGATCTCAGGCTTCCAGCCTCCAGAACTGAGATAATACATTTCTGCCATTGGCCATCCAGTCTGCGGTACTTAGTCCTGGAGCCCAAGCGGACCTAATACAGTGGGGCGAATCTCAGGTGTGGTCTGCTCTGTCACCTGCAGTCCTGCAGTGGAACCGACCACAGTTGCCCACAGTAACCTGGTGGTTACCACACCCTTTATAGAGTCCTGCCCTTCCCTGTCATACCTCTCCCTTTCTCTGGCAGTGTCATCTGGGGTCACTTTCTAAATAAACTATTTTCCTTTGTATCTTTTTCTTAGGGCTTACCTCTGAGGAAACCAGCTCAAACAATATAAAATCGATTGGTTTTCTGCTCCCCTTGGCTTCCCAGTCCCAGGCTCTGTCTTCCCACAGGCCCTACCTTTCTCCCCACTCAGACCCCCGGCCATCCTGAAGAACCAGCCTGGCCTGGAAGGGGACTCCCCTCCCTGCCCTGGCTCAGCCAAGAAACCTTTTCACCTTTCCTCTTCTCTCTGCTTGGGGTCCACAGCCTGTCGGAACCCCGGGCCCTATCAGGGTAGGGAGACCAGACTGTTTTCTTAGTGAGTCCTTGAGCAAGGCTTGCTTAACTGATAATAACAATAATAGATTATAGATAAAATGATAAAAATAGCTACCATTTATGGAGAGCTTGCTGTGCACCTGGAATCAGGTTAAGAATCTTACGTATATATCTTGCCAAATCTCTGAGTTGGATTCATTACTGTCTTCACTTCCCACAGGAGGAGGCTTAGGGCTGGAGAGGGGAAGTCACTTGCCCGGGGTTCCACAGCTGTGCTAGCCAAGCTGCGCTTCACACCATCCACTGCAGACAGCAGGGGCTGAAAACACGGAGGACCGCCAACAAGGAAGGGAATGGGTGTGAGGGAGTTCTGTGCGCTCACGAGTAAGATTTGATTGACTCTTGAAAAAGTATGTCTTTTTTTTTTTTTACAGAGGCAGAGAGAGAATCAGAGAGAGGGATAGACAGGGACAGACAGACAGGAACGGAGAGAGGTGAGAAGCATCAATCATTAGTTTTTCGTTGCCTTTGCAACACCATAGTTGTTCATTGATTGCTTTCTCACATGTGCCTTGACCACAGGCCTTCAGCAGACTGAGCCACCCCTTGCTGGAGCCAGCGACCTTGGGCCCAAGCTCAAGCCAGATGGGCCTGCGCTCAAGCTGGCGACCTCGGGGTCTCGAACCTGGATCTTCCGCATCCCAGTCGGATGCTCTATCCACTGTGCCACCACCTGGTCAGGCGAAAAAGTATGTCTTTTAATTGGAACTCCAGGGATGAACCTACACTAAGACTGTCCTGACCTCAAGGATGATGATTAAATACCATGAGGCTCAAGTTGTCCTTCGTTTTAGCAATTGAACATTAGGGGCAGGGATGGCAAGTATGAGCACGTGTGCAGCCACTCCGCACCCCACTCGTGCTAGACCTAGTGGAGCAGCAGAGCACCTTTCCTGGCTGAGAACAGAGGAGGGTGTGGGTTCTTTCCCATGCGAGATTTGTCATCCTGGGATTGGGGCTCTCAGTGTAGAGTGCAGGGCCAGTGGAGTTGGAATGACCTTCGTGAACCAGAGAAAACATCATGGTGTGGCTAACGCTACCCTCTTCCTCCTGACAAGTCTGAGACATCATGCAGTCATGACCTGAGCAAGTCTGAGCCCTTTAAATCTGCTTGGTCAGGAATTATTTGGGGATCTCTGTGACATCTTTTTAAAAAATCCAACTTAATTATTCATTCTACAATATTTTCCAAGAATCCCCTCTAAGAAATCATTATGCTGGGGTTCCTTCAGGGGACCTCCTGGTCTAGGAAGCTGTCAGAGAAGCCTTCCTGGAGGAAGTGACATCTAGGCAGGTGAAGTGCTTCTGGAAGGTGTTCCAGGAAGATGAAACAGCATGTGCGGAGGCTCAGAGGAGAGATAAACGTGGTACTCTGATGGTAGTGACCAAAGGGAATTACTAGAGTTTTAGGGAGTGAGGGAATGGCCTCGGGCTTTGTTTGGAGGGCAGTGAGGGGCACAGGAGAATTAACCGGGCCAGTGATGAGACCTCAGCTCAGCTTGGAGGAGGTAGCATAGCCTCTAAGAAGTTGTCCTGGCCCCTGGCCCCTGGCTCCTGGCTCCTGGCCCTTCCCTGGCCTTCTGAGAATTCTTCCTTTAAGCAACCTTGTCATCCTTCACGTTCAGCCCTGATTTGGGGGTGGCACCCCCTCCAGGCAGTGGCTCTCAGTGCTTTCCCCCATGTCCCTTGTGCTAGCACCAGTGTTGTTAGAAGGATGTGAGTGGCTTTCTGCTTGGAGGAGAAAATAAGGGACAAAACAGACAAAACGGGAGCTGCTTCCTCCATCTGAGTAGTTGCTTCCTCTTCACCCCAGGCCCTACATTTTTCTCCAGAGCGTAACTCCATCCAGACGGCCTGCTCAGACGGACGTCAGAATCTAACTACTCTCCTTTGGAAATTCAAATTTGGATCAATTTCCTCATCATCCCTGGAAAGTCTGTAGATTCAATGTTGTCACCAAAGGCAGGGGGACACCATCTGTTTTTCCACTGGCTTCTTTCTGTTCCACCACACGTGGGCAGGGAGTCATGTGAGGGATGAATCCTGCATGCGTGGGTGTGGGGATGGAAACCATAGAGGGAGTGACAGGGTCTGAGGGAGACTAACTCAGGAAGAAAGAGCTAAGACTGAGGTAGACAGACAGGAACAGAACACAGAGGCAGAGACAGTGAGACTGTAGCTGACAGACATGCGTGTGTATGCCCAAATACACACATGTGAGTTGGGGGTTGCTGAGAGTCCGGCCTAGAACCAGGGCATGTGTGTAAATCTGCCCAAATCTGATTTCCTCTTGCCCTGAGTTTCCAACCACCAGGCCTGTGTGTGGTAATCAGAGTAACCAGAGGCTGCCTCTGATTTTCCAAGTGGTCTTCCTTGTAAACTCCCAGTATTTATAGGCAATTATTTATCACGTCACCAATACAGAGGGAGATAAACAGTGAATAAATCTATAAATAATAAGGCTGGTGGCTCCAACAATTTGTCCCAGTGACATTTATTTCAAAAGGAAATAAGCCCATTATTTCCATGATGCCCTGTTTTAATTTTATTTATTGGTTTTAATGATTTTCTCCAGCTCTGGCCTGTGGTAGAATTATTGGCCATGGAGGGCCACACAGCAGGAGATGTAGGAAGATGTAACCCACAGGATTCTCAGAGCCCCAAGTTCCTGAAATGTTTCCCAGAATAAGACAACAGGCACTGCTGTGCCCCTCTGCCTTATTTTAACTAATTTCATCCTACAACTGCTCAATGAAGTATTTGGGCTGACTGAGGCACAGAGAGGTCAGGTCTCACAGCTGGTAGGAGTCAGAGGAAGGAAGGGTCCCAGCAGAGAAACCCAGGCAGAGACGAGCCAGAAGCCCACCTTGTTCTCTAATTCTCTAGACAGGGTTTGAGAGTTTCCTGTAAAGGACCTGAGAGCAGATATCTGGGGCTTCTGCAAGTCATGACTACTCACCTCAGCCACTGTAGCAGGAAAGC
Source organism: Rhynchonycteris naso (assembly GCA_037038555.1). NCBI lineage: Eukaryota > Metazoa > Chordata > Mammalia > Chiroptera > Emballonuridae > Rhynchonycteris > Rhynchonycteris naso. Next base: position 17,747,402 of record CM073004.1, on the reverse strand, counting down.
AGCTGTGGAGAGTAGGAAAACGGATGTGGCTGTGCTCTAATGAAACATTATTTATCCAAACAGGTGGGGGGCTAGACTTGGTTGCGGGCCGCAGTTTGTGAACCCCTACTCTGAGTGTGGCCCCTCTTAGCCAAGGTGGACACCAGCCCTGCTGCTCCCTTTGCTGGGCTTCAGCCTGTCTGGGTTTGGTCAGCCATGGTGGAGGAGAGGAAAGCCTTCCTTGGGATTAGGGAGAGTTCCTGACATTGGTCCCTCTTCCCTCCCTACCAGCCAGTGCCCTCCTCACAGGGAGCATCTACCAGCCCCTTGCTTGATGTGCAGGACTCAGCTGCCAGCCCTGTCCCCATGTGGATTTTCAGGGGGACTTTCCTCCCCATTCACCTAATTAGATCATCACCTGAAGGTGCTGTGCTCAGTGCCTGGCACCAGGAGGCCATATTTGCACCTTCAGGTTTGTAGAAGCCTCATTTGGCTGGGAATTGCAAGTCTGTATAATGTGGCCATTAAGAGTGGGGCTTCATTGTCCTGTGTGAGTTCTGCCATGGGTCTGTGGACATAATCCTCTCTCATCCTAAGTTTCCTTCTCTGTACGTGGCCACCACAGTCTTTAATTTAGTGAAGATTAAATGAGAGAATGCACTCAAGGAGGAAGTGTTCCAGACAGTTGTTAAGCAAGTAGGCCTCTCTCCCTTGGGGATGTCCCCTGTACCCTCCAACCTCTCTCCCAAGGAGGCAGGAAGCCATCCAGGATGAGAGAAAAATGTGCATCGATGGGGAATGGGATCCTCCAGGCTCTGACAGAGGAGCAGAAGAAAGGAGAGGTTGTCTGGCCAAATGTACAGCCCGTTCCCCTCTGGTGTCTGTTCCTCTGAGGCTGCTGGGCATGTTCACGTACATGAGACCAAAAGGCCAGTTTGTGCCTCTTTGCTGAGAGTCTGGCTGTGAGTCACCAGAGAGGACTGATTAGTCAGGGAAGGGCTGCCTGGAACACCTGAGTTCACCCCTGACCATGGCAGGCCTGCTGTTGGCTGGTCCAAATCACTTCAGTAAGTCAAGAATGAGGAAGTTCACTTCAGACCCAGTGTGTAATTCTATTCCTTTCCAACAGAGGCAGCTGGGTCTTGGCCTCTTTGATTAACCAAGATGGCAGCCTTCATGGTGAAGTAAGCAGGATCTTGAGAAGGCATTGGGAATAAATCTACCATAGAGAGATATGGGATCCATAGATCTTTGAAGGAGAAAGACTTACTAATAATCATAATAATGATTCTAATAAATGTTATTTTTGTTAGTCTGCCCATTTTGAACCCTTTGTCCTTTCTTTTAATCTTCCCAACAATCTGTGAGGCAAATTCTTTCATTAACTGCATTTTGTTCACGAGGAAACTGGCGCTTGAGTTGAAGAGATGAGGTGACTTGCCCAAGTAGAAAGTGACTCACACAAGAGAATGACATCATGCAGTTGGGTAGGGCTGGCCTCATTTCTGGCTCCAGGGGTGGCTACATGGACCAGGACTAGCTGATGGGTGTGCTCCATCTCTTGGTCACAGGGAACTTAACCTGTGGGACTCCAGGCTGGGCTGGGGCTGCCACCCCTCACACAGGTTGGCTGCTGCCCACCAAAACCTGTGCTAGGTTTGCCAATATCAGACAGAGGTTGGTCTCATCTGAGGAGTTGCCCAACTCAACATGTTGGCAAACCATGGCTTCAAGTGTTTCTCACCCCAGGAAGGGCCCCTTGACCCTGTAGGTCCCCAAATTTCTATAGGAATGGGGTTGCTGGGCCTGTGTGTAAACAGGGATTTGGTCTCAGAAAGAGGTGTGTAAAAGATTATCATGAGACAGAACCCAAGTGGCAGCTGCTCTGCCTCAGGTGAGACTAGCCCGTCTCATATTGGCTGTTCTGGTGCAGCTAGAGGTGGGCAGCAGACAGCCTGTACTGGGGGCTGATGCACTAGAGCAGACAGACAGTTGGCAGATGAGGAAACACTGGGCAAAGCCAAACTCCTCCCCACAGCTGTGCTTGGCCTGAGAGTGACTACCTCGCTGCCTCGCCTTCCACCACCAGCTTCTGCCCGCTCTGTGAGAACTGCCCTCCTCCCCACTCCTCCCTCTCCCACTTCACTTAGATTCTGCTATGTGCTTAATACTTACGCCCACCCCACCCCCATCCTTCTACCCCTGCTAGTATTCCCCTGCAAATTTAATCTTGGAGAAATCTGTCCTGATTCTGGAGCTATCTTCTTTATGGCACGTGTCAAAACTGTTTTGAAATGACTATCTGTGCAAGTCAATTGCTCACTGAAGGAATCATCTGGAAAGATACTCCCACACCTGCTTTCTTCCAGCCATGAACTTAGAATCAACTGCATCATAAAGGCAGTGTTGCGTGGTGGTGGGGAGCACAGATTATGTAGGCCATTGCCGGGACAAGCTGTTTGACCTCTCAGTGCTCAGTGCCTTGGTTTTCCACCTGTAAAATAGGAGGAATAATGGTGCCTTCCTCATAGAGATGGCATGAAGATCAAATGTGTTATACAGAGAGTACTTAGAACAGAGCCTGGCACATAGTAGGTACTATTTTGTGTGGTTTAGTGATTATTATCTTGAATGCTAGACAGTGAGAACTATAGGAATTAATAGGGGATGATCACTCCCATTTGACAGATGAGAAAATCGAGTCTTAATCAAAGAAAAGGGTTTGTCTGACATTGTGTGGCTAGTAAACCTCCTAAGATGATGAACCTTTGTTGTAACTTTTCAGGTCATTATTCTTTGAGAAAAATGAGAGTTGGGGCAGAAGAACAACATTCTTTCCTTCTTCATTTATTCTTTAAATATTTGTGTGGCTTATAGTTGATGGTCTAATGTTCTTTTTGAGTGAATAGTTAAGTGAATGAATGAAGAAATACCAAGAGGCCTCTGTGGTTAAGGAAAAAAAGCCTGCCATATGGGTTATCAAATCTGGCTTGCCTACCCCACTTCATCCCTGTGTCCATGATAGACATAACTAATCAATCATGGCATACCTTTCTTTGTACTGAGCCTGAACCCAGCCTGAGAATCCTTATCATGGTCCATCATTAATTAATCAGACTTGGCCCCTAGGTTAAAATCTACCTGCCTTCTTTAGTCTCATCTTGGAAATATCTTGGTGGGGGGGAAGGGTGTAAAGAGCAACAGATATAAGGTGACAGAAAATGATTTGACTTTGGTTGATGGGTATACAACATAATCAACAGTTCAAATGCTATAGAAATGTTTACCCGAAACCTATGTATGCTTATTGATCAATGTCACCCTGTTAAAGTTAATTTTCTAAATAAAATAATAAAAAAAGAAATCTTTTTCATTATGTGGTTTCCTTCTTCCTCTCTTCCTGTCTTTCTCTTAGACTCTCTCACTCCTTATTTTCCATGCACCTTACTTTCATTTTCAGTTCTCTCTACAATGTGCACCAAGAGGAGCTGCATTCTCATAGAAACATACCTGAGGGCTCCAGGCTCCCACTTTCTTGCTTCAGTGGAGAAGGCCAGAGATTCCAGCTGGTGTCTTGGTTCCTGAGTCAGCTGACCACCACCTTGTTAAAAGAGTCTGGTCTCCCACACGGATCCGTAGATGCAGCAGGCCCAGAGGGAGGATGAAGCGGCTCATAGATCAGCTTGAGTAGGCCGGCTCCTCCTGGCCCTGCCTGGGCTCTGCCCTCCTTCAGAGAAGCCTGCTATAAACTGTCCCTGCCCTGTTAAATCATCTCATCAGGAAGGAGGAAGTTCATCTAAGGGCTCACTGGCCGGAAATGAGTCTAAAGTCTTACCTGGATGAGGAGGTCCCTGGAGCCCTGGCGAGGGCCCAGACTGTGGGCAGAGGCGGGTGAAGGTCGGTTGAGATCCCGGGTGCAGAAGAGAATATTGGGTCCCTTAAAAAAAAACTAGAGAGACAGGGAAAATAAAAATATATGTTAACCACATTTTTGAATAAGTAAAAAATATTATGTACCATTAATGTTAAAATTGCACATATGAAACCAAACTTGGTGTCATTAGAATAACATGTCAAGTTGGGGTTTCGCAGGGAGGGCTCTTCAGTAGTTGGGGCCCAGGGCGCGTGTTGGGTGCGCCTGCGGTTAAAGCCACCTCTGGCTGTGGTGTCTCCTCACCAGAGTTATGGCTCTGGCAGAGGAGGTTTGGGTGGGAATCTGAGCAACTTAATTGAGACTAATATAGTACAACCGCTGCTAAAAACACAAAATACAACCAAACACTGCCCCCAGCCCCAGCACCAGCCCCAAACAAATGAATCCCTGCCTACTGCCAGCCTTTCCAGGCCCTGGGGGTAAAGTGGGAGCCAGAGTGAGTTAGTGAAGGTGCTGTCACCTGCTCGGAGGCCCTGGGTCAGGGTGGGGCTGATGGAGGAAGCAGGGAGGAGGTGAGTGTGGGGAGCTGAGACACAGACAGACTGTGGGTTGCGCTGGGCAGCAAAGAAGGAGAGGTGAAAGGTAACTGCTGACAGCCTGGATGGTGGAAAGGAGGCCCTTTTAATCAGGAATAAGAAAACCAGGAGAGGAAGTGGTCTGGGGAAAAGATTCTGCATTTTATTTGGGGCATATGTAGTTTGAAATTAAGCTGGAGAGGGAGGAAGAACAGAGAAGGGTCAATATGTGGTAGATAGAATATCAGTGCAACACGCAGAGTTTAATGTTTCTCTCCCTAGGATTCCAGGTGCATTTGGAGGGGCTCAGGGTCCCCCATTCCCGATCCGTTACCTGCCCCCCTAGGCTTCTCACTAGTCACAATTCTTATTCCTGAGGTCTCTTCCCCTTAGGATGAGTTGTTTCCCAAGAGGCACTGTGTTCCCCTTGGGCTCCTGTGAGCTCTTCTTACTTGTTTGCCAGCAGGATATGGTTCTATTCTTGGCGATATCTACACTGACGGCTTCCAGAAAGGGTGTGTGGCCTGCTGGAAATGAACATCCAGGGCCATGAGGTCCAATAGCTGCTCAGAAAATAGAGACAAGTTCCTGGGAGCTGGCTGGAGGATGAGGCTCCTGGGTACTGAGAGACCCCTAGGCCTGTGTTCTGGCTGCCCAGCTGGTCCCTGGGGAGAGAAGTGGGCCCCCCGCGGGCCATGCTTCCTGCATCCTGACTGGTTTGGGGCCTGGTTTTGTGTCTCCCTTCCCCTCCCACCCTCCAGTCTGGGCAGTTCTGCTCAGAGCTAGTGCTTCTTATCATTCAGATCTGACCTCCAATGTCACCTTCTCAAGGTGACACCTGCTATGCAGGTGGAGAACAGGGCCCATAGTAGATGCCCAATAACTCTAGTTTGCCAGGAGGTATTGAAAGTGCAGTTGTTGGTATTTGATAGTTGATTCATTTCCTTGGAATGTGTTGGTGCCAAAGGCTGACCCAACAGTCAGGAGGTGGTGGGAATTCCTTCTATTGCTGACACTCAAGGCACAGCTCTGCTATCAGGCAGCTGCAAGCACTCAGAGGAGTAATTGTCACTCTTATTTAATTTTAAAAAACAATACAGTTCCTTGTGGAAATTTTGGAAAATACCAGACGGCATTAAGGAAAAGAAATCAGGCAAGTGTAACCTCCCGTGGTGAACAAGGTTAATATTTTGACCTCCTTCCCCTCCAGTCCTGTAAAGGGAGTCTTCCTGTGCATTTGCATCCTTCTCTGTTCACTTATCATCATAGTTGAGGCATTTTCTGGGTCTGGAAAACCAGTAGATGTGATTTTTTTAATGACTGCACATGATCTTGTTACAAAGCACTATCTCATTTATTTTCCTCACTGCATGGCATTTCTGTGTGTGTGTGTGTGTGTGTGTGTGTGTGTGTGTGAATACACTGCCATGGATTTTTGCAGGCATATTCTGTGATCTTTGTGCACCTATATTTCCTCACTCTTTAAAGAAATAGAAGCAATAATTCAAGCTTTCTTACCCCACAAGGTTTTATGAAGCAAAAGGGAGACAATGAATATCAGAGTTCTTTCAAGACTGTGGGGAGAAGCACGAGCTGAACAAATGGAAGGTCAAATTTGAAATATTTTTATTTATTTATTCATTTTAGAGAGGAAAGAGAGATAGAGAGAAGGGGGAAGGAGCAGGAAGCATCAACTCCCATATGAGCCTTGACCAGGCAGCTCCAGGGTTTCAAACTGGCGACCTCAGTGTTTCCAGGTCGACACTTTATCCACTGCGCCATCACAGGTCAGGCGGAAGGCCAAATATGAAGCACTGCCTCTTCAAGCCCCAGCTCGTTGGTGTGTCTATGTGTGTGTCCCTCTCTCTGGGTGTGTGTTTGTAAACAGCTGAGAGAGTAGGTGAGTGCGGGACTAGGAGTAATAGCAGGGGCAGCCTTACAGAACATTTACCATCTACCTGGTGCTCCGGTAAACAGAGGGATACACACACGCACACATGCATGTCCCCCCATCCCCCCAGAGCTGCCTTCAGACAGGAGGGCTCCAAAATCCTGCAGCTGCACCTCCTCTAGGGCTTTGGGATCTCCAGGGATGCCCAGAATTTCTTGAAACAAGGCACTTTTTAAAAATTGAGCATGTTTATGGTAGGTAGACAATGAAAGATTATTTCCCCAGACCTGGGGTAGTTTCTGAATGAGAATTCTTCACTCAGAGGGAAAAGCCCAGAGGAACAGACCCAGCGTGGGCCTGCCTCAGACAGAACAGCAGGGCAGCGGCAGTGCGTGAGCACGTGTGTGTGTCTAAGTGTGGGTTCCCATAGTGTGTGAGCATGAATGTGCACAGGGCTTCTCAGCTGTGTGTGTAAGGCTGTATTTGACCTTCTGGGTGCCCAAAGACAAAAGTGTTGGTTTCCTAATGAAATTAACATCTACCACTTCGAGTTTTCTAGTTCTAATCTTTGATAAGAAACTGGGCCAGGACCTATGTAGGTCTTCTCTGCACAGTCTGAAGTGTCAAATTAGCATGGTGCACAAATTAGCATGGTGCACAAATTAGCATGGTGCACAAATTAGCATGGTGCACAAAAGAAGCAAGGTGCACGCCGAAGCCAGGGAGAAAGACACAAAGCGTTACCACACCGAGTGGCACCATCAACGAACTACTGACAATTGAACAGTTCTTCTCACCCTGTTAGTTGACCAAGTCTAATGTGGCCACATGTAACTTGTACCTTGATCTGCTATGTAATAAAATCCGTGCCTCGGCACAAGACACAGCCAATGACAGAATACAGACAGAGTTAGAAATTTCTTTCACAAGCTTAATAATTCATTTCTCCTCCATTCATTTCTTTCAGTGCTCCTGCTGTTCCTTTGAGCAACAGCAACAGCACACTGTGGGGATGGACGTCTTCCTATTGATGCCAGAATGGGAGTGGGCAGCAGGGAAAAGCTCTTGGGCTTGGAGACCTGGGTCACCAGCAGCCTGGTCAAAATGTCCACCATTGCTCTAGGTGGGGACAGGGACAGGGTGGTTGGATCAGGTTGGAAGTCTGTCATGGGTCCCAGTGAGCTAAAATCAAGATGTTGTGGGCTGCACCCCTTCTGGAGGCCCCAGGAGGGAATCTGTTCATTACCTTTTCCAGTTTCCAGAGGCCACTTCCATTTCTTGGCTTGTGGCCCCTTCCTCTGTCCAAGACCCCCAGTGTTGCATTTTTATGACCCCTCTTACATCACACACCTTTCTCTGACCCCCTCTTGCTTTCTTCTCTCTCTTTTAAGGACTCTTGTGATTACCTTGGGCCCACCTGTACAATCCAGGATCATCTATTCATTTGAGGGTCAGCTGATTAGTAAACTTAATTCTTTTTTTTTTTAAAGTTTTATTTTATTTTATTCATTTTTAGAGAGGAGACACACACACACACACACACACACACACACACACACACACACACACACAGAAAGGGGGGAGGAACTAGAAGCATCAACTCCCATATGTACCTTGACCAGACCAGTGCAGGGTTTTGAACTGGCGACCTCAGTGTTCCCAGGTTGACGCTTTATCCACTGCGCCACCACAGGTCAGGCTAGTAAACATAATTCTATCTGCAGCCTTAATTCCCCTTTGCCATCGACCCTAATGTATTTACGATATTTGAAGCAAGAAAATAACTTCAAATGTTTTAAGCATTATAAAAGAAATGCTTGTTCATGACAAAATATCCTGGATAGTGCATAGCTACATGAAATTTTATGGTTTTTTAAAATATTAATTGACCATATAGGCTTGGGGTGATTCTGGGTCTGTATTTTGTACCATTGATCTATCTTTCCATTATTATACAGCTATATAAATTTTCAAATGGTTTAATTATTAATGGTTTAATTATGTATTCTTTTTATTGAATTTATTAGAGTGACATAGTTAACATGAGTCTTCATCCCTCACTATTTATGCCCCATGCACTTCTCCACCTCCCCCCTTCCTGGCAATCATCACATTGTTGTCCATGTCTGTAAGGGTTTTTTTTGTCCTTTTTTGTTCCCTTGCCCAGTCCCCTTGTCCCCCACCCTCTGTAGCTATCAGCCTGCTCACTATCTATGAGTCTGTTTCTATTTTGCTTGTTAGTTTACTATGTTCATTACATTCCACATGTGAGTGAAATCATATGGTACTTGTCTTTCTGTGATTGGCTTATTTCACTTAGCATGATGATCTCCAGTCCATCTATGCTGTTGCAGAGGATAAAATTTTCTTCTTTTTTATGGCCGTGTAGTATTCCATTGTGTAAATGTACCACAGTTTTTTATCCACTCAACTACTGGTAGGCATTTGGGCTGTTTCCAGATTGTTGCTATTGTCAGTAATACTGTAATGAACATAGGGGTGCATATATTCTCTCAAGTTATTGTCTCTAGCTTCTTAAGATATATTCCTGGATGTAGGATTGCTGGGTCAAAAGGCAGTTCTATTTTTAATTTTTTGAAATAACTCTGTTCTGCTTTCCATGGTGTTTATACCAATCTGCATTCCCACCAACAGTGCACGAGGATTGCCTTTTCTCCTCACCCTCACGAACTCTCATAGTTTGTTGCTTTAGTGTCATTTTGATAGGTGTGAAGTGATCTCTTTGTAGCTTTAATTTGCATTTCTCTGACAATTATGATGTTGAACATATTTTTATGTGTCTATTGGCCATCTGTATGTCCTCTTTAGAAAAGTGCCTGTTCAAGTTCTTTGCCTATTTTTTAATTGGATTATTTGTGTTTTTGGTGTTGAGTTTTGTAACTTCCTTAATTTTGGTTAGTAATCTCTGTATTGGCAAATATGTTCTCCCATTCAAGGGGTTGTCTTTTCATTTTGTTGATGGTTTCTTTTGCTGTGTAAAAGCTTTTTAGTCTGATGTAGTAGTCCCTTTTGCTTAACTTTTCTCTTCTTTTCCTTGCCTGAGGAGATATATCAGAAAAAATATTGCTGTAAGAGATATCTGAGATTTTACTGCCTGTGTTTTTTTCTAAGATTTTTATATAGTTTCATGTCTAATATTTAAGTCATAATCCATTTGATTTTATTCTTATTTATGCTTTTAGAAGGTGGTCTAATTTTATTTTTTTGCAAATATTTGTCCAATTTTTCCAGCACCATTTATTGAATAAACTGTTTTTATCCCATTGTGTGTTCTTGCCTCCTTTTTTAAAATATTAATTGACCATATGGGCTTGGGGTGATTCTGGGTCTGTATTTTGTACCATTGATCTATCTCTCCATTTTTATACAGGTACCATGGTGTTTTGATTACTATGGCCTTGTAGTATAGCTTGATATCAGGTAGCATGATTCTTCTAACTTTGTTCTTCTTTTTCAAGATTGCTATGGCTATTGGGGGATCTTTCATGGTTACATAAAATATTTTGGAATATTTGTTCTAATTATATGGAATATGCCATTGGTAGCTCAATAAAAATTACATCAAATCTATAGATTGTTTTGGGTAGTATGACCATTTTAATGATGTTTATTCTTCTTATCTAGGAACACAGTAAAGGCTTGCACTTGTTTGTATCTTCTTAAATTTCTTTCTTCTGTGTCTTATAATTTTCTGAGTACAGGTCTCCTATATCCTTGATTAAATTTATTCCAAGTATTTTATTCTTTTTGATGCAATTGTGAATGGTATTACTTTTTGGTTTCTCTTTCTGATAGATCATTATTGGTGTATAAAAGTGCAACTGATTTCTGGATACTTATTTTTTCTCTTGCTACTTTGCTGAATTCATTTATCAGTTGTAGTAGTTTTTTTGGCAGAATCTTTAGGGTTCCCTATATACAGTATCATGTTATCTGCAAATAATGACAGTTTTACTTCTTCCTTTCCATTTACAATGCTTTTTATTTCTTCTTGTTGTCTGATTGCTGTGGCTAGGACTTCCAGTACTATATTTAATAAGAATGTTGATAGAAGACATCCCTGTCTTATTCCTGATCTTAAGGAAAATGCCTTTAATTTTGCCCTTTGATTATGATGTTGACTGTGGGTCTGTCATATATGACCTTTATTAAGCTGAGATATGTTTCCTCTATTCCCACTTTGCTGAGAGTTTCTATCATAAGTAGGTGCTGGATTTTTATCAAATGCCTTTTTTGCATCTATTGATACAATAATGTCATTTTGTTTATGTGATATATCACGTTTATCAATTTCCAGATGTTGTACCAACCGTGCATCTGTGGAATAAATTCCACTTGATCATGATGTATGACCTTCATAATGTATTGCTGAATCTAGTTTGTTAATATTTTGTTGAAGATTTTAGCATCTATGCTCATCAAGGTTATTGGCCTACACCCCTGAAATAACAATTTAAATGTCACTTTTATCTACTCTCTAAGATGAAATTGCTGTTCACAATTTCCAAGTATCCTAGAATTTTCTATGCACATACAAGCATATGTAGGTGACTCTCTTGCTCTGTTTCTTTCCTTTTTCTGTGCCTCTCTCTGTTTTTCTTTCTCTCTCTTGCCTGCTAGCCATCCATCAATCAACTTATCTACTCAGCTAGTATGAATTTTACTCCACACCATGGGTGTAAGAAACGCCATATTATTTATTCTTCTAAATCAAGTTAATTCTCACACCAAACCTCCAGTTGTCAGAGTGGCAAAAACTTCAGTATCAATCATGGTGTAAATTCAGTACCAACTGTGGTTCTGGAGCTCTTTCCATCCTTCCTGGTTGCCAAAAAATGGGAGAGGGGAAGGGTTTAGTGATATTGTGCAAAAGCGATCTGGCATCCCTCTCTCTGCACATAGCATGGATTTTTAAACAGTATTTTGTGAAGGATTCCAATTAACACAATGTGAGAAGCAGGCATGTGTGTAGATCTAAGACGTAGAACCAGTACCAACAGTGCTGTCTCTTGGAAGTGAGATTACAGTGATTTTAATTTTCTTCTTGACAGGACTCTTCTTGCCCCACATACATTTTCTACAGTTAACACTCTTTAAAAATAATTACAGCAAGATTCATAATCAATATTCTATGTCTCCACTGGCCTTTCCTTTCAACTGAGTGCCCTACTTCTCAGGACCAGAGATCTCCTTGGCTGCGGGTACAGGGTTAACAATTCAGATAAACCCTTGGAATGAGAACTGGAGGCACCCTGCTTCTCTCAGCTATAGGAAAGGCTGAAGTGGAGCTGGGAGTTTGATGGTCTGGAGAGAAAGAACCTGGGTTTTATGGTCACCTCATAGCTATTTTAATAGGGGCTCACAGCTATTGTTTTTTCAGTCCAAAAGGAAGGGCTCACCTTTCCAGCTTCTGGGCAGCCGTGCTGGCTGGAATCTGCCCTCCTGTAGTGGGATCTGGCTTCTCCAGTGACTGAGGAGAAAAGCAGAGGTCCAGGGAGCCATGGCCTAAGGTGGGTGACCCTGAGATTCCCCTCCAGGGACTGGGCTCTGAGTGGTGGCCAGTCAGAATGTGGGCTGGTGTGTCTTCTCCCAGGGGCCACCCAGAAAAGACAAGCACTGAGCACATTTGGGAGCTACTACACTCTAGTTGTGTCTAGGCACCTTTGGAGAGAGAAAGGTAAGGCTGTACTCAAGTGTGATCAACCCTTGTGACATTCAGCTGTTCATCAGCATATATTTAATAAATACCTTCTCTGGGATGGACACCAGGCTGGGACTCCTGGGTACAATGAAAAGCAAAAATAAACATGCCTCCTGACATAGTCGGGGGCGGGGGGATGTGTGTTTCTTCCAGTTTCTGGTGTTCTTTGCTGTAATTCCCATCCTTAGAATATACTAGGAACTCAATGAAACTTTCTGAAAAGAATGAAAAATTTGTTTCCTGTTAGCTGGAAGAAACAATCTAATAGTAAAGAAACCTAAAAATCAACTGAAATAGAAGAATTTTGTTCTTGATTCTTCTAGACACTTTGTCATCATCATAATTGCCATCACCATTGCCATCACCATTGCCATCGTAAAGGATATGGACAAGGACTTACCATATGTTCTTCATGCTTCCCTCCATGCACACATTTTGTCTTCATCAAGATGGTTGGGCAAGATCTAACCTCACCTATCGCTTTAGCATGCATGTGGTTCATTTACCTGGGTTCAGATTCTAACTCCAGCCCGGACCAGCGAGGTGAACTGGCTCCCGCAAGTCACTTCCTCTTTCTGAGCCTCCTCCTCTATAAACTGATGTTGATAAGAGAGATGCCTTCACTGTGTTGTCATAAGGATTCAATGAGATATGTGGGTAAAACTCACAGCATGGAGCCTGGCTCAGAGCGGGATGCTTCCTCCCTGACAACTGATGTCTTTTTTGGTGAACTCCTTGACTCCACTGCCCTTCTCTTTTGCAGAAAGCCCTCCTGGTAGATGCTGAGGACTTGCTGCCTTAGGCAGTATGGTTCCATTTCCCAGATTCTGAGAAGAGCACCAGAACCAGGACTCAGGGAGCAACAAAGGAAATTTCTTAACTGACACTGATTTCCAAATGCCTCTTCATATTGAGCTGGAAAGAGGCCTGGTGTTGGGCAGCCTGTCCCAAGTTGCGGAGAGGGTGGGGTAGAAAGTTGGTTTCTTACCTCTCACCCTGTACAGCCATATGTTCCCCAACCTAGTTGAGAGCAGTGACTTGGGTCAGAAATCACCCCATGAAAGCCTTTCAGTTAGAGATGAAAATCAATACCCAGAACTGCCTGATGACTTTATACACACTTTAATGATTGCCCAAGCTCACTGACAGTCATCTGTGTCCATATCCACAAGTGGTGTGCTGACAAATGTTCACAACCAACTCTCCAGAAAAAAAATGTGTACATATCTATGCATACATAAGTGTATTATATTTTGCTGGTATAAAGAATATATATCAAACACATGTTTGTTATTTAAATAATAATAAGATACACAATACTCTCTCTTGTAAATTCCATATAGTCATTGACTCTCATAGAATGCTCTCACTAATTTTTGCCGACATCTTGTATTAGCCAATTTATGGTTGTAATTCAACCATGATTTGACAAAATTAAACCATGAATAAATAATTACTTTCTGCTTCAGCAAATAAGTCTTTCAGGTCATTGAATGAGCAAGTGTAGTTTTGTCATAAATGGTGGTTGAGTTGATATTTTCATTTATGTTAATGAGTAAGATGAAAGTGAAATGTTGAAGATATATGTCAAACTTGATTATCAATGATGCAAGTGACTGCTGAATCAGACATTAGATTTTGAGTACTGGAAGAACATTTCCTTAATTTTTTGTTCAATTCAAGTTTAATGGCTACAGACATGACACATTTTTATATTTATTGCATTATTAACATTTTTCTATTGCATATCTTAAGTCTATACAACGAACAAATCACTAAATCAAGCTCACAATTGTAATGTTTGCCAATTTCTGTGGTGTAAATACGCACTCTGTGGTTGACTTCAAGCTACCACTGTGAAATCACTAATGGTATATATAATTTTCAATGTGCATTGACAACATATATAAATAATAGTAAAATGTAGAAAAATAATTAGGACTTGATGAGTTTTGAGTATGTATTACTATATTTTTAATATATTTTATTTTTTCAGTTTAAATAATGTAACTTTAAATAATGGTTATGTTTAACAACTAGATCATAATTACTGAAAATTTAACAATTGGTTTTTATGAGCCAGTATGAGCTGGCTCCTGCTCCCTCTAACCGGACTGATACTTCAAGGTGAGCATGTCTTTATCCTTATGTGGCCACAATGATTTACCCAGCACCTGCCAGACTATCAGCCCTCTGTAAGTATGTGTTCATGAAAGGGTAACTTGCATTATCTGTTCTCTTAGTCTGTAAACTCCTTGAAAGAACAATATTACAGTCATCTTTGGAGTCCTCAGTCCCTAACACAGTGTCTGGCACACAGTAGGTGTTCAGCAAACTGATGAATGACCAACTCTACACCCTAAGGAGTATCTGAAATGTTTTGTCTAGAAGAAGAAATGACTGACAACTGCCACAAGTAGGGTATTACAGAGGGTCGGGGTATTGATGATTCTCCTGTTATTATTTCCTGGAATTAGCTATGTCAGTCCCTGTGTTAGTGGTCATAACAAATTACCACACACTTAATGAATAGCACATAGTTATTATCTCCAAGTTTCTTTGTGTTAGGAGTCTGGACACATTTTAATTGGGTTCTGCTGTGTCTCACAATGCTGTAATCAAGATGTTACTTGGGTTGCATTCTCATCTGGAGGCTTAGCTGGGGAAGAATCTACTTCTACACTTATTTGTGTTGTTGTGTGACAGAGGTTGTCAATCATTTCCTTGTGGTTGTGTGATTGAGGATCCCATATATTTTCTGGTTGTGGGCTGGAGGTTGACTTTAAGTTCTAGAGACCTCCCTCTGTCCCTTGACAAACAGGCTTCCTTCTCATCATCACGCTGGCAAACAGAATTCCTCTCACCTCAAGGAGAGCACAGTTCATGCTTTAAGGGCATTCACCTGATTAGGTCAAACTCACTGAGGATAATCTCTTCTTGGATTAACTCAAAATAAATTTATTTGGAACCTTAAATTAGCAAAATCCCTTCATCTTTGCCTTATTCTTTTTTTTGTTGATTTTAATTTATTGTGTTTACATAGATTCTAGTGTCTCCCCAAATGCATCCTCCCTTCCCCGTGTTCCCCTCAACATCTCCCTTGCCATCTCCTCACAACGCCCTCCCCCCCTCTCTCTGGGATTATCCCATCCTATCATCCTCCTTCCCTCTGTCCACTTTCCCTCCAGTTCCTTTGATCCCGTCTCTGTCTTTATTCAATTCCTCAGTTCACATTGTTAATTGGATTCCTCAAATGAATAAGGTCATATGATATTTTTCTCTCTCTGTCTGGCTTATTTCACTTAACATAATAGTTTCCAGTCCAACCATGTTGTCGCAAAAGGTAAGATTTCCTTCTTTTTCATGGCCCTGTAGTATTCCATTGTGTACATGTACCACTGCTTTTTATTTTTAAATTTAATTAATTGTGTTTACATAGATTCTAGGGTGACCCCGACTGCATCCCCCCTCCCCATATTCCCCTCTACATCTCCCTTACTCCTCTTTGTACAGTGCCCTCCCCCCTTCCCTTCAGGTTTATCCCATCCTATCATCCCCTTTCCCTCTGTCCTCTTTTCCTCTGGTACCTTTGATCCTTCCTCTGTCTCAATTCCTTTCCTCAGCTCTCCATGTTCCTTGGATTCCTCAAATGGGTGAGGTCATATAATATTTTTCTTTTTCTGCCTGGCTTATTTCACTCAACATAATAGTTTCCAGGCCCCTCCATATTGTCGCAAAAGGAAATATTTCCTTCTTTTCCATAATGCCATAGTATTCCATTATATATATACCAAAGCTTTTTAATCCACTTGTCCATTGATGGACACTTGGGCTGTTTCCAGCTCTTTGCTATTGTAAACAATGCTGCCATAAATATGGGGGTGTATTTCTTTTTTACAGTCGGTGATATGGTGTCCTTGGGATATATTCCTATAAGTGGGATGGCTGGGTCAAAGGGCAGTTCCATTTCTAATTTTTTGAGGAATCTCCATACTGTTTTCCACAGTGGCTGCACCAGTCTGCATTTCCACCAGCGGTGCAGGAGGGTTCCCCTTTCTCCACATCCTCGCCAGCACCTATAATGTGTTGTTTTGTTAATGAGCGCCATTCTGACTGGTGTGAGGTGGTATCTCATTGTGGTTTTAATTTGCATTTCTCTAATGATTAGTGATGTTGAGCATTTTTTCATATGCTTATTAGCCATCTGTTGGTCCTCTTTGGAGAAGTGTCTATTCATTTTTTGTGCCCATTTTTTGATTGGATTGTTTGTCTTTCTGGTGTTGAGTTTTACAAGTTCATTATAAATTTTGGTTATTAACCCTTTATCAGATGTGTTGTCGAATATGTTTTCCCATTGTGTGGTTTGTCTTTTTATTCTGTTCATATTGTCTTTAGCTGTGCAAAAGCTTTTTAGTTTGATATAGTCCCATTTGTTTATCCTGTCTTTTATTTCATTTGCCCGTGGAGATAAATCAGCAAATATATTGCTGCGAGTGATGTCTGTGAGCTTACTGCCTATGTTTTTTTCTAAGATGCTTATGGTTTCATGACTTACATTTAAGTCTTTTATTTATTTTGGGTTTATTTTTGTGAATGGTGTAAGTTGGTGGTCTAGTTTCATTTTTTTGCAGGTAGCTGTCCAATTTTCCCAACACCATTTGTTAAAGAGACTGTATTTACTCTATTGTATGCTCTTACCTCCTTTGTCAAATATCAGTTGTCCATAAAGGTGTGGGTTTATTTCTGGGTTCTGTATTCTGTTCCATAGATCTATATGCCTGTTCTTATGCTAGTACCACGCTGTTTTGAGTACAATGGCCTTGTAATGTAACTTGATATCAGAAAGTGTGATACCACCCACTTTATTCTTCTTTTTTCAAGATTGCTGTTGCTGCTTGACCAAGCGGTGGCACAGTGGATAGAGCGTCGGACTGGGATGCGAAGGACCCAGGTTCGGGACCCCGAGCACGCCAGCTTGAGCACGGGCCCATCTGGCTTGAGCAAAGAGTTCACCAGCTTTGACCCAAGGTCGCTGGCTCAAGCAAGGGGTTACTCGGTCTGCTGAAGGCTCACAGTCAAGGCACATATGAGAAAGCAATCAATGAACAACTAAGGTGTCGCAACAGCAACGAAAAACTGATGATTGATGCTTCTCACCTTTCTCCGTTCCTGTCTGTCTGTCCCTATCTATCCCTCTCTCTGACTCTCTCTGTCCCTGTTAAAAAAGAAAAAAAAACTTACTTAAAAAAAAGATTGCTGATGCTATTCGTGGTTTTTATTTTTGGTTGCATATAAATTTTTTGAATATTTGTTTTATATCTTTGAAGTATGTCATTGGTATTTTAATGGAAATTGCATTGAATTTATAAATTGCTTTGGGTAATATACACATATTAGTGATGTTTATTCTACCTATCCACAAACATGGTATATGCTTCCACTTGTTTGTATCTTCCTTGATTTCTTTTATCAATGTTTTATAATTTTCCAAGTACAAGTCTTTAACCTCCTTGGTTAAATTTACTCCTAGGTACTTTATTTTTTTTGTTGTTGCAATAGTGAGATTGTTTTCTTAAGTTCTCTTTCAGACAGTTCATTGTTGGTGTATAAAAATGCCTATGATTTCTGAATATTAATTTTATATTCTGCCACCTTGCTAAAATCATTTATCTGGTCCAGTAGTTTTTTAACTGAGACTTCAGAGTTTTCTATGTACAGTGTCAAGTCATCAGCAAATAATGATAGTTTTACTTCTTCTTTTCCAATTTGGATGCCTTTTATTTTTTCTTCTTGTCTGATTACTGTGGCTAGGACTTCCAGAACTATATTGAATAAGAGTGGTGAAAGGTGGCACCCCTGCCTTGTTCTCGATCTTAAGGGGATTGCTTTTAATTTTTGCCCATTGAGTATGATGTTGGCCATTGGTTTGTCATAGATGGCCTTTATCATATTAAGGAATGTTCCCTGTATTCCCACTTTACTGAGAGTTTTGATCATGAATGGGTGCTGGATTGTATCAAATGCTTTTTCTGCATCTATTGAAATTATCATGGAATTTTTGTCCTTCCTTTTGTTTATGTGATGAATCACATTGATTGATTTGCGAGTATTGAACCAGCCTTGCCTCTCCAGAATTAATCCCACTTGATCATGGTGTATGAGTTTTTTCATATATTGCTGGATCCGGTTGGCTAATATTTTATTGAGGATTTTAGGATGTAGATTCATCAGGGATATAGGCCTATAATTTTCTTTCTTTGTGTTGTTTTTGCCTGGTTTTGGAATCAGAATTATACTCACCTCATAAAAGAAGCTTCGAAGTCTTCCTTCCTTTTGAATTTTTTGAAATAGCTTGAGAAGGATAGGAGTTAGTTCTTCTTTGAATATTTGGTAGAATTTGCCTATGAAGTCATCTGGCCCAGGGCTTTTGTTTGTTAGGAGTTTTTTTATAACAGTTTCTATCTCATTTGTTGTAATTGGTCTGTTTAGGTTTTCTGATTCTTCCAGATTGATTTTTGAATGATTATGTTTCAAGAAATTTGTCCATTTTACCTAGGTTGTCTCAGTTTCTTTTTTAAACTTCTTTTTATTTTATTCATTTTATAGAGGAGACACACAGAGAGAGAGAGAGAGAAAGAGAGAGAGAGAGAGAGAGAGAGAGAGAAAGAGAAAGGGAGGAGGAGCTAGAAGCATCAACTCCCATATGTGCCTTGACCAGACCAGTGCAGGGTTTTGAACTGGTGACCTCAGTGTTCCCAGGTCAATGCTTTATCCACTGCGCCACCACCGGTCAGGCTAGGTTGTCTAAGTTTTTGGCATACAGTTCTTTATAGTGTTTTCTTACAATCCTTTGTATTTCTGCTGTGTCAGTTTTTACTTCTCCACTCTCATTTCTTTTTTTTTTTCATTCTTTTTCTTTATTTAAAAAAAATTTTTTTTCTGTTTTTTTTTTATATATTTTTTATTAATTCTAATGGGGTGACACCAATAAATCAGGGTACATATGTACAATGAAAACATCTCCAGGTTATCCTATCATTCAACCGTGTTGCATACCCATCACCAAAAGTCAAATTGTCCTCTGTCACCTTCCATCTGGTTTACCCTGTGTCCCTCCCCTCCTCCCTATCTCACCCTTTCCTCCCTCCCCCCACCCCGTAACCACCACACTCTTGTCCATGTCTCATATTCTCACTTTTATGTCCCACCTATGTATGAAATCATGCTGTTCTCAGTTTTTCTTTTTTTCTGATTTACTTATTTCACTCCGTATAATGTTATCAAGGTACATCCATTTTGTTATAAATGATCCGGTGTCATCGTTTCTTATGGCTGAGTAGTATTCCATAGTATATATTACCATAGCTTTTTAATCCACTCGTCTTCTGACGGACCCTTGGGCTGGTTCCAGATCTTCGCTATTGTGAACAATGCTGCCACGAACATGGGGGCGCATTTCTTCTTTTCGAACAGTGCTATGGTGTTCTTAGGATATATTCCTATAAGTGGGATAGCTGGGTCAAAAGGCAGTTCGATTTTTAATTTTCTGAGGAATCTCCAAACTGTTTTCCACAGTGGCTGCACCAGTCTGCATTCCCACCAGCAGTGCAGGAGGGTTCCCTTTTCTCCACATCCTCGCCAGCACTTATTCTGTGTTGTTTTGCTGATGAGCGCCATTCTGACTGGTGTGAGGTAATATCTCATTGTGGTTTTAATTTGCATTTCTCTAATGATTAGTGATGTTGAGCATTTTTTCATATGCCTATTGGCCATCTGTATGTCTTCTTTGGAGAAATTTCTATTCATTTCTTTTGCCCATTTTTTGATTGGGTTGTTTGTCTTCCTGGTGTTGAGTTTTATAAGTTCTTTATAAATTTTAGTTATTAACCCCTTATCAGATGTGCTGTCGAATATGTTCTCCCATTGTGTGGTTTGTCTTTTTATTCTGTTCCTATTGTCTTTAGCTGAGCAAAACCTTTTTATTTTGATATAGTCCCATTTGTTTATCTTGTCTTTTATTTCATTTGCCCGTGGAGATAAATCGGCAAATATACTGCTGCTACAGATGTCGGAGAGCTTGCTGCCTATGTTTTCTTCTAAGATGCTTATGGTTTCACGGCTTACATTTAAGTCTTTTATCCATTTTGAGTTTGTTTTTGTGAATGGTGTAAGTTGATGGTCTAGTTTCATATTTTTGCAGGTAGATGTCCAATTTTCCCAAAACCATTTTTAAAGAGGCTGTCTTTACTCCATTGTATGTTCTTTCCTCCTTTGTCAAATATCAGTTGTCCATAAAGCTGTGGGTTTATTTCTGAGTCCTCTGTTCTGTTCCATTGATCTATGTGCCTGTTCTTATGCCAGTACCAGGCTGTCTTGAGTATAATGGCCTTATAGTATACCTTGATATCTGAAAGAGTGATACCTCCTGCCTTGTTTTTTCTTTTTAGGATTGCTGAGGCTATTCGTGTTCTTTTTTGGTTCCATATAAATTTTTGGAATATGTTTTCTATATCTTTGAAGTATGTCATTGGTATTTTAATTGGTATTGCATTGAATTTATAAATTGCTTTGGGTAGTATAGACATTTTAATGATGTTTATTCTTCCTAGCCATGAGCACGGTATATGCTTCCACTTGTTTGTATCTTCCTTGATTTCTTTTTTTTTTTTTTTTAATTCTTTTTATTTATTCATTTTAGAGAGGAGACACAGAGTGAGAGAGGGAGAAAGAAAGAGAGAAAGGGGGGAGGAGCTGGAAGCATCAACTCCCATATGTGCCTTGACCAGACCAGTGCAGGGTTTTGAACTGGCGACCTCAGTGTTTCCAGGTCGACGCTTTATCCACTGCGCCACCACAGGTCAGGCCCTTCCTTGATTTCTTTTATCAATGTTTTATAATTTTCTGAGTACAAGTCCTTAACCTCCTTGGTTAAATTTACTCCTAGGTATTTTATTTTTTTGGCTGCAATAGTGAAGGGGATTGTTTCCTTAAGTTCTTTTGCTGACAGTTCATTGTTTGTATACAGAAATGCCTCTGATTTCTGCGTATTAATTTTATATCCTGCCACCTTGCTGAATTCATTTATAAGGTCCAGTAGTTTTTTGACTGAGACTTTAGGGTTTTCAATATACAATATCATATCATCTGCAAATAGTGACAATTTTACTTCTTCTTTTCCAATTTGGATGCCTTTTATTTCTTCTTCTTGTCTGACTGCTATAGCTAGGACTTCCAGAACTATGTTGAATAAAAGTGGTGAAAGTGGGCACCCCTGCCTGGTTCCTGATCTTAAGGGAATTGCTTTTAATTTTTGTCCATTTAGTATGATGTTTGCTGTGGGTTTGTCGTAGATGGCCTTTATCATGTTAAGGAATGTTCCTTGTATTCCCACTTTACTGAGAGTTTTAAGCATGAATGGGTGCTGTATTTTATCAAATGCCTTTTCTGCATCTATTGAAATTATCATGTGATTTTTGTCCTGCCTTTTGTTTATGTGATGAATCACATTGATTGATTTGCGAATATTGAACTAGCCTTGCCTCCCCAGAATAAATCCCACTTGATCATGGTGTATGATTTTTTTCATATATTGCTGGATCCGGTTGGCTAATATTTTGTTGACATTTTTAGCGTCTAAATTCATCAGGGATATAGGCCTATAATTTTCTTTCTTTGTGTTGTCTTTGCCCGGTTTGGGGATCAGAATTATGCTCGCCTCATAAAAGAAGTTTGGAAGTCTTCCTTCCTCTTGAATTTTTTGAAATAGCTTGAGGAGGATAGGAGTTAGTTCTTCTTTGAATTTTTGGTAGAATTCACTTGTGAAGCCATCAGGCCCAGGACTTTTTTTGGGGGGGAGTTTTTTGATAACTGTTTCTATCTCATTTGTTGTAATTGGTCTGTTTAGGTGTTCTGATTCTTCCAGATTGATTTTTGGAAGTTTATATGATTCAAGAATTTGTCCATTTTATCTAGATTGTCTAATTTTTTGGCATAGAGTTCTTTATAATATTTTCTTACAATGCTTTGTATTTCTGTTGTATCAGTTGTTATTTCTCCACTGTCCTTTTTAATTTTATTTATTTGAAACCTCTCTCTTTTTTTCTTGGTGAGTCTAGTTAAAGCTTCATCAATCTTGTTTACCTTTTCAAAGAACCAGCTTCTGGTTTCATTGATCCTCTGTATTGTTTCCTTAGCCTCTATGTCATTTATTTCTGCTCTGATCTTTATTATTTCCTTCCTTCTACTTGTCCTGGGTTTTATTTGTTGTTGTTTTTCTAGTTCTTTTAGCTGCAGGGTCAGGTTGCTTATTTGAGCTTTTTCTAGCTTCCTATGATATGCCTGTAGTGCAGTGAACTTCCCTCTCAGTACTGCTTTTGCTGTGTCCCATAAATTTTGAGTTGATGTATGCTCATTATCATTTGTTTCTAGAAACTTTTTTATTTCTTCTTTGATCTCATTGTTAATCCATTCATTATTTAATATCATGCTATTTAGTTTCCAAGTGTTTGAATATTTTTCAGTTTTTCTTTTGTGGTTAATTTCTAATTTCATGGCATTGTGATTAGAGAAAATGCTTGATATGATTTCAATCTTCTTAAATTTATTGAGATCATTTTTGTGTCCTAACATGTGGTCTATCCAGAAAATGTACCATGAGCGCTTGAGAAAAATGTATATTCTACTGCTTTAGGGTGAAAAGTTCTGAAGATATCTATTAAATCAAGTTGATCTAGTGTCTCCTTTAAGTCTGCTGTTTCTTTATTGATTTTCTTTCTTGAGGATCTATCCAGTGTTGTTAGAGGGGTATTGAAATCCCCTACTATGATAGTATTGCTGTTAATCTCACCCTTTATGTCCATCAAAGTCTGCTTTATGTATGTCGAGGCTCCTATATTTTGTGCGTAGATATTTATAATAGTGATATCTTCCTGTTGAATTGTTCCTTTTATTATTATGTAGTGTCCTTCTTTATCTCTTACTACAGCCTTTGTTTTAAAGTCCATTTTGTCAGATATAAGTACTGCTACCCCGGCTTTTTTTTCATTTCCATTTGCATGAAATATTTTTTTCCATCCTTTTACCTTCAGTCTATGTGCATCTTTTGTTTTAAGGTGTGTCTCTTGTAGACAGCATATGTATGGGTCCTGTTTCTTTATCCTCGCAGCTACCCTATGTCTTTTGATTGGATCATTTAATCCATTTACATTTAAGGTTATTATTGATATGTAGTTGTTTATTGCCATTTTATTCTTTAAAGCTGTATTATTCTTTGGCTATATTCTTTCCTCCCTTTGAAATGTTCACAACAGGCCCTGTAGTATCTCTTGCAGAATTGGTTTGGTTTTAATGAATTCCTTGAGGCTTTCTTTTTCTGGAAAGCTCTTTATTTCTCCTTCAATTTTAAACGTCAGCCTTGCTGGATAGAGTATTCTTGGTTGTAGGTTCTTGTTCTGCATTACTTTGATTATATCTTGCCATTCCCTTCTGGCCTCAAGTGTTTCTGTTGAGAAGTCCGATGTCATCCTTATGGGGGCTCCTTTGTAGGTGATAGCCTTTTTTTCTCTAGCAGCTTTTAAGATTTTTTCTTTATCCATTAGCTTTGGTATTTTAACTATGATGTGTCTTGGTGTAGATCTTTCTGGGTTTCTCTTTAATGGAGTTCTGTGTGCTTCTTGAATGTGTGGAGTGTTTCCCAGCCTTAATTTAGGGAAGTTTTCTGCTATGATTTGATTGAACAAAGTTTCCATTTCCTGTCCTCTCTCCTCTTCTTCAGGCACCCCTATGATGCGAATGTTGTTTCTCTTCATGTTGTCACAGAGCTCCCTTAGAGTTTCCTCACATTTTTAAAGTCTCTTTTCCTTTTTCTTCTCTGCTTCTGTGCCTTTGTTTATTGTGTCTTCTAACTCACTGATTCGATCGTCAGCGTGATTCATCCTGCTTTTAATTCCTTCCATTGTGGTCTTCAGTTCTGATACTGTATTTGTCATTTCTGTCTGGTTCTTTTTTATTATTTCAATTTCGTTCTTTATACTTGTTATCTCTTTATTTAGGTGTTCATAGTGACTATCCATTGTTGCTCTAATTTCTTTGAACATCCTAACTATCATTATTCTAAATTCTGCTTCTGGTAGTTTGGTTATATCTGGTTCATTTTGGTCCTTCTCTGGGGATTTCTCTTGATTCATTTGGTTTGCATTCCTCTGCCTGCCCATTTTGTCTGTGTATAGGCAAGTTGTGGGCACTGGAGTCCAGTAGGTGTTCCCTTTGTGTTCTCTTGGTGTGGTCTGTCTGCAGGCCTGCCACCCCCTCTGCTGCTGCCTAGGGTGGTTGGGTATGGGCATTGCCAACGACAGCCTACTGCGGCTGTTGCTATGATTTCCACCTCTCCTCCGTGGGAGGGGCTGTCACTCAAGCCCCAAGCCTTAGTACCAAGGTCAGAGGTGAGCACCTTTGCTCAGCTGCGTAACCAGCCTTTTTCCGGAAGGCTTACACCCAGCTCCCGCTGTCAGAGTCTGCTTGCCACAGTTTTACAGGTTGGGCTGGGCTTTTGACGTGCTCTCAGCTGTGAGCCTTTGCCAGTTCAGAATTTAGCCCTGCCCTTGAGGCCTGGGCCCTCCTGCGTAGGGTCGCCCACTGCGGTTTATTGGGCTGGGCGTGTTTGCTGGCGTGAGCTCAGCTGCTAGCTTCCGATGGATCAGTACTCTACCACACCCCCATGTTCGGGGCCAGCTCGCGCACCTAGGGTGGCCAGCCGCCGGGATTTCTCTGGCCAGGCGGGGCTAGTAGCGTTAGCTCAGCCACGAAAACCGCTCGCACGCACAATGGATTTCAAACCACTGCGGTTTCTTCGTCCGGGTGGGGTTGGCAGCGTGAGCTCAGCCGCGAGCCCCTCGACCGTCCCTGGTCCTAGCCCTGTCCCCGCGGTCAGGGCCGGCTTGTGCAGGGTCGCAGAGCCGATCTCTGCCCGTATTTTTCCCCACAAGTGGGGTCACAGGCGGGCCCGCAGCTGCTGGACCGCTTTCGCGCGTCCCCTCCACCCCTGCTGGGCTGGACCGAGCTCTCATCGGTTGTGCCTCCGCCCACACCGACAGGACCGCTTTTCAGCATCCTGCCGCCCCAAACCCTTCAGCAAGCCTCAGAGAGATGGCAGTGTCTTAAGTCTCCACACTGTAGGCTTGGGAGCTCCCTCCGTCTAAGCAGCTCTGCTCTAATTGCCGCGGGAGAGCTTGTTTGGCTAGTGTCCTGTCTCCCTTTGCTGGTGTTGCTAGTTCCAGGGGAAATATTTGTTTTTGATTAGGGAAGTGACTTAGCCCAGGGGTCAGGGTGGCTGTCCCTCAGAGTGTTCTCGTGCCTTCAGTCCACTCTCTGTTCCCGCTGCTCTGTTCCTCTCCTCTGTCCCCGTTCCCCGGATGTGAGAGAGGGTTTCTGCGCTGTCCCTTTGAAAAGATTCTTGGGTCTGAGAAAACTCTTTTTCACAAACAGTATCCTCACTTGCTTCACAGCTCAATACTGTCCAAACACCTCTTCTAGGCTCTGGGACTGCAAGCTGGGGCTTGGTTCCTGGGACCCAGGTCCCTCCCTCTCTGCCAAACTCTCCTCCCGCCCTCCGGGTCTCTCCGGGCTGCCGTTTGCTCCGGGGAGCTGGGCAGCACTCTTCGTGTTTTCGCTATTCCTACCAGTCTCAATGTGGCTTCTGCAGTGTTTCTTGGTTGAAGAGTCCACTTAGTTTAGTTCAAAGTTGGTTTATCCAGATGATGGTTCTTAAAATTGAGTTATAATCCACTTTGGTTCTGGGAGTTGGAAGTTGGTGCGTCTGCCTACTCCATCGCCATCTTCCCTCTGTGGGATTAACTTTTATAATCCAAGTCTTGTTTCTTAAATTACCTTGCACGATGCTCCTTCAGAACCTCAACCTCGACATGTTCCCAGTTGGACCTCTCAACATCCCCCATAAATGTTTCTGTTTGGATTTCCTACCCCTATTATCACACCACCAATGTCTCAAGTCAAGACCTTGGAAGCAACTCTGACCCAGGAGTCTCACTGGTTACCCACATGAACTACAAGTCATGTTATTCTCATATCTGTCTCCAGCACCTGTCACCTGGCTTATTTACAGATTTAATCCATTCTCTGAGACACAGCAGCCCAAACTTCCTACATGGCCTCTCTGGCTTCACCTCACGCCACCAGCCCCTGGTGTCCTTTCTCTAGCCACAAAAAATACTCACTTGCTCTAAGTTGCCATGTTTTCCTGCCTTTGCACATTATGTTTTCCTTGCACGGAACACTCTCCTATTGAACTAGTCAGGATCAGTTAGGTTATATGGTGATAATAAATGAACCCCTGATTTCAGTCACTTAGCACATTAAAGTTTATGTCTTATTCCTGCAATATGCAGTGTGTGTTGGGTGCTCCTTCTCAATCTGGGGAAGTGGCCTACAAGGTCACTGATACGAAGGAAAATAAGTTAAAAGAGGTACTTCGTTCTTCACTCAGCTGGGAAGTGTCACAAGTCACTTTCTCTATTGTCCAAAATTGGTCACATTGTCCCAACCTAAGAGCAAGGGAGGCTGGGTAACGTAAGGGAACAAATGAGATGCTTAGTGAGAACCACTGCTTGGTGCCACCCTTTTCTCCTCTTCTGACCCATTCCTGGGGTCATCCTGAAAAGTCACTTCCTCTGGGAAGCCCTCCCCTACCTCCCCATTGCTGGGTCAAAGTTTCCTCCTATGTGTGACCTATGCATAACCTCATCTTCGCAGGCATTCCTCTAAGTGGTTCAGCCAGCTGCAGACCCCTTACTTGGCTGTGAGCTTTGTGAAGGCTGGGACCCACTCTGTCTCTTGCTCAGTGCCATCCTCCCTCCAGTGCTCAGCACAGTGCCTGCCATACAGCAGGGCTTAGCAGATGATCTTGGAGTGCATGACCAGTCCTTTTCCTGACATTCAGGGCTCTCTAGGATCTGACCTAGTTCACAACACTTCTCCCTCTCACTCAGCTGTTTTGGGTTTTAAATCTTTTGTGTATAGCCTGATGCATGAGCCCTTGGACTTTGTTTTTAGGCAGCTCTGAATCAGATTGCCAGTTTTGTATTTACCACGTACAGGACCCTAGGCAAGTTGTTTCACTGCTCTGTCTTGATTTCGTCATCTGTCAAATGGATGCCATTGTAACTATTGAATTGTGCGGATTTAATATAAAAGTGCTTTTAAAATGCATGTAGAATATGGCAAGTTACCACACTTCACTGATTCTCAATGCACATTTGTTTTCACCTTTTAACAAATCTGAAATCAATGCATCTTATAATTGCTGTTAAGATAACACTGTGTCATTGTCCAACTATGGCTTTGTTCTTTCTTAGTGGAAATTGAAATATTGGTGTGTCTTAGATTCCATGACTATGAGAGTTAATAATTGATCATTATTAACTATTATTTTTACCTCTTTTTTTTTAATTTTATTTTTATTTTATTCATTTTAGAGAGGAGACACAGAGTGAGAGAGAGAGAGAGAGAGAGAGAGAGAGAGAGAAAGGGGGGAGGAACTGGAAGCATCAACTCCCATATGTGCCTTGACCAGACCAGTGCAGGGTTTTGAACTGGCGACCTCAGTGTTCCCAGGTCGACGCTTTATCCACTGCGCCACCACAGGTCAGGCTATTTTTACCTCTTAAAATGACATCCACCTCTGGTGAATTTTTATCTGTGGATATTTCTCTCATCCTTTCAATCCTTTTGATTAAAATGAGTCTGAAAATTCAAGACGAGGATATCTTTTCTGTCAGCACCTTATAGTGGAACAGGTGTCATAAATTTGCCTGCATCTCTTCATCCCAGGGGCTTCCCTGCTCCTCTCTCTCACACACACTCTTTTTTGAATTCCTTCCACTGTTGCACTAGCCAGAGTCTGCTGTGGAACTTATTAAAAATTAATTTACTAAAATCAGTCACATCTAATTTTAAGCACTGATAATATGTTATGCTATGCCCCTTACAATGTACTATCTCATTGAATCGCTAGATCCTATGACACAGGCATTATTTCTAAGATGAGAAAACTGGGGTACAGAGAGGTTTGGTAACATAAAAAGTCACACAGCCACAGCATGGAAAAACGGGGATTTAACTGGGCTCTGTCTGATGGGAGACTGTACTAAACATATATGTTTATATATGAATCATATATGCCTGATTCATCTTTGGGTTGTCCACGAACCATAGCACACAGCATCTGGACCACCACATAGCAAGTGCACAAATCATCTAATTTGCTTGGGAATTAAAGAGGCTGTCTCAGATTGGCACCTCTGAATGGTTAGCAATGTAAATCCTCAGTTCTCATCCTCTGACCTTTTGCCCCAACAAGAAAGTTATATATATATATAGCCCTTTCCCAAAGCCATCCTGATCAAATGTTCCCACTGCTCCTCTTTGAGTAGATACCCACCCACATCTCACATGCAATCATCTTATTTCTCCATTGATCCCAGTTGGAGCAGCCCATCCTGCCATTTTGGAAGCATCTCCAGGACAGCAGCTGGTGCTGTTGGCTGGCTTCCCACTGGCACTCTGAAGAAGAGCATACTTCAAGTTACTGAAAAAACATGAAAGTACCATTTGCTCCACCCCAACATCTGCCAGATACTGCTTCTGAAAGTTGATGCAGCCTCTGGGGCTGCTGAGAAGTTGGGTTTTCTTATCTGTGACCTCTTGCTGTGCTCACACTCTTTCCTTGTGGGTCAAGGAGACGTGTGGTAGCATTGGTGCACTTATTCAAAAATGACCTCCGGGGGAAAGTCTAATGAGGACTCTTGCCTACCTGAACTGAAGCCCCCACCACTGCTTTGGTAAGCTCAGATGAGATCTCAGGGAAGGAGAGAAATAGAATGAGCATTCCTAAACACCTTTGCCTTTAATGTTGGGAGCCAGGTGGTGACGAACTAAAAGGCCAAAGCCTCAGGACTGAAGATCATGCTGTGTCCGGAGTCCTGGGGATCTGTTGTGGAAACGGCCAAAGCTCTGAACCCAGGCAGAGGCAGCATTGTACTTGCCTTCTTCTGCTATTCCTTCCTTTAGCTCATTTGTTTCTTGGTATTCTCTAGGCCAATTGTTCTCAAAGTGTGCGCCAGGGTGCACTGGTGTGCCCTAGAAGATCTCCAGGTGTGCCCTATGGTATTCCAGAGAAATATGTGCCTATTGGGGACAAAAAAACCAACAGGGTTTTGGAGTTTAGATTTTTGGGTACAGAGGTGTGAAGAATTGGCTGTAAGCTGACAGTCTACCCAACCCCCCACCTCACCTGCCTGATTAGGTTGCAAAAGGCTGTTAAGCTGTGGTGCTGGATTGTTTACACTACCCCCCATATTCCCTGGAAACACTGGAGGCAAGTTTCTTCTATCCTTTGTTTGGTGTAAAGTTAAGATGATCTGTATGTTGGGGGTTTCCTGCACTCAACACAATTAAGATTAAAAAGAGAGGAATTCTTCAATGTATTGACGAGGAAATGAGAGTTTGCCTTTCAAATATATGCCCAAACATTGAAGAAGTCACTAGGACACATCAGGCTCATGTTTCTCATAAACACAAGAATGAATAAACTTAATACATTCAAGCCGGGACCTGCCGAATTTACTAAATCTTACTAAGAATGTATCTATATATATAAGTTGATCAGATTTTAAAATTGGTAAAGTGGGACACCATTGATGGGGGGGGTTCTTGATGAAAAATTTGGTCTATATGGAGCAAAAAAATTTTCATAGAATGCAAAAATAGTATTGTAATATATTTTTAAAAATATCAACATAAGTACAATTTACAAATATAATACATTAAAAATTATATATAGTATTATTTTATTCTTTGGCATATTTCTCATTTGAGTGAATTTTTTTAGTAGATTGCTGTCGTTTAAAAGGTCATGAAATTTTTCACAAGAATTTGTTAAATTATATTTCACACATAAAATGGCTTTTAAAGTCTCAACACTCAATTGTGATTTTTCTGATGTCCACATTTTATTTACCGTAGAAAAAAGGCGTTCAGTCGCAGCATTAGTTCCTGGTAAAGACTGCGTATTCCGCAATTTTTAGTGCATTATTGTATGGAACATGGTTTGTTTCAAAATGATAAAATATTTCTAACCATTTGTTCTCTATTGTGATTTTTGCTGATGCCCAAGATTTAACCTTTTCCTTATCAATCTATTTTTTTAATAATGATACCTCATTAAAAAGATCATTTTCGGAAATATTACTATATGGGAAATTTTGAGTGAGTCAGAGGAATCGGGTTACAGGGTCCCGAAACTGATGCCGGAGCTGCACGAGCAGGTGGGAGCAGGCAGGGCAGCACCACCAGCGCGCTTGCACACGAGTGGTTATGCACACTCCCCTCCTGGACTCGTCCTTGCAGTGGCCGTACTCCCCACGTCCAGCCCCGCAGCCCGTTGGAGACCAAGTGGCTTGTGCCTCGCGGAGCCTGGAGCCACACGCTGGCGTCCAGAACGCAGGCCTACGGGTAGTTAGGAGACTTGACAGCTGCCACCCCAGAAGGTACGTCCCACCCGAAGTTCTTTGATTTGGGGCCCCACAGGGGGCAGCCAGCTCTTGTGGCAGTGCGGGAGCTTCCAGGTCGAGGCGGGGTTTTCCGCTGAAAACTGTATATTCCCTTCCCATTCTCCCGCAGTTCCCTAGCTTTTCGTGCATTCTTTCCAAAAATTGAAACTTTTTTAAAACGCCACGGGACACGGGACAAATTGTTAAAAATCAGGACTGTCCTGCCAAAAGTGGGATGTCTGGTCACCTTATATATATATAAAGATAACTTTTTTGTCATTTTTTAATTTTTTAACCCCTCTTTTTTACAAATTCTAAAAGGCATAACTCAAAAAATGTAACATAAAAATATTTTTTATTGTCAAAATACATTTAATTTGTTTGTATTTATTTCTTTTAATTACCATAAAAACACACTTGGACTTTATATTTTTTCTTTAGTAACTGACTAATTATTATAACATATTTCTCAGAAATTTGTATATAGTGCACCTACAATTATTTGCAGAATTTTAAATGTGCTCCGACTTCAAAAAGATTGAGAACCACCGCTCTAGGCATTTCTTCAGGAGTTTTTTGAGGGGAGAGGTCGGTGTGGCGGGTCCTGTTCATTTGGAGCAGTGTTCAGGCTGAGCTCTGCCCGAGGCCTCCCACTCCTGACTGAGCCTCATGCGCCTTCACAGTTTAGGGCTCTGAAGAGACTGTGCCCCACTAGGCACTACTACTCATTGGTATTCCCGATTCCCAGGTGTGTTCCCATGGAAGCTTTATAAACTCTGAATAATACAGAGAGAATTTTTGGTGCTGGTCAGGGACTGAAAGAGAATGAGGTAGGCTCTGGACCCTTGCCGACTCTGACATTCTACTTGCCCCCCCCCCACTCACCCCCGTTCATCAACCCACCCAGGAGATGGCCTTCCTGCAAGTTATGGTGGAGAGGAGTGTTTCCCAGCTCGCCTTTCTGCTAAATGTTGCCTTGCATTACTCTGATTGGCCTCCTTTAAGTTTGACACCTTCCTCTTTCCATCCAAGATGGTTCTGTGGTTGTGAGCCTGGTTCTCAGAGCTTTTGTCATATATAATAATCTTATGAAAATGTAGGGAGAGGGCCAGAGAACAAAGGGAAGACTTAGCTGGAGAAGCCGAGCTGAAATACTGTCTAAAGCAGGGGTCCCCAAGCTTTTTACACAGGGGGCCAGTTCACTGTCCTTCAGACCATTGGAGGGCTGGACTATAAAAAAAACTATGAACAAATCCCTATGCACACCGCACATATCTTATTTTAAAATAAAAAACCAAAATGGGAACAAATACAATATTTAAAATAAAGAACAAGTAAATTTAAATCAACAAACTGACCAGTATTTCAATGGGAACTATGGGTGCGGATGCATCCTGTGCTCCTCTCACTGACCACCAATGAAAGAGGTGCCCCTTTTGGAAGTGCGGCAGGGGCGGATAAATGGCCTCAGGGAGCCGTAGTTTGGGGATCCCTGGTCTAAAGGGCCAGGGATTAGGTTGGAGGAGGGAGAGAGGAAAATGCCCTGGAGTCCAGGACTGTAGGGTGCTGGGAGCATCAGTCTGGAATGGCTGCCTGTGGGTGTGAGAAAACTGGGCAATGAAGCAAGAGTGCGTGGTGGTTACTAACTGGCTCCCTTGCAGGTAGGTTTCCTGAGAAACGTAAGAAAACAGGTATTCTTTAAAATATTTTCTTGGAGGCTAGACCTTGCTTATCTGAATATGACTTTGTAGAGTCAGAGTCAGGGCAGTACCCGGAATATATTACAGTTACAAAAACATTTTATTCTATTGGCTCTTCTGTGCCAGACTCTGTGCTAGGCACCGAGGGAGCAAATATGATTAAGAAATAATCCATGTCCTGGCGGAATTCATGGAATTCAGTGATTCTAACAGGCTATGATTCTAAGAGTCTAATATCTCAGAATTTAATTTTACTGAAATTATTGACCTTACCAAGTGGGCTGGCAGTGTGTTTTCAGCGCTCAAGTCAGGGGGAAGAATTTCT
This sequence comes from Rhynchonycteris naso, assembly GCA_037038555.1. Taxonomy (NCBI): domain Eukaryota; kingdom Metazoa; phylum Chordata; class Mammalia; order Chiroptera; family Emballonuridae; genus Rhynchonycteris; species Rhynchonycteris naso. The sequence continues at coordinate 17,714,773 of CM073004.1, read as the reverse complement.
AGGAGAAACGGTCTGTGTCTCCCCTTCTCTTTTAGAAAGGAGTATCAGGGCTCAGCAAAAATTCTGAAACCAGAGTCCTGCTGCCTTTTGGAGGACCTCCATCCCCAACTTGGAGGATACATTTTCCCAAAACAGAAAACTCATGTGGTAAACCTATTACTCTGGCTCCATTTTGGTCTTTCATCCAGCTCAGTCTTCACTCTTTGCTGCCTTTCTACGTGCACTTGGTTGCTGGAACAGTGCTTGAAATTCATTGTAGAGGTCAACCTTGACCTAAATCCATAAAGAGAGTGAAGTAAATTCCTTGATGTGGGTCCCATTTAGACTCTTTGTTGAAGAGTAATAGCTTGTTAGTTTACCTAAGCCCTTGGTTCCTTGATGAAAAGTGTTCAGACAAAATATTGATTTAGGTTTTGTCTCTATGTGTATACACTTCATCAACACTCACTTGTGAGTCTTGACCTCTTAGGGACCAGAAAAAGTGACAAATTCCCTGGCTGGGCAGCTCATTTTGAGCATCCTCCCAATACCCCAAGGTTGTGAATTTAATCCCAGATCAGGACACCCATGAGAATCAACCAGTGAATGCATAAATAAGTGGAGCAAAAAACTGATGTTTCTCTCTCTCTCTCTCTCTGTGTCTCTCTGCCTCACTTCCTCTCTAAAGTCAATCAATTAAAAAATTTAAAAAGTGACTAAGATCTCAGCAGGTGGGTAAGCAAGACCTAACTCAATGGATGTGCCAGTTGTCTATTTTTGCTTAGCATATTAGTCCCTTTTATTTTACTCATTTGTTAATATTTTTGTTTACTTTGGCCCTAAAAAAGAAAGAAATATTACCTTTTGTGACAGCATGGATGGACCTGGAGAGCATAATTGTAAGCGAAATAAGCCACTCAGAGAAAGACAAGTACCATATAACTTCACTCATATGTGGAATCTAATACAAAATGAACTAACAAGCAAACTAGAGACAGACTCATAGAGAGTAGGCTGACAGCTGTTGGGGGGACAATGGGTGAGGAGGTTAGAGGGATTGAGCAAAAAAGGAAAATAGAGAGAAAAACTCAGACACAGACAAGTGAGGGTGGTGGGGGAGGTGGAGGAAGTTATGGGGGAATAAATGGTGATGGACAGAGACTTAACTTGGGATGGTGAACACACAATACAGTGTACAGATGATGTGTTGTAGAATTGTACACCTGAAAACTATAATTTTGTTAACTAGGGTCACCCCAATAAATTCAATAAAAGGAAAAATAAATATAAAAATATACAAACAAGCTCTTACTCAATAAAACCTTTTTGGTTTACTTTTTCTCCACTTGTGTGCATATTAGAGACATCTACATCCAGCATTAGTCTGCTTCGGACTGTCATTTGCTAAAAGTTATGACCTTAGTTTCTATGATTCTTTTAATTATTAATAATTAAAAATAACAGCCAGCCTTAATATCTGAATATCACTTTATGGTTGACACATTAGTTTTTCTTGCATTGCTCAACCGGACCCTTGTGAAGAAAGATGTAGTGTATCCCCAGTGGTTAGCAACATATTTGGTGTCAGAGAGCCTTGAGGCCAAATCCCAGCAAGTTGTTTAACTTTCTCATCAGATATTAGTATTCTGGGGACTAGATAAACTGCAGCCTACTGCCTGGTGCATGGTTGATACTCAATACATAGGGGCTTATTAGGATCATTGTTCCCATTTTACTAATAAAGTATATAGAAGCTAAAGAACTTGCTTGAAATCCTGGGTTCGTTTCTCCCCATGAGGCTTTCTGGCACTCTTCCAGATGACAGGCACCAGTGGATCCTGATGCTTGAATCCCTCTAAATGCTTAACAATGCATTCAGGGATTATTTCATGTTCCCTAATGGGATGAAATACTATGTCTGGTGATGTATAGACTTAACCTCTCCCAGTACCCTAGTCAGTGGCTGAGTTTATCCCCATCTCCTGACTTGCTGATTTAGACCAACCAGTGCTTGATGAATATCTCACCCCTTATGCCATAATTGGAAGTGAGTTCTCTTGCTTCCTGTTCTGCTCCATCTGTCTCTGCCCACACGCACAAAAAGTAAACGTTGAAAACAAATATTTGGAATAAAATGGTTAATTCATACATGAAAAAATCCAACAGATGTTTGGCTTCGATAAGTGGTATAGGGAAAACTGAACAGCCACAAGCAAAAGAATAAAATTAGAACACTATCTTACACCATACACAAAAATTAACTCAAAATGGATTAATGACTTGAATAGAAGACCTGAAACCATAAAACACATAGAAGGAAAACATAAGCTCTAACCTTCTAGACATCGCTCCTAGCAGTGTTTTATTTCTTCTTAAAAAAATATTTAAATTTTTGTGAGAGACAGAGAAACACAGGAAGAGAGATGAGAAGCATCAACTTGTAGTTGTGTCAGTTTAGTTGTTCACTGATTGCTTCTCATATGTGCCTTGATGGGGTGTGGGGTGTGGGGAAGCTCCAGCTGAGCCAGTGATCCTTTGCTCAAGCCAGCAATCTTGGACTCAAGCCAGAGACCATGGGGTTATGTCGATGATCCCACTCTCAAGCTGGTGAGCCTGCACTCAAGCTGGATGAGCCCACACTCATGGCAGTGACCTCGGGGTTTCAAACCTGGATTCTCTGAGTCCCTGGTTGATGCTCTATCCACTGTACCATCACTGGCCAATATTTGGGGACTCACTTCAACAGCAAGAGAAACAAAAGCAAAAGTAAACAAATGGGACTACATCAAAATAAAAGCTTCTGCACAGCAAAGGAAACCGTAGACAAAATGAAAATGAGAAAGTAACCTACTAAATAGGAAAAGATACTTGTAAATCCATATGCCCGATAAGGGGTTAATATAAAAAATATACTCAGCATGCATATACTTCAACATGAAAAGAAACAACCCAATAAAAAAGTAGGCAGTGGATCTGAATAAACATTTTCTCAAAGAAGACTTCCAGATGGTCTCACAGGCACATGAAAAGATGTCTGACATTACTGATTATTAGGGAAATGCAAATAAAAGCTGCAATGAAATATCACTCACACCTATCAGAATGACTATCATAAAAAAGACAAGAAACAGCAAGTGCTGGAGAGGATGCGGAGAAAAGGGAAGCTTTGTACTGTTGGTGGGGGAATGTTGAATGGTTTAGTTTATTGTTCTTTTTCAAGTTTCTTTAAGTGTAAAGTTAGATTGTTCATTTGAGATTTTTCTTGTTTCTTGAGATAGACCTGTAATGCTATGAATTTCCCTCTTAGGACTGCTTTTGCTGTGCCCCATAGATTTTTAGTTGTTGTGTTGTCATTTTTATTTGTTTTAAGGTATTTTTTTCTTTCTTGATCTTACTGTTAATGTATTCATTGTTTAGTGACATGTTATTTAGCCTTCATATCTTTGTGCGTTTTTCAGGTTTTTATTCCTGTGATTGACTTTAAGTATTATACTGTTATGATCAGAAAAGGTGCTTGATAGGATGCCAATTTTCTTAAATTTATTGAGACTTGTTTGGTTTCCTAACATGTGGCCTATTCTAGAAAATGTTCCATGTGCACTTGAAAAGAATGAATATTATCCTGCTTTAGGGTGAATGCTCTGAAGATAGCAATCAAACCTACATGATCTAGTGTGCCTTTTAAGTTGCTGTTTCCTTGCTGATTTTCTGTCTGGAAGATCTATTTATTGATGTCAATGGGGTGCTAAAATCTTCTACTATGACCATATTATTTTCCTTTTATGTTTATCAACATTGCTTTACATATTCAGGTGCTCATATGTTAGAGTGTATAAATGTTTACAAGGGTTATATCTTCTTTTTTAATTGATTTTTATTTGTTCTGTTTACATAGTTACAAGTGTACCCCCGAATATATCTCCCTCCTATTCCCTCTTGTTCTCCTTGATACCTCCTTAGCCCCTCCCCCATGACCTTTCCCCCTTTTCCTTCATAATTTACTATCCTGCCCTTTATCTCTCTGTGTTATGTTTATATACTTTTACTAATGTCTTTCTTTTCTTTGATCCTGTCCTCTCTTCCCCTTTCCCTCTGGAATCTTTGATCCTTTCTCTGCCTCTCTTCCGTTCTTCAGTTCTCATTGTTCATTGGATTCCTCATATGAGTGAAGTCATATGATATTTTACTTTCTCTGCCTGACTTATTTCGCTTAGCAAAACAGACTCCAGGTCCATCCATTATGCCACAAAGAGTAAGATTTCTTTCTTTTTCATGGCTGCGTAGTATTCCATTGAGCATATGTACCACTGCTTTTTGATCTACTCATCTACTGATGGAAACTTGGGCTGTTTCCAGATCTTGGCTACTGTAAACAATGCTGCAATAAACATGGGGGTGGATTTCTTCTTTTTAATTGGTGATTTGTTATTCTTAGGATATATTCCTAGAAGTGGGAAAGCTGGGTCAAAAGGCAGTTCTATTTTTAATTTTTTGAGGAATCTCCATATTGTTTTCCACAGTGACTGCACCAGTCTAAATTCCCACCAGCAGGGCAGGAGGGTTCTCTTTTCTCTGCACCCTCGCCAGCACTTGTTATATGTTGTTTTGTTAATGAGCGCCATTCTGACAGGTATGTGGTGATATCTCATTGTGGTTTTAATTTGCATTTCTCTAATGATTAGTGATGTTGAACATTTTTTCATATGCCCATTGGCCATCTGTATGTCCTCTTTGGAGAAGTGTCTATTCAGTTCTTTAGCCTATTTTTGATTGGATTGCTTACTTTCCTGGTGTTAAGTTTTAAAAGTTCTTTATAGATTTTGGTTATTAACCCATATTGGACATGTTGGTGAATATGTTATTCCATAGTGTGTGTTGTCTTTTTATTTTGTTGTGCAAAAGCTTTTTAGTTTGATATAGTTCCATGTTTACTTTCTGTCCTTTATTTCACTTGCCTGTGGAGTTAAATCAGCAAATATATTGCTGTGAGAGATGTTGAAAAGCTTACTGCCTATGTTTTCTTCTAAGATGAACCATGGTTTCATGACTTACATGCAAGTCTTTTATCCATTTTGAGTTCATTTATGTAAATGATGTAAGTTGGTGGTCTAGTTTCATTTTTTGCATGTATTTGTCCAATTTTCCCAATACCATTTGTTAAAGAGGCTGTCTTTACTCCATTGTATGCTCTTACCTCCTTTGTCAAATATCAGTTGACCATAAAAGTGTGAGTTTATTTCTGGTTTCTTTATTCTGTTCCATTGATCTGTATGCCTGTTTTTATGCCAGTACCAAGCTGTTTTGAGTACAATGGCCTTGTTGTATAACTTGATATCAGGAAGTGTGATACCCCCCACTTTATTATTTTTTTTAAGATTGCTGAGGTTATTCGTGTTCTTTTTTGGTTTCATATAAATTTTTGGAATATTTGTTCTATATCTTTGAAGTATGATATTGGTATTTTAATAGGAACTGCATTGAATTTATTGATTGCTTTGGGAAGTATAGACATTTTAATGATGTTTATTCTTCGTAACCATGAATACGGTATATGCTTCCACTTGTTTGTATCTTCCTTGATTTCTTTTATCAATGTTTTATTATTTTCTGAGTACAGGTCTTTAACCTCCTTGGTTCAACTTGCTTCTACATACTTTATTTATTTATTTATTTTTTACAATAGGGAAGGGCATTGTTTCCTTAATTTCTCTTTCAGATAGTTCATTTTAGTTTATATAACAGTCAGTGATTTCTGAATATTGATTTTATTCAGAAACTTATATACTGCCAACTTGCTGAATTTATTTCAGTTTCAGTAGTTTTTTGACTGAGACTTTAGGGTTTTCTATGTACAATATCATATTATCAGCAAATAATGATAGTTTTACTTCTTTTCCAATTTGAAATGCCTTTTATTTCTTCTTCTTGTCTACTTGTTGTTGCTAGGAATTCCAGAACTCTGCTGAATAAGAGTGGTGAAAGGGGGCACCCCTGTCATGTTCTTGTTCTTAACTTTTTCCCATTGAGTATGATGTTGGCTGTGGGTTTGTCACTGATGGCCTTAATTATGTTGAGGTATGTTTCCTGTATTCTCACTTTGCTGAGAGTTTTGATCATAAATGGGTGCTAGATATTATCAAATGCTTTTTCTGCATCTATTGATATAATCATGTGATATTTATCCTTCCTTTTGTTTATGTGATAAATCATATCGATTGATTTGCAAATATTGTACCAGCCTTGCCTCCCTAAAATAAATCCCACTTAATGATGATGTATGATTTTTTTCATATACTGCTGAATCCAGTTTGCTAATATTTTGTTGAGAATTTTAGCATCTAAGCTCATCAGAGATATAGCCCTATAGTTTTCTTTCTCTGTAGTGTCTTCACCTGGTTTTGGAATGAGGATTATATTTGCTTCATAAAAGAAATTTGGAAGTTTTCACTCCTCTTAAATTTTTTGAAATAGTTTGAGAAGGTTAGGGCTTAGTTCTTCTTTGAATATTTGGTAAAATTTGCCTGTGAAGCCATCAGGCCCAGGAGTTTTGTTTGTTGGGAGTTTTTTGATAACTGTTTCAATTTCTTTTGGTGTAATTGGTCTGTTTAGGTTTTCTGATTTTTCCATATTGATTTTTGAATGATTATATTTTTCAAAGTATCCACTTCACTGAGTTTGTCCCATTTTTGAGCATACAGTTTTTCATAGTGTTTTCTGACATCCTTTGAATTTTTGCTGTGTCAGTTGTTACTTCTTCTCTCTCATTTTTAATTTTATTTATTTGAGCCCTCTCTCTTTTTTTTCTTGGTGAGTCTGGTTAAAGGTTCATCAATCTTGTTTACCTTTCAAAGAACCAGCTCTTGGTTTCATTGATCTTCTGTATTTTTTTTTCCCTCTATGTCATTTATTTCTGCTCTGATCTTATTAGATCCTTCCTTCTACTTCCTCTAAGGTTTACTTGCTACTCTTTTTCTAGTTCTTTTAGATGCAGGATTAAGTTGTTTATTTACTCTCTAAGTGTTTAAATATTTTTCAGTTTCTTTATTGTAGTTGATTTCTACTTTCATGTTATTGTCAGAGAAGGTGCTTGATATGATTTTAATCTTCTTAAATTTATTAAGACTTGTTTTGTGTCCTAACATGTGGTTTATCGTAGAGAATGTACCATGAGCAATTGAAAACAATGTATATTCTGCTGCTTTGGGGTGAAGGGTTCTAAAGATATCTATTAAATCCGGTTGATTTAATGCAGGGGTTGGGAACCGTTTTGGCTGAGAAAGCCATAAATGCCACATATTTTAAAATGTAATTCTGTGAGAGCCATACAATATGTTTAACACTAAATACAAGGAAATGTGTGCATTATATGTAAGACCAACACTTTTAATGTACAATAAGTCTCTGAATTCTTTTTAATAACGTTGTTATGCTGTTGCTAACCAATGGTGAATAAAGTACTTCTTACCATTAATACGACTTCTGGTGCTGCATGGTTTTGCTGATGGCTTTGTAGTCTGGCTGAAACATGGTGAGGTTAAGCTTCATGCAGGCATTGAGACTTCCACCCATTAAACATGATTGTAGGTTGGTCTTAACATTCTTTAGATGTGAGAAAGACTGCTCACATGCACATGTAGAGCCAAACATTGTCAGTACAGCAATACTCACATGCTGCAGTGTGTGGTGTGTGATGGGAAGTGCGTTCCAAGTTTTGACAAACAGCTGGTCTGTGAATTGAAGTCTTTTCATTTCTCCCCACTTGTGTTTGCTCGCCAACTCTGCTTGCTGTCATGCAAGTCTTTCCAAATCTTCATTCAGTGACTTGAACTTATTCACCCACATGTCTTAGGCCTTCAGGTCAGCAGCTTGTAGCTCAATATCTGATGGAGACACTGGGGATGTAACTCAGGTCGACGCTGTCCACTGCACACTTGTGTGGATGGGTGATGAACTTAAAAAGATGACTGCACTCACGAAATTCTCCAAAGCATGCTTTGAATGACCGCAAGAGAGTAGATGTGAAGCCTGCTAGCTGCTGAAGATCAAGATGTTGAGCAGGGTCACTTGCTGTGCATGCATCTTTAAACTCTCCCAGTTTTTCAAAGTGTAGTAAATGATCTGTTTCAATGACGGCGATGAAGAGTTCCAGCTTGTTTTCAAATGCAAACACTGCTTGTTGAAGAGATAAGACTGTATTTCCAATGCTTTGCATTTTCACATTGAGCTGGTTCAGATGTTCAGTCATGTCCACAAGATAGTAGAACTTCAGGAGCCACTCAGTGCTAGCTTACTCAGGATGCTCGATGTTTTTCATTTCAAGAAAAGTCCGGATTTCGCTCAGACAAGCTGCAAAATGGCTGAGCTCCTTCCCTCTTGACAACCAATGCACATTGCTGTGCAGAAACAGGTCAAGATAATTATTTTCAACTTCATCCAGCAGTGTTTTAAACTGGCAACAATAAAGGTCGAGCAACAATAAAGTTGACCACCTGAATGACCAGCGACATCATCTCACCAAGCTGCTTGCTACACATCTGAGCACAAAGCACCTCCTGATGTAGGATGCAGTGAAAACTTAGGATAGGTCTCATTTCATGTTTATGAAGAAACACTACAAATCCTGTTTTTCCCCACCATGCACGGAGCACCATCAGTACACTACGAAATAAGTTTATCCATTGGTACAAGACTGGAATAAATCCTCCCCTCTTGTTGTCTCTTTCATAGACAAAATGGCAAGACTTTCCTCACATAGCGTGCCACTGACAACATACCTTGCAATCACGCTGAACTGGAATAAATAGCTTATGTCTGTTGACTCATCCAAAGTGAGAGAAAAGAATGGTGCTGCATTTATGTCCTTCACTTGTGTTGCCTCAATTTGATTTGCTATCATGATGGTATGAACATGAACAGTTTTTGCCGACAGAGGCATGTCTTTTATTCATTTGATTATCTTGTCTTTATCTGAAAAGTCGTCAAAAAGTTCATTGGCAACATCAAGCATGAATGTTTTGGCATACTCCCCATCTGTGAATGGCTTTCCGTTTCTCACAATTGCTAAAGCACCAGCAAAGCTAGCCGAATTCCATTCACCTTTTACACTAGACCAAATTCCTGTCACCTTGTTGGGTCCAAGTACGAAGTTGCTGCTGACTAGCTTGCACTCTGCACAGTAGTTCTTGACATGCTTTCTTCCTGCCGTTTCCCGCTGGATATTTCAATGCAAATATAATATGGTGTGTGTGGAAGTGCCACTTTATATTTGACAGTTTCATCAATGCAATTTTATCATTGTATATTAGACACACTGCAGAACCTGCTCTCTCCACAAAGGTGAAATCCTCTGTCCATTCCTACTGAAAAGTGTGATACTCATCTTTTTTTGTTTAGCCATCTTCTTTGTCAAAAGGGTTTCTGCAATTAGCTAGCTGACTACTTGATTAAAAGGAGGGAAGTTTACTTCCTGAATTCACAACGACCCATGTACATTATGCATTATCCAATAAAAATTTGGTGTTGTCTTGGAGGACGGCTGTGATTGGCTCCAACCACCCATAACCATGAACATGAGCAGTAAGAAATGAATGGATTGTAATACATGAGAATGTTTTATATTTTTAACATTATTATTATTTTTATTAAAGATTTGTCTGTGAGCCGGATGCAGTCATCAAAAGAGCCATATCTGGCTCGCGAGCCATAGGTTTTCGACCCCTGATCTAATGTGTCATTTAAGGCTGCAGTGTCTTTGTTAATTTTCTGTCTGGAGGTTCTATCCACTGATGTTAGTGAGATATTAGAGTCCCCTACTATTATATTATTGCTGTTGATCTCTCCCTTTTTGTCCATCAAAATCTGTTTTATATATTTAGGGACTCCTATATTAGATGCATATATATTTATAATATTTATATCTTCCTTTTGTAATGCTTCTTTTATCAGTATGTAGTGACCTTCTTTATCTCACTATAGCCTTTGTTTTAAAGTTTATTTTGTCAGATATTAGTATTGCTACCCCAGCGTTCTTTTTTCTTTCTGTTTGTGTGAAATATTTTTTTTCATCTCTTTACTCTCAGTCTATGTGTATCTTTTGTTCTGAGGTGGGTCTTTTGTAGGCAGCATATGTATGGGTCCTGTTTTCTTATCCATGCAGCTACCCTATGTCTTTTAATTGGAGCATTTAATCCATTTACATTTCAAGTTATTATTGATATGTAATTATTTATTGCCATTATTTTTTAGATCTATAATCCTCTTTTTTAGATTTTTTTTTCTTTGCTGTTTTTACAGCACACTCCTTAATATTTTCTGCAGTACTGGTTTTGTTGTAATAAATTCCTTGAGGTTTTTTTTTTTTTTTTTTGTCTGGGAAGCCTTTTATTTCTCCTTCAATTTTAAACGTTAATCTTGCTGGATAAAAAAGTCTTGGTTGTAGGCTCTTGTTTTTCATTACTTTAAATATTCCTTGCCATTCCCTTCTGGCTTCAACTGTCTCTGTTGAAAAGTTGGATGTCATCTTTCTGGGGGCTCCTCTTTAGTTAATTGACTTCTTTTCTCTTGCTGCTTTTAGTATTTTTTATTTATCTCTTATCTTTGGTATTTTAATTATGATGTGGCTTGATGTAGGCCTCATTTTTTTTTTTTTTTATTGTGACTCTGTGTTTCTTGAACTTGTGTGACTTTTTCCTTCATCAATTTAGGATAGATTTTAGCTATGATTTCTTCAAACAGGTTCTCTATCCCTTGTTCTTTCTCTTCTCCTTCAGGAGCCCCTATGATGCGAATGTTACTTCTGTTCATATTGTCACAGAGTTCTCTTATAATTTTCTCAGACTTTTTGAGCCTCTTTTCTTTTTGCTGCTCTGTTTGTATTTTTATTTATCTTTTCCTCTACTTCACTGATTCAGTCCTCTCCTTCATCCAGCCTGCTGTTGATTCATTCTAGAGTATTCTTCATTTCTGATATTGTAATTGCCATTTCTGATTAATTTTTTTTTATGATTTCAGTGTCCTTTTTGATACTTGCAATTTCTTTATTTAGGTGCTCATAAGTCCATCAATTGTAGCTTTGAGATACTTAAGCATTCTAACAATCATTATTTTAAATTCTGCATCTAGTAATTTGATTACTTCCATCTCATTCAGTTCTTTTTCTGGAAATTTTTCTTGTTGATTCATATGATTTACCTTCCTCTGTCTTCCTATTTTTTCTCTGTGTGGTTTGCAAGCTTGTTAGAGTTGTGGGTCTGAGATTGGTTTATGGAATGTGGCTTCTCCTCCAGGACTTTATTCCTTAGCTTCTGCTTGTTGCTTGAATTTTAATTCTTCTTAATTAGTAGAGCCATTTAAAAGTCTTAATTTCCCTGCTGTTTGCTGATCCCGGCAGGGGGCTTTTGTCTTTAAGATGGGGGAAGTGGCTTACCTTGTTTTTTTTTCTTTTTCTTTTTCTTTTTTAGTTGAAACTGTATTCAGGAATGCAGTAGGTGTGACCTCTGAGATTCTGAAGGTATTTTTTCCCCAGTGCCTCTCTGGTGGTGGGGCGGGGCACATTCTCAGTATGAAGGGGAAGGTATTTCTTGGTTCTCCCTGGAAACCTGAGTCACTTCTACTCCCCTTTACTTCCTCGTTTCTGAACAACATTTTGTGCTGTTTGGAGCTGGAGAGCTTTTTGGAGGTGTGTCAACTGGTTTCATGCTTGGCTTGTGCAGAGTAGAGGGAGTGACCCCTCCCCCAGCTATGGCCGCCTCGGCACTGGAGAACTACTCAGATCAGGTCAGCCTCTCCTCTTCCCATCACCATTTGTGTATCATTTCTTGATTTCCTCACTCTCCTTATGCAAGACTGGTCCTCTCAGCCCTTCTTGCCCCCAGAACCCCAGGCAAGTGGCTGTGAGCAATATTTTCTGTGCTGGCCCTTTAAAGCTGCACTTTCTTTCACCAACCACTTCCCACAGACAGATCTCTCGCTCTTCTCCCCACTTAATGCTGCCAGGCTGTCTCCTCCAGTCCCTTGGTTTTTAGGCTGGGGCTCTGGTCCCAGGACTGAGAACCCTCACCTCTCAGGGTTTCTCTCCTTGCAATGGGAGCCCTTCTGGACCCTCAGCCTCCCCTTGCTCCTGGGAGTGGTGGAGCCCCCACTGCACCCCTGCACTCCTTACCAGGATTGGTATGGGTTCTTCTGTGCTCCTTGGTTTTCAAGTCCTGTTCTTTTAGTCCAAAGTTGGTTTTTCACGATGATTGTTCTTAAATTAATTTGTATTCCAGTTTGGTTGTGAAAGGTGGCAGTCTGTGTGTTTACCTACTCTGCTGCCATCTTGGAATCCCCTTCGGGTTATATCTTCTTGTTGGATTGCTCCCTTTATCATTATGTAATGTCCTTCTTTATTTCTTATTATAGCTTTTGTTTTAAAGTCTATTTTGTCAGACATAAATATTGCTGCTTTAGCTTTTTATTTCCTTTCCATTTGTAAGAAATACCTTTTTTATCCTGTTACTTTTAGTCAGGGTGTATTTTTCATTGAGTTGGGTCCCATTTAGACAATATATATGTGGGTCTTATTTTCTTATTGTAAAGACAGTAGCCAGGGTCAGGATCACAGCCGCCTGACCCACGCAGGTTCGCATTGGATTCGAACAGTCGGTAATGAAACACAGGAGCCAAAAACTGGTGAGCCATCAGCTTTAATTCTAGCTTGCACCCGGCGGGCAAGCAAAAATACACACTGGGCTCCAAAACCCACACATTCAGTGCTCACAAAGCTACTGACTTATCCGAGTTTCCTAGAATCAAAGGTTTCTAGCTCACCAGACTTATTCACCTCTGTTTCCCATCTCCTACTGCACAAACTCTTAACAAACTGGCTTCTCCCTCAGCACTCTGCCATCTTGGCTGCCTCCTCTCCTCCACGTGGTCTTACTCTGCTCTCCTTTCTAATACTAACCTCAGGAACTCAGGAACCAAGAGAGAGAGATCAAGCTACTGCTCTCTCCCATTTTATAGCATAGACTCAAAACCTTTAATCCAATTATACAAACAAGGAAGTCTCTGTATAATGGGATTCTTCAGGAGAGTGCACCACCCTACATTATCCAATCAGTCAAGGGTGTGGGGAAGAGCTTACTCTTAAACTAAGCCTTAGGCTATAATGACCTGGCCTGCCTACATTACAGCTTTTCCCCCACAGCCATCTCAAGCATAAGGGCAAATAATATCACCTGGATGACGGGCTTCCATGTGGGCAGCGCCATCTTTAACAAAGTGAGCATATTATATTTTATCTGCCGAACACTTATCTATTCAGCCACTTTGTATCTTTTGATTGACGATTTAAGCAATTTGCACTTAAAGTGATCATTGATAAGTACATATTTATTGCCATTTTATTCTTTTAACTATGTTCTTCTGTTTTTCTTTTCCTCTTCCTCCTCTTTCTCCACTTCTTCTTCCTCCTTCTTCTTCTTAAAGCAGGCCCTTTAACAATTCTTATAATACTGGTTTGGTGGTAACAATCTCCTTTAGCTTTTTTTTTGTCTGGAAAGCTCTTTCTACATCCATCCATTTTAAATATCTTGCTGGGTAAAGTAGTCTGGGTTTTAGGTCCTTGATTTTCATCCTGTAAAGCCAGTAGTCGCGGCCACTATCATAGCCGCCTGGCCCACGCAGGTTCACATTAGATTTGAACAGTCGGTAATGAAACACAGGAGCCAAAAACTGGTGAGCCATCAGCTTTAATTCTAGCTTGCACCCGGTGGGCAAGCAAAAATACACACTGGGCTCCAAAACCCACACATTCAGTGCTCACAAAGCTACTGACTTATCCGAGTTTCCTAGAATCAAAGGTTTCTAGCTCACCAGACTTATTCACCACTGTTTCCCATCTCCTCCAGCACAAACTCTGCTCAAACTGGCTTCTCCCTCAGCACTCTGCCATCTTGGCTGCTTCTCCTGGCCTCCATGTGGCCTTACTCTGCTCTCCTCTCTTCTAATACTAACTTCAGGAACTCAGGAACCAAGAGAGAGATCAAGCTACTGGTCTCTCCCACTTTATAGCATAGACTCAAAACCTTTAATCCAATTATACAAACAAGGAAGTCTCTGTATAATGGGATTCCTCAGGAGAGTGCACCACCCTACATTATCCAATCAGTCAAGGGTGTGGGGAAAAGCTTACTCTTAAACTAGGCCTTAGGCTAAGACGACCCGGCCTGCCCACAGCCTGTTCCAGAACACACATTAATATCAACGAACTTCCATGTGGGCAGCACCATCTTTAACAAAGTGAGCATAATATATTTTATCTGCCCAACACATCCCTTTGAATATTTTATGCCTATCCCTTCTGGCTTGAAATGTTTCTGTTAAGAAATCAACTGACAGTCTTATGGGAGTTCCCCTATAAGTAACTGCTTTTCTCTTGCAGCTTTTAAGATTCTTTCTTTGTCTTTAACCTTTGCCATCCTAATTATACTGCTCACAAAAATTAGGGGATATTTTATGGCTTCATATTCATTTTGAAATATACCCTAATTTTTTGAGCAGTATATGATGTATCTTGTGTGGGCCTCTTTGGGTTTATCTTGTTTGGGACTTTCTGTGCTTTCTAGACTTGTGTGTGTTTTTCCTTTACCAGGTTATAAAATGTTTTAGAAATTATTTCTTCAGATAGGTTCTTAATCCCTTGCTCTGTTTCTTCTCCTTCTGGTAACCCTATGATACCATTGTTTTATGCTTTTTTTTTTGTCCCAAAGGTCTCTTAAACTATCCTCATTCTTTTTACATTTTTTCTTTTTGCTGCTCTGATTGGCTGTTTTTTCCTACATTGTCTTTCAAATTGCTGGTTTGATCTGGTTTGTCCAACCTACTGTTTATTCCTTTTTGTTTTATTTTTTATGTCTTTTTTTCATGCTGTTGGGTATCCTAATAACCATTACTTTAAGCTCTATTTCCGATCATGTTTGCTTACATTTCATTTAACTCTTTTTCTGGAGATTTCTCTTATTTTTTCATTTGGGGGTCTGTTTCTTTGTCTCCCATTTGACTGCCTCTTTGTGTTTGTTTTTATGTATTGTAGATATGTTATGGCTCTCAATCTTTGTAGGGTGGCCTTATGTAGTTGGTGTGCTGTGGGGTCCAGTGGTACAGTCTCCTTGATCACCTGAGCTGGGTGCTTCAGGAATGTTCCTTGTGAAGGTTATGTGGGGCCTTCTATTGTAATTGAGTCTTGATTGCTATCAGCTTGTTCATGCATGGGATCCACCCTCAAGCTGATTGACTGTGAGGTTCAACCTTGACTAACTGTGTGAATTGCTGTGTGGGTGCTGACCAGATGAAAGAGTTTGCTTCAGCAAGATTTGTCCCTTGCTAAGATCTCCTTTTGGATATGCTGCTTGTGAAGCTTATCAGGTCCTGCTTGAATGTTGTCTGAAGGTGTCCATTGGGTTGTTCATTGAATCACTTTGCTTCTTGTCTGTCTGGCTTTATCTCATAAATAACAAAGGCACATATACAACCTCCCTTGATCTTCTATTTTGAAACCAGTAAAAATGATGAACATAAAACTCAAGTGGCAACATGGAAATGTCATGATATTAATCATATTTCATGCTCAACTTTACTTCTTAATTTTTGAATTTTTAAAATATGGTTAACAAGTTTTAATTGTCTCTTTTTTTTGCTGGAGTCTGCAGGATTGCTTAGAATAATAGTGAAAATGTTGGTGAACTTGACCTTAAATTTTCTCTCAATAGCCTTAATTCTCATAATTAACTGTTTTTTTAAACCATCTTTTAGGACTTAAGTGAGGCAGGTTCATCTGGTACTCTACTTAGGGTCTCAGAAGGCCAAAATCCTCTGGCTACTGGAGGAGAATCCATTTCCACAATCATGAGATTGTTCACAAAATTCAATGCTATGTTGTTATAGGACTGAAATCCTCATTTCTTTTCTGGCTTTTGGTCAGAATCACTCTTAGTTTCTAGAGGCATCCTGCTTTGCTCTGCTTGACACTCCTCACTCTGAATCTCTGACTCTTGCTACATCTCTCTCGGTGTTCCACTTTGACCATTTGTCCTTCGATAACTCAGCCTTTGTGTATTATTAGTTATTTATTGCTATATAACACATTGCCCCATAACTTAGAAGGTTAAAAAGACGATATATACATTGCATTCTGTGCCTACCACAAATGATGTAATATAAAATCATACACTTGAAACCTATATAATTTTATTAACTAATGTCACCCCAATAAATTTAATAAAAAAGACAATAATATTGACTATCCCTTACAGTTTCTGTGTGTTAGGAATTCATGGGTAGTTTAGCTGTGTAATTCTGGATCAAAACCATAAGATCTCAAAAGAAGTTTGCTATAAACTAAATGCTTTTGTCTCCCCCCCTCCCAAATTCATATGTTAAATCCTAATCCTCATTGTGATGGTATTCAGAGGTTGGGGCCTTTGGAAGGTGATTGGTCATAAAGTTGGGCTTTCATGTTTGGAATTAGTGCCCTTATAAGAAGATGCCCCAGAAAGTTCCCTCATCTCTCTGCTATATGAAGACACAGTGACATTATGGATATCTAAGAACCAGAATTGGGCTTTCACCAGAAACTGAATCTGTCAGCACCTTGAACTTAGATTTCTTGACTTCTAGAACTGTGAGAAATGAATTTCTGTTGCTTATAAGCCACCCAGTTTATGACATATTTGTAATAGCAGCCTGAATAGGTTATGATGAGGTCATAGTCAAAATGTTTTCTGAGGTTACAGTCATTTGAAGATTTGATTAAGGCTGGATAATTCTGTTCCACAACAGTTCACTTACAAGCCTGGATAAATGGGCTTGCTTGGCTGGAGGCTTTAGTTCTTTTCCTTCTGAGTCTCCCTATAGGGTTGCTTGAGATTCTCTACGACATGGCAGCTGGCATCTTTAAGCAGAGTGATCCAATAGTGGGCAAAGCCAAGCCACATGTCTTCTATGCCTCAGCTTCAAAGTTCATGTTATTTTTTTTTTAAGTTCACGTTATTTTTGCAATGTCCTAATTATGAAACAGCTCAACCCTATTCAGTTTATGAAAGTACTATTTGTGGGTGTGAGTATCAAGAGGCAAAAATTATTAAGGCTGTCTTGGAGGTTGGCTACCACGTTTGGTTTACACATTTTAACAACAGTTCTCTTTTCTACCTTTTTACCATTTCACTAAGGAGTGTTAATGAGACTCAACCTTAATTATACCTGCACAGAGACCTTCCCATATGAACCTCCATCCAGTTAGGACCTGTAGGACACAAGCGACTCTCTTGCACCTTTCTGTTTATCTGCGCTTCTCAGGACACAGTGCTGGAGTTAATGGAGATGAACTCAGAACATTTATAGAAAATTGCAAGAGAAAAGGAAAAATAGTCAAATTTTACTGGGCACTTATTATGTGTTAAGCAGCTTGCATGACATGTAAATGTGTATATGTGAGGTCATGTTGCTGTTGTTGTTGATTTTTTACAAAAAAGAAAACTGAGGTACAAAGAGATGAAGTGCCAGAGTCCAGAATCCCACAGCTAGAAAGTGCTGTTTGGGGATGTGGACAGAGGTGGTCTTTTTGAAGGCTCACGCCCTGGGACCTCCCTCCTTGTCTCTCATCCTGTGAGAGGACAGAGTCAAGGCTGTGAGAGCACTTGTGAAAACTGCAAGCCAGGCTCCCATCTGACCAAAAACACAGCCCAAATTGAAGGGTTGTTTTACACTCTACAAATGGACTTCTGGAAAATATTTTCCTTAAACCAGCACTTTTATTCAGAAAAATAAATATTAACTATTTTTTTCTCCATACAACAAAAATGGTACTACTCATGTAGAATATTGGAATCAAATGCAGAGAGAAGAATTAAAAGCCACGTGGTCCTGCCTTCCAGGAAAAAAAACCATTTTAAACATGTTGGGATCCAAACTGTATTCTCTCATCTGGGCAGTTATTAGGTATACATGCTTGAAATTAAAGTGGGTACAAGTGAGAATTTTAACAAGCACACTGCACAGGCACATTCTGATGCATAAGTGTGCCCTGGGGTTGATGCACAATTATATGTGATCTTCTTCTTTGGGGAAAGGGCATCACTTTTTTTTTAAAAGCACTGTTCTCATGTGTTCACTTAAAGAAGTAGAGCTTTCTGAATGATTTGACCTCTTTGCAAAGGCCATGCTCACAGCCAGTGGAAAAGAGGAATATGGAAAGGCCCAGGCAGGAAGGAAGGCTAGGAGGGCATTTCATGGCTCAGTGAAAGAGCACCTGCCCCTCCTCTGCTGTGGAAAGGAGCCCCACTTATTACTCTTGAGTTGTGGTGCTCAGTTTAGCTCTGGAAAGGCTTGAGCACTGTCTCCCACCTGCCTGGAAGCCACAGGGAGTGAATAAGCTACATGTGCTCTAACAGCAGTGAAGCTGGAATACCCTTCCTGGCTGACTAAAAACAGTACATTCAACTAATAACCACTGAAGAGGGTTCATAATGCCCTTGGGTGGTGCATACTAGAGTAGGAGCCTTCTCATTTGGTATAATTAAGATCTGTGGTTTGAGGTTAATCAAAACATCAGTTCAAATGGAGGATCAGCTGGAAGGAACAGAAAGCATCCTTAGAGCTGCTGAGAATGTTTGAGATGGATGGACAATCATCACTATGCACCTGAGGGTGTGAGTTAATTGGGTGGACTGGGTGTATGCGGGTCAGTGACCGGAGATTTCACTCTATTATTAACCTCCTTTCATAAATGAGGATACTGATGTTCAGCAGCTGTTGGACACTTAAACTAAAATATCCCTTTCCGTTTTAACTGAGCTCTCATTCTTAGAACAATGTCTTCCTTTTTAAGGTTTCATTCTTTTTTCTGAAGTAGAAGAGACCTGTATATAATAAGTGCCTATAATGTACCTGACACTTTGTACAATACATTTCTAATTCTCACAACAGTGCCAAACTTGGAACATCATTTGGAGGGTGAAAAAAAACTGAGATGGAGAGACATTCTGTGATGTGGCAAAGTCCCACAGTTATTAAGAGCGTTAGTTTCCTAATTGCCTTTTTAACAAAGTACCACAAACTGGATGGCTTTAAACAACATGAACGTATCATTTTATATTTGTGTGGATCAGAGGTACAACACAGGTCTAAACTCAAGGTGTTGGTAGGGCTGCATTCTTTTCTGGAGCCTCCAGGGTAGAATCTGTTTCCTCACCATTTCCAGCTTCTAGAGCAGTGGTTCTTAACCTGGGTTCTATCGAACCCTAGGGGTTCGATGAGTCGGTCTCAGGGGTTCGGAGAAGCCTCTGCCACGGAGGCCAGAATAAATTAATACCGTAATTTGTTGTGAGTTCATGCACTTTGTTGGTTTTGTTCTTTGAGCAAGGTGATGTTCATGCACGGCTCATTTTGTGCACCAGTAAAAAAACATATACCTATGTCTTGAATTTGGGAAAAAAAATTTATTTATCACTAAAGAAGGGTTTGGTGAATGCGCATATGAAACTGGTGGGTTCGGTACCTCAAAAAAGGTTAAGAACCACTGTTCTAGAGGTTGTCCACATTCCTTAGCTCGTGGTCCCTATCCTCCATCTTTAAAACCAAAAATATGGCATTTCTCTGGCCCTTTCCCTGGTCTTCATACCTCTCCTTCTTTGACCACAGGTGAGAAATTTTTCTGCTTTTAAGGATTCATGTCAATATATTTGGGCCCACCCAGATAAGCCAAAATAATCTCAAAGTTCTTTACCTCAATTCAGTGATTTTAAACTGGTTTGCCACAACAAAACATGCAATCCCTGACTATTTAGTCAGGAGCGCTGACCTCTTTTTCCAGATTGTCAAATTGAAAAATGACAGCAGTGAACACAATAGCTGTTCAATATTAATGAATCAAAATTATGCCTATTTTTTTTGTCAGATTGGCAAAATATATATTTTGGGGGTTGTTATAGAATTTTAGTAGTTTGCATGTGCCATGGGATGAAAAAGGTTGAAAATTGCTGCCTTAATCACATCTTCAAAGTTCCATTTGTCATATAAAGTAATATCTCCACAGTTTATGGTGGGACAGACACTAGATTAACTGAACACAACAGATTGCATAAATAGACTCACAGATGCATGGCCAATTTGTTTTTTATAAAAGTGCAAAATGATAATCTTCAACAACTGCTGTTGGTATAATTGGACATTCTTAAGCAAAAAACAAAAACAAAAAAGTACAAATGAATCTTGACCTATACCTCAGACTTCAGACAAAAATTAACTCAAAATGGATCATATATCTAAATATTAAGTGTAAATCTATAAAACTTTTAGAAGAAAATCTTTGTGATCTAAGCTAAGGCAAAGTGGTCTTAGACATGACACCAAAAACATAATTTCTATTTAAAAAATAATTTGAAGAACTATATTTTGTCAAAAATAAAAGTTTTGCTCTGTGAAAGCCCCTGGTAAGGGATGACAAAGCAAACTAAAAGATGAAAAGAAAATATTTGCAAGTTACATATCTGACAAAGGACTTGTATCCAGAAATGTATAGATAACTCTCTAAACTCAATAGTAAAGAAACAGTAAGAAAATAATTTCATTAAAAAAATGGGCAAAAGGCCCTGTGTGGTTGGCTCAGTGGTATAGTGTTGGCCAGTTGTGTGGATGTCCTGGGTTCGATTCCCAGTCAAAGCACAAAAGAGAAACAACCATCTGCTTCTCCAGCCCCCTTTGCATTCTGCAGTCATGGGTCTATGGTTTGAGTGAGTTGGCCCTGGGCGCTGAGGATGGCTCTGTGGCTTCCCACTCAGGACCTAAAAATAGCTTGGTTGTTGAGCAATGGAGCAACTAACTGCCCAGATAATTAGAGCATCGCCCTTAGGGGGCTTGCTGGGTGGATCTTGGTTAGGATGCATGTGGAATTCTGTCTCTCTGCCTCCCCTTCTCTCAATAAAAAAAAAGAAAAAAACATTTGAACAAACATTTTCCCAAATGGGGAGACAGATGGCAAATAAGCACATGAATAATTTTTAACGTATTAGCAATTAATCAAATGCAAACTCAATATCAAGATGAGATATGATGACACAACTATTATAGTGGTTAAAATAAAAAATACTAACAATACCAAGTGCTGACAAGAATGCAGAGAAAGTAGATCACACATACTTTCCTGGTGTGAATGAAAAGTGGTACAGCTACTCTGAAAAACACTTTGGCAGTTTCTTATAAAGTTAAGTATATATTTACCATGCAACCCAGCAATTGCACTTGTGAGTATTTATCCCATGGTAATGAAAACATTATGTTCACACAAAAACCTACACACAAATGTTCATAGCAGCTTTATTTGCAGTAGCCAAATATTGGAAGTCATTCAAATATTCTTCAAGAGGTGATGAATCTATACCACAAAAATACCATTTAGCAAATAAAAAAAAAATGAATTGTTGATTCACCTAAAAACTGAATGGATCTCAAGGATATGCTGAGAGAAAAAGAAGCCAACATCAATGGCTACATATTTACATAACTCTAAAAATGACAAAATTACAGTGATGGTTGCCAGGGACTAGGGGTGGTGGAGGGTGTGATTATAAGAGAGAACATAAGGGAGTTTCTTTGTGCTGATGGAACAGCTGTGTGTCCTGATTGTGGTTGTGCAAATCTATCCATGTGATAAAATTTTATAAATCTATACACCAAAAAATGTACAGGTAAAAACTGGTGGAATTGAACAATAGCTTAATTAATAGTGTACCAATGTCATTTTTTTGATAACATGGTTATGTTAGATATTACCATTAAGCTGTGTACATGGGAACTCTGTACTCTTTTTATAATTTCTTGTGAATGTCGATTTTTTTTCAAAATAAAAAGTAGTCAAATGGACAAAACTCCCAAATAAAACACTCTGGGCCTCCTCACTCCACTCCTGAGCTCCGTCTACCTGGCAGTGACACTCCCCATCTAATGCTTCATTATTTGCCTTTGCCATGAAATATGAACTGAAGAGGGGAGTAAACCAACATTTTGGATAAACCAGTGTTTCCCAAAGAGTTCTTTTTAAAATTCTTTTCTTAACTGAGAAGTAGGGAGGCAGAGAGACTGATTGCCACATGTGCCCCATCTGGGATCCACCTGGCAAGCCCAGTAGGAGGTGATGATGTCTCCATCTAGGGAGTTGCTTCATTGCTCAGGAACTGAGCTCTTAGTGCCTGAGGCTGAGGCCACGGAGCCATCCTTGATGCCCACGGCCAACTTGCTCCAGCTGAGCCATGGCTGCAGGAGGGAAAGAGAGAGAGAGAAGGAAGATGGAGAGGAGTAGAGAAGTAGATGGTCGCTTCTCCTGTGTGCCCTGACTGGGAATCAAACCTGGGACATCCACACGCTGGGCCAATGCTCTACCGCTGAAACAACTGGCCAAGGTCCAAAGGGTTCTGTGGAACCCTAATTCAGCAGAAATTCATAGTAGGCAAGAATAAATATTAGGCAAATTTGGAAAATTCTGGTTTATCTTCCTTGCTGAAAGATTGCTTCGTAGAACATGAATATATGTTGTGGATCTCCAAGAAGGGGCTGCAATATACAGCAACTCCCTAACTGTTTTGTCCACAGAATCTTTTTCCCCTCCTCTAGGTGTCCCAAAGACCAGTGGTGCATGTGCTTAAAAAACATTGAGTTAAAGCAGTCATCAGAGAAGAGAAAAGCTAGGAGTAAGCAATCATTTTTACTCTGGAGCCAGGCCTTTGTTTTCCGGCACTGGGTCGCTTGGCTTTTTGTCATGTAGTGTGTTTGAGGACATAGGAGATATGTTGGAAGGAAAGAGAGTCAATACTCGATTGTGTGAAAAGGTCTGAGTTTTATTATTTTGATTCTCCACTCTGAGCAGAGACTTTGGAGAGAATTCTTCCTCCCTTTCTCCATTCTTAGGGGTGGAGGCCCTGACAGTGGAGCTGGATGGAGTAGAGAAGAGCTAACGATTCACCCTGGAAGCTGAACACGAGGAGCTGGGCCTTCGGGAGGGGGGGGTGGAGGGGCGTGAGGCAGCAGAACCGGGAGGGGTGTTTTCTGATGACCACAGGGTTGACCATGTGGAAAACACTGACACCTACTAATGAGGAGTGAAACTTGGGGATGGAGGAGACCCTGAGTAGACTGAACAAGTCACCCCAAATCTCTACCTTTCTGTGCACTTTTTATGGGTTCCAACATTTCTCTAGTGCATTAATTATTTCTCATTGCATAACACATTGCCCTCAGACTTAGCACTTTAAAACAGCAATAAAATTTATTTCCTCCCACAGTGTCTGTTGGTAAGGAATTCAGGAGTGACTTATGTGGTTCTGGCTCATGGTCCCTCATGGTGCTGTGATCTTTTGAAGGTTTGTTGGGGGCATTAAGATACGATTCCAGCATGGCTGGCCTGGTCATGCTGCGTGTTGGCAAGAAACCTCAGATCCTTACCATGAGGACCTCATAAGGCTGCTGAATGTTCCCACATGTGGCAGCTGGCTTCTTCCAGAATAAGTGACCCAAGAGAGAGTGAGGTGGAAGCTTCAATGTCTCTAATGCTATAGTCTTGGAGGCCACACTCCATCTTTCAGCAATGCCCTATCGGTTACACATGGAGGCACTATCTCAGCCACACTCCATGTGGGACTGGGCTACACCTGGCAGGAATTCCAACATGAAAGAATCAGTGGGGGTCATTTCATTTTATTTTTTTATTTAGTTTATTGTGTTTACACAGATTCTAGTGTCGCCCTGATTGCACTCCCCTCCCCCATATCCCTTGCCCCCTCAGTGGGGGTCATTTTTACAAGGTTGGCTTCAAAAACTTATAAAAGAAAAAATATTGAATGAGCATTCTTCAATAGATGGCAAGAATTCTTAAATGGCTAAGTGCATTTTCTAGATGCTGCACCATTCTTGGGTCACAATCTGGCCATTCTTTCGACAGATATTTATTGAACAGCCACTCTGTGCCATCAGGGTGCTTAGGATCTTTGCAAAGGGAGCCCTGCTAGAGAAGCATGCTTCAGGAGTGCAGTCAGGAACCAGACAAACTCAGGGAGGAATACTGCCTTGGTTCATGGCCAGACCTGCATTTCTGCCAGTCATCCTAACCCTTCTGTTAAGTGGGGGCCCCAAGGAACCATATCAGCCCCAACAGCACTTCTGTCCTCTATTTATTTGTTGGATAATAACTTCATTTCAAGTGATCTAATTAAACGAATTGCCACCCCTCTTCCTTCTCTTTTTCTGGTTGTAATTCTTCCTGCTCCCATTTCAGTTGGAGACGGGTGCTGTCCAAACCACAGTTCCCACATTGATTAAAGCTAAATAGTTTCCTGTTGCTATCTACCATATTTCTAAAAGCAAGCTCCTCTAACCTTCCCCCGGATGGAAAACTTGACTGATGCAGGTTTTACCTCCTCCCGCAGGTTATTTAAATGTCTCTGTCAAAATTCTTGGTTGCTGGCAAGAAATAAATTCTGGCCATCTTCAGCCTAAAGGAATTTCTTGGAAGGACATCAGAGTTCCAGAGTTCTCAGAATTGATGGGTGGCTTGAAAATCAAGCTTAGGAAGTAGATACAAACCCTGGGCACTCTGTAGGGCTGGGCAACAAGTCAGCAGGTTATCATGCCGCCGTGGTCACTGTGATAGTGTGCCTTCCACTGCTCCTCCTGCTCCTGCTTCACGGCCTTAAGATGCAAAGTCCCGGGAAATAGCATCTTCTGTTTAACGAGGTTAATGCTAGCCCAGGCTCCAGAGTTGGGAAGAAGCAAGGCTTGACCCATTTTGTAAAACAAACAAACAAACAAACAAACAAACAAACAAACAAAGCAAATATTTCCATGTATTGTATTCACTAATTTTCTAAATAGCTCTTGCTGTTTTGTCACCATGCCATTCACACAAGCTCTCTAGTGCTCGACAAGTAGACAATTACTTCACCGTCCTTAGGATCCACCCAAACCCTGTAGTTTCCATGAACAAGCCCTCTAAATTGGCAAACACTCCCGAGAAGTGCTTTAATTGAATGTTCTGTTAATTTACCGATAATCATCTCCTTAATGCCATTTATTACAGAAAATTAGATGAATGTAGAACAAGCAGAAAAATATTGATTGCCTCCCTCTGAATTTTTAATGAGTATTTGATTTATGAATTAATTCTTCATTTCATTAATTAGAGTAGCAAGGCAGACTTTCAAACAAAGCTATGGTGCTGAGGATTATTGTGACTTTTTTATTAGCAATTTTAGATAATGATTTATTCAAATCAATTTCTTCCCTGGTCCAGGCTTTGTACCTTTTTATGTCCCTTCACTCATCCATTGTTTTTATTTTATTTGCCCATTTTGTTTAGTTTTCTCTGAGCATCTTCTCTAGGGGTTTGGCCTGGCTGACTCCTATCTTTCTCCAGGGTTTTTTTAAGTTCATTCAGAAGAGTATTTTGTGCTGGTTTACTCAAAAGACCTCTAAATGTCGAATGTCTGTCCCCAAAACTAAGCCCAACTTGGTATGTAGCAGGGGAACAATTAATTACTTGTAGAATGATTAAAAGAGTAAGTGAATACATGCTTTCTGTTTTTCAAACATCTCATAGCCAGTGTCCTGTTCCATCTTTAAAACACACCTGGAAATGGAGACAGGACCGTCTGCTTGGTCAGCTGCTCAGCTCCTGGAGTCAGAAAGAATCTTGGTTTGGCCATATCCTAACTGTGTGATGCCAGGCAGGGAATTTACCTCTCTGATTTTCTAGTTCTTATCTATGAAATGGGAAGAATTAGATTCTCTGTTCATGGGATTTACTTTGTGGTTGCCTTGAGCAGGGGGCAGGGCCCACCTTCCACAGCCTCAAATTGGTTCAGATGTTGAAACTGATGATGTCACAAGTACACCAAAAGGGTATAAAAATACTTACTGCAGTGTGAGACTTTCTGGGGGAGGACTGGGCAGGAACCCATGCTGGTCCGAATATGGCTTTTACTTTAGTTAATGGTAGGGCTGGGGTGAGAATTTCCACATATGGACAGGGTTTGCATGGTTTGAATTTCCCTCAGGCAGGAAGGGTCTGGGTTCTCATCAGCTTGCCCAGGTGCCGGGCAAAGAAAAATGGGATTAGTGAAAGCTGTCAGCAGGCAAACATAAAAGGTGGAGTCTGACCATTACAATGTTATGAGAAAATAGCTGCTTAAAGTATACCATAGCACAGTGTAAGGCTAAGTTTTTAATAAATAGATTATTGATGCAATGATTGGTTTAATCCTTTTATGAAGCTTTTGCATTATCTTATTTTCTCTGTATTTCAATGCAAAAAATTGAGAGACCTAATCAGAAGTTGATCTGGTACAAAGGAAACAGTCAACATATGTAGCTGCTGTCCTCACTCTCAGCATTCCATCATTAATACCAGCTTTGCCATCGCCATCGTTATTATAACCTCCATCGCTACGGCCACAGTCAGCAGCAGCAGCAGCAGCATCGCTAACAGCACCATTACTATCTCCACCATTATCATTATCATTATATTGGAGAACTGTATTTTCTTCCTTGTTGCAGCCAAAATGACATTAGCTATTAGTAACAAAAAATATAGGATCACCTAGCTTACAAATAAGAAATTTAGTCTCAAGTAGCATGAAGTTCAAGGAGGGTTATTCTTAGGAGTTCAAAGACTCTTAGAAATAAATATTTTTAAATTTTCCATTGATTTGAGAAAAAGAAATAGTGGGGGAAGGTACAGAGAGAGAGAGAGAGAGAGAGAGGAAGAAGCACAGGCTCATTGTTCCACTTAGTTGGTCCACTTAGTTGTACACTAACTGTTTGCTTCTTGTATATGTCCCAACTGGGGATCACACCCATGACCATCACGTGTCAGGATAATGCTCTATCCATTGAGCAACCAGGCCAGGATTTCAATCTCTGATTCATCCCAACCCTGGTGTACTCCCTGGGGATGTGCTTTGGGTCTGATTCCTGTAAAGTTTACAGGGTGTGCATGTCAATCCAGCAATGAAGCAGGGAGGAAGGGTACCAGTGGGCAGTCAGTGGAGAATCCTACAGGGTGTATTGATTGAGCTCCTGGGCCTTAGAGACAGAACATGGTGGGACCTTTTCATTTGGCAAGATAAGATGGTGATCTATCTTCACCAAGCATCATTAGGCTGTCAGAGAAACTCACTCCAGTGAACCAAAGGGAAAAAGAAGATTTATTGGGCCAATATTAGGATATGTCAGAGTCTTAGAAAATGCAGAAAGCAGGGAAGGTCTTGGAACTTCATTCTAATGCTCTACCATTAGTGTGTCTCAAATATCAGACACCTGGACACTGAGGAGCTGCATCCTCCCAACTTTTCTTTGTGCATCTGTTTCATTCTCCTCACTGCCAACTTGTGTTATAATTCCAATGCAGCAGCTGATTGCAGGTTCTGAGGAGAGAAAGTTTGATTGGTGCATCTTCCACCAATGTTCATTCCTGCTCCACTGGGCAGGGACTGGTGGTTGGGTCATGTTGCCACTTGGTCACCTTGCCCATCCAGCAGGGGCCACATGAGAATTTCCTCTGAGAAGGGGTTGAGGAGACTCTCTGGAGGTGTTCAAGAAGGGAGGAAATGACTGTTGGAGAAAATGCGGGGCCCTTCTTCTGTTGCGAATGGCTAAATAGATACCCTGGAGTCTGCCCGTCATAGCAGTAGCCATGCCTCACCTGAGGGACCATTAAGCACAGTGATTTCTTCCTCATCTACGTAATACATAGACAGCCAAGACACATGTCCCCAAAGTGCATCTCAATGGAAAAGAACACAGTGCTTTTGTAAATAAGTCCCATTATACATATTATTCTGAGCCCCTCATAATGACAAATAGTTCTCACTGATGTTCTTAAAGTCATGTTTTATAAACCTCTACCATTAACTTCCTCTCCTACCCCAGATGTTCTCTACATCCATAACTCTCCCCGAACACAAAACCAAACGGCCTTCTTCAGATTTTGCCTTTGCCTGCCTCTTGTCACCTTCTTTTTCTATCAATTTCCCACCCCCAATCCCAAAGAACCCATCTGGCTGAGTCAGACCTTCCTTGGAGGGTGGAAACAAGAAGTGGGCTGCAAAGGTTAATTTTATGTGTCACCTTGGCTGAGACATGGTGAGCAGATATTTGCCGAAATAGTATTATGGATGTTTGCATGAAGGTGTTTTTGAATGAGGTTAACATTTTAATCTGTGGACTTTGGGTAAAACAGATTGTCCTCCATAATGTGTGTGGGCTTCATCTAATCAATGGACCAAATGGGACTAAGGAATTCTGATAGCACACTGCCTTTGAACTTGAATTGAAACTTTTCTCTAAGTCTCCAGCTTGGCAGTCTACCTTGCATATTTTGGACTTATTAGGCCTCCATAATTACATGATCCAATTCCTTATCATAAATCTTACCCTTGCTATATATGTACACACATCCTGTTGATTATATTTCTCGTAGAACCCCGACTAATACATTGGGCCAAGCCTAAACTCTCTTTTCTGGGCAGGGGTGAAGGAAGTCTGGGAATACATTTATTGTTAATATTGATGGTATTACAGGTGGAAAGGTTATGAAAAATGTATTTTTTTTTCTGCAGCTGCAGGTCAAAATTTCTTTCCTTACTGGGGCAACAATGAATACCCAGCCAGCTGCACAGAACACCAGAGACATGTGGCCTTTCTACTCCTTGTGTCCTAATCCCACCAATAATCTCCAAGGACCTAATCTTGGCCTTGGATCAGTAGCTTTCAATAGGACAACTTTGTCCCCAGGGAACATTTGACAAAGTCTGGAGACATTTTGGTTATCACAGCTGGGAAGCAGGTGGTATGACTGGTATCTAGTGCGTAGAGGTCAGGGATGTGGCTAAACATCTTACAATGCCCAGCATGGCCCACAGCCATCCTCCTAACAATAATTATCTGGCCCCAAATATCAATGGTGCCACAACTGAGAAACTCAAGTCTAGATAACTAATTACTTTGATTTTTTTTTTTAAGTGAGAGGTTGGAAGGCAGAGACAGACTCCGGCATGCTCCCCGACCAGGACCTACCCAGAAAGCTCACTAGGGGGCGATGCTCTGCCCATCTGGGGCTGCTGCTCTGTTACTTGGCAACTGAGCTATTTTAGCACCTGAGGTAGAGGCCATGGAGCCATCCTCAGCACCTGGGGCCAACTTGCTCAAACTATTTGAGCCATGGCTGCAGGAAGGGGTGGGGAGAGAGAGAGAGGAGAGAGAGAGAGAGAGAAGGACAAGGGGTGGTAAAGAAGATGGGTGCTTTTCCAGTGTGCTCTGACTGGGAATCGAACCCAGGACTTGCACATGCCAGGCTGATAATCTACTGCTAAGCCAACTGGCCAGGGCTAGATAATTAATTAATACATAAACAAGTCTTCCTTTGAATCCTAACTTCCAGGAGATAGTTACGCTCTCTCTCTGTCTCTCTTTCACACACACACACACACACACACACACACACACACACACACACACACGAGTTTCTTTTCTAGCATCAATCTATAAGTCGAGAGAATTATGGCAGAGTCTGAAGAAACAATGTTTTATTTCACTGTATGTCTGTCCTGTAACACCCACGTGCTCATGGCGCAGGCCCCTGGGGCCTCAGCATACATTCTATGAGATGTAAATGTCCACTCTTTGATGTCACATAAAACACACAGAATATGACCTGGCCAGGTCCCTTCCTAATGCCCTGCTATGCACAAAAATGCCAAGTAGTAATTCAGTTTCAGGGTTTTTGTCCTATTAAAAGAGGTGTATGCTGCCACCCAGGCCCCAGACTGCAGCCAAGTCGTGTAGTTAGCTCTGGGCATTTCCTTCTCTAGGTCATGGATTTAATTTTGCTGAAAATGAATATTAAAGAGCTATTAAGGAGACAGCAGTGCTTTTAATGATGGTTTTGTTTGCCTTGGAATATGAGACTTTGCCCATGATGATAATGCTCATTATCTTCCGGTTTGTTTTGGGATTAATGGATTATTCCAATGCTGTGGAAAATTATTTTTCAATAAATATAAAATTTCATTTTTTTCACAGCCTTCTCTCTTTTTGCCACATCTTTTGTATTTTATTCTTATGCAATAAAGATTTGTGAATCTCGGACAGACAAATGGGCTGACAGAGCCTGCTATATTTCCTTTACCAATACTGATCCTTTCAAGTACATATATACTGTGTTAATTAGTAATTTGTACTGGAGAAGAGAAATAGTATTTGGTAGCTTTTCTTTCTTCTCTTTCTTTCTTTAAAAAATATTTTACTTATTGATTTTACAGAGAGAGGAGATGGGGAGAGCAAGAAGTATCAACTCATAGTTGTTTCACTTTAGTTATTCTTTGATTGCTTGTCATATGCACCATGCTCGGGCAAGCCCAGGGTTTTCAACCAGCGACCTCAGCGTTCCAGGTTAATGCTTTATACTCTATGCCACCACAGGCCAGGCTATGTGGTACTTTTATTTTCTTAAAAGGAGAAGCTTGATGAGCTTTGTGAAACTTATTTCTGTGGGGTTCACGTGCATTAAAAAATTGACCATTTTCATAAAATTTTCAATGTTAACCAGGTAAATTGCACTGGTTTCGGTCACCAATGTAAATCTCTTTTAATTCATGGATTACTTTTTGCTGTGGCTGGGAATACCATGTTGAGCTAATGGAACTGCTTCAGAAGGGTGTTCAACACAGGCCAGACCTCTCTTTCACATTGGCAGTAGTTTCTGGGCTTAAAGTTTTTATAATGAGTTGGGAGAACCTGACTGGCAGTGGCGCAGCAGATAGAGCATTGACCTGGGACATGGAGGACCCAGGTTCAAAACCATGAGGTTACCAGCTTGAGTGTGGGCTCATCCAGCTTGAGTGCAGGCTCACCAGCTTGAGAGTGAAATTGTAGACATTGACACTATGGTTGCTGGCTTGAGCCCAAAGATCACTGGTTTGAAGCCGAAGGTCGCTGGTTTAAGTCCAAGGTCACTCAAGGCATGTATGAAAAAGCAATCAATGAACAACTAAAGTACTGCAACTATGAGTTGATGCTTCTTATCTCTCTCCCTTTCTGTGTCTGTGTCTGTCTCTTACTAAAACAACAACAACAAAAACAAAACAAAATCAAAAAAACAAAAACACAATGAATTGGGGGAAATATATAGCTTTCTACAATGACTTCTCCCCTTCATCTGACTCCTCTTCCTGCTCTCCTAGCTGAGATGTATAACAGTGTTTCTGTTGAAATCAAGAGGCCTAAAAGTTAGTTCCTAAGATGAAACAACCCATACTCAATCAGTGAATGATTACTGACTGCCTCTTATGATCAGATCCAGTGTGTGACACAGAGACAGGGCAAAGTCACTGACCAAGAGAAGGTCACCATTTGTATTCGCAGTCTCTACAGCTCAAATTCTTTTTAGCCCCTGGGTGCTGAGAAAACACAAAAGACTGAAATGTCAAATCAAACATGCAGATTTGGAGCTGTTACCCAGTACCCAACTTCACTGACATTTTTAAGGACATAAGTTATCGCCAGGCACAGGTGAAGCAGAGAGAGACCAGGGATGCATGTGTAGTCCCCAGGCGCTCTCTTGCTATATTAGAATGATCCCTACTCCAGATTTAACAAATAGTCTTTAAGCAATGCCTGTGGGGGCAATACTTACACATAATAGAGCAATTATGGTCATGAAGCATTTCTGCTAAGCACAAAGGTTACCCAACACCTTCCAGGGAGCCATGCCCCATAAATCCAGGGATTCCAGATATTTACCTGGAAAGAGTCCTCAGGGTAGGACTCTTTCCAGATAAATATCAGCTGTGCTTTCCAGAAGGTCAGTCATTAACATGTTTCTGAGGGGGTTTGACTGGGTCATGTTCCTCTCTTTCCCAAGGCATCCCATGAAGAGAAGAAGAATAGATTACAGGCACATCTCAAGTGCTCTTCCCAGGTGCCACAGTTGACCAGCATTGTCTGCAGCCGGTGGGTGTGGAGGGGGCTTGGAGTGGAGGGCAGTGAGTGGGTGGCCTGAGCATCTCTGAGCAAGCCTACCCAGCTCCCTCCTGGGAAGCCTGAGGAAACAGTAAGTTGTTGAAAGTCATAACTCAGTGTGGTAGAGATTCATAGTGGGCTCCCTGGGCTTCAGGTTTTCCGATGATATTGTTGTATATTTTAGTGATTAAAAGTTCAAACTCTGGAGTGAAAACAACATACACTCTGTATTGTTCATCAGCTTTGATCTTGTTTTCAGTCCTGAGCCTTTAAAAATTCAGAAGAGACAAAGACAATGCCAATCCCTGTGTTTCCAGGGCTTACTCTGGGCCAGATCTAATACTCCCACCACCTTACAGAGTGGGTCCTGTTGTGATTCTCATTTTGCAGACAGGGAAAGTGAGGCCCAGAGAGGTTATATGACTCATGACGGTCACATATCTAAAGTATGGAGATGTGGTAGTCAAAGCCAGACACACTCTTGACTGGCATTTCATTCATGCACTTGGTTTCATTAGAGGGCTGCCTTTGCAAAAGTGGCTTTATCAGGGGCAAGGCTGTCACCTCTAGCCCCTCTCCCTCCCTATGGTAAACAGTATACATTTCAATTGGCTATTTTTCCTTTCCTTTTCTATGGAAAGTGCATGGCTACTAGAAGTGTAAAACAAGGTTTTTCAAACAAGTTGAAGGAAAACAATTGAAAAGGTAAACAGAGTTGAGAATAGACTTTATAATTTGGGACACTGTATTGAAGCAGCATTTATATTGGATTGCTGGCCAAAGATTTATGTTTGCAGAACAGCCATCTAAATGCCTGGTTTTACTCTTTAGTGAGATCATGTAGCAATAAGAGTCATATGAAATGGAACAAGCCCTGACCTCAAGCCTGTCAGGACACCTGTGACCCTGGCCCAGTACCTTTACCTGTCCCCTCCGCCTCCCCAGGCATCTGTTTCTCCACCTGTTGTATGAGATGGATCTGACCTGTCATGTGGCTAGCCATCTGTCATGTGGTTAACCATCTGTCATGTGGCTAGCCATTTCCTCTGTTGGTCCTTTGGTAGAGTCTGATAGCTTTTGGGGAACATGGATGTTTCACAAACACTATGGGGGGCTCTTTATCTTTTTGGATTCTTGATCCCACTTGGGAATCTAATGAAGATTACAGATCTTTCTAGCAAAATCTAGGTATATCCAACATTTGGATCACAACTTCAGAGGATTTCTCCAATGTCTATGAATCACAGGTTGAGAATCCCCGGTGCTAGGCAATAATATACTTGCAATTTGGAGTTGGAAGTACAAGAAATTGGGTTCAGAAATGCAATGCATGCATAAAATATGAACAAAGTGCCACAAAACTTCCATTGTGGTAGGCAGTTTCTTGGATGGCTTTCAATGATCCTTGCTTCTTGGAACTCAGGCTTTTGCGTAATCTCCCGGTGAGTGTGATCTGAATAGAATGACATGTTTCTGATGCACAGAATGTGACGAGAGTGAAGGAATCACTTTGGAGGTTATAAAAGGGTTCTGGCTTTTGTCTTGCCCACCTTCTACTGTTCTCTCACTTGCTCTCTCTCTCGAGAAAGCTGAATGCTGCGCTGTGATCTGCCCTAGGGAAAGACCCAAAAGGCCAGGAAATAGCCAATAGTCAGTGAGGAACAAAGGCCCTCAGTCGATGGCTGTGAGGAACTGAATCCTGCCAATAATCATGAGGGTGAGCTTGGAGGCAGATCCTCCCTCAGTCCAATAGTAAGATGAGACTGTATCCCACCCGACACATCGACTGCAGGCTTGTGAGAGATCTTGAGAAAGAGGACCTTAGCTAAGCTGTGCCAGGATTTCTGACCACAGTAATGTTTATTGTTTTAAGCTACCAAGTTTTGAGGTAATTTGTTACACAGCAATAAATTACTAATACAATCATAGTCTAACTCCAGGTGTGAAATATTATGCAACAGTCCAGGAAGCCTCCGAAGTGGGCACTTAGTGGACTTAGTGTCCTTAAGAAGCACAACAGCAGCATGAAAGGACCCTAGGCTGGTAGCTGATGAGCTTAACCCCACAGGGGTCCCATGTCACCCAACCACTGACAAAGGCAGGCCTCCCATGGGATTCTGAGACCTTCTGGCTTTTCCTGCTTAGGCTCTGGCTCTGCATTATGGCCAAACAATAGGAAAAGAAAGTTGACTGGGTTTCATTGTTGCAAATGATGAAGTGGTCATCAATTCATCTCTCTGGGGCAGATATTTTGTTGACACAGAGAGAAGGCGACCTTTGCTTACCCCAGAGATGTGACATATTATTTCTTTTGGCTTTCCAGTTGGCCTGTGGAAGTCATGTCACAAGGAGCCAAGAGGCTACATTTTGAACAAATGGCTCCGGGCAAACTGGCAGCTGTGATGAAGGGAAGGTCAAGCAGAGGTTGGGCATGCCAAGCGTGATAGCGATCAGAGTACAAATCATGCCAGCAGGAAGCTGTAACGTCAGCCACCACAAAGCAAGAGAACTACCAGTAACGCTCACATGGGCGGTGGGGCTTACCTGAAGATGATAGCACACATAGGATAAAGCCTTCATTAATTTTCAAAATCTTTGGCCCTGGGGGGAGGGGCTATGCCCTGATGAGAAGGAAGCCATCTTTTACCTTATCAGCTAAATGTTACCTTGTGAGTGGTAGGAAGGCCCAGTCCCTGGCAACGTGTGGAGAAGGCAGAAACACTGTACCTTCCTCTAGTATCATCCAGGCTATCGGCATTTCAATACCAGAGTCTGAGGGTTGGGAGAAAAATCCCAAGATCAAAGGGAAATGAGCTGAAATGGTTGTTCCCTAGTCATCTGTGTCTCTATTCTTGGTTCTAGACCTTACCATCCGTTAGAGCTGCCCATGTATCAGCTGGGGCAAACAGGAGGATTAGTTAGGAATTCTGTTGGGTCACATGGAAAAATATCTGACTGATAGAATCAGGTTCTCAACCTTTTTTTGTCAGGGGAATCCTGTATAAGAATGTTTATATGCATAATATGTACAACAACAAAAAAGTAAGATCATGAAGGAAACCAATTATTGAAATATTTGTAAACATTTTTAAAAACTACAAACTTGAGATATAGTACTATGTATGTATAATTTTAAGTTAATGCATTAAAGAACTAGATTAAACCACCAGAATTTCAAAATAGTGATAACTGTGATAAATCGAGATAAAGGCAATGAATGTAATGTTAA
Source organism: Rhynchonycteris naso (assembly GCA_037038555.1). Taxonomy (NCBI): domain Eukaryota; kingdom Metazoa; phylum Chordata; class Mammalia; order Chiroptera; family Emballonuridae; genus Rhynchonycteris; species Rhynchonycteris naso. Next base: position 17,679,525 of record CM073004.1, on the reverse strand, counting down.
ATAAAAACATCTGTGCTTTCTATTGACAAAGTTGCAGCATTGCTGAGACTACTTTGGTCTGCTGCCCACATTTATGATGGAAAAGGATGAGGTTTGTGAAAATGAAAAGTAAATCTTTCACCTTCAAGTTCACAAATTCCTGAATACTTTCCAAAGGTGCTTTGGGATCTGTAGATCCAGTAGAAGAGGCCTATTCTCCTGATGTGAAATGTGTTCCGGAAATTGCAGTATGGGGCCCGTGCAGCTGCTCAATGAAGAATCAGGGCTCAGACTCAAGGCTTCTTGCTTTGATATCCTTAGCAAGTGACTTTCACCCTTGTGGTCGCTAAATGGCTATAGCACCTCCAGGCATGATGTGGGCGTTTCAGTTAGGAAGAAGACAAAGAAAAAAGAGAAAAAAATGCATACACCAGCTGAGTCTGTCCATTGTTATCAGGAAAACAATAATTTTCCTGGAATCACTCTGTACTTCAGTTGACACCACATTAGCCAGACCTGGTGACTAGGTAGGTCATCTCCAGACACATGGAAATTTGGGGAGGGAGAATTCTAACTTGGTATATTGTTAGCAAGACAAAGGGGTGAAGAATATAGGGTAGAACAACCAATGATGGGTAGGACAGGTGTCTGACTTCAGAATAAGTTCTTTTAAGTTTCTGATTTCCACCATTCCCACTTGGATTAACTATGCAGGAATTCAAGGATAGTCTCATTCATTCATTTATTTATTCATATGTTCATTCACTATGTCTTGAAAGTCAATTTTGTGCCAGATATAGTTAGGTACTGTGTTGAACAAAACAGCCATGGTGTAGGGTTCTCTTGGAGAGAGATGACTAAAAATGTAGTGGGATTACAAAATTCATTAATGCTACAGCCAGATGGTGAGCCAAATGCTGATTGTTTCCTGTAACCTTTTGATCTTCCCCTTAGCCTCCTCCTGCTGAGGAAATACAAAGCTTAAAGGAGCTAGTTAATAATTTCTCAGGCTCTTATGACTTCATCTCTCTTTTTTTCAGTTTAAGTATTTTGTTTCTTCAACTTTCATCTGCTTCTGGAAGGATTCCTAACTGGCTCCCATCCAGAGCTTATGGAAGAGCAGGGGATACCACATGACCCTGAACCTGTGTGGTTTGGGAAGCCAGACTCCTGACACCCTGGCCTTCTGGTCTGCACCCTGCATCCACTCTGGTTATCTAGAACCATGGGCTGGGGACAGATCAGCCTGAGAGCCAATCCCACAGAGAGTGGTAAATGTGAAGTGTGCAAGGCCCCTGCCCCAAGGGCACCATCATCTGCATATAACACCTCCTCAATCTGGGAATCCTTGGCCCAGAGCGGGGAGCCCCATACCAGCCTTTCTGTATGTTTCCCTTTATTCTCCAAGTGCCTGGACCTGAAGGTGTGGACACTCCACCTTTCTGTCACATCCCTAGTTCTTCCTCTCCTGGCAATGTGGGAGCACTCTGGTTGTTACACTGGCCTGCTCTCAGTACGTTAAGGATGATTGTGTTTGTTAGAAATGATTGGTCTCTTCTACTTGCAAAGCCAAGCCAGTAGGTTCTGATCAGTTTTGGCATTCTCTGCAAGATAATGGTACTGAAAGCCGGAGTCTGGGGAGCAGGATTAGATGTGTGTGCATGAGTGTGTGTCCATGCATGCATTGGCCAGAAGAGGTAGGATGATTGAAAGACATTGCTTTGCTATTCTAGGTATATCTTCACTATTACTTGAGTAAATAATGCCTAGAAACTGTTTTTTTTTATTGGCATAATATTCAATTAATCAATAAACGAAGAGGCAGAGCAATGTTCGATTAATTTAGGTTAACCCAGGGTTAATTTGAACTCTTCTTTTGTTCCAGAATGATAATGCAAAGGTATCCCTCCTTTTCCCTCTCCCTTTGTTGACAGGTGCTAGTGGGTACTCTGACATCACCGTCCTGTAGGTGAAGAGATGGACTTGGAAACTGGTCTGAGGGTGGTTGCTCCCGGTCCTTCTCTGGAAAGTTGCTTTTCTGACTCTTTACTTGATGCAAGCTTGTTTTCCATGTGTCCGCTTATCCTGAGGTGAGGAGACGATAGTATGTACCTGGTGAGTAGAATTCTAGTAAATTTAGGTCTAACTATGCTGTCAGCTCTGTGCGGTGGGGGCCACATCTGTTTCACGCATCCACTTCAGCACCTACCTGGCACATAATAGATACTTTATAGTGTTATTTAAATGAATGAATGAATGCAATGCATAACGACTCATGTTAGCAAATGGTTCAGCCTGCTGGTATAGAAGATCTTGTGCTCTGCCGAGGTTTTTCAGCTGCGACCTGTGAAATACATAGTTCTTTCGGATAAAACAAAATCTCACCTGGTCAGGGTTGGGCTGAAGAACCTGCCTCCAGCAATTCTCTCTCCTCGATCATATTCCTGGTTGGGAAGCTCATGTCTGTGTCTCTTAGAAGAGCTGGAACTCACTGCTTGGCTTTTCTCTCTTCAAACAACCAGCTCAGGCTCCTTTATGTTATTTTTTTCTGGGTACAAAACTGTGAAGGACAGTGGTTAGAACTATGGGTTCTGGAGTCCACATTCAAGTCCGTAGACCACCTAGCACTCTCTTCCTCCATCACTATGTGCATGCCAGGCCTTCGCACCTGCTGTTAAATGTCTACCCGGAGGGGCTTTTCTGACCATACGCTTAGAGACCTCCTTCCCTGTAAGTTCCTCTTCCGGCCCATTTCCCCCTGTGCTGTTGTCCATGTGTTTATGTGGATTACCCACTAGAATGTAAGCACCGTGAAGAGAGGGGCTTAGGCTGTCCTCTGTTGAATCCCTAATGCTCAGAACAGTGTCTGGTACAAAGCAAACATTTGAAACCTATCTGTTGAAATGAATGGAGAAATAAATAAAGTCATTTAAACTCTCTGAGCCTGTTTCCTCATCTATCAAATAGATACAAGTACACCTTAGAGCAGTGGTTCTCAAAGTGCGCTAGGGCGCACTGTTGTGCCCTAGAAGATTTCCAGGTACACCCTAAGGTATTCCAGAGAAATATGTGCTTGTTGGGGACCAAAACACCAACAGGGTTATTGGAGTTTAGATTTCTGGGGGACAGAGGTAGGGGGAATTGGCTGTAAGCTGACAGTCTGCCCAACCCCCCACCTCACTTGCCTGATTAGGTTGCAAAAGGCTGTTAAGCTGTGGTGCTGGATTGTTTACACTACCCCCATGTTCCTTGGAAAGACTGGAGGCAAGTTTCTTCTATCCTTTGTTTGGTGTGAAGTTAAGATGATATGCATGGTGGAGGTTTTCTGCACTCAACACAAGAGTAAAAAGAGAGGAATTCTTCAATGTATTGATGAGGAAATGAGAGTTTGCCTTTCAAATATATGCCCAAACATTGAAGAAATCACTAGGTCACATCAGGCTCATGTTTCTCATAAACACAAGAATGAAAAAACACATTTGCGCCGGGACCTGCCGAATTTACTAAATCTTACTAAGAATGTATCTATATATATGAAAATATAACTTTTTTTGTCATTTTTTAATCCCTCTATTTTACAAATTCTAAAGAGCATAACAAAAAATGTAACATAAAAATGTCTTTTAATGTCAGAATAAATTTAATTTTGTCGTATTTATTTAGTTTAATTACCATAAAAGCACACTTGGGCTTTACATTTTTTCTTTAATATTTGACTTAATTATCATAACATATTTCTCAGAAATTTGTATATAGTGTGCCTACAATTATTTGTAGGATTTTAAATGTGCCCTAACTTCAAAAAGTTTGAGAACCACTGCCTTAGAGGGTTGTCATGAAAATTAATTAAACTCCTGCTTGGAAGTGATGGTCTTGATATGAGATCTTAATACAACATGGTGAATTTGAAAACTTTCTTGCCCACCTGATACTTTCCGGATGCCAAGGATCAGTAAGATAACTTCAAACGTTATCAACTTCTGTGATTTTGAGCTGTGTAGTGTGGACAGGTGGAAGAAATATTCCATAAACACTCAAATTATTTGAAGGAAGCACTGCCATTTATACATTGTTATTATTTAAATGCTGATGCTTTGAGGTGTTTGGAAACAATCTATGTGAAGGCATTCCTGCCACTGGGCATTATAGCGCTGACAATGATTTCACCGTGAATGGAATTTTCCTCTTTAAGTAGAGGGTTATTAAGTTAAACAGTGTCAAAGTGTTCTCTATGTTATGTACAACTTAATTAGTGCACAGGAGAATATTAAACAGTCCGTTCACACTGTGAGGTATCTGTATATTTCTTTTTCCTTGGCTTATACTGAATTATCCCACAACACATTGTAAATGTAAGTTACCAAGGAACCATTATTTGCTCCTAAAAGAAAGGAAGAAACTGAGGCTTGTGTGCTCACGTGCTTGGTAGAGGCAGGACTCGGGGGTGTGCGGTAGAAAGAAGGGCTTGCTAGACAGCTCATTTCCTTGAGAAATCGCTCCCAGAGTCCAAGGCTAAGTTCGGTGCCCTCTTCTTCTGTCCCAGAGCCCTTCCTTTTCGACACACGCATCCCCTAAGGTTGTCTATCACCTGTCTCACTGTCTAGATGTGATTTCCAAGATGGCAGAAGTGAAATTGTATTCCACCCTAACACAGCATCTGGTGGGTATGACATACTCAATAACTACTACATAAATCTATTCCAACCAGTGTTTATTAAACACCTTCTCTGACCAAGGATTCCATAATTGTGCGTGTGTGTGAGTGATGGGGGGGGAATGTCACAGTGGTCATCAAAAATAGAATTACTGACCTCATTTATAGTCAAGATGAGAAAATAGACTCTACGTGTTTAAAAAATACAACCATAATAAGGTACTTAGTGCTATAGTATCTATTCCGGGAGTTTGACCTAGACAGGGAGCTCAGGAAAGTTTTTCACAAAGAAGTAATATGTAAGTGGAGATCTGAAGAATACACGGGCATTAACAAGCTGAGGAGGGAGGGAGCAAGCAGGGGCAAAGGCCCTGGGGAGAGGGGCTCAGGAACAGGCACAAGAAACCTGAAGCAGGTCCATGTAGCTGGAGAGCGAGGGGCTGCATGACCAGGTGTCTGGAGGGATTTTGAGGACTACACCACTGAGGACTGTGATGGCTCTGACACATAAAAGTTAGTTTGGAATTTTCCCAAGCTGTCTCTCTTGGACCCTCTATTCCTATCTCAACACTTTCCTTTGAGAGAACCAGGGCAGGAGCCCCACAGGGAGACTACGATGCTCTGATCATCTAGTGGCTGACAGTATTTTTTAAGATTGCTGCAACAATAGCTCCCAGCCCTTGTGTCCTCCTGCAGAGTGACCCTGCCATAGCCCCCTTGAACTTGGACTGGCCTGAACATAACCAGTAGAACCAGTGGGAAAGAAGCTGTGTGACTCGGGGCCAGTTCAGGAAAGATTATGCTGCTCTTGCCTGCTTGTGAAACACTGGCTTTCTGGATGTTCCGTCTCGGGAAGGCCCAAGCCACATGGAAAAGGCACATGCAGGTGCTCCAAGCAATGACCTAAGTTAAAGCCCAGCCTTCCACACCCCAGTTTAGGTACCAAACATGTGCATGAAGAAGCCTCCTGATGATTCCAGTTGCCAGATATCTGGTCACCTCCACCCTTTTGAGCCTTTCCAGTTGAGGCCCCAGGCGATGTGAAGCTGAGGTAAGTTGTTTGGCTGGCCCCTTCTGAATGTCTGACCCACAGAATCTGTGCACCTAATACCATGGTTGTGGTTTTATAGCATGTAGGTTTGGGGTGGCTTGTTATGAGGCAGTAGATCAAAAGAGCACATGTTCCAGGGGCCATGATAGGCAGCTTTGCCAAGGGCAGCAGGAGACAATCAGCTGGACTCCTAAGGTCAGACTGGAACTCAGGAGTTCTGCTCACAAGCCCTAAGGCTGCCTCATAATGGGGTGTTGAATAGTGAGGCTATTCTCTTAGTTCTTTTTTTTCTTTTTAAACTGTTCTCTAGGTGTGAAAGTCACACACTTACTGTGATTGTCTGCCCGAATCCTTATTTAATTGTTATTTTTGGATCAGTTGTTTTTGGAAGATCCTCCAGCTGATATACACTGCTGGTATTTTGCCGAGAGAGATAAACAGTCTCAGCTTGGACTGCAGTTGGATTTAGTCTTAGCAAAATACAGCAGCTGTTTCCCAGCGGATACCTGCCCTGTAAATGCCTGGGCGGCCTGATTCAAACTCACCTCTCAGACCTTTACCTTGCCAATTTTGGTAGCGTGCCACTTCCGTGACCACATAAATCAGGTTTCCAAAGCCTCAATCAGTTGTAAACACTGAGACATGCTGGTGAACCACTCATCTTGATTACTCCAAGTACTAGTGATTATTCTTTTCAACCAAAATATGGAAACAAAACCTGATGTTAAGTAAACATTCACTTTTGTGGTCTTTAAAATGTATTATGAATTAAATCAAAAATCAAAATTACTCAGCAGAATAATAACTGCTTACCCAGTGTTGTTAATTTGCACGTCAGGTGGTAAAACTGTAACTGTGAATAAATTGCTTATACTGTAGCAAGATTCCCCAGTTACCCTGTCACGGCAGACGGCCTAATACATATGCAACACTTGGTACTGACATTCGCAATTTCAGAGGGGAAAAGTCTCTGCCTTCACTCACACAAAATGCACAATCATCCAATATGATACTTTTTTTTAAACTTTTTAAATTAACTTTAATGGGGTGACATTAATAAATCAGGGTACATATGTTCAAAGAAAAAATCTCCAGGTTATCTTGTCATTCATTTATGTTGCATACCCATCACCCAAAGTCAAATTGTCCTCTGTCACCTTCTGTCTGGTTTTCTTTGTGCCCCTCTCCTCCCTCTCTCCCTCCCTCACCTCCATCCCCCCACCCCGTAACCACCACACTCTTGTCCATGTCTCATATTCTCACTTTTATGTCCCACCTATGTATGAAATCATGCAGTTCTCAGCTTTTTTCTGTTTTACTTATTTCACTCCATATAATGTTATCAAGGTCCATCCATTTTGTTGTAAACGATCCGATGTCATCATTTCTTATGGCTGAGTAGTATTCCATAGTATATATGTACCAAAGCTTTTTAATCCACTCGTCCTCTGACGGACACTTGGGCTGTTTCCAGATCTTCGCTATTGTGAACAATGCTGCCACGAACATGGGGGCGCATTTCTTCTTTTCGAACAGTGCTATGGTGTTCTTAGGGTATATTCCTATAAGTGGGATAGCTGGGTCAAAAGGCAGTTCGATTTTTAATTTTTTGAGGAATCTCCAAACTATTTTCCACAGTGGCTGCACCAGTCCGCATTCCCACCAGCAGTGCAAGAGGGTTCCCTTTTTTCCACATCCTCGCCAGCACTTGTTCTGTGTTGTTTTGCTGATGAGCGCCATTCTGACTGGTGTGAGGTGATATCTCATTGTGGTTTTAATTTGCATTTCTCTAATGATTAGTGATGTTGAGCATTTTTTCATATGCCTATTGGTCATCTGTATGTCCTCTTTGGAGGAATTTTTATTCATTTCTTTGGCCCATTTTTTGATTGGATTGTTTGTCTTGCTGATGTTGAGTTTTATAAGTTCTTTATAAATTTTTGTTATTAACCCTTTATCGGATGTATTGTCGAATATGTTCTCCCATTGTGTGGTTTGTCTTTTTATTCTGTTCTTATTGTCTTTAGCTGTACAAAAACTTTTTAGTTTGATATAGTCCCATTTGTTTATCCTGTCTTTTATTTCATTTGCCCATGGAGATAAATTGGCAAATATATTGCTGCACCAGATGTCGGAGAGCGTACTGCCTATATTTTCTTCTAAGATGCTTATGGTTTCACGGCTTACATTTAAGTCTTTTAGCCATTTTGAGTTTGTTTTTGTGAATGGTGTAAGTTGATGGTCTAGTTTCATTTTTTTGCAGGTAGATGTCCAATTTTCCCAACACCATTTGTTAAAGAGGCTGGCTTTACTCCATTGTATGTTCTTTCCTCCTTTGTCAAATATCAGTTGTCCATAAAGGTGTGGGTTTATTTCTAGGTTCTCTGTTCAGTTCCATTGATCTATGTGCCTGTTCTTATGCCAGTACCAGGTTACCTTGAGTACAATGGCCTTGTAGTATACCTTGATATCCAATATGATACTTTTTAATGGAAAAACTTAACTCATAATGTAAACAGCATTCCACTTTCAACAATTGTACTAGTTTAGCAGCAGTTATATTGCGAAGAGCACATTCCCTGCTATTTATGGTCTCTCTTCTCAAGAACATTTTCTTCTTTTCTTGGAAATTTTTCTGACTTTGCCTTCAAGGAGTATTCTTGCACTTTTATTGCCAACTAAGGGGGTATCAATAATTATCAATTTATTATATGGTTCTCTTGGTGTCTAGTTGATGTGAGGTCATGTGAGTGAGGGTCAGGAGCTGGCTGTGGTGGCAGCAGGTCTCTGTCCCACCAAAGCTGGGTGATTTTGGGCAGATCCCCTTTGTTTCCAGCCCTCCATTTTGCATTTTCCCAGGGGGGTGTAGATGGTACAGTCCCTTTAGGGCTAGTGTGATGACTAAGTAATGCAGACAATAATGAAGCCATCCCTGGCACTTCTTTCTGCCTGGGAGCACTCAATGGCTGTTGGCTTTTATTATGATTAAGGTGACTAAGTGGGTAGAGTTCAATAAAAATCTTTTTTTCTGAGAAAGGAAAAGCATAATATAAAACATACCAGTGACTACTAATGGGAGAGGCAAGTAAGTCCCTTAAGCACACGTTTTGTTGCTCTGGCGCATCTACTGTGGAAAGAGGGCAAACATCGCCTCACTGGGCTCACAGAGGAAACATAATACATAGTCTTCATTGCAGGATGCTGTGGTTTAAACCCTTTCAAAAGGTCTCTAGGGGTGGGGGTGTCAGGTTGGTCTGTGGACATTAGGAGGCTCTCCCTCCTCCCTGCCGGGGCCACTCAGGGTGGGGAGCTCCCCCAACACCTCATCTCTTGGCCAGAAGGTGGTGAGAATTATTTGGGGAATGACCAGGAGAGAGGTGGTATCAGATAACTAGACGCTTGGGAGCAGCGAAGATTGGGACCTGAGACACAGCTCCAGTGAGCTGCCAATTGAGCAGATTTGTGGAATCTGTGAGCACTGTGGAGCAAGTTCCAGAAAGAGGGAGGTCACATTTTGATGGTGATGGGAGGGGGAGAGGTGTTCCCATCATCATCCTGGAGGGGGCTACTGAATCATTAAACATTTGAATTATATTCATATTAGTGAGAATTATGGTGATTAAACTTGGTAGGTACCAGCACCCTTAGAAGTTCAAATAACTGCTTTAAAAACTCATCAGTTTAAGATCAAAATAGTTAATTACATTTTTTATCATAGACACAAAACGACTTTTCTGTCTGCAATGTCTTTGACTTCTTTTATCCATAAAGAGATAAGGAGGGCGGAGCAATAAAAGCTCCTTAGCTGTTCTTGAGAGTTAGTGAGATGAGGTATGATTATTTCAATACCTGTTTAGTCCCAGGACTCACTGAGTGAGGCAACTGACCTCTTCTGAGAAACCACTGTGTGGGGTAAATCATTGGAATTTCTCCAGAAATAAGATTCTTGGCTCCAACAGTGTGTCAGTGAGAACTAGGTTATGCTGCAGACACATGCAGACCTCAACTCTAAACTCCAAACAATGAAGGTTTCTTTCTTGCCCACATTGCATCTTCTCACAGGCAGGCAAAGGACTCTGCTTATCATCATCTCCCAAGGACCCAGGCTCCAGAGTGACACAGGTCCCTCTGCTGGAAGGAGAAGAGAACTCTGGAAGGGCTTTTGCTGGAATGCCCATCACCTCCACTCACAAGTCATCTGTCAGAAGAGATGACTGGATTTTCCCCAACCACAGGAAGACAGGAAGTGCAAACCTGTCATGTACTGGAGGCAGAGAGCGGGAAAGATTGGTGAGTAGCATAAGTGACAAGCACAGTCCACCCTTTTGCTTACCAAGTGTTTGGTCCACACTTCACCCAGGAGTCATTCCCCAAGTCCCATTTTATCAAGGTGTCCAGCTCAAAAGCTAGGATCTTAAGATAGCCGACAGTGGTCTCTATATCACGTTTGAATATGACTTCTGTTAATCCAGAGATCTATGAATTAAAAAGACAGGTCATACACAACACCCAAAATAGAGTGGTGGAAGAGGGACAGCATGATGTCAGTGAGGACAGAGTAGCCTCTCGTGTGTGGCAATTCTGAGTGTTGTTGGCAGGCGTTAAGGGGCCCTGCTCTGGGTGTGAGGAATAGTCCTGGAGTAGATCTGGATTCTGTTGCACCCCAGTCTAGTTGGCTCCATCATCTGGGAGGTTTCCCTTTCCCTTTAATATCTTTAATATCCTTGGCTACATCTGAGGTAAGCACTGGAGAGCATACTCTCCTTGGGGGTTGAAGATCTTTCTTAGCCTGCTTCTTGCCTGAGGAGGTTGGGGACCCAAGGATGGTTTTAAATCTAGAAATGGTTTTAATCATAAACATTTTTAGCCCATACTCTTGCTTTCTCTGGCTAGACATCTCTCAGAAACTTCCCTGGCTATTGGCTATTTGGTTTTGATCTTCATGTGCCCACAGTTACACTCGTACTTCTTTTCAAGATATGCCTCTCGCCCTCTTGACTTGAACCTGTTGGACCTGGCAGGAGATCAATGTTCTTAGTCTCTTTTCCAGGGCCATGTTGTCCTCAGCCCAGGACCCATGTTGATGGAGAATCCAGTATTTTGAACATTTCAGCTGCCAAGCAAGTGGCAAAGTATTCCAGCTCTTAATTTCCTAACCGAAAGTGACACACATCACTTCTGTTCACATTTTACTGAATAACGTGTTGTGTAATCATAACACTGTAGTCTCAGTAAGGAGGCACAAAGTGTAGGCAGTGGAATGCAATCAGAGTGCAGAGAGAGTGGGAATATTTATGAATGGAACTAGTGACCACAACAAGTTATTGCATTTTAATGAGCATGTACCTATATAACCAGAAAGCAATTAGTGAGATTAAACTGTAAAATTAGTGACTTTTATCATTCTAGTGAGTAGGACAGGGCCAAAATAGCAAATTTATGAAACACAAAAAGGATGCCGTGTACCTGTCTTGAAGGTTTTTTCACGAGGAAATACCTTTGGCTGTCCTATTCTAGAGGTAGTTGAAAGAAGGTTCAAGTCCTCATGACAGAGAAAAAGTTGGCAAGAAGAAAGAATTCTTAAAAATGAATTGTTCCAGTGGACATATGCCAAGGACTATAGAATTTTGGTTATTTTTGTGTTGTTCAAACTTTTTAACTAGATTATAAAAATCTTCTTCAAATGGACGTGGGTAAAATGTCCTCCCAAATATTATTCAGGTTAATGAAGATATTAGGCATGACCTTGGGATGAAATGAAAGAAAAGCACAGAAGTACAGAGAAATGGATGAATGGCAGCATTCCACTGATTTTAAGCTTCTGACGGTAGAGAAAAGCCACATCCTGGAGCTCTGACAAACCAGTTGGCTCTGTATGTCATATTAGAAAGAACAGGCATATTATGAAGCTACAGCTGTTCCTATTGTCTTTATTTCTTTCCTGGTTGTCAGTAATTTTGGTTTGTTTCTTTGTGCATAGTTGTTGGGATTAAATTTTGAAAAAAACTGTAAAGGCTAATTTGAGGTTGTAGATGGTGTTATCTTCCTACAAAAAGGCAGTTTGTGGGGGGCAGTTAACATAGGCGTAGGTAACTTAATCTGATCAGTGATGGGGGTGAGTGTGTGTTTGTGAGACCTAAACTTTATAACCAGTTCACCCTCTGTAAATAGGGCTTTACTCTTCGGGGGTGTCCAGCAAGTCGGAGCTCTTCCTTCTTGGTAGGTTCTTCTGTGTCTCTAGAAGATATGATTTCTGAAACCTCTGCTCATATTCTCAGGCTGCCAGCAAAGGAAAAGGTAAGAATGTTGGAATCACCCATTTTTTCCTATTGTTCTATCGTCTTGTCCATCCCCTTGACTTCTTACTGTCATGAAAACTTTCTGACGCCTTCAAACAAGTTTTAGTTTATTGCTGTGGACTGAATGTTTGTGTCCATTCAAAATCCCCATGTGATGGCACTGAAGGAGGGGCCTTTGGGAGGAAATTGAGTTTAGATGCTGTCATGGGGGTGGAGTCCCCATGATGGGATTGGTGCTCTAAAAGGGATGGAGAGACCAAGCGCTTGTGCTCCGCACCGTCCCCTTCCCCACCTCACCCCTTTATTCCCCATCATGTGAAGAAACCCGAAAGCTGGTTGTCTGCAAGTCAGGAAGAGGGCGTTCACCAGACACTGTTATCTGCTGGCACCTTGATCTTTAATTTCCCAGCCTCCAGAATGGTGAGAGAAATAAATGTGTTGAAACCACTCAGCTGGTGGTATTCTGGTAAAGCAGCCTGAACTCACAAAGACAGATTTTTTTTAAGGGGGTGGTAGTGGGGTGGTGGTAGGCTTTTCCATTGTTCCCAACAAAAGATTTGGTCTTTACCAAAATAGTCCACCATTATTGGAAGCTGAAATCCCCTGAAGGCTTTTACGCAGACAACTGACATGATACATTATATCTTAAGGCGTTCAGTCTGGCGGCAGTATTGAAGGAAGAGTGGGGGTGGGGCATTGGGCAATGGCTGAAGCAGGCAGAGCAGCTGGTAGGCTGTATAGTGAGGCAATGAGAGTGGACAGTGGTGAGAACAGTGAGCTCAGAGCAGAGTGGTCAGATTGTGGACATACTGAGGGTTAAGCCTACAGGAGTTCCTGACAGTCTGACAGTGGGCTGAGCAAAAGGGGAGGACCAAGGTTGCTTCTGACTTTTCTGGCCTCAGCAACCAGAAGGAAGGGTTTGCCATCCAATGAGTTGGGGGAGACCATGGTTGGAGAAAGCCTGTGAATTGAACTGGTTTGGTGAATTTTGAATGTTTACATTTGACAAATTAATCCTTTCAAACTTTCCAAATGGCAAATGCAATGTAATTGGGATATTCATAAAAAAGAATTACTGAATGTATTCTTTAAAAAGTAATTCATCACACACTGCAAATGAGGTGGTTCAGTAACGTGGATTCATTTTGAAGATGAAGGCCATCCTCTTCACTGGAGGTGTGAGTGTCCCTGTGACTGTGTGTATCACCTTGCCAAGAGATCAGAGGAGTGCCTTTTTTGATCACGAGGCCCAGCTGATGGCTCTTCTGCCTCTGCCATGCCAGCCCCTGAATCTATTTTATCTGATTATCAATATAAAAAAAGCATTGTCATATTCTGTTCTGGAGACAGAAGAGCTATAGACTTTACAGGGGAACCCTAACACCCCCCCCCCCCAAAAAAACCCAGTTACTTTAGAAAAGATAGTATTTTTAAGTGAGAGGTGGGAAGGCAGGGAGGTAGGGAGGCAGGGAGGCAGAGAGACAGACTTCCACATGTGCCCGGACCAGGATCCACCCAGCAAACCCCTTACAAGGTGATGCTCTGCCCATCTGAGACTGCTGTTTCATTGCTCAGTAACCAAGCTGTTTCAGAGCCTGAGGCAAGGCTATGGAGTCATTCTTAGTGCCCGGGGCCAACTTTTCTTGAACCATTAGAGCCATGGCTTTGGGAAGGAAAGAGAGAGAGAGAGAGAGAGAGAGAGAGAGAGAGAGAGAGAGAGAGTAGGGGGAGAGGTAGAAAAGCAGACGGTCACTTCTACTGTGTGCCTTGACTGGTAATCAAACCCGGGACTTCCACACGCCAGACCAATGCTCTACTGCTGAGCCAACTAGCCAGGGAAAGATAAGTTTTTAAAACTTTCTTTTCTCAGATATTAGCTTATTTCTGGTCAGTTATAGTCTTCATTTTGTAAGTGGTAGGAGAAGGAAACAGGGGTGAAGGGGCAAAAGTTGACTCTCATGATCCCAGAACCCAGCTTGATTCTTTTTATTAGTTGTGAAGCTAAAAGTTAAATCTTCCAATATCACATTCCTCTATATTTTCACTCCCCTGAACATGTGAGTTTAATTCAAGATAAGAAATGCTTTGGGCCCTGTTATACTTACCTGCTATCTGTTGTGTTATGAATTGGAGAGTGAGCTTCAGAACAGGTAGAGGACTGATTATAAATGATCTTTTAGTGCCAACAAAAAGGTGGTAGTTGAGGACGCCAGGTTACTATGGTAACACCAGGGGAATAGGAAGAGTATAAAGGATGCTTTGTGGAGAAGAAACAGATTCTTAAAATGATACCTGTAAACCATTTCTAATATTTTTCCTTAACAAAATGTGTAGATAATAAGAAAAAATATTTTAATATGCAAACATATTAATAACTTTAAAATATATTTAGGTATTTGTAGTAAATTCTCATGGATTAAAAATATTTTTTGTGGCCTCTTTTTTTTTTCATATAAGATGCAACAGATAAACAGAAAAACTATTTTTCAAGCCACAACCATGGAATTAATGCTCAGCAGGAAAGTAAGGTGTCATGATGAACACTTCCTTCTGTTACGAAGCAGAATGGGCTTTGGTTATCACAGAACAAAAGGTCATGAGATTTGATGTCAGCCGGGCCTGAAAGACCATGCATTATCACTCAGGAGAGTTCTTCAACCTGCTTGTGCCTCAGTTTCCTAATTTATAAAGTGGACTAATGGCTATTTCAAAGAGCTGTTATGAGAATTAAGTGAGAAAATGTATCCATATGGTCCAGTGTGATACTTGGCAACACAGTAAGAGCTCAATTAATGGCTGTAGTGAGGACAATAAAGATGAGGACAATGGCCAAGACAGTCATTTTTATCCAGAGTGAAGCTTTGAAGAGAGTCATAGTCCAGAGCCTCCCCTAATGAATCATTAGATTAAAGGACAATTTTGACTTTGACATCTAATCTGATGGCAGCTGTAAAATCCAGGTGGCTAGAAGTGCTATATGAGAACTAACTACAGGAGTGCATTTTAAACACCACGGAGTCTCGCATATAAACCCGAAGCAGTAACTGTTAGGATAACGATGTGGACACTGTTTATAGAGTGTGAACACGTGGCTGAGTGACACCAGAACCTCCGACGGCATAGGAGTCAACAAGAAACGCTTTCAATGTCCTTTATCACTTCAGGGGGTAAAGATGTTTACTTTCAGAAAGCATTATAAGAAACTGACTGTACACACTGTGTTGGAGGCTGTGCACATTTTTTTTACAGCTTGGTATTAGAAATGGAAATAAAACTTGGATGGTGCTAGAATTAATTGAAGAGTGAAGAAAGTAAGAAGAAAAACTGCTTCTCACCCTAACGGGTTTATAACACCCAACCAACATGGCAGAAAAGCTGCAGTGAAAACAGCTACTGAGGGGGACTGTGAATTTCTTTTCTACTTGCCATTTGTTGAAGGCAGCAAACACCACGGAAAGGGATGGAAAATCCTGGTTGGTATTTCTTTGGTAGACTGTTCTGTAGCTGTGACTTGGGATTAAATTCTAGATAGAATGTTGGGCAGAAACGTTTGCAGAGGATGGATGATGTTCTGAATAGCAAATACAGGCAAAACTAAGTACAATTATTACCCTAACTTCTTAACAGAATCTTATCTAATTATTAGAAAATCCCATTAATTTAGCCAATGGAGAAGAGAGCCAGGCTGAAAAGATATAAAAACCTGGATTACAGATTCTGTTTAAACATATAGTTTAATAATATCAAATACTTTTCATATGCCCCAAGATAAAATAAGTATTAATAGATACAATGAGATGAGCTAGAGAGACTGCTGGAATAATCTTACACTACCATGAAGAATAAAAGTAGAAACCTTTACCAGACATGAGCTGCTTGGCTCGGCATTGATCATTTCTGAAATCATTGTTTTGAAAAGCTGTTGTTGATTTGGTCTTTGCTTAGGAGTAAGGCTCTGAAAAGTCATAGCGGAGACAATTATTCAACCATTCAGGGTAGACCTGGGTCGTTACAAATAATAAATAAATACAGTTCTAAAGAATCTCTGGAGTGTTCATTTTCTAGCTACATGGCCCCAGATGTTAAATTTGTAATCACTTTTGGTTGTGTTACCCAATTTTTAGAAAATTGTTAGCTTTCTTGATGGCTTATTGCACGAAACTGGTGCTTCTATCTTTTAGAGTACAGATAGAACATTTTTAAAGGTTAGTTTTATTGCAAAATATGAAATTCTAACTTAGGTACATAAAAGTATAAATATACCCCTCACACTTTTCAAACGATGCCATAGCCACAGTGTATCACCAGAGGGCCAAGTCTGAAAGCCGCTGTCCACCAGGCTCAGGCATAAATAACAACCACAGCAGTGAACATTTACTGAGTGCTCGCTGTGTGGTCAGTGCTTTTTCATGGGTTGTTCATTTATCTGGATCTTGGATATGTCTAGAAGTTCTCCAGATTGTTAGGGTCAAATTGTCCTTTAAGATTTTAGTGCCTGACCAGGCGGTGGCGCAGTGGATAGACCGTCGGACTGGGATGCGGAAGACCTAGGTTCGAGACCCTGAGCTCGCCAGCTTGAGTGCAGGCCCATCTGGTTTGAGCAAAAGCTCGCCAGCTTGGACCCAAGGTCGCTGGCTCGAGCAAGGGGTGGCTCGGTCTGCTGAAGGCCCGCGGTCAAGGCACATGTGAGAAAGCAATCAATGAACAACTAAGGTGTCGTAATGGCAATGAAAAACTAATGATTGATGCTTCTCACCTCTCTTCGTTCCTGTCTGTCTGTCCCTATCTATCCCTCTCTCTGACTCTTTCTCTCTCTCTGTCCCTGTAAAAAAAAAAAAAAAAAAAAAGACTTTAGAAAAAAAAATTAAGCTAGGTCTCACTCCACAGGTCATGGTCACCCCATCTGCAGTCTGTACAGATCCTTGGGCAGGGGCCTACCGTCCTCCAAGTCCCCTCTGTCTTGGTCATTGCCTTATTGGGTTTTGACCTCCACTCTTACATTTCCTTCTTTCTCTTTCCCTCTCTTTTCTGCAGGTGGCATTCCACAGTACAGCTATTGTCTTAACTCCGTCACAGCCCCAAGTTACCTCCCATTCAGTGCTGTGTAAAAAACACCTAACAAAAGGTTTATGGCTCTGAAGGGAGTGAGTTAAGCAGTGTGTCTCCTGTAGTCTGTTTAGAAATATGCCATAGATACCAGAAAATTGAAAGCCGCTGCTCTATACTTTTACTCAGATTGGAAAAAATTATATTTTTATGTGGAAGAAAAATGGATCTAACTCATGAAGAACTACTATAAGTGGGATGACTAACTTCCTAACTGTATTTGGTTACAAGTGGTTTTGTGAACTGATGAATTCTAGTTACAGAACACGTACTCAGACACACTAATTTCAATAGCTGAAGACAGTGGCTCCTAGGATTTTCACACTGTCACTTGATCAGCCTTCTTTCCTTTAATAATTTAGAGCTGGAACCTAGATATGTTCATTAATATAAAATATAATCTGACACCCAGGAAGGGGAATGAGTAGTTTCACTTGAACTATTTATAGGACAGAATCAAGAAAGCAAAGCAAAACAATAAAACAAGTCATGTTTTCCATTTTAGTAATCGTCACCCACATGGGGCTAAAGCAAGTTGTCATAACATTATTGGATTACCAACAGATGAAATCCATCAAGTGAGAATTTGTTGACTGAAATTGTCAAATGTCACTGACACCACATGCCCCTGGGAATCTTCACTGCTCATTCTGGCACCCTGGGCAATAAGGGCAGAGGTAAAACAGGAAATGAGAATGACTGAGGCCAGAGGGTCTTAGTCTTGCTGCTTTTAAACATTGTGATGGTCAGGTCACGGCCCAGCGAGTGGAGGTAGAACTCCCCAGGGTGGGGCCCCTTCAGCAGCATTTTGTAGAGCCCCCAGATAAATCTGCTGGCAAGACTGAGCTTTCAGATGAGACTGAAAGTAACGATTGGTGAAACATGGAAAAGGGTCTCAAAAATTAGAAGAGAAATGCAAACACTGATACCCCTTGTTAATCAAGGTTACAGACTTTGCTGGGGATAATGCATTTTCTGATTAGAGCAAATTATAACAGGAATCTATGGAATTAATTCTTTTATCTGGACTTTGAAACATCTCATAGGTTGTTATGTTTGGCTAACAAATGGAGCCATCATATTTTATAAGTAAATAAAATTTATTTTTGGATAATAGCAGATGTTCTTGTGAAGTACATGACCTAAAAGGATTAAAATCTTTTGAAATAAGTGAATTGAAAGATATTATAAGTTCACTGTCCATACCTAGATAAATTTTAGAAATATTTAAATATCAAAAGTAAAAAGAAACACAAGTATCATGGGAAAAGAAGATACTGCTAATTAGAATTAGCCCATAAGAGGATACTATCAATTTCTTTGACTAACCAAAAGGTTTAAAAAAGAACTGACTTGGCTGAAAGGTTTGTAAGTTTTCAGGGTTTGAAATGTCTGAATCTCTTTTGCATGTGGAAAGAAAAAATAAAGGTTGAAATTTTGATGGATTTTTAAAACTTTGGATAATTTTATGTTTAGGAAGCCATAAAGCAAATCTGGTGATGGTTTTAATACCGAAACACGGTTTATTCATAGATTATTGGAACTCCATAATTAATAGAAATTGTATTTAAAATATGGCATATTATCAGAAATAAAGAGTAATTTTCCCTCCTGGACTTCTGAAGCCAAACACTCCTAGGAGATTGTACTTATCTCAATTGTTAATGTCTGAGGGAACACCCTCCCTGCCCCATGCCTTTGGAAGTATCCTTTACAGCAACTTGGAGATACAATAGTCCCCCCTTATCTGCAGCTTCACTTTCCTTCCACACTTTCAGTTACTTGTGGTCAACCACAGTCCAAAAATGCTAAATGAAAAAGTCCAGTAAAAAAAAAAAAAGCAATCCAATAAACAATTCACAAGTTTTCAGTTGCATACCATTTTTAGTAGAAGAATGGAATCTGGTCCAGCCTCTCACGATGTGACCCATCCTTTGTGCAGCGTCTCCAGGCTGTGGATGCTCTCTGCCTCTTAGTTACTTAGTAGCCATCTTGGTTGTCAGAGCAGCTATCATAGCATGGCAGCGTTTGTGTCCAAACAATTCTTATTTTACTTAATGCCGCATTCACATAACTTTTATTGCAGTATATTGTTATAACTGTTCCATTTTACTATTAGTTATGATTATTAATCTCTCCTGTGCCTAATTTATAAATTAAACTTTATCACAGGTGTGTATGCATAGGAGAAAACCTTTATCTAGGTTTGGAGTTATCCATGGTTTCAGGCATCAGACTGGAGGTCTTGGAACATATCTCCCTTGAAAGAAGGAATACTGTTCTAATTTCTCCTGATCCACAGGTTAGAATATTGGCAATGCTCATTATTATCAGGAACAAGTTTATGTGCTTAAATCTTGCCAGGTTCAGCATAAACATTGACAATGATAAGCGAGCTGATGAAAACCAATCAATACCATTTCCCACACTTTGCTTCTGTAATGTTTCACAGGATTACAGGTGATTAACTACAGAAGAATATGTCAGCAGTAAAAATGAGTGTTATCTGCGGCCCATGTTTATTGGTTATTTAATTCTTATAAGTCAAATTATTTTGACTTAATGTGATTTTAAATGATATTAAAATACCCAAACCTAAAGAAAAAATATTCATTAAGATGTAAAGCTCCAATATTCATGAGAAATAAACTTGAATTTAGATTTATCCTTTGTCATATGTTAACCTTATTACCTAGAGTTATAAGTTTGTATAATTTAAGATCAGAGAAAGAAGATTATTCATCTCAGGTGACCAAGGCCTCTGACTTAAGAAGTGTTCAGCTTCAGCATACTTTGTTTTAGATAAAAAAGGTCTGTGAGGAGGCTCTGGCCAGTTGGCTCAGTGGTAGAGCATTGGCTGGGTATGTGGATATCCTGGTTCAACTCTTGGTCAGGGCACACAGGAGAGGCACCCATCTTCTTCTCCACCCCTTCCCTCTTGTCCCTTTCTTTCTTCTCCTCCTCCTCTTTCTCCCCTCCTGCAGCCATGGCTCAACTGGAGCGAGTTGGCCCCGGGCACTGAGGATGGCTCCATGCTCCCCCCTCAGGTGCTAAAAAATGGCTCTGGTTGCAATGGAGCAACACTCCAGATGGGCAGAGCATCACCCCCTAGTGGGCTCCCAGGGTGGATCTTGGTCAGGGTGCATGCAGGAGTCTGTCTTGGTCTCCCTTCCTCTCACGAAAAAAAAAAAAAAAAAAAAAAAAGAAAAGAGTCTGTGAAATATCTGGGTAAAACAAAAATAAAAAGCAAAAAACCTACCACCACCACCAAACAGTATGTGCACAGATGTGCACACACACAACCTGGGAGACATTTCTGGGAGTTCTGGTAGAGTCAGGGCTTCCAAGGATTGCAGTCTACTTCTCCTTCAGGTTCCCACTGCATGTCAGTCTACTAGAGCATGGAGAACTTCTCCAGTAAAGACAAATGACCATTTGTACTGCCCTAATGTGTTTGCCAACATTGCTGGATTATGGGTTTCTTGCCACTCCCATTAAATTGATTGACCCTGACCGGAATTTCTGTTTCTTTGAACACACACTGGGAAACGCTAATCTTTGACATGGAAGGCTGACAACGAAGGGAAGACTCTGCACAGAGCAAAAGAGAAGGAAACACTGAAAACCAGGGAACCCAAATTCCGTAGGGTCCTCTGGTGTCCACTGTCTAGTGTCTGTGATGTCATCATGATTGACATGAGGAATCATAGATCACATTCTCTCCTCTACAACAGAGTGCCTATAGACAACTTCCCAAACTGAACCTCTTCTCTCAGTGTAAAACAGGGGCCCCCAAACTTTTTACACAGGGGGCCAGTTCACTGTCCCTCAGACCCTTGGAAGGCCACCACATACAGTACTCCATACACTGACCACCAATGAAAGAGGTGCCCCTTCCGGAAGTGCGGCGGGGGCTGGATAAATGGCCTCAGGGGGCCGCAATTTGGCCCCCGGGCCGTACTTTGGGGACCTCTGGTGTAAAAGAAGAGTTTAAAGAATTGATCTTGATTGTTCTTTCTAGGCACAATTAGATGATTCTGTCTCAACTATCATGATGGGGAAAAAAAGAAAATTAGATTTGCTTGACAAGAATTCTTTAAAACCAACTTTTTTAGAATGTAAAATAAATGATGTTTGAAATAGAAATCAAGTGGATAGGTGATTCTTTGTCCTCATTATTCTGGTCATTTCGTTGAAAATTCAGAGTTATAGGGTGCAACCAGGAATAAAACTGGTTTCAGCACTATACTTGCTGTCATTCAATACTTACAAAGAAGTCCAGAACTTTTCAGCAGCTAGATCTTTAATTAAAGCCAAGAGGCAACTTTAAAATTGGTTCTTTTAATTAATCGTCCTTTAGGTTGTACATTCCGTGACTACACTGTGCTTGGTTATTAATCACAGTTTGTACTTCAAAAAAATCAAGATGAGGTTGAGATAACTGATTTAAATGAAGCTAATCTAAAATATAAAAAAACACAATAGGGAAAATTATTTTGCAAAAGTGTCTATATTTTGCATATGTCAGTGTTTTCCTTTAATAGAAAAGAAAATTAAATTAGAATTTTAAGAACCATCATCTGGAAAAACCAACTTTGGACTAAACTAAGAGGACTCTTCATCCAAGGAACACTGAAGAAGCCACACTGAGACTTGTAGGGAAAGTAGAAACATGGAGAGGTCTGCCCAGCTCCCTAGAGCGAACGGCCGTCCGGAGAGACTCGCGTGGCAGGAAGAGAGTTTAGCGGAGAGGGGAGGGACCAAAGCCCCAGGAACAAAGCCCCAGCCTGCAGCCCCAGAGCCTAGAAGAGGCGTATGGATAGTATTTAGCTGTGAAACAAGTCAGGATACTCTTTGTGAGAAAGAGACAGATTTCTCAGACCCAGGATTCTCCTTAAAGGGACTGTGCAGAAAACCTCTCTCACAACCACTCACCCGGGGTACCGGGGGACGAGGAGAGAGGAGAGCACTGAAGCAGTGGGAAGAGAATGTATTCTAGGAGGCACAGGCAAAAACACTTTGAGGAAAAGCCACCCTAACCCCTGGGCTGAGTCACTCCCCAAATCCAAAGTGAATATTTCCCCTGGAAACAGCAATACCAGCAAAGGGAAGCAGGACACTAGCCAAACAAGCTCTCCTGCGACACTCAGAGCAGACTCGCTTAGAAGGAGGGAGCTTTTGGGATTACAGTATGGAGTATTAGGGTCTGAGTTGCAGCGCCCCCACACACATGGCTGAGTGCTCGCTGGAAAGCTGGAGGCGGCGGGACGCAGAAGCACAGTTCCATTGGCAAGGGCGGAAGATGGCTGGCCGGGACTAAGGCCCGGGTGTAAGCTCAGTCTTGCCCAGTGGGGGCGGAGGAGACGCTCGAAAGAGGTCAGGCCCAGCAGTGAGCCCGCCTGCTATCCTGCCTATGGGGAAGAGCTGGAGCCCCGGGAGGGGTGGAGACCCGCCCCTGAGTAAGGGTGCATGAACGGCAGGCTCACCTGCCCTGCAGAACCAAGGCTTGCAGCCTGACGTGGAAGCTGGCTCCTCCCGCAGAGGTGAGACAGAAGCACAGAACAGACAGAGTCCCGCGACTGAGCATGGGGGCACAGCCCCACCTGGCCAGCAGAGCTGAGGCTTGCAGCTGACCCATGAGTGGGCTCCTCCTGCAGAGGTGGGGTGAAAGCCAAGAAACAGGTGGAGACCCACAGCTGAGCAAAAGTGCTCACCCCTGCCCTTGGGGCTCACACTTACGGCCCAGGGCATGGCGCATAACCCCACCCACAAGGGCGGGATGAAGGCCCAGGCCCGGAGGTTTGTAGACCCGGGCACATGATCACAAGCCCTCCGGTGGAGTAGAGGTAGAAAGTGCAGTGACAGCCACATTGGCTGGTGCCAACTATGCCTATAACCAAATATGCTAGACAGCAGCAGCAGAGAACGTGGTGGGCCTGCACACAGACCACACCTAGAGAACATAGAGACCACACCCATTGAACTCCAGTGGCCAAAACCTTCTTATACACAGATAAAATGGGAAGGTAGAGAAACGCAACACAAATGAATCAAGAAAAATCCCCAGAGAAGGACCTGAATGAGTCAGATATACCAAAATTACTAGATGCAGAGTTTAAAATAACAATTGTTAGGGTGTTCAAAGATCTTAGAACAATAAGATGGTCAATACAAACACCTAAATAAGAGATAGCAAATATAAAAAGATACATTGAAATAATAAAAAAGAATCAGTCAGAAATGACAAATACAATATCAGAAATGAAGACTACAATGGAAGGAATTAAAAGCAAGATGGATGAAGCTGAGGATAGAATCAGTGAGTTAGAGGATAAGCTAAATGAAGGCACGGAAGCAGAGCAGAAAAAAGAAAAGAGACTCAAAAAGTCTGAGGAAACTCTAAGAGAGCTCTGTGACAACATAAAGAGAAATAACATCCACATCATAGGGGTTTCTGAAGAAGAAGAGAAAGAACAAGGGATAGAAACTTTATTAAATCAAACTATAGCTGAAAACTTCTCTCAACTGATGCAGGGAAGGCTCTCACAAGTTCAAGAAGCACAGAAAACTCCATTAAAGAGAAACCCCCAAAAGGCTACACCAAGACACATCATAGTTAAAATACGAAAGCGAAGGGATAAAGAGAAAATTTTAAAAGCTGCTAGAGAAAAAAAGGCTATCACCTAAAAAGGAGCCCCCATAAGGATGACATCTGACTTTTAAGCAGAAACACTTGAGGCCAGAAGGGAATGGCAAGATATATTCAAAGTAATGCAGAACAAGAACCTAAAACCAACTTATCTATCCAGCAAGGCTAATGTTTAAAATTAAAGGAGAAATAAAAAAGCTTCCCAGACAAAAAAAGCCTCAAGGAATTCATTAAATCCAAACCAATTCTGCAAGAGATGCTAAGGGGCCTATTGTGAACAGTTCAAAGGGGGGAAAAACATAGCAAAAGAAGAATACAGCTTTAAAGAATAAAATGGCAATAAACAACTACGTATCAATAATAACCTTAAATGTAAATGGATTAAATGATCCAATCAAAAGACATAGGGTAGCTGCATGGATAAAGAAATAGGACCCATACATATGCTGTCTACAAGGGACACACCTTAAAACAAAAGATGCACATAGACTGAAGGTAAAAGGATGGAAAAAAATATTTCATGCAAATGGAAATGAAAAAAAAGCCGGGGTAGAAATACTTATATCAGACAAAATGGACTTTAAAACAAAGGCTGTAGTAAGAGATAAAGAAGGACACTACATAATGATAAAGGGAACAATTCAACAGGAAGATATAACTGTTATAAATATCTATGTACCAAATATAGGAACCTCGACATACATAAAGCAGACTTTGATGGATATAAAGGGCAAGATTAACAGCAATACTATAATAGTAGGGGATTTCAATACCCCACTAACATCACTGGATAGATCCTCAAGAAAGAAAATTAATAAAGAAACAGTAGACTTAAAGAATAAACTAGATTAACTCCACTTAATAGATATCTTTAGAACTTTTCACCCTAAAGCAGTAGAATATACATTCTTCTCAAGCGCTCATGGTACATTTTCTAAGATAGACCACATGTTAGGACACAAAAATGGTCTCAACAAATTTAAGAAGATTGAAACCATATCAAGCATATTCTCTAATCACAATGCCATGAAACTAAAAATTAACCATGAAAGAAAAACTGAAAAATACTCAAACACTTGGAAACTAAATAGCATGTTGTTAAATAATGAATGGATTAACAATGAGATCAAAGAAAAAATAAAAAAGTTTCTAGAAACGAATGACAATGAGCATACATCAACTTAAATTTATGGGACACAGCAAAAGCAGTACTGAGAGGGAAGTTCATTGCACTACAGGCATATCATAAGAAGCTAGAAAAAGCTCAAATAAGCAACTTGACCCTGCATCTAAAAGAACTAGAAAAACAACAGCAAACAAAGCCCAGGATCAGTAGAAGGAAGAAAATAATAAAAATCAGAGCAGAAATAAATGACATAGAAGCTAAGGAAACAATACAGAGGATCAATGAAACCAGAAGCTGGTTCTTTGAAAAGGTAAACAAGATTGATGAACATTTAACTAGACTCACTAAGAAAAAAACAGAGAGGACTCTAATAAATAAAATTAGAAAGAACAGTGGAGAAATAACAACTGACACAACAGAAATACAAAGCATTGTAAGAAAATACTATGAAGAACTTTATGCCAAAAAATTAGAAAACCTAGGTGAAATGGACAAATTTCTTGAATCATATATTTTTCCAAAAATCAATCTGGAAGAACCAGAACACCTAGACAGATCAATTACAACAAATGAGATCAAAACAGTTATCAAAAAACTCCCCAAAAAGGAAAGTCCTGGGCCTGATGGCTTCACAAGTGAATTCTACCAAAAATTCAAAGAAAAACTAACTCCTATCCTCCTCAAGCTATTTCAAAAAATTCAAGAGGAAGGAAGACTTCCAAACTCCTTTTATGAGGCCAGCATAATTCTGATCCCGAAACCAGGCAAAGACAACACAAAGAAAGAAAATTATAAGCCAATATCCCTGATGAATTTAGACGCTAAAATTCCCAACAAAATATTAGCCAACCGGATCCAGCAATATATGAAAAAAATCATACACCATGATCAAGTGGGATTCATTCTGGAGAGGTAAGGCTGGTTCAATATATGCAAATCAATCAATGTGATTCATCCCATAAACAAAAGAAAGGACAAAAATGACATGATAATTTCAATAGATGCAGAAAAAGCATTTGATAAAATCTAGCACCCAATCATGCTCAAAACTCTCAGTAACATGGGAATACAGGGAACATTCCTTAACATAATAAAGGCCATCTATGACAAACCGACAGCATACTAAATGAACAAAAATTAAAAGCAATCCCCTTAAGATTAGGAAACAGGCAGGGGTGCCGCTTTCACCACTCTTATTCAACATAGTCCTGGAAGTCCTGGCTACAGCAATGAGACAAGAAAAAGAAATAAAAGACACCCAAATTGGAAAAGAAGAAGTAAAACTGTCATTATTTGCAGAAGATATGATATTGTATATAGAAAATCCTAAAGTCTCAGTCAAAAAACTACTGGACCTGATAAATGAATTCAGCAAGGTGGCAGGATATAAAATTAATACTCAGAAATCAGAGGCATTTTTATAAACCAACAGTGAACTGTTATAAAAGAAATTAAGAAAACAATCCTCTTCCCTATTGCAACCAAAAAAAATAAAATATCTAAGAGTAAACTTAATCAAGGAGGTTAAGGACTTGTACTCAGAAAATTATAAAACATTGATAAAAGAAATCAGGGAAGATACAAACAAGTGGAAGCATATACCATGCTCATGGTTAGAAAAAATAAACATCATTAAAATGTCTATATTACCCAAAGCAATTTATAAATTCAATGCAATACCCATTAAAATCCCAATGACATACTTCAAAGTTATAGAACACATATTCAAAAAATTGATATGGAACCAAAAAAGAGCACGAATAGCCTCAGCAATCTTAATAAAATAAAATAAAATAGGAGGTATCATACTTCCAGATATTAAGGTATACTATAAGGCCATTGTACTCAAGAGAGCTTGGTACTGGCATAAGAACAGGCACATCAATCAATGGAACAGAACAGAGAACCCAGAAATAAACCCACACCTTTATGGACAACTGATATTTGACAAAGGAGGAAAGAACATACAATGGAGTAAAGACAGCCTCTTTAAAAAATGGTGTTGGAAAAATTGGACATCTACCTGCAAAAAAATGAAACTAGACCATCAACTTACACCATTCACAAAAACAAATTCAAAATGGATAAAAGACTTAAATGTAAGCCGTGAAACCATAAGCATCTTAGAAGGAAACATAGGCAGCAAGCTCTCTGACATCTGTAGCAGCAATATATTTGCCAATTTATTTCCACGGGCAAATGAAATAAAAGGCAAGATAAACAAATGGGGCTATATCAAACTAAAAAGTTTTTGCACAGCTAAAGACAATAAGAACAGAATAAAAAGGCAAACCACACAATGGGAGAACATATTCAACAACACGTCTGATAAGGGGTTAATAATCAAAATTTATAAAGAACTTATAAAACTTAATGCCAGGAAGACAAACAATCCAATCAAAAAATGGGCAAAAGAAATGAATAAAAATTTCTCCAAAGAGGACATACAGATGGCCAATAGGCATATGAAAAAATGCTCAACATCACTAATCACTAGAGAAATGCAAATTAAAACCACAATGAGATATCACCTCACACCAATCAGAATGGTGCTCAGAAAAAGTGTTGGCGAGGATGTGGAGAAAAGGGAACCCTCCTGCACTGCTGGTGGGAATGCAGACTGGTGCAGCCACTTTGGAAAACAGTATGGACATTTCTCAAAAAATTAAAAATTGAACTGCCTTTTGATCCAGCTATCCCACTTTAGGAATATACCCTAAGAACACCATAGCACTGTACTAAAAGAACAAATGCACCCCATGTTTGTGGCAACATTGTTCCCAATAGCGAAGATCTGGAAACAGCCCATGTGTCCGTCAGAGGACGAGTGGATTAAAAAGCTTTTGTACATATATACTATCGAATACCACTCAGCCATAAGAAATGATGACATTGGAACATTTACAACAAAATGAATTGACCTTGATTACATTATACAGAGTGAAATAAGTAAATCAGAAAAAAAAAAACTGAGAACAGCATGATTTCATACATAGGTGGGACATAAAAGTGAGACTATGAGACATGGATAAGAGTGTGGTGGTTATGGGGTCGGGGGAGGAAGGAGAGGCTGGGAGAAGGGGGAGAGGTGGGACACAAAGAAAACCAGATAGAAAGTGACAGAGGACAATTTGACTTAGGGTGATGAGTATGCAACATAATTGAATGATAAGATAACTGGAGATGTTTTCTTTGAACATATGTACTCTGATTTATTAATGTCACCCCATTAAAATTAATAAAAAAATAAATATCTTCAGAACCTTGCACCCTAAAGCAGCAGAATATGCATTCTTTTCAAGTGCTCATGGGACATTCTTTAGAATAGACCACATATTAGAGCACATAAGTGGTCTCAACTAATTTAAGAAGATTGAAATCATATTAAGCATTTTCTCTGATCACAATGGCATGAAACTATAAATCAACCACACAGAAAAACTGAAAAATACTCTAACACATGAAAACTAAATAGCATTTTATTAAATAACAAATGGGTTAACAATGAGATCAAAAAAGAAATAAAAAAATTCCTAGAATCGAATGATAATGAGCATACAAGAACTCAAAATTTATGGAACACAGCAAAATCAATACTGAGAGGGAAGTTCATAGCATTACAGGCATACCTTAAGTAGATAGAAAAGCTCAAATAAACACCTTAATCCTGAATCTAAAAGAACTAGAAAAAGAACAGCAAGTAAAGCCCAGAGGTAGTAGAAGGAAGGAAATAATAAAGATCAGAGCTGAAATAAATGACATAGAGGCTAAGGGAAAAATACAGAGGATCAATGAAACAAGAAGCTGATTCTTTGAAAAGGTAAACAACATCAATGAACCTTTAGCCAGACTCACCAAGAAAAAAAGAGAGAGGACTCAAATAAATAAAATTAGAAAGGAGAGTGGAAAAATAACAAATGACAAAACAGAAATACCAAGGATTGTAAGAAAATACTATAAAAAACTGCATGCCAAATATTAGAAAATTTAGATGAAATGGACCAATTCCTTAAAACATATATTATAAAAATCAATCTGGAAGAATCAGAAAACCTAAACAGACTGATTATAACTAATAAAATCGAAATACTTATCAAAAAACTCCCAAAAAACAAAAGTCCGGGGCCAGATGTCTTCACCAGTGAATTCTACCAAATATTCAAAGAAGAACTAACTCTTATCCTTCTTAAACTATTTCAAAACATTCAAGAGAAAGGAAGACTTCCAAGCTCCTTTAATGAGGTGAGCAAAATTCTGATTCCAAAGGCAAAGACAACATAAAGAAAGAAAATTATAGGCCAATATACCTGATGAATCTACATCCTAAAATCCTCAATAAAATATTGGCCAACCGGATCCCGCAATATATGAAAAAAATCATACACCATGATCAAGTGGGATTTATTCTGGGGAGGCAAGGCTGGTACAATATTTGCAAATCAATCAATGTGATTTATCACATAAACAAAAGGAAGGACAAAAATCACATGATAATTTCAATAGATGCAGAAAAAGCATTCGATAAAATCCAGCACCCATTCATGATCAAAACCCTCAGCAAAGTAATAATACAGGAAACATACCTCAACGTGACAAAGGCCATATATGACAAACCCACAGCCAACATCATATTCAATGGGCAAAAAAATAAAAGCAACCCCCTTAAGATCAGGAACGAGACAGAGGTGCCCCCTTTCACCACTCTTATTCAACATAGTCCTGGAAGTCCTAGCCACAGCAATCAGACAGGAAGGAGAAATAAAAGGCATCGAAATTGGAAAAGAAGAAGTAAAACTGTCATTATATGCAGATGATATGATGTTGTATATAGAAAACCCTAAGGTCTCAGTCAAAAAACTACTGTACCTAATAAACAAATTCAGTAAGGTGGCAGGATGTAAAATTAACACACAGAAATCAGAGGCATTTTTATACACGAATAATGAAATGTCAGAAACAGAAATTAAGGAAAAATTGCCGTCACTATTGCAACCAAAAAAATAAAGTACCTAGGAGTAAATTTAACCAAGAAGATTAAAGACTTGTACTCAGAAAATTATCAAACACTGATAAAAGAAATCAAGAAAGACACAAACAAGTGGAAGCATATACCGTGCTCATGGTTAGGAAGAATAAACATCATTAACATACCCAAAGCAATTTATAAATTCAATGCAATACCAATATAAAATTCCAATGACATACTTCAAAGATATAGAACACATATTCCAAAAATTTATATGGAACCAAAAAAGAACACAAATAGCCTCAGCAATCTTGACAAGGAAGAATAAAGTGGGAGGCATCACCTTTCTGATATCAAGTTATACTACAAGGTCATTGTACTCAAAACAGCCTGGTACTGGCATAAGAACTGGCATATAGATCAATGGAACAGAACAGAGAACCTAGAAATAAACCCACACCTTTATGGACAACTGATATTTGACAAAGGAGGCAAGAAGAGCATAGAATGAAGTAAAGACAGTCGCTTTAAACAATGGTGTTGGGAAACTTGGATAGCAACTTGCAAAAATATGAAACTAGACCATCAACTTACACCATTCACAAAAACAAACTCAAAATGGATAAAAGACTTAAACGTAAGCTGTGAAACCATAAGCATCTTAGAAGAAAATATAGGCAGTAAGCTCTCCGACATTTGTAGCAGCAATATATTTGCCGATTTATCTCCACTGGTAAGGCAAATAAAAGACAGGATAAACAAATGGGACTATATCAAACTAAAAAGCTTTTGCACAGCTAAAGACAATAAGAATAGAATAAAAAGACAAACTACACAATGGGAGAACATATTCGACAATACATCTGATAAGGGGTTAATAACCAAAATTTATAAAAAACATGTAAAACTCAACACCAGGAAGATAAACAATCCAATCAAAAAATGGGCACAAGAAATAAATAGACACATCTCCAAAGAGGACATACAGATGGCCAATAGGCATATGAAAAAGTGCTCAATATCACTAATCATTAGAGAAATGCAAATTAAAATCACAATGAGATATCACCTCACACGAGTCAGAATGGCACTCATCAGCAAAACAACACAGAATAAGTGCTGGCGAGGATGTGGAGAGAAGGGAACCCTCCTGCACTGCTGGTGGGAATGCAGACTGGTGCAGCCACTGTGGAAAACAGTATGGAGAATCCTCAATAAATTAAAAATCGAACTGCCTTTTGACCCAGCTATCCCAGTGTTAGGAATATACCCTAAGAACACCATAGCGCTGTTTGAAAAGGAGAAATGCATCTCCATGTTTATGGCAGCATTGTTCACAATAGCGAAGACCTGGAAACAGCCCAAGTGTCCGTCAGTGGACGAGTGGATTAAGAAGCAATGGTGCACATATACAATGGAATACTATGGGGCCATGAAAAAGAAGGATATCTTACCTTTTGTGACAACATGGATGGACCTTGAAACTATAATGTTAAGTGAAATAAGTCAGGCAGAAAAAGAAAAATATTATATGACCGCACTCATTTCAGGAATCCAATGAACAATGTGAACTGAGAAACGGAACTGATACAGTAGAGAGATCAAAGGGACCAGAGAAAATGAGGACAGAGAGAAAGGGGATAATAGGATGGGATAAACCTGAAGGGAATGGGGGAGCGGGGTAAGGGAGATGTTGAAGGGAATACAGGGGAGGGGGGATGCATTTGTGGCAACACTAGAATCTATGTAAACATAATAAATTAAAATCAATCAATAAAAGAAAGATGTAAAAAAAAAAGAAAATTAAATTAATTGGAGTGAGAAGGTATAATTGCTGGGGAAGCTAAATCATTGATCTGACATCTCCTATCAGCTGGCAGTTTTTTTACATAATTTCCATTACCTGGGTTTAATAATTAAATAAGCTAGAGACCGAAAACATCAAGTTATTTGTAAGTTGCACCCCAAATTATATAAAACAAAAGAATGATCAGTCCTAAAGTTGATAACAAGTTAACTTAAAATGTATTTCCATATTGAATCTAACTATTTGTTTCAGGATCCATTTGTAATAGTCACTTTCAGGTACAATTTTCAGTCCACGTTTGATTAGAAAAGCAGCAAAGTCTTGATAATGGAAACTAATAACAGGCTCTCCCCATTTAGACGTGCCATTAACGAAACTTCTGCCCTCTCGTCACGTGGACTCTAATCTATAGCGATAGTTCTCCACCATGACTGCACATCAGATTGGCCAGGGGAGGCTTTAAAATTTTCTGATGTTCAGGTTGCACCTGAGATGAATCAAATCAGATTTTCAGGGGGTGGAACCTAGGCATTAGTATTTTTATAAATTTCCTGAGATTCTAATACACAGCAAAATTTGGTAACTAGTGAAGCCTAGTCAATCCATTTTCAAGCAAACTTGCTGTACTATTTTGGTTTAAAATTGGCAGTAGGAAGCACACCTGTTTCTCTCAACTCTTCTGTAGAAATCTCAACAGAAATTAAATCTGAAAGGTACATCATACAACCTTGTGGTAGATACCTTTTGAGTGTTTACTTGTTTCACAAGAAACTTCTTGGCCGCCGTCCTCCCCCATCCACAGTAGAAGCTTCTCATGGCCATCGGACCAAACTGGGCCACCTGGAATCCCAAGTCTGGATTTCTGAATTGAAACTGAGAGCTAATATTTCTGTATGGTTGGATGTGTGGGGCTGTGGAATGGCTGAATGCTCTGGCAGGTGAGCTGAGTGAGAAAGTTATGAGGACAGAGAGACAAAGGGAGAGGAGAGATGTACAAAATGAATCAGAGGGAATAATGAACCTGGATTCCCAGCGTAGACATCTGTCATTGCTGCCTGCCTGGCTTCCCTCTCCATTTTGTTAACAGCATCCTGTTCTCTGTTGGGGACTATCTCACCCCCACTCCATATGGACTGGGGATAAGTGAAGTCAAGCCTGCGAGCCTCTTGCTACTCCTAGAGCAGACACTCAGGCAGAAAAGGTATCATTATCATTTTGATGATTTTCATCACAAAAAAATGTTGGTTCCTGCTACAGTTTCCTTGGAGCTGCCTTAATTCCTGTGCATCCTGGGATCTGATTGTTCAACAAGTCTTTGAATTCTGGGATCAAGGGTATGTTGATCGTAATTCAGTTTTCTATAGTCTTTTTTTGTCCTGGCTGAAATCCACCTGGAGACTTTGTAGCATTCTGTTTGGGGGTTCATGAGGCACTCTTGTCTTTAAGTTTTTCTTAGCTTATGATATTTTTGATGACTGTAAATACACATCTTAACTAGTACAAACTTTTAACTGACTCCCGTTTATGTGACTGTTCCTGAGACTGACTAAAGCAGGAACAAGGCTTTCTAAGCCCTACTCTAACCTTCAAGGTCATAATCAAGATAACCCTATTATTTTATCATTTGGCATGCTTTCTGAAGCTTCAGTGATTTATTTACACTTTGTAAGTATAAACATCTTGGAGAAAAATTCATAACAAAGATATATTATGTGAACAATAAGATTAAAAGCTTATCATATTCAAACATGGTTCTAAATAATATATGATCCTTTGAATAGGAGCCCAAACTTATCCTGAAAAAAGGAGCTCTTGTTTCCTCTATCAAACATTAAATCAAATTATAGTACTATGGTTAAACCCAACTATACAGCAATAATTTTTCATTTCCAATGGTACTCTTCTTTATTAAAAAATCTTTTTTAAATAAGAAAATATGCCAGCTAATATAATAAGTACTTCCTTGCGCTCTGAATCAATATACTTGGCACA
Organism: Rhynchonycteris naso; assembly: GCA_037038555.1. Classification (NCBI taxonomy): domain Eukaryota; kingdom Metazoa; phylum Chordata; class Mammalia; order Chiroptera; family Emballonuridae; genus Rhynchonycteris; species Rhynchonycteris naso. Next base: position 17,645,896 of record CM073004.1, on the reverse strand, counting down.
TTATTCAAGGCCATCTACTCAGATTCAGGAAGCACAGAGCTCCTCCTTTGATGCAGCAAGGAGAGGGACAGTGACATACCCTTGAGGATCAAAGGAAGCCTCCTCGATTTCTGTAGACCCAAGTCCCAGAAGTGGTGAGCTGTCTGGGTGTTCAGTGGATGATTTCTCGTTAAATCTGGATCCTTGGAGCTATGTTTGGATTACATATTAAAATTTAGGGATAATAGGTAAATAAAAAATAGCAAAGTACAGTGCTAAGCAACTTAAGTGATTAACAATGTGATCTTAGGCAAACTCTGGATGAACTACAATGAAATGGAAACTGTGAGGCTAGTGCCAATAAAATGTGATCATAAAGTTCGACAGTTTACAGTGTTTCCTTTTCTAAGAGTCTAAGAAAAGGTAACTGTCACTTAGTAATATTCTGATAAAGAAAGTGGGGTAAATAAAAAGAAGCAGTTTAAAAGGTATTTTTCTGACCATCATACATTATTTTTAACACAAATAGGTAATAAAATAAAAGGTACCCAGATATCTTTTACACAAGAATACATTTTCTGTATACCAAGCCATCATTTACAGATTAACACTGAAACAATTTTGATTTAATAACTCTTTAATTTGTTTACATAAAATTATATAAAATGAAATTATATGTAGGATGAGAACCAAAAAATAAGAACCAATTCAGAGTCCTAAAATCTTGTTCTGTGTATTAATTCCTTCACAGTTCCCAAACACCATACACATCTATAAAAAGAATGTAGGTATTCTTAACAATAAATATTATTTACAAAAGAAATTCACTTTTCTCAGTTACTTTTGATTCTGCGGGCCTGCCCAACACACACGTGGTGGTGTCAGCAGACTCAGACTGCTGTCCTGCTCCACTGGGGGTGGGATCACACCAACTCATAGTATTTCCCAGTCTGGGGATCAAAGTAACAGTTCAGACAAGGGTCATACAGAAGAGTCAGCACTTCCTCGTCCTCTTCCACACTCAGGTCGTCCTCACCTGTGAGAAGGGGAACCATAGGTTAGCTACTGGCCTGGCCCAAAATTCTAAACTGCAACATCAGAAGGGCAACGAAAGAGGAATGACCATCTCTCCCAGGAGACGCTCTTTATGGGCAGAATGCTGATGATGGAGTGGAGGAGCGCTGCAGATGTGATGAGACGACGCAGAGTAGGAGAGAAGAGACGACAGGGTCTGCTTCAGTATAAAGGATAAGGAAACTGAGGTGAAGAACTTGCCAGAGGGGAAAGGGAGAGGACCAAATGTCCAAGGGTTATGTTAATTAGGGTTAGGGAGACTTCAGCTGGATTCAAAGCTTAAAGATCAGTTCTAGACATCTTCATGGGCCAGAGCTGTACAAATGCAAAACAGTGTGAACTGAATGACATAATAAATAACTCAATCCCCATTCCTATATCCCAAAGAGACCACCAAATAAACATGAATTTAAATGAAATGTTTAGAACACACAATACAATATACAGATGATCTATTATGAAATTGTACACTTGAAACCTACATAATTTTTTTTTTTCTTTTCATGTGAGAGAGAGAGGGACGGAGGGAGAGAGACAGGGACAGACAGGCTGGAAGGGAGAGAGATGAGAAGCATCAGTTCTTCATTGTGGCACCTTAGTTATTCATTGATTACTTTCTCATATGTGCCTTGACTGGGCGTGGACTGGGGCGCTCCAGCTGAGCCAGTGACCCCTTGCTTGAACGTGGCCTTGGGCTCACGCCAGCAACCACGGGGTCATGTCTATGATCCCATGCTCAAGCCAGAGACCCCGCGCTCAAGCTGGCAATGTTGGGGTTTCAACGTTGGGTCTTCTGCGTCGCAGTCCGACGCTGTATCCACTGTGCCACTGTCCAGTCAGGCGAAACCTACATAATTTTTATTAACCAGTGTCATACCAATAAATTCAATAAAAATTAAAAAAATGTTTAATAAAATTAGATACATAAGGCATAGAATACATATGGACAGCACAATGTCAGGAGACCTGAAATTTTATCAGTGGTAGGAAAAGGTCTGTCAATTTTGCCAGAAATATGAACATGGGTTGAGGTGTTTTTGTTGTTGTTGCTGTTGTGATGACCACTTAGATGTTTTGGAAGAAGATAATTCCTACTGCTTAAATTATCAGTAAGGTTTGGTTGGTTTCCAACAAATGGCATGAAATGCAAAAACTTTTACTGAGTTTTTCCGTTGCCCCTTATGTGTGCCGAATGCTGTGTTAAGTATGTGGGTACTTGGCAACACCATCAGCGAGCGCTTCTGAGGCTGGGAGAGCAAAACCTCTCTGATCTGGAGAAATCCGAGCAGGCTCACGTAGGAGGGCGAGATGAGACAACACGCTTCTGCCTTCCTTACCATAGGCCTCTAGGGGCCAAAGAAACCACCCTTTTGGGTCCTGAGCTCACAGGGTCAGTTTGGAAAGTGGTGGGCATAGGAGAGGGCTGGCACATAATAGAGGCTCAATAAATAAGTTTGTTTGAAAGGACGAATAAATGATTGTGAAGCAAAGTCCATGATCTGCCCAGAGTAAGGGGGGTGGTGGTGATGGTGGGTCTTCATCTTACCCTCCCTGCCCCCCAAATTGGAACAAGCCGGTGCACGGACATTGTCAGGACAGTGACAAAATGGAATTGAGTCCAAGGAAGTGGAGCCAAGATGGTGAAGTGGGTGTGAGACTGTACCCTAGCCATCCCTCTGCCAACTATAGAAGACATTTAACGTGATTCTTCCCTGCACTAGGCACTGAGCTAGGTGTTGGGGACGTGATGATATAAGAAACAGGCCCTGTTCTCGAGGACTGTGCAGTGACCCATGCAAAACATAAAATGAAGAGACTCTCTTGTGCATGTAGTTTTAGTAGTTCTTAAAATGTGGAGTTTAGCAAAGGAGTCATTACATCTGCCTTGGCCACTAACATCTGGATAAAGCCCTCATTGGTTTAGAAAGCAATTCCTCATGCAGTAGCTCATTTGATCCTCATAACCCTGTGAAATAGGCAGGAATTACTGTGTTCAATTTACAGATGAGGAAACAGGGTCTGCAAAGTTAAACAGCTCACCTGAGGTCACCTGGTGAGTTGGAGGCTGAATCAGGGATAAACTTGAGTTTCCAGACTCTCAGTTCAGTGTTCTTTTGACCATACTGGCTTGCTGTTTTTATTAAGAAGGTGGTGTAACTCATTCATTTGGGAGCTATTATATTACAGGAATTTAAGCATGAAAAACCATAAAAAATTGTAAAGGTGTCCTACATTTAAAGAGATCAGATTTGGAAACAAAAGAAATTTGATTTGTCGTGTTTCAAAAACCACTGACAAAGATGAGAACATGCACTTGGGAGAGGACAGGCAAACGACTCGATGAGCCTGAAGGAACTGGGCTTTTTAAATCCAGAAAAGGAAACTTGATGGAGATGACAGCAACCTCCTGGCTTCAAGTATATAAAGGGTGGCAAATGAATGAGAAATTAAGAAGATTCTGTGGGGTTCCAGGAGAAAGAACAGGACCACTGGGTGAAAGTCAGAAGGAGATAGGTTTCAGCTCAGCACAAAGAAGACTTTTCTAACCATTTGAGCTGACCAGGAAATGGAGCGAGATCTCCAGGGAAGGTGGAGCAGGAGTGAGGGCAACCGTTTGTGCAAGATTTGTAGGTGGACCCTGTACAGGACAGGGGACTAGATCCAATGATCCCTGCGGTGCCTGCGATGACTCTCTGGACTCTTGGCTGCAGTGGCTTATGTCCTTGAAGTATGACAGGACTTAGCTAACAGTCACAATAACAGTGGTGTCTGACCTGAGCACCCTGCACAGTACCTTGTTAAGAACAGGAGCACAGAGAAGGCAGGCTGCCTTTACTTTATTTTCTATTGTTACCTACGTGTGGTCCCCTAGGCCCTGCCTCCCCCTGCTTCCTCTAAGTAGGAGAGGTTAGGAATGCTTTCCAAGTGGCTGTTTTAGATCGAACATGACCCCCTTTAGGTCACTTCTGTACATCAAAGGAGAGTGTGCACGTCTTTTCCTTTCAGATATTCAATCCATCATCTCTTTCATATTTGGGCTACTACAGAGAGCAGACAAAATCAGTTTATCAATAAGTAACTGCTGTGTGCCTGCTGTGTGACTGAGAAGGCTAATTGTGGAGTGACACACACACAAAACAAGCAGCTATTACAGACTAACACAGAGCTACCCAGGGAGTGACATCTGCAGAGACAGAGAGGACCCTGGGTTGTAGAATCCAATAGACTTGGGAGGCCTGGAATCCTGCTGTTTCCTACCTGGAAAACCTTAGGCCGGTGACAGGTTATTTCACCCCACTGGACCCTTGTTTGCTCATTTATCAAGTGCAAATAACAATGCCCACTTTCTTTTTCTTTCTTTCTTTTTTTTTACAGAGAGAGAGAGAGAGAGAGAGAGTCAGAGAGAGGGATAGATAGGGACAGACAGTCAGGAACGGAGAGAGATGAGAAGCATCAATCATCAGATTTTCATTGCAACAACTTAGTTGTTCATTGATTGCCTTCTCATAAGTGCCTTGACTGTGGGCCTTCAGCAGACTGAGTAACTCCTTGCTTGAGCCAGCGACCTTGGGTCCAAGCCGGTGAGCTTTGCTCAAACCAGATGATCCCACGCTCAAGCTGGCGACCTACGGGTCTCAAACCCGGGTCCTCCGCATCCCAGTCCTACACTCTATCTACTGTGCCACCGCTTGGTCAGGCTCTTTTTCTTTTTCTTTTATTTTCCTGAAGTTAGAAGTGGGGAGGCAGTCAGACTCCCGCCTTGTGCCGACCAGGATCCACCCGGCATGACCACCAGGGGGCAATGATCGGCCCCTCTGGGGCATTGCATTGCTGTGGCTGGAGCCATTCTAGTGCCTGAGGCAGAGGCCATGGAGCCATCCTCAGCGACTGGGGCCAACTTTGCTCTAATGGAGCCTTGACTGTGGGAGGGGAAGAGAGAGACAGAGAGGAAGAAGAGGGGGAAGGGTGAAGAAGCAGATGGGTGCTTCTCCTGTGTGCCCTGACCGGGAACTGAATCCAGGACTTCCACACACCAGGCCGACGCTCTACTGCTGAGCCAACCAGCCAGGGCCACGATGCCTATTTTTCATAGGGCTTTGTGGAAGACATCTGGACACTGGATAATATGCATAGCACAGTACACTAAATAGTTGTTCAGTAAGTGATTATTACTGTTATTATTAGGGGTAATAATAACAAAATAAATCATGAATACAGGCTAGAATGTTTTCAGAAACTAAAAACAGGAGCTTTGATAAAGCTCAAAGTATAAGAAAAGGCTTCATAGAGACAGGCAGCATGACATTTAGACAATGGGTCAGAGCCACCTGGTCCAAGTCCCAGCTCTGCCACTGCCCAGCTGTGGGACACTGGGACAATTCACTACTCTGAGACCCAGGCCCTCCTCTGCCCAGTAAGGATAGTGATAGTACCCTTTAAAGTACATATGAGAACTAAACAAGATGACACTCAGCCCACTCACAGTAAGTGTTCAACAAATACTGTCATTATAATCATCATCATGGAAAACCAAGATACCTGAGTTAGACACAAGTGGAGAATGTCCACTTACACCTTATTCCCTACCCCAAACTATATCTGCTTGATCTTTTACTACCAAAAGAAAAAAATACTTGGTTTGAATGAAACATAAAACCCCCAACTAGTTTTTTTTTTAAAGATTTTATTTTATTCATTTTAGAGAAGGGGGAGAGAGAGAGAAGGTGGGGAGGATCAGGAAGCATCAACTCCCATATGGGCCTGGACCAGGCAAGCCCAGGGCTTTGAACTGGCGACATCAGCATTTCCAGGTCAATGCTTTATCTACTGCACCACCACAGGTCAGGCCGCCCCAACTAGTTTTATACAGGAAAGTATGATGAATTCATCTTTAAATAAAAACAGTTCTTATAACAAAAATCATATATTTTTCAAAAAGTAAAACTAATTTTTCCATCATTGATTAGAGTCAAATTATTTCAGAGATCTATCATCAGGGGCAATTCTGACCTCTGGTAGTTACGAGTTACAAGCTATTTAATTGTTTCGTGCATTCTGTGCCTGTACTGTCTAAAAAGATAAAGTTTTAAGCTGATGCTGTTTAATTAGAAAACTTAACAGTTTTTACAACCAGTCAGGAACCTTGCTGGTGCAAAATAACCGCTGTAATGAGCCATGGGTCTTTCCCACCTGCCTGCCTGCCGAGAGCTGGAGGTGGAGCCAATCTGGTGGCAGAGGTCCCACTACCTAACATTACAGACTGAAGCAGTTACTGCCACAGAAATGCATTCGCTCCCACACACACCACTGTGGAACTGGGGCCTCATGCATAGTAACCACGGGATTAAGGCAGGTTTTGTGGGTTTTCATACTAAAGCCTTAAATGGATGAATTTTAAAACTCTACCAACAATGACATTAGTACAAAAACTGGGTGACATTATGTATAATTTTATACTAAAATAAGTGCTTTAAACTTACATGGAAGGTTTTGTTTTCATTATAATTTAATTTTCAAAGCCTCCAATTTACATCATTTTGCCACTGTAATCCCTATGTAATGAAATGATAATATCATTAAGCAATTACCACTATGATGTCAAGCAATGGGGAATATTTTGAAAGGTAATTAGTGTGCTTGGTATAAGGTAATTTTCAATTATATTCTTGGATAGTGCAGAGTTTGTTTTCCCTCAAAATGTGAAATTGCTCTATTTAAAATCTGACTACAGAAACTCTAAAAGGACAAATGAACCAATAAAACCATTCTCTCCTACCAGAATAAGAGCATCTGGTCAAGGGTCCAAATAATATTTCTACTCTTCTTCACACAATAAAGCCATTTCTAGTGAAATAAAATTGTCTTTCAGATAAGAATCTATTTACAAATTTTCAGCTGCATCCACATTGAAATTGTTTAACAGCAATAACAGAAGAAAACCCGACGTAGTCTGGCCAGACGTAGCAGCATTTGCTTCCCGCCCCTAGGGTAGAGCTGATCTGGCGACTAGTCCCTCTGAACGTCAATTTATACAAATGTTTAATTATCTGTATTTAATGCATTTTAAGTGAAGACAATAGAAAAACTATATGCACAAGCTAAGTCTTCAAGCTTGAAAATAAATGATGTGGCACGAGTTTATCAGATTTCAAATCTCTGAATCAAGACACTGTACTAGATTTTCGATTTTCTGATGCTGCCATCTCGAATTTTTTTTTAAAAGTTAATGCATTTTTTCTTTTATAGATCTTGAGAACTGATTGACTGTATTTTTATGTGCCTACTAATACACTATTGTTTAAACAATTCAATGGTGAGGAATCACCACCAGGAAGAGTCAGCCTTAGGATCAATAAAGATGACATTTTAGATAAGATTCTGGTGAGACCCAAGTGCTTAGAAACTCTATACCAACATATCTCATGAGAGGGCAAAATTAACTTGCACAGAAACCTAAGGAAGTCCACTGTGAACTGCTGAATTTTGGTTTTCAGCAAATACACACTCTCAAATAGGAAAAAGATAAATGATCAACAGTGGAATAAAACGAATGAAAAGATACTTTCTTCCTTTAGAAAGCTATATTGTATTTTGGAAGGCAAATAACATGCTATGATTACAGTGCAGGTTTCATTGGGAAATAAGTATATCACCCCTGTTGTAAAAACCAGTGGCTGTATTTTACTTGGAAAGTGCCATTTAAAGTGATACGTTAAGGATTTAGAGATTAATTAGGAGTTAACTGCAATTTCATTCTTTCTGGGTAGTTTCCACTTGTAAATGTGTACAGTTTATCAAATAATCACATTGTACACCTTAAACTTCAATAAAGCTGGAAAAAACCCACAAAACAAATGTGTGGCTTTCAATTCTGAATGCATTTTGTTTCACATGAAGGAAGGTCCCTAGCCAGACTACTGAGCTCAGAAGCCTACAAAGCCCAGTTTCTCAAGGGCGGGTTTTAGGCAAGGTGGCCACACCACAGCTGGGGGGAAATGCATCCCAATCCCAGTAATGGACGCTGGACATCCTGGGCCAGGAACCCTTCTGGGTGCATTTGTGGGTAAGTAGGTGGGTGTGGTTTTGAAATAAGGAAGAGTGCCTTAGACACCAGAAATGTGTTTACTTTTCTGCTGGTGGGTTCCCTTCCAGTACTCTAGAAAACAAGGCATCTCTTTCTATTAGTGAGAGTGTTGAGCCTCCCCCCCAAATCACTTCTACGCAGAGGAGACACTCCTGGGACCCTGCTAGCTGTATAAGAGAAAACATCTACTTGTCTTGGCCTGGTAGCCCAGTTGGTTAGAGTGTTGTCCTGATATACCAAGGTTGAGGGTTTGATCCCCACTCAAGGCACATATAGGAATAAACCAATGCATGAATATGTGGAACAACAAATCAATGCTTTGCATTCTCTCAAATAATCAATCAATCAATCAATCAATCAATCAAAGAAAATCTCTCCCCACCCTATGGTTAATCAGAGAACAAAAGGCAATACTTATCTCATAGGGGAAAGGGTGGGGATTCTGGATTCGAATGTCATAAATACTAATGAATCATTTTACAAGCTGAGTTGAGGTGTGGGCTTTAAGGGTCTAAGGAGAATACTAAAGAGAGTACTTTTTTTTACTCAGAAAGTTTCAAGAAAGAGAACTTCCTAAATTAAAAGAAATTGTAGTGGACATTTTAACTGTACAGTTCTTATTGACCTACCTGGGAATTCTGTGGTCCTACTGCAGCATGGGGGCTAAGACTGGCCTAGGTCAGCATCCTACTCCACATTCAGTGAGTCTGTGACCTAGGCTGTGACCCTAACCTCGCCTATAAGGTGGGGACACAAGATAGCTCCATGCCTGGTGGTGCTGGGACTAGTCATTATGAGGTAACGCACAAGAAAACTCCACTCAGTGCTGTGCACATGGCGGGTGCTTTATTAATCACCAATATTGCCTTTTTGGGGGAAGGTCTTCTTAACATCTTAAATAAATCTTCAAGATATGGGGAAGATCCAAAGAGTATATATACCAAGTTATCCTGTTTCCCATGGGCAGAAGCTTCACTCATCTGCTCAACAGATATTTATGGGGTGCTTACTATGTCCCAGGTGCCACTGAGGATACTGCAGCTGTTCCATGAAATGTAATGTGTGGTGAGGTAACTAATAAAACAGATTTTATAAGGCTGCTGTCGACTCAGCATCAGGTAAATGCCAAACAGTTGTGTGGAGGACACAGGTCTGTGAAAGCACTCCTCTGAGGAGCCCAGGCAGGCGTGCAGCTTTTCCTCTGGCTGGCTGTGAGGAGGGGGCGTCTGCAACTTCTGTATGAGTAATTTAGATATTATATCTATAAAACAAGCATCTGTTGTCTTTCATGTCACAAGTGATATCCATCAATGTTCGTAAAGGAATATCATATGTAGCTTTGCCAAACAAAAGGTACAAAAAATGTTATTTTTATGAGACTGGCCACTCCAAAGACCCCCGAATGGCTCTTGTAGTCGAGATCTACATGAACTGCAGGCAAGGCTGCAGTCATGAAAGGGAAGCCCTTATCATTCCACTTTGGAGCTACAAGCATGAAAAATTTAGGGTCATGTCTGTAAGGGAACAAATGTCAAAAACAAACGGACAACTATTTTTCAAGCAAAGTCTGGTTCAGTCTCAAAAGGTCAGTTTGGCAGTCTTCTTGAGTAAAGTTCTGAAATCTTAATTCCCTGTTTTTACATTTCGGATGAGCTCTAGGAAAACACATTTTACTAAGTGTTAAGGGTCGTGCCTCCAGGAATTGGCAGTCCCAGTGGATCATGGCCCAGGAAGAGATGTGAAGAGCTGTGCAATGCCCCATACAGTTGAATGGCGTGGAGCACATGGCTGTTCCTGCTGGCTGGTCGGCCCTGTGGAAGCCAGGCTGTTCACTTTAAAGTGGCATTTATGCTCTTGAGACATTCTGGCCGAGCAGAAACTGTGACTGTGACAAACTTGTACTGTATAAAGCAGGGCCTCAAAGGCCAGGTGTCACATGTGTACTCACTATTCTGTGGTGTGGGGTAGGTTTTCTAGAATTACATCTTGGTCAGGCCAACTGTCCTGCTGTTAAAATGCAGTTATGCCTCCAGCTGCACAGGTGTATCTCGGCCTGTTCATCTCTGATGGAGATGTGGTGGTGAAGCCCAATACTTCCTTGCTCTAAGTCCCCGTGTCCGTGGGCCAATAGGGCAATAATAGTACCTACCCTAGTAAGCTATTCAGAGAATTCAAGTGTACACAGTGGCATGTGTCACATGCAGATGAAATAAATGTTAGTTATTATTGATTTTATCCTAAAAGTCTGAAGATAGGAGACCACCATCCCCTGTGACCCAGCCTTTAGAACAACCTTCGCATCCCAGGGCAATGGTTCTACAGAGAGGCACTGATGTGGAGAAAGCCTAGGTCCTGATCCCAGCTTGGGCTCTGACATTTGAGCTTGGGCAAGGTCAAACTGAAGGGGCTGGGCTACATCAGTGTTTTTAACAGGCTCATTAGAGCCCAGGCAGGTTTCTGAGAGCCTCGCTTCCCTTTAGCCAGAGCAGTTCTGCTTTTCTCTTATTTTATATGCTGAGATTCCACATGAAATTTCATTTGAAAGAAATGTTTTCACTGCTTATAAGTAAAGTGTAAGAGTCATTGCTTAATGTCATCTATAACTGTTTTAACTCCTAAAATGCATGGGTCTAAGTTTAATTCTCTCATTGTTCAATTTTAGAAATATAGTTAACATACTAAAAAATTGAAATTAGGAAGAAAACTGAGTCAGATTTCAATGATTCACCCTACTTTGTTTTTTAGGATTGTGATAAGAATGACCAGTTTGAACATTTTTCTCCCTTTTTCCTTCCTTCGTCCCTTCCTGTATTCCTTCTAGTGAGAGTTCAGAATAGCTCATCCACACCAGAAACTGCGTAGGGTCTTAGGGACCCAGGAGTAAGCAAACTGAAAAAGTCCTTGCTCTTAAAACCCATAGGCTACTTAGGGAAAAATAGACGATAAAGAAGTAAACAACCCCTAATTACAAATTGTGAAAAGGGTGTGAAGAAAATGTACACGGTGAGACAAAAGAGACTAACCTACTCAAGTAAGATCTTGTAGAAAGGCCTTAGGGAAGTAGGCTACCGGCAAACAGCCTGGCCCCTCAGGACTGGATCCAGTGATCTTGTCCATCATTCACCACCGCATGCCCATGGTCTTGTCCAAGAAAGTCAGCGCAGTCACTGCATCCCTCAGTCACCCCATGGCGGCCGTGTGGCCACCTGTCATTTCGGACAGCCTGGGAAGGATGGCGAGGCAGGTCCAGGGCTAAAACAGGTGACCAGAGGCCTGATTTTTTTTTTTCCTTAAAGAACTTAGCTACTGAATCCTTGAGATGTTTTGTTTCCCCTATTGATTAAAAATTCTCAACAGAATAATCATCCAATACCTGGTTTTGTGCATATTATTTTTTGAGTAACTAAATTATTCACTTGGTTCAAAAGCAAAAAAAAGTATAAAAAGAGTGGTTGGGCTCTGGGGTCAAGCTGCTTGGATTCCAATCCCAGCTGTGCTTCGGTTTCCTTAGGGGTAAAAACTACCACACACACACACACACACACACCATGGTGTGTGTTCCTCATGGTGCTGCTGTGAGAGGTAAATGGACCACCTAGCACAGTGTCTGGCATACAGGAAGTGCTAAATTAATGGTATCATGCAGCAGAAACCCAGGAGGAGTTCTAGACTACTCACACTACATGCACCGCCTCTTTCCTGATGAAAAAAATTGGACAATTGAACACATTGTTTTTCTTTGACAAATACTTAATAAGAAGAGATGAAAGTATCTTGATATATAAGTGTGTGCCATGCTGTCTAAAACTAAGCCAATATGTAAAGATTAGCTAAATAAGAAACACTTGTTTTTGATGCTATTAATTAACTACAAACGATCTGAACATAGAAAGGGGGGAAGAGACTGCTGATAAAAATCTAGGGTGGTACACAGAATGGGTGGCAGGTCTGGTTCACTTTAGCCAGAACATTTTTATAATTCTCAAATTTAATTTATTAATTTGAACTCAAGGGAAGTCCTGTTTACCTTCATATAATTAATTGAGCTCCTGCTGTCAAAACATCACTCTGGAATGGTGACTTTAAGACATCCTTTCAGCCACTTATCACTAATACATACCTTGGGTGCCTTTGCTCAAGGACCAAACTCGCTGTTCCTGCATCTTATTTAGGACACTTATTATAACATACAACTTGTTCCCTCACAGCAAGGTCTCCCTCTGACAGCCATGATTCTACTTCTCTGTCATAAGTAATTATAAATGGACACCTCTAAAAAGATTTCCAATTTGAGGGGCATAAGCTATTTCAGATAGTACATCACAGAGACATCTCTGTCCTTTGGGTAGCCAAAACGTACCACAAAGCTTTCACTCTGAATTATCTACACGTGAAAGAAAATGGATGCTCCGCTTTCTCCCTGGGGCACTAGGAAAAAAGACATCCAAAAAACTGGTACCTTTGTTCGAGCGATTTATATTGGTTTGATTTTTTTTATAACCTTCTTCAAAATCCAACTCAGAAAACTGTCTCAGGGAGTCCCACTCTGAGGTTATTTGTCACTCCAATTATGCACGGTAGATCCTCTCATAACCCCCAACTCAAGCCCTCTGTTTCCACCAAAGATTCCTTCTGTTCTCTACACTTCTGACAATCACGTTCCCTGCTCATGGCCAGAAACTAATGGTCCATCTTTGCAGCTCTGCCAACCAAGGGAACCCCAGGCAAATTTTCATCCCTGTTTCTTTCCAACTTTTCCATTAGTAACACTACTCATCATAGCTCTGTGCCAACCTTTGCTTTATGTCAACTATAATTGAAAAAATTTTAAAAACTGCAAATAACCCTTATACCCCTGCTGTAGCTCAGAATGAACAACAAAAGCATGTATCTCAGTGATATTAGAATACTGAGTCTGCTTTATAATAACACCAACAGCTAGGATTTGACAGACACTATTCTAAGTGCTTTGTATACAGTATACCTGATTGAATCTTTCTGAGAAACTTTCAGGTGGGCACCCGCTATCACTAGTCTGACTTTACAAAAGCAGCGACCAGAATTCATGAAGGTCACACAGCAGGTAGCGCTGAGATTCAGTGAAGGTCTATTGAACACCAAAGCCATGCTCTTATTCCTTAAACTAGATTTTATCCCACACTAACCTTTAGAAGAACAAGGACAAGTTCTCGCATATTCTTCTTAGTTGTAAAGACCCATCATCGCATAAAATGAGGCACAGGTTACCTATTTTGGGTGTGTGAACCTAACTGATCAGCATTTAATAAAAACAGTGGCATCTCAAAGAGACTGATTTTCTCTTCATAGTTAATTATTTTTATTTTTCACGTGTAGCACTTTCCATACTCCCACCTTGAGCACTCAGACTTCCGGAAGAGTCCTGTCGCATCTCCGCTGGCTGCTGACTGGGAGGAACAATGGGCGGACTCAGCATGTTTAACCAGTCCCTGAAAGAAATGAGGAAGTGAACACACGTGTCTGTAATTCCATGTGCAGATTTTACCTTCCCCCGGAGGCGGATTAAGCTTGGTTGAGGCTCTAAGCGCAGAAGAAAACACTGGGCCCCTTGTCATTAGAAAACAGTGTAAAGTTGGGGTTTTGTGGGGCCCTTCAGAAGTCAGGGACCAGGGTGCGCACCCGGTGTGCCCACCCTTAAATCCGCCCCTGTTTCCCCCAGATTTTTAATTTCCTGGGGCTCTACAAAGAAACATTTTTCCTCCTTCGTATTTCAGAAAGACAAGATGTTCAAAAATTAATACTCAGTTTTATAAACTGGTTAACAGAGAGTCAATCACTTAACTAACTACAGAGCTCCTTGAATTATCATAGGGCCCCTTCCTGATAAACCCATCATAAGGTAAAAATACTGTAAGTTGAAAATGCATATGATAGACCTAAACTACCAATTGCCAAAGCTTAGCCTGGCCTACTTTAAATGTACTCAGAACACTTACATTAGCCTATAGTTGGGCAAAATCACCTAACACAAAGCCCATTTTATAGTAAAGCATTGGATATCTCATATAATTTATTATGCATATTGTTTTCATACACTTGTAAAGTTGAAAAATCATTAAATTGAACTATCACAAAATGAGGCTTGTCTGTAATTATTCAATAAATACATCAGCTAAATAAAGATGACATTCTTCTCAAAGTCTATTATTGTTATTACACTGTAGTACAGTTTCTTTCATATAAGAAAATTATTTCAATAACTCAGAAGAAATACAGCAGAGACAAAGCTCCTTATAACTGTTGTAAAGTACCCAATCCACAATTCCATGGGTTTTTGTAGAGGCATGTATTGCAAATAAGTTTTTTGAAAAGTTTTATTAAAGGAGAAAATTTATTAAATATGCCGGCCACATATATCTTACATGGGGCCGCAGTCCCAAATCATGTGTGTCATTAATATTCTAGGGGTTGGTTATATACCATTAATTATACATGGGCGGGGAAAAATCCTGACATCACGGTGTAAGCTTATATCTTTTGTTTAGAGATACATACATTAACTACATGCCTTCAGGAGGGGAGAGGTAGTTTCCATGGGGACAAATGCCTATAAATAGTCCATTAGTATAAAAAATATTTAATTTAATTCTTCTCTCCCTACACCTAGCTAGCTATTCACCCATTTGCCCATAGGTATGGGGGAAGGTCAGAGAATCCAAGCCTCCTTCCTCTTTCTGCATTTACAATACAGTGCCATCGGCCATCTTGGTTTTATGCTAATCACACACGTACAGAGATTGTCCACAAAATCTCTCTGTACTCCTAGCCCAAATCAATAAAATGTTCTTTAAGCTTCCTAAAATATTAATATTAATTCTGTAGCCTTTGGTACAACATAACCTTCAGGTAAGAAAGCCTGACAAAGTCTCAGGCCATATGTCATGAATGACAACATTCCACATGTGATTAAAAGTACAAGTTAGTCTTAGAGCAACTACGAACCAGCTGCAATGGTGCGAGTCAGTCTGCATTAATTTGGGGTGACAGCAGCAGAAGGCAAAAGAAGGGAGAGTGAGAGGGGCCTGGTCCATGAGTGACTCACTGCTTCAATTCTCCTATTCCGAATGGAGACAAAACCACTCCAGAACACCTCCCACGTTCCCTGTCCCTCTGCCTCCAACTTCCAACTGAATTTCCTGACCCCCTGACTTTCCTTCCTCCTCCATTCTTTTCCAGTCCTCTGCTCCTCCAGTAGATAACTTGGGTGGGTATGATGTGAGGGTGACAACACACAATGTGTCATGTACGATATGCATTCTGCTTCAAGCCCTTCTCATCTCTAAACTTGCTCCTGCACCTTCTCAGGAGAAGGGAGCAAGCAGGGGAATGTGAAGAATTTTCCAACATGAATCTATTTCTTGCATTGATATAGTACCCTGTAGTGTACCTTATTCTTCTCAGCAGGAGCCTGCCCTCATGACTAAGCAATTTCTTTCTAAATTTCTGTACTCCTCACTGCCTCTCTCTATAACTGGAGACAGTCCCAACCAGTAAGATCACTGCCTCGCTAGGCCAATCCCAACTCCATGTTTCCCAAAATAAGAACTTGGTCCAGTTACTTAACATTGTATGCCTCATCATAAAAAGGAGATGATAATAGTACCTCAGTTTTTTTGTTAGGATTATTGAAAAAAAAGGAAAGGATGAAAAACATTTGGCATGACCCTCATTACAGAGTTGCACTCAATAAATTTCAGTTATGACCACCATCATCTTCAGTATCAATGAAGATCATAATGTGACTTTACCTCCAATGATAAATCAAAATAAAAATTGGAATCCATTAAAATTAAACCAATACAGGATGCTACAATTACTACAAGTCTATACAGTAGAAGTTTTCCTTGTAAGTCATTCACTCTTTTTTGCATAAAAGTACCTTAATGTAAAAATTACCCTTTCCTCTTTGATATTTTAAGATCCTCTCAGTGACTGCTCAGCTATCAATAGGTTATGGCTAGTGAATAAGCAAGGTGAGCATGCTGTGCAATTGAATTTCATAGTAACACATTAAGAACACGAAAAAGGATTTGCCACAGACTTTCAAGCTATGGGTAATTTTCTGATAAGCAATTTTTATTTAGTCCATCTAACTATAGTAGACCAAAAATTCCTACATTATAGATAATTACAAGGTCACACACAAATTACCAGCTCAGTGACCTCATTACTCAGGAAGAGCAAGGATGAACAGGAGAAAAGTAATGTTATCATATAATGACACCCCCAGAGACAAACTGAAACTCTACACAATGGCAGTAGAAGCAACTACTCATGGTCCATGGCCATGGAAAATATGGTGGCGGGGGGCTGTGTGACTGTTATAAATATGAGACATTGGGCCCTGCCTGGTTGGCTCAGCAGTAGAGTTTTAGTCCAGTGTGTGGAAGTCCCAGGTTCAATTCCCAGCCAGGGCACACAGGAGAAGCACCCATGTGCTTCTTCACCCTTTCCCCTCTCCTTTCTCTATCTTTCTCTTTCCCTCCCACAGCCAAGGCTCCATTGGAGCAAAGTTGGCCCAGGTGCTGAGGATGGCTCCATAGCCTCCACCTCAGGTGCTAGAATGGCCCTGGTTGCATCGGAGCAACGCCCCAGATGGGCAGAGAGTCTGCCTCTCTGCTTCACCGCTTCTCACTTCAGAAAAATACAAAAAAAAAAAAAATAAATAAATAAAAGAGAGAGAGATAGAGAGCCATTCACTTCTTTTTTTTTTTAAAGATTATTTCATGCGCCTGACCAGGCAGTGGTGCAGTGGATAGAGTGTTAGACTGGGATGTAGAATACCCAGATTCAAGACCCCAAGGTTACCAGCATGAGTGCAGGCCCATCTGGCTTGAGCAAAAGCTCGCCAGTTTGGACCCAAGGTCGCTGGCTCCAGCAAGGGGTTGCTCAATCTGCTGAAGGCCCGCGGTCAAGGCACATGTGAGAAAGCCATCAATAAAAAACGAAGGTGTCACAACGGCAACGAAAAACTAATGATTGATGCTTCTTATCTCTCTCCGTTTCTGTCTGTCTGTTCTTATCTATCCCTCTCTGACTCTCTGTCCTTGTAAAAAAAAAAATTATTTCAGGCATTTAATACTTAAATAAGAAAATAAAAGAGGTACACAAAACTATGTAGTTATGAGTTTTAAAATATTTATTAAAAATATTAATACCAGGGGGAGAGGAGGGCAAGATGGCAATGGAGTAGGCGGATGTACCAACTTCCAACTCCCAGAACCAAAGGGAATTATAACTGGATTTTAAGAACCAACATCTGGATAAACCAATGTTGAACTGGACTGAGAGGACTCTTCAACCGGGCAACACTGAAGAAGCAACATTGAGACTGGTAGGAAAAGCGAAAACGCGGAAAGGGCTGCCCAGCTCCCCAGAGCGAAAGGGAGCCCGGAGAGACTCGTGTGGCAGGAAGAGAGGCCAGTGGAAGGGTAGGGACCTGGGTCCCAGGAACAAAGCCCCAGCCTGCAGCCCCAGAGCCTAGAAGAGGCGTATGGACAGTATTTAGCTTTGAAACAGGTTAGGATACTGTTTGTGAGAAAGAGACAGTTGTCTCAGACTCAGGATTCTTCTTAAAGGTACGGCGCAGAAAACCTCTCTCACAATCACTCACCCGGAACTCTGGGAGACAGGGAGAGAGGAGAGGACCGGAGCAGTGGGAAGAGAGTGTGGTCTGGAAGGCACAGGGAGAAAAGCTTTGAGGAACAGCCACCCTAAACCCTGGGCTGAGTCACTCCACAAATCTGAAACAATATTTCCCCTGGAACCAGCAAGGGGAAGCAGGACACCAGCCAAACAGACTCCCCTGTGGCAATTAGAGCACAGTCACTTAAAAGGAAGGAGCTTTCAGGACTACAGTATGGAGTGTTAGGGTGTGAGATGCAGCCCCCCCCCCCCCACACACACACAGCTGAGGGCTTGCTGGAGGGATGCAGTAGCACAGTTCCGTGGGTGGGAGCAGAAATCGAACCGGCTGGCGTGAGCTCGGTCTAGCCCAGCAGGGGAGAAGGGGACGTGTGAAAGTGGTCCGGCGGCTGCGGGCCCGACTGTGACCCCATCTGTGGGTGAAAAGTGGGAGCCCTGAACGGGCAGAGATTCGCAACTGGGCAGGGGCAAGTGAGCACGTAGCCTCACCTGGCCTCTGAGGCTTGAAGCCCTGCAAGAACCGGCTTTGCCCATGAAGGTAGGGTGGAAGCCTGGGCTCGCAGTTGGGTGTGCACCAGCAGCCTGGCTGAGGAGCTGAGGTTGGCAGGTTCGGGGTGGAAAACTGGCTCACAGCTGAGCGCACACCAGAAGCCCCTTCTGGCCAGAGGAACCGGCTGACAGGAACCCACAGCTGAGGAAAAGTACTCATCCTTGCTCTTGGTGCCCAGGCTTGTGGCCAAAGTGTGGTGCACAATCCCAACTGTGGGAGAGGGGTGAAAGCCGAGACTGGCTGAGGCTTATAGAGCCTGGCATGAGAACACAGCCCCTACCACGGAGGTGAGGCGGAAAACGCAGCAACAGCCACAGCGGCCGGCACCAGCAACACCCATACCCAACCGTCCTAGGCAGTGGCACAGGGGGTGGGGGGCCTGCAGACAGACCACACCTAAGAAACATAGAGGCAACACACATTGAACTCCAGTAGCCAAACCTTTCTTACACACAGACAAAATGGGCAGGAAGAGGAATGCAACCCAAATGAATCAAGAGAAATCCCCAGAGAAGGACCTGAATGAATCAGATATAACCAAACTACCTGATACAGAGTTTAAAATAATGATAGTTAGGATGTTCAAAGCGCTTAGAGAAACAATATATAGTCATTATGAACGCCTAAATAAAGAGACAGCAAGTATATAAAAAGGAAATTTAAATAATAAAATAGAATCACACAGAAATGACAAATACAGTATCAGAACTGAAGACCACAATGGAAGGAATTAAAAGCAGGATGAATCACGCTGAGGATCGAATCAGCGAGTTAGAGGACACAATAAACAAAGGCACAGAAGCAGAGAAGAAAAAGGAAAAGAGACTCAAAAAATGTGAGGAAACTCTAAGGGAGCTCTGTGACAACCTGAAGAGAAACAACATTGGCATCATAGGGGTGCCTGAAGAAGAGGAGAGAGGACAGGAAATGGAAACTTTGTTCAATCAAATCATAGCAGAAAACTTCCCTAAATTAAGGCTGGGAAACATTCCACACCTTCAAGAAGCACACAGAACTCCATTAAAGAGTAACCCAAAAAGATCTACACCAAGACACATCATAGTTAAAATACAAAAGCTAAGGGTTAAAGAGAAAATTTTCAAAGCTGCTAGAGAAAAAAAGGCTATCACCTACAAAGGAACCCCCATAAGGATGGCATCCGACTTCTCAACAGAAACACTTGAAGCAAGAAGCATTTTCTCTGATCACAATGGCATGAAACTAGAAATTAACCACACACACACACAAAAAACTGAACAATACTCAAACACTTGGAAACTAAATAGCATGTTATTGAATAATGAATGGATTAAGAATGAGATCAAAGAAGAAATAAAAAGGTTTCTAGAAACCAATGATAATGAGCATACATCAACTCAAAATTTATGGGACACAGCAAAAGCAGTACTGCGAGGGAAGTTCATAGCATTACAGGCATACAATGAGAAGCTAGAAAAAGCTCAAACAAGCAACTTGACCCTGTATCCAAAATAACTAGAAAAACAACAGCAAATAAAGCCCACTACTAGTAGAAGGAAGGAAATAATAAAGATCAGAGCTGAAATAGATGACATAGAGGCTAAGGAAACAATACAGAGGATTAATGAAACCAGGAGCTGGTTCTTTAAAAAGGTAAACAAGATCAATGAACCTTTAGCCAGACTCACCAAGAAAAAAAGAGAGAGGACTCAAATAAAATTAGAAAGGAGAGTGGAGAAATAACAACTGACCCAACAGAAATACAAAATATTGTAGAAAATATTATGAAGAACTCTATGACAAAAAATTATACAACCTAGGGAAAATGGACAAATATCTTGAATCATATAATCTTCCAAAAATCAATCTGGAAGAATCAGAACACCTAGACAGACCAATTATAACAAATGAGATGGAAACAGTTATCAAAAACTCCCAAGAAAGAAAAGTCCTGGGCTTGATGGCTTCACAAGTGAATTCTACCAAAAATTCAAAGAACTAACACCTATCCTTTTCATGCTATTTCAAAAAATTCAAGAGGAAGGAAGACTTCCAAACTCCCTTTATGAGGCGAGAATAATTCTGATCCCGAAAGCAGGCAAAAACAACACAAAGAAAGAAAATTATAGGCCAATATCTCTGATGAATTTAGATGCTATAATTCTCAACAAAATATTTGCCAACCGGATCCAGCAATATATGAAAAAAATCATACACCGTGATCAAGTGGGATTTATTCTGGAGAGGCAAGAATGGTTGTATATTCGCAAATCAATCAATGTGATTCATCACATAAACAAAAGAAAGGACAAAAATCACATGATAATTTTAATAGATGCAGAAAAAAGAATTTGATAAAATTCAGCACCCATTCATGATCAAAACTCTCAGTAATGTGGGAATACATGATAAAGGCCATCTATGATAAACCCACAGCCAACATCATATTAAATAGGCAAAAATGAAAAGCAATCCCCTTAAGATCAGGAACCAGGCAGGGGTGCTCCCTTTCACCACTCTTATTCAACATAATTCTGGAAGTCTTAGCCACAGCAATCAGACAAGAAGAAGAAATAAAAGACATCCAATTTGGAAAAGAAGAAGTATCATTATTTGCAGATGATATAATTTTGTATATAGAAAACCCTAAACTCTCAGTCAAAAAACTACTTGACCTGATAAATGAATTCAGCAAGGTGGCAGGATATAAAATTAATACTCAGAAATCAGAAGCACCTTTATATACCAAAAATGAACTGTCTCAAATTGAAATTAAGGAAACAATCCCATTCACTATTGCAACCAAAAAAATAAAGTACCTAGGAGTAAATTTAACCAAGAAGGTTAAGGACTTGTACTCGGAAAAGTATAAAACATTGATAAAGAAATCAAGGAAGATAAAAACAAGTGGAAGCATATACCGTGCTCATGGTTAGGAAGAATAAACATCATTAAAATGTCTATATTACCGAAAGCAATTTACAAATTCAATGCAATACCAATTAAAATACCAAGGACATACTTCAAAGATATAGAACACATATTCCCAAAATTTATTTGGAACCAAAAAAGAACACGAATAGCCTCAGCAATGTTAAAAAGAAAAATAAAGCAGGAGGTATCACTTTTCCAGATATCAAGGTATACTACAAGGTATTGTACTGAAGACAGCCTGGTACTGGCATAAGAACAGGCACATAGATCAATGGAACAGAACAGAGGACTCAGAAATAAACCCACAGCTTTATGGACAACTGATATTTGACAAAGGAGGAAAGAACATACAATGGAGTAAAGACAGCCTCTTTAACAAATGGTGTTGGGAAAATTGGACATCTACCTGCAAAAAAATGAAACTAGACCATCAACTTACACCATTCTCAAAAACAAACTCAAAATGGATAAAAGACTTAAATGTAAGCCGTGAAACCATAAGCATCTTAGAATATAACATAGGCAGTAAGCTCTCCGACATCTGTAGCAGCAATATATTTGCCGATTTATATCCATGGGCAAATGAAATAAAAGGCAAGATAAACAAATGGGACTATATAAAACTAAAGAGTTTTTGCACAGCTAACGACCATAAGAACAGAATAAAAAGACAAATCACACATTGGGAGAACATATTCGACAATACGTCTGATAAGGGGTTAATAACCAAAGTTTATAAAGAACTTATAAAACTAAACACCAGGAAGACAAACAATTCAATCTAAAAATGGGCAAAAGAAATGAATAGAAATTTCTCCAAAAAGGACATGCAGATGGCCAATAGGCATATGAAAAAATGCTCAACATCACTAATCATTAGAGAAATGCAAATTAAAAACACAATGAGAAATCATCTCACACCAGTCAGAATGGCACTTATCATCCAAACGATACAGAATAAGTGCTGGCGAGGATGTGGAGATTGTAGTATGGTTAGCAATGGGGTGGTCAAATGGGAAATCAGAGCTCCAGTCTTTGTCTGGGATTGCTCACATGGCCAGGCGCGCGGAAACTACACTTCCCATAAACCTTTGGGAAAAAAGCGACTGTCCGTAAGCCAGTGAGATTTCACTACGTCATATTAGCTAGACGACCCCAGAAGGGCCCCTTTATTAAAAATCTAGCGCCAAGCGGTCCCTGGCGCGAGATTCCTGGCATTCATCTCTGGTGCCAGTGAATCCCGACCACGAAACGCTCTGTACCAAATAAAGCCTCAATAATTAAGACTTAATAACTACGGTGATTTTATTCTTTCTTGGTGGTGAAAATACCTTACATTTTTGGTGCTGAAAACCCGGGACAAGTTTGAAGTTCACAACGGCCCGCTCCTCTTTTCCCATCCCTCCGAGGAAGAACAAGGACCCAGGATATCTGACCGACCTTCCACCTCAGCGCATGGTGTGGTAACCTCCCTGCCTCCAAACTCACTCAGGTTCTTTCCGCCGAGGCTCCCTGTCCAAAAACTGTAGTTACCTCAGGGAAGCCTTTTTCGTCTGAGTAAATGTGTGCTTTGAAGACGTTTATGCATATATTTACTTTCCCTATCCGTTCCGTGGCCAGAGTCTGAGTTCTGGGACACCAGTAACTCATCTCTTGACCATTATCCGAGAACTGAGGGGTAACCATGGGGGCAAAGGAATCCAAGCCTGACTATAAAACACCCTTGGGGTGCCTTATCCGAAACCTCCCAAACATTGATCTCTCCCTAAAAAGGAAGAAACTAATTTTCTTCTGCAGCGTAGTCTGGTCACAATATCCACTGGATAACCGGACCAGGTGGTCTCAGGAAGGAACTTTCAATTTTAACATTTTTATTGGTTTACAGAACTATTGCCAAGAAGTTGGAAAATGAACAGAGATTCCTTATATACAAGGGTTTCTTCAGTTGCGTTCTCGTCCTAATCTCTGCACCCACTGCTCTACAATGCAGGTCCTTCTGGCCATAGAAACCTCAGCCAAACTCTCCACTCCAGATCTTTCCTCCTTTGCCGACTCTCCTGAGGAACTTTGTTCCCATCCTGCACCACTCCCTCGGTCCCATCTCGTCTCTTCGCTAAATCCTGTTTCACTTCCGTCAGCAAACGCTGATCCCTCTCTCTCCTCCCCTGTTAGTGCTCACACCCGATCCCACTCCAAGAGGGAGTGGACCTCCTGTGCCCTCTCTGCTAGGTGGCCGGGATGGAAGGGGTCGTTAGAGTCCATGTGCCTTTCTCCCTCTCTGATCTGTCTGCAATTGAAAAGTGTTTGGGCTCCTATTCTTCTAATCCTACAAACTATTCCAAGGAATTCCAATATATCACTCAGGCATATGACCTTACTTGGCATGATCTCTATATTATTATGCCTTCTACCCTTACTCCCGACGAACGAGACCAGATCTGGACAGCAGCACGAGCTCATGCAGATAAGGTCGACACCTCCAATGCTCAAATGCCGGTGGGCCCAGAGGCGGTCCCTGACACAGACCCCAACTGGGATTACCATAAGGAACAACAAGGTAGGAGACTACGTGATCAGCTGGTTGAATGTCTTATAGCTGGCATGCAGGATGCAGCACAAAAGGTAGTTAACTATGACAAGTTAAGGGAAATTACACAAGGACCTGAGGAAAATCCGGCTCTCTTCTTAAATCGCCTCACTGACTCTATGGTCCTCCATACTCGTTTAGACCCTAATTCCAGTGCTGGGGCCACTGTATTAGCTACTCACTTTATTTCCCAATTGGCCCCGGACATTCGGAAAAAACTTAAGAAGGCAGAGGAGGGCCCGCAAACCCCTATTCGAGACCTGATGAACATGGCATTTAAGGTTTTTAATGGTCAAGAGGAACAGACCGACGCTTTTCGCCAGGCCCGCATGCAACAGAAGGTAGCACTCCAAACCCAGGCTATTGTGGCAGCCCTGAGGCCAGAGCAACAGGGGCAAAGCACAGGAAGTGCTCGACCTAATTCTGTGCTGCAAACAGGATCCTCACCGGGTGCTTGCTTTAAGTGTGGCAAGGAGGGTCATTGGGCCTGGCAATGCCCCTGCCCAAGGCTATCCACTAAGCCTTGTCCTAAGTGCAAGCAGCCTGGTCACTGGCAGAGCGATTGCCCCCTCTGGACAGCAGGCACATCCTCGGCGTCTCAGCGTGGAGGACAGGCCGCTCAGATGGGAGGCCAAGCTAGCAAAGTAAACCCATCATTGGAACTCCTAGGCCACACGGACAGGTGACACAGCCCAGACTCAGAGACCCCCCCTCACTCTCTCTGAGCCACGGGTGAAGCTACAGGTAGCGAGTAAGTCCATTTCATTTCTGTGGACACGGGGGCTACCTTCTCTATTTTTCCATCACATTCTGGACCTCTTATTCCTTCACAGGTCTCAGTTAGGGGGTTGATGGGACCCCTTCTCCTCTTCATACACTACCTCTGACATGCAGTTTGGATGGAATTCCTTTTTATTGCACCTATTCTTAGTTATGCCATCGTGCCCTGTACCCCTTCTGGGTCGAGACATTCTACACAGTGTCGGAGCCACTATCCAGCTGACAGCATCTTCCCACTTTCTCCTACCACTCCTCACTACCAAGGGCTCCCCCATAATCAATGCTACCCTCATTTCTAACCAGTTCTCTTGCCTCAAGCTTGCTCCCATGCAGGATAGCTGATAGGTTGGAACCACTGGGCCCTACTCGTCTGTGGCTGACCAAGAGATTAGGCCCTGCAGATTCTCCTTCTGCATCCTGTCCCTCCCACCAGGAATGTGCCACTGGAGTGGACTGAACCAGGGAGCAGTGCTGTTCAAAGTGCATCCGCGAAGTTTCTCGACTCACGGCCAAACTGATGTTCCTCCTACACCCCTCAAAGCCACCACAAGCCAACCCCCCCTCCCCACAACACCCCTAATCAGTAGGAAGCAGACAGAATGAAAAACGGCGCCCCATTTCTATGTAACCAAAAAGGCTGGGATGTAGGGTGGTTAGCAATGGGGTGGTCAAGTGGGAAATCAGAGCCCCAGTCTTTGTCTGGGATTGCCCACATGGCCAGGTGCGCGGAAAGTACACTTCCCATAAACCTTTGGGAAAAAAGCGACTGTCTGTCAGCCAGTGAGATTTTACTACGTCATATTAGCTAGACGACCCCAGAAGGGCCCCCTTTTTAAAAATTGGCGCCATGCGGTCCCTGGCATGAGATTCCTGGCATTCATCTCCCGTGCCAGTGAATCTTGACCAAGAAACGCTCTGTACCAAATAAAGCCTCAATAATTAAGACTTAATAACTACGCTGATTTTATTCTTTCTCGGCGGGGAAAATACCTTACACAAATAAGGGAACCCTCCTGCACTGCTGGTGGCAATGCAGACTGGTGCAGTCACTGTGTAAAAACAGTATGGAGATTCCTCAAAAAATTAGAAATTGAACTGCCTTTTGACCCAGCTATCCCACTTTTAGGAATATACCCTAAAAACACCATAGCACTGTTCGAAAAGAAGAAATGCGCCCCCATGTTCGTGGCAGCATTGTTCACAATAGTGAAGATCTGGAAACAGCCCAAGTATCCGTCAGAGGACGAGTGGATTAAAAAGCTTTGGTACACATATACTATGCAATACTACTCAGCCATAAGAAATGATGACATCGGGTCATTTACAACAAAATGGATGGACCTTGATAACATTATACTGAGTGAAGTAAGTAATCAGAAAAAACTGAGGACTATATGAGTCCATACATAGATAGGACATGAAAATGAGACTCAGAGACATGGACAAGAGTGTACTGGCTACCCGGGGGGAGGTGGAGGTGAGGGAGGTGGTAGGGAGAGGAGAGGGGCACAAATAAAACCAGATAGAACATGACGGAGGACAATTTGATTTTGGGTGATGGGTATGCAATATAATCAAATGTCAAATAACCTGGAGATGTTTTCTCTGAACATATGTGCCCTGATTTGTCAATGTCACCCCATTAAAATTAATTAAAAAATGAATATGAAACTATAAAATATTCTCTAATTTTTGTGAGCAGTATAGACATGCCCATGGAAACAAAATATTGAAAACATGCTCAAACGTGAGATTGTGAAAGAAATGATAGTACATTTGCACTGTGCAGCTGTAAGGCTGAGGACACTGTGAACTAGTATGAATGATAAAGTTGGAAAAATGAAATGCAAATCATGAATTATAGTATGCCACCTTCTGCATAGGAGAGAAGGGGAATGTAAATAGACATGTATCTGCTTATTTTTTCCTAAAAGAAACAGAAAGGAGATACCAGAACTAACGAAATTGATTACCTATAGAGTTGTGCGTGAGGATGGCATGGAGGTGATGAGGGATGAGAACAGACTGGAAGGGATGGGGGAAATGTAACTCTTACCTGAATATGTCTTTCTGTGTAGTTTTGACTGTATAATGTTTAACATACTTAACAACAACACAAGTAATAATAAGGATAGAGAGAAAAACCTCTTACATGTCCTCCTTTATGATATTGAAAGACTAATCTGTAAATGTCTGTATTCGATCAATGCAGAGTTGATCCATTGTGTGTGATGTGATGTACTTGTATCTAAATGAGTACTTTTTTCTTACAATTATTATTAAAAATTAATAGGCATGTAAGCATAATTACAATTATTACAAATGTTTTTATTATGCATTTGTCATATTATAGTGCATTATTGTGGCAATGAATAAAATGTTTCTTTTATTTACAATATTGTTTTCTTCAATTTATTTTTGTCCTCCTTTTCATTGTAAAAAAGTTGGTCACCTTAATAAAATCCATGGTTGGCAAAGTGTTTTTGTTATGGGCCAGATAGTAAATATATATGTTAGGCTTGCTAGGCCATAAGGTCTCTGGTGCAAATATTCAACTCTGCTGTTGTGTGAAAATACACACACACACAAATAAGTAAATAGACATGGTTGTGCTCCAGTACAATTTTACTTACAGAAGATACCCTGTAATGGGCTAGACTTGGCCAACAGGCTGCAGCTGAGGGACCTGTCTTAGTGGAAGGAACTGAAGAGTGGAATATCTCAAGGCTCTTATGAAACCTCTGTCAATGTTCCTCCTAAATGCCTTTGAATTCAACTTTCTCACTCACTATCTCTGCTTCTAAGACCTAAGTCCAAGCAACTATCTTGCCTCAGTTATCTGTAGTAAAAGCTTTGAAATGATGCCCTCATAGTCATTCTTCTGGTTTTACTTCTCTGTTCTCCACACTGTAGCCAACATTCAAATCTGACTATGTCAATCTTTTGTTTAAAACCCTTCAATGTTATTGGGAAGCTATTGTACTTGGGAGAAAGACCCGAATCTTTACCTTGAACCTTTGCATAGACTAATCTATGTATTTTTCCAACTATATTCTCCCTCTCACTCATTAGGCTCCAGTCACACTGGTTTTCTCTCAATTCCTGGAATATGCCTTGCTCCCTACCATTGTGGGACCTTTGCCCAGGATGTGCTCCCCTGTGTACCCGTGTAGACCTGCTCTCCTCCCGTTCCTACCTTCCCATGGCCTGGTGAAATCACACCCAACCTTCAGATTTTGGCTTAAACACCACTCCCTTGTTAAATCTTCCCTGATGCTTCCTTGTCAATCTAGCCAAGTTCCTTTATTACTCCTTTTAACAGAGCAACTGTGATCTCATTAAGAGCTTTTGTTTCAGCTCACAATTAATCCTCATTTGTTTGATCATTTGATGAATGTAGTCTCCCCCATTTGACTCTAATTAGCACATCACGGAGTACCTGACACAGAGGAGGCACTTCCTCAACATTTATCAAAGGCATAACACGGAGGGCCACTCAGTGCTAAAGACTCCATAACAACACACAATGCAGCTGCGACCCCCTCTGTATTTTCCCTGCACCTTGCTCTTTCTCTACCTGCCAGGAGCATGGTACTGTTTCCTCATCATGTGCTTAGTATGCACACATCTGGGGTGAACCTGGGGCCAAGACAGAAAACTTCAAGTTTCTGTCTCAGAAAACAGAATGCTTATCCAGAAATATATTTACTAATTTTAAAAAACTAAAACCATATACAGTGTGTCTGTAAAATCATGGTACACTTTTGACTTTTGACTGGTCAAAAGTGCACCATGACTTTACAGACACACTGTATTTCTTTTTAAAAAAACTTTAAAAGACAAAAGGGGCTCTTAGTAGCTTTTCTTCATAGGATTCATCTTCCATTGAAGTAGAAAGCCCAAACTGTAAGTTAGAAACACAAACTATAAGTTTGGAACTCTTTTGCGTATCTCTGAAGGACTGAGATATTCAGATGCTGTTGTTGAATTTTGGCTTGTTTTCCACGGGGGTGGGGGTGGGGCTTTAATCAGATTCTGAGTGTTAGAAGAATAATATCCATCTTAGAGTTGGCTGCTACCTTCTTCAACATTCCCACCATGTGGTTATCTAATCTATGCTTAATTATCATCATTAACTGTGTACTTACTACTTTCAAAGACCACATTTCATCTTTAAACAGCTTTTACTGTTAAAAAGTTTTTTCTTCATGTTGAGGTAAACTATGTCTTATTTTCCTCTCCACTTGCTTGTCCTTACCCGTTGACACTTCCAAGAAACAATTCTAATCTCTCTTTAAGACACGGTAAGGGAGAGCTAAGGGACTGTCTCTCCAGAAATTCCTCCCTTTCTCCTTGGAATAGCTTCCTCTAAACACATGGCTTTCTAGGAGTTACCATAATACTACAAGAGCCCACAGCTTCATTTGATTGGTCCGGACATGAATACCTGATCTCATCTAGGCCAATCACTGTGCATCCCTAGACCTAGAACTTCTGAAACTGGAAAATAAGAGTGACCACTAAAGATGGAAGCCAAAATAAATGAAACTCGGATGTCACTGGTTACCTTATTTGCTGTCATGTTGAGGGAGCTAGTCTGAAGAGAGAACGAGGCAGCTTAAAGTCTAGATTCTGGGAATGAAAGGATGAAACAGTGTTGGTATCACTGAATGAACTGGGGACACTGGAAGAGGAAATCATTTTGGGGTGACATAGGAGTTTGGTTTAGCATATAAGGAATATGAGGTCTTGGTAGTTTTTCCAATTGAAGCTATGCTGGAAACATTTAGGGATCTATTATTAGGTCATAGGCTTAGCTCTTTAGTTTGTTGACATAGCTCCATACCGATTGTCACCATCCTAGCCTATACTTCTAAAATCTCTCCTTTGTTTATCCCCCAGCCAATCTGGACTCCCTCCAATCCAATCCAGATGGAGATTTTTAAAATCTGCTTTTAGAGCAAAATAAAAAATGACTACATTGGCTTAAGCTTTGCATGGTCTGGTCTTTTCTATCTCTCCAGAATGCTTTTGCGCCTTTCTCTCACTGTTACTATACTGCTCTCAGCTTTAGAGGGAGAGGCAGAGCCACATCCTTAGCCCATTTTCCTTTCTTTCATCCCCATAATTAATAGTTTATCACTAGTGCACAATGGATTTAAAGACATACATATATACATGAATAATAACATCTTAACTGCTGAATTATGAAAAATTTCACACATATGTCAAACTCTGAAGTCTACACTACTCAAATTTTAAAATGTTAACATTTTGCTCAAAAAAAATTTTTTTGGTGCTACATTTCTTATTCTTTATTTATTTATATTTTTTTTAAAGTTGTTTTTCAGTCACAGTTTACATTCAATACTACAAGTCCTCCACTCTACCAGCTAAACTATTGAAGGGACCTTACTCCCCTTTCTGAACTATGGCCTAGAGCCGTGATGGCAAACCTATGACATGCGTGTCAGCACTGACATGTGTAGCCATTTTCGATGCATGCGGCCGCATACCAGAGAAGTATGGGGCCGCATGCCAAGAAGGATGTTTGATCCCCAGCTCCTGCACGGCCAGGTGCAGTAGCCGAGGATAAAACATTTGCTGTAGTGTGGACACTGTGCTGGAGGTCTGTAGGCCAAAACAACAGAACTCCGGCACAGAGTGTCTAGTTCTGGGACTTCCGGTTAGGCTGTTTTTCTGGAAGTGACACACCACCCAAGTTATGCTCTGTTTTTTGGCGAATTTTGACGCACCAAGCTCAAAAGATTGCCCATCACTGACCTAGAGCTACTGAACATTAGCATCTCCCCAAAATTTTGTTGAAACCTAATCCCCATAATGATGGTGTTTGGAGGTGGGGCCTTTGGGAGGTGCTAAGGTCATGAGGGTGGAGCCCTCATATTTGGGATTAGTGCTTTTATAAAATAGGCTCTAAAGAGCTGCCTTATACCTTCTACCATGTGAAGTTACAGGAAAAATACAGCTGGCTATGAATAAGGAAGATGAGCTGTGACCAGACAGACAGTCAGGTCTGTCTTCACCTTGGACTTCACTTTAGGCTTGACATATTAGATGCTCAATAAATATTTGTTGAATGAATGAATGGATTCCTGTAGGAAGGCCACTGCTATAAAAGAAGGACCTAGAGGTAAGAGTGGAAAGACTAGGAAGTGGATGAGTTCTCTGAGAAAGACCCTGTAAGAGGAGAGCAGAACACACTCTGAGAGCAGTGGGAGGAACAGCAGGAGCCAGAAGAGACAGCTGATTGAGAGCAATATGAGAATTAGTTTGCCAGATTTCTTCTCCTTGCCCCTCAAGGTGCTCCCAGAGGATGTTTGCATTATGGTGACACCTGGAATAGGAACACACCTCTTCACTGCAAATGATGGGAAACGTACTTGCCTAAACAAGTGCTGTATTTTCATCTCCAGTCAGTCCATGTGTATTTGAAGACATTCAACAAATACTCATCCAAAACGGAAATAACATATTTCTTCTGGACTCTGCAAAAACACCTCTCCTGCCCATGTCTTTTGTCAGAAAATCTATAAAAGAGAGGACCCAGCTCCCTCTAAGTGCTCAGTGCTCCAGGAAATCACAAAAATGATTCACTTCTCTTACTCTATTAAATATATTTTATATGTTCTCTGCAGAACTGAATATCTCTCCTATTTGGCAGTATTTTCCCTCAGGTTAAGAAAATTTATATTAATGACATGGCATCTGGGGATCATTTTATAGATACTGACTCATTAGATATGGTAGGTAATTTAACTCTAGAGGCAGAAATCCAGGCATCAGCCATCAAATTCAACTACTACATGTGAACAGTAATATATCCTATCTACTTGAGACAATGTGGAAAAAGGACGACCCTTTCTGTGCCTTCTCAACAGTGTTATTAGCATAGCTGCTTTATAATTTTATGCTGAATAGATGTTTTTTGAGCCCATGAAGTGTTTCAGACGTTATGCTAGATATTCAGGAGCAAGATGTGATTCTGTCCCTGAGGAATTAAGTCTCCTAGAGACAGATTGTTAGACCCAACACTTTTAAGAAAGTGAAGTAAGTATTGTTAGAGGTAAGCCCAGATACCCCTCACAGTTAGGAGGAGGGTTCAGATAAGGCTTCCTAGTAAACATGATGAAAGGGTTGTTCCTGAAGGAAAAGGCAGCAAAACAGAGAAAAAATGGGAGGACATTCTAGAAGGGACAACATTCCCTAAAGCAGAAAGGGGTGGAGAGTTTGGGGGTACCCACTGTGAAATGATGGGCACTGGTTCTACTTATGTGCTGGCTGATGTGACTATGGTGAATTGATGAAGGAAGCAGGGGTCTTAGCAAACAAAGAAGTTCCTACTTTATTCTGAAGGCCCTGGGGTCATCTCAAGGGTTTTAAGCTAGAGCAGTGGTTCTTAACCTTTTTTGAGGTACTGAACCCACCAGTTTCATATGCGCATTCACCAAGCCCTTCTTTAGTGATAAATAAAATATGATTCTTTTTCCCCAAATTCAAGAAATAGGTATATGTTCTTTTACTGGTGCACAAAATGAGCCGTGCATGAACATCACCTTGCTCAAAGAACAAAACCAATAAAGTGCATGAACTCACAACAAATTACAGTATTACTTTATTGTGGTCTCCTCGGCAGAGGTTTCTCCGAACCCTTGAGACTGATTCATCAAACACCTAGGGTTCGATAGAACCGAGGTTAAGAACCACTGAGCTAGAGGAATCTTTGATTTGCATTTTAGAAAGGTCATAGTGGCTGCCCTGTGGAGAATGGATGGTGGGAGAGAAGAAGAGCTAAAAAGATCAGTTAGGAGTTTGTTGCATAATCTAGGCAA
The DNA here is from genome assembly GCA_037038555.1 of Rhynchonycteris naso. NCBI lineage: Eukaryota > Metazoa > Chordata > Mammalia > Chiroptera > Emballonuridae > Rhynchonycteris > Rhynchonycteris naso. The sequence continues at coordinate 17,613,395 of CM073004.1, read as the reverse complement.
GGAGTAATGTTATTTTGGAAATTTAGTACATATGTGTATAAAATTACTTATGAGGAACAGAAAATTTTCCCTTTGACAAAATTCATTTCCCATTGTGTCAAAATAAGGTTGTGATGTGCAGCAGTCTCCTGAGAAGACAGCTGTTTGTATCATCCTGAGAGAGTGAAGGTCTTTGGAGATGGCAGTTAACCTCAAGGACCTTACACTCTAATAAGGACTATTTTAGATTCTTTCTGTGTGTCCCATATACTATCTAAGTCAAATTCAATAGTTACTGAGGATCTAAGAACCCAACCCTGTGCTGGATATAGAAGAATACTGAATAAATATAAGACATGGGTCCAGAAAATTAGGCAAATATATGACCAGGAAGGTCAGAAGAAAAGACATGTAAATGGCTCCCCACCTGCATCATGGAAAATTTTGTGTTTGACCATGCACATAATATAGAAATACAAATCAAAATAATGAGCTACTACTGACCATAGCAGTTTGGCAAAAGTTCTCAAGTTTTATGAAACTTAAATGTGAGCTGGTAGGAATGTGAATTGATCAACAATTGAGGAATATCTATAAAAAATACCAAGTAATTTAACTGCTAGAAATTTATTGTAAGCACATACTTCCCCATGGTCACAAAGACATGCACATAAGGATGTTTATTACAGCACTGTTTATAGTAACGAAAAGCTGGAAACCACCTAAATGTCCATCAGCCGATAACCGGCTGAATATTTGACAGTGCATCCAGATAATAAAATAATACCCAGTCATTAACAAAGACTCTGTTCATTTATTAACTTGCCCATTTGTGGGCAAGTTAGAAAGAGGTCCAAAATTTATTCTATAAAAATCTAAAAAGCAAATTGTAGAACATTACAGAGACTCATACCATTTATGTTGGAAAAAATATATAAATAAAACATATTTTCTGCCTGACCAGGTGGTGGCGCAGTGAATAGAGCGTCAGACTGCGATGCGGAGGACCCAGGTTCGAGACCCCGAGCTCGCCAGCTTGAGCACGGTCCCATCTGGCTTGAGCAAAAGCTCACCAGCTTGGACCCAAGGTCGCTGGCTCCAGCAAGGGGTTGCTCGGTCTGCTGAAGGCCCGTGGTCAAGGCACATGTGAGAAAGCAATCAATGAACAACTAAGGTGTTGTGAGGGCAACGAAAAACTAATGATTGATGCTTCTCACCTCTCTCCATTCCTGTCTGTCTGTCCCTATCTATCCCTCTCTCTGACTCTCTCTCTGCCCCTGTGAAAACAAAACAAAACATATTTTCTGGTGTATGCACAAGAAAAGGACACCCAGGAAACTGTTAACTGTCATCACACCTGGGAGCAGAAATGTGGAGTAGGGGGTTGGGGGCTAAGACCTATTTCTTACTTTCTATTTTTCTACTCCAGTTGAATTCTTTTTACTTTCTGTCTCTTTAGGAGCTTCCAATTTGATAATATTTATAACAAAAAACTCCTCTGAAACACAGCTTCAAAGCATGTTTTAAAAAGTGTTTTGGGTGATAGTGCTTAATGGAAACAGCAGTCCTGACTGGTCCTCTAACCAGAGGAGGGGAGAGGAGAAAGAAATGCCCTCCTCCTGCCGACCTGCACCACCTGAGCTGATCTTAGCGGCCTTCCCCATTGGAAATACCAACTTCAGTGATAAAAGCGAATGTTTTGGGTCCTTATAAATAAATGTTGGTGATGTTCCTGGAAATCGTTGTTTCATTTGCATAATAAATAACAGCTGCTTTATCTAATGCTATAGATATAACTTAGAAAATAGATGGTGGCTTATTATTTAGAATGAGAGGGAGGGCGGAGAAAAGTATCAACTCATTGTTTCACCTAGTTGTTCCATTTAGTTGTGTATACACTACTCCTCATATGTGCCCTGACCAGGGACAAACCCGCGACCTTTGTGCCGCACTGGTGCTTTATCCACTGAAACCACCCGGCCAGGGCTGAGCCTGATTATTAAAGCAAAATGGTTCCTGGGCTGAAATCTGCAATGTCAGGTGGGACAATTCAATGACATAACTCGACAAAGAATGACTACGTTGGGAAAGTTGGAAGATGCTTTATAATAAAGGGGAGGCTAGGCTAAAAGCTCAGAGGAAGCATGATCCAGGCTTCTTTCATTGTAGTCATAAGAGTATGTGAAAAGAAGTATAACATGTTTTAATCTGTTTTTCAAAGGGTTTCTTTTATTTATTTCTCTTTTTTTTTTTAACTGCTGGAAGATCAAAGGTCTTGGCGCCATGGGAAACTAAGCAGTGACTCACTTATCCTTCACCTTTCACTGAAAGGGAATCGTTTGTGAAAATTCTCAAGGAAGTCCGTTTATCTCCTCAAAACAGAAAGAACTAATCAAGCATTGTCTGATTAATTAGAGACACTTGAAAAAATGCTATTAAGGCTCTCTAGCTGTAATCAATTTGATCAACATTTAGAGAGCCAATCTGTTTTTCTTCATTAATAAAGCAAAATGTTAAACAGAGAAGCTTGACCTTGTAGTGCCATTAGCTAAAGCTACAAATTGAACATTTTCCCTAAGTATTCAAAGTTAGGTCAGGAGAGAGTGAAAACTCCCTTATGATGAGAAGCATGGGCACAGACATTCCAATTCTTCCCCTTGAGATTTCCACGCCAGAAGAATAAGTTTCATCTAAGTAGCAGAAATGGGTAGTAACTTCAGAATGCTTCAATGTAGACAAAAAAGTGCTGTGAGATTTCTCTCAGCTTAGTGTCATCCAAATTGGTTATGGAATTCATCAGGAACAGACATGCCAGACATAACAAAATGAAACTTTTCTTATGACATTTTTAAGATGTGACTGTGAAATGTGCCTAGTGTCTGATGAGTAAATTGAAAAATTCATTGTTGTTTATTTTATTTGCATTTTAAATGTCAAGACGTCTAATGCAATATTGGGTTATTAATAGTCTGTTTTTTGCTTTTAAAAAGCACAGTTATAACTATAAAGTGGTGATTATATTTTTTGTAGTTGATCTTTGCAACACAATCTGGAGTTATATCTGTTAACATATCAATATCAATTCTCAGTCTTTTGGGGGTAAAAAACCCCTTTTGTCTCTTTGGAATTTAGTAAGAGCAAAAATAAATATTTACTAACCAGTGTGTTGCAATTAAATATTAAATTTGTTGCATGTAATGTTCTAAAATAGTTTAAATATAAAAATATGTAAAGAAATTACCTAGAAAAATTAACTGAATAGTGTTTGTAAGACCAGGAGCCGCCATCGTGGCCATTCACATGCAGGTTCCCATTGGATTCGGGCAGATGGTAAAGAAATGGCAGAGTCGGAGGATGGTAGGTCATTCTGTTTATTGGTGTCTCACCAAGACAGGCAAGCCACAAGAGAAGACAAGGGAAAAGCAGAAAACCAACTTTTCCCATGGAGGGTAAGGAATCAGGGAGGCCCCTGCAATGGTGATAGCAGGAACCGAGAGAGCAAGCTCCTGGTCTGCCCCACTTTAAAGCATAGATTCTCAACCTTTAATCCAATTACAAACAAGAAAGTCTCTGATACAAAGTCACTTATCTGAGACATACTGGGAGGATTCCTCATGAGAGTGCACCACCCTACATCATCCAATCAGTCAAGGGTGTGGGGAAAATCTTACTCTTAAAACTAAGCCCTAGGCTATAACGACCCAGCCTGCCCACAGCCTGTCCCAGAACACACATAAATATCAATGAACTTCCATGTGGGCAGCGCCATCTTCAACAAAGTGAGCATAATATATTTTATCTGCCCAACAGTGTTCAAGGGAATCTTAATACCATTCCCATTCACACGTTTTCTTGAAATGAAGGGGAAAGGAAAGAGTGCGCATGGCATATAGTAGTAACTCAATAAATACTTATGGAGTGAACCATTGAAGAGTTAAAACTTGCCCACTTGTAATATGTTGTGGTATGACTTTGGTTAGCCACTTCCTTTCCTCTTCTGAGAAACTAGCTCTTCTTCCCTGAGGATAACCTACTTCACCTGGTTTTGGGTGCTAAACCTTCTTTCACTCCCAATATGGGGGCAGAGACAAGACCCAGAGTCTGTTCTTGGACTTTTGCTGGGTATATATACAAGATCCTGACTCATGTCCATCAAAGTGTGCGTATGTAAATGATATCTATTGAGTATATTTTCCCAACAGAAAAAGAATGGCTGAGAAAAACTATATGAAGCTATGATGTTTTCAAGAGGTCCTTTGGAACTTCTACATTTTTATGTGAGACAAATATTGTTTTATCCAGAGGAAGGACACCAGTAAAGCCAGTAGCCGGGGTCAGGATCACAGCTGCCTGACCCGTGCAGGTTCGCATTTGATTCGAACAGTCGGTAATGAAACAGAGGAGCCACGAACTGGTGAGCCATCAGCTTTAATTCTAGCTTGCACCCGGCGGGCAAGCAAAAACACACACTGGGCTCCAAAACCCACACATTCAGTGCTCACAAAGCTACTGACTTATCCGAGTTTCCTAGAATCAAAGGTTTCTAGCTCACCAGACTTATTCACCTCTGTTTCCCATCTCCTCCAGCACAAACTCTTAACAAACTGGCTTCTTCCTCAGCACGCTGCCATCTTGGCTACTTCTCCTCCACATGGCCTTAATCTGCTCTCCTCTCTACTACCTCAGGAACCAAGAACCAAGAGAGAGCAAGCTACCGGTCTCTCCCACTTTATAGCATAGAATCAAAACCTTTAATCCAATTATACAAACAAGGAAGTCACTGTATAATGGGATTCCCCAGGAGAGTGCACCACCCTACATCATCCAATCAGTCAAAGGTGTGGGGAAGACCTTACTCTTAAACTAAGCCTTAGGCTATAACAACCCGGCCTGCCCACAGCCTGTTCCAGAACACACATTAATATCAACAAACTTCCATGTGGACAGCGCCATCTTTAACAAAGTGAGCATAATATATTTTATCTGCCCAACAGACACACATAGAATGAGGACTTACATTCCAAATAAACATAACATTGCTGAAGAGGCAGGGAAAACAACTGTCCCTCGAAATAACAGGTTTCTTCTTATTTTTGAGGGACATTCAAAAAATATCTGAATGCCTGCTCTATGCCAGTATATACTTTTGTTCTCCGTATTGATAATAGAGTGGTGACCAAGTCACAGTCCCTGCTCATACAGAACTTACAGTCTAGAGCTGGAGACAGACAATAAACAAGGACACAAAGAAGTGAAAGGGTTCAGAATATGCCAACCCAAAATGTGCCATTTTGATATAAGGATTATTTTGAGTTAAAGGCTACGAGAAAAAGACAAAAGAAAAAGTCTCAGCCCTTCCCATCTCTACCATTAAGGCAGGGTAGGGTGACTCTTTCCACTGCACCACTGCCTGATCAGGGTAGGGTGACTCTTAATCATTGCAGACAACTCTAGGCTCTTATCAGAGATGACCCCACAGGAATCTACATAACAAATCTTATTAACTAGCCCTTATGTTCCATATATTTATCCTTCCACAATTTGCCACCTCTAGAAGCTCAAAGTCCCTTTCTTTGTCACTTTTCTACAAAATTTATTGTTTTACTGTTAAGAAGCTGTATAAGCTTTAGTTCTAACCATTCTTTTGAGTTACTCACGAGTGAGTGAGTACCTCTGTGTGTTAATAAACCTGTTTTCTCTTGTTAATATTTCTTTTGTTCACCCAAGTTGCAGGAGAATCTAGGAGGATAGAGGAAAAAGGTTTTTCCTATCCCTTACAGAAGAAATATTATTTCACAGAGCAAAAAGTCTAAAAACTTAAAACCAAGAGATTTAATGAGTATTTCATAAATAACAGTTTTAGCACACAATAAAGGTGATAGGTTCTCATAAAAACTCCAAGCTATTGCATACAGATTGGTTCTAAATGCAAATATAACGGGCATCTCAGATGAACAAATGAGTTTCACATTTAAACCATGTTTACCAGGGAAATGCTATTTCTGAGAGTTCACAGATGTTTGCAAGCGCCTAGATGTGTAGAGCACTATGCAAAAAATAATGGGGAGGCAATGAGGAGTCAAAGAGAAATATTCCATGACTTTAGATTGACCAATTTATCTACTAGTGTGGATTTCATCACCCCCAGCAAGGCCTGGCTGGTCCCAAAATAGACCACTAACATATTCCTATGCTGCATATCTGCACAAACAAGTGGCTAGGGTGGTACTATAGCAAACAACAACAACCATCACTGCCACAATAGAAAATACCCTGAAAACCCAATGTGGAGTTGGACATGAGACACATATTTGGGGGTAATGGCACAGCATATAATTTAAGTTGCAGTTTTTTATTTAAATTTCCTGTTAGCCTTGTAACCTTTGGGTTAAACTCTGTACCACTGTTTCTTTATTTGGAATATAAGAATCACAGAATTGACTACACTGGGTTGTGGCAGGGATTAAATAATGTAACACAGCATGTGGAAATTCTCACCACTTAGTGCTTGCTACAGAGATGGAGTTAGTGATAGATGTATTATAGTAAGAGTAATAGTGTTAGCAGTTACTATTATTTGAAATTACAGAAAAAAGATTCACTCTCAAAGCAACTTTTGTAAACACCTTTTACAGAGTTATCAGCAGCTTTGTGTTAAGTGCTTTGTAAGGAAATCATTAGCAAATCAAGAGCAGAAAACTTTGTAGAATTTTCTAACTATAACTAGAAAACAACTGCCTTCTCCTTAACCTTTCTGCAGAATGATGGGATGTAATGGTGCAGAAAGAGAAGATGGGTTTAACTTAATGCTCTAATTTGGTTCTCTTGGCTTTTGTAAAGAATAACTACAGGGCATCAACTTCATAATCAAGTGTGTCATATTATCAGATGCCATATTTATGTACTAATTTCCATTTTTTTTTCAAAGTTTGGTTATTCTTTTATGCTCAGTGGTCAAATAAAATGTTGATATGCTAAAAAGAAGGCTCTGTGAGGTGAATGACAATTTAATTTTCCCCCAGTGTTGGCTGGTTGCACAATAAAATAAAGAACTGGAGAAAGCTGACAGGATCTTTAGTTGGCTAGATTTATCTCCTAGCATTGTAGAGTGTGTTAATTGTAACATTTCAGTTAATGAAAAATATTGTGATAGATGTGGGTGATAAACTTTTGAACAGATATGATAGTATAATGCTATTTTTAAAACACTGGTAGGAAATAAATCAGAATTCTTTTGTTGCATGGATCATTCTAGTGAGTAAACTGGGCTTGCCAAGGAGAACACTTCTTTCCCATCGCCAAACCACCACCATCATCATAATTACTCATGGTGTTGCTGCAGCTGCTATTTAACCTAAATATGGACCTTGTTCTATGGAAAGCTGATATGCTTAACTGTAAACAAGGCAGAGAGATACAGAAATACTAAAATACCAGAAAGATCAAACTGACTATATTAAACTAAGAATTACACTATCAATACATTCTTTTATTAAAGTGTAACATACATGTAGAGAAGTGCAAAATAATATATGTATAACTCAATGAATGATCTCAAAGTGACCACAACCACCACCTGGGTCAAGAACAGAACCTTCACTTTATTCCTTAACTTAATATTATATACTCTCTGCTCTCCCAAAATAGCTCACATGGTGACTTTTTAAAAAAATTAAATTTACTGGGTAACATTGGTTAGTAACATTATCTAAGTTTCAGTTTTTACAATTGTAGATGGTGACTTCTAAACACCACCAATTAGTTGGCCTGCTTCTGAACTTTGTGAGTTGTCTTTTTTCTTGAATACTACATTTGTAAAATTTATCCATGTTTTTGAGTGTAAATAGTATTCCATTGTGTGAACATATCACAATTTACTTATGCCTTCTACTATTGAAGGAGAATGGGTTGTTTCTAATTTGGGGCTATCATGAATGTGTTTATGTTGAGAGGAAAAACTTTTTCTTTTTCCACTCAGGTTCAGTGTTTGGGGGCCTGCAAATTAGCTGACAATAGCCAAATTAACAGGAGAAAAGAGAGTTTATTTACATGTGCACATAGGAGTTGCTTGGTAATAAGTAACTTACTGAATAGCCAGAGAAAAAAAGGTTATATACCAATTTACCAAAGTGGGTTTAGGTCTTCACAGGGAACGTATGATGGCTCTATTTTTTTGTGCTAATCGGAATGGGCAGTCTGTGTTTTCAAGAGGCCCTGATTTAGTCAAATAAGGTAAGTTCTGATAGGATTTCTTTCTGCATCTTTTATAGCTCAAATATTTACACTGTAAAATCATCTTCATATCAACCTTAGGGGTCTGAGTGAGTCCCCACAATTTACATGTTCTTGGGTGCAGATATGTATGCATTCTACTGGTCATATATATAGGAAAGTAACTATTGGGTAAAAGGATATGGTATGTTCAGATTATGTAGATGCAAAACAGTTTTCCAAAGTAGCTGTGTTCATTTAAACTCCCGCCAGCACTATGTGAGTGTTCTAGTTCTTCCATATTCTCAACAAACTTACTGATACTTTATATATGAGCCATTCTAGTGGGGTGGAGTGAATCACAGTGTACTTCTTCTTCCACAATGTGGCATGCCATTTTACCTTTTTAAGTAATGTCCCTTACTAAATTCCTAATTTTAATATAATCCAATTAATCAATATTTTTCTTTATGAAATTTGGGACTTGTTTGAAGAATCTTTTCCTACCCCAAGGCCATAAAGCTGTTCTTTGAAGTTTCCTTCTAGAATCTGATTGTTCAACACAGTAGTCACTAGTACTCAAAATGGAGCCAGTCTGAATTAAGCTATGAATATAAAACACACACTGAATTTCAAGGACTTAATACAAAAAAAAAGTAAAGTATCTCATTAATACAATATTTTATATTGATTATGAAGGGATCAACAAACAACCAGAATGGCATATAGATTACTTTAAACGAAAAACATTTAGATAAATAGCAGATACAGAGAGAAATCTTATCTGAAATTCCCGTATCTGACTATCCACATATTAGTGAGATCAAACAGTATTTGTCTTTCTCTGACTGGCTTATTTTACTTAGCACAATAATCTTCATGTCCACCCATGCTGTCCCCAAAAGGTAAGATTTTCTTTTTTTAAAGCACCAAGTACTATTTCATTGTGCAAAAGTACCACAGTTTTTTGTTTGTTTGTTTGTTTTTATCCACTCGTGCACTGAGGCACTCAGGCTGTTTCCAGATCTTGGCTATTGTAAATAATGCTGCAATGAACATAAGGGTGCATATATTCTTTCAAATTAGTGTTTTGGGTTATGTTCCCAGAAGTCGAAGAGCTGGGTCAAAAGGCAGGTTCATTTTTAATTTTTTGAGGGAACTCCATATGGTTTTCTACAGTGGCTGCACAAATCTGTATTCCCACCAACAGTGCACAAGTGTTCCCTTTTCTACAATCCTCACCAACAGCTGTTTGCTGATTTATTGATGAGCGCCATTCTGTCAGGTGTGAGGTGATATCTCATTGTGGTTTTCATTTGTATTTCTCTGATGATTAGGGATGCTGACCATTTTTTCATACGTCTATTGGTCATCTGTATGTCCTCTTTGGAAAAGTGTCTATTCATGTCATTTGCCCATTTTTAAATTAGATTGTCTTCCTAGTGTTGAGTTATGTAAGTTCTTTATATATTTAGAAAATTAACTACTTATAAGATGTACCATTGGCAAATATACGTTCAATGGGTTATCTTTTCATTCTTTTGATGGTTTCTTTTGCTTGTAAAAGCTTTTCAGTTTGATGTAGTTCCTTTTGTTGATATTTATATTTTCCTTTGTTTCCCTTGCCCAAGGAGCTATAGCAACAAAAATATTGCTACGAGAGATGTCTGATATTTTACTGCCTATGTTTTCGTCTAGAATTTTTATGATTTTGTGACTTACATTTAAATCTTTTATTTTTTTTAGTTTATTCTCATATATGGTGTAAAAATGTGGTCTAGCTTCATTTTTTTTTTTTTATATGTAGCTGTCCTGTTTTCCCAACACCATTTTATTTTATTTTATTTTATTCATCTTAGAGAGGACACACAGAGTGAGAGAGAAGGAGAGAAAGAGAGAAAGGGGGGAGGAGCTGGAAGCATCAACTCCCATATGTGCCTTGACCAGACCAGTGCAGGGTTTTGAACTGGCGACCTCAGTGTTCCCAGGTCGACGCTTTATCCACTGCGCCACCACAGGTCAGGCTCCCAACACCATTTAATGGTGAGACTGTCTTTACTCCAGTGTATGCTCTTGCCTCCTTTGTCAAATATTGACCATAAAGGTGTGGGTTTATTTCTGGGCTATTTTGTTTCATTGATTTATATGCCTGTTATTGTGCTAGTCTCAGGCTGTTTTGATTAAAATGGCCTTGTGGTATAGTTTGATATTGGGTGGTATGATACCTCCAACTTTGTTCTTTTCTTCTCAAAATTGCTGAGGCTATTAGGTGTCTTTTTGGTTCCATACACATTTTTGTAACATTTGTTCTAGATCTTTGAAATATGCCATTGGTAATTTTAATAAGAATTGTACTGAATCTATAGATCGCTTTGGCTAGCATGGACCTTTTAATGATGTTAATTCTTCCAATCCATGAACACAGTATACACTTCCACTTATTTGTATCTTCTTCAATTTCTTTTTCAGTATCCTAAATTTTCTGAGTACCAGTCTTACCTCCTTGGTTACATTTATTCCCAGGTACATTATTTTTTTTGTTTCAATAGTAAATGAGATTGTTTTCTTAATTTCTCTTTCGGATATTTCATTATTGGTGAATAAGAATGCCACTGATTTCTGAATATTAATTTTGTATCCTGTTACTTTGCCAAATTCACTTATTAGATCACACAGTATTTTTTTGGTGGAGTCTAGGATTTTCTGTGTACAATATCATGTCATCTGTGAATAATGGCAGTTTTACTTCCTCCTTTTCAATTTGGATTTCTTTTATTTCTTCTTGCCTGATTGCTGTGCCTGGGACTTCCAACACTATGTTGAATAAGAGTGGTAAAAGTGGACATCCCAGTCTTTTTTCTGATCTCAGGGGAAAGACTTCTGGTGTTTGCCTATTGAGCTTGGGTTTGTCATTTATGGCTTTTGTCACATTGAGGTATGTTCCCTCTATTCTCACTTTACTTAGAGTTTTTATCATAAATGGGTGCTGGATTTTACCAGATGCTTTTTTTCTTCATCTGTTGATATGATCATGTAGTTTTTAGCCTTCATTTTGCTTATGTGATGTGTCATGTTTATTGATTCATGAATATTATACCAACTTTGTATCTGTTGGGCAGATAAAATATAATATGCTCACTTTGTTAAAGATGGCACTGCCCACATGGAAGCCCATCACCCAGGTGATATTATTTGCCCTTATGCTTGGGGTGGGTGTGGGGGAAAGACTGTAATGTAAGCAGGCCAGGTCGTTATGACCTAAGGATTGGCTTTAAGAGTAAGCTTTTCCCCACACCCTTGACTGATTGGATAATGTAGGGTGGTGCACTCTCCTGAGGAATCCCATTATACAGAGATTTCCTTGTTTGTATAATTGAATTAAAGGTTTTGATTCTACGGTATAAAGTGGGAGAGACCAGTAGCTTGATCTTTCTCTTGGTTCCTGAGTTCCTGAGGTTAGTATTAGAGAGGAGAGCAGAGTAAGGCCACGTGAAGGCCAGAAGAAGCAGCCGAGATGGCAGAGTGCTGAGGAAGAAGCCAGCTTGTTAAGAGTTTGTGCAGGAGGAGATGGGAAACAGAGGTGAATAAGTCTGGTGAGCTGGAAAGCTTTGATGCTAGGAAACTCGGATAAGTCAGTAGCTTTGTGAGCACTGAATGTGTGGGTTTTGGAGCCCAGTGTGTGTTTTTGCTTGCCCGCCGGGTGCAAACTAGAATTAAAGCTGATGGCTCACCAGTTCTTGGCTCCTGTGTTTCATTACCGACTGTTCGAATCTAATGTGAACCTGCGTGGGCCAGGCGGCTGTGATAGTGGCCGCGACTACTGGCTTTACAGTATCCCTGGAATAAATCCCACTTGATTTAGTTTAGCATCTATGTTCATCAGGTATATTGGCCTACAATTTTCTTTGCAGTTCCTTTACTAGGTTTTGGAATTAGGATAATACTCGCTTCATCAAAAGAGCTTGAAAGTTTTCCCTCCTTTTAAATTTTCTGGAACAGTTTGAGAAGGATAGGTGTTACTTCTTTGAGTTTGGTAAAAATTCATGTGTTAAGCCACCTGGTCCAGGATTTCTGTTTGCTGGGAGTTTTTTGATTACTGTTTCAATTTTTTTAGTTGTAATCAATCTATTCAGATTTTCTATTCTTCCTTATTCAGTTTTAGAAGATTGTACGTCCCTATGAATTTATCCATTTTGCCCAGGTTGTCCAATCTGTTGGCATATAGTTGCTCATAGTATTTTCTTACAATCCTTCGTATTTCTGTGGTGTCAGCTGTCACTTCTCTTTCATTTCTGATTTTATTTATTGGGTCTGCTCTCTTTTTTTCCTTTGAGTCTGGTCCATTAATCTTGTTTATTTTTTCAAAGAAACTACTCTTGGTTTTATTGATCTTTTGTATTGTTTTTTAGTCTCTATGTCATTTATTTTCATTCTGATATTTATTATTTTGTTCCTTCTTCTTACTCTGGGCTTTGTTTGTTGTTCTTTTTCTACTTCTTTTAGGTGTAGGGTTAGATTGTTTGAGATTTTTCTTGCTTCTTGAGGTAGGCCTGCAATGCTATGAACTTCCTTCTCAGAACTAAAGCAAAACTTTCCAAGAATCAGCTCCTACAAACCTCCACTCCGGGAAAGTCTCCAGTCAGAGAAGCAACTGACCCTTAGCAACAGAACATTCCAAGCAATTGTGTAAACAAGCCTTATCAGAACCTCCCATCCTTTCCCACTAAAGCCCTGCCCTTCCACCTCACTCATTAAACTGATGTATAAACCCTTAGCTTAGCTGTTCAAAGGGCCACTCCTTATAGAATGCTTCCATATATACATGTAATAAACCCTTTCTCCTGTTAACTTGTTGTCAGTTAATTTACAATTGCTCATACCCAGTTGGAAAAGAAAAAGTTTTCCTCCCCAAAATTACATGTTGAAATAATAATATTTTGGATATAGTGGGTTAAAGAAATATATCATAATGAATTTTACCTGTTATAAAATGGTTAAATATGGTTACTAGGACATTTTAAATTCCAGATGTTGCTCACACTCTGTGTTTATTGTACAGCAGCTGTTCTGAATGTCTACTTTCTCTACATGTGACTCCTTTGTCTGGCAGGCCATTTAGGGTGGGGCCAAAAGGCTATCAGCAGTTAGGATGATTCAAAATAAATGTATCTCGAATCCTCCAGAACCCGGGTGTATTGCTAGCTAACTCTTTTACCTAAGGTAGAACCTACTACAGCCTCATCTCCTTCCTCATAGGTCCTGAATTCCAATTTTGTCCCCCAAGCCTATAAAGCTGCGAGGCTGTGCTCACGTCTTCAGCCTCTTGGCTTCAGTTTTTCCTGAGAAAAGTGGCCCTTTGTGCAGGCTGCCTCTCCTGGCCTCCCTTCCTTTCCCCGCTGGAGCAAGGCTCTGTAAGCTATCACTGCCCTGGGAGCTTTCCAGTGCCTTCACTCAGGTGACTCTCATATTTTGTCTGGCTTTCCTGGTTGCTCTCAGAGGGAAGTGCAGTGTGAAACAACGAAGTCTGCCATCACCAGAGCCAGAACTTCTATTAATTAATTAAAAATACAGTATGCCACCTGACCAGGCGGTGGTGCAGTGGATAGAGCATTGGACTGGGATGTGAAGGACCCAGGTTCAAAACCCTGGGGTCGCCAGCTTAAACATGGGCTCATCTGGTTTGAGAGGAAGGCTCACCGGCTTGAGCCCAAAGTTGCTGGCTCGAGTAAGGGTCACTCACTCTGCTGTAGCTCCCCGGTCAAGGCACATGAGAAAGCAGTCAATGAACAACTAAGATGCCGCAACAAAAATGAATGCTTTTCATCTCTTTCCCTTCCTGTCTGTCCCTCTCTCTGTCTCTTTTATTAATAAAAAAATAAAAATATAGTATGCCTGTCATTTACTGTTGCAGGATTTAATTATGGTTAATGTAGGGAACTAAGACAGGGTTGTGGGGAAGGAGCAGTCCTAATCTCACTTTTACAGAAGAGGGGTGACTTTTAGAGTAGGAGATATTAGCAAGGGTTAGGGATTAGTAAGAGAATCCATTTGATAACATAGCTGACTAAATAAATAATGAAAATACTAGCTCAAAGAGATTATAAATCACACGTTAATTCCAACTGGTAGTATTGCCTGGAATACCTTATGGAGAAGGGTTTTAAGTCTATAGCAGTGGTTCTTAACCTGGGTTCTATGGAACCCTAGGGGTTCGATGAGTCGGTCTCAGGGGTTCGGAGAAGCCTCTGCCGCGGAGGCCAGAATAAAGTAATACCGTAATTTGTTGTGAGTTCATGCACTTTGTTGGTTTTGTTCTTTGAGCAAGGTGATGTTCATGCACGGCTCATTTTGTGCACCAGTAAAAAAACATATACCTATGTCTTGAATTTGGAAAAAAACTCATATTTTATTTATCACTAAAGAAGGGCTCGGTGAATGCGCATATGAAACTGGTGGGTTTGGTACCTCAAAAAAGGTTAAGAAACACTGGTCTATAGTGATGCCCCAAGGGCAAGAAGATTGTGATCCACAAGCAACGTCTGTATTGGACAAAGGGCGACAGCTGCACATGAGGGTGAATCCTAACATCCCAGAAATAATAAGCAATGATTGAATCATCATGCATGAGAAGTGTATTAGGATTGGACTGTTTATTAAATTAAAATAACTTAGAAACATCATATAAGGCTTCTAAACATGTTACCCCCAACCTATGCTACTTTGACATATTATTTTTAACTGAAGACACTTCAGAAACAGATTCAGGAAGGGCTCTCTGACCTCTCCCTTTCTACCTAAAAGCAGGACATAAAATTTCCCATGAGGAAGGTGCCCTCTCTGGTACAGGGTACAATTTAATAACCAGAGATTCTTATCATCCCAGAAAGGGCACAATAGGTATCTACAAAACAAACCTTGTTAAAACAACTCTATCTTCTATTAGTTTTCCCCATATATTTATCCTCTTACAGCCTGCCAACTCTCAAAGCTTAAACCACATTCCCTTTGTTTTCTCACTTCTCTTCAAATTTATTGTTTTGTGTTACAATGCTATCAGCTCCAGGTTCTAATCACTCCTTTGCGTTACTCATTACTGACACTGAGTTTCTCCTATGTAGTTGATTGAGCACTGCACACAGAAAGAAAATTTGTATGTCTTTCTTTTGTTTATCTGCCTTTTGTAAGTTTAATTTTTAGGGCCCAGATGCAGGACCTAGGAGGATATAGGAAAAAGTTTATCTTTTCTCTCTTATAATCATATCACTTCAAATTGGCCATTGATCAATGTTAACATGGTAGAAGAACTTCAACGGAGGCCCAAATGGCTTTATATTCAGCTATAATCTATTAAGGTTGTAATAAATGTCCAGCAGGGACAGTGAGTGTGCTCTTCAAATTTATGGAAGACACTGGGCTGAGAGAAAGAATAGGTTGGATGACAGAACTGAGTTTCAGAATGACCTTGATAATAAAGAAAACTGGTTCAGCCTGACCAGACAGTGGTACAATGGATGGAGCGCCGGACTGGGACGTGAAGGACCCAAGTTCGAGAACCCAAGGTTGTCGGCTTGAGTGTGGGCTCATCTGGTTTGAGCAAGGCTCACCAGCTTGAGCCCAAGGTCACTGGCTTGAGCAAGGGGTCACTCGGTCTGCTGTAGCCCCCAGTCAGGCAAAAATGAGAAAGCAATCATTGAATGGCTAGTGTGCCACAATGAAGAATTGATGATTCTCATCTCTCTCTCTTCCTGTCTGTCCCTATCTGTCTGTCTCTCTGACTCTCTCTGTTTCTGTCACAAAAGAAAAGAAAAAAACTGGTTCAGCCTGAGCAGTGGTGGCACAGTAGATAGAGTGTTGACATGGGACATTGAGGTCCCAGTTTCAAAACTCCAAGGTCACTGGCTTGAGCACGGGCTCACCAGGCTTGAATACAGGCTTATCCAGCTTGAGCGTTGGGTTGCCAGCTTGAGCATGTGGTCATCAACACGATCCCATGGTAACTGGCTTGAGCCCAAGGTCACAGGTTTGAGCAAGGGGTCACTGGCTTGGCTGGAGCCTCCTAGTGAAGGCATGTATGAGAAGCAATCAATGAACAACTAAGGTGCCATAACTATGAGTTGATGCTTCTCATCTTTCTCACTTCCTGCCTGTTTCTCTCTCTCTCACTAAAAACAAACAAACAAACAAATAAAAGCCCTAACAAACAAAAAAGGAAACTGGTTCAGCATCAATATTTATTCCATCAGTATTTACCAAGATTTAATTTTGTGTCAGATTTTGGCACAAAATGCAATGATGAGTGAAAATAAATTTCCTGTCCTCCGTGGGCTTAGAATGTGGAACACGAGACCAACATCAACCAGATAATCATACAAAAACGTGTACAAGTGCTGTGCAGTTAAATAATGCTATGAAAACATGTGACTAGAAACTCGAGGGTTCCCTAGGGGAAGTGATGCTTGAGAGGAAATCTGATAAAATGAATAGGTATTAACCAGGCAAGGCAGAGGTAAAGTATGAGAAAAACTTTCTAGGAAGAAGGAAAAATGAGCAAAGGCTCTGAGGGAGGCAGTTTTGACAGGCAACAAGGAAGCCAGCGTGAGTAACACCCAAATCTGCAAAGGGAAACGGCCGGCTTAGTGGGCATGCCCCAAACCACTCAAGCCTTGCAGGCCATTGAACGATTTTAGTCTTCATCCTATAAGCCCATGATGGCGAACCTATGACATGCATGTCAGCACTGACGTGCGTAGCCATTTTTGATGACACGTGGCTGCATACCAGAGAAGTATGGGCCACATGCCGAGAAGGACATTTCATCCTCGGCCCCTGCATGGCCAGATGCAGTAGGCGAAGATAAAACATTTGCTGCAGTGTAGACAGTCTGTGCCGGAGGTCTGTAGGCCAAAACAACAGAACTCCGGCACAGAGCGTCTAGTACTGGGACTTCCAGCTAGGCCATTTTTCTCGAAGTGACACACCACCCCAGTTATGCTCGTTTTTTTGGCGAATTTTGACTCACCAAGTTCAAAAGATTGCCCATCACTGCTATAAGCAATGGGAATTCACTGAAGGATCTTAATATGGAAGTATCACAGATCTGTTTTTAGAAAAGGTTACTCTAGCTGCTTTGCAGGGAATGGATATTGGTTGTGGTATAAAAGCACATGTGGATGTGGGGAGACCACTTGGGAAGCTATAGCAACAGTCCCAGAGAAAGACAGTGATAAGTTTAGTTGACCAAAAGCCAAAGATAAGCCATTATTGTGATCTGGGTACTAAAAAAACAAATGTGGTTCAAGCTACACTAAAGACACAGTGTCCTGGTCAATGGTCTAATTGTAGTCTAAACTGTTAGACCACCCTATTCAATTTAGACAACTCTGATTTGATAAATTCAAACGTGTCTAAAGGATGGCAAGTAGGACTATGCTAGGACTAGGAACAGTAAAGTGAAATAGAGGCTGGTGAAGTGAGAAGCTGAAGGAGAAAATGGAACAACTAAAAAGCAATATTCAAAAATTTCAGCCCTGGCCAGTTGGCTCAGTGGATAGAATGTCAGCCTGGTATGTGGATGTCTTGGGTTCAATTCTCGGTCAGGTCATACAGGAGAAGTAACCATCTGCTTCCCTTTGCCCCTTTTCCTTCTCTCTTTTTTCTCCTCCTTCAGCCATGACTTGATTGATTAAGCACATTGGCCCAGGGCACTGAGAATGGCTCTGTGGAGCCTCTAACTCAGGCACTAAAAATAGATCAGTTGAAAGCATGGCCCCAGATGGGTACAGCATCCCCCAAATGGGGGTTGCCAGGTGGATCCTGGTTGAGGTGCATGCGGGAGTCTATCTCCCCACCTCTCACTTGGATAAAGAAGAAAAAGGGAAAATAATTTCAAGGGGGATTGTGTGAAAGAGTAATGATTCAAATTACTGTTCTGGAAAGACAGCTAGAACCAATAGGAGAAGTTATAAGGATGCCTATGTCAACGCAGTATAAGGAATGCTGAGCAATGGACTGTATGCCGTGGGCCACACTGAGCCTGCCTCCCTGGCCAAGAGTGCAGGGAGACTTCTGAAGAGATGCTAGATTAAACCATCTCTGTAATCTCTTCAAACTCTCTAAGATTCTTTAATTCTCTCAAAATGTGATCTCTTT
Source organism: Rhynchonycteris naso (assembly GCA_037038555.1). Classification (NCBI taxonomy): domain Eukaryota; kingdom Metazoa; phylum Chordata; class Mammalia; order Chiroptera; family Emballonuridae; genus Rhynchonycteris; species Rhynchonycteris naso. The sequence continues at coordinate 17,595,056 of CM073004.1, read as the reverse complement.
TGGGTGGGTGGGGGCTTTATTTCCTATGCTCCTATTAATATCCTATCATCACTTTCTACCATTTAATGGAAATATGTCAAGCTCTGTGCAAAACTCTTTACACACATTTCCTCATTTAATCCTTACAGTAGTGCTGTGAAGTAGGTAAATGAATACAACCCCTATTTTGTATATAACTTAACCGAGGCTTCGACTTTAGAGATGGTGCTTTTAGCCAGTGCACCATGTTCCTTTCTAAACCACTCATTCTACTATAAGCCAATGAATGACATTCTGAGATAAAAAATTTTAACCTATTTCTAAACCTTCATATATTCAAGTATATAAAATGCCTTATTTACAATGACAAAATATAGTTAATGGTATATAGCTAGTAACTATGTAAGTTAGAATAAGATTAGTTTATGCTTGGTAACAAACAACCCCCAACAACAAATAAATTTTTGTTGTTGTCTTAACAACAAATATTTGTTTCTTACTCATGATAAATGTATGTAACAGATGAGCAGGGGAACTCTGTTTATCATAGTCATTTAGTGACCAGGTTTACAAAGCCACCACCACCTTGAATGTTCCTGGTTGGTGTCAGTCTCTGGTGGAGGTTTTACACCTGCAATTAAACTCTCCAGCCAAGCAACAGTGTAGATAAATTTGCTCACCATTTATTAGCTAAATCTAGTTGGGCTAACTGGCTCTACCCAAAACAAGTGGACTTAGAAGAGCAATCCAACAATGTGCTTAGAATTGAAAAAGCTTGAAATATTTGACAAACCATGTTAATAACTACGGTAGACAATAAATATACGAGAAAACCAGAAAACATGGAAACAACTTTTGCTTTGCACATTTCCGAATTTCTATCAAAAGAATATGACTGCTTCTTTCCATTAGCTTGTTTACTTACCCCCAGTTGAGAGTGCTAATACATTAGAAGAGGGAAAATGTATAAAATATGCTGAATTCTGGTAAAAGTCTTCACTGTATATGTAAAATACAATTTGAACTATAATCGTGTCTGCAACTCAAGCCCTGGGCAGGCCACGGTAGTGTGTTTATTTGCATTTAGGTTACGTACAAGTGTTAAAACAAAAAATGTAATGTTTTACTCCCTCACAAGTTTCATTGTACCTAATTATGTAAAGCCATCATTGGTGAGCTAAGAAAAGATAATATGAAACAACTCAAGCCATATATCAGGTTTTGAATATTAAGATATAGAAAAAAGACATTTAAATACATTATAGAAATTTTATTCTGAAAATTTTTGGCAATCCCAGTCCATCATTGTCAAATTAATTAAAGGTATGTTATTTATTTATATAAAAATGTAGACGTCTTAGAAACTTTTGTTTTCTAATAATACTTATAATAGCAAAATAAAACAAGTGGTTCACCTCATTTCTTGCTATGACTCAGTACTCAATTCAAATTAGAACTACTGTTAGCCACTATCTGTGGGAAAATACAGTTGTATTCATAAGTACTCCATGATCTCAACTACAAAGCAAAAAACCTATAATGAAAATATAAAGACAAATCAGTAACATTCATGAAGTATTTCCCTGGAAATGGTTGCTAGAAAATTATTTCTTGTTGTGATTTAAGTGCCTTAAGAAAAGGTAAATGTGGTGTCAGTGTGTGTAAAACATATTAAAGTTTGTATTACAAATGCCAGTTTAGGAAAAAACTGCTTTTAAAAGCCAGTGAAATTTCCTGTAAGGTCATTGCTGTAATATCTTAAATGGCAACTTTTCTAATTTGAAAGCTATATATTTTAATAGAGAACGGTCTAAAATGTTTTTAAGATCAAACTGGAAATATGTTGATGATTGAAAAATGCAAGCAAAGTGCTTTATTATATTATACTACCAGAGTGTTATTGTGGTTTAAAAATATCATTAAAGCGGCACAACCCCACACTTATCATTTCCTGCACATTTTTCACACCGAGCTGCCTTCTGACTATGAGTAATCTGTTAATCTGCTCTTCGCCTCACAATTCGTCAAAATGACAGATTCATTCCTTCTCTAATACATAATATCTTCATTTACTGTACGCCTTGCTGCACCTTTCTTTTTGCTAGCGCCGAAATTTAGAAAATCACCAGTGAATTTAGAAAATGTCATGGGTGGTTGTTCTTGTTTGTTTTCCATTTCTTCCATTATTCCAGCAGGAGAAATAAAACTTTTCTGGACTCTTAATGTCAGTTAGTAGTATTTCCAACATGAAGCCAATTTCAGGTTTCAGTAGAAGTGTTGTTAAAGAGGTCAGAAGAGGGAAAATGTTAAAATACAAGTAATTGCACCCTTTGCCAAGTCAAACACTGACTAGAACAGAATTTTCTTCTAATGCTACTGGAAAGAAAACAGATATTTAAAAATGTTAGAAAGGAAAAGATGTTACACAGTAATTTAGGGATGAATTTACCCCCTCAAAAGACAGAGTTGTATTAGCATAAAGCCCATCGCTTAATTGAAAGCCACACTGATTTTATTGAAGCTGAGACCTTCATTTTTATCCTGAGGTTGACTGACCTTAGGTCACACCAGATCATAGGCTTTTTGTTCTTTGCTATTTTGATAATACAATTGGTTTTGCTAGTTTAAAAATTGCTTGCTATCAATTCAACAGAAGGCATTTTACTCTCCCCTCCTTTCTTGCTTTGATTCCATTGTTTATACATCTACACATTCTGCAAGTGAAGAGAATGAAGAACTGAAAAATATAAGAATATGTAAAATTCTAGATAGTGTTCTTTCATCTTAAAAAAGAGATACAGCACACCATCAGCAAGTCACCATTTGGCTTCACTTGTTACTGATCCAGGTGTTCACATCTTTCTTTTTCTATTAATTTTTATTTTTTTATTTTTTGGAATAAAAGAATTGAAGGATGTAAACTAAGTCAGCAATAGTGAGAATGATAAATGGATCTGAGAGGTGTTAAGGAGATGACAACAGCGATATTTAAAGGTAACATTTATTTATTTATTTTATACAGGGACAGAGAGAGAGTCAGAGAGAGGGATAGATAGGGACAGACAGACAGGATCAGAGAGAGGTGAGAAGCATCAATCATTAGTTTTTCGTTGCTGTTGCACACCTTACTAGTTCATTTATTCCTTTTTCACATGTGCCTTGACCGCGGGCCTTCAGCAGACCGAGCAACCCCTTGCTGGAGCCAGCGACGTTGGGTTCAAGCTGGCGAGCTTTAGCTCAAGCCGGATGGGCCTGCGCTCATGCTGGCGAATCTGGGTCTTCCGCATCCCAGTCCAATGCTCTATCCACTGTGCAACCGCCTGGTCAGGCACAACAGCGATATTTAATGGCAGCTAATGTATATTGTGAACTCCCTATAAGCTAATCACTAGGGATGATAACTCTTTTTTTTTTTTTTTTTTTTTTTTACAGGGACAGAGAGAGAATCAGAGAGAGGGATAGATAGGGACAGACAGACAGGATCAGAGAGAGGTGAGAAGCATCAATCATTAGTTTTTCGTTGCCGTCGCAACACCTTAGTTGTTCATTGATTGCTTTCTCACATGTGCCTTGACTGAGGGCCTTCAGCAGACCGAGCAACCCCTTGCTGGAGCCAGCGACCTTGGGTCCAAGCTGACGAGCTTTTGCTCAAGCCAGACGGGCCCGCGCTCAAGCTGGCGAGCTCGGGGTCTCAATCCTGGTCTTCCCCATCCCAGTCGGACGCTCTATCCACTGCGCCACCGCCTGGTCAGGCAGGTGTTCACATCTTAAAGCCAAGGTCACTATTAACTTCAAAGGTCAAAAGCAAAAAAGTTGTTTACAGCAAAAGGAGAAGCTGCCTTCTACACCATGCCATCTCATTTCAACACACACACATGCATATTTCCCATGCACACACCCAAACCCAACGGCATTTTCTTCTGAGCATTAAACTACATCTGATTTGCCATAATCAATGGCAAGGGATCTAAAGGCTTCTAAAAACCAGTGGAGAGGAAAGAGTCAATGGAACAATAATGTTCGTGTTTATTCAATCAGATCAGCTAACGGTTGCTTGCCTTTTCTCAAAACTTCCAGTCATTTTAAACAGGCTGGACATTTGACTTGCACGGTATTTGTTATACTGAGTGGGTTTTTACGTGGCGATGGACAGCAAAATATGAGGCTGTAAACTCTGGTAAACATAATATATTGTCTGAGTGAAAAGTATAATTTTAACTTGAATCAATTTCAAATGTAATGTCTTTCATTAACAAGAGAAACAAAAGAAATACAAGGAAGTAAAACCAACTGCCAACAAAAGCAAAGTGTGTGAGGGGCACAGGTTTGGACAGGCTGCGATTCCTCCGTGCCAGCTCGGCCATACCCCCAGACCCCTGGGCACCTGCTCTGGGACATTCTCACATGACCCTGGTGACCAGCAGTGAGGACTGCCCTGTGCGGGGAGGTTGAAAGCTTGCTAAAGGTACAGTAAAGTCATGTCTCCATGATACTTTGCACATAGTAGGTGCTTGCTTCAAATATACTGAACTTGTTGAAGGTATGAACTGCAATACTCTTTGAATCATTTCGTGCTATAGTGGTTCCTTGTTTAAATAACAAGGGGAGCTACTGTGTGATAGGCTACAAAATGAAGGATGAAACAGCCAGTCCATGGATGTGACAGGCTGTGGTCATTTAACCATAATTATGGTTTTCCCATTTCTTAGGTTCATGGCATTATCCTGGATCTCATTCTGGATCTCCCCCTCAAATACAAGAGAGGTGAATGTTATAAACTGTAATTAGAACTTTGACTTTTAAAGGTGCTCATTACTTTAGAAAGGGAAGCTGAATCTTTTAATTAAAAGCTGAGGCTGTAAAATGTTAAAATGGTAAATAATTGCGTTGGTTATTACCTTCTTTACTCTAGACTCCACGCCAAAGGTAATCTGAGCTCATCATCTGGATGGATAGCAGTGACTGGGGGCCAGGGTAATTGCGGGAGCTGAACGTTCTAGTTAAAATGCTAGGAGTTTTCAGGGATGCATCATTCGGAGAAAGAAGCTCTGGGGAGGTAGGGAAGAAATGCAATCTGCTGTTTGGCAACTCTCATGAGAATGGGTTTCATGAGTTTGTAATTTTGGAAAATGTGATAACTAAAATATTGATGAGAATCTCCCCGACACTAATGGCTTATGATTCCCACATGGAGGACAACTGGAAAAGAAGACTCAAGGTGAGGTGCTAAGTCTCAGTAGCCCAAGAGAGACTTTGTCAGAGAGCAGGCAGATATCTTAACTGAGACCTGGAGAGTTGAGGTCCAGGTGGGCTGGGCCTGAATGAACAAGAGGAGAGAGCAAGGAGAAGAAACATTGGTCAGGTTGGCAGGGGTGGCACCCAGTCTTCTGGGGTGATGGCTAGTTAGGGCTCAGGACAGGGTGACTGGTACAAGTACACAATGTGAGCTAACTGGCTTTGGTAGAATAAATGATCAGAATCAGGACTGAAGGTGGCTGGGCAGGCCAAGTGCCAAGAGCACAGGAAGAGGATAAATGATAGGCAGGGGACCACGAGTTGCTCAACTCTGTTGGTGAATTGTTGGGTCCCATGCAATCCAATGGGAATGGTGCCCCTGAAGCTGTGCAGGGCATGCTCCTAGGTTTAGAGTGGTCAGAGGTGAGAAGCAGGATGACTCTCCAGGGACTTGGTTTGCTAACAGGAGTGCCTTTAGCTTGGGTGAGGCAGGGCTAGAGAAGGCATGCTGAGCGGGGCCTGTGCAGCAAACAGCAAACTGGGGCAGAAAGGGGCCCAGCTGAATCTTTTTGTACCAGGTGTTTTTAAAACCTGCTGAAAGGTTAGATCAGTGGACCATAGACCTCTCAGGGAGCAGGATACACATGGAGTCACATGAGTTTAAGAGGGCGCCAGCACCACAGACCACAGGCTCAGGTTATCTATCATCTATCTATCTATCTATCTATCTATCTATCTATCTATCTATCTATCTATCTATCTATCATCTATCTATCTATCACAGTTAATCAGGAAATTGTTGTGTTTTAGCCTGAAGGAGAAATATTTATTAAAAACTCAACTTGTTTTAAAATGATCCAAACTTAATCATTTGAAGAGAAACAGGACATGCAATGTCTGTATTTAACTGTATTTATTTATACATTTCTTTCTTTTGTGTTGGTGGGACAAAACCTTAAACCACAGAGGAGAACCCTTCAGGCTGAGTCCGGACAACTGGAGAGAAAAGAAAAACAAATCCGCTGTGATCAGTCTGAAGTAGTGCTTATAGGTGATGGGGACAGGCCAGCCTCCCTCAGTCTGGCCAGCTGAGCCAGCGTGAACTGAGGTCAGCAGTTATTAATCATTTGTCAAAGTCTGCAGGGCTGTATCAGATAATTATAGTTATGAGTATGTTTACATTACAAAACGTGGCAAAGCTGCAAAAGATTCAAGCCCTAACACAATCTGCATGACATTAAAAAAAATACAGATGAATGATAAATCATAAAGCAAACACTTCAGAAAACCATGCCATTCATTGCTGGGTATTCTAGAATTATTTCCTGCATTGTTTATTTCTATAAATACTTCAAACCTTACAGAGCCTTAGATTACCTTCCCTATTCCCCATAATTTTCCAATGAGTTGTAAAAATAGCAGGTATAATCATCATTTGAAACACTGGTTATCAACTCCATCCATATAAACAGACAACTGGAACATAATCAGCGCTTATTTTATAAAACCTGTTTCTGAGCAAAAGTATCTCGAGCTGTTCTGAAGAATCTACACCAACACATCCATAGATGTGCCAAAGGGACAGTTCTAAACCCCACAAACCAGTAGAAGGCATTTTGAAATGAATGACAATAGGCTTCAGACAGCATCCATTTTTCTCCGTTTGGCAGCAGGTAAGTTTACATGCTAGGAAGCACTTCTCAACATGAATGAACTGTGAAACTGTTTCCTCCTAACACTCCTATATAGTATCAGGTTATAATAGCCATTTCTGCACCTTGTCATAGAGGCTGTTGGCACACCAAGGGGCAACGTGAGTGGACACTGGTGGCAAGGGCCCCAGCATTTGAGATGGTGTCTAAATATCAGTCAATATGTTAGGGAAAAACAATGGAAAATATCGTACCCATATCTAACAACACAAGGAGAAATGGCTTTGCTGAAAATCTAGACATGCAAGAGATTATGATGAGGTGAACCATGTGCATTTCAATTCCCAGACTATAAACATCTCAGAAAATGATTACCTGTGTATCTCACCTCTATTCAATGTCAAGCATTGGCCTATGAATGCAAATGATTTTTTTTTTACTCGGAGGAAAACAATATATAAATATATGCAGGTTTTAGCTATTTTCATCCTAGTCAACTTTTCAAAAACCAAATTAGCCTGCTTTGTAGATTGCATACTATCTTTAACTTTAATCACAAACACAAAAAACTATGAAGGCAATTATGTTACAGAAATAAAAATCTTTACTGAATAAAATATAAATGAAAGACTGGGGATATTAGTTGTTCTGTTATGTTAATAAAGCTAATTGGGAGTTCACTCTAAACATGTATGCCTATGAATATAAGTTATATAATTTAAAAATCATAGGTCTCTGGATATTGCAGATATTTTACTGAGGCTAACCTGGCCATTGCACCAGCAGTGGGCGCCATCACACGCTCCTCTCTGGGTCTGCAGCTGCGTGTGTCCCCATCTCCATCGTGTTTGCATTTCTGTGATCACAGCCACACTTAGCTCAGGAAATCAAAGCCCCCATACTTTCCATTTCTGTTCAGAGCCTCTGTGTGCCAAACTTTCCATCCAGGATTCAGGTTAGATGCTTCTTTATCCAAAAGAGTAGACTTAGAGACTTTTCATTAAAAAAGTATTTTTTCATTTTTATTATCTGTATCTTTAAATTTTAAAGTTTTGTATTTTAGAGTCTAAAACATAGGATGCTATTTGTAAGAAATATAATAAATGCAAATATTAAGAAGAATCATAGCTTTTAATTTTGTTAAATTGTGGTATTACATGTTTCAATTTATCCCATTTTATATGATGATCTATGCTGACCTCATAATTTTATTGTCCTTTTAATTTATGGACCAATAATGCCCTTCTGCCAGTTCTCCAAGCTGCTAAATTTATGAGCCAAGAGCCAAGTCTTGTAATCTTCATGTTTTCTGAATAGCTACATAATAATGTTCTAGAAAGCTGGTGGATAACCTGCTGGCAATGGGATTAATGGCATTTTATTTTTTCCTTGAAACTGTGGTTTTGAATTTTATTATGTTAAATTAAATTAATTATTTCCTAAATGAATAAACAGTTGGTTAAATAAAATATACTATTTCATTAGAGGGTTTTCATATTTCATATATTCTACTTTTGAGAATTTTATTTCATTTTTATTGAATTATTGGGGTGACATTAGTTAATAGAATTATATAGGTTTCAGAGGTACAATTCTATAACACATCATCTATATATTGTACTGTATGTTCACCACCCCAAGTCAAGTTTCCTTCCATGACCACTTATTCCCACTGTACCCTCTCCTACCTTCCCCTACTCCCCTTTCCCTCTGCTAATCACCATCCTGTTATCTGTCTATGAGTTTTTGTTTGTTTTTTGCTTAATCCCTACACCTTTTTCACTCAGCCCACCTCCTGTTCTCTGTATCTATGAGTCTGTTTCTATCATTTTATTAGTTTATTTTCTTCATTAGATTCCACATATAAATGAAATCATATGGTACTTGTCTTTCTCGGACTGGTTCATTTCACTTAGCATAATATTCTCCAGGTCTATCCATGCTGTTGCAAGGGAAGATTTCCTTCTTTTTAATGGCTGGGTAGTATTCCATTGTGCAACTGTGCCAAGTTTTGTTTGCATTCATCCCCCCCCCTTTTTGTATTTCATGTTTACTAGAATGATATTTGGTCTTTATAATAAGCAGTAGATTTAAACACTTTATTTTAATTTACTTCATGGTATTGAGGAAACTGTTGACTCAGATAAGAAAAAAATATGCTATATAATATTGTTCACTGAAGCAATCCACCATTCACTCGTCTACTGATGGGCCCTTGGGCTGCTTCCAAATCTTGGCTATTGTGAACAGTGCTGCAATGAACATAGAGGTGCATATATTCTTTTGAACAAATGTTTTACTTTTCTTTGGATATATTCCCAGAAGTGAAATTACTGGGTCATAAGGCAGTTCCATTATTAATTTTTTGAAAAAGCTCCATACTGCTTTCCACAGTGACTGCAAAAATCTGCATTCCCACCAACAGTGCACAAGGGTTCCCTTTTCTCCACATCCTCGCCAACACTTGTTGCTTGTTGATTTACTGATGAAAGCCACTCTGACAGGTGAGAGGTGATATTTCATTGTGGTTTTAATTTGCATTTCTCTGATGATTAGTGACGTTGAGCATCTTTTCATATATCTATTGGCCATCTTTATGTCCTCTTTGGATAACTGTCTATTCGTGTCATTTGCCCATTTTTTAATTGTGTTGCTTGTCTCCCTGGTATTGACTTGTATTAATTCATTATAAATTTTGGATATTAATCCCTTATCAGATGTATCATTGACAAATATGTTCTCACATTCAGTGGGTTGTCTTTTCATTTTGTTGATGGTTTCCTTTGCTGTGCAAAAACGTTTTAGTTTGATGTGGTTCCATTTATTTATTCTTTCTTTTTGCCCCTTGCCTGAGGTTATACATCAGAAAAAAGTAATGCTATGAGAAATGTCTGAAATTTTCTTGCCAACATTTTCTTTTGTAATTTTTAGTCTTGAGTCTAACATTTAAGTCTTTAATCCATTTTGAGTTTATCTTGCGTATGGTATATGAAGGTGGTCTAGTTTCATTTCTTTTGCATTTCATTTCTTTGTAGTGTATTTTTCTGGTTTTAAAGTTAGGATAATGCTGGCCTTGTAAAATGAGCTCGGGAGTCTTCCTTCCTCTTGAATTTTTTGAAATAGTTTGAGATGGATAGATGTTATTTCTTTGTTGAATAAATTCACCCTTGAAGCCATCTTTAGTTTGCTGAGAGTGTTTTGTTACTGTTTCAATTTCACTCCTTGTAATGTGTCTACTCAGATTCTCTGATTCTTCCTGATTCAGTTTTGGAGGACTATATTTCTACGAATTTATCCATTTCATCCAGATTGTCCATTTTGTTGGCATATAGTTGTTAGTATTATTTTCTTACAATTCCTTGTATTTTTGTGTAGTCAGTTGTTATATCTCCCTTTCATTTCTGATTTTATTTATTTGGATCCTCTTTCTTTTTCTCTTGATGAGTCTAGTTAAAGGTTTGTCAGTATTGTTAGATTTTTCAAAGAACCAATTCTAGGTTTCATTCATCTTTTGCATTTTATTTTAGAGTCAATTTCATTTATTGCTGCTTTGATCTTTATCATTTCCTTTCTCTACTCACTTTGGTCTTTGTTTATTGTTATTTTTCTAGTCCCTTTAAGTGTTAAGTTAGATTGCTTAGTTGAATTTTTTCTTGTGTCTTGAGATAGGCATGTAAATCTAAGAATTTTCCTCTAAGGACTGCTTTCGTTGGGTCCCATAGATCTGTGGTAGTGGTCTCATTTTCATTACTTTCAAGGTATCTTTGGATTTTTCCCTGATATTGTTAGGCCATTCATTGTTTAGTAACCTGATATTTAGCCTCCATATCTTTGTGTATTTTTCAGTTTTTTTCTTGCGATCAATTTCTAGTTTCGTATCACTATGACCAGAGAAAATGCTTGATATTATTTCAATCTTCTTAAATTTATTGAGACATGTTTTGTTTTCTAACATGTGGTTTATCCTAGAAAATGTTCCATGTGCACTTGAAAAGAATGTATAATTTTTCTACTTTGAGGTGAAATGCTCTGAAGATATCAATTAGAGCCATCTGATCTACTGTGTCATTTAAGTGTACTGTTTCCTTGTTGAATTTCTGTGGAAGATCTATCCATTGATGCCAATAGGGTGTTATAGTGCCCATTATGATTGTATTGCTGTCTCTCCATTTATGTCAATTGAGATTTGCTTTATATATTTAGGTGCTCATATGTTGGGTGTATAAATGTTTACAAGTGTTATATCCTCTTGTTGGATTGCTCCCTTTATCATTATGTAGTGTCCTTTGTCTCTTACTACAGCTTTTGTTTGAAGTCTCTTGTGTCAGATACAGGGGGTCCTCAGGTTATGCCACAGTTCTGTTCCTACAATAGTGACATAACACGAATTTTGGTGTATGTTGAAACATACTCTAGCCTAAGTCACTTACCTATCCTAACACATTGTAAAATCATAATCTAGAATATAAAAACACAACTAAGCCACAGAAAAATGAAAAGGACATAAATATACTGTATTGTACTGTAGTAACAGAAAGAATGACAAAGTAATGAGTGTAAACAAATATTCTTGACTTTTAGTCCTGTGGTTGGCTTGCACGCTGGAAAGAACATTGCAAAGTGATAGAGAGTGACCTATTGGGAGGTGAAAGCTGGGGAGGCAGGAGAATCTGCAGAAGATGCTGGAGATACTGGGTCAGGAGAATCAGGATGCCTAAGGAATATGCAGAAGATACTGAAGGTGATTCTACCTGTCCTAGAGGTGTTTCATCTCAAGCAGCAGCTGATATAGAGGGAAGATCTGTTGCAGGCCTCTCTACCTTTTAAAGAATTGTTCCAGGCTAGTCTGGAAGGATGATGATTTCTTCTCTTCCAAAATCTGCCTATAGTATTGCGAGGCATTCATAACAGCTCTGTAGACCTTACTGATTCTGTCATCACTGGGGTCCTCAGCCTGAAATTTTGCCAACTCATCCTACTCATCCTCTACCATAGAAAAACCTACCAAACTCTTGGTAGTAAATCTCTTGGATTTTGGGGTTTCTATCTCTTTCACTTCAATCAGCTGCTTCTCCAGCCGAATGAGGTCCTCAGCAGACAGCTCCTCTCCATGTGATGACAGTAGCTCTTTGACATCTATTGTGATGGCTTTCCTCTTCTTTGAAGCACTACCATCTGAAGACCCTGACTTTCATTTAGGAGCCACAAGAAGGGCCAAAAAATCACCAAAGCAACACAGACAGAACATTTGCGCCTTTAACAGTCCAAAATGGCGTAGGTAAGCCTACTGGGAGATGCCAACTCCCTCAACTCATATACCGCATGACTGTGTATTCTTCTGCTGTGTGTAACCAAACTAGTTCACCCACATAGTCCATATGTATGATGAAAATGTCTAAGCCGTTTGAATTGAAACATTCATGTCTCAATTATTTTTTTATGTGAGTGAGAGTTGTAAACTTGAAATGTCATACGTTGAGAGTGTCATAACCCGAGGAACCCCTGTATAAGTATTGCTACTCCAGCCTTTTTTTCTTTTTTAATTTCCATTGGCATGAAATATTTTTTTCATCCCTTTACTTTTAGACTGTGTGATCTTTCATTCTGAGGTGGATCACTTGTAGATAGCACATATGTGGATAATTTTTCCTTAATCCATTCATCTACCCTATGTCTTTTGATTGGAACATTTAATCCATTTATATATAAAATGATTATTGATAGGTACGTATTTATTACCATTTTATTTTTTTAACTATGTTCCTGTTTTTTTCTTTTTCTTTTCTTCTTCTTCTTAAAGCAGCTCCTTTCTTGTAATACTTGTTTGGTGGTAATAAACTCCTTTAGCTTTTTCATGTCTGGGAACCTCTTTCAATTTTAAATGATAGCCTTGCTGGGTAAAGTAATCTTGATTGTAGGTCCTTGCTTTTCATCACTTTGAATATTTCATACCAATCTCTTTTGGCCTGAAATGTTTCTGTTGAGAAACCAGCTGACAATATTATGAAAGCTCCCTTGTAGGTAACAACAGTCTTTCTCTTGCTGCCATTTTAATTATGATATGTCTTGGTATTAGCCTCTTTGGGTTCATCTTGTTTAAGACTCTCTCTGCTTCCTGGGCTTTTATGTCATTTTCTTTCACCAGATTAGGAAAGTTTTCAGTCATCATTTCCTCAAATAGGTTCTTGATCCCTTGTTTTCTCTATTCTCCTTCTGGTACCCCATGACACGGATGTTGGTTTACTTCATGCTGTCTCAAAGGATCTTTAAACTATCCTCATTTTTTAAAATTATTTTTTCTTTTTGCTTCTATGATTGGGTGTGTTCTGCTACATTGTCTACCAAATCACTGATTTGATCATCTGCTTCATACAACCTACTGTTTATTCCTTCTAGTGAATTCTTCATTTCAAACATTGTATTTTTATTTCTGACTGGTTCTTTTATATGGTTTCCATGTCCGCTTCATGTTTTTATAGTTCTCACTAAGTTCTGTGTAATTCTAAGTTCCTTGAGCATCCTTATAAACATTCGTTTGAACCCTATATCTGGTAAATTGCTTGCTTCCATTTCATTTAGCTTTTTCTGGAGATTTATCCTGTACTTTCATTTGGGGCATGTTTCTTTGTCTCACCCTTTTGACTGCCTCTTGTATGTGTGTGTTTCTATGTATTAGGCAAATCTGCTATGACTCCCAGTCTTGGTAGGATGGCATTATGTAGTAGGTGTCCTGTGGAGACCCCGTGGTGCAGTCTCCTTGATTACATACGCTGTGTGCTCTAGAAATGGACCTTGTGTGGGTTATGTGGGTCCTTTTGTTGTAATTGAGTCTTGATTGCTATTGGCTTGCTTGTGTTTGGGGTCAACCCTCAGGTTGCTTGACTGTGAGAATCAACTCTGACCACAGTGCTGGGCAGGTACTGACTACACAAAGCAGAATTTGTCTCAGTGCTTGCCAAACTTTCCCTTTGAATATGCTGCTTGTGAAGCTAATTGGATCCTGCTTTGATGTTGTCTGAAGCTGGCCACTGGATGTGTTGGTTCTGGGGCCTCTTGAGAGGGACTCTGGTGCAGGCCAATGTTAGATGCTGCCTATAACTGGCCCTGGCAACCGATTTGGAGCTATGAAGCAATTCGGTTCAAAGCTGCCTCTCATGGGCCTGGGTGTGTGCAGGAAGGATCAAAACCAAGACTGGTTTTTACCAGTAGCAAAAGGCCCAGGAATCCCTGAGATCCATCTCTACCTGACTCCACTATTTGGCTGCCTGTTAGGCTGAGTCACTAAAAGAGCCTCAGTGGTACTTGAGTATGTGGTAGGTTCTCAGTGAGTCACCAGGTGAAGACGAATGGTGTTCCCACATTGATAGGTTCAAACTCGGTGCCAGTGCTGTGACTGAGATCACTGAACAAATGTCCTAGGGTATACCTAGCCTAGCTGCCATGCTCTGGGTGTTCACATAGCTTTGTGGTAGGGTGGGGGCTCAAGGAGTAGTCAGGGTGAGGCCAGCAGAGTTTATCAGGCCCTAAAAGACCAAGACTTGGCCACGTGAAGGGAGGGAAGGCTCTGGACCAGTCGGTTGGTGTGAGGAAATTTTTTTCTGTCCTAAAGCCACACTACTCAGTGTGTCTCAAAGTCTGTCAGGAGCTGTATATCTCAATAGGCAGGGCTGCTGGGAGTTGGGAGCAGGGGAGGCACTGGTCAGTTTTGGGGGAAGATCATGGGTGTGCCTCTACTTCAGAGTCACACAACTCATTTTGTCCTAGGTTCTCAAAAATCCAATTTTAAAGAGATATTAAAGTCACACACTACCAGATCTAAATACTAATTAATTCATCTAATATTATGAACTATGTTTTCTATATAGGGCAATGTTCCTTTCAGTACTGGAACTTGTTTTCATATGTAAAATCTATAATGAGTCTCAAAGTCACAGAATGTAAGGCTGGGAATGACTTCTGAAAGCATGTAACTCAAATCCTTTCTATTACACATGAGGGTGTTCATATTATTAGGTGAGGTCTGGACAGATGGAGAGGCTTGTCTGAGATAATTTACTGTATTAGTAGAAGAATTCAGATGAAAATTAGACTCCTTTTCTCCTTTTACTGAAATGAACGTTACACATTTTAACATGCCTTATTATCACTTTCATTTGTTCAGATTACAAATTCTGACTTTGTTATAATTTGGACCAAAGTTGGATTTCTAGTTACTTTGAAACTTTATGCATGTGTAGATAAAGAATTTGTTAGTCTAATCTAGATGAGCCATATAATTGCAGGTGACATATTAACATATCTGATTTTAACTATGTTAAAATCAGTTTTCACATATACTAAAATTACTATCTCACTTTTGAATCTATTATTGTATCTATGATAGTGACAATTCCCTCTACTGAATAACAGGAAAGAATGACCAGATCAAGTGTATAGACCAAAAATACTTATAAGGGATTCCTAATAAAAATCACTTTACCTATGTCATAAATATTCTGGGCCCTATTATAAGTCTTGCAAACTGTGTAGGTTGTCTCCTGACAGCCATGTTAGGTTTTCTTTTTTAATATTTTCCTGAAGTTAGAAGCGGGGGGGCAGTCAGACAGGCTCCCACATGTGCCTGACCAGGATCCACCCGGCATGCCCACCAGGGGGCGATGCTCTGACCACCAGGGCGTTGCTCCATTTCAGCCGGAGCCATTCTAGCAACTGAGGCGGAAGCCATGGAGCCATCCTCAGCAACCAGGGCCAACTTTTGCTCCAGTTGAGCCTTGGCTGTGGGAGGGGAAGAGAGAGATAGAGAGGAAGGAGAGGGGGAAGGGTGGAGAAGCAGATGGATGCTTCTCCTGTGTGCCATGGCTGGGAACTGAACCTGGGACTTCCACATGCTGGGCCGACACTCTACCGCTGAGTCAACCAGCCAGGGCCTAGCCATGTTAGTTTTAAATGGCTTTGATTTGCTGTTAATTGCTGATCAGACCTGATTTGGTTACTTGGCCCAAGCTATGTCAATCACATTCTTCTTCCTGGTAAGTAGGAACTATATTTGGACATAGCCTACAAGTTTCAACATATATCTTGAACTATAATCTGTCAACTCAAGAGCTGTTAGACAGCTTTATGTGACTGGGAAGCAGTCAAAGCTGTTGCTCAGATAGAAGTATGAAGCAGAGCAGAGGGAGCAAGTTTCAGACCCTCCAGAGGCCTGGATGCCCTTGGGCTCCAGGATATGGCCCTATATTCTTACATAATAAATCTGTTCTCTCTGACTCTCTTTCTTATTTTTTTGTGAGAGAGACAGAGAGAGGGACAGATAGGAACAGACAGATAGGAAGGGAGAGAGATGAGAAGCATCAACTCTTTATTGAGACAATTTAGTTGTTCATTGATTGTGTTCTCATATGTGCCTTGACCGGGGGGCTACAGCAGAGTGAGTGATCCCTTGCTCAAGCCAGTGACCTTGGCTTCAAGCCAGTGACCTTTGGGCTCAAGCCAGCAAACCCATGCTCAAGGTGGTGATCCTGCGCTCAAATCGGTGACCTTGGGGTTTAGAACCTGGGTCCTCTGCGTTCCAGTCCAACGCTCTATCCACTGCGCCACTGCCTGGTAAGGCTCTGTCTCTCTTTCTTTTAATACCAGCTAAATTGTTTTTAATATGTGCAACCAATGAGTCTAATTTAGACACTGTGTAATAAATATCACACTCTGGGGCCAGAGTTATAAGGCTATTATTGGTGTTTTGACCCATTCCATGGGATAAACCACAGTACAGGTGAAAGAGCTTGAAAATAAGATGCATTTGGATAATGAGATGAAATGCAATAACTAAGACCTTGTGCATGAAGCTCAAAAAAGACTGATTTAAAAATAAATTCCTAGTATATAATAAATAGTAATAAAGTAATACTGATTTATACAGATAAACTAGTTTACCATATTTTCCCATGTATAAGACACACCCTTTTCTGAAAAAATTTGGGGTCTAAAAATTGGGTGTCTTAAAAAAAAGAAAAATTAAATAAAAATGGGTGTGTCTTATACAGTGGTTGTAGAATTCTTTTACTTGCATTTCCCGCATTTTGCGTAGATAAGGAGTTGTGTGATATTTATAATGAATAAAACTTGAGTTCAATAACTTTATGTAATACATTTTTTTCAAATTTCGGGCCCCAAAATTAAGATGCATCTTATACATGAGGAAATATGATATATAGCTATTTATTAGTAAGCCCTGTGATGCTACATATATTTTGAAACTGAAATTCTTTGTAATGTCTTTTTTTTTTTTTCTTAAGTGAGGAGCAGGGAGGCAGAGAGAGAGATTCCTGCATGCACCCTGACCAGGACCCACCTGGCAACGCCCCTATGGGGTTATGCTCTGCCCATCTGGGTGGGGCCGCTGCTTCATTGCTTAGCAACCGAACTATTTTAGTGCCTGAGGTGAGGCTATGGAGCCCTCCTCAACACCTGCAGCCAACTTGCTCCACCCAAGTCATGGCTGGGGGAGGGGAAGAGAGAGATAAAAAGAGAGAAGGGAGAAAGAGAGATGAAGCAGATGGTTGCTTTTCCTGTGTGCCCTGACCAGGAATTGAACCTGGAATATCCACATGTCAGGGCAACCCTCTACTGCTGAGCCAACTAGCCAGGGCCAATGAGGTTTTTATATATTGACAAATGACTCAAATGTCAATGATATTTTTAAAACAATAAAATAATTTTGAGGATATAAAATTTTGAAATTATAAAAAAGTATGGCCATTTACAGTCGTATAAGTTACTTTGATAAATTTAAAGATATCAGGTAATATAAAAAAGATTTATGCCTAAAATGTACTAAACATCAAATACCTATTAAAATGAAATATCTGTCAATAGATTAATAATGAATAAATTAATACTTAAAGAGAGTTTGCTATGTGCTAGGAATTGTGTACATATATTAATTAGTTCATTTAATTAATTGGATCCTCCCCAAATTACTAGGAGGAAATTATTTGCCTGAATTTGAGTTAAATGACTTTCTCAAAGTTCCATAGCTAGTAAATAAAAATAAACAGCAGATGTGCTATTTAAGCATAGGTGGGCTGTTAATCACTTCACCATAGTCTGAATAAGAAAAGTATATTAAACTAAGACTTCTATAAAAAGGAACTCTGGAAACTTCTTTGGACACTTTGAAAACCAATTTCATGAAACCAAGGAAAAATGCACAATCTTTTAACTACTCTTTAAATAAGAAATTTAAATTGTTCATGATTCTTACCGGGGGTTAGAAGGAGAAGGTGGATTCATTTCTTTCTGATAGTGGCGACCCTGGTTGACGGGCTGTAAAAGACAAAATATTTGTTAGTAACTAATCAGCATTATGCTCTTTGCATATACTTTCACATGCACTCTCATTACGGTAGTTCTTTCTAAAGAAACAATCTGCAAGAAGGGGCTGGCTTATTTTATAGGGTAGTTGCAGGCTATTTGGGGATCAAGCAAATAACAAAGTGATATATATGAGAAAACACAAGTTATCTTAATGTCTAGTCACTGAACTATGTAGCATCTATGGTAGAATCCTTCTCCTTGTGGAATTTTATGCTGTTTTTTTTTTCTCCTTTCCCAAGTGAGAGGAGGGGATATAGAGACACAACAGACTCCTGCACATGCCCTGACTAGGATACAGGGGCTGATGCTCTGCCCATCTGGGGCTATGCACACAACTGAGGTATTTTTAGTGCCTGAAGCAGAGGCTCCATGGAGCCATCTTCAGTGCCCAGGGCCAATGTGCTTGAGTCAACTGAGCCATGGCTGCGAGGGCGGGGGTGGGGGGGGGAGAGCAAAAGAGAGTGAGAAGGGAGGGAGAAAAAAGGAGGTGGAGAGGGGGTGGAGAAGCAGATGGTTGCTTCTCCTATGTGCTCTGACAGGGAACTGAACCCAGGACATCCACATACTGGGCTGATGCTCTACCACTGAGCAAACTAGCCAGGGCTGAAATTTATGCTGTCAACATTGGTTAATATTTCCAAATATAGCAAAACAAAACAAGATATCTTGTGGGCTTAATGCTGTATAGCAAGTATAGGCAATAACCTGATGAGCAGGGGATCTAGAATATAAGTTTGTATCTCAATGTTACTAAGTTTGCAAGGATAACTAATGTTTTCATTAATAAAAGTACACATGTAAACCTTAGGTCAAGGTGGTCATTTTCCCCAATGTATACTAAAACCTCATGCATTAATCAATGAGCTACAAAAAGTGATCCCTATATCCAACGAAAATGTGAAATCTCAATTTTCCCCTCCACAAGAAACCTTTAAGTTACTGTCTATTTTAAAACACAGTTAAACAACCACATCCGATGTAAACCTTAACTTGCCTCCATTAGAACCTGATTTTTTCATTTGTTCTATAAAAGGAGAAAATTCTATTATAACCTATACAAATTCTGTTTTTCCAACATTAGCTCAAAGTATTTTTCTTATGTGATTAATAACCATGTAATTGTAATATGAAAATCATTTTTAGTGTTCTCACTTTATTATAAGTTAGAATTTGGTATACATTTTTCAATTGCATTTAAAGGGCCTCAGTTAGTTCCTTACCCAGTAGGGCTCGTGTTAATGTTTTCCCAGCCATAATGTGACCTATAGTGCTATACCAACTGAAAAAAACAGTGTAGCCATGGTGCCTGGATTTACACATCACAGTCCTTATATTCCACATATTCCTTATTATATTGGGTCCTTAAATATTAATGACATGAGTGATGGGAATTCTTTAGAGTAAGATGTCTTACCCTGTAAATAATGTCTGGAACTGTTCCTTTAACTTGAATCAAACACCCTGTATGATAATCACAGTCACTTAGCCTGACTATCCATGATGCACTGTGAATTTAAAAGTACTCAGATACTTTGGTAATTGGATCACTATTAACGCATCACCATTTCAATAATAAGAAAGAACATCTGGGAGAACAGTGGAAGGAAAAACATGTCATAAGACACATTTGATCTGACTAAAGAAGTAAGACTTTTAGCAATTTGCAAGTGGAATTTACAGTGTGTCCTTAAAGTCATGGTGCACTTTTGACTGGTCACAGGAAAGCAACAAAAGATGATAGAAATGTGAAATCTGCACCAAATAAAAGGAAAACTCTCCCAGTTCCTGTAGGATGATGTGGCAGCATGTGCGCATGCGCAGATGATGACGTAATGCCGTGTATACAGAGGAGCAGCCCACGGCCATGCCAGTCGAGATGTGGACGGTAGAGAGGAAAGTTCAGTGTGTTCTGTGGCTCACTAAATTCGAATCCGTGACCAAAGTGCAATGTGAATATCAGTGCATTTATAACGAAGTGCCACCACATAGGAATAACATTACTCGGTGGGAGAAGCAGTTGAAGGAAACCGGCAGTTTGGTGGAGAAACCCCGTTCTGGTAGGCCATCAGTCAGTGACGAGTCTGTAGAGGCTATACGGGATAGCTTCCTAAGGAGCCCTAAAAATCTGTGCGTGCATGTGCTCGACAATTACACCTAAGCAAGACTACAGTTCATAAGGTGTTAAAGAAACGTCTCTGTTTTATGGGGTACAAATTGCAGCTGTTGCACGCTATCAAACCAGTGGATAGACCCACACGATGCGCGTTTGCTACAGATATGCTTCATGAGATCGACAATGATGCAAGATTTTTGCAGAAGATTGTGTTTAGCAATGAGGCGACCTTCCATATCTGTGGACATGTTCATTGCCATAACGTCCGAATATGGGCTGCTGAACATCCTCATGCCTACGTTGAGTATGAACGTAACACCCCTAAAGTGAACGTGTGGTGTGGCCTGATGCATGATAAGGTGATAGGCCCATTTCTTTTCATGAAGCAGTCTGTGATGGCAAACACCTATCTTGACATGTTGGAATTCTATGCAGTGCCACAATTTCCAGAAGGTGTCATCTTTCAACAGGACGACGCTCCTCCACACTACGCCACCATTGTTTGTGAGTTTCTGGATAGAACATTCCCCCAGTGGTGGATAGGCAGGGGTTCTGTCAAGCCATGGCCACCATGATCCCCAGATCTGACGCCCTTAGACTTTTACTTTTGGGGTTATGTGAAGCAACATGTGTATATTGAACGTATTAACGACATTAATCACTTAAAACAGAGAACCACAGACATTATTCACTCTGTTACACCAGACGTCCTTACCCGTGTGTGGCAAGAACTTCACTATCGTTTGGATGTGTGTAGGGCAACAAATGGAGCCTACATCGAACTGCACTGAATAGGTATGAAACTGGGAGAGTTTTCCTTTTATTTGGTGCAGATTTCACATTTCTATCATCTTTTGTTGCTTTCCTGTGACCGGTCAAAAGTGCACCATGACTTTACGGACACACTGTAGTTCTATGATTCAGTACGCAAAGTGCCTAACAAGTTCTCCAAACCAACTCACACTGGTGCAGAAATACTCCTAGTAATACTGCCATTGGTACTCCAGTACTGCCTCTGCACGCAGGTCTCCAGGGAATGGACCTCGCCTAGGTACTTTCCGAGGCATTTCCATAACTCTGTAAACATCAGTCCTGATATTCAGCCAAATTTCTGTTTTCTTAATTTTATACATTAATTCTATTTATACCTGTTCCCAAGCCCCTTATATCAAATGCTTACTCCGTCCTCTGGAGAATAAAAGTGGCTACAAAGTTCTATGTTGTTTGTGACCCAGCTGTCACTCAGACGACAGTCGAGCCCTTTCCATCTTTGCTCATGTTTATATAAAACAGATCCAATGACACAAGGAATAAAAAGGAAACACAATAAAGGACTCATAGTTATAATGATTTTTAAGTGTAAGAAAACAAACAAACAAAAATAGCCAGTAGAAACGTTTCAGAGTAGTAAGGATTATAGACATAAACAGAGAGATAAATAAAAATATTTACTTAAGATAATTGGAGACTATGTAACCTTGTCTGAATACCTGATTCCTTAACTTAATTTGTATTATTAAAAACTGACAAAGTTATTATCCAAAATATTTTATTCAATAAGCAACTTAAATTTAATAATAGCATATCATGGCAGAGCACTCTGATTGACACACGTAATGGCTACAGACTCACTTATAAACCTAAATTGCCGATGACTCAGTTGGGGAAAAATGCAAGTTTGCTTTGTAGTGTCATACAAAGTGGGTGACCCACTTCCCGTTCTCTGTACCTGTCTCCCAATTTCATAATGAGACTCAGGGACAGGAAGCGCCTATGGGGATGATGCAGCTAAGAAGCTCTTTCACGATGTTTCAGTTCCTATAACTTTGCTTTCATTCTTTGAAAGGGCAGAGCTTTCACTTGGATGAGGTCTTTTGTTTTCCTAGGCCCAAATCTGAATGCATGAGAATGGGCCTAACGATTTCTAAAGCTCTCTAACCATGCTGAGGTGGGGGTGGGGAGAATATTATGAGCTGTCAAGCCAGATGTCCCTGTCCACAAGTGGAAATAGATATGTTTCTACCCATATACAGCAGCAAGCCTATTGCTACTATTTCTAGGTAGGTAGCATCTTTGGAAAGCACCAGTTAAAAAAAGTTGATTTTGGAATTCAGCCATATTTAGAGAATACCATAAGAAGCAGCCAAGAAATAGCAACACACGACAATAATGATAGTGGCAGTAACTGATATTTCCTGAGAAGTTACTCTATGTTAAATCCTGGCCAGATATTCTCTCAGGGTAATTCAGTGAAATAGATAGCATTGACAATTCCACTGAACAGAAGAGGTAATTCAAACACTGGGTGTTAACCCAAGGTCATGCCAGCCAGAAAACAGTGGAGCCATAATTTGAAAGCAGGCCATTGGATTTCAAAGTTGACCCTCTAACCACCAGAGTGTCATGCTTAATCCAGGTAGGGGCTCACCCGGAATGATGAATACCTAACTTTTTGAATAACAAATACAAGAAACTCAGTTCAGTTTATGTCAGGAAAAAAAGAAGTGATCTTGAAATACATTTATTTGAAATATATAAGACTATCTCCTTACCATAAATTAAATTCATTTGTAACATTCTTACACGTTACTCTATACTTAAAATTAAAGAAAATAAATTTGGCTACACTGCTGAGTTTGGGATAAATATAAGATAGACAATATTTTGAGAACAAGGAAAGTTTCTTTCACGGGGTGACTTTCATAGTCACCAAACACAGAACAACTCGCACATTTCAATATTTTCTCCTGACAGCTCAGATATTACACTGACTCTAATATCACTTTTTGTATATCACTTCTATTGTGGCATAAGACATCTGATTGTCTGCAGCGTAGCACAATCAACTGCTTACCTTTTTAGTTCAAGGAGGATTAAAAAAACTTATCATACCTAAAGCCAGCTGAGAAGTTAATGAGTCTGTAGGTCAGAACAGATTAAGACCTATTAGAGCCTGAAATGCCAATATGTTATTTATTATATCTTGTACACACAGCAGCCAGCAGTCACCACGTAAAACGCTGATATGCTGATGAGCAAAGGAACACAACAGGTCCTAGAAACTCGGGACCTCAACCTTTTGGTGGCGCTGTTGCTATGCACTACTGTCAGGGAAAACCGCATTCACAGAAAACGAACCATCACTGAGCACAAAGAAGCTTTGCTTTTCCATGATCGAGCTGCTAGAGATTTGAGGGTGAGGGAGAGAAATAAAGGCTAAATAAAGAAACAGGAAATATGATAATCCTGCCGTATTAAAAGGTAAAGACAATATTTTCATGTTGTTATGTAAAAACCTATGATAATGGCAATAATGTTGCAAGGTTAATCAAGACCATAAATAGCTTGTCTGAGAACCTCACCATATGCTCCTAATTTTATTAAGTGCATCTTGCCTTGTTTTTCTCCAAATACTCTCCGCAGTGTGCCATTTGATGGATGCAGATGATGAGTTTTTTTTTCTTTTTTTTTTTTTTAAACCTGGTATTAGGTTATGGGAATTCTTAACCTGAAGGAATGCTGGCTTTGGGGCATCTGATTACAGTGCAGCATGCACATGGGGCATGGTTTTTTGAATTTAGGTTAGAGATGGGACAGAGAAATAATGGATGAATTTAGTTGTAAAGGTCTGAGCGGGTTGGTCTGGATTCTAATGTTACACTCACATTAAAATGAGAATAGAAATTCTGTCCCCCCTTAAAGCCCTCAGTGGTCATAAAAAAGGGAAAAATGTTCTAGAAACCTTCTCTGATCACTGAAGTGGCTCTTTGAGGAGAATAACTTTGGGGAGCAATTAGAGTTAGCCTGAGCATACTCTGTTAGTACAGAACACATGCATTCTATGCTCTCATTCAGTTCTCATCATGCCAATACCAGGAAGGCTCTTTATTATTCCCCTTTGCTAGGTGGTTGTGCCAGTAAATAGCAGAGCGCGGAGATCAGCCCAGGATGGCTGTCTCGTCTCTATTTTGGTCATCACATGAAGCTATCTCCATAGATAACTATTCCTTTTCCTTAAAAGGAAAGACATACACACATGCACATACACACAATATGGTTTTATGCTACTGTCAATCAAAATCCCACACCAAAATGAAATTCAGTTAAAATTCCATTGTAACTACCCCCTAGCTCCCTCCCAAGGCTGCCTGGAGCCCAGTTTTTGAATAAATTTCATGAGGGCTATTCCTAACACAAACCCTCCAAAATTGATTACTTGTAGCTTGGTTTCCACAGAAGTTGTATTGTTTTAATTGAATTTGGTTCTAAGTTAGAAACTTTGAAATATTTGTCTGTCAGAGGCCAATAGATTTCTCAGTAGGTTTGATTTACTTAGATGAGATGCCAACAAAAGCCAATTTGCTATGAGACATAAGTTACATTTAGCTACAGTTTAAACTGCATTCTATCTAAACACCTGTTAAACAGTACATATGACTGGACTGTAGAGACGCTGAGTGGAGCTGAGGAGTCTAAGCTTGTAGCAACACAATGGAATTTTACTCTGTGTGGGCTTTCTGGTTTCAGACTGCAGTGTGTGAAATCAGATAAAATGCTAAACTGAATGTGATCTGCCTAAATCCCCTTTTTAAACCATGCCCAGAGGGAGATTTTTCCTTTATGTGTATATATAATACCCATTTGTCAAATCTTGAATGCAAGATATTACCTGCATCATTCAGGATTTATTTAAGAAAAAGAAAAGCTCATATTTATTTTGGAATGTTGATGAAAGCTACCTTATTTACTTTTAATATTATTGGTTGATTATTCAACCAGTGACTAACAAGCAGCAGTAATTGCGTGTGACCTCACGCCAGGTGCTCAGCACCGTGCTGCCCTCACGGGGCTCACACGGGGCTTGGGTGATATTGGTAAAGATGGCTACGGGATGTGGTAAGTGACAGCACTGAGCCCGAAGGTCATGGGAACCCCGAGAAGAAATCAGGGTGGCTGAGGGTCAGAAGGGCTTCATGAGGCAGGAACATTCAAGTTGGGCCACAAGGAGTGTTCAGGAGAAGAGAATGGAGGGTCCCAAGGCAGAGGGAAGAGCCTCGGCAGCGGCAGGACTGACGTGGTCTGGGGAAGGCTGTGGCGTCCTGCCCACTGCAGTGGAGCATGGCATAGCTAGCTCCGTGTGCCTGCTGGGTGGGAGGGCGGCAGTGATGTGAGACACACGAATACTCATTTCCAGTCTGGTTCAAGGTGATGGAAAAGCAAAGGCACTGAAATGAGGTTATCTTGCTAATGGGGAGACTGCACCCTCACCTCCATAGATTCACTTCTGTTCCTTTTGGAACTTGGAATTCCTTTCTCTCTTTTTACATGGTGAGTTTGCACTTATTCTTGATCTCTGATTTAACTGTAGCTTTCTCTGTGAAACCAACAGAATGAATGAATTGCTCCTTCTCACTTGTCTCCAGAACTCTTTCTTTTATTATCACTCACTATCCGCACGTACAGTGAGCTGGGCTCTGCTTTCCTCCAACTTGGTGAACATCTCCAGGCTGGGTAAAGCCTGATTTGTATTCCCACCATAGTCCGCAGCATGCTGTACCACTCAAAACAAAATGTGTGATGCATCAACGTGAGACGGACAAGCTGGGCTGTGGAGAAAGTCATCACGGAGGTACTGTAGGGTCTCGTGGCAAAAAGGAAGGTGTATCTGTCATGGTGAGGTCTGGAGAAGGGCTGCAGAAGGCTTTGGAGCTAAGTCTTGTGGGATAGACAGGCATAAAGTACGAGGATATGTGCTGAGTGCATTTAGGGAATCACAACTGGGACTAAAGCATGGAGAGAGAGGTGGAAAGCGGTGACAGATAAGCTGAAGGGCAAGTCTCAGATCATCAGGGGCCCGTGGACCAAACTAAAGAGGCAACGGGGTTATAAAAGGGCTTTATGCAGGGAAGAGATAAAATCAGATCTGGGCTTTAGAAAAATCAGTAACGTGAATAATAAAAATGACAACCAACCTCAATTTATTAAATGCTTATTATATCTCAGATAAAGTGCCAAGTGTTTTTTTTCAAGGTCACAGCGTGGGTGTGAATCTTGACAATATTACTTCAGAGCAACTGCCCCTAACCATCTGGCTACAGTGCTTGGACTGGAAGTACAGAGCTTCAGGAGGTTTTTGAAGGATTTTGAATAAAAAACAAATTGCCAAGATTATGGCACAGTTAGAGAGAGATGTAAAAGGGAGACAGGATATTCAGGATTTGGAGACCAATTGAGTACAGACAATGAAAGAGTGAGAGATGTTGTCCAACTGCTGGTTTGAAGGCCACCATGGATAGTGGGGCCATCACTGAGCTGCAAGAAAATCAGGATGTTATTGTGACAAATAAAGTTATAAGTTCTTTTGTTTCTTCTTTTTTAAGGCCCCTGTACAACTTCTAGAGAGAAAGACATGCACTCCCAGAAAGACCACAGTGTTTCTTGTAAATTGCTTCATTTAAACTCTACAGCAACAAGATGCAAAATTCATTAAGGAATGCAATTTTCCACTTGGTGATAGTTCCAATATTGAAATAGATGAATTTGATGCAATAATAAACATATCTTAGGAATACCAAAGATAGGCTTTTCAATTATTTTCTGTCTAAAAAATAGACTGTTTTCAATTTCTCATTTGGTCAAATAGAGGGGTTATTAAGTTCATTACCAACAATGTTATTTTTGGCTGATTAGTTTTGGAGAGGTGTAGTTGTCATGCATGAGGACTTCAGTCCTCGCCAGAACAGGACAGTGATGAGAACACGGTATCCTGGGCAACCAAGAGTTCAGCCTTTTCAGTCCATAATCAGTAAGTAAATAATCATTCCTCAGCTTGCCCTTTGTAGTGTTGGTCTCCGAGCTACTTCATGACAGAACTAGCTCGTTCAGGAGGCCATTGTTCTCTCTCTTTCTTTTGGTTTAAATGCCTGCTGAGGGATATTTTATAAGGAAGGCAATGTTTCAATTCCATTGTAAATCGCGTTGACAAATACCTGCGACTGACTCTGCTGTTTTTAGCTCTGGCTGCAAGGATGCTCTGAGTAACCAGCACATAGGGGTATTTCTGCTGGGTGGATAGATAGATACCCTTTGGCACCAAAGCTGCTCAGGCATTATGCATGCGGTCGTTCAATGTAATGAAAGCACAACTAAGACAAGAGAAACTGGACGGTGGGCGGGGGAGGAGAAAGAATACTAATGAAAAGTGAACACCATCCCCCTGCCCCCGCCCAGGTTGAATTCCTCCTCCATGAACACTTGTAAGTTCTCCCCAGAGCAGAATTCTCACCTGCTGCTGGATGTTGGCGGCACTCACTTGACAACTGAGTCACATATAGAGAAGTCACCGTATCATGATGGTAAGGAGCTCAGACTCAGGAGTCATGCCCCACTAGATCTGACACTTGACTCAGGGCCTCCATTTCCTCATCTGGAAATGGGAACTCACTCGTGCCTACCCACCACACAGGGGAGCAGGAGGAGTACAACAGACAACAGTAACACCAGTGCGAGCCCTCTGAGAGAGCTGTAAGAGCGACAAAGATGTTGAAGACCTGGGAAAAAACTGGCTTTAAAATTCAAAAAGAAAATTGTAAAATTAATCAATATTTAATGAAATACTTTATACATAAGTTATCTACTGTCGCCTACACTTGAATTCAATATTTATATATTTTATTTTAATATTTTATATAAATATGAATCAAAGTTACACAGTTTTATATTTCCTTTCAAAAACTGCATGGTAACAAAGTTATATTTACTGTTGGATGAAACTGTATATTTTTAAATTTTTTATTTAAAATTTATTGTATTGACATGGTTTCAAGCATCCTACTCAATATAACACCTTCCACATACTGTATTGTGCCCCTCTATGCCCCGTGCAGTCTCTTTCCAGCCCCGTTTCTTCCCTTGAACCCTCCTCTGCCTCTCCTTGCCCTCCGGAAATTGCTGCCCTGGTGTCTGTGTATATGTGTTATGTATATGTAATTTTGGCTAATCCCTTCACTTACTTTGATCTCATCCCCTCTTTGCCCTTCCCTCTGACAGCTGTCCCTCTGCTTCCTGTGTCCCTGCCTCTGTTTCCATTTTGTGCCTCGGTTTATTATGTTCATCAGATTCCACATACATATAAGGGAGATCATATGGTATTTGTCTCTCCCCGCTTGGTTTAGTTCATTTAGCATAATAATCTCCATGTCCATCCATGCTGCCACAAAAGGTAAGATTTCCCTCTTTTACGGCCACATAGTATCCCACTGTGTAAATGAGCCACAGCTTTTGTTTTTTATGAAACTGCATCTTAATATGTTTGATCTGATGTTGAATGTGGGTTTATCAATAAATGTTCCATCGGCTTGGTCAAGTAACACTTCAAATGTCTCTAGTTGCTTAATAATTACCATTATTATAATAATAATTTTATTAGTCTGCCTCATATTTCTTGTGCTGCACAGGACTGTTCTGTTGAAATCTCTTCTTTATATTTCTAATTAAGCCAGAAGATCCTTGAGGACAGAACAAGGTAGAGCAAAAGTAGGTTTTCAGTTGTTCATGTGGAAAATAACACAATAATCAATAAATAATAATACAAGAGTAAATGCTGTGTTTCCTGTACTCCCAACTGTAAACCTACTTTTGCCCACCCAGTTTTGTGGAGAACAGATAGAGTCAAAGCACCGTGCTCTGTGCTGGGACCTGACACTGACCAAGTGCAGAAGGTTGGACCCAGAATTTAGTTTCTTTGCCTGAAAAACAGGAAGACTTTGATCTGTTGGAGCTCTTGCCAGTCCATAGTGAGGTTAATGGGCCATATTTAATAAAGTGCTCTATCCGTATAAGCATATCAGCAAATAGAAGCCCTCGAGGCATCTGCAGTGCTGAGCATGGCCCTGAGGCACAGGGAAGTCAGTAAACATCGGATTTCTACAGAAGCTTCTCTTCTGACCTGGTCTCCAAGCAATACTTAGTATATCTATATCCTCTTCCTCTTTGTTCATTCATTTAACAAATATTGACCCCTCCTATGTGCCAGGGCCTGTACTAGGAGCTGGGATGAAATGGCATACCTAGAATTTACAGTAAAATTATTCTTTTTTTCTTTTACTTTATGACTTTATATATTATCACAAAATTAACATATATTATCTGAGGTTATATAAGACAAAAAAAAAAAAAAACAAAAACCAATGCCCCCACATGTAAACGACTGTTTCAGAATGAGCTCTGAGAGTTTCTTATAGGGAATGTGCTCAATTTGGCCCTGGTTTCCCCAGGCAAGGCTGGGCTTTGCTAGAAAGAAGCTTGCTCTTCATTAAGGCAATCAACAAAAACACAAAGTAGACTCACAGGTGGCAGGCAGGAGTTCCAAGTGGTTGTGTCATCACTGCTGGTACTTATGCTGACATGACAGTTGTCCATCTGGGATGCACTCAGGACGTGGGAAGCCCCCATGTCCTCAAGATCTTCACTCTGTTGCCGCTGTAGGCTTGCTAGCATTTGCACCTCGGATTCACTCATCTGGCTGGGCTGATAGTTTCTGCAGTCATACTCCTGACCACAGAGGAAAAAAGAGACAGGGAAAGGGTCATTTGGACTTTCTTAATTTTATAGGCTACCAACAAATGCTACTCCACAGCTTACCCCTTCAGTGACTCCTCAATGACAGGAGCCATATCCTTAACATGCCTTATACAATGCCTACCCGTCCTGCCTGACCTTGTCTTTTTCCTGACATGTCAGCCACATTGTGCTTCACGGAGAGTCTCTAAGCATCAAACTTGTATCTGCCTTATTGCTTGTGCCCATGTTAGCTCCCTGTGTCCCATCTGCTGGCTAAGTCTTATGTGGTTTTAGATTCCAAATTATACGCTGCTAACTCACAGAAACTAGGTCAGCTCCTCCACATTCTGGACTTGCATAGAAGCCTCAAGTACTCATTTTTAGCCTCTATCACAGTTGTGGTTAGTAACTGGCGTTGGTGTTCACGGGGCTGTAAGCTCTGCAGAGGCAGGTGCTGTGACTGTCTTACTGCTACAGTACTTCCCATGTCTGACGCTCAACCAGTATTTGGACTGACTAAGTAAACAAAAGTTCAAAGCAGTTTTTTCTTCTTTAAAGAGAAATTGCTTCCCATAAAAATGTCCACTTTTACAAGAAAATTGATGAATTTCATTCTTGCCAACATTATGACCAAATACATTCAGTTTACAGTAATACTGAGGATGACTAATGCTGTTAAAAGCCATCAAATAAAATATGAACCTCAGACGGGAATGTGTAAGGTCTGAAAGCCAGAAAGACCTCACAGATATACAATAAACACTTTTACTGATATGGACTTGACTACATATGTAATCTGTCAGGCACATTTTTTTTTTTGAATAGTACTACAAATTTTTAGAGGTTAATATAAATATTCTTTTACTGTATTGGGAGAAAATTGGCATATGTAATTTTCAAAACCTTTCCTTTCTCTCTGGTTTAAACCAAATTTGATAACAAATATTAATTTCAACTTCGCTAAAATGTTAGCATTGTATATGAGCATTATTATGTATACACAACATTGGCATATAACTTAAAGACAAAACCAAAAACAATCTTGAAATTTTCTTGTACATCTGTAACATTGGTTTTCTGCCACAAAACAGTAGAATTTTTTAGACATTCTAATCTCTACAATTACTTTCTCAGAGAACTCTCTGAGAAAAACCCTGCTTTCTTTTGTCTCATAAGGATGTAAAAGATAAAAAATATATATAATTTTGAAAAAAATTCTTGGCGTTTCTAGTACATTAAAAGTTTTTTAATACAGTATCATCCTCATCATAATTTGGGAGTTATGAAACTATATGATCTGGTAATACGATGTGGAGATTTTCCGAAAAGTTGCTGGAGGAAACTCACTTAAATTCTTATAGTTCATGACTCTAAGTGGCTTGGCACCCTGAGAGGTCATGTGATCTTTGATAGGAGAGTTCATAAGTATTTAACATGCTTTGAGAGTTCTTGGGACAACACATATCACAAGAAAAGGGACAAAGTTTATAATCTAATAAAAAACACTGCAAACAAAAGAATTAGAAACAATTTAAATTCAAAAGAAATAATTGGGGGGACAATAAACACAAGAAGAGATGTTCAACCTCCCTGTCATGAGTGAAATACAAATCAGCACCACAGTGAGATGCCATTCACATCCATTGGAACTGTTATAGTAACAAGTGTTGGCGAGGACATGGAGAAACTGGAATCCTCATACACTGCTGGTGGGAATGTGAAAGGGTGCAGACACTTTGGAAAACAGTTTGGTGGTTCCTTAAAACGTTAAATATGGGTCATGTGGCCCCACAGTTTAGTCCTAGGTATATATGCAAGAGAAGGAAAACATATTCATATAAAAGCTTGTACATGAATGTCCATAGCAGCATTATTCATAAGAGCCCAAAAGTGGAAACAACCACATGTCTATCAACTGATGAATAGATTTTTGTTTATTCATACAATGGAATATAATTTAGCTATAAATGTTACAACATGCATAAACCTTGAAAACATTATGCTAAGAAGCCAGAGAAGAGGTCACATAGGATTCCATTTATATGAAATGTCCAGAATATGCATATGCCTAGAGACAGAACTCAGGTTTGTGGCTTGCAGGGAGAGAGGGAGCGTGGTGTGACTGCTAGTAGGCATGGATTTCATTCTGGGGTGATACAAATGTTCTGATATTAGGTTGTGCTGATGGTTACAGAAATTTGTGAATACACTAAACAGTCCTAAATCATATACCTTAACAGGGTAAATTTTATGGTATATAAATTATATCTCAATAAAAAAGTAGATGATAATCAGATGTGAAAACAAGCCTAGTTTCTTGACTTCGAGCTCAATAGTGATCAAGTGACCTGCTGTTCTTCTGTTAAGAAATGGAACTAAATGTTCTAATGTGTCGGGTAGGTATGCTTTTTGGTTTGTCATTGCCAGTATATGCTTTTATAGTGAAAATGAAAATAAAATCATGTACAGTCATCCCTTGACATACTGTGGTTCACATTTCATGGTCTTACTGTATCATAAATTTTTAAATTGTATATATCTAATTTTGTATCACAAAGTTTTCGCTATATTGCAGGATTTTGCGGCATTGTTATATATTCATTATTTTAATTCTTTTTGTGGTAAAATAAGCATTTCTAGCTTAAAAAATTGAAACCAATATAAAAAAGATAAAATATTAATTAAAACATATTAAAATAATATTAGATTGAAATAAAATACTTAACATATAGCAGATGAGTAGACAAAGACTTGTACATATGGAAAATGCAACCATGGCTGCTTCCACTTGAGCTAGTTTGCCCACGTGAGATCATACATGGCACACTATTGGCTGATAGATGGGAGTTGACCAATCAGAGGTACCTTCATTAGTACTGCATAGCTAATTCATCATCTTCATCATTCAAGTTGTAGTATATTCACAGGTGAGTACCCATATAGAATTTTATATGTTGTTAAAATTATGTAGGTTTAAGAGTATAGAAAGTGTTTAAGAGCATAGGATGTGTTTATAAGAGTGTGGGAAAGGTTAATAGCAGTGTGGGAAAGGTTTATAAGAGTGTGGGGAGGGTTTATAAAGTCTTAAAATATATATAAGTAATAAAATAAATATAAGGTTGCTACTTCGTGGCTTTTTGCCTATAGTGGGGGCCTAACCGCTGCAATAGATGAGGGACCACTGTATATCAAATTTCGTTTTCAGTTTACAATTTTTCTTAGGAAAGCCTTAATATGTAGTATGACTAATCCATCTAATTTTCTTATTTAATCCATAAACCCGTACTGTGCCCAATGTATACTCCAGGTGCTAGGATGGGAAAATGAGAGAGAATGGGATAGTTGTTACTCCAGATGGATTAAGTCTGGGCGCTAGTTTCATCATTCACCAGGTGTACATGATTGGGCAAACTACTTCACCTCATTTCCTCACTTGTAAAATGGAACCATAGTATATACTTCACGGAATTTTTGGTGGACTAAGTGAAGTAATGTATATCAAATGCTTAGCATAGTACCTGACAAATTAAGGGTCTCCAACCTACTGATCTACTAGCTCAAGTGGAAGCAGCCATGGCTGCATTTTCCATATGTACAAGTCTTTGTCTACTCATCTGCTATATGTACTTTGATCTGGAAGGATCTGAGAATGTACTTATAAGTTAAACATGTGTGCAACTATATTAAAATAATATATAAAATATAAAAACACACATAAAAATAAAAATTAAAAATGTTTAGGCTTAAAAAAATAAATGGAAACAGTTTAAAACTTTTCTCCTGGAGTGCAATGGATTATTATTATTATTATTATTATTATTTACAGGAACAGAGAGAGAGTCAGAGATAGGGATAGATAGGGACAGACAGACAAGAATGGAGAGAGATGAAAAGCATCAATCATGCTTGTTGTGACACCTTAGTTGTTCATTGATTGCTTTCTCATATGTGCCTTGACTGCGGGCCTTCGGCAGATCGAGTGACCCCGTACTTGAGCCAGCAACCTTGGGTCCATGCTGGTGAGCTTTTGCTCAAGCCAGAGAGGCCCGCGCTCAAGCTGGTGACCTTAGGGTCTCGAACCTGGGTCCTCCGCATCCCAGTCCGACGCTCTATCCACTGCGCCACCGCCTGGTCAGGTGGAATGGATTATTCTTGACAGTTCTTCTAGGGTGAGTACAATCCTCTCAGGAGACCACTGACCTGGCAATTGATACATATGCTCCCTGTTATTATTATTCTTTCCTCTCATTTGCCCTGTCCCTGCCCATCCAGTCTTTCATCCATTCTGTACAATTCTAGGAGCAGGGAGTGTAAAAAAAATAAGACACACATCTGTCCTCATGGAGCTCACAGTCTGGACAGGGAGGCCTAACAAGTTCTAAAGCATACTGTGATCAGCACTACAGCAGAGATACGTCTAAGATGCTTTAGAAATGCAGCACAGAGTGACTGACTGCCCAGCAGAACTGGAAAAAGCCTCACAGACATCTATGGTGGCATTTGATAGCAATTAAATGTATTGACAAGTTGAGTGAGTGGCCTTCAGAGGGAGTGAATTCTCTCCACCACTGGCAGGGCTGAAGCTGAGGCTGGGGAAATCACAGCTGGCTGGAATATTGCAGTAATCTGCCATGGTGGAAATGCCCTGATTCCTTCATTCACTAACTTATTCCACAAATACTTACTGAGACCCTGTTACGCACCAGAAATTGTTGGTGCTAAGTTTGCTTAGAACTCTGTGTTTCTGTGATTTTACTTCATAAACCAGTAATAATGTATTCTGACAACACCTGGGAAGGGGCAGCCAGAAATGAGCTGCGTGCTCCAAGTGACTTTCTCCAGGGTCATGAATAGAGCAACTGGTGGCAGAGACAGGTAATTAACTTAGTCCCCTGATGCATTTTTGATTTGCAATCTATTAAACCATATCTAAATCACCAGAAAGGCTAAATTATTCATTAATTTTTTTTTGAAAAAGGTTTGCAATAAAATCTTCACATTAAAGTGGACTCCAGCACAGGATGCCATCTAACTAAATTATGCAGCTGCTGAGAGGCCCGATGCTTTATGTAATTCTGTTTCCGAAAGGCTCAATGTGCTATGTGTAAGCCAACTGCATCTTAAAATATCCTTGTAGGGAGGAGGGAAGATATTATCAATCATGTTTTAGGAACAAGAAAATGGGTTCAGGGCTATATAATTCAGCTCTGCTCTAGGAAAGTCCTTCCGTCCTAAAGCCATTCAAGCCTTTTGTTTCACTGATCTATTTTTGGACATTATTAGGAACCTAAGACAGTGAGGGTACAAACACAAGTAAGATGTGGCCCTGCTCTCAGAGGCCTTACTATCGAGCAAGGCAAGTAACAACTCTGAAGAAATGAGCATACAATACGTTAGCATATACTAAGCTCTAGTATTAATAATCAAACAGAAGGTTGATAATGATGACAAGGAAACCTAATAACTACAGCAAAATCATAAAACATAACAAACAAAAATAACTTTCAACTAGATGCCCTGTGCCTAATTTCTCTTCTCAAGATTTTAAAACAGACTAGCTTAGTTGATCAAACATCTGCCTAAAAAGCTTCTCTGAGTCCTTTAGTGAGCCTCAGAGAAGAATTGTGGGTGGGAGACACAAGACTAAGTTTACAATGGTGGCATACAGCCAAAATGAACCATGGCCATGGGTTAATAAGAGCAGATGAAGAACCTCATTCTCAGTCTATTCTGTATGAATGGGAGTGTAATAGAATTGGGAGAAAACTGGGTTGTCATTCTCATTCTGGAGCCTATAAAATCTCAGAGACTCTTCTTCTAAATCAGGTTTGCACTACAACAGTGCCTGACACTGATGGCATAGGAAACATCATGTTGTAAAAAGCCTTAATAAAAGGTCTACCAGGCAATCCCTGCCTCTTTGTATTCTTTTTTTTTTATTCAGTGAAAGGAGGGGAGAAAGAGACAGACTCCTGCATATGCCCCAACTGGGATCCACCCAGCAAGCCCACTAGGGGGGGGGGCGATGCTCTGCTCATATGGGGCATTGTTCTGTTGCTCAGCAACCGAGCTCTTTTTAGTGCCTGGGGCAGAGGCCATGGAGCTGGGGCCAACTTGCTCCAATCAAGCCATGGTTGCAGAATGGAAAAAGAAAGGGAGGGGGGAGGGGTAGAGAAGCAGATGGGTGCCTCTCCTGTGTGCCCTGACTGGGAATCAAACCCAGGACATCCACATACTAGACTGATGCTCTACCACTAAGCCAACCAGCCAGGGCCTTGTATTCTTTTAAGTTATGGCAAGATTCAAAGGAGATGGTGACTTATTAACAGAATATAATGTAAAAGGCAACATGAGATGAGGGAAATAGATTAACTAGTCTGGCATTCAGAGAAGAGAGAGGTCACTTGTATAATCAGTCAAAGCTTCATGAGGGGGATGGTCTCTAAGATGGCCCTTGAAAGATAGGAAGGTGATACGGCAGCATATAACCATAAGGTGGGATAGCATGGGGTAAGCCATAAGTATTGCACTTGTATTCATAGAAGGTATTAAATAGACTAGAAATCTGGTAATACTGTTCCAACATAACAAGGATGGAAATACCTAGAACTTAATTGAAACCTTATAAGATCAAATGGCTTTCCACTTCCTTGCCCAAGTCTTATAAAAAAATCTAAGAATTTACAGAAAGGTATTCTTCATTAATCCCAAATGGAAACTAGGCAAATGTCCCTGAACAGTAGAATGGATAGTGTGAGAGACACACAATAAAACAGTATCAGCAATGAAATGAACGCTATGTTGAATTTTACAAAATGCTAAGTGAGAGAAACCAGATACAGGAGAGTATATACTGTAAAACTAGTCTTGGGGGTTGTGAGGAGATGGTGACAGGTAGGGACAATGACAGGGAGGAAGTACAATCAGGCTTCTGGGGTGCTGATGTTGTTCTCTTTCTTGATATGGGTGAGGTCACCCAGACTTGTTCAGTTTGTGAAACTTCATCAAAGTTTACTTACATGGATGCATACTTCTCCATGACCAATGAGAACTAAAGGTCTAAGACTCAAAAGTGATTAGTTGTTAATCATTGGTGCTTACTCTGGACTTGGGAAAATTTTGCAAATGTGGCTGGGGACGCAGTATCACTGGTAGTTTAAATTTGTATTTATTATTAAGAGTTTTGAAGCTGTAATTAGAAAGTTTTGGAAGTTTTTCTGAACCCCAAAATGACAGCAAGAGAAGTAGATGTCTATTGTCCAAAGCTAATTTTAAACTTTAATTAACATTTAATTTGATGATTAATTTCCTCTCTATTGCTATTTGCAGAGAGTGTTTAATTTCTACACTGACATTTTAAATAGCTGATGATAATTAGTGTTTCAGGGCATTTCTTCACTGACTAGCACTCCTTGAATACGTTTCAAATTCCTGAGGTACTATCCCACACAAGAGGTTGTCCTGATCCATTGGGAATGTAGGCCCCCTACCAGTAGGACTGAAGAGAAGACAGAAGCCACAAAGTGAGCTGTAAGTGACACATACTGGAGGACTTAATGTGGGAGACTGCAAGCTGGCAATGCCCGGGCAGTTTAAGGCTTAGCCAAAGGCTAAGTTTCCCCCCACACCTCCATATTGGCTATGAAGCTGAGTATTTGCTTTCATCCCATCCCCCCTCCCCTTTACTTGCTTGCTTAAGTTGCTAGAAGCAATTTACATGCCCTTCTTCTCACCCTTTGTTTGTTCTGATGTTGGTTGATTCCAGTTATGCAGGGTGGAGGGTTTTCTGCACTTGGAAGAATTCTTGGGTTGCCTTGGAGATGTGTGACTTTGTATCAGAGACTTCCTTATTTGCATATGGCTCTGCCCTATAAATAAAGTGGTTTGGGGGTGGAGACTCAGCTTTTTGCAAGCTACCTTGGCATTGCAGAGAGACCTCCCAATCCCATCCTTTTTCTCTCTGAGTTTGTTTCTTCATTCCACACTGTTCTCACTCAGGGCCTGGACAATTACTAGCCATGCTGGTCCATGGCAATGTAACTCATTCACAACATATGGCAGCTTTCAGCATGTATTTCACCATGCAAAGAGGTAATTCAAGACTTAAAGACCAGGCCAGAGTACAACTTGAAAAACTTTGCTCAAATAAGGGATGCAATTTACACACCCTAAATCATGAGTTGGGCTGTTAGAAAGAACTAACTTGTCAGCATCTAGGTCATGTTTTATGTCAATGGCATTCATGGGGATTTAGGCTTAACTAGCTCTAGTGCCACCTCTGAAATGTCTCCCACAAATGTTTCAGCTTGAGATCTGGAGACACCACAACCCTGCCTTAATCCATACCTCATTATCTATGCACACAAATTCCTTAAGAATGTCTCAGGTGGAGAACTCTGGGTAATTACACTCAGCGGTAAAATTGACTGCAGATAACTTTTTATCTCCTATATATGGCTCTCTCTGTTTTGGGGGGTGGGGCAAGAAGGGATTTAAAATAATATTTATATTGAGTTGCTATATTTGTATAGACTATCCTTTTAATCCATGACCTAATAAGAAATAAATATATTTCCATACATTTTGCCTTGGCAGTCAGCATACTAATTTTCAGAAAGAATTCTCTGACAAATATAGCTGAATGTTTATTAACCTAAAAGTGGGTTAACAAACAATTAGTAGTATTTCAGCATCTATTTTCTGAGATGAAGGTAGCCCTAGTTTAACAATAAACTATAGCCTGGAAGGATGATGGAAAAAATTGAACAGGTTGTATTCCAGGATGTGCCCTGTACAAGGTGACTATAGCCTAGTATATGGAACCTGCATAGTAGCCATTTACTAAGTCATAGTTTAAAATATTATTTACAGAGCCTGAAGGAAAACAATTACTGAGACTTCTCATGGAAATGAAAATAGCAGAGATAAGCCAACTGATACTTCTAGAGAGGGAAGATGATAACTTTGAACTGTTTTAGAAAGTAAGAGTCTGCCTGTAATCCAGTGATGACAGATACCTGTGCATACTTCTACACATTAAAATACTGCAGAGCTTAAAGTGGCAACAGAAGTAAAGTTGCTGCATAATCACAGAATTTTGTCAATCACTCTTAATTCAGGGTGAGATGGGGAGGTCCAGTGTTGGGGGCGGGGGGACACTGGCTTCTCTGCCTCAAACTCTTAGTTTGACACTGCTCTGTCACTTATCAGATGTGAGCAAACTAAATCCTCTCTGCTTCCTCATCTGTCAAACAGGAATAAGTAAGGTCTCTCAGGAGGGGTGGAGAGGGATACTGGAAATAAAGTAAGGGGCACTTTGTAGAGGGCCTGGCACATACAAGTACCCTAGATCCTTAAAGTCACAAACAAGATTCTTTCTTTTTTTAAGTGAGAAGAGAGGAGAAAGAGAGACAGACTCCCGCATGCGCCCTGACCAGGATCCAGCCAGTGACCCCCATCTGGGGCTTATGCTCTGTCCACCTGGGGCTCACACTTGTAACCAAGCTATTTTTAGCGCCTGAGGCAGAGGCTCCATGGAACCATACTTAGCACCCAGGACTGATGCACTTGAACCAATCAAGCCATGGTTGTGGGAGGGAAAGAAAGTGAGTGAGAGAGAGAAAGAGAGAAAGAGAAGAGGGAAGCAGAGGAGAGGAAAAGCAAATGGCTACTTCTCTTGTGTGCCTTGACTGGGAATCAAACCTGGGACTTCCACACACCACGTCAATGCTCTACCACTGAACCAACCACTCAGGGTCCACAAATAAGATTCTTAAAGACCTCGATCTCATGTGTTTAGAAACTATTGTCAGCCCAGTAGCTGTTACATAAAGTAGGAAAATGGCAAGTATGACTTGCTCCTATTTAAAATTATAAAAACCAAGACATCAAAGAAGATTGATTTCTTCAATACACATTTGACCAGTAGTATGCATTAGAATATTGGAGAACTGACGGTGCAATGTTAGAGTGTCTTGGCTAAACAACCAATGTATTTTCGTTGAATCATACTTCTGATAGTCTCTTAATTTTTGTCA
The DNA here is from genome assembly GCA_037038555.1 of Rhynchonycteris naso. Classification (NCBI taxonomy): domain Eukaryota; kingdom Metazoa; phylum Chordata; class Mammalia; order Chiroptera; family Emballonuridae; genus Rhynchonycteris; species Rhynchonycteris naso. The sequence goes on along the minus strand of CM073004.1, from coordinate 17,555,103 downwards.
AGTTTGTCAATCTCCAATTTCTGAAACTTCTGAGAACTTGAAACTGCTCGCCATTAGAGTAATTGGCATGTCATTTGTATATGTAGTTGCTCAGAAATGGAGACATGAAAATGTCCTAATGACTTTTACAATCCATATCATCACCCAAATTTGGGACCATAATTCCATTTTAAGTTATTTTAACATACTTCTACTCTAGACAATTTGCCTTGGTCAACAACTAAGTTAGACACTGGGTTGAAAAGAACAAACCACTTAGTAGCATCAGCAGGAGTTTGGACTGAAAAATATTCAAAAGGAAGGCAAAGGGCTAGAAACAAGTTCCACCTGGGAAATTTCTATGCTTAATGAAAATGCTTTGCTGGTAGCACAGATGTGATTTAATTACCAAATTCAATAGATTCAGCACTATGCCTATCAGTACACTGATGGACAGAGCTAAGATGATGACCTTGTGTTTTCAGAGAAAAGGAGAGTGCAGTTTTGAGAAAACATCAAATATCAGTCTCTTTACCAAAGGCTGTTAATTGGTAGGAGTGTTCAATATAATAAAGAAAACATCTTACCATGGTCAATATTATGTTTTATGAGATGCAACTAGTTTTACCCAAGTTCAATTCATTCTATCAACCCTGAAGCTACCCATCTACAATTGAGCTCCAGGAACATGGTGGGCACACAGAGGGTAGTCTCTGGGGAATGACTAGAGAGACATCATGTCCTGCTTGTAAATAGTTTTCTCTCTTTAATATATCCCTGAGAAAAAACTAATGTGTTACCTGGCAGAAGTGACCCATTAATTCACTCTGACATTAGCACTTGATTCAACTATAAATAGTGAAGAAGGACACATAGCTAGGACCTACTGAACAGTACCTATAAGTAGTTTCTGGAATTTTATTGAATTTGAAAAGATTTTATTTCCTTCAGCATGCTATGTATACTGGTTATATTTCTAACTACTCAGAAACAGGTAGAAGAAAATATCCTGTTGGATTATGTGCTGAGTGTCCTGCATGTACTATCTCATTTAATACAATGACTATGGCAAATGTATTATTTTCTCTAAGTTAATAGATAAGGTAACTGAGGCTCAAAGAAGTTAAGAAATGTGTCCAAGGTCACTTAAGTATGAAGAAGTAAACCAGGACTCAAATATAGGTAGTCTGATTTGAGCTGGTGCTCTGAATCATGGCAGGACACTACTCTTGATTTCTTGGTTTTGAAGAATGAAAATGTAGATACATTTGACACAGAGCCCAATTTAGGGAAGGTCCTAAGGGTGGCAAAAGGGAAGGCTTCATATTAGGTGGCCCAGGGCAGCATGAGGCCAGCGGGCACCTGTGCTGGAAGCTGCTGAAGGAGGAACAGTCACCCTAAATGAACTTGCACAGTTGGGCCTGGTCGACCAGCAGACATATATATATATATATATATATATATATATAATACACAGGGCAATCTGACCCCAAAGCTTGTGTTTTGCAACAATGCAGTTTTGTTGTAGCTAAAGCAAGTCAGGGGTCAGAAAAGACATTTATGAATTCTTCAAATAATGTAGTATTGTTGGAAAGACAGCTGCAAAGGCATACTTGAGTGGGAAACTCAAAGAAAGACAGATGGCTTTTCTTTGAACAAAGAGTATTATATATCCTAGAAAATGCAGATCTCTATATAATGAAACAATGCTTTTAAAATTCTAAAGTAATTTACAAATTCACCTTTCTCTAACTTTGTAGAGCACCAATTGAATATAGTAAACTTTATCATTTTACAAAAATGTGATGATAAATATGACTACTCCAATATGGGGCTCAAATTTGTCAGGAGGACAATGAAACATCCTTTTTCATTATCCAAAGTAAACTGCTTGATAATTACATAAAAAATTTTTCTCACATTATCCCATGGCCTACAATATCTTTAAAAGTGTCCTCTCATAATTCAGTTTTGATTTCCAAAAATGAAAATGTGAAAATTAAAACTCAAAAGCTATATAAATCACTTTACAATTTTTTTCCCATAAGAAGTTATTTATTTTTCCTCAAGTGAATACCTGAATTTGTAATTGGTAGCTTATTTTGTCTTTCATTATGAAAATAACCATTCTTCAATGAGTTCAAACTTTTTCTGGAGCCACAAAGCCTGTTATATATGTCTTACTTGTTTGTTTAAAGATGCACATAATGACATTTTTAGGTTTAAAATAACTCATTCAAAATTGTTTGAATGCAATTATATATGTGGGGAATTTTAATTACCAGCTATCTACATGGTTGCAATATTACCCAGAGGGCTGTAGTTCTTTCTTAATTAAAAATATCTGAACTCTATTAAAATATGAATAGAATATTGCAGGGAAGAAGTTTACCAAGCAGTTAGCAAATCAATCTCAGTAAACACCCCTTAAAAATTACTAGTACGCTTTCTTATCAGAGGGTTAGAAAGACAGTTGTCCTGTATTTTGTTTTTGTAAGAGCCTTTAATTTTCCTGTCATAAGGTTGCTTCCTGTTGGCACTTTGTGGGAGCTCAAAATTTCAGTGGATGTCCACTTATAATTCCTGATTGCAGCACCTTGCTGGCTAAGTGGATGGTCAGCAGCCCAGGAAATGACATGACCATTCATCCGCCTGGTTGCTCAAGTTCTAAACCTAACATCATCCTCGATTCCTCCTGTTTCCTCTTCCCTACATCCTGTCAGTCCTATCTCTCAAATATGCTAGCAATCTGCCGCTTCCTTCACCCCCACTCTCACCCATGGGAGTGATGGATGCCTCAGCTGCTTTCCCTGCCCTGTTGCATCCACTCTTGACAAAGCTAGAGGAAACTTTCTGAATGTAAATGTCATTGCTTGCTTAAAGCCTCTCAAAGACATGGAGTAAACGCCAGCTCTTCACCATGGCCTTCCTGATCAGGCCTGATCAGGCCTTATATGATCAGGGCTGTTTACCTCTGACCTCTTCATCTTCTGTTTTCTCCCTGTCCATGTGTCCCAGTTACATGGGCCTACTTTATCGCTCAAAAATGCTCATTTCAGGAGCTTTCTTCCCACTCTTCTTGATGCCTAAAGCACTATTTCCAGGTTCTTTGCAAAGCTGGCTGCTTCTTAGACTTCACTCTCAACTGAAATGTTACCTGCACAGTTAGATACCATATTTCCCCATGTATAAAACACACCCTTTTTCAAAAAATTTGGGGTCTAAAAACTGGGTGCGTCTTATACAGTGGCTGTAGGTCTTTTTTCTTGCATTTCCCACCTTTTTGTGCTTGTTTTTGCACTCATTGTTTAATGATGCATAAAACTTGAGTTCAATAACTTTATGTAATGCTTTTTCTTTCAAATTTCAGACCTCAAATTAAGGTGCGTCTTATACATGGGAGCATGTTATACATGGAGAAATATGGTAATAGCTGAAGTATCGCCATTCTGCCCAACCCTGCACTCTATTACGTCACCCTGGTTTTTCTTTCCCATACCTTTATCATAGTTTATAATATATTTTTGTGTGTACTTGGTTGTTATTGCCTGTGTCTCCCAACAGATATCAGCCCCCTAAGGAGAGGGTTCCTGTCTGCCTTGGTCAGTGTATTCCCAGCACCTGGTAACTGTCGGGCCTGACAGGTGTAATGGAGGGGGGAAATGCTCTTACTTATCCCAGTAGCAGAACGAGAATAGCTGTATACCATCAGCTGGAGGCCCTTAATGTCAGAGGCGCAGCTAAGATGGGTCTTCTTGTCCCAGGATAATCAAAATCTTCTCCTTGCATCAGTACATTTCCTATGAGTCATACTGGTAGATTCTCTGTAGACCTGACTGAACTCATGATGTCTGTATTATAATTCAATACTGGGGCCACACTACTCATAGTATTAAGTCTTAAATATCTTGAAAGAAAGAAAAGTTTTCCATTTAAATTACATCCATTGTGGAGGCAATTAAGTAAGAAAAAGAAATAAAAGATCCAGCTTGGAAAGAAAGTAGAACTAAATTTGCACTGACATGATCTTATATATAGAAAATCTTAAGGATTTCACAAAACACAGTTAGAGTTAATGTTCAGCAAGGCTGCAAGAGACAAAATCAATAGAAAAATCAATTGTATTACTACATACTAGCAATGAACAAGTCAAAAATGAAATTAAGAAAACAATTCCATTCTCAATAGCATTAAAAAGAATAAAATACTTAAGAATCAATTTAACAAAAGAAGTGTAAGACTTCTACACTGAAAACTACAAAACATTGCTGAAATAAAGACACAAATAAACAGAAAGACAGCTTGTGAATTGGAAGGTTCACTATTGTTAAAATGGCGATATTCCACAAATTCCAGCTGCTGGGTTTTTTTAAAATATATTTTTGCAGAAATTGACAAGCTGATCCTCAAATTCATATGGAAATGCAAGGGACTCAGCAAAGCAAAATCAGGCAAAAAAAGGAGTGAGGTTGGAAGACTCATACTTCCTGATCTCAAAGCCTACTACAAAACTGTAGTAACCAAGGCAGTGTGTAACTGCATGAGGATAGATGTCCAGACCACAGAACAGAACCAAGAGGTCAGAAATAAACGCTGACATGCACAGTCAACTGAATTTCAAAAAGGGTGACAATTCCAACAGAAAAAAACACTCTTTCAACCAATGATGCTGGCACAACTGGATATCCATATGCAAAGAAAGGTAGTTGAACTTTCCAACATATATAAAAATTAACTCAAAATGAAACATAGAATTAAATTTAAGAGCTAAAACTATAAAGCCCTTAGAAAAAAACATAGAAGTAAATGTTTGTGATTTTGGATTTGGCAAGGATTTCTTAGATATAATACCAAAGGCATAAACAGAAGAAAGAAAATAGATAAATTGAACTTCATCAAAATTAATTTTTTTGTGCTTCAAAGGACAGCATTAAGAAATAAAAAGGCAATTAACAGAGTGGACGAAAATATTTGTATATCATGTAACTGACAAGAAACTTGTATCCAAACTCTTACAACCGAACAGTAAGAAGACAATCCAATTTAAAAATAGGCAAAGGATTTGAATAGACATTTCTCCAAAGCAAATACACAAACAGGTAAAAGGCAATGAAAACATGCTCAACATCTTTAGCCATCAGGGAAATGCAAATCAGAACAACAGTGAGACACCATACCACAGGATGGCTGAAGTAAAAAGGACAGACTATAAGAAGTATTGCCCAGGATATAGAGAATTTGGACCTCCTTCCCCATCCCCATCACTGCTGGTGGGAATATAAAATAGCACAGCCATTCTGGAAAACAGGTTGACAGTTTCTCAAAAGTTAAATGTAACGTTCCATACAGACCAGCAATTCTACTCCTATGTACATACCGAGAGCACTAAAACTTATGTCCACACAAAACCTTGCACATGAATGTTTATAGCATCATCATCCACAATATCCCCAAAGGAGAAACTACCAATGTCTTTCAACTGATAAAAGAATTAGCAAATATGGCATATTCACATAATGAATTGTTATTTGGGCATAAAAACAAATAAACTATTACAACATAGATGAACCTTGAAAACATTTAGCTAAGTGAAAGAAGTCAGACACAAAGACCACATATTGTACAATTCCATTTACATTAAATGTTGAGAATAGGCAAATCCACAGATACAAGAAGCAGGTTGGTAGTTTCTAGGACTGTTAATGAGCGTGAAGTTTCTTCTAGGGTGACGAAAATGATTTAAAATCAGATAGTGGTGATGGTTACACAACTTTGTGAATCTACTATAAAAGGTTGACTTCAGCATTGTGTGAATTGAATCTTAGTAAAACAGTTATTAAAACTCACCTCTAAGAGATTCTGGTATCCAGGGAAAACCACTCTGTAGAGATAGTGTGCATACAACAATCTTTAGAGGAAACTTGTTTGCACAGATTCTTACTTGTAAACATCAAGTGGAGATAATGTCAACTATTAGAACCCTTTCACAATGACAATGAATTTCCTATTTAAATGGTGTCTCTGAAAAAACACTCCATTTTCACTGTAAATTCACTTTGAAATGAGCAAACTGCCTATGCTTTCAATAATTTTACATCCTATTAAACTGAGATGATCACATTCACAAACTAAATCATATACTGTAGTGATCATGTGGGTTATTAGAGATCAAATTTCATTAGTCTGAATTTTGACACTGAGGTCAGACCTCCCTGCACAAATGATAAGCAGTGCTCTGCGCCTTTATTCTTTCATCAAAGGCCAAGCTCCGCCGGTCTTCGCAGTGGAAGTGGACGAGCGGTAGCTCAGAAGTCTCCTGTGTACAACAGACATGTGTTCGGTTTGTGCTGTGAAGTCTGCAGTGAGCAGCTGTAAGAGGGTCTCCTGAAACAATGCAAACAGCATCTGGAAACTGTCTTATCCTAAAAGCTTCCTAAGTAAAGAGAATGGGTGAGGGAAAGGCCCCTGCTCTCTCTCCAAACTTGATCCCCTTTGCTCCTTTCATTATTCCCCACTATAGAGAGACTATTTTCTAGGAAATGGACTTTGCTGAGTGGCTAGGTATTTAAAGTCCATTTGTGCCTGATGTTCCCAAGCTGATTTTGATGCTCTGGTTTTACAATATTTCTATAGAAGATTTTAAAAAATAAATCGACAGAGTCTACCTAATGGAAGGTGGTGGCAAAGAAATTAGGGGGGCAAGGAGTGGAGTACTTCTCCAAGACTTGCTCTGGTTCTGTTATTGGCAGCCTAGCAATGTAGAATGAGTCTGTGAGGCTTATTGGCTGTTTTCCAATTACTAACAAAACCAAAGAAAAAAAGTTACAGTTAGGTAGAGCAAGAATATTTGTTTTAGAAATATTTAAAAAAATGAGAAAACGTGCAAAAATATTATTGACCACTTTTATCCTAAATTACCAGGAAACAAATTCATTTTAATTAGGTTAAGTGACTTACTATTTTTTCTTACCTGCACACATACAAATATACACATAGCATGAGAAATAAAGAGGAAAACACATTTATTTTATCTTTGGATGTTTCTTAAAGAGATACCACTGACCACTGCTTTTATGACTAAACACCTGGTTATGCAGAATGGCACCGTGAACAGAGCAGTGGCCAGACTCAGGCAATCTAGGTTCAAGCTGTGGTTCCCAAACTAACTTGACCTGCATAACTGCTCTGAACCAGTTTCCTCATCTGAGAAAAGGGGATGGCATCAGTCTTCACTTCTTGGGGTCATTGTGAGGATTAAATAAAATGCTTCATGGAGAAAGGCTCGGCCCAATGACTTGCACATGGTAAATGTTTAAGAAATATTAGTTATTTCTATCTTGTTGATGATGTATATGTCTAGCACCCAAACTATGTAACAATTATTCCAATCTAAATCACTTAGAATATAATTGAACCAAAGTTTTACATTATAACACATATATAATTCTTAGGATATGACAAGTAAAGACGATCTTTAATGTTGAAAAATGGAATATAGGTGTCATTTGGTCCTGCTTAGCCTCTGGTTTCTATGCGCAACTATGGGGAAACAGAAGGAAGAAAAGCACTAATACAGGAAGAAAAACTCAGTCTGATGGTCATGAATATAGCCACGAAACAAGCCTAGGGATTTACTCAATGACACTGCTTTACTGTTAACCTTCACTCACATCATCCATTATTTGGGGAACTGCTGCAAAGAGACCATAAAGTGAATGGAATAATGATGTTTTTATGGCTCTTAATGTAGATTGTTATTGAAAATCTGTCAATTTTACTGGCAAGCATTTGGTTCAAAAATAGGATCTTCATTTATAATTTGCAAGCAGTGATAACTAAAATAATGAGAAGTAACTGGGAAATAAAAAATAACTATTATGATAATTATCTTTCTCATTAAAAACATGAGGCATTCTATTATCATTGGGATGTGCAATACTCTTTAACAGCTGCTGTGGCTGAGCTAAAATATATCTGAATAGAAAAGAAAATAGATTACTGATCACCCAAATGATGAAAAATAGAGACTGCTGAAAATGTGTGCAAAGTGGTACAGAACAGACCCCAGCAGTATGTTCTGCCCGCATCCATAAACCAGAGTGAAACCACTTACTGATGCTTCAGGAATCGGCCTCAACTTCTCCTCTGAGACTTCCTTTAGGGAGCTTTTGTTTACTGAAGCTGGTATGTGATTGGCTGGTGGGTCCTTTGCTTTGATAATGGGATCTGGAGCTTTCTGAGAGGATTCACTCCTTCCAGGGGGAGAAAGGCATGGTGTGGGCACCAAACTTGTTTGGAAGTTGTTTCTATCTATCTGCTTCGCCAGGGAAGTCTGGCTTTCTGATGCTCCTGCTTCTGTGCAGGCACTTTTGATATTTCCTGTACTTGTCCACCTGGTGGCCTTCCCCAGCATGCTCTCTGATGGTAGCTGAATTAACCCTGAAGGACTAGTTGTTGACACAGGAGAATCTTGAGCACTGTGTTTATCCTACACAGGGGAACAAAGTAAAAATAATTTTGAGCCAAAACATGTGGTAAGTTACTGAGTACAATTTCTTAATGAGTTCATACGTTTTATGAGTAAACCAAAAAATATATATATTTTATTTTATTCTGCAATGAAAAATAGGAGCTCCTAGACAAGAAAAAATTAAAGTTCATCACCACCAAACCAGTATTGCATAAAATGTCAAAGAGTCTACAAGAAGAAATAAAATCAAAGATATGAATAATAGAGTGTCAATAACTATATACCTATCATTAATTACTTTGAATCTAAGTGGATTAAATATCCAATCAAAAGACATAGTATGGCTGAATGGATAACAGAACTAGATCCTTACATATGCTGCTTATAAGAAACTCACTTCAAATCAAAAGACACACACAGAATGGAAGTAAAGGAATGAAAAAGTTCATGAAAATGAAAACAAACACAAAGTTGGAGTAGTGATAATTATACCAGACAAAATAGACTTTAAAAAGTTTTTTTTTAACTTATTAGCTTTTAGGGAGAGAGAAATATTTGTTGTTCCAATTATTTATGCATTCATTGGTTGACTCCTGTGAGTGTCTTGACTAGGGAGTGTACTCACAATCTTGGCGTAGTGGGACAATGCTCTAAACAACTGAGTTACCATGCCAGAGCCAGACAATATAGACTTTAAAACAAAGGCTAGAACAAGGGACAAAGAAGGACCCAGGAATTTCACATCTGGGTATTTATTTAAATAAACTGATAACACTAATTCAAAAAGACACATGCTTTGATGTGTTCAATGCAGCATTATATACAATAGCCAATATATATATATATATATATATTTATATATATAAAATTTTCTTTATTGATGGGCACTTATGTTGTGTGTGTGTTTACACACACACACACACACATACACACACACACACTGGAATATGACTCAGCCATAAGGAAGAATGAAATCTTGCCTTTGCAACAGCATGGATAGACCTAGAGGGTATTATGCTAAGTGAAATAAGTCAGAGGGAGGAAGACAAACATCATATGATTTCACTTGTATGTGGAATCTAAAATACAACATAAACAAACAAAACAGAAACAAACTCATAGATACAGAAAACATTTTGATGGGTGCCAGATGGGAGGGGTTGGAAGGATGGGTGAAAAAGGGAAACAGATTCAGAAGCACAAACTGGTAGTGACAAAATAGTCATGTGGGGGCCCTGCCAGTATAGAGCAGAGCACAGGGAATATAGTCAATAATATTTTAATAACTATGAATAGTGTCAGGTAGGTACTAGATTTATTGTGGTGATGACTTTGTAAAGTTATAGAAATGTCTAATTACTGGGTCATACACCTGAAACTAATATTGTATGACAACTATAATATGAAAAATAAAATATATTAAAAAATAAAAAATGAATAAAGAAAATAATAAAAAATAAAAATCAGGTATTTCTGAAAAATAAATAAATAAAAATAGCAATGTAAAGAGATAAAAATCATTTGCTAAGATGCTCTGCTATGTCTGCCTCTGGTCTGGGTAAGGGACTTTTTTTTAAATTACCGAGTAACAATACAACATTTAAAAACAGTCGTTCAAATATATTCATTCCAAAGAATGTCCAAAAAATAGAGGATTTGTAGGAAGCTACCCAAAACATCTAAGAAGTATATATTTTGATTTCTTGAAAAGCTAACTCCACTGGAAGTGAAAGAACTAGAACATCTGCTATTTAGCATATTTAAGGAGGGAAATGCTACTCTAAAAACAAGTCGGCCTACCAGAGTGTTTTTGCCTTGTATTATTGTAGGGAAGTTTTATTGCTCAAGAGTGGTGGACAACAGAATATGTTTGGTGAAATATGTTCCTTACATAAAAATTTCAATTATAAAAAGTATTGTTTTCCACAAGCCATAAACCTCATTAAATATAATTATTGGGAAAGGTGAAAGTGAAAGCTAGAATTTTACAAGTATATAGTTCTGGGATTACTCTTAGGAATGCAAGAATTGTAATTTTTAAAATTTTAGAAAGAAGGAATTAAAAACATAAAATCAATGGCCAAAAAAGTAAATAATGAGAACAAGAAATATAGTTGTCCCAGTAGAGCCCAAGCTCTACGATAGTTGTCTCAGTAGAGTCCAAACTCTACTTCAATCAGGCAACCCTGATTCAACTTTCCCATGCAGTGGGACATTCCTGCTTATCAGCAGGGCTGGCAGCCTCTTTGAGACTAACTCTTGAGGCGGCTATGAGGTTACTACTGTTAAGTGCCACTGGAGGAAAGACACGACCGACACAGAAATTAGTTTCAGTAGTCGCACAGGCAATTTATTACTCACAAATCCTTTTGGTGAGCCTGGGTACAGCTTAAGGGGGCCCCGTCGGCGTGCTCTTCTTGGCTGGCTTTGGTCAGAGCTCAGAGCAGCGTGGAGACAGTCCACAGCAACGTTGGAGTCTGGGTGACTACTGCAGCAGGGGCCCCTCAGCTTTAGTACCTTTTCTGGCCAACGCCTTCTAACAGGTGTCAATCTACAGGATTATTACTTCAAACCACCTTTTTTGGGAGTTCCTCGCAGGGAACCCCTTTTATGTTAATCTACTGAAATGTTACATCAAACCACTTTTTAAGATGTTCTTATTTACGTCAGTTTACAAAGTTTACGTAATTAACACCAAGCTACTTCTTATCTAGGTATAACTTCACACACATACTAACTGGGCCCTGCTTGTAAGTCAGAGTCTGTTTATCACATTACAGAATTATGGCACTAATCCACTATACTAATTCTTATCCAAATGGCATAACTTTAATAATTATTTTTAATATCCTTTTAATTACTTTTATGTCTTCCATATTATTATATTTCTATATATTTAATTACTATAACCTTATATTACTATAACAATAGTCCTATTTCAGTTGGTAGATTTTCTGCTATAAAGTAAATAATAATAAAAAAATAATATGATTCTTGCTGATACTTGTCATGGTTGACTTTTCCAATTTGTCTTCTTTATTAAAAATATAATAAATAAATGGATGTTAAAGCGATAAACTTAGAACAATAAAAACAGTACATTTTAAAGACATTATTTGATGTCTGAGAATGTATATCTCATATTCAGTTTCAGTAAACTATTCCCCACCCTTCCATTTACAGCCACACCGAATCAAACACTGAGTTATTTCCGAAGTTTGACCTTTCTAAATAAAATATTTGAGTGACTGATTGAATTGTTCAGTTTCTTCCTGAATGTTTGGCTGTCATACACACTCAATACAGATCACTATCTAAGGTGCAATTTCCCTTTTTATTAGAAGTGAAGTATGTGTAAAGAAAGGGGAGAGATCCTGTTCGAGGTTGGGCATAAGAAGAGAGGAATTTATTAAACTTTCCTTGTTTGGAAAGAGTTCTACCTGCCTGTTTGTCTGTTTATTAGTGTTCGACTTTTCCTTTCTTCCTCACCATGGGCTAAGCATGGCTCTAGGCACTGCATGCTGGGGAAGTAATGGCAGACCAGAACTTAATCCCCAGCTACCAATAACTTTTTCCTGGAGGCAAACAGGAGTTTTAGAGTGACTTGAGGCTGAGGAATGCCACAAGGGCATGAAATAGAAGGAATGGGTAGGAGTCTGTGTGAATACTGTTTGTGGGATGTCTACAGTGTTCTAGGGAGAGAATAGAAAGAGAAACCAATTAGGAGATGATTTATAGTTACAATCAGATGCACTGAGGTGCTGTGGTAAGGCAATGGTGGTGATGATGAAGCTGGATGACTTGGGAACTCTGTAGAAGGCAGGGTATGTAGTACTTTGTGACTACGGAGAGCTCTTACATGGTGTCTGAGATCCCTCATCCTGTGATGTTATAATTTTACTTTCTGGTAGGAAGTAAGTGTTATTAACAGGAAACAGGACTTTCAAGAAAGGTACAGTCAGGTCTCAGAACCTTCCATAGGAACTAACTTGCCTATCTGCAGTAAAGAATGCAAATTGCAGCGTCTAAGGATTTTTTTTTTTTGAAAGAAAAACGATTTTATTTTTAAAAATGGGGGGAGGGGGGCTCTGGAAACGGGTTTAGTCCATTCGGGCCTTCAGTGTCCTCGTGGTGATTTTATCCTTCTCAATGATATGGACGATGACTCCCATGCCTGACACTGCATCACGGTCCACAGCGTTCAGCATGGCTTGTGAGATGGTCTCAAACAGGTGTTCTGAATCCATGTTGGGCTCCCAGAGGGACTCGCACATTCCATACATTTGTTCAGCACAGGTGCCACTGACCACAAAGTCGTCGGTTACCATGGGGCAGCCAATGAGATCTAGAGAGCAAATGAAGGGCTTAAAAGTCTTCGGGTCCAACCCAGCAATGACTGGCTCAGTGTAGTAGGGGCCAAACCGTTTCTCACACAAGAGGTTGGCCACCATGCTCATGAGGGTGTAAGGCTTAATCTGCCGACCCTCCTTCAGCTCATACAGGTTTAGTCGGAACTTCAGGCGCTGGGCAACAGTCTGGACGTCGGTGGCGAGCCCGGCGAGGCCGATGTATAGCCGGTCACCCATGGGAAAGATCTTCTGGAAGTCCGTGGTCACCATCTGAGCCTGGATCCGGAAGCGCCTGTCGGCAGCGATAGCCACACAGTCCTTCCCCTTCATGGCCATAACGGCCCCTCCGTTATAGGACATAATAGACATGATTGCGATGTAGTAGCACCTCCAAGCTCTCCAATTCCAGCAAACCGGCTATGGCTCTCACTGCTCAACCACTCTCCTCTAAGGATTTTTTATGAATATTTCTTCTTGATATTCACTCTGGGCTTACATTTTCTTTGTCCATGCTGGCATGATCTTCCAATACATATATTTCTTTATAGATGGTAGAGAAACTTCTTTTCCAGGGTGTCAGAGAGGGTAAAGATGGTGAGGGGGTGTCAATCTGTGAGTGCTCACATATAAGAAGGCCGGAAATATTCCCGCACTTACAACAGCACTGCAGGCACTGGGCAACCTTCCCTGCTGTCAGAGGAGGCGAGCTGTCCTTCACCACCACTCTGCCAACCCTACAGATATTCACATGGTTGAAGAACCCTGCCTTCAGGCAGAAAATGGGAAACTCCAGAGACCTAAACACTGTCTACTGCCCCAAATTAGTAGGGAATGGAGTTGTGACGCTCGCAGTTTTTGTTTCTGTCCCAGTAAAGCACAAGCTCTACATGGATCAGGCATCTCTGATTCGACTTCCCCATGCAGTGGGACACTCCTGCTTATCAGCAGGCTGGCAGCCTCTTCGAGACTACTCTTGAGGCGGCTATGAGGATTCTACTTATCAGTGCCAACACTAACTGCCACCGGAGGAAAGACACGACCAACACACAAGTTAGTTGCAAGAATCACACAGGCAGTTTATTACTCACAACTCCTTTTGGAGTGCCTGGGTACAGCTTAAGAGGCCCCGTTGGCGTGCTCCTCTCGGCTGGCTTTGGTCAGAGCTGCGTGGAGCCAGTCCATGTTCACAGAGTCTGGGTGACTACTGCAGCAGGGGGCCCTTAGCTTTAGTACCTTTTCTGGCCAATGCCTTCTAACAGGTGTCAATCTACAGGATTATCACATCAAACCACCTTTTTGGGAGTCCCTTGCAAGGAGCCCTTTTTATGTTAATCTACTGAAATGTTACATCAAGCCATTTTTAAGATGTTCCTAGGGAAGCCTCCCGTGTACTAAACCCACAGAGTTATAACATCAAGCCATTTCTTAGCTATATGTAACCACACACAAACTAACTGTGCCCTGCACAAAAGGCAGAGTCTATTTATCTTATCTGTATGCACGATATTAATTCCTATCCAGACGGCATAACTTTAACTTCCTTAATTGCTTTTAATATTATATCCTAATTATTTTTACATATCTTCCATATTTTTTATATATTTAATTACTATAACCTTATATTACTGCAACAGTTTCAAAGAGATAAAAATTATAAAAGTTTAGCTTTCTTTGGAGAAAGTAAAAAGAGAATATCAACGTCTCCCAAGTAGTAGTTCTGAGAAGGTATGCGTGGAACACTCAGGTGTCTTTGTTTTAATTCAGACTGGCTACTAGACAGTGCTCTGTCTTCTCCAACTAAGAAAATTCAAGTTGAATTTCCTATAATTGTTACACACAATTGGCAGAGGAATTTCTGTGACCAAAAGACCCTCTACATATTCATTTCCATCATATTTTCATTATAAAAAATAAAAACCTTGGCCTTGGACCGGTCGCTCAGTTGGTTAGAGCATTGTCCAGATAAATGAAGATTGTGGTGGGCTTGTTTCCTGGTCAGGGCACACACAAGAATCAACCAATGAATGAATAAATAAGTGAAGCAACACTGATGTCTCTCTCTTTCTCTTTCCTCTAACAATTAATTAAAAAAATTTAAAAACACATACTGTCAATTTAAAATATACTGGATCTTTAAAAGACACTAGATAAGTGAAAAAGGCATAATTATGACTCTTTGGGCCCAAATTTCTGGATTACTCTGGGAATCCATTTTGTGTATGACATAGGCAGACATTAACAGCTTTTGCAGTAACATTATTAAACTCCTGGTGGGTGAAGGCATTTTCTAAGCACTATGTAAGAGACACAGGTAAGAAAAACATGGACACTGCCCTCAAGAGAAAGAAAGTTTAATAGCAGAGATAGATATCTACAAAGGTATTGATTTTATAAGGTAGAAGGTGGTAAATGTAATTTTAAAAGTTTCAGATGCAGTATTATATATAAGAATTTAGAAGAATGCATGGAAAACCAGATTATATGCTACATCATTTAAAAAGCACTTTACAAATCAATCCATTTGACAGAAAGTCAATTTTTTCCACCTGTGATGGGTTGGACTACAGTCTTTTCTTCCTTCCAGCAGTTTACTCAGGTGTAAAATATTTCTTTTTGCTTGGCATGAGCAGTGATTATATACACAGAAATATTCATGAGTATGCATCCGGACAGTCATCTCTCATTTTCCCTAATGCAATGGGCCAAGAAGTGGAGATGGGCCAGGAAGTAGACAGGTGTATCTGTGTTCCCCGGTGAGCATTATCTTGGTTGTATTGCATTTCCACAGTAATATGTTTCCATGCTATTTTAAATATATGGAAAAGACAAATAATTGGAGAATCTGGCAGGGTACATACAGAAGGTGAGCTTACTTTGGCTAGCCCAGAAACACTAAATCTAATTTATCCCAGATTCTGGAAGTAGAATTAGGATAATGAGAAAGGCAGGATGATATATGAGACTAATATTGTGATTTAAGTTGGGTCAGCCTCTCCTTTAGAGAGGAAATAAATGGAGAATAAAAAGTAGTGTGGTATTTGCTAGAGGTGCACTGGCAAAGCCCTATTCTTTACTTTAGTAATGCTTCTGCCTTAGTAAAATAGATGATATAGCTATAGATGACATTTATTGGTCTCACACAGGTAACTCATTTGGGCTTAACATACTTTTGGGTTAATTTTTTTCTATATAACATACATTTGTTAAATGCATAAGAAGTTAGCTTACTCTGATCTGATTGAAAACAACCACAATTTTCCCTGTGGTTTATAATTTAGCTACTGACAACCTGTATGGCAACTGCATATTTGTCAGAGTAATAAAAAAACTGTCAAGCCATTTTCACATTCCAATCATCTGTTCATCTGTTTTTCAGAAGAACAAATATAAAATGCTTTTGATTTAATATACTTTTTTAAAAGTCCCAAATCTCTTGAACTGTTTGTCTTCTGGCTCAGAAGCATTTGTTTGTTAAATATTCAATCACGCCCCAGTGCCAGGAACATCAATAGAGTTTGTCTGATTAACTGTAGCACAGCATATGTACGCTGAAGACAAGAATGATTTCCCCAAGGAGCCAGCACTTCCTCTGTTCAACTGTGTTTCTTAAAAGGACATGCAGATGGGCACCTGAATGAGTTCTGGATGCACAAAACAAATTGCTCTTGCTGAGCTGCAATTTAAAAAAGATAATTTTAATGACTCTTGAGGGCCATCTACTTGGAGCAGATGGGACCCAGGCTCTTTGTATCACAACTTTAATGTTGAGTGGGTCAGGCCAGAACCCTGTTTTAGCCTTTGTAAAAGTGGATGACCATATTTATTTATATTCCAATTGATGTTTTAATTCAGTCCACTGTGAATAATGGCTTATATAACATTCTTAAAAATTCTATAACATAACATGTCTGTAATATTCCAAACACACTTTGATGGCGGTTTTGAATTTACAATTAAAATGAGTCAGCAGGGGTTTTCACTGTTGTCCAATATTTTTGTGACTAAATGTGTGAACTGACAGCACCTTTTAGTTGTACTAGCAGACAATAAGGATGATATAAGTATGTATTTCCAATGTCAACAAAAGAGCACAGTTATTGGCATAAATATAGCTAAAGATATTAGTCATAACAGAATGAAAAAAAAAATCATTTCCTCTTTGATGATAGTAAGATTAACCATTCAAATGTATCTTAAATGTCCTTCCTAAAAATCATCCCCAAGAAGTATTTCTACTTCAACCTCTTGATTTTATAGGGGACTATAAAAGAAATACAGTTTTCTCTGGGCAGCAAAGATAATTAATAATGGTGTCTTATAATGCAGTTTACTTGTTTATAAACCAATGAAATGAAAGGAAGATGTGACTTTTGAACAAGTAACTGATCTGCAGCATGCTTCATATTAAAAGGGGTTGAGCAAATCATTTTTGTAAACATCTCTACCTATAGCCAATCATGTTCCACACACAAATCTTGGCAGAAATTACAAGGACTGTATGAGAGGGCATACATCATCATGTGAATATTTGGGAAAAACGATGAGACTTTCTTAATTGTTCAAGACAAACACATATTTTCTATTAGATTTCATCCTCTTTTAACTAATAACACTTTGAAGATTTCTTGTGAAAACTGCTATCCACACCAAATGTTTATCTGTGAGATATTTATCTTTCAGCAGAAGCTGTAGAATATTATTCTTACCAGACAAGGGGTTTATAACCTTTACCTGCCAATAACAATGAAGAGCCAAGTCACAGGAACCAAGGGGCCTGAGACTTTTTCAGAGAAAAACAGAGCTTCAAAAGATACAATAAAAACATGTAGATGGGAACAGCCTAAAATACTTCTCATGCAGAATAATATTAAATCTTCCTGGTAGGTTTAGGTAGTATGTTATGTTGTAATTCATAATATACAGAAATAAAAATACCAGGCAATATATGCAAAATAGAGTCTTTCCAAGTTTGTTTTTGTTTTTTTGCAACACATAAACTGACATTTAAAAGCTTCTAAAGGTTACACAGAAATATAAGTAGCTTCATGAGGGCTACATATTCTTTCTATTGTGTATATGAACTGTGTGAGATTTAAAACCATTAGTTAAGTGGTAAGGGTGGATGGTTTATAGTATAACCCAGAAATATAGGTTATCAAGAAAAATAATGGAATAGTTTAACTGCCGAGTGCTAAAAACATACCTTGAAAGCAACAATACCAGGAAAGTAAGAGGAATTACTAAAATGATCCTTTTAATCTGATATTTGTAATTTTGTCCTCCAGGTCTCCACAAAGTCAGATGGAGACGAGATCTAAAAGCTTTCTAGCTAATCTGAACACTATAAGTAGTCTGTACACATAATTCATGTCAAAATATGGATGATTTTTGGCTCAAATGTTCCAATTTGGACTGTTATACAAGATAAATTACCTGTCCTTGCAAATATCTGCTTTAGTATGTGATACACAGCCAGCCTTTGGGGAAAAAAAATGACAGTGTTTCTAAGTAAAAAATTAAGTTAGGGAAGTGCTAAAATATTAATATAAAGCTAGCTCTTTCAAGTTGCAAACCAGATGTATATACTTAGAAGCCACATTGGCAATAAAGGCATATGATACAAAACAGAGACGATAATAGTAATATGCTTCCTTTCTTTCAGATGCCACAATAGTGTGAAAGGGATCTGGTTTTACTAGCTCTCCGTAGAGAATTCATTTCACATGGAGGCTTGATTTTATAGCTCTCCACAAAATATATTCCCATACTTTGCTTTCCAAATAAGATGTACAACTTTAAAATTAACTGAGTATCAGAAATATTAGTATATATGAGGGCCTGAGGAAATATACAGTAAAGCAAAGACTAAGACAAAAGCACACATAAAACATACTTTTGAGGCTCTCACAGTAATGAAGAACTGTGATATGAATTAATTATTTTAGCAACTTAAATTACACAGACAATGTATCTCTTAAAGCTTATTTTAATTAGCCGTTCCTATCAAATGTGCTTTTTTTTTTGATCATAACGTGCTACTGAATAAATCTAATTTCCCTTTAAAAATACTCAATGGTCTAACAACAAATAACTACAACTTATAAACTTTAAGTATAATAAGTCATGTAATTTTTACTCATTCCATTATTATTTATAAAATAACATTATAAAGAATTTACCAAAAATAATCCAAACAAACCTATCTGATAAAGAAGGGATCATTAGAAATTCTAGAACTTTTTTCAAAATAGCTTGGCATTTTTGTTGCTCATATTTTTGTATTTTAGTTTTTATCTTGCTATTGCCTCTAACAGCAAACGCCAAAACTTACATAACATGTGAGGCTTCTGCCTCTCTCTCTGGCTGCTATATTTAAAATAGGCTCCAACTAAAAGTAGTCCAGGGCAGGTGTTAGCAATGAGATACTCCAGATTCTAGTCATATGCAACTTACTGGTCATGCTGATAGTCATGGCTCAGGGGTGACCAGATAGCTATGCCAGTTAGAGCTTGGATAATGCACGATCAATTTATTTTCAATTTTAGGTAGTTGGTAGTAAGAACATGTGTACATAATAAACATAGAAGGATACCAGAAGTAGAGTAGTTAGTAGCAAAAGAAAGCCAAAAAGTAGTAACAAATAAAATACTCAGAATAGTTTTCATTTTCCCATGAAGATCTATAGCTTCTTCTCAAGGCTTATCCTCAGGAGGTGTTATGAGAAGTTTCTCTATAACATTCTCTCAAAGTTTTCCAGAGAACTACCCTTTCCTACCTGCCATGAAACTTTCACAATCACAGCAGTTTTTTGGAGGTCAGGTAAGAAAGACGGTGCTGCACACATGGGAAGAGAAGGAGTCTATTCTATTAATAAAATATTATTAATTTATCAGATTAGCCAAATAATACTGTAGAAGGATTGACTGCTGGATGGGGACAATACTAGATGATGAAGACAAATGTCTACTTTAGTTTTATAGCTTTAAGTTATTAAGGTTGAAAGAAACAAAGATGTCCATTGCAACATTTAAAATGCTGGCATCAAATGTACTATTTGATGCATAAAGGAGTTCATGGTAGGTTAATATACTGCTCACAAAAATTAGGGGATATTTTCAAAATGAAGCTATAAAATATCCCCTAATTTTTGTGAGAAGTATACTTAGTATACTTGGTTTAATAGTCTCACCACACTCAGAAGCAAGGGCATTATGAACAAAGGAACTCCCCATGCAATTTCCTATAGAAACTCATTAAAAGTTTCAAAAGACCATAATTACTGCCTGAAAAATCTCACCATATTTCAACTGGCTCTGAATGTAAGAGCCATAAATTTAATCTACATCCCACTGTCTATAGGGGGATTCTTGATCGGTTAAAATTATTAAAACAAAGTTTTGTTAAGCATATACAAGTTTTTCTAATTATTCTATAACTTGACTGTAATCCGCTTTTTAAATACTTATCTTTTCCAGAAAATATTAATGGACTCATTTAAGAATAGAGCTAAAGAAATTTCACAAATAAATTCATTTAATATGGGGAAGAAAGAGTTATCATAATGTTTACTTATTAAATCAATGCTTCAGAACTGTATTCAGTTTCATTTTTAAAAAGTCTTTTAAAACTTTGTATGAATTTACTGATCCCTAAGTTATATTTGTATTCTAAATAATTACAAACAAAAACCTCCTGTAAGGCAAGTCCCAGAACTAATCCATGATTCATTACCTAAACTTTAATTGGCACAACTCTTGATATTCTGGGACCATATGGAAAATAATGAGTCCTAATAGGTCTAAGGTGAAAAGATGGTAGGGGAGTAAGGAAGCCAGAAAATCATCAATTCAGAATGCTTAGTAACTGTAACACCATTTCCCCAGAGATCTGGAACAATGTGTTCTCAGTGTTTTACTGCTTTTGCTATAAACTAGACTGCATATTATTTCTGATTCTATGAGATGATTAATGAAAAGACAAAAACTAGTCTCTATAATTAAAAATGAAATTGGCTGACTGTTAATAAAAAAAGGCAGCAAATTAGAGTTACCTGTTGACTGACAATGCAATCTGCTGCATTTTTATAAATAGCAGTGATTCCCCTCTTTCATTTCAACTAGTTTTAGTGCTGATTGGAGGAAATGGAACAACTGAGTTTTAAAACTACTTCACTCATCAAGCAATGTACCTCTTCGCTGCTGTCACCACCATAAAAATCATGCTCCAGATGAGTCACACCAGTATCCTCTTTTAGATCCAAAATAAATGGGCACCCCTCTGGGGACACAGTCTGAGTCTTTCCATGAGGTGCTGATCGTGGTCTTGATGAAAAAGTGAAAATGTCCTTTGGAACAGTCTGGGTTTCCTCTGCCTGTTGGTCATGTTCACTCTCCCTTCTGTCTTCCAGACACAGGTGAGGAGTGTGACAAAAGTCATCATCCAGAAGCAGAGACTGCCTGCTGGACTTCAAGTCAGGAACGCGATCATCAGTTTTGGGAAATACCCATTCATCTGACATTTAGAAAAAAGAACAAAGCTTAGGGTGTTCCATAAGTGTTACTTTAGGCAGGTAGTTAGGTTAAAATTTCTTGTTGTTGAAACAAAGATTTATTAAATAATGCAAAAAGCCAAGGATGGTGATTTATCCACCATTTTATAATCTGCCAAATATTTAACCCACAGATCAGTGCGGATAGCTACGGTCAACTCACATGCACATCCACACCATCTGAGTTGAAACACTGGCCAAGAAATTTATGTCTGAAATAATTATCACCTGTCTTGCAGCAAGTTCTTTATAGCACAGCTTCATTAATTTGACATTCCAAGGGGAGAAACTTTCCAAATTTAAAATGGTTGAGTTACTAATCTTTTCTTTCAACTGCAGGAGGAAAGAGTATTTAACAAGCTTCTAGAAACAAAGTATCTATGCATTGTCCAGATTATAAATCACAGGGGAGAGGAAATCACTGGAAGACTGACAGCCTTTTCTCTCCTAACAATTGAAACAAGAAAATTAACAGACTAAACTGAGTAGACTTTTTACATAATAGTAAATCCACAGAAATATTTGTTAGTGTGACTGGAGAAATCTGGTGGTGAATAAGACCTTTATGTTTCATTTAGGAGGGAACAGTTTGATACAAATTTTATTTTTTTGTTCAGCATTATTTTCTTTAAAAATACTATATAATGACCCTGGTTGGGGGCTCAGTAGATAGAGCATAGGCCTGGCATATGGACATCTGGGTTTAATTCCTGGTAAAGGGCACAAAAGAGAAGCGACCATCTGCTTCTCTCCCCCTCCTGTTCCCCCTTCTCTTTCTCTACCCCTCCCACAGCATGACCCCGGACACTGTGAATGGCTTAATTGGAGCACATCTGCCTCAGGTGCTAAAAATAGCTTGATACTCAAGCATCCATCCTAGATAGGGTTGCCATGAGGATCCCAGTCAGAGCACAGAGGGACTCTGCCTCTTTATCTCCCTTCCTCTCTCTTAAAAAAAAAGTAAAAAAGAAATACTATATACTACCCCTGAGATACATTTGTATCAAAACTTAAAAAAATTATCTTTTACTCAACATTGGGATAGATTTTATAACTACGATCCAGGCATATCAAAAAAGATAAATCTATATAATGAATATTGACTAAAAGCATGCTTACATTCCTTAGAATGACAGCAGAAAAGAGTTGAGCATTTGCTCTTAGTCTATTTTTCTTGAAACTTAGTTTTTTGCTGCATTATGTCAATGGTGAAACTCTTAGTATAATCTGTGTTCTGCAGAACCACAATGTGGACGCGGTTATTTACACGGTTATTTGACCCCCACTCTTGAATCCTACTATATCCATCATTACAACAAAAGTATCCAAGAGGTATCTAAGATTTGCTAACTTGAAACTTTAAAGCCTATATTACAAAAGGAGAAGCAACAAAAAGACCTTTAATAAAAATAACATTGATGGTACAAATGAAATTGTATTTATCACAATTGTATTCATCTTTTTCTTAATGTAAGACTATTGTTATGCAACAGAACTTGCCTAAAGAAAGGGCAATAAATGTACATTTCTTAGAGAAAATCTACTAGGGACATGGCTTTCATATTTTCAGGGACATAGTCTAGGTAAGTGGCCAAAGGCAGGCGAGTCTCCTTCATCTGACCACCTTCAGAGGGATATGGAGGGACTCCAGTCAGCTTAGCTGCAGGCAGGTGAAATGAATAGATTCACTGGGCTGTCCTCTGGTGTTAAGCACATAACAGGTGCTTTGTAAACAAAGTAGGTGCTTTAATAGGGTTGAAAAAGATTACAAAAACCAATGTGCTGTGTTATGTTCATGAATATATAAAAAATAGTGGAGGAAAAGATACTGAAATCTTCATTATGCAGTTAAACAACTTGTATGACCTATTGCCAAACATATTATTTACTGTCAAAGAGTCAAAGCAAAAGGAGTGTTTTTACATCAACCTGTAATTATCTCACTACCACATGCTTTTTTGGAATTTGTAGTTTTACCTCAAATATTTCCATATCAATTGTAATGAATAATTTGGTGTGTTTTCTTAGGAAAATATGTAAATTACTGTGTAATCACAATATTGCAGCAAACAAGATAAATGCAAAAATGATCACCTAAACATCTAATTAGTTTTTCTACACAGTCAGATTTATGCTAAAGACACTAATTGCGCCTAACATTTTAAGGTAGGTTTCAACATTGCATAAATAAAACTGACAAACTACAAACAATTATAATTAATTTTCCCTTTTCCCTTGCTCAAAACAATTAAAGAAACTCCATAAACCCCCCCAAAACCCCTCCCAAAAAACCAAACAGACCAATGTGCCTTTATAAAAGCTAGGCAAGATATGTGGATGGGCTCAATGCTCTACAATCCAACTATCTCCACTATAAAGAGGACTGAAGAAATGCAACAATAGATATTCTTTGGGGGGGGGGGTGACAGTGTCATTCATGTGAAACCGTCAAAGTTTTAAACTTTCATTTTGAACAGGACAATCAGTGCATTAAAACTTAAAAATAAAAATACTCTTTCATTCCACTAAAGTTTGAAATAAAATTGAGGTTAAAAGGAGATTTACAAAACATGATAGATTTTAGCAAATGACTACACCACAGCTTTTCAAAATGACTGGGTTTGAAATATTTAAGGCATTTATATCTTATTAATTATTAACAATTAACAAACAATGAACAACAAAGATGCAAACCTGCTTGATCAGAAGACTGTAGTGCTGTGGTGCTGAGGTTCAATGTCACAGCTGTTTGTTGGGAAACAGTGGTGAGGGTAGCTGTTTCATCTTCCTTCCTGGCATTTCCTGAAAGAACTGCCTTTGTTAGAATAAGTATTTGCCATTATATTACTTTTTGGGTATTTATAAAAATTAAATTTTGAAGAATGGTATTAATTTGGTATACTTTTCTATATGACTACTGTAAAGCAAGTTGGAGGTGATACTGCAGATTATATGTAAATTTTATTTTCCAGTAGAATGTTTTAAGATGGACTCAGATGCATTTTATAGAGGTTCATCATATAATTCCTGAATATTTGCATGGGGATGCTTTAGATTTAAGTTTTATAATATGTGATAAAAGGAATTCTAAAATCCATATAATTTTAAAGGGTCTTATTTTTCTTTCCTATTTTGGTTCCACATAAAATGGAGGGTTTTCTTTAAATTATAATTCTTACTAAACTCCACTCTTTTAAACCAAGCTCTCTCCTTCAGCACTTTAAGAAAATGGGCAAGGCATTACTGCTGAATTGATTTTTCTATCTACTATTTTATAAAAATAACATAAAACTCAGCAAGCTGAATTCTTCAGTAGACACTGAAGAACCCCACATTTTTGAGAAATTATGTTAACAGATATGCACACAATACATTCTGGGCTTGATTTAGGATACACTAATGCATGTGTATACAAACCTATATATACATGCCTCAAATCCATTATTTAAAGGAATAACAATAATAGCCACTTATACATATTTGTCTAATGCTTTCCTGGTTGCAAAGAGTGGAATTTTACCCTACATTCTATCAGATGGAAAGGAGGTCAAAGGGAGAGACAGCAAATACAAAAACAATCTGAAAAGGGCTCAATGGAAAAAGAAGGGACATAAATGAAACATGAAAAATTATGGGTTAAGTTTAATTTTAGTAAAGTCTACAGGTAGGAACTCCCTCTATCAAATACAGGCTGTTTTTAAAAAACAAGAATTTAAACTGATTCAGCTTTTGAGAGTAGAAGTAGAAAATCCTTTATTTCTGTGTCATTGTCCATTTAATACAGCAAATCTCTTGAGCTCTATAGCAATTCTTTTGCAGAAAGTTTGATTTCCATAACCCTTGAAGAACAGACATTTATATTTTAAATGAATTGTTTCATAATCCTTTGAAATTTACAACCTGCAGGGAGAGATTCCATTGCTCTGAATAATACACAGATATAAGATAGTATCGAGATAGTGCCATACCGCTGGGTGTCTCTGTCCTTCCTCTGCTGGTGCTTTTCAACCGTAATCTTCTCCAGTTATTATTTTTATCCACTGATGGTTCTTGAGGGGGATATGGCTGCATAATATGCAGATTGTCTGGTACATTTTTGTATCAAAGGACAAAAAGCCAGAACAGAAAGTACTATATGGTTTGAAATAACTCAGTAAATATAATTATAGCTATAATAAGAATGTTCATGTATCATTTTGACATTATGTAAAGCTGTATCAAAAACTCATTCCTTCACAGAAAATAGGTGTTTAGTCCTATTCTAATATTAGAACTGTGTCAGGCTTTTACAATCACTAATCCATTTTATTCATGTAATACTATATAATCTTATTGAGAACTACAAGTAATTTATCAATGTTAATCATGCAACATGCTACATTAAAAATGTAAAAAATGAAATTGACAGCAAATACAGAAAAATCATTGCTTCCTGTAATAGAAGAAGCACAGTTAAGTACGATACAATGAGAACTTAGAGGGTAGTTTCCAAAAGAACTCTGGAAGATTGATATCAAACCTAAAGAATTTTTAAGTGTAATTTAATTCTGTAATAATAATAATAATATTCAAGGCAGCATTTAATATTTACTGAATCCTTAATTTCTTGGCACAATATGTGCTTGACTGATTTATTTCTCATTAAAACTTCACAATGACCCTTAGAAGTAGATGTTATTTATCACTACTACTAGCGCCAATAATAACTATATCCCCATTTTACAGATGAACAACTGAGGTTTACAGGGTTTAAGAAACTTGATCAAGACCTCACAGACAGTGGTAGTTCTATAGACAGTGGTAGGGCTGGGACTGAGTATCTGTTATTCATTTCCTTACTCAGTTTTATATCCCATGGGAGGTATAGTTTGTAATAGTGCTCACTGATATCTAAATCAAATCAGATGAACCCAAATGCCTCCATTTTAGCTCTCACAAAAGTCAGACAGGTAAGAGTGGAAAAACTGACAGGAAGTGGATTCTGGTCTCTATTCTTTCCAATGTTTACAAACTGCAAATCACTTTACCGCTCTATTAACCTTGAACTCTCAATCAATAAAATAAGACAAAGTCTTTCTTCACCAACAAGGTTGTTTCAGTATCATTGAGAGAAGATAAAGGACACTTTACAAATAAAATATATTAATTAAAAGATAAAATTAAGTTAAAAAACTTAAAATGCACACAAAGTTTCTAAAATACAGTGACAGAGGATGTTATATTATTTTTTTACCAGTCATCATAAAGTAAAAACACAGGGTATTACAGGAATTTGAAATAATGAAATAAGTAGAATGATAGATTCTCTCTCTATATATTTATATATATTTATGTACATTTATGTATGTGTATATATACTGCTCACAAAAATTAGGGGATCAAGGAATGTGCTGATACTCCAGTTACTTTCAGCCTTTCGTATAGTGTATTTTCACCAACGAAATAAAAGTTGGTTTTGCATCTCATTTGCATAATTGAACAACTTTCTTTAACTTGTTTGCTTTTCTGATGTTCTTCATAAAAAAATCAAATGCTTTTTTTATTGCTTCATATTCATTTTGAAATACACCCTAATTTTTGTGAGTTGTATATATTATATATATTTAATATCTATGATATTTTTCATTTTTAAGTGGTAATTGTCTGGACTTCAGATCTAGTCATAAATATAATTTCAGACTTAACAAGGAAATTTCTCACTATTTTCACTAGCTATCAGCTTTATGCATGATTTAGTCTTACCATGAATAGGTATAGTCTGCTTAATTTGGTGAATATTTTCTTTATCTCCTTGCTCCTCAGACTTAGATATCAGCGAGGCTGACATTTCTGTATTGTTAACACATTTCTCTACAGTGGATGGCTGGCACAATTGGTTATTTTTGGACCCAACGGATCTTGCGGTCTATGAGAAAAAGAAATTAATCTGCATATTTTAAAATACACGGCCTTCCTTTATTTCCTGTAGAATGTACACAGAAGAAATAACATTTAGATAAATAAGGAGTAAGGAAAAAATACTTGAGGAAACAAGATGGTTAAAAAGTTGACAGTGCCTGACCTGTGGTGGCGCAGTGGATAAAGCGTCGACCTGGAAACACTGAGGTCGCCAGTTCAAAACCCTGCACTGGTCTGGTCAAGGCACATATGGGAGTTGATGCTTCCAGCTCCTCCCCCCTTTCTCTCTCTCTCTCTCTCTCTCTCTCTCTCTCTCTGCGTGTGTGTGTCTCCTCTCTAAAATGAATAAATAAAAAAAATTAAAAAAAAAGTTGACAGTGAGAAAATTATGATTGAAAATTAGAAAGGAGGAAATAATAAAGTGAGGTAAAATAGAAGACAAGTCTCCTAGACCAATAAATGAAAATGTGCTTATTTGCTATACTCCTTCTTCAGTAGGTAGGAGTTGAATTGAAAATCACTATGTATGTCAGAAATAAAGATGAAGTTAAAAATAAAAATATAACATTTGAGAATCTGTAGGGTGACTGGTGATGATCAAACTTCTAGAATGAGACCACAAAATATGGTCACATATGTTTACCTTTAAATTTTGTGAACATGTTTGATGAAAAGATTACTTAAAAATGTTGGGTTGACATGACAAAAAGGAAATAGTTTTGAGGTCTTTCAAGTCTAGAATTTCTACTCAAAGCTTATTCAAGCCTCCTGCTTTTGGCAAGTAGTCTTTCTATCCAGTCCCCCACAATCACATTGGAAAAATCCCTCTGCTTCCCATGCCACTCACATGTAGATAAGTCTTCAAACCTTACTCCTACCTTACTGGATATCCTCATGTTATTTCTTCTGCCAGAGAGGGGAGGTGGTCCAAGAACTTTGGATCCAAAGGCGAAATGACAAACATCTTGATTTTTACTGTTCCGCATACTACCTGTCCCTCTGTTAATGAACTGATCTGTTTTGTTAAAAGAAGGCAACAACAGTTCATTAGTGGGTACAATGGCAAAATCATGTTGCAATATTTCTGAAAGTACAGTCCAGGTTTCATCATACTGGGCACTTTGTGAAAATGTAGGTACTGGGTGGGGACCAATATCAGATCTATCAGATCTACAGAATTAGAACCTTGGGTGCTGGGGGTGGAGGGTGGGCGGAAATCTATAATTTTAACAAGTTCTACTATCATTTAATAAGCTCACTATCACTTGAGAACTAATACCACAAATATTTTTCCTCAAAAAAAAAAAAAAAAGAAAGAAAAACTACTAAAAAATACATCCTATTTTCTCTAAGGGAATAGTTTAAAAAAGAACTATTCAGATCAATTGAATAAATGTTTGCTCAATAGCAGTTGATCTGTTCCATGTGTCCATGCCTCTGTTTCTTTTTTCTTTTACAGGGACAAAGAGAGAGTCAGAGAGAGGAATAGATAGGGACAGACAGGAATGGAGAGAGGTGAGAAGCATCAATCATTAGTTTTTCGTTGCTGTCGCAACATCTTAGTTGTTCATTGATTGCTTTCTCACATGTGCCTTGACCGCGGG
The DNA here is from genome assembly GCA_037038555.1 of Rhynchonycteris naso. Taxonomy (NCBI): domain Eukaryota; kingdom Metazoa; phylum Chordata; class Mammalia; order Chiroptera; family Emballonuridae; genus Rhynchonycteris; species Rhynchonycteris naso. Next base: position 17,526,255 of record CM073004.1, on the reverse strand, counting down.
CCTTCAGCAGACCAAGCCACCCCTTGCTGGAGCCAGCGACCTTGGGTTCAAGCTGGCGAGCTTTTGCTCAAGCCAGATGGACCCGTGTTCAAGCTGGCAACCTCGGGGTCTCGAACCTGGGTCTTCTGCATCCCAGTTCGACGCTCTATCCACTGCGCCACCGCCTGGCCAGGCACCTCTGTTTCTATATATATATTTTTTAGTTTAGTGGCTTCATTAGATTCTACATACATATAAGTGAGATCATATGGTATTTGTCTTTCTCTGACTGGCTTATTTCATTTAGCATAATACTCTCCAGGTCCACGCATGATGTCATAAAAGGTAAGATTTCCTTCTTTTGTGTTAACAGCCTGAGGGAAAGGGGGTGGGGAGGTGGAAGTGGGCAAAGTGGGGGGCAATGGGGATGAAAAGAGACTTTGCTTGGAGTGATGGTGCATGATGCTATGTGCAGATGATGTTTTATTGAGTTGTATACTTAAAACCTGTGTGGTTCTCTGAACCAATGCCACCCCAATAAATTCAATAAAAAAATTTGCTTGAGTACTCTTTCAGGAATTTCCTAGAGGTTGACCGTGACACAAAATAGATAAGACATATTGCTTGCCCTCAGGGGGCCAGAAGGGAGGTGACAGTACAAGTAAACATAGTAACATAAGGCACACCAGTGGGAAAAAGCATAAGCGACCTCTTAAATGGACCTTGAACGAATGGTAAGATTTCAGTAAAAGATGTAGGGTGCCCTTGGTAGAAGTAAGCACCTGAATAAAGGCATGGAAGAGCAAAATGGTAGGGTATACTTAGAGAATAATGAAATTGTAGTACTCCAGCCCACTGGGAACTACCAGTATCACGTGGAATAAACTTACTCAAGATACAAACTTATGTCAAGAGGAATAGGGGGAGGCCTGCCAAAGGAGGCAAAGAAGACCTCCTGAATTTCCTTCTCCCTTAGCTTTTATTGATCAGAAGCAGAACAGAGGTAACAGGATTACAAGGGAGGAAGACCAGGTTATAAGGGGAAAGAATGACTAATGGCTGTTTTGCTGACATGGAAAAAGGCTAATTTGGGTCAGTACATTCTTTTTCTTTTGCTAATTAACAAGCACAAAGGAAGGACAATCTAGAACCTCTAGGTTGGTTTTCTAAAGCCCGTTGAGATGCATTATTTTGTGTCTATACAAAGGTCATTCACTCACACAGTTTCTTGGTGTTTGCATCCAAGAAGCATTCACTCAGAGCTTTTAACTCATGTTCCCCAGTCCAAATCATAAAGGGTTCAAAGTTAGATAGGTGATTCCTTATAGAAATTACAAATTTAGTTGAAAGAATAGACTAGGGTCACATTGCAATGAACTGTAAAATGCTGAGTCTATCCTACACTGGTAGGAAACAGGGAATCACTGAATATTTGGGGGAGAAAGAGAGTAAACCAGTTACCTCCAGAATAAGGTAGTGTGCCCAACGAAACCCTGCTGCCTTTTCCTTTGGGCACACAGCTAAACTACATTTCTGAGCCTTCCCTGCAGTTACATGGGCCATGTAACTGAGTTCTGGTTGATGGGATGTGAGAAGTGGCATGTGAGAAGTATAAACACTTCCTGGCCCCTAAAACCTCCTGCATAATCTCCTGTGCTCTCTCTTTCCTGACTTCTTGACAAGGTGCAAAAGATTCAGTGAGAGACTTTAAAGCCCCAGAGGAGCCACTAGATGAAAGGTGCCTGGGTCTCTGAATGACCTTACAAAAGGCTGCCTAAGGAACTCTTGATTAGACCAGAACTATGGGCTTCTTTGTGACTGTAGTTAGCCTCCTCTAACGAATCAAGTAGGTAAGATGATAGCTCTTAACTCAAAACACTGCCTACAACCTAGAAAACCTTCCGCTATGCCCTACTTGCAAGACAGGACCAACTTAAATATGATGTTGGCCCTGAGTGAGTCCACATTTGTTTTATAGTCCTGGACATTTAGTGATACTGACCACTTTCTGTCTGACCCATTCCCCTGAAAACATTCCTAGAGTTAGCTGGCTGGTTTAATTATTCTGATGTAGAGCTGCAATTCTATATGCAGTGGAATTAAAAACCACTTTTCCATGCAAGAGCATGAGAAAAGACATAAAAGATTGTGAAAACATACCATACTTACGAGAGTTTCAGATATTTAGATCTAAGTGGAAGTAATATGCATGGGTGTATGGGTGCATCTGGGGTCTGTTTCTGTGTTTGTAATAGATAAGATGAAGAGATGGGCAAGGGCTAGATAGCTGCATTGATCTGATTTTTTGTTTTTTCTAGACAGATCTGAGGTGGATGACTAAGTGCTGAAAAGATACACTTTCTCCAGCTTTCTTCAAGTTCCTAATGCCCTATTAGGTAGAAGACATATTCCATTGGTCCAAGTGGCAGAATCAGAACTAATAAATAGAATCTAGGCAGTGAATTCTCTGTCCCCTTGAGGATATTCAAGCATATGTCTGGCAGATTGAGATATCAGGTGACTCCTGAATTTTTATCTCTGGGCTGGTGCTCCTTTCTGAGCTCCTTGTGTTGTAAGATACCAAAAGCTCTACAAAATTAATATTAATATTTTAGAAAGCTTAAAAAACATTTTATTAATTTGGGCTAGGCATGCAGAGAGATTTTGTAAATGATCTTTGTACCTGTGTAGTTAGCATAAAACCAAGATGGCTGACAACATTGTATTGTAAATGCAGAGGGGAAGGAAATTTGGATTCTCTGACCTCCCCGCACACCTATAGGGAGGTGAGTGAATAGCTGGCCAGGTGCAGAAAGAGAGAAAAACCTTTTCTTATATTAATGGGCCATTTACAGTCATTTGTCCCCATAGAAACTACCTCTCCCCTCATGAAAGCATGTAGTTAATGTATGTATCTCTGGACAAAGGAATAACAAATGAGCACTAAAAAATATAGAAATATCTTTTAATATGTAAAATGACATTTTCACCATTGTGTTACCTTGTATGTCTTAATGTGTAGAAATGTCTTTTTGTAAATCCTACAGACAGATGTTATAAACTTGCTAATGAATTGTGTCCCATCCCCCCCTTCATCCTTTTCCCAAACCTCTATAGGTGAAAACAAAGGTTATAAGCTTATGCCGTGATGTCAGACTCCCCCCCCCCCCGCTCATGTATAATTAAGGGTATATAACCAGCCCCTAGACTATTATAAACACACACGATTTGGGACTGCTGCCCCATGTAAGCTATACGTGGCTGGCATATTTAATAAATTCCTCCTTTAATAAAACTCTTCAAAACTCATCTGACTTTGTGTCTCTACAAAAACCTGCGGAATTGTGGATTGGGTACTTTACAGCATTTGACGCCCAACATGGGGCCTACGGTGTTTTTAGTCACCAGGTAGAGGCACCCCAAATCGGCTGGTCTCTCCGGGAGGCTGCCCAGTCCCGTTTGAATGTTGAGGAGAGGTGCACCACCTGAAATGTTTTCAGGGCTTCCGGTCTTCGTGTGGGGCCGGACAGTTCTCTGGTAGATGCCTCTTGGTTCCCAAATATGACAATTTGGACAATTCGGCAGAGAAATCGAGGTAGGTAAAGCAACTTTTTGCTTTACTGAATTTTCTGGCTTTCCTCTGAACTCTTGCTTTCACTTTTCTGCTTGGGACTGGTACTGGTCAAATTTGTTTGGGACTAGAATGTAGGTAATTTGGGGGGCCTTGCTGAGTTGTGACTCCGGAGATGTGGAACTCCGGCGGTGTAGGTAGAACAGATCATCTTCTTTGCTGAGTTGAAACTTTGGAGGTATGTAGGTAAAGCCAGCTTTCTGGCATTACTGAGTTGAAACTAGTCCCATTGAGGACTCTCCAAAGACCAAGACGTCGGTAAGAGATCCGTTGGACTTAATTAGGATTCTCTGGGATACATTTAGTTGTACTATGGAAAGATAATTAAAGGGGACTGAGTAGAGACCCCGAATTTCCAGAGGCAGCTAGTTGTGTTATGCTCTCAAAGAATAACCTGAATTGAGACACCTTTGTATTTATCAAGACCTCATTCTTCTTTGTTCTCTTTCCTTTTGTCTATAATTTCTGGGTTTAAATCTAAAGTCCTTGCAGGGACATGGCCTGCATACACCAGAGAGGCCACAAGGAGAAGCCCTTCTTTCATCTATGAGGCTTTCTCTTTGTTTATCAAATTATCCGGTATCATTTAGTTGAAATAAAGCACACATTGTTTGTGTATATAAGTCCTTTGTTTAATGTCTAAATCTCTCTGTTTTAAGGCCTGGCTTGAGTCTTTGTATAAAAATTGAAAACTTTTGACTAAAAAGCAATCTTAAGTGGCGAATTATTGTTCTCAAGTTAGCTTTGGGGTGCCCTGTTAGGTTTCTCCTCTGAAGGAAATTATTCTCTTCTGTTGGCTTCTTCACCTTGTCTTGTGTAATAATTAATATCTCTATAGTCAAACACCCTTTTATTCTGGGTGCTAATCATCTGTCTTATCTTTCTTGCTTTATTGGTGCACTAATTCTTAGATTCTCCTGGAACAAGTCTCAGTTTTGTAATAGGTAACATTGGCTGGAACTTTTAAACTCCAGATAGTAAAAGCAGTCTGGAATATAGTAACTGGCTAAAAGCTTGCTCAATACAGAAAGGGCTGGCAAGAAAGTGATTTAAATGAAAGAAAAGTGGAGCCCACAAATTAAAAGTGTTTGTCCAGACTCTAGAGCTGAAAGACTAGCAAATAGGCAGTTTGAGTAAAAGAAAAACAAAACGGGGATGCATAGTGTGCGGAATGATGGAGTGGGGCCACGGCCGAGGAGAGGCAAATGTATGCATGCCCCCTCGCCTTCACTGTTTCTCTGATCTCAGCCACCACGCTGCACTGGAACAGAAGGCAAACAGTAAACAGTAAACCAAGCACTAAGAGACGAGCCCCGCCACCTCCAGGTGCATGGTTAGGTTAGGATTCAGCCTGCTGTGTATGGGGTGACTGGGAAAGGCAATAAAGTAAGGGTGAGGCAACTAAAAATATAGAATAAAAACTAATTTCAAATGTCCACCTACTGACCAAAAGAAGTTTTGCCCATTTGGAGAATGGGAATAGTATTAAAAATTAAAACTTTACTTTAAAAAATCTTAAAAAAAAAGAAAAAGAATTTAGAAATCAACAAACCGTAGGTGTGGACTTTGTTAGTTAATAGGCAATTTCTTAAATTAAATTACAACTCCAGAAGGAGTAATAGAATCATAAGTAATAAAATTATTAGAAATAAGCCCTCTGTGAGTTGGGGATAGTGGCTTGTTGCCCTCCCCTGGTGTAAAAATTAGAGAAAAATCCCAACACTCTCCTGCAGGGCCAAGGGGATGTTGGAGTCTCTCCAAGTCTCTCAATTATGTAGAAGGCATAGAGTTCATAAGGAAGACCCACTGTATTAGCCAAAATAATAAAAATTAAAAAAAAAAATTCAGGGAATTGTGGGAAAAATTGGAAACCTCATATAGGCTGAAGAAGCCCACTGTTAGGAAGGTAAATTTATAAAAATTGTATTTTTATTTACTGCTTTTATTATAAAAAATAAAACTAAACAGCTGCCGGGGGTGAGGTGGGGGGATGAAAGTCGGCTTGGTTTTTGGAAGTGCTGGGTCCAAACGCCCGCCAGTCTGTGCCACCTCTTTCATGGCAACTGTGTCCCTAATCCGGTGGCAAAGGAGAAGGAAACGGGAGTTCTGGAAAGGTTGGGTGCCGCTTTGGGACTCAGCCCAGAGCCTTGCCGCTGCTGCCATCCTGCGCCTGGCCAGACTAGGGTTCAGTCAGCCCTCGGGTTGTGCAAAGAGGGACAGGCACGTAGGATGCCTCTTCCTTGTCCCCCTTTTCCTATTAACCCTGGTTGACAAACTGCCATTCACAAACAGTTCACAGGCTACATAAGGCCTTTTTGCCCTGTTAGGTATAGCTCTCCAAGGAAGTGCCAAATGTGGGCGCTGCCTCAATAGGGAAGGTGCATACATATATAGTTTAAATTTAAAAATTGGGCTCCTAAAAGAAAATTCAGTTATTGTACTGTTAGTAATTGGATCTATTAACTAATAGGTTTTCCGACCACTGGGTTAGGAGTGGTAACTTATTATTTCCCCACTATTGTGTAAAAAAAGTATTTTCCATAATTAAGATATATGTAATTTCAAAGGCCTTTTGTTAATTCCTTTATTTGCTATTTTATAGCTTTGTAATATTGAAATCTTAATTTAAATATTAGAAATTAATGTCTTTTTATGAAATGTTTAGTTTATTATCATTTTGCAACAATATTGTTCAATGCTAGGTAAAATCAAAACAAAAGTCATATCCTAAAACTCCTGCAAATCTATTTTATCATGCTTTTGTTAAAATTTCTTTTTAATACTAATGTACTGAGTTATTCAGCAGCGAAGAGAATCAGAAATTCTAAAGGAGACACCAAACCAACCTGTTCCTCCTGCAAGCTTTTACCTTCTTTTGTTTAATCCAGCTAACAACGTTGCTTTTGTCTTTTTCCAAGAGTTTATATAAATGAATAAGGACCCTCAAGCCCCTCAGCTAGATCTTCTGAGCATGGCTTTTAAGGTCTATAATGAATAGAATAATAATAATAAAAAAGGCAAATAGAGCCCAAAAGAGATCAGTAAAATACCAGCTTTTGGCATATACCCTTAAAGGCTCTAGCATCCTGAAGGGGCTTCATAGGATCCCATCAGGGACCTGCTTAAAGAATGGAAAGAAAGGTCATTAAGCTGAGGCCTGCCAGGCTTTTCAGCCCAACCAGGGGACATACCCCTGCTGTGATAAAGAGAACATGAGAAGGTAAGCCACCCCCTTGCTCCACAGAGTGAGGGTTCAGTCTCTTCCAGCCCTTTCCAGCTACCCGTGACCTGACCTTGCCCAGCTTACTGGGACTTACCACTGAAGGCTAAAAGGTGCCCAAGGCCATTGGCCTCTTCTCCCATCACTGTGGAGGAGCTTAGGGAATTTCCTCCAAATAGCAGGTAAACTTGTCTCATTTCTTGTGAACACATGGGCCATTTACTATGCCTTGCCTTAATATTTGAGGTTTATTTATCCCTTGAAAATCTCTGTTGTGGGTATTGATAGTCTTATTTTCTGTTGCTTTATTTAATGTATAGTGTCTCCTTTATTCCTCTTGTCTCAATGCCCCATGCCTACTGTAGGCTGGGACCTGCTCCTAATTCCAATTAAAAACAATGATCATTAGGACTTAGACTCTAACTGCAAAGTGTAGAAATGTGACCACAGTTTCAATGCCTTGCAGACTTTTCTTGAATATGTATGACTCATACTCTTTAGGACATTTCTCTGACTAAAATAGAAAGTAGGTCACATTTGTAAATAATAAAAACAGCAATAGTGTCCACATAGACTTAGTAAAATTATGTTAACATATTAAGAACATTTGTGACTGCACATTGATTAGAACTTTATTTTTGTTTAATAATCTAATAGATTTTATTCACTTTATTGTATTAAAATGCTTGTTATAGTATATATTAACATTAGCTATTTGAATTTTATTGTTAATTGTATGTTTTTCCAGTCTGCTTCAAAATTAGAACATAGTAATGCAAATGAATAGATGCCACCCAAAGCCAGTGGGGTCTTAGGACCCTTATTGCCAAAGGTTTATTCAAAACCAATTAGAAAAAGCTTTTGCAAACAGGAAAGAAATAAAAAGCCCCAACAAATTTAAAATCTATTACAGAAGACATAATATCTGAGTATTTAGTTATTGTCCAAGTAAATACTAAGCAAAATAAGAAAATTACAGAAAAAAAACAGAGAGAAAAGAAATTTTCCCAAATAAACATTTAAAATAAACTTTAATAAAATAATTGACAATTGTTAAAAAATTGCTAAATATGGTTCTTTCCAGGTTTAGCTTGCCCATTCTAGTACTGGACCTACATTTATGTTCACATTCTCAAAATTAGTAGGAAAAGAATCCAATATTAATTAAAAACTAATTTGAAGTTACATTGTACCCACAGGTACCCAAAGGTTCAAGGCAAGTAAATTACATGAATCAAATAGTAAAAGAAACGTAACCACCCTTCCCTAAGTACTTGCAGGATTTACAGGTTGCTCTGCAAACTATTCAAAAGACTGTACAAGAGGCGCTTCCAGCATTACCAGGAGACCAAGTACATTACCCAGGGACTGACTATGACATGGACAAGTCCACACACCGTGAACCTGACCATTTTCTACAAGGTAGAAAAATGGCGTGCCCTACTCCAACCACAAACCGGAAGCTGGTTGGTTTATGTAGGTTGAATGTATAAAGAAACTAACTAAGGACTCTTTTTAATCATACTTTGGGAAAGGAGAAAATAGGGTAAAATAAAAATCAACTTAATTGTCACTAAAAGTTAAAGGTTTTAAAACAGTGGTTCTTAACCTTTTATGAGGTACCGAACCCACCAGTTTCATATACGCATTCACCGAACCCTTCTTTAGTGATAAATAAAATATGAGATTTTCCCCCAAATTCAAGACATAGGTATATATGTTTTTTTACTGGTGCAAATAATGAGCCATGCATGAACATCACCTTGCTCAAAGAACAAAACCAACAAAGTGCATGAACTCACAACAAATTACGGTATTACTTTATTCTGGCCTCCGCGGCAGAGGCTTCTCCGAACCCCTGAGACTGACTCATTGAAACCCTAGGGTTTGATTGAACCCAGGTTAAGAACCACTGTTTTAAAATTAAGAATTCTAACTAAAAGTAAATTGTTATAAAAACCAATTAGTTTTATGTAATTTAAAAAAATTGTACAATTTATAAAAAATCAATTAGTAATATTCATTTTTTAGTAAACTATATTGCGATTAATGCTGTCTGTTAAATATCTGTTACATAAGTTAACATTCCTAAACAATAGCCTTATGCTCTTCAGTAAATTAAGTCAAGGATTTGACTTAAATAAAACCAGTGGGGATTGTTGTAAAATACCAAACGCTACAAAATTAATATTAATATTTTAGAAAGCTTAAAAAACATTTTATTAATTTGGGCTAGGCATGCAGAGAGATTTTGTAAATGATCTTTGTACTTGTGTAATTAGCATAAAACCAAGATGGCTGACAACATTGTATTGTAAATGCTGAGGGGAAGAAATTTAGATTCTCTGACCTCCCCCCACACCTATAGGGAGGTGAGTGAATAGCTGGCCAGGTGCAAGAAGAGAAAAAAACCTTTTCTTATATTAATGGGCCATTTACAGGCATTTGTCCCTATAGAAACTACCTCTTCATGCCTGAAAGCATGTAGTTAATTTATGTATCTCTGGACAAAGGAATAACAAATGAACACTAAAAAATATAGGAATGTCTTTTAATATGTAAAATGACATTTTTACCATTGTGTTACCTTGTAAGTTTTTTAAAATTATTTTTATTATTAATTTTAATAGAGTGACATTGATAAATCAGGGTACATATGATCAGAGAAAACATCTCCAGGTTATTTTGATATTTGATTATGTGCATACCCATCACCCAAAGTCAAATTGTCTTCCGTCACCTTCTAGCTGCTTTTCTTTGTGTACCTCTCCTCCCCCTCACATATCCCTCTCCCCCCCCCCCCCCCGCACTTCCCCCTCAGTAACCAGCAAACTATTGTTCATGTCTCTGAATCTCATCTTTATGTCCCATCTTTGTATGGAATCATATAGTTCTTAGTTTTTTCTGATTTACTTATTTCACTCAGTATAATGTTATCAAGGTCCATCCATGTTGTAAATGATCCGATGTCATCATTTCTTATGGCTGAGTAGTATTCCATAGTATATATGTACCATAGCTTTTTAATCTACTCGTCCACTGATAGACACTTGGACTGTTTCCAGATCTTCGCTATTGTGGACATTGCTGCCACAAACATGAGGGCGTATTTCTTCTTTTCTAACAGTGCTATAGTGTTCTTAGGGTATATTCCTAATAGTGCAATAGCTGGGTCAAAAGGTAATTTGATTTTTAATTTTTTGAGGAATGTCCATATTGTTTTCCACAGTGGCTGAACCAGTCTGCATTCCCACCAGCAGTGCAGGAGGGTTCCCTTTTCTCCACATCCTCGCCAGCACTTATTCTGTGTTGTTTTGCTGATGAGTGCCATTCTGACTGGTGTGAGGTGATATCTCATTGTGGTTTTAATTTGCATTTCTCTAATGATTAGTGATGTTGAGCACTTTTTCATATGCCTATGGGCCATCTGTATATCCTCTTTGGAGAAATTTCTATTCATTTCTTTTGCCCATTTTTTGATTGGATTGTTTGTCTTCCTGATGTTGAGTTTTACAAGTTCTTTATAAATTTTGGTAATTAACCCCTTATCAGATGTATTATGGAATATGTTCTCCCATTGTGTGGTTTGTCTTTTTATTCTGTTCTTATTGTCTTTAGCTGTGCAGAAGCCTTTTAGTTTGATATAATCCCATTTGTTTATCCTGTTTTTTATTTCACTTGCCCGTGGACATAAATCAGCAAATATATTGCTGCGAGAGATATCAGAGAGCTTACTGCTTATGTGTTCTTCTAAGATGAATGTGGCTTCATGGCTTACATTTAAGTCTTTTATCCATTTTGAGATTGTTTTTGTGAATGGTGTAAATTGATGGTCTAGTTTCAATTTTTTGCGGGTGGATGTTCAATTTTCCCAAAACCGTTTTGTTAAAGAGGCTGTCTCTACTCCATTGTATGCCCTTACTTCCTTTGTCAAATATCAGTTGTCCATAAAAGTGTGAGTATATTTCTGGGTTCTCTGTTCTGTTCCATTGATCTATATGCCTGTTCTTATGCCAATACCAGGCTGTCTTGAGTATAATGTCCTTGTAGTATAACTTGATAACAGGAAGAGCGATAACTCCCACTTTATTCTTCCTTTTCAAGATTGCTGAGGCTAATCATGTTCTTTTTTGGTTCCATATAAATTTTTGGAATATGTGTCCTATATCTTTGAAGTATGTCATTGGCATTGCACTGAATTTATAACTTGCTTTGGGTAATATAGACATTTTAATGATGTTTATTCTTCCTAACCATGAGCACGGTATATGCTTCCACTTGTTTGTATCTTCCTTGCTTTCTTTTATCAACGTTTTATAATTTTCCAAGTACAAGTCCTTAACCTCCTTGGTTAAATTTGCTCCTAGGTACTTTATTTTTTGGTTGCAATAGTGAAGTAGATTGTTTCCTTAATTTCTCTTTCTGACATTTCATTGTTCATGTATAAAAATACCACTGATTTTTGAGTATTAATTTTATATTCTGCCACCTTGCTGAATTCATTTATCAGGTTCAGTAGTTTTTTGACTGAAACTTTAGGGTTTTCTATATACAATATCATATCATCTGCAAATAATGATAGTTTTACTTCTTTTCCAATTCGGATGACTTTTATTTCTTCTTCTTGTATGATTGCTGTGGCTAGGACTTCCAGACATATGTTGAAGAGTGGTCAAAGGGGGCATCCCTGCCTGGTTCCTGATCTTAATTTTTGCTCATTGAGTATGATGTTGGCTGTGGGTTTGTCATACATGGCCTTTATTATGTTAAGGTATGATCCCTATATTCCAACTTTGCTGAGAATTTTGATCATGAATGGGTACTGAATTTTATCAAATGCCTTTTCTGCATTTATTAAAATTATTATGTGGTTTTTCTCCTTTCTTTTGTTTATGTGATGAATCACATTGATTGATTTGTAAATATTGAACAAGGCTTGCCTCCCAAGAATAAATCCTACTTGATCATGGTGTATGATTTTTTTCATATATTGCTAGATCCGGTTGGCTAATATTTTATTGAGGATTTTAACACCTAAATTTATCAGGGATATTGGCCTATAATTTTCTTTTTTTGTGTTGTCTTTGCCTGGTTTAGGAATCAGAATTATGCTCCCCTCATAAAATGAGCTTGGAAGTCTTCCTTCCTATTGAATTTTTTGAAATAGCTTGAAGAGGATAGGAGTTAGTTCTTCTTTGTGTTTTTGGTAGATTTCACTTGTGAAGCCATCAGGCACAGGACTTTTCTTTGTACGGAGTTTTTTTTTTTTGCTTTCTAACACATTTTATTCCCTTGTTTGGTTTGATAAATATGTATGTGTACACAATGAATGACGTTTCACTGTCCATCCAAGTAGAGTAGAACATTTGAGCAACAAGAAATCACACGCCATTAAAAAATAAAATGGATCAATTTCTATCCGTCAAGACAAATAAAAAAGTGGGGGCTCATAATCTATAAGCCCGATAGAAAATAAAACACACGATTGAACAGAGAACAAAGCCAAGAACACGTTCTCATTGTTAGCAAAAGATCTAGTATAACATTCAAAGTTCTTTTACTATAGTACCATGATGGCAACCAATGACAAGCATTTCAGCACTGACATGCATAGCCATTTTCGATGACACACAGCCGCATACGGCCGCATACCAGAAAAGTATGGGGCCACATGCCGAGAAGGACATTTCATCCTCAACTCATGCAAGGCCAGGGGCAGTAGCCGAGGATAAAATATTTGCTGTAGTGTAGACACTGTGCCAGAGGTCTGTAGGCCAAAACAAGAGAACTCTGGCACAAAGCATCTAGTTCTGGGACTTCCGGATAGGCCGTTTTTCTCAAAGTGACACACCACCCGAGTTATGCTTCTTTTTTGGCGAATTTCGACAAACCAAGCTCAAAAGATTGCCCATCACGGCTATAGTATCCACTTAAAAACAAAGAGAGTGGTGTTTTGAACAACACAACCCAGGAATCCTTTGGAAAACAGAAGTCAGTAGTATGTTTCTACAGCTCCACCTTCTCCGTCTCCATAGCCTCACCCTCGCACATGTTCATCAGAACAATTTTGCAAATACAATAAAGGAAAACTAAGTTTAATACCATCACCAAAAATTATCAGTGATATTCTGTGTATTTCCATGAAGATTTATGAATCTATGATTCAGCTGTATTTAAATGTATACACATATAAAATGTGCACTTTAACATATATATTTTAATGACTATTTTCTTATCTATCTATTACTTTTTTCTTTTACTAATTTTAATGGGGTGACATTAATAAATCAGGGTACATACGTTCAAAGAAAACATCTCCAGGATATCTTATCATTCAATTATGTTGCACACCCATCACCCAAAGTTAAATTGTCCTCTGTCACCTTCTATCTGGTTTTCTTTGTGCCCCTCCCCACCCCCTCACCCACCCTTTCTTCCCTCCTCCACCCCGTAATCACCACACTCTTGTCCAGGTCACACAGTCTTACTTTTATGTCCCACCTATGTATGAAATCATGCTGTTCTCAGTTTTTTTCTGATTTACTTATTTCACTCAGTATAATCTTATCAAGGTCCATCAATTTAGTTGTAAATGATCTGATGTCATCATTTCTTATGGCTGAGTAGTATTCCATAGTATATTTGTACCAAAGATTTTTAATCCACTCATCCTTTGACGGACACTTGGGCTGTTTCCAGGTCTTCGCTATTGTGAACAATGCTGCCATGAACATGGGGGCGCATTTCTTCTTTTCGAACAGTGCTATGGTGTTCTTAGGGTATATTCCTAAAAGTGCAATAGCTGGGTCAAAGGCAGTTCGACTTTTAATTTTTTGAGGAATGTCCATACTGTTTTCCACAGTGGCTGCACCAGTCTGCATTCCCACCAGCAGTGCAGGAGGGTTCCAATTGTTCTGTGTTGTTTTGCTGATGAGCGCCATTCTGACTGTTGTGAGGTGATATCTCATTGTGGTTTTAATTAGAATTTCTCTAATGATTAGTGATGTTGAGCATTTTTTCATATGCCTATTGGTCATCTGTATGTCCTCTTTAGAGAAATTTCTATTCATTTAGTTTGCCCATTTTTTTTTTTTTTTGGATTGTTTGTCGTCCTGGTGTTGAGTATTATAAATTCTTTATAAATTTTGGTTATTAACCCCTTATCAAACATGTTGTCGAATATGTTCTCCCATTGTGTGGTTTGTCTTTTTATTCTGTTCTTATTGTCTTTAGCTGTGCAAAAACTTTTTAGTTTGATATAATCCCATTTGTTTATCTTGCCTTTTATTTCATTTGCCCGTGGAGATAAATCGGCAAATATATTGCAGCTACAGATGTCAGAGAGCCTGCTGCCTATGTTTTCTTCTAAGATGCTTATGGTTTCACGGCTTACATTCAAGTCTTTTATACATTTTGAGTTTGTTTTTGTGAATGGTGTAAGTTGATGGTCTAGTTTCATTTATTTGAGGGTAGATGTCCAATTTTCCCAACACCATTTGTTAAAGAGGCTGTCTTTACTCCATTGTATGTTCTTTCCTCCTTTGTCAATATCAGTTGTCCATAAAGGTGTGGGTTTATTTCTGGGTTCTCTCTTCTGTTCCAGTGATCTATGTGCCTGTTCTTATGCCAGTACCAGGCTGTCTTGAGTATAATGGCCTTGTAGTAAACCTTGATATCTGGAAGAGTGATACCTCCTGCTTTATTTTTTCTCTTTAAGATTGCTAAGGCTATTTGTGTTCTTTTTTTTTTTTTTTAGTTTCTTTTTATTTTATTCATTTTAGAGAGGAGACACAGAGTGAGTGAGAGAGAGAGAGAGAGAGAGAGAGAGAGAGAGAGAGAGAGAGAAAGAGAGGAGGAGCTGGAAGCATCAACTCCCATATGTGCCTTGACCAGATCAGTGCAGGGTTTTGAACTGGCAACCTCAGTGTTCCCAGGTCAATGCTTTATCCACTGCACCACCACAGGTCAGGCTCTTTTTTGGTTTTATATATATTTTTTGAATATGTGTTTTACATCTTTGAAGTATGTTATTGGAATTTTAATTAATATTGCATTGAATTTATAAATTACTTTGTGTAATATAGAAATTTTAATGATGTTTATTCTTCCTAACCATGAGCACGGTATATGTTTCCACTTGTTTGTATCCTCCTTGATTTCTTCTATCAATGTTTAATAATTTTCCAAGTACAAATCCTTAACCTCCTTGGTACTTTATATTTTTGGTTGCAATAGTGAAGGGGATTATTTCCTTAATTTCTTTTGCTGACAGTTCATTGTTGGCATATAAAAATGCCTCTGATTTCTGAGTATTAATTTTATATTTTGCCACCTTGTTAAATTCATTTATCAGGTCCAGTAGTTTTTTGACTGAGACTTTAGGATTTTGTATATACAATATGATATCATCTGCAAATAATGACAGTTTTACTTCTTCTTTTCCAATTTGGATGCCTTTTATTTCTTCTCCTTGTCTGATTACTGTAGCTAGGCCTTCCAAAACTATGTTGAATAAGAGTGGTGAAAGGGGCACCCCTTCCTGGTTCCTGATCTTAAGGGGATTGCTTTTAATTTTTGTCCATTTAGTATGATGTTTGCTGTGGGTTTGTTGTTGATGGCCTTTATTATGTTAAGGATTGTTCCCTATATTCCCACTTTACTGAGAGTTTTGAGCATGAATGGGTGCTGGATTTTCAAATACCTTTTCTGCATCTACTGAAATTATCATGTGATTTTTGTCCTTCCTTTTGTTTATGTGATGAATCATATTGATTGATTTGCGAATATTGAACCAGCCTTGCCTCTCCAAAATAAATCCCACTTGATCATGGTGTATGATTTTTTTCATATATTGCTGGATCCGGTTGGTTAATATTTTGTTTGAGAAATTTAGCGTCTAAATTCATCAGGGATATTGGCCTATAATTTTCTTTCTTTGTGTTGTCTTTGCCCGGTTTTGGGATCAGAATTATGCTCGCCTCATAAAAGGAGTTTGGAAGTCTTCCTTCCTCTTGAATTTTTTGAAATAGCTTGAGGAGGATAGGAGTTAGTTCTTCTTTGAATTTTTGATAGAATTCACTCGTGAAGCCATCAAGCCCAGGACTTTTCTTTTTAGGAAGTTTTTTGATAACTGTTGTGATCTCATTTGTTGTAATTGATCTGTTTAGGTGTTCTGATTCTTCCAGGTTGATTTTTGTAAGATTATATGATTCAAGAAATTTGTCCATTTCACCTAGGTTGTTTAATTTTTTGGCATAGAGTTCTTCATAGTATTTCCTTACAATGCTTTGTATCTCTGTTGTGTCAGTTGTTATTTCTCCACTCTCATTTCTAATTTTATTTATTTGAGTCCTCTCTTTTTTTCTTGGTGAGTATAGTTAAAGGTTCATCAATCTTGTTTACCTTTTCAAAGAACCAGCTCCTGGTTTCATTGATCCTCTGTATTGTTTCCTTAGCCTCTATGTCATTTATTTCTGCTCTGATCTTTATTATTTCCTTCCTTCTACTCGTCTTGGGCTTTATTTGTTGTTGTTTTTCTAGTTCTTTAAGATGCAGGGTCAGGTTGCTTATTTGAGCTTTTTCTAGCTTCTTTTGATATGCCTCTAGTGCAATGAACTTCCCTCTCAGTACTGCTTTTGCTGTGTCCCATAAATTTTGAGTTGATGTATGCTCATTATCATTGGTTTCTGGAACCTTTTTTATTTCTTCTTTGATCTCATAGTTAATCCGTTCATTATTTAATAACATGCTATTTAGCTTCTAAGTGTTTGAGTATTTTTCAGTTTTTCTTTTGTGGTTAATTTCTAGTTTCATGGCATTGTGATTAGAGAAAATGCTTGATATGATTTCAATCTTCTTAAATTTGTTGAGACCATTATTGTGTCCTAACGTGTGGTCTATCCTAGAAAATGTACCATGAGCACTTGAGAAGAATGTATATTCTACTGCTTTAGGATGAAAAGTTCTGAAGATATCTATTAAATCGAGTTGATCTAGTGTATCCTTTAAGTCTGCTGTTTCTTTTTTTAATTTTCTTTCTTGAGGATGTATACAGTGATGTTAGTGGGGTATTAAAATCCCCTAGTATTATGGTATTGCTGTTAATCTCACCCTTTATATCCACCAAAGTCTGCTTTATGTATGTTGGGGCTCCTATATTTGGTGCATAGATATTTATAATAGTTATATCTTCCTGTAGAATTATTTTCCTTATCATTATGTAGTGTCCTTCTTTATCTCTTACTACAGCCTTTGTTTTAAAGTACAGTTTGTCAGATATAAGTATTGCTACCCCGGCTTTCATTTCATTTCCATGAAATATTTTTTCCATCCTTTTACTTTCAGTCTATGTGCATCTTTTAAGGTGTGTCTCTTGTAGACAGCATATGTATGAGTCCTGTTTCTTTATCCATGCAGCTACCCTGTGTCTTTTGATGGGATCATTTAATCCATTTACATTTAAGGTTATTATTGATATGTAGTTGTTTATTGCCATTTTATTCTTTAAAGCTGTACTCTGTTTTGGCTATATTCTTTCCTCCTTTTGAACTGTTCACAACAGGCCCCTTAGTATCTCTTGCAAAATTAGTTCGATTTTAATGAATTCCTTTAGGCTTTTTTTGTCTGGGGAGCTCTTTATTTCTCCTACAATTTTAAACGTTAGCCTTGCTGGATAGAGTAGTCTTGGTTGTAGGTTCTTGTTCTGCATTACTTTGAATATATCTTGCCATTTCCTTCTGGCCTCAAGTGTTTTTGTTGAGAAGTCGGATGTCATCCTTATGGGGGCTTTTTGTAGGTTATAGCCTTTTTTTCTTTAGCCACTTTTTAAATTTTCTCTTTATCACTTAGCTTTGGTATTTTAACTATGTTGTGTCTTGGTGTAGATTTCTTTGGGTTTTTCTTTAATAAAGTTCTCTGTGCTTCTTGAACATGTAAAATGTTTTCCAGCCTTAATTTAGGAAAGTTTTCTGCTATGATTTGATTGAACAAAGTTTCTATTTCTTGTTCTGTCTCCTCTTCTTCAGGAAACCCTATGATGCGGATGTTATTTTTCTTCATGTTGTCACAGAGCTCCCTTAGAGTTTCCTCACATTTTTTGAGTCTCTTTTCTTTTTTCTGCTCTGCTTTTGTGCTTTTGTTTATTGTGTCCTCTAACTCGCTGTTTCGACTCTCAGCCTCATCCATCTTGTTTTTAATTCCTTCCATTGTGGTCTTCAGTTCTGATACTGTATTTGTCATTTCTGTCTGATTCTTTTTTATTATTTCAATTACCTTTTTTATACTTGTTATCTCTTTACTTAGGTGTTCATAATGATTATCCATTGTTACTCTAATCTCTTTGAACATCCTAACTATCATGATTCTAAATTCTGCATCTGGTAATTTGGTTATATCTGGTTCATTCAGGTCCTTCTCTGGGGATTTCTCTTGATTCATTTGGGTTTCATTTCTCTGCCTGCCCATTTTGTCTGTGTATAAGAAGGTTGTGGCCACTGGAGTCCAATGGGTGTTGCCTTTGTGTTCTCTAGGTGTGATCTGTCTGCAGTACTGCCACCCCCTGTACTGCTGCCTAGGGTGGTTGAGTATGGGCATTGCCAGCGCCGGCCCACTGCGGCTATTGCTGTGACTTCCACCTCTCTTCTGTGGGAGGGGCTGTTTTCTGGTGCCCAGCTCTACAAGCCTCAGCCTGCCTGGACCTTCACCTCACCCCCACAGGTTGGGTTGCGCAGTGCACTCAAGCCACAAGCCTCAGTACCAAGGGTAGAGGTGAGCACCTTTGCTCAGTTGCGGACCCAGCCTGTTACCAGGGTTCTTCCCAGCCCCCGCAGTCAGAGCCTGCTCGCCACAGTTTCTCAGGTTGGACAGGGCTGCTTATGTGCACTCAGCTGTGAGCCTCCGCCCATCCCGAGCTTTAGCCCCACCTCCGAGACCAGGGCCAGCCTGCACAAGATCGCAAACCATGGTTTTTCGGTCCAGGCATGGCTGCTGGCGTGCGCTCAGCTGTGAGCCTCCACTCATCCAGGGCTCTAGCCCGCCCCCGCGTTCAGAGCCAACTCACGCTCGCAGGATGGCAAACCGTGGTTTCTCAGGCTGGGCGGGGCTGCTGGCATGCACTCAGCTGCCAGCCCCTGGTCATCGGGGCTCTAGTCTCGCTCCCGTGTTCAGAGCCAACTCATGAACACAGGATGGCAAACCGCATTTTTTCCGACTGGGCGGGGTCGCTGGCGTGCGCTCAGCCGAGAGCCTCCGCCTGTCCCTGGTCCTAGCCCCGCCCCCACGGTCAGGGCCGGATTGCACAGGGTCCAGGGTCGCAGAGCAGATCTCTACCTGTTCCTGGCGTCCGCTTTCCCCCCGCAGGTGGGGCTACAGGCGGGCCCACAGCTGCCGGGCCGCTTTCGCGTGTCCCCTCCACCCCTGCTGGGCTAGACCGAGCTCACACTGGCTGGTCCTCCACCCCCACTGACAGAACCGTGTTTCAGCGTCCCACTGCCACCGTCCCTCCAGCAAGCTCTCAGTAGTGTGGGTGGGGGCACTCCAGCTCAGACTCTAACACTCCATACTGTGGTCCTGGAAGCTTCCCCCATCTAAGCAGCTCTGCTCTAAGTGCTGCGGGAGAGCTTGTGTGGCTGGTGTCCTGTCTCCCTTTGCTTGTATAGCTAGTTCCAGGGGAAATATTCGTTTTTGATTAGGGAGGTGACTTAGTCCAGCAGTTAAGGTGGCTGTCCCTCAGAGTATTTCTCCCTGTGGCTTCAGTCCACACTCTCTTCCCGCTGCCCTGGTCCTCTCCTCTGTCCCCATTCTCCGGAGCCCCAGGTGAATGGTTGTGAGAGAGGTTTTCTGCGCTGTCCCTTTAAGAAGGATCCTGGGTCTGAGAAAACTGTCTCTTTCTCACAAACAGTATCCTCACTTGTTTCACAGCTCAATACTGTCCAAACACCTCTTCTAGGCTCTGGGGCTGCAGCCTGGGGCATTGTTCTTGGGACCCAGGTCCCTCCCTCTCCGCCAAACTCTCCTCCCACCACGCCGTCAGTCCGGGCTGCCTTTCGCTCCAGGGAGCTGGGCAGCCCTCTTTGTGTTTTCACTTTTCCTACCAGTCTCAATGTTCTTCAGTGTTCCTTGGTTGAATAGTCCACTTAGTTTAGTTCAAAGTTGATTTATTCAGATTATGGTTCTTAAAATTAAGTTATAATCCACTTTGGTTCTGGGAGTTGGAAGTTGGTACGTCCGCCTCCTCCATCACCATCTTGCCGTCCCCCTGTAGGGAGTTTTTTGATACCTGTTTTGATCTCATTTGTTGTATTTGTTCTGTCTAGATGTTCTGATTCTTCCAGATTAATTTTTGGAAGATTATATGATTCAAGAAATTTGTTCATTTTCCTTGGTGAGTCTAGTGCAGTGGTTCTTAACCTTTTTTGAGGTACTGAACCTACCAGTTTCATATGTGCATTCACCAAACCCTTCTTTAGTGATAAATAAATTATGAGTTTTTTTCCAAATTCAAGACATAGGTATATATTTTTTTACTGGTGCACAAAATGAGCCATGCATGAACATCATGTTGCTCAAAGAACAAAACCAACAAAATGCATGAACTCACAATGAATTACAATATTACTTTATTCTGGCCTCTGCGGTAGAGGCTTCTCTGAACCCGAGACCGACTCATCGAACCCCTAGGGGTCGATAGAACCCAGGTTAAGAACCAGTGGTCTAGTTAAAGTTTCATTGATCTTGTTAACCTTTCCAAAAAACCGCTCCTGGTTTCAATGATCCTCTATATTGTTTCTTTAGCCTCTGTGTCATTTATTTGTGCTCTGATCTTTATTATTTCCTTCCTTCTAATACCCCTGCACTTTGTTTGCTGTTGTTTTTCTAGTTCTTTTAGATACAGGGCCAAGTTTCTTATTTGATCTTTTTCTAGCTTCTTATGATATGCCTGTAGTGCTATGAACTTCCCTCTCAGTACTGCTTTTGATGTGTCCCATAAATTTTGAGTTGATGTATGCTCATTATTATTTATTTCTAGAAACTTATTTCTTCTTTGATCTCATTGTTAACCCATTCGTTATTTAATAACATGCTATTTAGTTTCCAAGTGTTTGAGTATTTTTCAGTTATTTTTAGGTTAATTTCTAGTTTCATGCCGTTGTGATCAGAGAAAATGCTTGATATGATTTCAGTCTTCTTAAATTTGTTGAGATCGCTTTTGTGTCCTAATATGTGGTCTATCCTAGATAATGTACCATGAACACTTGAAAAGAATGTATATTCTGCTGCTTTAGGGTCAAAGGTTCCTAAGATATCTATTAAATCGAGTTGATCTAGGGTATCCTTTAAGTCTGCTGTTTCTTTGTTAACTTTCTTTCTTGAGGATCAATTAAGTGATGTTAGTGGGGTATTGCAATCCCCTACTATTATATTATTGCTGTTTATCTTGCCCTTTATATCCATCAAAGTCTGCTTTATATATGTCAAGGTTCCTATGTTTGGTGCGTAGATATTTATAATGGTTATATCTTCCTATTGGATTGCTCCCTTTATCATTATGTAGTGTCCTTCTTTATCTATTACTATAGCCTTGGTTTTAAAGTCCATTTTGTCTGATGTAAGTATTGCTACCCCAGCTTTTTTTCATTTCCATTTGCATGAAATATTTTTTTCCATCCTTTTACCGTCACTCTATGTGCATCTTTTGTTTCAAGGTGTGTCTCTTGTAGACATCATATGTATTTGTCCTGTTTCTTTATCCATGCAGCTACCCTGTGTGTTTTGATGGGATCATTTAATCCATTCACATTTAAGGTTATTCTTGATATGTAGTTGTTTTTTGCCATTTTATTCTTTAAAGTTGTATTCTTCCTTTGCTATATTCTTTTCCCCCTTTGAACTGTTCTCAATAGGCCCCTTAGCATCTATTGCAGAATTCATTTGGTTTTAATGAATTCCTGGAGGGTTTTTTTTGTCTGGGAATCTCTTTATTTTTCCTTCAATTTTAAACAATAGCCTTGCTGGAGAAAGTAGTCTTGGTTATGAGTTCTTGTTCTGCATTACTTTGAATATTTATTGCCATTCCCTTGTGGCCGCAAGTGTTTCTGTTGCGAAGTCGCATGTCATTCTTATGGGGGCTTCTTTGTAGATGATAGCTTTTTTTCTCTAGCAGCTTTTAATATTTTCTCTTTATCACTTAGCTTTGGTATTTTAATTATGGTGTGTCTTGGTGTAGATTTTTTTGGGTTTCTCTTTAATGGAGTTCTCTGGGCTTCTTGAATGTGTGGGACATTTTTCTCCCTCAATTTAGGGAAGTTTTTAGCAATGATTTAATTGAATAAAGTTTCTATCCCTTGTTCTTTCTCTTCTTCTTCTGTACACCCTATGATGCGGATGTTGTATCTCTTCATGTTGTCACAGAGCTCTCTTAGAGTTTCTTCAGACTTTTTGCGTCTCTTTTCTTTTTTCTGCTCTGCTTCTGTGCCTTTATTTTGTCCTCTAACTTGCTGATTCGATTCTCAGCTTCATCCATCCTGCTCTTAATTCCTCCCATTGTGTTCTTCAATTCTGATATTGTATTTATTTCTTTTTTATTATTTCAATTTCCTTTTATATATTTGCTATCTCTTTATTTAGGTGTTTATAATGACCATCTATTGTTGTTTTAATCTTTTTGAACATCCTATCATTATTTTAAACTCTGCATCTGGTAATTTGGTTATATCTGACTCATTTAGGTCCTTCTCTTGGGATTTCTCTTGATTCATTTGGGTTGCATTTCTCTGCCTTCTCATTTTATCTGTGTATAAGAAGGGTTTGGCTACTGGAGTCCAATGGGTGTTGCCTCTGTTTTCCATAGGTGTGGTCTGTTTGAAGGCCTGTCACCCCCTCTGTTGCTGCCTATGTTCTGGTACGGGTGTTGCCAGTGCCAGCCCACTGCCTCTCCTCCACAGGAGGTACTGTTCTTGTGCTGGCTCTACAAGCCTCAGCTGGTCTCGGTTTTCGCCCTGTTCCCAGTGGGGCTGTGCACTGCGCACGGGCCACAAGCCTAGGTACCAAGGAAAGGGGTGAGCACCTTTGCTCAGCTACCGCTCTCTGCCTATTCCCAGGCTTCTGCCTTGCCTCTGCGGTCAGATCCAGCTCGCACGTCAGGCCACAAGCCTTGGCTCCCTGGGCCGGGTGGGACTGTGGGCCCATGGTCAGCTGTGGACCTCCACTTTTTCCCTGGCTTTCACCACGCCCCATGGTCAGAGCCGGCTCACATCAGGCCGCAAGCTTTGGCTACTCGGGTCATGTGAGGCTGTGGGCGCACGCTCAGCTGCAGCCCTCAGCCTTTTCTTGGGCTTTAACCCAGCTCCCGCGGGTGCAGCCAGCTTGCACGTAGGGCTGGAAGCTTTGGAGGCGAGGTTAGGCTGTGCACCCATGCGCCCTTGCTTAGCGGAGGATCTCCGCCCATTCCTGGGCTCCTGCCTTTAACCTGCAAGTGGGGTTGCAGGCAGGCCGCAGCCGGCCTGACTGTTCTCACATGTTCCATCCGCCCCTGCTGGGTTAGACTGAGCTCACACTAGCCCGCCTGGCTTCCACCCCCATTGACAGAACCACGCTTCTGCGTTCTGCCACTTCCCGCCCTCCAGCAAGCCTTCAGCATTGTGGATGGGTGAGCTGCAGGTCAGACCCTAACACTCCATACTGTAGTCCTGATAGCTCCCTCCTTCTAAGCGGCTGTGCCCTGAGTGCCGCGGGAGAGCTTATTTGGCTGGTGTCCTGCTTCCCTTTGCTGGTATTGCTGGTTCCAGGGGAAATACTCACTTCAGATTTGGGGAGTGACTCAGCCCAGGGGTTACGGTGGCTGACCCTCAAAGTGTTTCTCTCTGTGCCTTCTAGATTACACTCTCTTTCCGCTGCTCCGGTCCTCTCCTCCCTCCCTGTTCCCTGGGGCCACAGGTGAGTGGTTGTGAGAGAGGTTTTCTGTGCGGTCCTTTTAAGAAGAATCCTGTATCTGAGAAAACTGTCTCTTTCTCACAAACAGTATCCTGACTTGTTTCGCAGCTAAATACTGTCTGTACGCCTCTTCTAGGGTCTGGGGCTGCAGGCTGGGTCTTGGTTCCTGGGGCCCAAGTCCCTCCCCTCTCCACTAAACTCTCCTCCCGCCACGCGGGTCTCTCCGGGCTGACATTCACTCCGGGGAGCTGGGCAGCCCTTTCCGTGTTTCTGCTTTTCCTACCAGTCTCAATGTGGCTTCTTCATTGTTCCTTGGCTGAAGCTTCCTCTTAGTTTAGTTCAAAGTTGGTTTTTCCAGATTATGGCTCTTAAAATTAAGTTGTAATCCACTTTAGTTCTGGGAGTTGGAAGTTGGTATGTCTGCCTACTCCATCACTATGTTGCCGCTCTATCTTGTAAGTATAGAAACGTCTTTTTATAAATCCTATAGACAGATGTTATAAACTTGCTAATGAATTGTGTCCCTTTCCTTCTTCACCCTTTTCCCAACCTTATGTAGGTAAAAACAAATGTTATAAGCTTATGCTGTGATGTCAAGTTTTTTCCCCACCCATGTATAATCAACGGTATATAATCAGCCCCTAGACTATTACAACCGCACACGATTTGGGACTGCTGCCCCATGTAAGCTATATGCGGCCGGCATGGCATATTCAATAAATTCCTCCTTTAATAAAACTCTTCAAAACTCATCTGGATTTGGTGTCTCTACAAAAACCTGTGGAATTGTGAATTGGGTACTTTACAACACTTTTATCCAGTGGTCTTTTTGACCAGGGCTTCTTTGGAGTGTCAAAGATACCTCAAACTGCAAACCTGGTCTAATGAATGGTGCCAAAACCCATCCCGTTTGAAAAGCCAGAATCTAGGTGTCATTCTTATTCATGACACCTTCCTCCAGCCCATGTCTACTTCTTTCTCCTACTCCACCAGTAATGCAATCCGAGCCACCAGCATTCCTCTCCTGGGTGATTTCAAAGCTTCAGAAGTGATCTACTACATGGACTCTGGCTCCCTGTCCCAGGCCTTCTCCAAAATGCAGCCAGAGTGGTCTTATTCAAACAGAAATCTCACCACTTTCCTCACTTAAAAGTTTTCAATGGCTTCCCTGCTGCTTTTAGGATTAAGAAAAAAGTCCTTAAAATCACGTGCAAAAGTCTGCATGTTCTGTCTTCAGTTCATACCTTCCACCCCTTATTTCTTGCTCTCTCAGCAGGCTGATCTCAATTCTTCCTGCCTTCCAGAGCTTTTTTTGCACATGCTGGGCCCCATGGCTAGAAGACACTTTTCCTGTTGGTCATTATGTTTTATCTCACTTATCACATTTCTTTCTGGACCCTTCTTACTGGTGTCAATTCCCCCAGTATAGGGACTTTCATAACCTTTCCCTCACAATTTGTCATAGTAGCACTTTTACATGTGTTTGTGGTTTTCTCTGAGAATGTATGCTTCAGCAGATGTAAACTGAGTGGCCTGCTTTGTCACCCCTATATTTCTAGCACCTTGCCTGTGCCTGACAGAGTAATTACATAATAAATCCTTGCTGAGCAAAATGAATGAATCATTAAATAAAATGGGTCAGAAGAGAACTGGATTAAATTGTTGGTGGTTGAAATGGGATGCTTGTAGGGAGTCACAGAAAAAGTATTTTACAGGTCCCACATCCAGAGATGAGATTTTTGCAGTAAGATTTATTTGGGGTGGAAACGGAAGGAGCCCATAGTTCTTCAGTGTCTTATTTCCACCTGTCCTGCCAAGGAAAAAGTCCAGTCTAGTCTTCATCAGGCCCAGGGAAAAGATTACAGTCCAGAGATCCTGTGCCGTGGTTTGATCCAATTAGTGCTTATCTGGCTCGTGTACTCTCTGTTCCTGGCTGTGCCCTGGTTGGTACTATGTCCAGGGTTGGAGTCCACATAGTTGCTGGCAGCTGGCCAGCATGTGTGGCTTTTAGGACTGCATGCTGCTTGGAAAGGCTCATAAAAAAGAGGAGAAGGGGATAGGGGCAGTCCGTGTTTTCAAACAGGGAGAAAGGCTGGATCTTTATCAGTCTTTGTTTATATTTTGGGTTGAAATGGACTAGCTTTCCATAAGCAACTATCACCTTCTTTAAAATTTCACGGACTTACTTTGGTTCCCCCACTAACGAATGAGATCCTTCTTCTAGGGTAGACTGAAAGGCCTCTATGGCTGCCATTCTGGCTTCCACAGTGCATGACCAGTACAAGAATTTCCTTCTTGTTCCCTCTAGCTAGCCCTGACTGCAATGCCTTGGAGAGACTCCTCCCAGCCAGCTTGGCATTGAGTCCACATGGTCTCCTGGAATGTGTAAATGAGCCTCTGAACACTCTAGCATCCTGGTGAATTAAGCTAAATGGAATGTTTCTTACTGAGGTGGGCTTTCCCAGTTTTATAAAATATAATGTCCCAACTCCCTCTGCTGTTTTTCCCTACTAATATCTAGCTACCTACCTATGTTAACAAGATGACTAAACATTTCTAGCTATGATTAGAATTTCATTTCAAGAAAAACTCAGCTGAGGGTTTTATGTATAAATCAAAGACTGAACAGAACTGGGAAACTTCCAGGATGTGGGGGATGAGAAAGAAGGGTCCACCATGACTAAGACACTGATCTTCACATAAATGGTGTGGCTCTCACAGCAGCGCTATGGCTGGTACCACAGTCAGATGTCTATTCAGGTTACAGGTGAAATTTGGTAGTGTTAACAAATAGACTTGGCTATGTGTGAATTTGTAGTTTTTTCCATAATTTGTAAATATCTACTTGGAGTCAACAAATAGTCTCTCAGGATCAATAATAGAGAGAAATGACATACAAATTCCAGGCCAACTGGAAAACTCTATTGCAGACTCATCACTTGTACCTTCTGTGACCAGTGGAACAAATCCAGGAGTATTGATTTTGTTCTCAAATGTGAATTTCCCAGGATGAAATAGCCACCTACAGTACTGAAGGGCTGTATGGGATATGGCATAGGCCTAGATGGGAATTTTCATCACCAGAATAAGAGCCTTTTTATTTTCTTTCCATGAGTGTATGGGTATAACTTTCTGTTCAAACATCTTTTTCCTTCATATTCTTAATCTATATACAGGTTTCCCCAATTAATTTAAGTTTCTCTGAGTAGAAAGACCTTTTATTTGTTACTGTATATACCCCCATCTGCTGTTGACCCAGCATAGCACATGGTAGATAATGGATAAATCTCACCAAAATTTTGGACAGTATCCAAGTATTTAGACAGTATTGAAAAAAAATCATACTGAAAAGGCACAAACTTCAAGTATAAAATAAGTCAGTCATGGGATATAATGCACATGTAATATATACAATGACTAGTTAATACTGTATTGCTATTTGAAAGTTTCTAAGAGTAGATCTCAAAAGTATGCATCACAAGAAAAATTTTATAATTATGTTAAATAGACTTACTGTGGTGATCATTTCACAATATATACAAATATTAAATCATTATGCTGCACACCTGAAACTAATATATGTTCATGTAAATTATATCCCAATAAAAAATACTGACATAGTTCCAGCTGTAATTCCAACTAAGTAAACCTATCAGTTAGTTCATAGTTATTAAAAAAATTAAACTTCCTAAGTACCTTGAATTCCTTAAAGGGATTTCCTGCACAGCTGTAGATATCCAGTGAATATTAAAGATGGATATAAACCTATTATGATATAATCCCCTAAATCACAGAAAATTGTTATTCTACTGTTATAGTAATTAAATATATAGAAATATAAAATAATATGGGAGATATATAGAAATAAGTTAGGATATAATTTTAAAAGCCATTAAGGCAAGTGAATACAGCTATGCCATTTGGATAGGAACTAGTGTGTACAGATACAATAGGCAGAAGGCAGACGCTGCATTTTGTGTGGGGGCCCAGTTAGTGTGTGTGAAGTTATGTATAAAAAGTGGCTTGATGTGATAACTCTGTAGGTTAAAATAAACAAGAAGCTTCCCTAGGAACACTTTAACACTTTAAAAGTGGCTTGATGTGACATTTCTGTAGATCAACATAAAAAGGGCTCCTTGCTAGGAACTCCCCAAAAGGTCGTTTGATGTGATAATCCTGTAGATTGACACCTGTTAGAAGGCATTGGCCAGAAAAGGTACTAAAGCTAAGGGCCCCCTGCTGCAGTAGTCACCCAGACTCTGTGAACATGGAGTGTCTCCACACAGCTCTGACCAAAGACAGCTGAGAGGAGCATGCTGATGGACCCCCCTTAAGCTGTACCCAGGCACGCCAAAAGGATTTGTGAGTAATAAACTGCCTGTGTGATTCTTGCAACTAACTTGTGTGTCAGTCGTGTCTTTCCTACAGTAGCAATTGGTCTTGGTAGCAATAAGTAGAATCCTCACAGCCACCTCAAGAGTAGTCTCGAAGAGACGCCAGCCTGCTGATAAGCAGGAGTGTCCCACTGCACAGGAAAATCAAATTGGCGACCCCTGATCTACATAGAGCTCGGGTTCTACTGGGACAAGTACATTTTTATAAGAGCACCTACTATAGGATTTCTTTTAAGAGTAATATACCACTGTGTATTTAAATTTAAATTTATTTTTTAACTTTTACAAATTTTAGTACACTTTTTCCCCATGAAGCAAAATATATTATTTAATACTCTACTTAGTATCTCTTTAATGAACAGACCTGTTTAAACTCAGTAAATTAACACACACATTCTTAACGCCTGTTTCACTTTAATAATTCTGTTTATAATCATGTTAACTGTCATAATTATCTCTATAAATATGTATCATACAATGTTTCTACTATAATAGGGTCCTAATTAAAACCTACAAGAAAAAGTAATTCAGACCTTTGGTTTCTAAAATAAAAAGTAGAAGGGACAAAGTTTCTATAATGAGAAAAATCTTAAAAGAAAACTACAAGCAGAAATGCATGCCTTTTTAATTCTAAAAGGAGCTCTTTTAAAAGCTGTCATCAATATGCATAACATAAGATTAAAATCAAGATTAGATTAAAGTCATGCTCTAGGTAGTTAATTTTTTTGAGTTTGAGTAAAATGAACTTGGTGTATGTCAGAAATATTACCATTAATTATTTTGCTATTTTACTGAGGGGTGCATGACTTTGTAGTTAGATTATAAAACCTGAGGGTCTACTCTCTAATTGTCTTTTAGAAAAATAAACATTAATTTTTGTCTCAAGATACAATGTTGTAATTATTATAGTAGTTTCAGTTTGCAAGGTTTTCAAATCTTAACCAGAAAAACCTGCTGAATTTTCAACTCAAATCATTGAGGGGTCATGCCCAAGACTCACATCTATTATCTAATAATCATATCAGAATTAAACTTCTACCAGAATCCAAACTTTGAATTAGATTTTTATTTTACTATATGTGCATTGTTATGAGGAATGTGAAAAATACAAAAGAAAGGCTTGTCTAGTAGAGCAATATTATTTTAGACAAGGTACTTAACCTTTCTAAACCTCACCCTCTTTAGGATGAGGCATAACAATTTTGGCATAATAATAGTACTGAAGTCATGTGTTTTTGTTCTATTATATGGAACATGCATATAATATGCTAAATGCTATCCTTATTGGGAGTAAATGCTTAGTATATATGTTATTAATATCTTCCATCTTGAATAGCATTTAATAATTTGCAAACTCCAGTCACAATCACTTGTTCTTTCTGTAGTGACTGGGCACCCAGTCTGAGCAGCCATTGCTCGAGGCCCTGACTTAGACAGGGAATAAGGGGGACACATCCCCTTCTTCAAGGAACTCACAGTCTCACTGGGGAGACAGATACTAAAGCAAGTAATTCATAAATAACTACATGATTACAACTGTGATAAGAGCTATGAAAGACAAGTTCAAAGGGTTACAAGTGTTTTAACTGGTATCCAGTCTTTGGGGGCAGGGTAATAACACTTAACTGAGATAGAAAGGATGATGGTACAATGATGTGTCCGCGATCTCTGTGCAGTTTCCAACCACTCTGGTATTATCCCCTCTCCACAGCTGAAGAAACCGAGACTCACACACAGAGCAGGGTGTCAGAACCCAAAGATCCCATGCCTTTCTGGGCCTTCTTTTCACCACACATGATGCTGTCCTTCCCTTGCCAGCCCAGGGGAGTCTTCCTATGCCCACTATATCTTTTCTGGGTAGTTTTGTAAAAAATTGTCATTTTTCTATCTGAAAAGAGCTCTATTAATAATTACATAGATTAATACTAGAACTTCATAAATATGATAATGTATGTGATGAAGTCTAATGGGGTTTATGAGAAATCAAGTATAGAACAAAATACTGTAAGATCCGTTCTCAGACAAAAGAAAGTGTGGGGTGCGACGGAGGGACAAACTAAAGTGGTCTCAGTGCCAGGCAGGTAACACATAGGCAACAAGCAGGCACATGTAGAATGCGGGGCAACAGTGGCTAATTTGAGGTGCATGCCCTGTCCAAGATTTCATGAAATTTTTTTTTAGGCCAACTGGAGGATGGTCAGTCTGTAAACCTTGAATGCATGATGTAGAGACAAATGTGTAGGGAAATGACTAATGCAGAAAAGGCCCTAGGTGAGTAAAATCATTTTTTAACTTTTGCAAATAATTAAAATCAGAGTTTAGCTTTATCTCATTAATAAAAACTAAGGCATATTTGAAAGGCAATCAAATAACATTAAAAAGTAAAATTAGAATATCTCTTTCTCCTTTGAACTTGAGTAGCATCTTAGACTATGTAAAAAAAAACTGTGTGTTACGTAACGCATGTCAACAGGATGAAAAAGAATAAGTATGAGATATTACTATCCTTCACAAAGTCTTAATCTACTAAAAAGTTATAATTAGTTTAGTTTTTAAATTAACTTTTAATGACTAAAGAAGCACTTTTTAAAGTGAAGAAATGGGGCAGGGGACAGACAGGGACAGACAGATAGGAAGGGAGGGAGAAGAATACGCTAAAGCCAGCGGCCATGGGGTCATGTCTATGATCCCACACTAAAGCTGGTGACCAAAGGGTTTCAAGCCTGGGTCCTCAGTGTCCTAGGCCAATGCTCTATCCATCGTGCCACTGCATGATCAGGCTAAAGAAGCATTTTTAAGAAAACAATTTTATCGTCTTTAGAGAACTTTCCATTTTGAACAAAGAGTATAGTTTATATATACATTAATATAGGCTTTGGTAGAAAACTTCCATCATTTGGGCTTGCAAATACAAGTTCCCTGTAACACAAGAAAGCTCCCCAAGGACAATCCTTAAAAGTAGTAGTGAGCCTTACCAGGCGGTGGTGCAGTGGATAGAGCATCAGACTGAGACGCGGAGGACCCAGGTTTGAAACCCAGAGGCCACAGACTTGAGTGTGGGTTCATCTGGTTTGAGCAAGGCTCACTAGGTTGAGTCCAAGGTCGCTGGCTTGAGCAAGGGGTCACCCGGTCTGCTGTGGCCCCCCAGTCAAGGCACATATGAGAAAGCAGTCAATGAACAACTAAGGTGCTGCAACAAAGAACTGATGCTTCTCATCTGTCTTTCCTCCTGTCTGTCTGTCTCTATCTGTGTCTCTCTCTCTGTCACAAAAAAAAGTAGTAGTGAGAAATTGTATTATAATGGGGATCATTAGTTAATAATGCATCTCTAAAACCAGACTGCCTGGTCCTTCTGCACCGTACCACTCATTCACTCATTACTGTCTCTATGAGCCTCAGTTTCTTCCTCTACAAAATGGTGATTATAATGATTTCTCCATAAAAAGGTGTATAAGAATATTAAATGGAATACCCTATGTGAGATGGTTAATTTTATGTGTCAACTTGGCTAGGCCACAGGGTACCCAGATTAAACATTATGAGTGTGACTATGAGTGATTTTGGATGAAATTAACAGTTGAATCAGTAGTGTGAATAAAGCAGACTGTCCTCTTCTGTGTGGAGGGGCCTTGTCCAACCTATTCAGGGCCTGAATAGGACAGGTGAAGTGCAGGAGAATATGATCTTTCTGCCTGACTCCTTGAGCTGGGGCACAGTGGTCTTTTCTGCCCCGTGACTAGAACTTTCACCATAACTCTCCTGGTTTTAGACCTTCAGACTGACAGAAATATACCACCAACTCTCTTGGGTCTCCAACTTGCTGACTGCAAATCCTGGGACTTCCAAGTCTATATAATTGTGTGAGTCAACTCCTTATAATAAGTCTGCCTCTCTATCTCTCTCCATATTATCTATACCTATATCTATCTACAGATCTATATCTATATCCATATCCATATCCATATATATATCTTTATCTACATATACATCTATGTCTACATCTACATCTATATCTATATCACTGGAGAACCTTGACTATTATACTATGTAAAGAGTTTAATAGCTGGAACACAATACAAGCTCAAAAACCATTAGCTATGATGATGAAGATGATGATGATGATGATTTTGATGATTTGTTGCTTAACATAGTTACCTGCTCAAATTATTTGACTGGCATTTTATTCAGTCATTTGATCACTTAAACAACAAATATTTACTGATAGCTGCAAAGCACTGAGCTGCAGGGAATAGTCAACTATAAGTAGGATCTTGTAGTTTTAAAGCTCAAATTCCAGAATGAGAGGCAGCAATAAGCAAACAAATAAACAAGAAAATATTAGGTAATAATAAGTGCTGTTATGGAAATAAAAATAGGGTGATTTATAGAGTATTTTGGGGGGTGCTGGAGGTCACTGATAATTATAGTCCCATGCTCAGCATTAGTGAAAATATATATCAACATAATTCATACAGATGTTGTATAGATGATCATATAGTATATTTCTCTATTAATAACAATTTTAATATTTATACCTAAAGATTTTATTTTGCCAATAATTCTGAATTTTCTTCCCATTATATCTTTTAAATACAAATATTGATATTAGAGAAATACATTTGAATTTTGAAGCAATTCTTTGGATTTCAAAAGAAAATTATGGAGATCAAACTAGAAATGTTTCATAACTGTAACATAATACATTTGTTGACATACTAAATCACGAATATATTTAGAAAATTAAAATTCTCTTATAAAGATACAATATAAGAAATAGGTCTTGGATGATGATGGAGTAGGCGGACGTACCAACTTCCAATTCCCAGAACCAAAGTGGATTATAACTTAATTTTAAGAACCATCATCTGAATAAACCAACTTTGAACTAAACTAAGTGGACTCTTCAACCAAGGAACACTGAAGAAGCCACATTGAGACTGGTAGGAAAAGCGAAAATGCAGAGAGGGCTGCCCAGCTCCCCAGAGCAAACGGCAGCCCGGAGAGACTCGCGTGGCAGGAGGAGAGTTTAGCGGAGAGGGAGGGACCTGGGTCCCAGGAACAAAGCCCCAGCCTGCAGCCTGAGAACCTAGAAGAGGCGTTTGGACAGTATTGAGCTGTGAAACAAGTGAGGATACTGTTTGTGAGAAAGAGACAGTTTTCTCAGACCCAGGATTCTTCTTAAAGGGACAGCACAGAAAACCTGTCTCACAACCACCCACATGGGGCTCCAGGAAATGGGGACAGAGGAGGGGAGCAGAGCAGCGGGAAGAGAGTGTGGACTGGAAGGCACAGAGAGAAACACTCTGAGGGACAGCAACCCTAATCCCTGGGCTGAGTTGCTTCCCTAATCAAAAATGAGTATTTCCCCTGGAACTAGCAATACCAGCAAAGGGAGACAGGACACCAGCCAAAAAAGCTCTCCCGCATCATTTAGAGCAGAGCTGCTTAGATGGAGGGAGCTTTCAGGACTACAGTATGGAATGTTAGGGTCTGAGCTGCAGTGCCCCTACCCACACTGCTGAGGGCTTGCTGGAGGGACAGCGGTGGTGGGATGCTGAAATGCAGATCTGTCGGCTGGGTCGGAGGCCCAGCCAGTGTGAGCTTGGTCTAGCCCAGCAGGGGTGGAGGGGATGCGTGAAAGTGGTTGGGCAGCTGCGGGCTTGCCAGCAGCCCCACCTGCAGGGGAAAAGCGGGAGGCCAGGAATGGGCAGAGATCTGCTGCTGAGCAGGGCTCCCGTGGGCGCGCAGCATTACCTGGCCTCCCAGGTTTGCGACCCTGCACGAGCTGGCACTGACCATGGCGGTGGGGCAAAAGCCAAGAACAGGTGTAGGCTTGCAGCTAGGTGCATGCCAGCAACCCTGCCTGGCCGGAGAAAAGGGGGTTTGCCATCCTGTATGCACAAGCCGGCTCTGACCACGGGGGTGGAGCTAAAGAAAGGGTCAGGCAGAGGCTCTCAGCTGAGCCCATGCCAGCAGCCCTGTCCCACCCGAAAACTGCAGTGAGCAGGCTTTGACCGCAGGGGCTGGGCGGAAGCCCGGGATCAGGCGGGGTCTCAGGTGAGCAAGGGTGCTCACCCCTACCATTGGTGCTGAGGCTTGTGGCTTGAAGTGCAGTGCGCAACCCCACCTGTGGGGCGAGGTGAAGACCCAGAAAGGCTGAGGCTTGTAGAGCTGGGCACCAGAAGACAGCCCCTCCCGAGAAGGAGAGGCGGAAATCACAGCAACAGCCGCAATGGGCCGGCTCTGGCAACGCTCATACCCAAGTGCCCTAGGCAGTGACAGAGGGGGTGGAGGGCCAGCAGACGGACCACACCTAAGAACACAAAGGCAACACCCATTGGACTCCAGTGGCCACACCCTACTTATACACAGACAAAATAGGCAGGCAGAGAAATGCAATCTAAATGAATCAAGAGAAATCCCCAGAGAAGGACCTGAATGAACCAGATATAACCAAATTACCAAATGCAGAATTTAAAATAATGATAGTTAGGATGTTCAAAGAGCTTAGAGCAACAATGGATAGTCATTACGAACACCTAAAAAAAGAGATAACAAGTATAAAAAAGGAAATTGAAATAATAAAAAAGAATCAGACAGAAATGACAAATACAGTATCAGAATTGAAGACCACAATGGAAGAAATTAAAATCAGGATGGATGAGGCTGAGGGTCGAAACCGCGAGTTAGAGGACACAATAAACAAAAGCAGAGCAGAAAAAAGAAAAGAGACTCAAAAAATGTGAGGAAACTCTAAGGGAGCTCTGTGACAACAGGAAGAGAAATAACATCTGCATCATAGGGGTTCCCAAAGATGAAGAGAAAGAACAATGGACAGAAACTTAGTTCAATCAAATCACAGCAGAAAACTTCCCTAAATTAAGGCTGGGAAACACTCCACACATTCAAGAAGCACAGAGAACTCTATTAAAAAGAAACACAAAGAAATCTACACCAAGACACATTATAGTTAAAATACCAAAGCTAAGGGATAAAGAGAAAAATTTAAAAGCTGCTAGAGAAAAAAAGGCTATCACCTACAAAGGAGCCCCCATAAGGATGACATCCGACTTCTCAACAGAAACACTTGAGGCCAGAAGAAAATGGCAAGATATATTCAATGTAATGCAGAACAAGAACCTACAACCAAGACTACTCTATCCAGCAAGGCTAACGTTTAAAATTAGAGGAGAAATAAAGAGCTTCCCAGACAAGAAAGCCTCAAGGAATTAATTAAAACCAAACAAATTCTGCAAGAGATGCTAAGCGGCCTGTTGTGAACAGTTCAAAGGGGGGATAAGAATATAGCCAAAGAAGAATATAGCTTTAAAGAATAAAATGGCAATAAACAACTACATATCAATAATAACCTTAAATGTAAATGGATTAAATGATCCAATCAAAAGACACAGGTTAGCTGCATAAACAGAGAAACAGGACATATACATATGCTGTCTACAAGAGACACACCTTAAAACAAAAGATTCACATAGATTGAAGGTAAAAGGATGGAAAAAAATATTTCATGCAAATGGAAATGAAAAAAAAGCTGGGGTAGTAATACTTATATCTGACAAAATGGACTTTAAAATAAAGACTGTAGTAAGAGATAAAGAAGGACACTACATAATGATAAAGGGAACAATTCAACAGGAAGATATAACCATTATAAATATCTATGCACCAAACATAGGAGCCCCCACATACATAAAGCAGACTTTGATAGATATAAAGGGTGAGATTAACAGCAATACCATAATAGTAGGGGATTTCAATACCCCACTAACAACACTGAATAGATCCTCAAGAAAGAAAATTAACAAAGAAACAACACACTTAAAGGATAAACTAGATCAACTCGATTTAATAGATATCTTCAGAACTTTTCACCCTAAAGCAGTAGAATATATTTTCTTCTCAAGCGCTCATCGTGCATTCTCTAGGATAGACTACATGTTAGGACATAAAAGTGGTCTCAACAAATTTAAGAAGACTGAAATCATATCAAGCACTTTCTCTGATCACAATGCCATGAAACTAGAAATTAACCACAAAAGAAAACTGAAAAATACTCAAATACTTGGAACCTAAAGAGCATGTTATTAAATAATGAATGGATTAACAATAAGATCAAAGAAGAAATAAAAAACGTTTTTAGAAATGAATAATAATGAGCACACATCAACTCAAAATTTAGGGGACATAGCAAAAGCAGTACTGAGAGGGAAGTTCATAGCACTACAGGCATACCATGAGAAGCTAGAAAAAGCTCAAATAAGCAACTTGACCCTGTATCTAAAAGAACTAGAAAAACAACAGCAAATAAAGCCCATGACTAGTAGAAGGAAGGAAATAATAAAGATCAGAGGAGAAATAAATGACATAGAGGCTAAGAAAACAATACAGAGGATCAATGAAACCAGGATTTGGTTCTTTGAAAAAGTAAACAAGATTGATGAACCTTTAACTAGACTCACTAAGAAAAAAAGAGAGAGGACTCAAATAAATATAATTAGAAATGGGAGTGGAGAAATAACAACTGACACAACAGAAACACAAAGGATTGTAAGAAAATACTATGAAGAACTCTATGACAAAAAATTAGGAAACCTCTGTGAAATGGACAAATTTCTTAAATCATATAATCTTCCAAAAATCAATCTGGAAGAATCAGAACACCCAAACAGACTGATTATAACACATGAGATGGAAACAGTTATCAATAAACTCCCCAAAAAGAAAAGTCTGGGCCTGATGGCTTCACAAGTGAATTCTATCAAAAATTCAAAGAAGAACTAACACCTATCCTCCTCAAGCTATTTCAAAAAATTCTAGAGGAAGGAAGACTTCCAAAATCCTTTTATGAGGCGACCATAATTCTGATCCCGAAACGGGACAAAAACAACACAAGGAAAAAAAATTATAGGCCAATATCCCTGATGAATTTAGATGCTAAAATTCTCAACAAAATATTAGCCAACTGGATCCAGCAATATATGAAAAAAATCATACACCATGATCAAGTGAGGTTTATTCTGGAGAGACAAGGCTGGTTCAATACTCGCAAATCAATCAATGTGATTCATCACATAAACAAAAGGAAGGACAAAAATCACATGATAATATCTATAGATGCAGAGAAAGCATTTGATAAAATCCAGCACCCATTCATGCTCAAAACTCTCAGTAAAATGGGAATACAGGGAACATTCCTTAATATGATAAAGGCCATCTATGACAAACCCACAGCAAACATCATACTAAATGGGCAAAAATTAAAAGCAATCCCCTTTAGATTAGGAACCAGGCAGGGGTGCCTCCTTTCACCACTCTTATTCAACATAGTTCTGGAAGTCCTAGCTACAGCAATCAGACAAGAAGAAGAAATAAAAGGCATCCACTGGAAAAGTAGAAGTAAAACTGTCATTATTTGCAGATGATATGTTCTTGTATATAGAAAACCCTAAAGTCTCAGTCTAAAACTACTGGACGTGATGAATGAATTCAGCAAGGTGGCAGGATATAAAATTAATACTCAGAAATCAAAGGCATTTTTATATACCCACAATGAACTGTCAGCACAGAAATTAAGGAAACAATCCCCTTCACTATTGCAACCAAAAAAATAAAGTACCTAGGAGCAAATTTAACCAAGGAGGTTAAGGAGTTGTACTGGGAAAATTATTAAACATTGATAAAAGAAATCAAGGAAGGTACAAACAAGTGGAAGCATGTACCGTGCTCATGGTTAGGAAGACTAAACATCATTAAAATGTCTATATTACCCAAAGCAATTTATAAATTCAATGCAATACCAATTAAAATACCAATGACATACTTCAAAGATATAAAATACATATCCAAAAATTTATATGGAACCAAAAAAGAACATGAATAGCCTCAGCAATCTTAAAAAGAAAAAATAAAGCAGGAGGTATCACTCTTCCGGATATCAAGGTATACTACAAGGCTAATGCACTCAAGACAGCCTGGTACTGGCATAAGAACAGGCATATAGATCAATGGAACAGATCAGGGAACCCAGAAATAAACCCACAGCTTTATGGACAACTGATATTTGACAAAGGAGGAAAGAACATACAATGGAGTAAAGACAGCCTCTTTAACAAATGGTGTTGGGAAAATGGGACATCTACCTGCAAAAAAATGAAACTAGACCATCAACCTACACCATTCACAAAAACAAACTCAAAATGGATAAAAGACTTAAATGTAAGCCGTGAAACCATAAGTATCTTAGAAGAAAACATAGGCAGCAAGCTCTCCGGCATCTTTAGCAGCAGTATATTTGCCTATTTATCTCCATGGGCAAATGGAATAAAAGGCAAGATAAACAAATGGGACTATATCAAACTAAAAAGTTTTTGCACAGCTAAAGACAATAAGAACAGAATATAAAGACAAACCACACTATGGGAGAGCATATTTGACAACACGTCTGATAAGGGGTTAATAACCAAAATTTATAAAGAATTTATAAAACTCAACATCAGGAAGACAAACAATCCAATCAAAAAATGGGCAAAAGAGCCTGACCAGGTGGTGGCGCAGTGGATAGAGTATCGGACTGTGATGCGGAAGACCCAGGTTCGAGACTCCGAGCTCGCCAGCTTGAGCATGGACCCATCTGGCTTGAGCAAAAAGCTCGCCAGCTTGGACCCAAGGTTGCTGGCTCTAGCAAGGGGTTACTTGGTCTGCTGAAGGCCCGCGGTCAAGGCACATGTGAGAAAGCAATCAATGAACAACTATGGTGTTGCAATGGCAATGAAAAACTAATGATTGGTGATTCTCATTTCTCTCTGTTCCTGTTTGTCTGTCCCTATCTATCCCATTCTCTGACTCTTGCTCTGTCTCTGTAAAAATAAATGAACAAACAAACAAACAAACAAACAAATAAATAAATAAATGAGGGGGTATTTCAAAATTAATACGAAACTATAAAATATCCCCTCATTTTAAAAAAATAGGCAAAAGAAATGAATAGAAATTTCTCCAAAGAGGACATACAGATGGCCAATAGGCATATGAAAAAATGCTCAACATCACTAATCATTAGAGAAATGCAAATTAAAACCACAATGAGATATCACCTCACACCAGTCAGAATGGTGCTCATCAGCAAAACAACACAGAATAAGTGCTGGTGAGGATGTCGAGAAAAGGGAACCCTTCTGCACTGCTGGTGGGAATGCAGACTGGTGCAGCCACTGTGGAAAACAGTATGGAGATTCCTCAAAAACTTAAAAATCGAACTGCCTTTTGACCCAGCTATCCCACTTATAGGAATATACCCTAAGAACACCATTGCACTGTTAGAAAAAAAGAAATGCGCCCCCATGTTCGGGGCAGCATTGTTCACAATAGCGAAGATATGAAAACAGCCCAAGTGTCCCTCAGAGGACGAGTGGACTTAAAAAGCTTTGGTACATATAAACTATGGAATATTACTCAGCAATAAGAAATGATGACATCGGATCCTTTACAACAAAATGGATGGATCTTGATAACATTATACGGAGAGAAATAAGTAAAACAGAAATAAAACTGAAAACAGCATGATTTCATACATAGGTGGGACATAAAAGTGAGACTATGAGACATGGACAAGAGTGTGGTGGTTACGGGATGGAGCTAGGGAGGAGAGGGAGGGGGAGGGGGAGGGGTGTGGCATAAAGAAAACGAGATAGAAGGTGACAGAGGACAATTTGACTTAGGGTGATGGGTATGCAACATAATTGAATGATAAGATTACATAGAGATGTATCTGATTTATTAATGTCACCCCATTAAAATTAATAAAAATGACAATATTTAAAAAGAAAGAAAAAAACCGAAATAGGTCTTATCATCCTTCTGCTGCCTCAAGCAGTACCTGTTCCTAAGGGTAATTATTAAATTCTTGTGTTTCCTTAAAAATATATGCACATACCACTATCCCTCAG
This sequence comes from Rhynchonycteris naso, assembly GCA_037038555.1. Lineage (NCBI taxonomy): Eukaryota > Metazoa > Chordata > Mammalia > Chiroptera > Emballonuridae > Rhynchonycteris > Rhynchonycteris naso. Next base: position 17,486,139 of record CM073004.1, on the reverse strand, counting down.
CAACTACCAAGGGGATGATACAGAAACAGCATTCTCAATTTCCATTTTTTACTGACTGACATGGCTGAGAGATCTTTCCAGACCATCACAAGAAGATCAGGTTATCCCTCTACCCGCACACATAATATCTCATTGTATGGATAATTAATCAATTTCCTATTATGCACAAATAGTCTGTCCCTGGGTTTTTGTTATTATTAGTAATGCTGTAATAGACATCTAAAGGAGAAATATAAAGGTTGGAAAGAGTCAATCCTGCACATTATCACAAAATTAGTACAATTATCAAACAGATTAAATGTATTTTTCATACTTAATATTATGTTTTATATATCAGGTTTTTTTTAATATTTGGCAGAAATAGCACAAAAGACTAAATATTCACTCTATAAATGATTCGTCACATCTGTGCTACAACAGATACTGGATCAATATCCATTACTAAATTCCGTTCACATTTAAAAATATTTTAATGAAGAAATGTGATAAGTTATGCCTCATTTTTACTAAAGACAGGGAAAGAGGATATATATTTTAAATGTAAAGGATGGCTGAGTTTACTCTGAATTATTATCAGACATTTCAACTAGAAATTGTGGCATTTCTTTAACAAGCAATCATAAGCCAAAGTTTATCAAAAGTCTGAACTTAGAAAAGAAGAAATTAAAAGAGTATCTTGTTTTTTCCTGACGTCAGAATCTTACTCTTTTTTCTTTAAGTAAATTTTGTTGCTTGACCTGAAGTTTGCTTTCATAATGTGGGACCCAAGAAGACATTTTAAGGATCTCACTAATGCCAACAGCGTTAGATAATTATTTCATGGTTTTGTTAGATGCATTAACTGTTTGCAATTGTACTATGTGATAGGGACGTCAGTCTCTTCTTTTTTAAAAAGGAGCAAAAATCCAATGAGACTGCTGCTGTAGAAAGAAGGGCGCTTGAGAGAACTGCCTCCTAATTTTTAAGTAAATTACTAGTTTTGATTTGTGCTTAGTGGAACCTACACCTTGTCATTAGTAGCTGAATGATCCATTTCAATGACCAGACCTGATTCTCTGGTTCAATGAAACTAGGGTCCCGTTAATGAAAATAAGATAATCAGATTTCACAGTTATCTGCAAACTAACACTCATTAACTAACATGCACCAGGAATAGAACTGACAAAGTTAACAGTATAAACATGTGGTAACAATGGCTTTATGGAAACAATTATTCTGTTAAATCCTCTTGATCAAGTTATATGACATTCAATGAAATGCTGTCTAAGACAGAAGGTTCAATGTTTTCATTTTGCTTGGGTAAACATGTTAGAAAGCATCCATAGGAAACCCCTACTTCTTTCTATAGAAAAGCACAAAAACACACAGTTCAAATGAAGAAATATCTCCTGGCTTTTCCATGATTAAAATGTCTGGCCCTGGGCACTATTCATTAGCTACACGTTTCAGATAAAATATCTTACACAGAAAACAATTATTGTTATAGTCACCTATAGTAACTTTCAAAGGCCACACAAGTCAAAATTAGCAATTGAAAAATATTTATGTAAAGAGAATTATGAAGTTCAAAATATGTTCATGTAATCTCAGCAGCCACACATATGCAATGAGATTTACTTAAGAGAAACAATCATAAATTCTATGGTTATAAATAAATAGAAATATAATTGAGATTCACAGGGCAGAAGAAATATGCTATTAGGTGATTATTAATTTCCTATATATATGACTCAAATTAACTATTATTATGCATTGAGTGCCCATTTATGAAATTTGTAAAATATGAACTAATATCCTCTTCTACAAGTTGGGATCAATTATGGCTTATGAAGAACTTTCTGTTTAATTATAATACTGAATTAATGATACAATTAATATTTTGTCAAATTCTTCTTTTTTTATTTTAGTGAGAGGAGAAGAGGCAGAGACAGACTCCTGCATGCACCCCGACCGGGATCCAGCTGGCAGGCCCACTAAGGGATGATTCTCTGCCCATCTGGGGCTCTTGGTCCATTGAAATGGGAGCCACTTTTTAGCGCCTGAAGCGGAGGCCATGGAGCCATTCTCAGTGCCCAGGGCCAACTCACTCTAATTGAACAGGAGGGGAGAAGAAGAGAGTGAGAGAGAGAGAGAGAAAGAAAAAAGAGAGAGAAGAGAGAGAGAGAGAAAAGCAAGAAGGGGAGGGGTGGAGAAGCAGATGGGCACTTCTCTTGTGTGCCCTGACTGGGAATCAAACCCGGAACATTCACATGCCGGGCTGATGCTCTACCACTGAGCCAACTGGCCAGTGACATAGTCAATTTCCTCTTTAGTCTCAGGCATCATGTGTCCTTGAACTTTAAATTAAAAAAGCACTTAAAATATCTGATTATAGACTTCCATTTTCTTTTAAAGACATTATTAATTCTTAAAACATTAAGATACAAAGAAGACAAAGAGCATTTACAATCACAGAGAGTTATCTAATAGGCTTTACAGCTTAATCATTTCTGTTACTGAAAGATATCACATCCTATTAGATACAGATAGTTTGCTCACGGAAACACTCTTACTCATTTCATTCAGTGGTGAAACTGCCATTAAGACTGAATTGTGACCCAATGTGTTTATAGTGACTGGTGGTAGGTTTGATCCTTTTATGTATTTTCTAAAGGTCTTTTAGTGAAAATAGATAATATATATATACCTTTCTTTCTCCACCCCAAATTTACAAATTCTCACTACTTATGCCCTCATTGTTATCAAAAAGTCCTACCCGAAGTTGGTAATCATGGAAGCAGGTGATGGAGACATGGGGGGTTCATTATATATTCTCTCTACTGTTCTGTAAGTTTTATTTATTTATTTATTTATTTTATTTTTTACAGGACAGAGAGAGAGAGTCAGAGAGAGGGACAGATAGGGACAGACAGACAGGAACAGAGATAAGTGAGAAGCATCAATCATTAGTATTTTGTTGCTGTTGTGACACCTTAGTTGTTCATTGATTGCTTTTTCACATGTGCCTTGACCGCGGGTCTTCAGCAGACCGAGCCACCCCTTACTGGAGCCAGCGACCTTGGGTCCAAGCTGGCGAGCTTTAGCTCAAACCAGATGGACCCGTGCTCAACCTAGCAAGCTCGGGGTCTCGAACCTGGGTCTTCTACATCCCAGTCTGATGCTTTATCCACTGCACCACTGCCTGGTCAGGCTGTTCTGTAAGTTTGAAAAATTCAGAATAAAGGGCTCAGAAATGTAATGCCTATTTTCACATAGTCCTCTGCTAGGGTTTGTCCTTAAAAGGTTGTAAAGTCAATCCCAGTTCTCTAGGAATAGATGATTTAGGACATGAATGCTGATGAGGATTGATATAGAGGAAATTCATCAGACTCAGTGAACATAGGATGAAATTAGAGAGTAAAACCGAGGCCATTTTTGAAATGCATTCATTTCATCATGTTATATTATTTTTCCTGTTTCTCCTGACCTCTCTCAAACTTTGACCACTTTCCCTTCCCTGTCTGTCATCTGAGAATCACCAAGTCCTGCCAGTTTTCCCTGTAGTTCCTCTCATTCTCCTTTCACAACCACTTGCCATTTTATGCCTAACTTGCTGCAAAGACATCTCACTTGTAATCTTTACTCTCTGGTCTCACTTGACTTACAGATTCATACTTCTTACAAAAGAAATGATCATTCCTCTACTTGAGAAACACGAAGTGCACTCCTGTATTTCCAACACAGCCATTCCGCCTACTCGGGCCATTTCTCTTAGTAATCTTTCAGTAACCTCAGCCATACAGTGTGCTGTCTTTTTATCTTTGCTCAGACTTCTGTGCTATCTTCCACTTCCATCAATCTTATATTTATTTATTATAAACACTTATACAATAATTTATTGAATGCTTTCAAGATGTACTTCCTCCATAGGTGCCCTGTTATGACCATTTCACTTTGCTCTGAGTCACTTCAGTGTGTGAGTGTCATCTAAACCCTCTGTCCTTTGTGGGGATAAGTGACCCCATGGCTCTCAACCCTGGCTGCACATTAAAATTGCTGGGGGAGTTTTTTAAAAAGTCCGTCCAGGCCAATTAAATCAGAACCTCTGGTAATGAAGCATAGATGTTAGGAAAAAAAAATTATATCAGTTACTGGTATTTTAAAAATGTCCCAGGTGATTCTAACATACAGAAGGGTAGAGAACAACTCATCTAAATACTACTAGGTTTCATGATTTGTAAAACACTATCCATTCATTTGGTCACCAGCTATGGGTGACTGTTCCAGCAGAAGAAAACTGGCACGTGCTGGCACGTTTTATTAGGTTCATACCGTGTTTCCAAAGAAATTTAGACTTTAGGTAATAATTTAAAATTGGGAAGTTTATCATAAACAGTGGGATACCCAGTCTGGGGAGAGAAGAAGGGAAGATCTGGCGGGACAGCCTGAACCCCAGCAAGGCACACCTGGCTGGGACTGGACTCCAGTTACCTTCAAGACCGAGAATGAGCTCCTGTGTGTCCTCCACACTCTCTACAGTTCCCGCACGAAGCTGAGTGCTAATCACCACCGACTGTATCTTTATAAAGTAGTTCATATTACAGTTTTAATGTAGAGAACAATTTTTTTGATATGCTATCACTGTCTAAGTAGAAAGTGTTTCCATGACTTAAATGTCCAGGCATCCAGACCAGTTTATTTATTTATGTTATCTGACTGACTCTGTAGTAATTTGAGTATGTAGTCTCAGTACATGGCAAGCACTGTGTTAGAAGCTAGGGAAACAGAAGAATGAGGAAGTCACACTTTATTGGGGAATGCGGACATATTAAAAAGTATTGCAAAAAAACAAAAAAAAAAAAAAAGAAAAAAGTCATGGAAAGAAGAGAACTATGCTTGTTAGAATCAGGAAAGGCTGCACAGAAGAGGTTGCATTTGAGTCTAGAAAGGTAAGAGTTTTTCCAAGCAGAAAGGCAAGGGAGCCATTTCAGGCCAACAAAACAGTGATCCCAATGTGAGCCCAGGGAGTGATCAGAAAACCACACATGGGGCACTGGAGAAAGGTATGGTGCTAAAACTGAGGACTAGCTTTGGGATAGGGGACGTTGGCTTTCTGTGTGTCCCCAGGTCTTTTCATATTGTCTTCTAAGATAGTTTGGTAAGGCATTACATCTTTAATTAAAGAGTAGCATGATCACATTTCTATTTCTATCATCAGAAAAAGAATTATGATAGCAATGTGGAGATTAACTGGGAGGCTAAGATGAGTGACTGTGGGGACCGAACAATGGATGTAGCAACAAGATAGAGGAGACAGATTTGAGAGATGTTGACAAGGTATAACTGGCAGGGCTTGGAAGCATGTAGAAAAAGAAGAGAAACAATTAAGGATGTTATGATTTATCATGTGAAAAAAATCCAGAAAATATTTTAGTTGTTAAAGAGAAATTTAAAATAATGATTTATCAGTGACATGATTTAATGTTAAAGTGTCACAATATTTAACTTCAAGCCATAAGATGAATTGCATGCTGTTTTTTCCCCCTTTATTTTGGTCTTATAAATAAATAGGCTTATAATTTAGGTATCTAAGTGCATACCTGGCCTGACCTGTGGTGGTGCAGTGGATAAAGCGTCAACCTGGGAACACTGAGGTCGCCAGTTCAAAACCCTGCACTGGTCTGGTCAAGGCACATATGGGAGTTGATGCTTCCAGCTCCTCCCCCCTTTTTCTCTTTCTCTCTCTCACTCACTCTGTGTCTCCTCTCTAAAATGAATAAAATAAAAAGAAGTTTTAAGTGCATACCTGATTCTGCTGAACTTAGGGGATCAGCTCCAAATTTTACTATAGTCTGGTGGAGTTTAGTCATGTTTAGCAGCTGTGTGACTTGTGGAACATCTGTTGTTAGTTGGCAGCTTCGTGGGATAATGTCCGTAGGTTCATCTGTTGGAAAGGGAACACCATATCCAGTTGGAAGTAAAGACAAACATTCAATCCAGAAATGTAAACCATTTCTGCCAAGTGGACATATCTTATAAATGAAACCAATTGAAAGAAATCATTTTGGAATATGACTTTGGATGAGTTCCTCAACCTTCACTAAACTTTACATCCTCTGTTTTCTCTGTAAAATGAACATGATAATTTTACTGCTTAATTTCTAGGATTATAGAAAGGATTAAATGAGATAGAGTATACGACATATGGAGTAGTTTCAGAGACTTGTGCATAAGTAAGAACATTCCCTGGAAACATTGAGTATTTGTTTTCCAATACTAGAGCATACCTTGAGAGAAGCGCTAGTCAGGTGTACTTCAATGAAGACTTCTGGGAGCATACTGGCTCCTTTATACAAGATCAATAAGTACAATGGCGTTATTGAATAAGCACTACAGCATTTTATGAATAACTTAAAATTTTCACTTTTTATTTTATTTTATTTTTTACAAGGACAGAGTGAGAGATTCAGAGAGAGGGATAGATAGGGACAGACAGACAGGAGCAGAGAGAGATGAGAAGCATCAATCATTAGTTTTTCGTTGCCGTTGTGACACCATAATTGTTCATTGATTGCTTTCTCACACGTGCCTTGACTGCGCGCCTTCAGCAGACCGAGCAACCCCTTGCTGGAGCCAGCGACCTTGGGTCCAAGCTAGCAAGCTTCTGCTCAAGCCAGATGGTCCTGTGCTCCAGCTGGCAACCTCGGGGTCTCGAATCTGGGTCTTCCGCATCCCAGTCTGACGCTCTATCCACCGCGCCACCGCCTAGTCAAGCTTGAAATCATTTTAAATCTGAGGAAAAGTTATAAAAACTGTACAGAGTTCCTCTGTGCCCTTGACCCAGCTTCCCCTAATGTTAACTTATCTTTCAAGTCTTCCAAAAGAAAAAAATTCTTATAATTAATATAGTATTTTTATTATAATTTGTATTTCTAATAAGATTTTATATCATTCACATATATTTATATGGATGTTCAAATTTTAGTTTTAGTAAATTTCTTTTTTGTTCATATTCTTGATCTATTTTACTACCAGGACACTTTTTCTCATTTATTTATATGACCTCTGTTTTTTAGCGAGAAAGAGAGAGGGACAGACAGGGACAGACAGACAGGAAGGGAGAGAGATGAGAAATATCAACTCATAGTTGCAGCACCTTAGTTGTTTATTGATTTTCTTCCCATATGTGCCTTGACCAGGGGGAGGGGGCTCCCTCCAGCTGAACCTGTGACCCCTTACTCAAGCCAGTGATCTTTGGGCTCAAGCCAGTGACCATGGGGTCATGTCTATGATCCTATGCTCAAGCCAGCAACCTTGTGTTCAAGCCAAATGAGCCCACGCTCAAGCCAGGGACTTCAGAGTTTGGAATCTGAGTCTTCATCATCCCAGGTTGATGCTCTCTCTTTTCCACTGTGCCACCACTTGGTCAGGCTTGTATGACCTCTTTAATGGCAGATATTCAGGAATTAAATTAGTATTAGCACTCTAAGGAACAATTTTACTACATATATGAATAGCCTTAAAAATGCATATGCCACTTTACTAAGTAATTTCACTTCATGAAGCTATCCCAAAGTAAAAAAAATAAAAAACTCAGACAAAGGTCTATATAAATAGGTGTTTATAATTTCTAAAAAATAAACAACTTGAATTTCCTGTAAAGAGCTGCAAGAAACTATTCATAAAGATGGATCAATAATATGAGACAGACTCAAGATAAAAAGTTAAATGAAAATAATATATATAACACTGTATCTCAACTGTATAAAATCAATAACGTATATGATGGCAGAAAGACAAGGAAATATACTAAAATATAAAATAACTTTTGGTGGCTAGCTTAAGCATAGGTTTTATTTTCTTATAAAGCTTTATAAAAATCTTAGAATATAGTGGAAACATTTGTTTGTGTATATGTGAAATGTGAGTAGTAACAAAAATTAAACCAATCATCCCTCAAAAAACATCTTATGAAAGTATAAACTCTAACCATGTTTATACATGCAAGCTAAATTTTACAGAAATGTGGTTGACATGCAAATCAGATTTCACATTAAATGGCTCAATTTCCCGTGTTGCCTTCCCCTTCTATGTATCTATTTTCTCCTTGCACCCAGAATTGTTCCACTACTTACTGGATTATTATTTGAGGAAAACTCTGGGCAGTGTTAAACATTCAATAAAATAATAAAAAAATAACTACAGGTTCATTATTTCAAAATGAAGACTAATCATTAAGACCATTTAATTTAGCAACTACTGACTCTCAAAGTTTCTCTGATGCTCTGTAGAAGAATACATGGAAAGGAGCTATAGTCTGATTTTTGTGAAACCAAATTATGAAAAAGCTTCATCACCAGGTAGTTAGATAGTCTGATAGACCTAAATGGAAGTTATTTCATCTCTCCACCATCTACCTCACCACTAATCATCTCCACCATGTCCAATTACTAGGTCATTTTAATATATATTTACCATTTACAACCTAATTTAAAAACAAGAATTCTGAAAAGAGCAAACATAGATTCCACAACAAAAATTAAACAGTGCTACACTGTGAACCAATAGAGGGTATGGTTTGTCTTCATTCATTCATTTACTCATTTTATCTTTGAGCAAAGACTTACTGAATCTCTACTATGTGTCAAGCACTTATCTAGTGGCTGGGAATTTAGTGGTGACTATGTCCTGGCCTTACTGAAGCTTATCCTTAGCAAAGAATATGAAACAAATTTACTATAAATAACTACTAAATTAGAATTTTGTTAAGTTCTCTGAAGAAGTTCAAGATGTTATGAAATAAGTAATGCAGAAATCTACTATAGGGTGCCACTGAAAGTCTCTCATAAAGAGACATTTAACCTGAGTCATAAAGGATGAGCAGAAAATGACTTGGTGAAATGGGGTGGGAGTGATCATTCAGATGAAGGGGACTGAGCATCTAAAGATTCTGAAGGCAAAGAACTCTGGTGCATTGTAGGAACTGAAAGAAAGACAATTCTGCCAAAGATTTGCTAGCATGAAAGAAAGTGGTGGGATCATCCAAATGATATATTTAGTATTGCATCTGGTCAAAGGGGATGCTCAATAAATGGTCAGGGACAAAAGCCCGTTAATAACGGCTGATCTAGATAAAATGCAGCTGCCAAGTCTTCCACTTTTCTTCTTTAGTTGTGCTTTGTTCAGCTACATCCTGCAAAGCAGTACTCCATACACATTTTATTTGGACACCACATCTTTCTCCCCAGATGGCAAATAACAAATCAAGCTGGCAGTCAGATACTGAGAGACCAAGGCTCATTTGCTTTGTTCTTTCAGACAAGCTTTATCTTCTGGAATAGACTGTGTATGGAAAATGCAGACTGCTTGATTAATGTCTGCAAAATGACATAGTTGAATTTAAACTGTTTTTGTTAAAACACTTCAGATTTGGACAAATCTGAAAGACCATAATGTTGACTGGAATGGTCAGCTCAGAATGGCAAAATGGTACACGAAGGAGAAGGCTATTAATTAGAAAGTTACAGAATTGCTCTCGGAAGATACAAACATAACCAGATGGTGGTGGCTTTTTTGATGTTCTGTTTCCAGTATGAGCTGGTGTATTAATAGGATGATTGAGTTATGTCGTAACCCTGTTTGCCATAAAGTCACAGTAAAATGAGCCATTGTGTAGGTGTTCATATCTTTGATGAGAATCTTAGCTAGTTTTAAAAATTGTCAATTTAATACACAGATACAATACCTTATGCATGAGAAATCATCATACTCACTTTTGGGGGGAGGGGAATTCCTTGTAAAATAGGGAGATTTATAAATCTGTTTTGGTCATGACCTTCTAATTCATATAGTTTAAATAAGAACTAATTTTATGATAGTTTATTCATCCCAGACTCAATTATATTCATCTTATTTACATGAAATAGCCTGCAGTGCCTAGCACAGTGCCTTATTTATATAAAATCTCACCTCTCTGAAATACCAGTGAAAGACAAGCAGAAAACATTACAGTCTCTAACTGCCAAACATTTGTCTTAGTTTGTTTGGCCTGTTATAACAGAATACGGGAGACACTGAGTGGCTTATAAACAATAGAAATTCATTTCTCTCAGTTCTGGAGACTGAGATGGCACCAGTAGATTCAGAATGGTGTCTGGGCAGGGGCCCTCTTCCTGGTTCAGAGATGGCCATTTTACTGCTATACCCTCACATAGCCAAAGGAGCTCCCTGGGGCACTAATCCTATTCACCTCCTCTCTAAAAGCCTTACTTGCATATACCATCACTTTGGGGATTAGGTAGGTGTCAACATGTGAATGTTAGGGGGATACAAACATTTATGTTATAACAATATTAAGACAGTCTATTTTTTGTTCATTCCTTCATTTGCCATATAACTATTAGATTTTATCTAGGCCTGGCATGGATTCAAATCCCAGCCTTCAGCAACTTTACTATATAATGAAGAAACATATTACTATGCAGTATTCTATAGGAATTGAAAGTACAGGCCGGAGCAAGGTGTCCTGGGTTCACACCTGGCTTCACCGCTTATTAGCTGTGTGACTTTGGCAGCTAATCGTAGTTTACCTTGTTGTATCCTATTCTCCTTATCTGTAAAACATGAATATAAAAATGCTTACCTTATAGGGCTATTATGACAATTAAATGAGTTAATGTATATAGGGGGTTAAGAATAGTGCCTGTTACAGAGCAAGTGTTACATAAGTGTTTATTATTAATAACAAATATTGATATAAAATATTTCATTATAATGTTGACAAAACCACTATATCTTAGTATGTGCTTTTTATAATAAAAGGTTTTGATGTTTAATGGGTGAAATAAAGCTGATTACCTGCAAAACTTGGCTTTCCTGAATGAATTATAACCTTAGAGTTTTTTTAAAAATTAAAAATTCATATTAACATAAAATTAAGCATTTTAAAGTGAATGATTTAGTGGTATTTAACAAATTTACAATGGTGTGTAACCTCTATATAGTTCCAAATTGTTTCCATATCTCCAAAGTAAAATCCGTGCCCATTAACCAGTTCTTCCATTCCCTCCAGCCCAGGTCCTGACAACCACAAGTTTTCATTCTCTCTGAAACATCATCTATTCCGATGTTTCATATAAATGGAATCTTACAGTATGTGACCTTGGTGTCTGTGTGTACATACCACATTTTGTTTATCCATTCATCTCTTGATGAACATTTGAGCTGTTTCCACATTTTGGCTTTTATGAATTATGCTGTTATAAACATATATGTACATGTATCTGTTTTACATTCTTTTGGGTATATATCTAGAGTTGAAATTGTAGGGTCATGGTAATTCTATGTTTATGTTTTTTAGAAATAACTGAAACGTTTTGTACAACAGGTGAACCGTTTTGTGTTCCCATTAGCAATGTGCAAGGGTTCCAGTTTCTCCAAACCCTTGCCAACATTTATTTTCTGTTAAAAATCATTATAGCCTGACCAGGCAGTGGCGCAGTTCATAGAGCATTGGCCTGGGATGCAGAAACTCCAGGTTCAAAACCCCAGGGTTGCTGGCTTGAGTGTGGGAACACAGACATGACTCCATGGTCACTGGCTTCAGCCCAAAGGTTGCTGGCTTGAAGCCCAGGTTGCTGGCTTGAGCAAGGGGTCACTGGCTCAGCAGTAGTCCTCTGGTCAAGGCATTGATGAGAAAGCAATCAATGAACAACTAAGGTGACACAATGAAGAACTGATGCTTCTCATCTCATTCCCTTCCTGTCTGTCTGTCCCTCTCTCTGTCTCACTGTTTCTCTCATAAAAAGAAATTATTACTGTCATCCTGTTGAGTGTAAAGTAGTATCTCATTGTGGTTTTCATTCACATTTCCCTAATGGCTAATGATATTAAGCATCTTTTTATATCTTTGTCAGCCACTTATGTATCTATTTTAGAGAAATGTTTACTCAAGTGCTTTGACCTTTTTTTTTTTTTTGAGAGAAAGAGAGAAAAGGACAGACAGAAAGGGAGAGAGATGAGAAGCATCAACTCATAGTTGCAGCACCTTAGTTGTTCATTGCTTGCTTTCTCATGTGCCTTGACTGGGAGACTCCAGCTGAGTTAATGACCCCTTGCTCATGCCACAGCCATGGGGTCATATCTATAATTTCACACTCAAGCTGGTAACCCTGCACTGAAGCTGGTGAGCTGTGCTCAAGCCAGATGAGCCTGTGCTCAAGATGGTGACCTTGGGGTTTCAAACCTGGGTCCTCGGCATACCAGGCTGACACTCTATCTGCTGTGCCACTGCCTGGTCAGGCCCTTTGACCATATTCTAATTAGGTGTATTGTCCTTTTGTTCAGCTGTATGAGTCCTTTACATAATCCAGACAGAATATATACTCTGTATATGTAGAACCAGAATATATATTCTATTTTGCAAATAGTTTCTCCCATTTTGTTGTCTTTTCAATTTCATAGCCTTCTTTTATACACAAAAGTTTTAAGTTTTGATGCCCAATTTATCTATTTGAAAATTTTTTTGCTGTGCTTTTTGGTGTCATATTTAGAAAACCTTTGGCCAGACTTATTTCTTCCTACTAGCTCTTACACAGGGATGGACAAAAGTAGGTTTACAGTTGTGAATACATAAAACACACAGGTTAGTCTTGTATTTAGGTCACTGATCCATTTTGAGTTAACTTTTATAGTAGGTGTGAGATAGGAGTCCAACCTCATTCTTTTGCATATTGACGTCCAACTGTCCCAGAACCATTACTAAAGAGACTGTTCTCTCCCCATTGACTGTTCCTGGCACACCTGTCAAAATCAGATGTATTAGTTCATTTCTGGTCTCAATTCTATTCCCTTGGGCTATCTGTCTATTCTACCCATACCAAACTGTTTTGACTACTGTAACTCTGAGATAAGTTTTGAATTCTGAAGGTGTTCATGCTCTTTGTCAAGATTATTTTTGGCCATCTCCTTGAAATTCCATATAAATCTGAGGATCAATTTTTCCATTTCTTTAAAAACAAAAAAGGCCATTGAAATTTTGAGAGAGATTGTATTGAATCTTTAGATCTCTTTGGATAATACTGACATCTTAACAAAAGTAAGTCTTGCAATCCATGAACACAAAATGTCTTTCCATTTATTTCAGTTAACTTTAATTTCTCATAGCAATGTTTTATAGTTTTCAGTAAAAAGTCTTTCACCTGCCTGGTTAAATTTATTTCTAGATATTTAATTACTTTGGATGCTGCTGTATGTGGAATTATTATTCTTAGAATTTCTAATATGTGAAGTTCTATGATAAATATTTTATAATATTAAATGATAAAATTGATATTTTAATTAAATAATTATGAGTCTTGATATATAGATGTTCATGACCCATATTTGTGGGATCTATTACTACTGGCTGCGAGGCAACTTGGCAATGCTGAGATAGTGCCCTTGCTTGCCTTGCAGTGGTTTGCTAGGCAAGGTTATTTTGAGTTCAACTCCCATGCAAGGATTAGGAATGCAGCTTAAACTGATGAGATTTGGGTCTGATGTGCACTCTCCTAACCTGGAGATAAAGAGAGAGGCAGGAAAACACCCAACAGTGTTAATTATGTAAAATGCTAAACCATTCCAGTTATTGAGAAAGGTAAATTTGTGTACTATTTACCTTTCTATTGGGGAGGAACAGTCAGTCAGAGGCTTGGCCTCACATTCCACCTCTGTGACCTCAACACAAGATGCTTCATAACTAATGGGCCTGATTTTCCTCATATGTATAGTTAAGACATTGGATTAGATGACCTCTGAGGCCCTTTTCTGCTCAATGAGTCTGTTAAGGCAAGACATCAGTGATTCTAGTTTTTTCTGTGGCCTTTGAAGGGATAATTTTCTTCACATTGCTTGACACTCAATAAAGGTTTATTGTACACAGAGAGTGAATGAATAAATAATTGAATGAACAATTAGCCAATCCTTACTTCATTAATTCATCAAACACTTATGACAGGTTACCAGTGCCAGGTCATGTGGGAGAGATAAAAATGTGGAGACCCAACCTATGACCTTGGGATCTCAGTCTGAAATCACACCTTTAATTATTCTCTTCTTGCATCTCTAAACATGGAACATATACTTCCCAGTACTGATAATTTAGAAAAAACACTGAATCTGTAAAATCCTCATTGGCATAGCATCTAGCCATTCTCAATGGATAATCACTTGCTCTTTCCTGTCTTCTCTTTTCTCTCCTCTTTCTTTTACCTATCTACATGGTATTTTTTTTTAAATGCAGAAAGAAACAAGTTAGTAAAATAATTCAGTCATGCAAATACCTAAAAATATCACTCCATGTTCCATCAGGAACCATAAAGTAATAAACTAAATTAAATCAGCCTGCTTTGCTACTTGGCCAGCAGGTCATTCTTCTGGGAAAGAGAAAAACTAGTTAATTGCTGTATTAAGGTTTCAGTGATTCACTTTCTATTAGATCCATGGAACAGAAAACGGCAAAGGAGTGGGGCAACGTTTGGGAGAGTTTAAGAGGTTCTAGAGTAGGATGGTAGAAATCTAAATAAGGCCAGGATAACACAATATTGAGCTCAAGCAAACATTTAATACAATATTTACTTATTGAATCCAAGAATGGAATGTAAGAAATAGGTTAAAAAATTCCCTGTTTAAAAGTCTCAACATTATGACTGACTTGTCTGTTTCTGCAGAAGAAAACAACCCTTCCTTCACTAAGAAAGAGATATCTATTATTTATTGTAATACCAACACTCTAAACATGGTCTTCTTCCATGACATCTCTTGTATATTTCCTTTTTTATTTCCCTACCCTTCTATGTTCCCACGAGAGTAGTAATTAGAGCATACACTCAAGTCCTATTGCCAGTGTTCAAATCCTGCCTCTACTTCTTAACAACTGCGTAACATTGGGTACGATATCTGACTTCTCTGTGCCTCAGTTTCCCTATTTGTAAAATGAGGGTAATAGTAACAACCACATCATAGGGTTGTTATGAGGATTTAATTAATTCCATATACAGTGTGTCCGTAAAGTCATGGTGCACTTTTGGCTGGTCACACGGTCAAAAGTGCACCATGACTTTAAGGACACACTGTATATTAAGTGTTTACAACAGTCAGTGCAGCTATCATCATCATTATCATAATCATCACTACTGTTATCACTTCTGCCAACCTCCTTGACCAGAAACACTCAATGTGCCCCATGCTATGTTATCCTTTACCCTCTTTTATCTAATTGTCTTCAAAATGAACTATTGTACCATTAACTTTTCTACTGTCTATAATTACACAGTGAACTCTGAGGATAGCACTTTGCCCTACATCTCTGTTGCCCAAGTATGCAGCCTAGTAATGCAATATTATGTCATACCTTCTCTCTCACCCCTGCCATGTACCACACTGAACTCCCTGTTCCTTTAGCACATCAGATCCACTCATGATGTCATGTTGTCAAACACATACACTCTTTGCTCTCACTGCTCACTTTCATAACTTGGGAAATTATTTCACAATGCAGTTTCAAAGGCTTATTTCTCTAGGCTGGTATAGACCAAAGACCAGTATAGACAGATACTGATCCATGAAGTCATTTCTACTGGCCTGTGGTAAAAATGTCAGTCTTTATTCTGACATTAGGACCTTCCCTGTGTGTGTTTATGCATGTGTATATTTAAACATCCTTTCATTTAATGAAACAATGAAAATAATTGTAGTTTTTCTTACTTGTCTGTTTTAATGCTCTAATTTGGCAAATTCAAATGGCAACCTTTGCCAGTGCTCAAGTTTTTAACAGATATGAAAAATCAAGTGCCTCATTGAGTGGCTCTGTCAGGTAGGGTGTTGGTGCTGTGGCCTCTGCTCTCATTGCCTGTTAAGTACCCACACCAGGTACTGTGAGCCACACATACACACAAGTTTCCCTGTGAAACCCTGAGCTCCTTGAAGCCTAGGCTGTGTGCATTCCAGCGCCTGATGTATAGAGACAGATAAATGTGTAGCACCTAGACAATGTGCTACAGTTTGTCTTTTCATATATATATTTTTGTATTTGATTAGATCTTCACAACAACTTTATAGTAATGTTGGAGGAAACAAAGCTCAGACATGTTCAGAACACACACAAAAACACAAAGTTGGTACATAATCACAGCAATGGACTATGGAAACAGTAATCCATATCTTTAGGCCCTATAGTTTCAATTCAATTTAACTAATACATTTAATCAGTTTAATTTAATTTAAACCAAGATAACTTGTTTGACATACTTTCACTGGGTATAATAATAGGATTTCTCTAACCCAGGAACAATTATTATCCTCATTTTACCAATGAGGAGAGTGAAGCATAGAGATAGGGCAAGTACTCTACAAGGCAGAGTCCCTGCAGCTAACTGAGGAACATGAGGTTCTCCTTCCAATGCCCAGCACCACAGCACGCTCCCCCAAGTCTATTCAGAACAGTCTATGTAATCTGAGATGCCACATTTATAAGGCTTTTTTCCAGGCCTTCTGAAAACCTGAAAGAAATTACACCCATGTTTGTCCTTGGAATCTTTTAGATAATCCATTCACTTTAAAAAATTAATTATAAAACAAAATGCATGTATATTGTTCAAATTATGAGAAAAAAATCATCATACCATTGTTCCCTAACTGCCACCTCCGACTTCACCCCACAATGCAGAAGCAACTATTTTCAACCTTTCACCTACATCTTCTAAATCTTCTAGTATTTACATCTATATTTATAATAGGAGCCTTATTGATATTTCTGCACTTAACAGTTTTAAATAATATCTCTGGTTTCCCATGTTGGAAAAAAGAGGTTTTAGCACTGTTAAACCAGTACCTTAGTTGTTCATTGCTTGCTTTCTCATATGTTCCTTGCCTTCCTTCCCTCACTACTTCCTAAAAATATTTTTTTTCATAATTTTGGAAGAAACTATTAGTGTTTTACATTACAGGTATTGATCGACTTACAACCTATGCAACTTACGACCATTCGACTTTACGACCACAATCAGTAGCCACGACTGCTCCGCGTCTGGAGCAGTTTTTGTATGCGCCTGTATTTTGTAATTTTGTATGTTTTGCAAATATTAAACCAGTTGTACTGGTAATGCAGTGTTTTACTTAAACCTGACGAATGTAAAAATAAGAAACAAAATAGTGTAGAGATGATACAGATGGCATAAAATGAACAAAGAAAATTATGATATATAACAATAATGAAAGAAAATTATGACAAAATATGACTTAAAGATTTTTATAACACATTTCACAGTACTGTACATATAGTCTACTCAACTTATGACCAAATTGCGTTGCGACGGGTCTGTCAGAACCAATCGTGGTCGTAAGTCAAGCACTAGCTGTATTAAGATTATGTATAAAGTTGTGGCACTATACACCTATTAGAATGGCAAAAATCCAGAACACTGACAACACCAAATGCGGGCAAGGCTATGGAGCAATAGGAACTCTCACTCCTCAATGGCGGGAGTGCAGGATGGTACAGCCACTTTGGAAAACACTTGGCAGTTTCTTATGGAACTAAACACACTCTTACCATATGAACTGGCAACTGTGCTCCTTGGTATTTACCCAAATGAGTTGAAATTTTATGTCCACACGAAAATCTGCACAAGAATGTTTTCTAGCAGCTTCATTCATAATTGACAAAACTTGGAAGCAACCAATATGTCCTTCAATTGATGACTGGATAAATAAACTGTGGTACAGCCAGACAACGGAGTATTATTCAGTGGAAAAATAAAATGAGCTCTAAAGGCAAAAAAGATATGCAGGAACCTTAAATGCATATTACTAAGTTAAAGAAGTCAATCTGAAGGCTACATGATTCCAAATACATGACATTCTGAAAAAGGCAAAATGGTAGAGACTGTAAAAAGATCAATGGTTGCCAGAGAGTAACTGGGAGGGGCAGTGAAACTATTCTGTACGATACTATCACAGTGGACACAGGTAATAATTCATTTGAATTTCTAACGTAAACCATGGACTTTGGGTGATAATGCTGTGTTCATGTATGCTCATCAATGGTAACAAAGGACCAGTCTAGTATGGGCGGTCATAGTTGGGTGATTATGCATGTGTGTGTGTGTTGGGGAGGAGCATTTGAAACTCTTTGTACTTTCCTCTCAATTTTGCTGTAAATCTAGAACTTCTCTAAAAAATAGTCTATGAAAGAAAATGTATACATCTGAGCCATATGATATATTATGATTACAATTCTTTTATTGTACAACTTTTTGTTTTCCTTAGAGTTGATCAGTGCTTTTTCATGGAGTTTCTACATTCTTAACAATAATGCTTCCGAAACCCCTCCTGAGCTTGGTAAAATCACAACTGATTTTATTTTCTGTGTTCAAACACATCATGTTCTAGCAGATAAATTATTTTCCTGGAGACTTTCACCAAGAAAGCTCCATTTTTCCTGCTAAAATCTGGACTATTCTCTAGATGTGCTGCACAAGTGTGTGCCATTCTTTGAATTCCTTTAAGCATAATTCTGAAAATTCCCTTTGCTTTTCTCCTGCATAAAATCCTGTTTCTTGGATCCCATATATGCCTTTTTCTTAATTTTCTCCTGACTTTTTGTGCAGATTATCTTCCAGATATTTTCTGAGACAGGATATAAATAATTCAATTTTTGAGAGCATGTCTGCAAATATGTTTATGCTTTTGTCTTTACTTTTATAATTTTTTTTTTGTATGACAGAGACAGAGAAAGGGACAGTGAGAGGGACAGATAGACACAGAGAGACAGAAAGAGAGATGAGAAGCATCAATCCTTCATTGCGGCTCCTTAGTCTTAGTTGTTCATTGATTGCTTTCTCATATGTGCCTTGACCAAGGAGCTGCAGCAGAGCGAGTCCCCTTGCTCAAGCCAGAGACTTTGGGCTCAAGCCAGCGACCATGAGGTCATGGCTATGATTCCACATTCCGGCCAGCAACCCCACACTCAAGCTGGTGAGCCAGCGCTCAAGCCGGTGACCTTGCGGTTTGGAATCTGGGTTCTCTGTGTCCCAGTCCGATGCTCTATCCACTACGCCACCACCTGGTCAGGTAATATGTTTATGCTTTACTCATTTAATTGATAAACTGAAATGGTGTAGAATTCTAACTTGAAAATAATTTTTCTTTAGATTGTTGAAGGTATACTTTCAAGGTGTTCTACCATGTAATGTTGCTGTATGAAGTCAGACATCATTCTTATTCCTAATTCTTTGTAAGTAACTTATAAAAGTATTTATTTCATTTTCCTTCTTTCTCTGAAATTACACAGTGGTAAGACTTTTTTTTTTTTTTTTTTTTGTGAGCTAAAAGTCAATCTGAAAACACCTGGCCTTTAATTGTGGGAAATCTATATTTTATCTGTTATGTTTTCTTTAGTGTCTCATCTTGAAATCCTATCACTCTGATGGTGGACCTCTTGGACTAACTTCTAATATTTTATTTATTTATTTATTTTAAAAAGATTTTAAAAAATTTAATTGTGTTTACATAGATTCTACGGTCACGCTGAATGCATCCCCTCTTTCCCCATATTCCCTTCAACATCTCCCTTATCCCCTTTCCGTAGAGCGCCCTCCGCCCTTCCCTTCAGGTTTATCCCATCCTATCATCCCCTTTCCCTCTGTCCTCTTTCCTCTGGTCCTTTTGATCCCTCCTCTGTCTCAGTTCCTTTCCTTAGTTCTCAATGTTCCTTGGATTTCTCAAATGAGTGAGGTCATATGATATTTTTCATTCTCTGCCTGGCTTATTTCACTTAACATAATAGTTTCCAGGCCCCTCCATATTGTTGTAAAAGGTAATATTTCCTTTTTTCATGGCCCCATAGTATTCCACTGTATACATGTACAACAGTTTTTTAATCCACTCGTCCACTGACAGACACTTGGGCTGTTTTCAGATCTTCGCTATTGTGAACAATGCTGCCACAAACATGGGGGAGCATTTCTTCTTTTTGAACAGTGCTATAGTGTTCTTAGGGTATATTCCTATAAGTGGGATAGCTGGGTCAAAAGGCAGTTCAATTTTTAATTTTTTGAGGAATGTCCATACTGTTTTCCACAGTGGCTGCACCAGTCTGCATTCCCACCAGCAGTGCAGGAGGGTTCCCTTTTCTCCACATCCTCTCCAGCACTTATTCTGTGTTGTTTTGCTGATGAGTGCCATTCTGACTGGTGTGAGGTGATATCTCATTGTGGTTTTAATTTGCATTCCTCTAATGATTGGTGATGAACATTTATTCATATGCTCATTGGCCATTTGCATGTCCTTTTTGGAGAAGTGTCTATTCATTTCTTTTGCCCATTTTTTGATTGGATTGTTTGTCTTCCTGGTGTGGAGTTTTACAAGTTCCTTATAAATTTTGGTTATTAACCCCTTATCAGACATATTGTCGAATATGTTCTCCCATTGTGTGGTTTGTTTTTTTATTCTGTTCATATTGTCTTTAGCTGTTCTAAAGCTTTTTAGTTTTATATGGTCCATTTCTTTATCCTGTCTTTTATTTCATTTGCCTGTGGAGATAAATCAACAAATATATTGCTGCGATAGATGTCGGAGAGCTTACTGCCTATGTTTTCTTCTAGGATGCTTATGGTTTCACGAATTACATTTAAGTCCTTTATCCATTTTTAGTTTATTTTTGTGCATGTTGTAAGTTGGTGGTCTAGTTTCATTCTTTTTTAGGTAGCTGTCCAGTTTTCCCAACACCATTTTTTAGAGACTGTCATTATTCCACTGTATGCTCTGACCTTCCTTGTCAAATATCAATTGTCCATAAAGATGTGAGTTTATTTCTGGGTTCTCAGTTCTGTTCCATTGATCTATATGCCTGTTCTTATGCCAGTTCCAAGCTGTTTTGAGTACAATGGCCTTGTAGTAAAACTTGATATCAGGAAGTGTGATACCTCCCACTTTATTCTTCTTTTTCAAGAATGCGGAGGCTATTCGTGTTTTTTTTAGTTCCATATAAATTTTTGGAATATTCTATATCTTTGAAGTATGTCGTTGGTACTTTAATTGGTATTGTATTGAATTAATAAATTGCTTTGGGTAACATAGACATTTTAATGATTTTTATTCTTCCTAACCATGAACACGGTATATGCTTTCACTTGTTTGTGTCTTCCTTGATTTCTTTTTATCAATGTTTTATAATTTTCCGAGTACAAGTCTTTAATCTTCTTGGTTAAATTTACTACTAGTTACTTTATTTTTTTTGCTGCAATAGTGAAGGGGATTGTTTCTTTAACTTCTCTTTCTGACATTTCATTATTCATGTATAAAAATGCCTCTGATTTCTGTGTATTAAGTTTATATCCTGCCACCTTGCTGAATTCGTTTATTAGGTCCAATATTTTTGAATGAGACTTTAGGGTTTTCTATATACGGTATCATATCATCTGCAAATAATGATAGTTTTACTTCTTTTCCAGTTTGGATGCCTTTTATTTCTTCTTCTTGTCTGATTGCTGTAGCTAGGACTTCCAGTACTATGTTTAATAAGAATGGTGAAAGGGGGCACCCCTGTCTTGTTCCTGATTTTAGGGAAATTGCTTTTAATTTTTGTCCATTATGATGTTGGCTGTGGGTTTGTCATAGATGGCCTTTACCATGTTGAGGTATGTTCCCTGTATTCCCACTTTGCTAAGAGTTTTGATCATAAATGGGTGCTGGATTTTATGAAATGCTTTTACTGCGTCTATTGAAATTATCATGTGGTTTTTCTCCTTCATTTTGTTTATGTGATGAATCACATTTATTGATTTATGAATGTTGTACCATCCTAGCCTCCCCAGAACAAATCCCACTTGATCATGATGTATAATTTTTTTTCATGTATTGCTGGATCTGGTTTGCTATATTTTGTTGAGAATTTTAGCATCTAAATTCATCAGGGATATTGGCATATAATTTTCTTTGTGTTATCTTTGCCTGGTTTTGGAATCAGAATTATGTTCGCTTCCTAAAAGGAACTTGGCAGTGTTCCTTCCGCTTGATATTTTTGAAATAGCTTGAGAAGGATAACAGTTAGTTCTTCTTTGAATATTTGGTAGAATTCACAAGTGAAGCCATCGGGCCCAGGGGTTTTGTTTCTGGGAGCTTTTTGATAACTGTTTCGATCTTTCTTGTTGTAATTGGTCTGTTTAGGTTTTCTGATTCTTCCAGATTGATTTTTGGAAGATTATATATTTCAAGGAATTTTTCCATTTCACCTACATTGTTTAATCTTTGGCATACAGTTCTTCGTAGTATTTTCTTACAATATTTTGTATTTCTGTTGTGTCAGTTGTTATTTCTCCACTCTCATTTCTAATTTTATTTATTTTCAGTTCTCTCTCTTCTTTTCTTGGTAAGTCTTGTTAAAGGTTTATCGATCTTGTTTACCCTTTCACAGAACCAGCTCTTGGTTTCATTGATTCTCTGTATTGTTTCTTTAGCCTCTATGTCATTTATTTCTGCTCTGATCTTTATTATTTCCTTCTTTCTACTACCTCTGAGTCTTACTTGCTGTTCTTTTTCTAGTTCTTCTATATGTAGGGTTAGGTTGTTTATTCGAGCTGTTTCAAGCTTCTTAAGGAATTCCTGTAATGCTATGAACTTCCCTCTCAGTACTGCTTTTGCTGTGTCCCATAAATTTTGAGTTGTTGTATGTTCATTATCATTTGTTTCTAGGAATTTTTTTATTCTTCTTTGATTTCATTGTTAACCCATTCATTATTTAATAACAAGCTATTTAGTTTCCATATGTTTGAGTATTGTTCAGTTTTTCTGTTGTTGTTGATTTCTAGTTACATGCCGTTGTGATCAGAGAAAATCCTTGATATGATTTCCATCTTCTTAAATTTGTTGAGACCACTTTTGTGTCCTAACATGTGGTCTATCCTAGAGAATGTACTATGATCACTTGAAAAGAATGTATATTCTGCTGCTTTAGAGTAAAAGGTTCTGAAGATACCATTAAATCGAGTTGATCTAGTGTGTCCTTTAAGTCTGCTGTTTCTTTGTTAATTTTCTATCTTGAGAATCTATCTAGTGATGTTAGTGTGGTATTGAAATCTCCTAGAATTATAGTATTGCTGTTGATGTCACCTTTCATATCTATCAAAGTCTGCTGTATTATTTACGTACTCTTATATTAGGTGCCTAGATTTTTATGATGGGTATATCTTCCTGTTGGATTGCTCCCTTTATCATTATGTAGTGACCTTCTTTATCTCTTACTATAGCTTTAGTTTTAAGATCCATTTTGTCTGATATAAGTTTTGCTACATCAGCTTTCTTTTTCATTTCCATTTGCATGAAATATTTCTTTCCATCCTATTACCTTCAGTCTATATGCATCTTTTGTTTTAAGGTGTGTGCCTTTTTTTTTTTTTTTTTTTTGTACAGGGACAGAGAGAGAGAGTCAGAGAGAGGAATAGATAGGGACAGACAGGAATGGAGAGAGGTGAGAAGCATCAATCATTAGTTTTTCGTTGCCATCGCAACACCTTAGTTGTTCATTGATTGCTTTTTTACATGTGCCTTGACCGCAGGCCTTTAGCAGACTGAGCAACCCCTTGCTGGAGCCAGCGACCTTGGGTCCAAGCTGATGAGCTTTTGCTCAAGCCAGATGGGCCCACGCTCAAGCTGGCGAGCTCGGGGTCTTGAACCTGGGTCTTCCGCATCTCAGTCCGACACTCTATTCACTGTGCCACTGCCTGGTCAGGCAAGGTATGTCTCTTGTAGAGAGCATATGTATGAGTCGTGTTTTCTTATCCATGAAGCTATCCTATGTCTTTTGATTGAATCATTTAATCTATTTACATTTAAGTTTATTATTGATATGTAGTTGTTTATTGCCATTTTATTCTTTAAAACTGTATTCCTCTTTTGCTATATTCTTTTTCCACTTTGGTCTGTTTACAACAGGCTCTTTAACATTTCCTTCAGCATTGGTTTGGTTGTAATAAATTCCTTGAGTTTTTTTTTTTTTTTTTTTTTCGTCTAGGAATCTTTTTATTTCTCTTTTCTATTTTAAACAATAACCTTGCTGGATAAAGTAGTCTTGGTTGTAGGCTTTTGTTCTGCAAAATTTCTTGCCATTCCCTTCTTTCTTCAGGTGTTTCTGTTGAGAAGTTGGATGTCATCCTTATGGGGGCTCCTTTGTAGGTGATAGCCATTTCTTCTCTAGCAAGGCTTTTTTTAAAAATTTATTTTTATTTTATTCATTTTAGAGAGGACACACACACACACAGACACACACACACACACAGAAAGGGGGGAGGAGCTGGAAGCATCAACTCCCATATGTGCCTTGACCAGACCAGTGTAGGGTTTTGAACTGGCAACCTCAGTGTTCCCAGGTCAACACTTTATTCACTGCGCCACCACAGGTCAGGCTCTAGCAAGGCTTTTAATATTTTCTCTTTATCGCTTAGCTTTAGTATTTTAATTATGATGTGTCTTGGTGTAGGTTTCTTTGGGTTTCTCTTTAATGAAGTTCTCTGTGCTTCTTAAACTTGTGAGAGCCTTCCTTGCATCAATTGAGAGTTTTCAGCTATGATTTGATTGAACAAAGTTTCTATCCCTTGTTCTTTCTCTTCTCCTTCAGTAACCCCTATGATGTGGATGTTATTTCTCTTCATGTTGTCACAAAGCTCTCTTAGAGTTTCCGCAGACTTTTTGAGTCTCTTTTCTTTTTTCTGCTCTGCTTCCATGCCTTTGTTCATCTTGTCCTCCAACTCGCTGATCCAATTCTCAGCTTCATTCATCCTGCTTTTAATTCCTCCTTTGTGTTCTTCATTTCTCATATTGTATTTATCATCTCTGACTGATTCTGTTTGAATATTTCAATGTCCTTTTTTATACTCGCTATCTCTTTATTTAGGTTTTTGTAATGACCATCCATTGTTGTTCTAAGATCCCTGAGCATGCTAACAATCATTATTTTAAACTCTGCATCCAGTAGTTTGGTTATTTCCATATTACTAGTTCATTTTCTGGAAGTTTCTGTTGTGGTTTCATTTGGATTGCACTTCTCTGTCTTCTCATTATGTCTGTGTGTTTGGGTGTGTTGTTTGTAGAGCTGGATGAGTCTAGGCTTAGTGTTGTCTGCCTCCAATTTTCAGTTGTGTTATTTCTAGGTCTTCTTGGGTTGGCATCAGCTGTTGATTGTAATCCACTGTCAAATTTGGCTTTCCTAGTAGAGCTGCTTTGAAGTCTTGATTGTTTGTTTTCTTAACTGGGTGGTAGTCTTATTTGCTGATCTCAGCAGGGGGCTTAATTGAAACTATCCAGGAATGCTGTGGGTGTAACCTGAGACTCCGAAGATCTAATCTGCCAGTTACTCTCTCCTGAGGCGGGGGCAGGGTGCTTTCTCCACTTTAGTAGGGAAAGGTGTATCTGAGGTGTCCATGGAGACCTGAGTTACTGTCCCTCCTCCCCACTTCTTGATTTCAGCTGTGTCTTGTTGTGCTGATTTGAGCTGGAGAGATATCTTGAGATGGGTGACCTGAAATCACTTTAGTCTTGTGTTATGTGGAAGGATTAACCCCTCCCTCAGCTATGGCTGCCTCCAGCACTGGATGAGTCAGCCTGTCAGGTCATACCATGCATTCATCTGCTCATCACTGTCTCTCTCTCTGTCTGTCCCCCCTTTCTTTTTGGAAGACAAGTGTAAAGCCAGTAGCCGAGGCTACCATCACAGCTGCCTGGCCCATGCAGGTTCACATTAGATTCGAACAGTTGGTAATGAAACACAGGAGCCAAAAACTGGTGAGCCATCAGCTTTAATTCTAGCTTGCACCCGGCGGGCAAGCAAAAACACACACTGGGCTCCAAAACCCACACATTCAGTGCTCACAAAGCTACTGATTTATCCGAGTTTCCTAGAACCAAAGGTTTCTAGCTCACCAGATTTATTCACCTCTGTTTCCCATCTCCTCCTGCACAAACTCTTAACAAACTGGCTTCTTCCTCAGCACTCTGCCATCTTGGCTACTTCTTCTCCACATGGCCTTACTCTGCTCTCCTCTCTAATACTAACCTCAGGAACTCAGGAACCAAGAGAGAGAGATCAAGCTACTGGTCTCTCCCACTTTATAGCATAGACTCAAAACCTTTAATCCAATTATACAAATAAGGAAGTCTCTGTATAATGGGATTTCTCAGGAGAGTGCACCACCCTACATCATCCAATCAGTCAAGGGTGTGGGGAAGAGCTTACTCTTAAACCAAGCCTTAGGCTATAACGACCTGGTCTGCCCACAGCCTGTTTCAGAACACACAATAATATCAACGAACTTCCATGTGGGCAGCGCCATCTTTAACAAAGTGAGCATAATATATTTTATCTGCCCAACAACAAGCCAGCTCTTTCAACACACCTTGTTCACAGGTCCCCAGGAAGGTGGCTGTGAGTGATATTTTCTACTCTTTTCCTTGGAATGAGAGCCATTCTGGGCTCTCAGTCTCATCCCCCTCCAAGTTTCTGTAAGCAGGGGAGACCCACCACTCCTCAGCACTCTCTACCAGGCTTGGTGTGGCTTCTTCTTTGCTCCTTGGTTTTTGAATGCCGTTCTTGTAGTGCAGGGTTGATTTTTCATGCTGATTGTTCCTAAATTACTTTGTAATACAGTTTGGTGGTGTGAGCTGGGAGTCCGTGCATCTGCGTACTCTGCTGCCATCTTCACGTCCCTTAACTTCTAATATTTTAAACAGTTCCATTTCATTTTCAGTCTTTTGGGCTTTGTTTTAATCTTATATTTTTTGGTTCTATATCTTTAGAGGAGGACAATATAATACAGAACCTCATAGTATTCACTCAAAACTTATAAGGCATACCAACTGGCAAGACCAAGAGAAAAACAGGCACCAGAAACAGTTTCACAGAAAAGACAGAAATTGTAACTATGAGCGATGGCCTTTAAATTAACTTTGGTAAATATATTTGAGAAATTAGATAACAAGATAGAAAATTTAAGTTGAGAAATAAAAACTAAAAAAAGAATCTAATAAGATTCTAGAATAAAAAACATGTAACAACTGGAATTTACAATGCTGAAGTATGTATTTATTCAGCTCCTCAATAAGTATCCAGAGAAATGCATACACATATCCTCATCAAAATAACCTAAAATAGATGAATAATGGTGGTATATTCTACAGTGGCATACTACACAGTACTGAAAATCAGCAACAACACAGATGAAACTCACAAACACAATGTTTTCTGAAAGGACGTACACATGAAGAAATATGTACTACAGGAATCCATTTATATAAAACTGAAATTAATCTGCATTGTTAGAAGTTAGGATAGAGTTAACTCTCAGATTGAAAAGGAAGATCATTACTGGGAGAGGACAAAGCAGGGCTTTGAGCATGCTTGTAGTGTTATGTTTTTGACCTGGTTGGTAGTTACAAAAATGGATTCACTTTGTGGCAATTCCTCAAGTTGAGCATTTTATTTGTGAATGTTTCTGTATGCATATAAAAAGTTATTATATAATAAACTAAAATAAATTGTTTATTGAAGCAGGAACAAATTATTCTCATTTTATAGATGAAGTCAGTTTCTTTTCTTAACTTTGAGAACATATAAATCTATTTTCTACCTTATTTCTTTCTTCCTGTTTTTTTATTTTGGTGTCTATCTACCATGTACTCGATCTACCTGAGTCCTGAAACTCACTGGTTCAGTTTCCCTGAGGATGAATATCCTGCTTCCTGATTATACTGTAGTGGACAGGGGACCTGGGGTCCCACAGAAATTTATGTAGCATTTTAACCAATCTCCCTATTTTTAGCCACACCCCTTTACCCTGCATGTGGCAGTACCTAGGATTGCCAATTCTTAAGCCCCTCTGAGGGTCTATGTTATAAATTTCATTGGTAAATTTTTCTATGAACCCCAAAGTTTCAGTTTTTGCTGTTCTAAGTCAGTTTTCAATCCTCAATCTCACAAGATTTATGAACATCTTTTGTTCTTACCTCCTGTTCATCCTGGTGGGCTTATACCCATTTTATTCTTACATTAATTTTAGTGGGCTTGAGGAAGGATCAGTTTGATAAAAATATGTATTTAATTTGCCAATTATTTTCTTTTTTTCATGACAGTTATTTAAAAATATAAATCAGTTATGATTCACCTCTGATGATCTGATGTGGAATGCACATCTATTTGTATGAAGTTGAGCTTTCTTATTAGCTGAATGCTATTTTTTAAAAAATGGAATCTCACTTTTTCATATAGAGGTTAAGTGGTATATAAGATGAGCACATTTTCTGGCTTGTGATTTCACTGGGGAGCTTGCTGCTAATTCACTGCTATGTTTTATTATCAAATAAAGTGTACAGGCACAGTGTCCTCTTCCACAGAGGGAGCACACAGGATTTCTTAGACCTTCATCCCAGATGGAGTACAAATCTAGGTCTACATACGAACTTCTAAGAAACCACCTTTGGTATCTTATGTGCAGTCCTGTTCCCTGGGCTTAGAAGAACTGATTTTGTTAAAAATAATCCTGGGTAAAAATCAAAGGGAAGCATCAGTATTCTCTTCATACTTTCAGTTGTTTAAGACTATCTTAACAGGAGAGTTTGCGCTGCCTTATGAATTCTAGATGGCCTGGTTATCTGCAGAGTATGTTTGTCAGTCGTAGATAGAATAATTAATGCATAAGTTTCCAGTCCCTCTGGAACTGGAAAAGTTTAACCATCTTTCTATTTGAACATGATCATTAGAAAATTAATATATCAATATAATTTCTCCCAAATGACTTCAAGAAATGTAAACAGAGTAATAAGGTAATATAGTGGGCACATGTAGAGCATTTTAGATGTCCAATATCTTTTGGACCTTCTTACTTTGGTGACTTTGCCACACAAGTCCTTTCTTCCTAGTTGAGAATCAGACATTTGCTTTGCTGGCCCTTCCTCAGAGCATGTGAGGTAGGCTCCACAAATTAGACACAGCCACATCAGGCTTTGTTCAGGAGAGAGAAACATGAAGAAGAAGAAATCCACTTTGGTGAGAGTTGGCAGAGAAGAAGAAATCTAATTTTCAGAAGCAGCAATCACAGAAATTCTGGAACCCAGAGCCCAGCATTAGAGTGTAAATTATGAAGTCCTTGCCCAGTGGCAGCAGCTACTGGGACCTCCTTGGAACAGTCCTGTGGTGGGGCTGGGTATGTTCTTGGCTTTAGCTTCCAAGCCTGATTTTTCAGATCTCTTTGAGATTCTATGAACCGACTAATTTCCTTAAATAAATTCTTTTTCTTTTTCAACTACCTAGAAAAAATTCTGTTGCTTCCAACTAAAATCCCTGACTCTACTTAAAAATTTATTGAAGAATAAATCTCATGTTAAGTATTCTTTCCACAATAAAAAAAATTAATTAAAAAAACCCCCACTACCATGGACTTATACTCTTCAAAGGCATGTCAAATTTTAAAAACACATTGGAGAATTTAAAATCTTGATAGCAACTTGAACATACCATCTTCATCAGCAATGTCTTGAGGCTTGAATTTTAAAGTGAAGATCTTCCGTAGCTTACAGTTAGCTGAGACAGTAATTCCATCCAGTGACTGGAAAACTGCTCCCTTGAATATTTCACTGGTAAATGCCACCAAGTCAATGCACAGGTTGCACCACTAAAATAAAGAAAAGGAAAAAGGAATAAGTACTTTCTATAAGCACATAAATGAATAAGCCATATATATGTGGAAAGTCCAGAAACTTAAGGTAATTATCTGGATCAACCAGTCCCACACCAATTCTCCCCTTTAGGCAAATATATCTTCCTTTGGGCTTCAATTTTCTTAAGAACTGCCCTGGGCCCTGGGCATTTGGCTCAGTGGTAGAGCTTTGTCCCAGCATATGGAAGTCCTGGGTTGGATTCCCAGTCAGAGCACACAGGAGAAGTGACCATCTGCATCTCCACCCTCTCTTCCCCTTCCTCCTTCTCTCTCTCTCTTCTCCTCCTGCATTCATGGCTTGAATGGTTCGAGCAAGTTGGCCCCTGGCACTGAGGATGGCTCCATGGCTTCGCTTCAGACACTAAAATAGCTCAGTTGTTGAGCAACAAAGTAGTGGCCCCAGATGGGCAGAGCATTACACCATAGGGGGTTTGCAGAGTGGATCTCGATCAGGGTGCATGCAGGAGTCTGTCTCTCTGCCTCCCCACTTCTCATGTAATAAAAAAAAAAAACTGCTTTGATTTTTCCAAAGAAGCCATCATAATTTAAAGCATACACTGGTCATACACAGAGTTCCCAACATGAGAAAAGGTTCTGACAACTTTGGGAAAGAACTCCAGATCTTTAGGCAGTATGATAGTAGAAAGCTAATCACAGGTGCATTAGACCACTGAAATCTTTTTTTTTTTTATTGAGAGGTGGGGAGGCAGAGACAGATGCCTACTTGTGCCCCGATTGATATCCACCCAGCAAGCTCCCTAGTGGGGGTGCTCTGCCTTTCTAGGGCTGCTGCTCCGTTGCTCGGTAACTGAGCTATTTTAGAGCCTGAGGTGAGGCCATGGAGCCATCCTTAGCATCCAGGGCCAACTTGCTCAAACTGAGCCATGGCTGCAGGAGAATAAGAGAGAGAAAGAGAGAGAGAAAGAGAAGAGGGGGAGGGGTGGAGAAGCAGATGGTCACTTCTCCTGTGTGCCCTGACCGGGAATTGAACCTGGTACTTCCACACACCAAGCTGACACTCTACTGCTGAGCCAACTGGCCATGGCCAGACCACTTAAATCTTGAAAATCAGGGATCAGTAGCCAAATCTTTTTTTAAAAAAGCCAATTTGATCCCAGTTAGCCATTTACATTTGATTTCTTAAAAAAAGCAAGGATGAAATTAGAAGCTGAGTTTAAATTGTGGCTAGCACTGTCTACTTCTAATCAATTAACCTATTGTATAGAAAGAGATTCTTCTAAAGAATTTGTAATTAACCTGGTATTTGCCAGTTTTTAAAGTACTCTTGCATGAACTAATTCCTACTAAAAACTTATATCCCTCAACACTTCATCAAATGAAGTCTTCAAATAGTCTGATTTAAAGAAAAGAAGAAAATAATCAGTAAGAAATTAAGGCATATTTAAGACTGCAGAACAAAGCAGAAAAAATAATTTTTGAAATTAAAAGAAAAGTAGTATTTAAAGTTGTGCTTCTTTTAAAAGTCAGCATTTTCCATTATCTGTTTAGAAGCACAATTTACATAGGTCCATTTTATTAGTCCATAAAACCAAAAGCTATACTCATTAACAAAGAAAATGTCATTGTTAAGGTAAATTCTATTTAGAAATAATTTTAATATACAGAAAAAAACAGGTTATTTCTACAGTAGAAAAGTAAAAGGCACTGCAGTAAATTATTGATTAAGTAGGTGAAGATTATTTTCTTCATAGATATCTCAACAGAAAAATTACTGTATTTCCCCATTTTAAGATGCACCCATGTATAAGACACACCTTAATTTTGGGGCTTGAAATTTGAAAAAAAAGTTATTAAACTCAAGTTTTAGTCATCATAAAATTCATACAACTTCTCATCACTGTCAAAACTCTCATCCATTAGCTTGCCCTCATCTTTGTCGGATGAAGAATCACTGTCTGTATATATTGCCTCACCCTCAGTTCCATCTATGGCATTTGAAATGCCACAACCAGTGTATCACTGTATAAGGCGCACCCAGTTTTTGTTGTTGTTGTTGTTTTTTTACAAGAACAGAGAGAGTCAGAGAGAGGGATAGATAGGTACAGACAGACAGGAACAGAGAGAGGTGAGAAGCATCAATCATTAGTTTCTCATTGCCGTTGCGACACCATAGTTGTTCATTGATTGCTTTCTCACATGTGCCTTGACCACTGGCTTTCAGCAGACTGAGCCACCCATTGCTGGAGCCAGTGACCTTGGGTCCAAGCTGACGAGCTTTTGCTCAAGCCAGATGGGCCCGCGCTCAAGCTGGCGACCTTGGGGTCTCAAACCTGGGTCTTCTGGCATCCCAGTCTGACGCTCTATCCACTGCGCCACCACCTGGTCAGGCTAAGATGCACCTAGTTTTCAGACCCCAAATATTTTGAAAAAGGATGTGTCTTATACATGGGGAAATACGTATATTCTCAGGTTATGGGAATGTTCTGGTCTTTCTGGGAAAATGAGTCTGGAGTAATAAAAAGTAGGAAGTAGGACTGAATGTGACATAATAATGAGACTGACTTGACCGGTAGGATGGTGAACTCTGGGAGGTGTGGGATGTGCCAGTGAGGCCAGGTTCTGGAAGAGCTGGAAGATTAGAAGACAGACTTGGGTTCCAGAAGGTGAAGTGTCACTGTGGTCCCTAAAGGAGAATGTGATGAAAGCAGAGTATAGGAAAATTTGGACTAACCTTGATGCAGAAATATTTCAGGGTGGTAGAGGGAGTCTGTGGGGGAAAGCTGAAGTAGAATGGAGGCAAAAGAGTCACAGGAATACTAATCTCTGTCAGTCACTTAAACATAAAGTGAGGAGGGTCTGGTTGGAAGGCTAGCACAGGAAATGGGATGTAAGGGACAGACCCAGTGGGCATGCCACAGTGCAAAACATCACACCTTGGTAAAATCCAGGTTGTAGGGAATGAAGGTCTAAGTATAATGCATATAATTTCATACAAATTTTTTACACAAAATGAAGTACTGGTCATCTCTCCATTTCTCTAATCGTACTGTCAATTTTTAACTTTCTTTTCTCTGTATTTTAATACAATACCTTTGCTTCATTAGTTTTATCTATTTTTAATTAAATTTTATTGGGTTGACAGTGGTTAACATAATTATATGGGTTCCAGGTGCCCAATTCTAAAACACATCTCTGTACACCCTATTTTGTGTTTACCCACCCAAGTCAAGTCTTTGTTCATCACCATTTATCCACCCTATAACCTCCCTCTACTTCTCTGACCCCGGCGATTTGATTTCTTACTATGGTAGATAAGACTTAGCTCACATATGCACACTATTTCCCTCACTTCACCCTCTCTAGATAATTATCTCATTTTTTCCCTCAAAATCTATTTTCTGTCTTTTCCTTGTGACTATGTAAATATTGTACACAACTGAGCCAAGTATGCTCTGTGATTACCTTTCCTTCTTTATACAACATCTTTATATTTCTAGAGTTAATAATTGCTATTTTAATTACCTGCTTTATTTTCCTTGAATCTAAGTCTTCCTATACCTAGGAAATGCTTGTAGGTGTCTTCTGAGTATGTTTGTAAACAAACATTAAGAGTTTCAGATGCCAGAGTAAGGCGATGTGAGAGATATTCCTGATCTTGCTCATTGAAATTTCAACAAATTGAATAACTATAATGCAGCAAAAGAACTCTAGTTGCATTCAAAGGCATACCTGAAAGATTTGTGCACTGAATGGACTAAAGCTGGGTTGGGTTGAAAAGGGGGGTGGAAGATAAAATGCACTCGAGGTTGGCTCTGGGGAGGAGACAAACCTGGACTGTTTTTTTTTTTTAGCTTTGCTGGACTCTGGGGAGGACAGAAGCTCAGACTGTTTGGATTTTGTCTGAGAGGTACAGAGAGGGAAACTCGGAGTGACTGGGTCTTCTTCTGCTGGGAGAAGTGGTAAGATAGAGGGAAAGAGGGAGAGATAAACCAATGCAGCCAGGGTGCCTGTGGTCTGCCTATAGCCCTCACTCAGCAGAGACCGAGAAAGCTAAAGTGCAGGCCCCCAGCCTCCCAGATCCCATCTCCTTCACCTTGCAGTAAGGAGAGTGGCAGAGACAAACCCCACAGCCAGTTCTCCAGAGCCACTGTCTCCCCTGAATAACCATAGTGCTCTGGCATCTGGCCCCCACGTCTGTTGAAATGTAAAGATGAGCAACTGGAAGCTTGACATAAAAAAGCTTTACGGCTCTTCCATTACTAGAGCCATAAAGCTGGAAGGTCAAAGCCATAAAACCAAAGCTGTAAAGTCCTCACAACACGCCCTACCCACCACTGAGACTGTGGCTTTGCTTACCTCACTATGACAGCAACATCTCAGCAGAGGACAGCCAGAAATGTCACAGAGCTAAAACTTGTTAGTGACACCTACTGGAAGAAATCTCTCAAAACCAAAATTTATTTTTCCTTCTTGTTTTCTTCATTTTTTCCCCTTTTTTTCTCTTATACTGTTTTCTTTCACTATTTTGAATTTTGTTTTCTTTAATTTTTATATATTTTATTCTTATTTATTTTCTGGATTTTATTTATTTATTTTAGGTTTTCAATTTTTCTTCCCTGTTGTTCTTCTTCTATACTTGAAATAATTTAAAGATTTTTACACTTTTTTTTGTACTTTTTAATTTTTCTAGTTGTTTTATTGTTAGTGTTCTTAACAACACCTCTCTCAAATACCATCAAGGAAAAAATAGAATAGCATGGTTATACAAGACAGATATAGTTCAGAAAGAAAATGAAAAATCTCTATAAAAAAAC
The DNA here is from genome assembly GCA_037038555.1 of Rhynchonycteris naso. Classification (NCBI taxonomy): domain Eukaryota; kingdom Metazoa; phylum Chordata; class Mammalia; order Chiroptera; family Emballonuridae; genus Rhynchonycteris; species Rhynchonycteris naso. The sequence continues at coordinate 17,451,644 of CM073004.1, read as the reverse complement.
TCAATCACTTGGAAACCTTGGAGTTAAATGATAAAAAATTCAAAATTAAAATTCTCAAAATACTCAATGAGATGCAAGAATACACTAATAGGCAACTTAATGAGCTCAGAAAACAAAATGAACAGCTCGCCAAGCAGATTGACACTTTATAAAGAGAAATGAAAAACTCAATACATGAATTGGGAACTGAGATAACAAGTTTGACTAACAGAACAAGCCAGATAGAGGAAAGAATCAGTGACATTGAAGACAGGCAACTAGAAATGCTACAGAGAGAAAAGAGACTCATGAGTTAAAAACTGAGAGAGCTCTACATTGTCTGACTCCATCAGAAAGAGCAATTCAAGAATAATGGGTATATCAGAAGAGAAAGAAAAAGAGATGGGAATAGAGGGCCTATTAAAACAAATAATTGATGAGAACTTCCCAAGTCTATGGAAAGAGTTAGAGCCTTGAATCTAAGAAGCAAACAGAACACTGAGTTACCTCAACCCAGAGACCTACTCCAAGGCATATTGTAATAAAATTGCCAAAAATCAATGACAAAGAAAGAATCCTCTAGGCAGCTAGGGAAAAGAAAAACATAACATATAAAAGAAAGCCGATTAGGTTATCATCGGACTTCTCAGCAGAAACTTTACAAGCTAGAAGAGAGTGGATCCAAACATTCAAAGTACTGAAAGAGGAATTACCCACCATGAACACTGTATCCATCAAATTATCCTCATATAAAGGAGAAATAAAATTTTTTCCAGACATACAGAAATTTATCACCAGAAAACTCACTGTAGGAAATATGCATTCAAGGGGATTATTTGACCAGACACAAAGAACAAAATAAAACTACAAGTAAAAGCTCTAACAATGTCACAATAAAAACAAAGATAATCTGTGACAACAATAACATAAAAGGGGAGAGCATAAAGATCTGCAGTAGCAAAGGAGGATGGAGTGAAAGAACACTAAAAATACAAAGGACTTTTGTTCATATGAACTTTTTTTCTCTTAAAACCTAATGATAATCACCCATGAAAAGCCAATACTGAAATATACAGCTTAAAAAGAAGAAATGGTAAAAAAGTACAAAATGCCTCCAAACAAAAACAACTGACAGAAACAAAACAGAGAAGAACCAAACAAGACACAGAGCTACCAGAAAACAAAACATAAAATTGCTGAATGAAATCCTCAAATGTCAATAATTACCCTAAGTGTAAATGAACTGAACTCACCAATAAAGAGACAGAGAGCAACAGATTGGATCAAAAAGCAAAACCCAACCGCTAGACCAGGTGGTGGTGCAGTGGATAGAGCGCCAGACTGGGATGTGGAAGACCCAGGTTCAAGACCCCGAGCTCGCCAGCTTGAGCGCGGGCCCATCTGGCTTAAACAAAAAAGCTTGCCAGCTTGGACCCAAGGTCGCTGGCTCCAGCAAGGGATTGTTCAGTCTGCTGAAGGCCCGCGGTCAAGGTACATGTGAGAGAGCAATCAATGAACAACTAAGGTGTTGCGACGGAAATGAAAAACTGATTGATGCTTCTCATCTCTCTCTGTTCTTGTCTGTCTGATCCTATTTATCCTTCTCTCTGACTCTCTGTCCTTGAAAAAAAAAAAGCAAACCCCAACCATATACTGCCTTAAAGAGATACATCTAAGCTGCAAGGACAAAAGCAGACTCAAAGTGAAAGGCTGAAAAACAATTCTCCAAGCAAATTGTATCCAAAGGAAAACAGGTATAGCCATACTCATATAACACTCACTTCAAGACAACAAAATTAAGCAGAGATAAATATAGTCATCTCATAATGATAAAGGTGACACTGTATCAAGAAGCCATAACACTTTTTAATTTTTATGCACTGAACCAGGAAGCACCAAAATATGTAAGACATCTATTAACTGATCTAATAGTAGAAGCAGACAAAAACACAATCATACTTGGGGATTTCAACACACCACTGACGGCTTTAGATCTATCATCCAAACAGAAAATCGTTAAGAAAAATCGCTCTTAAGTGACACACTAGATCAAATAGACATAATAGACATTTATAGGACATTTCATCCCCAAATGTCAGATTATACATTCTACACCAGTGTGCATAAAATATGCTCAATAATAAACCATATGTTGGGCCACAAAACTAACGTCAATGAATTCAAGAAGGTTGAAATTATACCAAGCATATTTTCTGACCATAAGGCTTTACAATTAGAATTCAACTATAAAAAGGAAGTAAAGAAACCCACAAAAATGTGGAAATTAAACAACATACTTCTAAAAAATGACTGGGTCAAAAAAGAAATAAAAGCAGAGATCAAAAGATATGCACAGGCAAATAAAAATGACAACATGACATACACAAATTTCTGTAATGCAGTAAAAGCAGTAATAAGAGGGAAGTTTATATCATTACAGGCCAGCAGAAGAAAAGAAAGAGTAAAAATTAGAGCAGAACTAAATGAAATAGAGAACAAAAAACTATGGAAAAAAACAACAAAGAGCTGGTTCTTTGAAAAGATCAATAAAATTGACAAATCATGACTAGATTCACTAAGAAAAAAAGAGGAAGGACTCATATAAACAAAATCTGAAATGAAAGAGGAGAAGTTACCACAGACATCATAGATATACAAGGGATCATAGTAGAATATTATGAAAGACTATATGCCACCAAATTCAACAACCTAGAAGAAATGGATAAATTCCTAGAACTATACAATCTTCCTAGACTGTGTCACAAAGTAGGAAACCTACATAGACCTACAAGCAGGGAGGAAATAGAAATAACTATCAAAAGCCTCCCCAAAAACAAAAGTCCAGAACCAGATGGCTACACTAGTGAATTCTATCAAACATTCAAAGATTTGATACCTATTCTTCCCAAACCTTCCAAAAAACAGAAGAAGATGCAATACTCCCAAACACATTTTATGAGGCCAATATAATCCTCATACCAAAACCTAGCAAGGACAACACAAAAAAAGAAAACTACAGACCAATATCTCTAATGAATACAGATGAGAAAATCCTAAACAAAATACTAGCAAATTGAGTAGAACAACACATTTAAAAAATAATACATCACAATCAACTGGGATTCATTCCAGGAGTACAAGATGGTTCAACATATAGAAATTGATCAATGTAATATACCACATCAACAAAATAAAGAACAAAAAAATCATATGATCCTATCAATAGATGCTGAGAAGGCACTTGATAAGATACAACATCCCTTTATGTTTAAAACACTCAATAAAATCAAAATTGAAGGAAAGTACCTCAACATAATAAAGACCATATGTGACAAACCATCAGCTAATATCATACTAAATGGTGGAAAAATATAGGCTTTTCCTCTAAAATCAGGAACAAGACAAGGCTGCCCACTCTCTCCACTCTTAGTCAACATAGTTCTGGAAGTTTTAGCGAGAGTGATCAGGCAAGAGAAAGAAATAAAAGAAATTCATATCAGGAAAGAAGTAAAGGTATCACTTTTTGCAGAAGACATGAACCTGTATATAGAAAACCCCAAAGATCCCATAAAAAAATCTAACCAATACAGTAAAGTCGCAGGATACAAAATCAATATACCAAAGTCTATTGCTTTTCTATATGCCAATGATGAAACTTCAGAAAATGAATTCAAATAAACAATTCATTTTACAATTGCAACAAATAAAAATAAAATACCTAGGAATAAAGTTAATAAAGGATGTGAATGAAGGACCTATATACTGAAAAATAGTATAAAACATTACTGAAAGAAATTAAAAAAGACAATAAAATGGAAAGATATTCTATGTTGATAAATTGAAAGATTCAATTAAAATGGTCATATCACCCAAAGCAATATACAAATTTAATGCAATCCCCATCAAAATCCAAATGTAATTTTTAAAAGAAATAGAACAAAAAGTTACCAGGTTTATATGGAGCCATAAACAACATCAAATAGTCAAAGCAATCCTGAGAAAGAATGGAACAGGAGGTATCACACTACCTGACTTCAAATTATACTACAAAATTATGATAATCAAAACAGCATGATATTGGCAGAAAAACAGACATACAGACCAATGGAACAGAATTGAGAGCCCAGAAATAAAACCACATGTATATGGACAAATCATCTTCAACAAAAGAGCCAAAAACACACAATGGAGAAAAGAAAGCATCTTCAATAAATGGTGCTGGGAAAACTGGAAAGCCATATGCAAAAAGAATGAAACTTAACTAAAGTTTGTCTCTCTGCACAAAAATTAATTCAAAATGGACCAAAGACCTAAGTATAAGATATGAAACAATAAATTACATAGAAGAAAACATAGGTACTAAGCTCATGGACCTTGGCTGTAAAGAACAATTTATGAATTTGACCCCAAAGGCAAAGGAAGTAAAAGCAAAAATAAATGAGTCGGACTGTATTAAACTAATAAGCTTCTGCACAGCAAAAGAAACTGGCAACAAAACAAATAGGCAGCCAACTAAATGGGAAATGATACTTGCAAACAACAACTCCGATAAGGGGTTAATATTCAAAATGAACAAAGAACTCACAAAGCTCAGCATCAAATAAGCAAACAATCCAATTAAAAAATGGGTAAAGGACCTAAACAGACACTTCTTCCAAAAGGACATACAAATGGCCAACATATAGCCTGACCAGGCAGTGGTGCAATGGATAGAGCATCGAGCTGGGATGCAGAGAACTCAGGTTTGAAACCCTGAAGTTGCTGGCTTGAGTGCTGGCTCACCAGCTTGAGCACGGGGTTGCTGGCTTAAGCCCAAGGTCACTGGCTTGAGCAAGGGGTCACTTGCTCTGCTGTAGCTGCCCAGTTAAGGCACATATAAGAAAGCAATCACTGCCTGACCAGGCAGTGGCGCAGTGGATAGAGCATCGGACTAGGATGCAGAAGACCCAGGTTCGAGATCCTGAGCTCGCCAGCTTGAGCGCAGGCCCATCTGGCTTGAGCAAAAGCTCACCAGCTTGGACCCAAGGTCGCTGGCTTGAGCAAGGGGTTGCTCGGTCTGTTGAAGACCCATGGATAAGGCACATATGAGAAAGCAATCAATGAACAACTAAGGTGTCGCAACAAAAAACTGATGATTGATGCTTCTCATCTCTCTCTGGTCCTGTCTGTCTGTCCCTATCTATCCCTCTGTCTGACTCTCTCTCTGTCCCTGTAAAAACAAACAAACAAACAAACAAAACAAAACAGAAAGCAATCACTGAACAACTAAGAAGCTGCAACAAAGAATTGATGCTTCTCATCTCTCCCTTCTTGACTGTCTTTCCCTATCTGTCCCTCTCTCTAACTCTCTCTCTGTCTCTGCCAAAAACAACAACAAATGGTCAACTTATATATGAAAAGATGCTCATCTGCACTAGCTATTCGAGAAATACAAATCAAAATTACAATGAGATATCTCCTCACACCTGTTAGACTGGCTATTATCAACGAGACAAATAATAAGTATTGCAGAGGCTGTGGAGAAAAAGAAACCCTCATTCACTGCTGGTGGGAATGTAAATTAGTACAACCATTATGGAAAAAAGTATGGTGGTTCCTCAAAAAAATTAAGAATAGAGCTACCATATGACTAAGCAATCCTTCTACTGGATATCTCAAATACATTGGTACGGAAAGACACATTCACTCCCATGTTCATCACAGTATTATTCACAGTGGCCAAGACATGAAAACAATCAAAGTGTCCCTCAATAGAGGACTGGATAAAGAAGATGTGGTACATATATACGATGGAATACTACTCAGCCATAAGAAATGATGACATAGTGTCATTTATGACCACATGGATGAACCTCATCTGCTATGGTTGGGAATTGGTGTCCATCTCATTCCGAATCCCAAAACCAGCCCTTACCTACTACACACTTTTCTTATCCATCACAGTCAAGCTGCCTTTATTCCCTCTACCTGAACTTATGGTTTATGGAAAATACTCAACCAATAATGGTGTGTGAGCATGTGTTAATATATGAAGACATGTATGATTACACACATGTGTATACACACTTTCAAACTCTCACTTTATAGTCACTCAACAAAGTCCATAAATGTGTGGGAGCTGATAATATATTAAAGAATCAATCTCTTAGAAGTACAGATTAAAGTACAGTATTTCCCCCTATACAAGACACACCCTTTTTTGAAAAATTTGGGGTTTAAAAACTGGGTGCGTCTTATACAGTGGTTGTAAATTTTTCACTTGCATTTCCCACCTTTTTGTTCTTGTTTTTGTGCTCATTGTTTTAGATTTTTTTTTTTACTTGCATTTTCCACATTTTCGTGCTTGTTGTCTTTTTATTTCAAATTTTGGGCCCCAAAATTAAGGTGTATCTTATACATGGGAGCGTCTTATACATGGAGAATTACAGTAGTTCCTGAAAAAGATCCTCCTTGGCTAGAAAAAAATAAGAAAAATTTTTTTTGGTATAGCTGATATTTATAAAGGTTCTAATTTTCACAAGCGTCAACAAATATCTCATTATTCATATAAATGCTGTGATATATCTCTTAAAGTTTTGTAAGGACTGTGAACTTTTTACACTCAACAGGTGGATTATATGAATTACAGTTGATCTTTATAACATATCATTTGCATTATTCTTGGTGATATGATCCATTCTTTTGGTGTGTGTGTGTGACATACAGAGAGAGATAACAAAGAGTGGGTCAGACAGATAGGGAGAGACAGGAAGAAGAGAGAATCATCAATTTTTCATTGCAGTACCTTAGTCTCCTTAGTTGTTCATTGATTGCTTTCTCACATGTGCCATGACCAGGGGGCTACAGCAGAAGGAGAGATCCCTTGCTCAAATCAGTGACCTTGGCCTCAAGCCAGTGACCTAGGGCTTCAAGTCAGTGACCTCTGGGCTCAAGCCAGCAACTATGGGGCCATGTCTATGATCTCATGCTCAAGTCAGCGACCTTGCGCTCAAGCTGGTGAGGCCGCGCTCAAGCTGGATGAGCCCCACTCATGCCGGCAACCTTGGAGTTTTAAACCTGGATCCTCTGCGTCCAAGTTTGATGCTCTATCCAATGTGCAACTGCCTGGTCAGATGATATCCATTCTTTTTTAAAATTAATTTATTATTTTTACATAAATTCTAATGTCACCCATGATCCCCAGTACATCCCCGCTGTGTCCCTCTCTGTAACGCCCTCCCCACTTCCCTCCAGAATTTGCTTTTCTACTTTCATTCCATCCTATCACCCTGTCATCCCCTTTCCCTCTGTTCACTTTCCTTCTGGGTCCTTTGAACCACCTCTGTCTCTATTCTGTTCCTCAGTTCGGCAGATTCCTTATATGAGTGAGGTCATATGATATTTTTCTTTCTCTGCCTGGCTTATTTCACTTAACATAAAAGTTTCCAGGTCCATCCATGCAAAAAATAGTATTTCCTTCTTTTTCATGGCCCCATAGTATTCCCTTCTGTATATGTACCACTGCTTTTTAATCCAATCGTCCACTGACGAACACTTGGGCTGTTTCCAGACCTTGGCTATTGTAAACAATGCTGCTAGAAACATGGGGGTGCATTTCTCCTTTTCAAACTGTGCTATGGTGTTCTTGGGGTATATTCCTAAAAGTGGGATGGCTGGGGCAAAAGGCAGTTCCATTTTTAATTTTTTTAGGAATCCCCGTACTGTTTTCCACAGTGGCTGCACCAGTCTGCATTCCCACCAGCAGTGCAGGAGGCTTCCCTTTTCTCCACATCCTCATCAGCATTTACTCTGTGTTGTTTTGTTGATGAGCGCCATTCTACCTGCTGTGAGATATCTCATTGTGGTCTTAATTTGCATTTCTCTAATGATTAGTGATGTTGAGCATTTTTTCATATGCTTACTAGTCATCTGTATATTCTCTTTGGAGAAGCGTCTATTCATCTCGTTAGCCCATTTTTTGATTGGGCTGTTTATCTTCCTGGTGTTGAGTTTTACAAGTTCTTTATAAATTTTGGTTATTAACCCCTTATCAGATCTATTGTTGAATATGTTCTCCCATTGTGTGGTTTGTCTTTTTATCTTGCTCATATTGTCTTTAGCTGTGCAAAAGCTTTTTAGTTTGATAGAGTCCCATTTGTTTATCCTGTCTTTTATTTCCCTTGCGCATGAAGATAAATCAGCAAATATATTGCTGTGAGTGATGTCGGAGAGCTTATTGCCTATGTTTTCCTCCAGGATGCTTATGGTATCGTGACTTACATTTAAGTCTTTTATCCATTTTGAGTTTATTTTTGTGAATGGTGTAAGTTGGTGGCCTAGTTTCATTTTTTTTGCAGGTAGCTGACCAATTTTCAGCTGACCAATTTTCCCAACATCATCTGTTAAAGAGACTGTCTTTACTCCATTGTATTCTCTTACCACACTTGTCAAATATCAATTGTTCATAAAGGAGTGGGTTTATTTCTAGGTTCTCTGTTCTGTTCCATTGATCTATATGCCTGTTTTTATGCCAGTACCAAGCTGTTTTGAGTATAAGGGCCTTGTAGTATAACTTGATGTCCAGAAGTGAGATACCACCCACTTTATTCTTCTTTTTCAAGATTGCTGTGGCTGTTTTGTGTTCTTTTTTGGTTCCATATGAATTTTGAATTATTTGTTCTATATCTTTAAAGTATGTCCTTGGTTTTTTAATAGGAACTGCATTGAATTTATAAACTGCTTTGGGTTATATGGACATTTTAATGATGTTTATTCTTCCTAGCCATGAACACAGTATATGCTTCCACTTGTTTGTATCTTCTTTGATTTCTTTTATCAATGTTTTATAATTATCCGAGTCATTAACCTCCTTGGTTAAATTTGCTCCTAGGTACTTTATTTTTTTGTTGCAATAGTAAAGGGGATTGTTTTCTTAATTTCTCTTTCAGATAGATCGTTGTTGGTGTATAAAAATGCCTCTAATTTCTGAGAATTAATTTTACATCCTGCCATCTTGCTGAATTCATTTATCAGGTCCAGTAGTTTTTTGACTGTGACTTTAGAATTTTCTATGTACGATATTATATCATCAGCAAATAATGATTGTTTTACTTCTTCTTTTCAAATTTGGATGCATTTTATTTCTTTTTCTTGTCTGATTGCTGTGGCTAGGACTTCCAGTACTATATTGAATAAGAGTGGTGAAAGGGGGCAATCCTACCTTGTTCCTGATCTTAAGGGGATTGCTTTTAACTTTTGCCCATTGAGTATGATGTTGGCTGTGGGTTTGTCATATATGGCCTTTATCATGTTGAGGTATATTCCATGTATTCCCACTTTGCTGAGAGTTTTGATCATAAATGGGTGCTGGATTTTATTAAATGCTTTTTCTGCATCTATTGATATTATCATGTGGTTTTTGTCCTTTCTTTTTCTTTATGTGATTAATCACATTGATTGATTTGCAAATATTGTACCAGCCTTGCCTCCCCAAAATAAATCCTACTTGATTATGGTGTATAATTTTTTTCAGGTTTTGCTGGATCTGGTTTGCTAATATTTTGTTGAGAACTTTAGCATCTAATTTCATCAGAGTTATTTGCCTATAGTTTTCTTTCTTTGTGTTGTCTTTGCCTGGTTTTGGAATTAGAATTATGCTTGCCTCATAATAGGAGCTTGGAAGTTTTCCCTCTTCTTGAATTTTTTGAAATAGCTTGAGAAGGATAGTAGTTCTTTGACCGTTTGGTAGAATTCAACTGTGAAGCCATCTGGCCCAGGGCTTTTGTTTGTTGGGAGTTTATTGATAACTGTTTCGATATCTTTTGTTGTAATCGGTCTATTTAGGTTTTCTGATTCTTCCAGATTGATTTTTGAAAGATTATATTTTTCAAGGAATTTGTCCATTTCACCTAGGTTGTCTAATTTCTTGGTATACAGTTCTTCATAGTATTTTCTTACAATACTTTGTATTTCTGCTGTGTCCATTGTTACTTCCTCACCATCATTTCTAATTTTATTTATTTGAGTCCTTTCTCTTTTTTTCTTGGCTAGTTCATTGATCTTGTTTACTTTTCCAAGGAACCAGCTCTTGGTTTCATTGATGCTCTGTATTGTTTTTTCAGCCTCTATGTCATTTATTTCTGCTCTGATCATTATTATTTCCTTCCTTCTACTTCCTTTGGGCTTTACTTGCTGTTCTTTTTCTGGTTCTTTTAGTTGCAGGATTAAGTTGGGTTTTTTTTGCGCTTTTTCTAACTTCTTATGGTATGCCTGTAATGCTATGAACTTCCCTCACAGGACTGCTTTTGCTGAGTCCCACAGATTTTGAGTTGTTGTATGCTTATTTTAATTTGTTTCAAGATAATTTTTGACTTCTTCTTTCATCTCACTGTTGTCCCAGTCATTGTTTAATAACATGCTGTTTAGTTTCTAAGTGTTTGAGTGTTTTTCAGTTTTCCTATTGTTGATTTCTAGTTTCAAGACATTGTGGTCAGAGAAGATGCTTGATATGGTTTAAATCTTCTTAAATTTGTTGAAACTCGTTTTATGCCCAATATGTGTTCTGTCCTAGAGAATGTACCACTAGCACTTGAAAAGGATGTATATTCTGCTGCTTTAGGGTGGAAGGTTCTAAAGATATCTATTAAATCCAGTTGATCTAGTTTATCTCTTAATTCCGTTGTTTCTTTATTAATTTTCTTTCTTGAGGATCTATTCATTGTTAGTGGGGTATTAAAATCCCCTACTATTATAGTATTGCTGTTGATCTCTCTCTTTATGTCCATCAAAACCTGCTTTATATATTTAGGTGCTCCTATATTAGGTGCATATATATTTATAATGGTTATCTCTTCCTATTAGATTGCTCCCTTTATCCTTTTGTAGTGACCTTCTTTATCCCTTACTATGGTCTTTGTTTTAAAGTCTATTTTGTCAGATGTAAGTATTGCTACACCAGCTTTATTTTCATTTCCGTTTGATAGAAATATTTTTTCAATTCTTTAACTTTCAGTCTATGTGTATCTTTTGTTTTTAAGTGCGTCTTCTGTAAACAGCATATGTAGGGGCCCTGTTTTCTTATCCATTCAGCTACCCTATATCTTTTGATTGGAGCATTTAATCCATTTACATTTAAGGTTATTATTGATATATAGTTGTTTATTGCCATTTTATTCTTTAAAGTTACATTCCTCTTTTAGTATATTCTTTTCCCCCTTTGTTCTGTTTACAGCAGGCCCCTTGACATTTCTTGCAGCATTGGTTTGGTTGTAATAAATTCCTTGAGATTGTTTTGGTCTGGGAAGCTTTCTATTTCACCTTCAATTTTAAACGATAGCCTTGCTGTATAAAGAAGTCTTGCTTGTAGGCTTTTGTTCTGTATTACTTTAAATACTTCTTGCCATTCCCTTGTGGCCTCAAGTGTTTCTGTTGAGAAGTTGAATGTCATCCTTATGGGGGCTCCTTTGTAGGTGATAGCCTTTTTTCTCTAGCAGCTTTTAATATTTTCTCTTTATCTCTTATCTTTGGTATTTTAATTATGATGTGTCCTGGTTTAGATTTTTTTTTTTTTTTTTGGTAAACTGCAAGTGGCAAAAAGCCTTTGTAAATTTGAGGCTTAGCAAAGGCTAAGTTCTCCCCCTCCCACCTCCATATTGACTATGATGCTGAGTATTTGCACCCACTTCACTTGCTTGCTTAAGTTGCTGGAAGCAATTTACATGCCCTTCCTCTCACTGTTTGTTTGTTCAGATGTTGGTTGATTTCAGTTATGCATGATGAGGAGATTCCTGTTTATGCCTTGGGAGAGTTCCTGTTTTTGCCTCAGATGTGTAACTTTGTATCAAGAACTTCCTTGATTTGCATATGGCTATATAATAAAGCAAACTGGGGCTATGGGGCACTCAGATATTGCCATCAGCATTGAAGAGGCCTCCCAACCCCATCCATTTTTCTTAATGAGTTTGTTTTCTTAATTACACACCATTCTCACTCAAGGCTCAGAATTACAAGCTGCTCTGGTCCTGCCGCACTGGTCCGTGGCTGGTTTTTCTTTTATAAAATTCTCTGTGCTCCTTGAACTTGTGTGACTTTTTCCTGCATCAACTTAGGGAAGTTTTCAGCTATGATTTCATTGAACAAGGTCTGTAACCCTTGTTCTTTCTCTTCTTCAGAAACCCCTATGATGCGGATGTTGTTTCTCTTTAGTCTGTCACAGAGCTCTCTCAGAGTTTCCTCAGATTTTTTCAGTCTCTTTATTTTTTGCTGCTCCGCTTCCATGCTTTCACTTATCTTGTCCTCTAAGTTTCTGATTCAATCCTCTTCTTCATCCAGCCTGTTTTTAATTCCTTCCAGTGTAGTCTTCATTTCTGATATTGTGTTTGTCATTTCTGTCTGGTTCTTCTTTATGATTTCCGTGTCCTTTTTGATGTTTTCAATTTTTTTTTATCGAAGTGTTCATTAAGTCCATCCATTGTAGCTTTGAGATCTTTAAACATCCTAAAAATCATGTTATACTCTGCATCCAGTAATTTGATTACTTCTGATTCATCCTAGACTTTATCAGAGGATTTATCTTGTTGAAGCATATGACTTATGCTTCTCTGCCTACCCATTATTCTCTGACTTGTAGGCTTCTTCCAGCTCTTATTTCCATACATAGTACAGCCTCTTTGAAGTCTTGATTTGTTTTCTTCTCAGTTTTCTTACCTCAGTGGCTCAGGAGGGTGTTTATTTGAAACTGTATCCAGGAATGCTGGTGGGTGTAACCTGAAACTCTGAAGACCAGCTTCTCTCCTGGGGTGGGGTGCTTTCTCTGTTTCAGTAGGGGGAAGTGTATCTGAGATCTCAATGGAGACCCGAGTTACTGCCCCTCCTCCCCACTTCCTGTTTTCAGCTGTGTCTTGTTGCTCTGATTGGAGCTGGAGAGCTTTTTGGAGGTGAGTTACCCAGAACCACTTTAGGCTTGTGCTTTGTTGAGGGTCCAACCCCTCCTCCAGCTATGCCACCTCCACACTGAATGAGTCAGCTTCTCAGGTCATCCCATACATTCCTCTGCCTGTCACCATCTGTCTCTCTCTCTCTCCTCACTTTCCTTTTGGAAGACAAGCCAGCCCTCTCAGCACACCTCATTCTCAGGTACCCAGGCAAGTAGCTGTGAGCGATATTTTCTGCTCTCCTCCTTGGAATGAGAGCCCAGCCTCACACCCCCTTCATTCCTGGAAGCCAGGGAGACCAACTGCGCCATGGCATTCCCTACCAGGTTTGGTGCAGCTGCTTCTTTGCTCTTTGATTTTTGAGAACTGTTCTTGCAATCCAGAGTTGGTTTTTCATGCTGATTATTCCTAAATTAATTTGTAATCCAGTTTGGTGGTGTGAGCTGGGAGTCTGTGTGTCTGCCTACTCCACTGCCATCTTGGTATCTGGCCACCCATTCTTAAAATATCCTTTCTTTTTTTAAGCGAGAGAGACAAAGACAGAGAGACAGACAGGGAGAGAGATGAGAAGCATCATTCTTCATTGTCACCTTTGTTGTTCATTAATTGCTTTCTCATATGTGCCTTGACGGGGGAGTATGGTGCAGCTGCAGCTAAGCCAGTGACCCCTTGCTCAAGCCAGCGACCTTGAGCTTCAAGCAATCATGGGGTCAAGCCAGTGACCATGGGGTCATGTCAGTGACCCCTGCACCCAAGCTGGTGAGCCCATGCTCAAGCTAGATGAGCCCATGCTCAAGCTGGTGACCTCAGGGATTTGAACTTGGATCCTCTGCATCCCAGGTCAACACTCTATCCACTGTGCCACCTCCTGTTCAGGCTGACATTTTTCTTGATCTCTAATCACTTTATTTTTATGTGCATCTCTAGTCCAGCAGGGAAGAGCTCTTGGTCTAAAATATTCAAAATCATGGGTTCTTAAGAAGTTTGCCCAGAAAGCCAATAATGTGACAGAGAGAAGATAGTTCTGTTTAGTTTATTGCTTATATTAATAAGAGAGCTTATGTTACTTCCAGCATGTAATTCTGCATCAAAACACTTATCTGATAAAGGGTAAAAAATGATTCAAAGCAAAAATTTCTAGTTTTTACTGACATATGTTGGCAATATGACTTTATTATACAAATTAAAGGAACACACACATGCTCACGTACAGGCACTCACACATACATATACTCTAATGCATGTTCTTGATTGTCTCAGTATCATTCTGGTTTCACAAGTCATTACTATACAAAAGCTCTGAAGATAATCAAGTTCATTCTGCTAGTGCAGAAAGAGCCTGAGTCATAACAGTGCACAACTCTAGTCATCATTGACTTTCTAAAAGGAAACAAATAAGAAACCACAATTTTATAACCACGTAATATTAAAGTACATCTCTTCTTAAAATTTTAGGACCTCATTCTGTTGTTTCTAAATGACCACAGAGAACAAAGTTTTAAGACATTTATTTTGCTTTTCAAAATAATTTTTCACATTAGTTTTAATTTCTCAAAAAAGCTGCTTACAACCATCTTATTCATCTCTATCACCACACTATTGTGTTTACCAAATGATGTAAGCAGACATTGAAATAGTAATTTTATAACTACATGGTTAGAAGCACTGCCTATTACTACTGTATTAAAAACAATGTATCCAGGAAAATCAAATTATGACAAGTCCTTACATGAGAAGAACGGAGACGCAGCTCTTGGCTGAACCAAGGAAAGGCAAGTTCCTTGTGGAATATTGTCATCATACCTGTACAGCAATTGATCCCTACCTCCTAATTCCCACCCGCATCAAACAAGCTTTCTCTTCCTGAAAAGCAGCCCCACTATCTCTCTTGGTAATTCCACAACTCACCCTCCCACTGTGCCCTCTGAAATCCTTACTACTGAAAAGTATTTATACCCTCCGTATTTTTCTAAGGGTACTGCACACCTTACCTTAATCGACACTTGGCTTTTTTCTGAGATAGTCCTTCTTCTTTAATCCGGGCTAGAAGTTTACTTATGGAGTTCACTTGTGCTTGTAAAGCCCCGTTTTGAGGTGTGAGGCTGAGCGGCACTGGGAGGAGGTATGATCCAAAGCAGACTCTCACATCCTTTCAGCTTCACCAGTCTTCAAACCACGGCCTCACCAGCCTATACCCACACAGCTGAAGAATCTGGGACCGGGTTCACCTTGCCTCTAACATAATCTTCAACAACTCAACAGTCCCTTAATCTCCTTTCCTTTAAAAGCCTTCCTCTCATCTTCACTCTGTAATCCATTCTGAAACACTTAACTTTCAAAGTTCGAAATTAGAAATAATTTTTTATTATTTAACCACAATCTTCTATTCTTTAATCTTTCTGGTAATTCCCTCCAATTATACCCTACTGGCAATGCTTGTTAAATATATTCCTCCATGGGATGTAAGAGTTTGAGCTTTGGAGCCCCACTCTCTAGAGGGTTTGGATTCCAGCTCCACCATAGAATCTTCATAGTTAACCTTTCTGTGTCTTTCTTCATTTGTAAAATGCTGATGGTATGTCTCTCAGAGACTTGTTAGGATTTATAGCTAAATATACATAAACACTTGTAATAGTGCCTAGCATATAAGTGCTCAATAAAAGTTAATTATAATCTTTCTGAATTTCATACCATAAAATACAGTCTTTAAGGGTAGAGTTCGATGAGTTCCTACCTTTTTGTACACCTGCATACCACACCCCATCAAGGCACAGAACATTTCAATCATCTCAGGCACATCTTTTGTTCAGCGTCCCAACCAATCTCAGCACTCAGCCCTCTCAAAGGCAGCCACTAATTTCTTTCACCTTAATTTTGTCTGTTCTATACTTTCTATAAATGGAATCGCAGAGTAAATTAATTATTTCACTCAGCATACTTGAGGTTAAGTACTGCTGTTGCATGCATTGATAGTTCATTCTTGTTTTGCTGAGTAGTATCCACCACAATTTGATGGTTCATTCTTTTGTTCTTAGACATTTGTGTTATTTAAGGTTTTGTGAATAAAGTTGTTGTGAAATTCCCATACTAGTCTTCCTTGTGTATGCACACATTCATTTCCTTGATAGAAACAAAGAAGTAGAATCGTTGAATCAATGGTTAAATGTTAAAACTTCCAAAGGTATTTCCAAAGTAGTTTCTGTTTCCACTGAAAATATAAGAATTGTTTTATATCTCACAGTACGGGGGGTTCTCAGGTTACGACAGTCTCAACATACGATGTTTCGAGTTTACAATGCTCACTCCCATAAAAACTAAAAAAAAAGATGACACGTGTTTCGGCTTATGCTGTTAGTGTCATACTTTGGGACTCCATGGGAAAACTAGTTTGGTTGAGTGTGGCGGAAGAATACGTAGTATGTATTCTTTTTTCTGTGGCTTAGTTTTGTGTTTTTATGTTCTAGATTATGATTTTACAACTGTGTCGGGATAGGTAAGTGACTTAGGCTAGGGTGGGTGTGTTTCAACTTATACCAAAGTTATGTCACTGTTGTAGGAATGAAACTGTGTCGTAACCCGAGTACCCCCTGTATTATATAGTGGCTGAAGTAGGAGCGATATCTTTTTTTTTTTCCATTTTTAAGTGAGAGGAGGGGAGACAGACTCCTGCATGCGTCTCTATTACCTCTACGGAGATCCATCTGGCAACTCCATCTGGGGCCTGTGCTCGAACCAATTAAGCGACTGACTGTGAGAGGGGAAGAGAGAGAAAAGGGAAAGGGAAAGAGAGATGGAGAAAAGCAGATGGTCACTTCTCATGAGTTCTCTGACCGGGAATTGAACCCAGGACTTCTGCATGAATGGTTGACACTCTATCCATTGATCAAACTGGCCAGAAATTTGAGGAGAAAATTTTAAAACATTATAGCATACTTTCAGTTTGTAATAAAAGATATAAGATATTTCATCAGAGTTGTAGTTCAAGAAAGTAGAAGTCCTAACTAGCAATTTTATCTATTTAAATAACAAACACTGGGTATTTCAGTGGTTAAGGTTACTAAAAGATTTTGGCATTGTAATTTACCATACCATTTTGTTATATCCTTTGAATGATTAATTCTCAATGATATATCATACCTGAGATTCCTACTAAATGGAATTTTCTGTACATTAATACATAGTTTGGTGGCAAGACACTTTGACATTCACCAGATACTATCATCAATGAATTGAAATTATTTTAAAGAAGATTGACTTCAGTGAGTCTTGACTAAGAGGCTTCATCCCCTATTTAATCTAATGGTTATTAATTTTTACAACTATTCTTACTATTGAAAATCTAACATAAAAGTATACATTGTAATTTAAATGGTGAAGTGAATCTCTCATAATTAAGAGTAATGTGAAAAATAAAATTTTTATTTGCAAGGTTGAACATTTAATGGTTACTGGAATAGTAAGTGGCCGATAAATAAATATTCATATTGGTGTAGCTTAAAAAATATTAACTTTATTTGCTGCCTCTGGCTATGTAAACGTTTAAGCTAAAGACCCAAGACAAAGAGGACCATTTGGCAATTATCCTCTAAATCAGGGTTGCAAAACTACATGCCTAGAGGGCCCAGGCAAACAACTTGAATGAGTGAAGCAGGAAAGAGCTGAGTGTACCTGCATTTCTTATAGGTGGAGAGAACTAAACTTCACAGGAGATCTGAGAGCTCTGTTAAAGTGTGCATTTGCCCCTCAGCTCCAGCTGGCTGCTTGCTCTGCAGACTTAACGTTGATAACTTCTGACATAAATGTTCGCTGAAGTGCTTTTAAAATATTGCATTGCAAGGTTTACCACCAAACTACACTTCCTAAAAAGGAGAAATAAATGAAAAGTATTGGCAAAAAGCAGAGAACTGGGGCCAATACCTGACCAACACCAGGGAGGACCCTAGAGATGGTATTCTGAGTGGGTGGAGTATTCTGTCACCTTGCTCTATGTAAAAATTTCCCCTAAAATATGACTCAGCTTTAATTCAGTAAGGGCTTATCGAGAACAGATTACATTAGCAGTAGAAAGGAAACGACCCTCTGCTGCTATAGCATCTCTTCGATTGGGAGGAAATTGAGGGGAAATGAGAGCAAGTTTTAGAACTAAATTTCTTAATATTTGTTTGAATACTCTATATATTTCTGGAATTACCTAACATTTAGAAACCTTATATAATCTGTCCATAATGAACTCATTATTTTATCTCCCATATCAAGAGGCACATTAAGACTTGTCAATTTCTTCAACAAACATTTATTAAACAATTTCTAAATGTCATGTACTTATAGGGGCTACAAATAAAAGCCAAATAAGACGTGCTCATAAGTGTAGGATGGTTAGCAATGGGGTGGTCAAGTGGGAAATTAAAGCCCCAGTCTTTGTGTGGGATAGCCCACATGGCCAGGCACGTGGAAACTACACTTCCCATAAACCTTTGGGAAAACCATTGTCCGTCAGCCAGTGAGATTTCACTACGTAATATTAGCTAGACAACCTTGGAAGGTCCCCTTTTAAAATCTGGCGCCCTGTGATCCCCAGCAAGAGATTCCTGGCATTCATCTCCCGTGCCAGTAAATCCCGACCGAGAAAAGCTCTGTACCAAATAAAGCCTCAATAATTAAGACTTAATAACTACGCTGATTTTATTCTTTCTCGGCGGGGAAAATACCTTACATTTTTGGTGCCAAAAACCCGGGAGGAGTTTGAAGTCCACAACGACTGCTCCTCTTTTCCCGTCCCCTCTGAGGAAGAACGAGGACCCACGATATCTGACTGACCTTCCACCTCAGCGCACGGTGTGGTAAGCTCCCTGCCTCCAAACCCCCTCAGGTTCTTTCCACCGAAGCTCCCTGTCCGAAAACCGTAGCTACGTCAGGGAAGCCTTTTCCGTCCAAGTAAATTTGTGCTTTGGAGACGTTCAAGCATATATTTACTTTCCCTATCTGTTCTGTGGCCAGAGTCTGAGTTTTGGAATGCCAGTAACTCATCTCTTGACCATTATCCAAGAACTGAGGGGTGACCATGGGGCAAAAGAATCCAAGCCTGACTCTAAAACACCCCTGGGGTGCCTTATCCGAAACCTCCCAAACATTGATCCCTCCCTAAAAAGGAAGAAACTAATTTTCTTCTGCAGTGTAGCCTGGCCACAATACCCACTGGATAACCGGACCAGGTGGCCTCAGGAAGAAAGTTTCGATTTTAACATCCTTATTGGTTTACAGAACTAT
Source organism: Rhynchonycteris naso (assembly GCA_037038555.1). Taxonomy (NCBI): domain Eukaryota; kingdom Metazoa; phylum Chordata; class Mammalia; order Chiroptera; family Emballonuridae; genus Rhynchonycteris; species Rhynchonycteris naso. Next base: position 17,432,487 of record CM073004.1, on the reverse strand, counting down.
TGCCAAGAAGTTGGAAAATGAACAGAGATTCCTTATATACAGGGGTTTCTTCAGTTGCGTTCTCATCCTAATCTCTGTGCTGGCTGCTCTACAACACAGGTCCTTCTGGCCAAAGAAACCTCAGCTAAACTCTCCACTCCAGATCTTTCCTCCTTTGCCGACTCTCCTGAGGAACTTTGTTCCCCTCCTGCACCACTCCCTCAGTCCCATCTCGTCTCTTCGCTAAATCCTGTTTCTCTTCCATCATCAAACGCTGATCCCTCTCTCTCCTCCCGTTAGTGCTCACACCCGATCCCACTCCAAGAGTGAGCCGACCTCCTGTGCCCTCTCTGCTAGGTGGCCGGGACAGAAGGGGTCGTTAGAGTCCATGTGCCTTTCTCCCTCTCTGATCTGTCTGCAATTGAAAAGCGTCCTATTTTTCTAATCCTACCAACTATACCAAGGAATTCCAATATCTCACTCAGTCATATGACCTCACTTGGCATGATCTCTATATTATTATGTCTTGTACCCTCACCCCCCACGAACGAGACCGGATCCGGACAGCAGCACGAGCTCATGCAGGTAACATTCAAATGCTGGTGGGCCCAGAGGCGGTCCCTGACATGGACCCCAACTGGGATTACCGGAAGGAACAACCAGGCAGGAGACGATGTGATCAGATGGTTGAATGTCTTATAGCTGGCATGCAGGATGCAGCACAAAAGGTAGTTAACTATGACAAGTTAAGGGAAATTACTCAAGGACCTGAGGAAAATCCGGCTCTCTTCTTAAATTGCCTCACTGACGCTATGGTCCTCCATACTCGTTTAGACCCTAATTCCAGTGCTGGGGCCACTGTATTAGCTACTCGCTTTATTTCCTAATTGGCCCCGGAAATTCGGAAGAAACTTAAGAAGGCAGAGGAAGGCCCGCAACCTCCTATCCGAGACCTGATGAACATGGCATTTAAGGTTTTTAATGGTCAAGAGGAACAGGCCGAGGTTTTTCACCAGGCCCGCATGCAACAGAAGGTAGCACTCCAAACCCAGGATATTGTGGCAGCCCTGAGGCCAGAGCAACAGGGGCAAAGCACAGGAAGTACTTAACCTAAGTCTGGGCCGCAAATAGGGTCGCTACTGGGAGCTTGCTTTAAGTGTGGCAAGGAGGGTCATTGGTCTCGACAATGCCCCTGTCCAAGGCTATCCACTAAACCTTGTCCTAAGTGCAAGCAGCCTGGTCACTGGCAGAGCGATTGCCCCCTCTGGACAGCAGGCACATCCTTGGTGTCTCAGCGTGGAGGACAGGCCCCTCAGATGGGAGGCCAAGCTAGCAAAGTAAACCCATCATTGGAATTCCTAGGCCTCATGGACAGCTGACACGGCCCGGGCTCGGAGACCCCCCACCCCCACTGTCTCTGAGCCATGGGTGAAGATACAGGTAGCGAGTAAGTCCATTTCATTTCTTGTGGACACAGGGACTACCTTCTCTGTTTTGCAATCACAATCTGGACCTCTAGTTCCATCACAGGTCTCGGTTATGGGGGTTGATGGGACCCCTTCTTCTCGTCTTTGCACACTACCCCTGACATGCAGTTTGAATGGAATTACTTTTTATTGCACCTATTCTTAGTTATACCATCGTGCCCTGTACCCCTTCTGGGTCAAGACATTCTACACAGTGTCGGAGCCACTATCCAGCTGACAACGTCTTCCACTTATTCCTGCCATTCCTCACTACCAAGGGCTCCCCCATAATCAATGCTACCCTCATTTCTAACCAGGTCTCTTGCCTCAAGCTTGCTCCCATGCAGGATGGCTGAGAGGTTGGTACCACTGGGCCTTACTCATCTGTAGCTCACCAAGAGATTAGGCCCTGCAGATTCTTCTGCTTCATCCTGTCCCTCCCACCAGGAACCTGCCACCGGAGTGGACTGAACCAGGGAGCAGTGCTGTTCGAAGCGCATCCGCGAAGTTTCTCGACTCGCAGACAAATTGATGTTCCTACTGACACCCCTCAAAGCCACCACCAGCCAACCCCCCCTCCCCACAATGCCCCTAATTAGCAGGAAGCAGACAGAATGATAAACGGCGCCTCATTTCTATTTAACCAAAAAGGCTGGGATGTAGGATGGTTAGCAATGGAGTGGTTAAGCGGGAAATTAGAGTCCCAGTCTTTGCTGATTTTATTCTTTCTCAGCGGGGAAAATACCTTACAATAAGACTAAAAGGGGAGATAGAGAATAAAATATATGATTTTAAAATATAAGGTGAAGAAGTGTTGTGAGGATTATGATTTGAAATGAGCTATACTCAAAACATCTAACCCACAGACAGGAAATAACAAAGGGCTTCCTGGAAGAAGTAGTCCATGAAGAGCTGAATAGAAGATTGTAAAGCCAGTAGTCGCGGCCCCCATTATAGCCACCTGACCAACGCAAGTTCACATTTAATCCGGACAGATGGTAAAGAATTAACAGAGCCAAGAACTGGTGGGCCATTTTCCTTTATTCCTGCTCGCACAGGTGGGAGAGAAAATACATATAGTGGGAAAACACTTCCCTTTCCATTCAGGTTTCCTAAAGCCACTGGCTTTCTCTGGTTTTTGCTAAAATCAAAGGCCTCTCTCAGTCCCCTCTGAATGTCTCCATTTTGGCTGGCTCTTCCACGTGGCCTCCCTTTCCCCTGCTATACAACATGGGTTCCTCCCCTCTCTGCAAGAACGTGGTCTCTTTGCAAAATGGCCCTCTAGGTTCTCCTTTTAAAACTTTTTGGCGCGAAAGTCCTTCCTCAGCACATGTTAGCATCACCAAACCCCTTCCCAAGCATGAAAGGCAATTAGCTGTATCATGTGAGAGCAACATCATGTGAGCAGTGGCCATTTTTAACAAGAAGAGTGAGCATAAAAATCACATTAAACTTATTTGCCCAACAAAGATATAATCCATACCTAGGGCTTGGCCCATGTCTGGTATTGCTCTAAAAGCCTTATGTTAACTAATGCATGTAAATTACCATTATGACCTTAATAGTATGCATACCTCATGTTATCTGCATCTTATAGATGAGGAAAATGAATGCAGGAACTTGCATAGGGTCACACAACTTGTTTCGGAACTCAGATGCCATGCTCTTAAACGCTACATATTATTTACATGTTCAAATTTAACACAGTCTAGAATAACTAGAACAGATTACAAGTACTTATGACTTGATCTTTCTGGGATGGGGAACACTGTAGAAACAAATGCCTAATCCTTGCTTATGCTTGGGAAGGCCTCAAATGCCAAGTGAGCAAGTTTTTTCTGGATTCATCCCCCTTCAGAAGAAAAGTTCTAGATTAATGACAGCTTGCTTTCTAAAATTAAGCATGAGCTAAAGTCCCCTAAGATAGCGACCAGGTTGATTTCTTCATCCCAAGATTCTTGCCTGCATCTCCTTTCTTTTATATTCTCTAATGAGTCATCTGACAGGGGCTGGAAGATGAGGTACACGGATGAGTTACAGAATACTGCCTGTAATGCTGGTGGCCGAGGCTAGGCAGGTCCGTAATGGATTCGGGTAGACTGTAGAGAAACTGTGGAGCTGGAAAGCATTGGGCCATTCCCGTTTAATTGATTCTCGCAACAACTGATGAGCAAACAGGCAGGGAAAACTTTCTCACAGCAGCAGATGAATGAATAGCAAAACAGCCAGCCCCTCACAGTGGCGGGCACGCAATCCTCAATCTGTCATCTGCCCAAGCAGCCATAGTCTTACACAGACTGTACACACGTGATCCTGCCATGTGCTCACACACTAATCATGCAAAGAGCAAGCGAGCAAGCCTAACACAGCTGTTTTCCCAACAATGCCCTAAAAAAGCTATTATAGCTATTTTTTGTTGTTTAAATGGTAAATTTCTTATATCATTAGAATTATAACATAATTCTAAATTATGCTGGCACTGCTAGCATATATTTATCTGACTCATTTATTAGTTATAAAAGATCATTCAGTCAAGTTTAATTCTTATTTCAGCAAGGTTTACTTGTAAAAAAAATATATTTCCAAATACTGTATTCCTACAAATATCTCTGGATGAAGGATTCACTGTATATGTATGTGGATTGTAGCCATTTACAGAATGATTATCTTAGATTTTAATATAATATGCAGACTGACAAAGGTGATTGAACTCATAAAAGGTAATGACAAATTTGATTTATTAACCACACACTAAATACCATGTTGACCTCACATATGATTTTATTTTTGGAAAATATCTAACATTGAATGCTAAACAATCTTAGATAAATAAGGAAATCAATATTGAAACATACAATTTTATTTATAAGGCATTAAGGCATTTCCTTAATGTCTTAAATGATTTAACTTTAATAACCAGGGTACAGTATTTAAATTTAATATTTTATCATTTATAAATGCTTAATACTAAATGGATTTTTAAATATTATTCTGCAAATACAAACCATCAATTTATTCCACAGTCCAGCCATAATTTCCAAGTTTCACAGACTTAAAATCTTAGTTATCTTTGATTCCTCTCTTTTACCTGAACACCAAGCCCAGTATATCTACATACTGAAAGAGATGGTTAGCATATACTCGATGTCTTCACTTTCAATTTTCTTAGCCTACTACCCTGCCTCCTCTCTGATACACTGAAATTTGTCACTAAAGTTACTAATGGGCTCCTGATTGCCACATCCCCCAAGTACTTTCACATCTTGCCTATTCTCCCTTATTGAAACTTGGTTTCCATGGTACTTCATTCTTATTCACATCCCTTTCTTATTGTTTCCCTGTCTCCTTCAAGGATTTTTCTTGACTTGTTCCCTTTACCCATTCCTTAATAGCAAGTAGGCCCTGAATTTCCTTCTTTAGCCTCTTCTGTTGTTATTGTTGCTGTTTGGAACTTTCTCTGCAGGCAATGCCATCCATTTTTATGACTGACTGTCACTTCTATGCTGAAAAACCTGAATATCCAGGCTAGACCTCTCTCTATGACTCTTATCATATACATATCTCTAAAATTTTCCATCTGAATCCACATTCTCATCTTCCCCTTCTAAACCTGCTCTTTCTCCTGGATTCTTTCTATACATTGATTGTATCACCAGTCATTCACATTAGAAATCCAAGAGTCATCCTCGACTTCTCCTTTTTCTTCATTTCTAATACTAATCTTCAATTAAAACTTTTAGTTATTTTTCAACACTGTTCCCTCCTCTGCATCCTAATTTATATTTTTCAACTTTAGGACTTCACCTCTGTTACCTATAACAACCATCCATCAGTCTATAACCCCATCCATCCACCCGCCCCCACCCATCCATCCCCTTACATATTTATTGAGTGCCTAGGAAGAACCAGGTGCTGGTACAGGCACTGGCAATACAAGAGTGACAAAATGAGACAGAACCCTGCTCTCAGGGAGCTTACTTTCTTGACAACTGTCATGGATTTAACTGGTCCTGTAGGTCTCCAGTTTTACCCTTCCCACCCATCCTCCAAACTGATGTTTGAGCTAAAATGCAAATCTGACTATGTCAAGTCCTGCTCCTTATCACCTGTAAGATAAAAGTCCAGGCTCCCTGGTGAGAAATGCAATGCTCACCAGAAGGCTGCCCCTGCTTACCTCCATGACCTTACAACTTCTTTATGATCCTGGTCTGTCTTCAGCAATACTGAATTACTGGACTTGCCTGCATGTCCCATGCCGCTACTATTTTTTTCTAAATTTATTTTAAAATTCTAGTTGACATACAATATTATATTAGTTTCAGGTGTATAACATAGTGATTAGACATTTCTATACCTTACGAAGTGATCATCCCAATAAAAAAAAAAAAACAAACAAACTCAGATACTCTTAGTTGCCACATAGCAGTGGAGTTGGGGACTAGGTGAAAAAAGTTGAAGGGATTAAGAAGTACACATTACCAGTTATAATATAGTCGATAATAATGTATAATCATATAGTTACTTTTAATGCAGCTTTTTCTCTTCTAGAAACCTCTCCTCACCTACCCTGATAAACTCCTATTCCTTCAAGGCTGAGCTCAGGCATCCCCTTCTCCATAAGGCCTTCTCTGACCACTCCTCTATGCTTTATAGTTCATTGGGGTTCCCCCTATCCCAGATGACATGAAAGAAGTCTGTTTACGTGTATAAGCAAGTGTATAAGTTCATTTGCTTATATGCTTTTGATGTTGCTTTACAACCATCCTCTACTGCTATAGCCCTAGTCCTCATTAACCCTAATTTGGATTATTGCAAATATCCTACTTGTAAAGCTAGCCAGACGAGAAGAAAGCAAATTCCCCACAATGTGAGAATCTGGCCTTTGGCTTCAATACCTTTTTCCTTGGTCATCCTGCCAGTTAGTTACCTCCCATCACTTATCTGAACATTCTGTTACTTAGTCATTAATTACCACCTCCTCCCACTATTTAAACAGCCACAGATAACAAGTTTTCTCCCTGTGGCAAGAAATGCCACCAAACCCTATCCTATATAGCAGAGGTCCCCAAACTACGGCCTGCGGGCCAAATTGCGGCCACCTGAGGCCATTTATCCGGCCCCAGCCGCACTTCCGGAAGGGGCACCTCTTTCATTGGTGGTCAGTGTATGGAGTACTGTATGTGGCGGCCCTCCAATGGTCTGAGGGACAGTGAACTGAACCCCTGTGTAAAAAGTTTGGGGACCCCTGCTATATAGGCTACAGCTTCTCTTCTTCTGGCTGCTGATGCTGTTTTGGACTCAGCCCATCTGTTTGCAGATGCATAAACAAATTTCTTATAAAACTCATCAGGCCTTGTGTGTTGCTCCTTTGGTGACTTAACATTTGGTCCTGAAAGGCTTCTCTTCCTCCTGCTGCTGATGCCATTTTGGACTCAGCCCATCTGTTTGCAGATGCATAAATAAATTTCTTAAAAACTCATCAGACCTTGTGCAGCCCTCCTTTGGTGACCTAACACTCTTCATCTCTAATTTCTACCCCCTTCAAACCATTCCAAACATCACCATCAGATTAATTTTCCCAAAACACAAAACTGATTGTTCTTTCCCCAAACCAAAGGTTTTAATGACTTCCTTTTCTCTATAACAGCAGCTCTCAAAGAGTGGAACGTGACCCATTTGTGAAATAATTTTAGGTGGTACAAGGGAGTGGCATTAAATGACTCTGGATCACAGCATAAAACATTCCTTTTCTCAGTTTTCTTTCAAACCTAGATATGCCCAAGAGAAAGCCTGAATGTGAATCTAAACCTTCATAAACTCTTTTTAACAAAAAGCAGGCTTCAGTACTGAGCCTTAAACACAAAATAGTACTTAGGCTTTAAAATACTGTTTTGTCAAAGGAAGCACTTCCCCAGGTGCTGTGTCTGGGCCCAAGGTTTTATGGGAGCACTCCGTAGCACACAGCCCAGACTCTTCCAGGCCAAGCTGGTTAGAATGCCCTTTTGCAGCTGCTTCCCTCCTGAGGCAGCTCACGTGAGTCTTTGCTCCCTATGATCATCATTCCCCGGGCACAAGGGCTGCTCCCCTGCACCTTGAATCCTCTTGGGACAGGAAGTGAACAGCAGAACAGTCCCATCACCAACAGGGTTTTTACTTCATGCTGGTGTGGCACCTTAGAAACCAGATGGGCTGAGAGTGAGGCTGTGTGGACAGGGAAAGCAGGCACTTAGGCCTACCACCTGTGCAACCAAACCTGGGCATCTGTTCTGAGATCTCAGGGGATTCCCATCACATGGCTATAAGGTGAGAGGGTGGGCAGGTTGTAGAGAATGAATTACTTCTCGGTTTGGATCTTGCTTTCCCACTCATTAGCTCAGCAACCTCAAGCAAGTTGCTTAAATCTCTCTGAGCCTGTTTTTCGAAGAAAATGGCAGTCATATATCCATCTGGAGTCAATCTGAGGAATAACTGATATGCCCAAGAGAAAGCCTGAATGTGAATCTAAACCTTCATAAACTCTTTTTAACAAAAATCAGGCTTCAGTACTGAGCCTTAAACACAAAATAGTACTTAGGCTGAGTTACTACAGATAAAAACAAACAAACAAACAAACAAAAAAACAGGCATGAGGTAATATCTCACTGTGGTTTTAATTTACATTTCCCTAATGACTAGTGATGTTGAGCACCTTCTCATATACCTGTTGACTTTTCATATGTCTTCTTGGAAAATGTCTATACAGGTATTTTGGCCATTTTTACATTGTATTATTTGTTTTATTTTTTGCTATTGTGTTATATGGGTTCCTTATATATTTTGGATATTAAATTCTTATCAGATATATGGTTTGCAAATGTTTTTTCCCTATTTTGTAAGTTATCTTTTCACTTTGTTGATTTATTATGCTGTGCATAAAATTTTTAGTTTGATGTAGTTCTACTTGTTTATTTTTGGTTTACTCTTTGTCATAGCAAAAACAAACAAACAAACATTGCCAAGACCCATGTCAAGGGCCTTTTCTCCTGTTTTCTTCTAGGAGTTTCATGGTTTTATTAAATCTCATATTTAAGTATTTAGTCCACTTCAAGGGGTCTAATTTCATTCTTTCACATCAAATATCCAATTTTTCCAGCACCCATTTATGGAAGATAATTTCTTTTCCCCATTGATTATTCTTGGCTGCCTTCTCAAATATTATTTGACTTATATGTTTTGCGTTTATTTCTGGGCTCTCAATTATGTTCTATTGATCCCACTGTCTGGTTTTATGACAGTACCATAGTTTCTTGATCATTATTGCTTTATAGTATAGCTTGAAATCAGAAAATATAATGCATCCGCCTTGTTCTTAGAATTGCTTTGGCTATTGTGGGTTTTTTTTTCTTTTTTTTTTTTCTTAACTTTAATGGGGTGACACCAATAAATCAGGGTATATATGTACAATGAAAACATCACAGCAATAGCTGCAGTGAGCCAGCGCTGGCAACACCCACACCCAACCGCCCTAGGCAGCTGCAGAGGGGGTGGCAGGCCTGCAGACAGAACACACCTAGAGAACACAAAGGCAGCACCTACTGACCTCCAGTGGCCACAACTTTCTTATACTCAGATAAAATGGGCAGGCAGAGGAATGCAAACCAAATCAACCAAGAGAAATCCCCAGAGAAGGACCTGAATGAACCAGATATAACCAAATTACCAGAAGCAGAATTTAGAATAATGATAGTTAGGATGTTCAAAGAAATTAGAGCAACAATGGATAGTCATTATGAACACCTAAATAAAGAGCTAACAAGTATAAAAAACGAAATTGAAATAATAAAAAAGAACCAGACAGAAATGACAAATACAGTATCAGAACTGAAGACCACAATGGAAGGAATTAAAAGCAGGATGAATCACGCTGAGGATCGAATCAGCGAGTTAGAGGACACAATAAACAAAGATACAGAAGCAGAGAAAAAAAAGGAAAAGAGATTCAAAAAAAGTGAGGAAACTCTAAGGGAGCTCTGTGACAACATGAAGAGAAACAACATTCGCATCATAGTGGTGCCTGAAGAAGAGGAGAGAGAACAGGAAATGGAAACTGTGTTCAATCAAATCATAGCAGAAAACTACTCTAAATTAAGGCTATTAGGGTTTTTGTGGTTCCATATTAAATTATTTTTATTTATTTATTCATTTTAGAGGAAAGGGAGAGAGAGAGAGAGAAAGAGAGAGAAAAGGGGGAGGAGCAGGAAGCTTCAACTCCATATGTGCCTTGACAGGGCAAGCCCAGGGTTTTGAACCGGCAACCTCAGCATCCCAGGTCAACGCTATATCCACTGCGCCACCACAGGTCAGGCACGGTTCCATATTAATTTAAAAAAATTTTTTCTAGTTCTGTAAAAAATAAATGCCATTGGAATCATATGGCTTTAGGTCAGTGGTTCTTAACCTGGGTTCTATCAAACCCTAGGGGTTCGATGAGTTGGTCTCAGGGGTTTGGAGAAGCCTCTGCCGCGGAGGCCAGAATAAAGTAATACTGTAATTTGTTGTGAGTTCATGCACTTTGTTGGTTTTGTTCTTTGAGCAAGGTGATGTTCATGCACGGTTCATTTTGTGCACCAGTAAAAAAAACCATATACCTATGTCTTGAATTTAGGAAAAAAAATCGTATTTTATTTATCACTAAAGAAGGGTTCGGTGAATGTGCATATGAAATTGGTGGGTTCGGTACCTCAAAAAAGGTTAAGAACCACTGCTTTAGGTAGTATGGGCATTTTAAGAATATTAAATCCTCCAATCCATAAACATGGGAAACTTTTTCATTTATTTGTATCTTCTTTGATTTCTTTCATTGTTATCTTATAGTTTTCAGAGTAGAGCTTTATCATCTCCTTTGTTAAGTTTATTCCTAAGTATTTTATTATTTTTGATGCTATTATAAATGACATTGATTTATTTATCTTATAGTATAGAAATACAACCGATTTTTGTATGTGAATTCTGTATCCCGCAAGTTTACTGAATTTGTTGATTAGATCTAACAATTTTATTCATGGAGTTTTTAGAATTTTATGATACAAAATCATGTAATTTGTGAATAGAGACATTTTTTTCTTCCTTTCCAATTATACTCCTTTTATTTCTTTTTCTTGCTTGATTGCTCTGACAAGGACTTCTAGTACTATGTTGAATAGGTACTATGATAGTGTATACCTTTGTCTTTTCCAATCTTGGAAGAAAAGTTTTCAACCTTTACCCATTGAGTATGATATTAGCTGTGGGCTTAAGTATATGGCCTTTATTATACTGAGGTACATTCCTTCTATACCTAATTTGCTAAGAGCTTTTTATCATGAGTGGATGGCAAATTTTGTAATAACTCTTCTATGTCCAGTAGTTTAGGCATAAACAACTTTGCTGCAAATACATGTTTGCCACAAGCATTTCACCACAACATTTCAATATATAACTAATTGGCCATAAAGCAATTTAATTGTAAAAGAAAAAAAGAACAAAAAATAAGAGACGTTAAAAAGAACATATGAAACATAAAAAATTAATAAAATAAAAAGACATTATTGTGAAAAATAAAAATATCCTGTCTTTTAAGTTTTTCATTCATAGTATTTTTGCTTGTTGATTTGTCTTCTTGTATAACATACCATTTGTTTATTCATTAAATGTTTTTCTTCATTAAGAGTGGTATCAGTTTCCAACTAAAGAGCTGATATTAATGCTCTCAGAGACTGAGTTAGTAGATGCCTCTTTCACATTTTCCATAGCTTGGTAAACTTGATTTTGATGGGTGGGAGGAATGAGTGTGCTCACTGAAAAATTTGCAGTAACTGGTATGTTATCATTTTCTAGCATAGCATGCAATGTGGCTAAAATGCACATAATATAAAATGGAAGTACTGTGAGAATTTTTTCAATAAATTATATAGTATATAGTCTGGCCTAGTTTCTGTAATATAACAATGGCAGTACTGAGATAACTTTGTCAATAGCGAAATGAAACCAAACTGTCAACCAATTATTTTACCTTTTGCAGAAAAATTGTCTTACAGACTATTAGCTGTGCCACAAAAACATTTGTAGTGAAAATGTTTGTGGTAGAAATGCCTGTGGCAAAGATGTTTATGGTGAAAGACCTAGAATTGCTTTTTCTGCATCTACTGAAATGATCACAATATTTTTCTTTCTTTCTTTCTGTTAATGAGATGTATCATACTGATTTGTGTATGTGGAAACATCCTTGTACCCAGGTATAAATCCCATTGATCATAGTGAATGATCCTTTTAATGTGTTAAATTCAATTTGCTATTTTATTGAGAAGTTTTGCATATATATTCATAAGGAATATTGGTCTGTAGTTTACTTTTTTGTTAGTGTCATTTTCTGGCTTTGGTATTAGGGTGACACTGACCTCATAAAATGAGTTGTAGTGTTCCCTCCTCTTCAATTTTTTGGAAGAGTTTGAGAAGAACTAAAATTAATTTTTAAATGTTTGGTAAAATACACCAGTGAAGCCATTTTGTTCTGGGCTATTATTTGTTGGGAGATTTGGGATTATTTACTGAATCTCCTCACGAATAATTGGTGTATTCAGACTCTCTATTTCTTCCTGATTCAATCTTGGTAGTTTACATTTTTCTAAGAATTTTTCCATTGTTGTAGGCTGTCCAATGTGTCGGTGTATAGTTGTTCATAGTAGCCTTTTATGATTCTTTGTATTTCTGTGGTATCAGTTATAATGCCTCCCTTTTAATTTAAATTGTTGTTGATTTGAGTCCTTGCTGTTTTTTCTTTGGTTAATCTAGCCAAAGGCTTGTCAAGTTTATCTTTTCAAAAAACCAACTCTTAGTTTGGTTAATCCTTTCTATTGTTTTCCTGATCTCGATTTCATTTATTTCTGCTCTAACCTTTACTATATCTTTCTTTCTGCTAACTTTGGGTTCAGTTTGTTCTTCATCTTCTAGTTTCTTTTATTTTCTTTTTTCTTTATTCATTTTAGAGAGGAGACACAGAGTGAGAGAGAGAGAGAGAGAGAGAGAGAGAGAGAGAGAGAGAGAGAAAGAGAGAAAGGGGGGAGGAGCTGGAAGCATCAACTCCCATATGTGCCTTGACCAGACCAGTGCAGGGTTTTGAACAGGCGACCTCAGTGTTCCCAGGTCGACGCTTTATCTACTGCGCCACCACAGGTCAGGCCTTCTAGTTTCTTAAAACATAGAGTGATGTTATTTATTTGGGATCTTTCTTGCTTCTTAAAAAAGGTACTGATTGCTATAAACTTTCCTCTTACAACTTCTTTTGTTGAATCCCACATTTTGGTATGTTATGTCTCATTTTTGTTTCTATTTAATTTCTTCTTTGATCTATTGGTTGTTGATTTCTAGTTCTACACCATTGTGGTCAGAAGTATTATAGATATATTACAAGTCTTGAATTTGCTAAGACTTATTTTGTAGCCAAACATATCTATCCTAAAAATTATTCCATGTGCACTTGAGAAGAATGTGTATTCTGCCGTTGTTGGACAGAATGCTTTATACATGTTTATTAGGTCTACTGATTCATAGTTTTGTTCAAATCTGCTGTTTCCTTATTGATTCTCAGTCTCGATGATTCAGCAATTGTTGAGATTGAGGTATTAACGTCCTCACACTTACCATATTTATTTCTCCTTTCAGCCCTGTTAGTTTTTCCTTTATGTATTTGTTGGGTGCATAGATATTTACAATTATTATATCCCCTGATGTACTGACCCATTTACCATTATATAATAACTGTCTCTATCTTTTTTTATCCCCTTTTGAAAAATTACAGCTATTTCTGCTTTACTTTGGTTATCATTTGCTTAAGATGCTTTTTCTATCCCTTCAGTCTCAGTTTGTATATTTAGGCTAAAATGAGTTTTTGTAGGCAGCATATCATTGGGTCTTATTTTTTTATCCATTCTATAGTATAACAATGGCAGTCTTTTGATTGAATAATTTAATTTATTTACATTTATAGTAATTATTGATAAGTAAGAACCTACTATTGTCATTTTGTTTGTTTTCTGGTTTTTTGTTCCTTGTTTCTTATCCTGCTGTATTTGTTTTGATGTCTTGTGGTTGTCTATTTCTCATCCCAAATTTGTAAAGTTTTCAGGCATTCTTGGTTTAACTATATTTCCTGTCCTTTTCTCTCTCTTCTCCTCCTGGAGTTCCCATAAAGCCAATATTGTTAACTTTCATTAACTCTCATGACACCTATAGGCTTTCTTCACTCTTTTTCATTCTTTTCCTTTTTACTCCTCTTACTGAATAATTTCAATTGTCCTACCTTCCAGGTCACTGGTTTTTCTTCTGCATGATCGAATCTGCTTTTGAAACTCTCTATTGAATGCTTCAGTTCAGTTATTGTATTTTTCAGTTCTAGGATTTATTTGATGTTCTTTGAGGTTTCTATTTCTTTGTTGAACTTCTCATTTTGTTCATGTGTTGTTTTCTTAATTTAATTTAGTTTTCTGTCTGTGTATTCTTGAAGTTCACTAAATGTCTTTAAAAGAAATATTCTTAATTTGTTTGACTATTCATAGAACTCTATTTATTTAGGATAAGTTTTCAGAGCTTTATTAGTTTCCTTTGTTGGTGTCATAGTTCCCTGATTTTTCATGAGTTTTGATTCCTTATATTTGTATCTATGCATTCAGGTAGGTAAAGTTTTCTTTTAAAAAAATTTACTTAAGCCCTCCCAAATGAGTCAATTTAAAGGAAATTATTAAATGCATATTACAACAGATACACAAACACAGTAGTCACGAGAGAGGTATTAAAATGACTCAAGTTTGAGAAAGCCTAGTCAGTTATATCAGGCCCAAGCTTGTTGGCCTGTAACCTATTGCTCATCTATGCATACATAATATATTGCTTTAGTTCTCAGAGGTTACACAACAGGCATAAAATCTTCCAACTTATACAAGGCTGTTATATAGAAAAGTCTAATTTTCTTTAAATATTTTTAAAAATCTGGCAAAAATAATAAATCATTCTCTGCTTTCCAATATGTACCACTTTGAGCCTCCATGCTGTTCCTTCTGCTTGGAATGCTTGTTTCCCAACTTTTCCTGTTGCAATCATACAGTCCTTCAAATGCTGTATCTTTCAAGTAGCCTTTTCTTATCCTGAAGTCAGATGGGTTTCTTTCCCTCTCACTGCACCAACAGCGCCTTCCCATTACATTTTTGGTGGTATTTCTGATATATAAATAATTACATTTTCCTACCCAGTAGATATTAAGTGTTTCATGTGAGGGAAAGAAACAGCATGAGTTTTATTCATTTTTATACTACTATAGTACTTAACAAAGTTCCTTATATGCAGACTATGTGCATAATTAATATTTGCTAAATTGAATTTAATATTCATGGAACACTTACAATTTTGCGTTTGATCATGAAGAGCGGGATTTTTGCATGAAGAGGGGTTGAGGACAGTTCTTTATGGACTGTTGATAAATACAATCTTCTTTTGATATTCCCTAAATCAGTAATTCTGAAAAATAAAAGGAGAAGAGAGAAAGATTTCCATCAATATAATAACTACATTTTTGGATAATCATCAAAATGATATAATTTCTCAAATAGGTACTTTCCAACAAGGAAATCAAACACGGACTCTGAGAACTGTGTTTTTCATTTCAAGAAACAGTAAAATTTCTTCTTTAAATTCAAAGTGTTCACAAGCTTGCATATATAAATTCACTTAATATGCTAATTTATTTCAGTAATACTAGATTTCCAGTCTTCCAGCCTATGAAAAAAAAATTCAATTTGTATGAACTGAGAAACTGCTAGCCTTTAATAACTATGCTTGTTCCAGCCCCTTAAGCTTGTGTTATCTTGGAACATACTGTCACCTACTAAATAGGAAAACATTATGAGTTTCTTTCCTTAAAAATGCAGCTGTCATTTTAGATAGGCTGTTAGTCTGCTTAGAGACAGTCACAAAACACTGACTGTCTTCACTTCCTAAGTACATAGCTTCGAACCAGAATTCTAATACACAAGTTTATTGCTCACTATGCAGGTCAACCTGCAGTGATATCAAGGACACTGAATTTGAACATCTTTAATAGATTTAGACCACAGGCATGATCACAAAGATTAGGTTTGCTTCCAAATGATAGAGGCTCATTTTTATGTTCTGCATCCTTTAGGTCTCAGAGGTAACACAGCAGGCTCAAAATCTCCAAACCTGTCTCAGGGTGCTGTACATTGTAGAATTGGTGCTTCCTGAAAAACTATCTTTTTATTGGAGAATATTGATTTCCCCCCCACCCTATTTTTAACCTTGTCTACCTGTACCAACTGTTAATTTTGTGCAGTTAGAAATCCCCCAAGGAGACATTCCATTCAAATACAGTTACCAATGTTTATAGTATAATTAACTATTTTTTAAGTCAACATAGCCTTTTCTATACCTCTTTTTTGCCTCCCCTGCCCATGTTTCTAAACACATTATTTCCTTCCTTTACATAATTCTATATATCTTTCTGCAGAAAACTATCATTGAACAATGTTGAGAATAAGTACAATTAAAATTAAGTAAGATAATTTCAGAGTATGCCCATAAAGCTAAAAATTCTACCCTACCAGCACTATAGGATGCAATAAATTCATTTAAAAAGCAATACATTCTTTTAATCCATTGTTAGAGGTAAGGTCTAAAATGGAAAACTGTTAAACACTACTGTAGTTTTACACTTAGATGTATAAGTAAATGTAGTATAACATTTGCCCCAAGGCAGTATGCTCAACATGAGATGAGCATGTGGGGAAGGGGGTGGAACACAACAATCCCCTGAAGTGCAGGAGGGAAGTATTAAAATTATCTTTTATCCTGCTCTTTTAAAATGTTATTTCTGTGCACATTTCATTACATAGTGGGACAGCAAAACATTTATGTATTTTTTGAAATAAATAAATGTACCTATATGGTTAGTGTGTTCAAACTCAATAGAGTACAGGATCAAATATAATTGGTAAGCATTGTCAGAAGTAATTCTGTTGGGTCTCTTCTGTAAGAGGCTCTGATTAGGGAATGGAAGAAAAGTCTATACAGAGATTCTGGAAAGGAAAAGGGGAAAAAATGTTCCCTTGTATCAAACAAAATGTTTGGTTGCAACAACCAAAAACTCAATTAAGACACAGTTTTACTAAAGGTTTACTTGTAGAAATAAGGCTATACAATTTTTATTTGAATTAAGTAAGGATCAAACCCCAAACAGAAAAACATTTGTGTATACTGTCACTTTCTCAAAATATAGAATTAGAATAATAAGAACATTAGTTTATTCATTCCTTCATCCATTCACATGTTAACAAGTACTTCTTGAACCAGGCAATATCCTGGGAACACACTGGGGAATACAATATAGTAAAAAAGGCAAAGTCCCTACCCTCCTGGAACTTCTCCTCTAGTGGAAAAGGCATATGAAAAAGTACAAAGAGACAAAATAAATGCAAATATTGTAAATGCAATGAAAAAGAATAAGAGACTGAACTAGGAAAGATCAAGAAATGACCTACTTTAGACAGGAAAGGCCAGCAGGCATAGCACCTAGAAGGGGAGGAAAGGACACAAAGTAGAAAGGGCAGGCAGGAGCCAAATCATGCAGGGTCTTTACGCCAAGGTAAGGAATTCATAAACTTATTGCTCACAAAAGGAAGCTATTAGAGTCAACATTCTTCCCTGCATGATGAATGGATACCATAAAAATAGTTGTGTTCTTTTATTTCTTCATTGGAATAAATTTTGTGTGTAACTGAAATGTACAAATTTCAGTGTATAATCTCACGTTTTGAAAAATGTATACGCACATGTAATCACCATTTCAATCAAAATACAGAACATTTCTATCACCTTAGAAAGTTGCCTCCTGGCCTCTCTGGTCAATCTTCACTCCTAATTTCTATCACCCTAGGTGTTTTATTTGTTCTTGAACTTCTTATAAATAGAATGGTATAGAATATATAGTTTTGTAAGTATATATCTTTCACTGATAACATTATGTTTTTGAGATTTATCCACATTGTTGCATGTACCAATAGTTCTTTTAAATTGCTGTGTCTTGTATAGCTCTACAGTGGTACCTTGAGATACGAGCAGACCAACATACAATTCTTTTTCTTTTTTAAGATACGAGCTGAGACTTGGTCTGTATTTTTGTTCGAGATCTGAGCAAAATTCTGAGATACAAGTCAGATTTGGGAAGTTGCCCCTAGTTGGTGCGTTGGCACACAGGTCCAGAATCGGCAGCACAATGCCAGCATATCGTTCTTTCTCACGTGTTACCCACAGAATCAAGTCGAATCTTGTGCGCTGTACTCATTCTTGCATAATTTTTGCATTTTTACTATATTTTGTGTGTGCTATCATGGGGCCGAAGGAAGTGAGTATAAAGAACAGTAGTGAGAAGAAAAACAGAATGATGTCGATAGAAGTAAAGCAGGAAATAATAGAAAAACATGAGTGTCGTGTACGAGTGATTGACTTGGCAAGGTTGTACGACCGCAATACATCTACAATTTGTACCATCCTTAAACAAAAGGATGCCATCAAAAGCGCAAATCCAGTAAAAGGAACTACAATTCTGTCCCAATTAAGGACAAATATCCATGAAGAAGTGAAAAAGAAAGAGCTGGCAGGAGATACAGTGACAGAAACTGTAATATGCGAAAAGGCACGTATTATTTATGGCGACTTGAAGAAGAAAGAACCATCAACCTCAAAAGAGGCAGAAGATAGATTTAAGGCAAGTCACGGCTGGTTTGAAAATTTGAAGAGATCTGGCACCCACTCAGTGGTGAGGCATGGTGAAGCTGCGAGTGCTGACATTAAGGCGGCTGAGGAGTACATCGCATGTTTTGCTGTGCTTATCGCAAAGGAAGGCTACATCCCCCAACAAGTGTTCAACTGTGACGAAACAGGATTGTTTTGGGAACAAGTGCCCCGGAGGAGGACTTTCATCACTGCAGAGGAGAAAGAAGAAGCTGCCAGGCCATAAACCCATGAAGGACCATCTGACCCTTGCATTGTGTGCAAATGCTAGCGGTGACTGTAAAGTAAAGCCACTGCTAGGGTATCATTCCGAAAATCCTTAAGCCTTTAATACTCACAATATTCTTAAAGAAAAACTGCAGGTTATGTGGCACGTCAATGCTAGGGCACGGGTTATGCGGCAGTTTTTTTATTGAATGGGTAAATCTCATCTTTGGTCTTGCAGTGAAGAAATATCTTCAAAAAAATAAACTCCCGATGAAAGCATTACTAATCCTTGAAAATGCTCCAGCCCACCCACCTGGCCTTGAAGATGACATCCTCGATGAGTTCAAATTCGTGAAAGTCCTCTACCTCCCACCCAAAACGATTTCAATCTTGCAACCTATGGATCAGCAGGTCATTTCCAACTTTAAAAAGCTTTACACAAAGCACTTGTTCCACCACTGCTTTGAGGTGACTGAGAATACAGTTCTAACCCTTCGAGAGTTTTGGAAAGATCACTACATCATGATATGTTTACGCATTATTGACGTGGCATGGCAAGAGGTTACAAGAAGAACCTTGAACTCGGCATGGAGAAAGTTATGGCCTGATGCTGTTGCAGACAGGGACTTTGAAGGATTCAAACCAGAGACCGAGACCAAGGTAGAAGCATTGGAAGAGATTGTGTCCCTCGGAAAGTAGATGGGTCTGGAGGTAGATAAGGGTGATGTAAACGAGCTCGTTGAGGAACATGACGAGGAACTCTCAACTGAGGAGTTGAAGGAGCTACAGATGATGCAACACACGGAGCTTCTGCAAGAGATCACTAGTGAGGAGGAGGTAGAGTCAGAGGAAGTGATTTCTACAAGTGAAATTAAAGACATGCTGGCAATGTGGGAGAAGCTTTCAAGTTTCACTGAAAAGAAACACCAGAAAATGTTTCACCTGGTTGTGCTTCAGCACTTTTTAATGACACTTGTTTGTCACATTTCCATAACATTTTAAAAGGCAGGCAAAAGCAAACCTCTTTGGATAGATTTTTATTCCAAAGTCCTTCAAGTGAAAGTGCTGAAAGTGCAGCCAAAAAGGCAAAAACAGGTGATGATTAAATGAAAAATATGTAATGTTAAGCTTAGGTTAAGTTTAAAGTTAAGAAAGTGCATTTTTTTACAATTAAGTTTTTGTGGTTTTATTTTAAGTAAAGAAAGTGCAGTTTTAGCTTACATGTCTACAGTGCCTGCATCTCTTCCTCCCTCCCTCCCTCCTCCTCCGCCATTCACCTCTGTTAGCCGCACTCGTCTGTCTCCAAGGTAAGAATACAGTACTAAATAACACTTTTTTCTTTTATTTCATATATTATGTTATGCATTGGTAAAGTATACATGTGTTTCTTAATTAAAAACACGTCTTTTTTCATAATTTAGGATGGTTTGGGGATGTTTCACAGGGTTGGAATAGATTCAATCTATTTCAGTTATTTTAAATGGAAGAAATTTGTTTGATATAAGAGTTGACTGACTTACAAGCTCAGTTACAGAATGAATTAAACTCATATCTCAAGGTACCACTGTATAACAATTCATTTATCCATTTTCCCATTGATGAAAATTTGTTTCCAGTACTGGTTTCTCATGAAAACCTGTAAGGACATGCTTGTAGAGTCTTATTATGAATGTGTATTTTTATTCTCTTGATAATTAGAAATAGGATTACTGGGTCATTGGGGAAACTCTATGTCTAACTTTCATGACATAGTTCTCTACAGTGGCTGCGGTGGTTATACATCCTCACCAAATTTTGGTGCTGTCAGACTTTATTGTTAGCCAATTCTAATGGGTATGAAATGGATATCACTGTGATTTGATTTGCATTTCTCTTATTAATAATGACACTGGACACTTCTACCATGTATTTACTAGTGTATCTTGTAAAGAGTCTGTTAGATCTTTTACTCAATTTTTAATTCTTTTATTATAATTGTAAGAGTTCTTTAAATATTTTGGATATGTGTCCTTTGTCACTATATGTATTGTGAAATTTTCTTGCCTATTATACTAATGGTATCTCTTTTAACTGTGTATTTGGAAATAATTTCTTGCTTACAGAAAAGTATCAAGAATAGTACACAAACTCATACATGCTTTGTCTAGATTAGCTTATTGGTTAATGATGTCTTGATTAGAAGTTTTTAATTTTCATGAAGTTCAGTTTATCAATATTTACAGTTGTGCTTTCTTTCTTTCTTTTCTTTTTAAGTGAGAAGTGGGGAGGCAGAGACACACTCCCATGTGTGCCCTGACAGGGATCCACTGGGCAAGCCCTCTACCAGGCAATGATCTGCCCATCTGGGGCTACGGCTCTGTTACTCGGCAACCGAGCTATTTTAGCATTTGATGTGAGTCCACAAACCCATTCTCAGTGCTGGGGGTCAAATTGCTCAAGAAATTTGAGCAATGGCTGCAGGAGGGGGAGGAAGTAAGAGAGAGAGAGAGGGGGGGGGGAGAGAGAGAGCTAAACTGGCCAGGGCCAGGTGTGCTTCTTTTGTCCTAAAAATTCTTTGCCTAGCCAAAAGTTGCAAAAATACTTTTCTATGTTCATTTCTAGACCTTTATAGTTTTAATTTTTACATTTAGTTTATGATATATGTCTAATTAATTTCAGGTAGTTGCGGGTGTGGGTCTATTTTTTTCTGTATGTTTATCCAGCCTTCTCAGTACCATTTGTTAGAGACTCTCCTTCCCTCACTAAAATGCACTGCTACTTTGTTGAAAATCAATTGGGTATATATACATATGTGTGGATCTAATTCTGAACTCTATTGACCCATTTCTTTTATTTATCTATTTGTCCCTTTTTACACCAATGTCACATTGCCTTGATTACTATAGATTTATAGTAAGTCTTAAAATTAGTTTAAAAAAGAACAGCCTGACCTGTGGTGGTGCAGTGGATAAAGCGTCGACCTGGGAACACTGAGGTCGCCAGTTCAAGACCCTGCGCTGGTCTGGTCAAGGCACATATGGGAGTTGATGCTTCCAGCTCCTCCCCCCTTTCTCTCTCTCTCTCTCTCACTCTGTGTCTCCTCTCTAAAATGAATAAATAAAAAGAAAATTAAAAAAAAAAAAAGATTTAAAAGCAATGCTCTTGCTAAAAAAAAAAAAAAAAAAAAAAAAAAAAAAAAAAAAAAGAACAAAACTCTTTAGCCTGACCAGGCAGTGGCACAGCAGATAGAGTGGTGGACTGAGATGCAGAGGACCCAGGTTCAAAACCCTGAGGTTGCCAGCTTGAGTGCAGGCTCATCCTGTTAGAGCATGGGCTCACCATCTTCAACGTGGGGTCGCTGGCTTGAGTGTAGGATCATAGACATGACCCCATGGTCACTAGCTTGAGCCCAAAGGTTGCTGGCTTGAAGCCCAAGGTTGCTGGCTTGAGCCTAAGATCACTGGCTTGAGCCCAAGGTCACTGGCTTAAACGAGAGGTCACTTACTTACTCTGCTGTAGCCCCCTGGTTAATGCACCTATGAGAAAGCAATCAGTGAATAGCTAAGGAGCCACAATGAAGAGTTGATGCTTCTCATCTCTCTCCATTCCTGTCTATCTGTCCTTATCTGTCCCTCTCTCTGACTCTCTGTCAAAATAAAAAACAAACAAAAAAATCTTTTCAATTTGGCTCTGTTCAAGATTTGTTTGGTCCTTGCTTTTCCATATAAATTTTAGGATCCACTTATCATTTTATATAAAGAAAAGGTTTTTGAGAGTTTAACTTGTATTATGCCATATCTATAGATCATTTTGGGGAGAACAATATTGAATCTCCCAATCAACTTTCATGATATATCTCTCCATTTATGTAGTCCTTGTTTATTAATTTCTTTCACAATGTTTTATAGTTTTCAATTTAGAAGTCTTGTACATCTGTTAAATTAATTCCTATTTTTTTCTGACACAACAAAAATAAAAATTGAAAATTACCAGCCAAATGCTACCAGTATATAAAAATACCATTGATTTTTGTATATAGACCTTGTTTCATGTGACTTTGTTAAATTCACTCTTGAGTACTAGTGGCTGTTTTGTAGGTTCCTAAAAATTTTCTGCATAATCATGTCTTCAGTGAATAAAGACTTTTACTTCTTTTCTTCCCACTCTTTGAACCTTTTCTTTTTCTCACATGACTGAACTGGCTAGGACTTCCGGCACGTACTAAACAGAAGTGATGAGAGTATAAAACCTTGCCCTGTTTCTGATAATAGGGGGAAAGTGATCAATATGTTTCTACTAAATGTTAAAAGAAAGTTTCTTTTATTAGATTGAGGATGTCCTCTTCTATTTCTAGTTTTTTCATGTTATTTTTTTAAATAATGAAAGGATGCGATATTTTGTCAAATAGTTTTTCTGCACAAATTAAGATGCTTTTATTGTTTATCTCCTTTGTTCTGTCCATGTGTTAAATCATACTGATTTATTTTCATATGTGAAATCAGCCTTATACTCGACATAAATTTCAACTGTGCTAGCACTTTGGTGATGACTTTTTACACTTATGTTCATGGGGGATATTGGTCTATAATTTCCTTTTACTATCTATGCCAGGTTTTCATAACAGAATTACGTTAGTCCCATAAGGTGATCTGGAAAGTATCTATTCCTCTTTGTTGTCAGGAAATTTGATAACAGTGGTGCTAGTTATTCTTTAAATGCTAACAGAATTCATTTATATCTAAAGATTTCCTTGTGGAAAGATTTTGGTTACACATTCAATCCTTTAATAGATTATAGGGTGATTCAAATTTCTAATTTTTTCTTTATTCAGTTTTGGTAAATTGTGGTTTTCATTTAAAGTTACTAAGTTTACTGGCATAAAGTTATTCATCTTTTCCCCTTCATTATCTTTTATAATATCAATGGGATCTGTAGAAGTAACCTCTCTTTCATTCCTGACATTGGTATTTGTAATATCTCTTTTGGTTTATCAGGTTTATCCTTCTTCTTTTCTTTATCTCCTCCTCTTCCTCCCCCTCCTCCTCCTTTATTCTATTTTAAGCAAGAGAGAGACAGGGAGACAGAGACATAAAGGAAGGGAGAAAGATGAGAAGCATCAACTCAGTTGTGGCACTTTAACTGTTCATTGCTTGCTTCCTCATACGTGCTTTGACTGGGGGACTCCAGCTGAGCCAATGATCCCTTACTCAAGCCAGCAACCTTGGGCTTCAAATCAGCAACCTTTGGGCTCAAGCCATCGACCATGGGGGTCATGTCTATGATCCAATGCTCTAGGTGGCGACCCCACACTCAAGTTGCTGTACCTGTGCTAAAGCCAGCAACCTTGGGATTTTGAACCTGGGTCCTCAGTGTCCTAGGTCGATGCTGTATCCACTGCAGTATCACCCGGTTAAATTCAAGTTTATCTTCTTAAAGAAACAACTTTGACTTTGTAAAATTTCTCTATTCTTTGTTTTCAATTTTATTGATTCCCAATTTTTATTATTTCTTTCCTTCTACTTACTTTGGGTTCCTCACGCCCGCATCCAACTTCTTAGGATGAAAAGTTATATAATTAATTTTAAATCATTCTCTTAAAACTGTAAGCATTTCTCTAAGTATTATGTTACCTGTATTCCCCAAATTCTACCACATTTTGATTTTCATTCAGTTTGAAATATATTTCTAATTTTCTGTATGATTTCTTTTTTAAATCCTAAGTTACTTAGAAGTGTGCTGTTTAATTTCCAAACAGTAGTCTTTTCTGCATATTGCATTGCAATTGATTTTTTAGTATGTGTGACAGAGACAGAGACAGGGACAAATAGGAAGGTGGACAGATGAGAAGCATCAATTCTTCATTGTGGGTAATTTGTTGTTCATTGATTGCTTTCTCATATGTGCCTTGACTGGGGGAAGACAGCAGAGTGAATGACCCCTTGCTCAAGCCAGTGACCTTAGGCTCAAGCCAGAAATGATGGGGTCATGTCTATGATCCTACCCTTAAGCCAGCAAACCTGTGCTCAAAGCGGCAACCTCAGGGTCTTAAAACTGGGTCCTCTGTGTCCCAGTCCAATGCTCTATCCACTGCACCACTGCCTGGTCAGACGATTTTTAATTTGATTTCATTGTGGTCAGAAAATATACTTTGTAAAGTTTCTTCTTTAAAAACAATGTCATCACACCTAAGATGGCGATGGAGTAAGTGGACGTACCAACTTCCAAGTCCCAGAACCAAAGTGGATTATAAATTAATCTTAAGAACCATCATCTGAATAAATCAACTTTGAACTAAACTAAGGACTCTACAACCAAGGAACACTGAAGAAACCACATAGAGACTCGTAGAAAAAGCGAAAAAGCAGAAAGGGCTGCAAAGCTCCCCGGAGTGAACGGAAGCCTAGAGGACTCACATGGTGGGAAGAGAGATTAGGGGAGAGGGAAGGACCTGGGTCCAAGAAACAAAGCCCCAGCCTATAGCCCCAGAGCCTAGAAGAGGCGTATGGACAGTATTTAGCTGTGAAACAGGTTAGGATACTGTTTGTGAGAAAGAGACAGTTGTCTCAGACCAAGGATTCTTAAAGGAGCAGCGCAGAAAACCTCTCTCACAACCATTCACCTGGAACTCTGGGGGACGGGAAGAGAGGAGAGGACCAGAGCAGTGGGAAGAGAATGCAGTCTGGAAGGCACAGGGAGAAACACTCTGAGGGACAGCCACCCTAATCCCTGGGCTGAGTCACTTCCCAAATCTGAAATGAATTATTTCCCCTGGAACCAGCAATACAAGCAAAGGGAAGCAGGACACCAGCCAAACAAGCTCTCCCGCAGCCCTTAGAGCACTGCTGCTTAGAAGTAGGGAGCTTTCAGGACTAAAGTATGGAGTGTTAGGGTCTGAACTGCAGTGCCCCCACCCACACTGTGAGGGCTTGCTGGAGGGCGGGCGGTGGCCAGACACAGAAACATGGTTCCATCGGCATGAGCTCAGTCTAGCCCAGCGGGGGTGCAGGGGATGCGCAAAAGTGGTCCGACAGCTGCGGGCCCACCTACAGCCCCACCTGCAGGAGAAAAGTGGAAGCCCGAGAATGGGCAAAGATCCACCACTGAGAAAGGGACCACGGGCCCGCAGCCTCACCTGGCCTCCGAGGCTTGCAGCCCTGCGTGAGCTGGCTCTGACCATGGGGGTGGGGTGGAAGCCAGAGAACAGGTGGAGGTCCACAGCTGAGTGTGCGCCTGCAGCCCCACCCAGCCGGAGGAGCCGAGGTTTGCAGCATGATGTACCAGCAGGCTCTGACTGGGGAGGCTGGGTGGAAGCCCCGGAGCAGGCAGGGAACCACAGCTAAGCAAAGGTGTTCACCCGTTGCCCTTGGTTCCAAGCCTTGTGGACTGAGTGCCATGTGCAACCCCACCCGTGGGGGCAGGGTGAAGGCCGAGACTGGCTGAGGCTTGTAGAGCCGACCCCAGAACACAGACCCTCCCACTGAGGAGAGGCAGAAACCTCAGTAAAAGCCGCAGCTGGCCAGTGCCGGCTAAGCCCATACCCAGCTGCCCTAGGCAGTAGCAAAGGGGGTGGAAAGCCTGCAGACAAGCCACACTTAGGGAACACAGAGGCAAGACCCATTGGACTCCAGTGGCCAAACCCTTCTTATACAAAGGTAAAATGGGAATGCAGAGAAATGCAACGCAAATGAATCAAGAAAAATCCCCAGAGAAGGACCTGAAAGAATCACATATAACCAAATTACCAGATGCAGAGTTTAAAATAATGATGGTTAGGTTGTTCAAAGAGCTTAGAACAACAGTGGATGGATATTTTGAACACCTAAATAAAGAGATAGCAAGCATAAAAAAGAAAATTGATATAATAAAAACAAATCAGACAGAAATGACAAATACAATATCAGAATTGAAGAACACAATGGAAGGAATTAAAAGCAGGATGGATGAAGCTGATGATTGAATCAGCGAGTTAGAGGACAAAATAAACAAAGGCACAGAAGCAGAGCAGAAAAAAGAAAAGAGACTCAAAAAATCTGAGGAAATTCTAAGGGAGCTCTGTGACAACATGAAGAGAAATAACATCCATACCATAGGCGTTCCCGAAGATGAAGAGAAAGAACAAGGGATAGGAAGAGAAAGAACAAGGGATAGAAACTTTGTTCAATCAAATCATAGCTGAAAACTTCCCTAAATTCAGACTGGAAAATGTCTCACACATTCAAGAAGCACAAAGAACTCCATTAAAGGGAAATGCAAAGAAATCTACACCAAGACATATCAAATTAAAATACCAAAACTAAGTGATAAAGCGAATATATTAAAAGCTGCTAGAGAAATAAAGGCTATCACCTACGTTTAAAATTGAATGAGAAATAAAGAGCTTCCCAGACAAAAGAAAAACAGAAAAACTCAAGGAATTCATTAAAACGAAACCAATCCTGCAAGAGATACTAAGGGCCCTGTTGTGAACAGATCAAAGGGGGAAAAGAATATAACAAAAGAGTAATACAACTTTAAACAACTACGTATCAATAAAACCTTAAATGTAAATGGATTAAATGATCCAATCAAAACACATAGAGTAGCTGTGTGGATACAAAACAAGACCCATACACATGCTGTCTACAAGAGACACACCTTAAAACAAAAGATGCACATAGACTGAAGGTAAAAAAGTGAAACAAAAAATTTCATGCAACTGGAAATGAATAAAAATTCTGGGTGGCAATACTTATATTTGACAAAATGAACTTTAAAACAAATCCTGTAAGAGATAAAGAAGAACTCTACATAATAATAAAGGAAGTAACTCAAGAGTAAGATACAACCATTATAAATATCTACGCACTGAACATAGGAGCACCGAAATACAAAAAGCAGACTTTGATGGATATAAAAGGTGAGATCAACAGCAAGACTGTAATAGTAGAGGATTTCAATACCCACTAACATCACTGGACACATCCTCACGAAAGAAAATTAACAAAGAAACAGCAGACTTAAACAATACACTAGATCAACTCGATTTAATAGATATCTTCAGAACCTTTCACCCTAAAGCTGCAGAATATACATTCTTTTCAAGTGCTCATGGTACATTCTCTAGGATAGACCACATGTTAGGATACAAAAGCGGTCTCAACAAATTTAAGATTGAAATCATATCAAGCATTTTCTCTGATCACAATGGCAAGAAAGTAGAAATTAACCTCAAAAGAAAAACCTGAAAAATACTCAAAAGTTGAAAACTAAATAGCATGTTATTAAATAACAAATGGGTTAACAATGAGATCAAACAAGAAATAAAAAAGTTCCTAGAAACAAATAATAATGAGCATATATCAACTCAAAATTTATGGGACACAGCAAAAGCAGTACTGTGAGGGAAGTACATAACACTACAGGCATACCATAAGAAGCTAGAAAAAGCTCAAATAAGCAACTTGGCCCTGCATCTAAAAGAACTAGAAAAACAACAGGAAGACCAGGGGTGGTAGAAGGAAGGAAATAATAAAGATCAGAGCAGAAATAAATGACATAGAGGCTAAAGAAACAATAAAGAGGATCAATGAAACCAGGAGTTAGTTCTTTGGAAAGGTTAACAAGATCAATGAAACTTTAAGTAGACTCACCAAGGAAAAAAGAGAGAGGACTCAAATAAATAAAATTAGAAATGAGAGTGGAGAAATAACTGACACAACAGAAATACAAAATATTGTAAGAAAATACTATGAAGAACTGTCTGCCAAAAAACTAGACAACCTAGATAAAATGGACAAAATCCTTGAAACATATAATCTTCCAAAAATCAATCTGGAAGAATCAGAGAGCCTAAACAGATGAATTACAACAAATGAGATTGAAACAGTTATAAAAAAACTCCAAACAAAGAGAAGTCCTGGGCCTAATGGCTTCACAAGTGAATTCTACCAAAAATTCAAAGAAGAACTCCTATCCTTCTCAAGCTATTTCAAAAAATTCAATAGAAAGGAAGACTTCCAAGCTCCTTTTATGAGGCGAGCAAAATTCTGATTCTAAAACCAGGCAAAGACAACACAAAGAAAGAAAATTATAAGCCAATATCCCTGATGAATTTAGATGCGAAAATCCTCAATAAAATATCAGCCAAAAAAAAAAAAAATATATCAGCCAACCAGATCCAGCAATATATGAAAAAATCATACACCATGATCAAGTGGGATTTATTCTGGGGAGGCAAAGCTGGTTCAATATTCACAAATCAATCAATGTGATTCATCACATAAACAAAAGGAAGGACAAAAATCACATGATAATTTCAATTGATGCAGAAAAAGAATTTGATAAAATCCAGCACCCATTCATGATCAAAACTCTTAGCAAAGTGGGAATATAGGGATCATAGCTTAATATGATAAAGGCCATCTACGACAAACCCACAGCAAACATCATACTCAATGGGAAAAAATTAAAAGCAAACCCCTTAAGATCAGGAACAGGCAGGGGTGCCCCCTTTCACCACTCTTATTCAATACAGTTCTGGAAGTCCTAGCTACAGCAATCAGACAAGAAGAAATAAAAGGCGTCCAAATTGGAAAAGAAGAAGTAAAACTATCAATATTTGCAGATGATATATTGTATATAGAAAATCTTAAAGTTTCAGTCAAAAAACTACTGAACCTGATAAATGAATTCAGCAAGGTGGCAGAATATAAAATTAATATTCAGAAATCAGAGGCATTTTAAAACATGAACAATGAAATGTCAGAAAAAGAAATTAAGGAAAAAATCCCCTTCACTATTGCAACAAAAAAATTAAGTACCGGCCTGACCTGTGGTGGTGCAGTGGATAAAGCGTCGACCTGGGAACACTGAGGTCGCCAGTTCAAAACCCTGCACTGGTCTGGTCAAGGCACATACGGGAGTTGATGCTTCTGGCTCCTCCCCCCTTTCTCTCTCTCTCTCTCTCTCTCTCTCTCTCTCTCTCTCTCTGTCTGTCTCCTTTCTAAAATGAATAAAAATAAATAAATTTAAAAAAAAAGTACCTAGGAGTAAATTTAACCAAGGAGATTAAAGACTTGTACTCAGAAAATTATAAAACTTGATAAAAGAAATCAAGGAAGATACAAACAAGTGAAAGCATATACCATGCTCATGGCTAGGAAGAATAAACATCATTAAATATATCTATATTACCCAAAGCAAGGTATAAATTCAGTGCAATACCAATTAAAATACCAATGACATACTTCAAAGATATAGAACACATATTCCAAAAATTAATATGGAACCAAAAGAGAACATGATTAGCCTCAGCAATCTTGAAAAGGAAGAATAAAGCGGGAGTTACTGCCCTTCCTGATATCAAGTTATACTACAAGGGCATTGTACTCAAGACAGCCTGGTACTGGCATAAGAAGAGGCATATAGATCAATGGAACAGAACAGAGAACCCAGAAATAAACTCACACCTTTATGGACAACTGATACTTGACAAAGGAGGAAAGAGCATACAATGGAGTAGAGACAGCCTCTGTAACAAAATGGTGTTGGAAAAATGGAACATCTACCCGCAAAAAAAATGACACTAGACCATCAACTTACACCATTCACAAAAACAAACTCAAAATGGATAAAAGACTTAATGTAAGCCGTGAAACCATAAGCACCTTAGAAGAAAACATAGGCAGTAAGCTCTCCGACATCTCTCACAGCAATATATTTGCCAATTTATCTCCACGAGCAAGTGAAATAAAAGGCAAGATAAACAAATGGGACTATATCAAATAAAAAGCTTCTGCACAGCTAAAGACAATAAGAACAGAATAAAAAGACAAACCACACAATGGGAGAACATATTCAACAATACATCTGATAAGTGGTTAATGACCAAGGTTTATAAAGAACTTGTAAAACTCAACACCAAGAAGACAAACAATCCAATCAAAAAATGGGCAAATGAAATGAATAGAAATTTCTCCTAAGAGGACATACAGATGGCCAAAGGCATATGTAAAAGTGCTCAGCATCACTAATCATTAGAGAAATGCAAATTGAGACCACAATGAGATATTATCTCATACCAGTAAGAATGGCGCTCATCAACAAAACAACACAGAATAAGTGCTGGCGAGTATGTGGAGAAAAGGGAACCCTCCTGCACTGCTAGTGGGAATGCAGACTGGTGCAGCCATTGTAGAAAACAGTATGGAAATTCCTCAAAAAATTAAAAATCGAACTGCCATTTGACCCAGCTATTGTACTTTTAGGAATATACCCTAAAAACACCATAGCACTGTTTGAAAAGAAGAAATGCGCCCCCATGTTCATGGCAGCATTGTTCACAATAGCGAAGATCTGGAAACAGCCGAAGTGTGTGTCAGAGGACGAGTTGATTAAAAAGCTTTGACACATATATACTATGGAATACTACTCAGCCATAAGAAATGATGACATTGGATCATTTACAGCAACATGGATGGACCTTGATAACATTATACGGAGTGAAATAAGTAAATCAGAAATAACTAAGGACTATATGAGTCCATACATAGATGGGACATAAAAATGAGACTCAGAGCCTGACCTGTGGTGGTGGTGCAGTGGATAAAGCGTCGACCTGGGAACACTGAGGTTGCCAGTTCAAAACCCTGCACTGGTCTGGTCAAGGCACATATGGAAGTTGATGCTTCCAGCTCCTCCCCCCTTTCTCTCTTTCTCTCTCTCTCTCTCACTCTGTGTCTCCTCTCTAAAATGAATAAATAAAAAGAAAAAAAAATGAGACTCAGAGACATGGACAAGAGTGTGCTGGCTACTGGTGGGGGAGGGGAAAGAGGCAGAAGAAGGAGGGAGTTCGGGGAAGGGAGGGGCACAAATAAAACTAGATAGAAGGTGATGGACGAAAACTTGACTTTGGGTGATGGGTATGCAAGCAATATAATCAAATGTCAAAATATCCTGGAAATGTTTTCTCTGAACATATGTACCCTGATTTATCAATGTCACCCCATTAAAATTAATAAAAAGAAAACATGTCATAGGACACTGTGTGACTCAGCATATTACTGGTGAGTGGTTTAAATGCACTGAAATCTCTTTAATGTTGACATTTTAAAACTTTAAAATATTAAAATCTATTCTTTCTTAAGTCTACTTAATACTGATCTATCACCTATTGATCTTTAGAACATTCATATTTCTGGGCAATTTAGCACCTCTTATGCCATCATTCTGGGTGATTTTAAATATCTACACAGAGAATAAAATTTAATCTAAGCATAAACCTCTTTCATTACAACAATCAATACTTTTATTCCATTTTAGCAACTTACATGAAGAGTCCTGTTCTGTAGCCCATCATCACTGGGAACTGCTCGACTTCATGGTTTCCTATTTAAATTTTCCCCGTTTTGTCTATATACAGTGTGTCCGTCAAGTCATGGTGCACTTTTGACTGTGTGACCAGTCAAAAGTGCACCATGACTTGACGGACACACTGTATATGTTTTCTTTCCTTAATCCCTTCACTATCTATCACCCAGTCCCCCTACCCGGCTCCCCTCTGGCAGCTGTCAGTGTTCCATGTTTCCATGTCTCTGTTTCTATTCTGTTAGTTTCTTCATTAGATTCCACATATAAATAAGATCATATGGTATTTGTATTTCTCCGACTGGCTTATTTCACTGAGCATAATGATCTCCAGGTTCATCCATGCTGTCACAAGACAACAGTGTGGTAACAGCCAATAGGAAAGGGGGCTGGAGGGTCGATGGAGGTGGACAAAGGGGGGAAAAATGGGAACAGAAAGAGACTTTGCTTGGGACAGATAGTCCATGATGTGGCATGCAGATGGTTATTTGTTGGGTAGTACACTTGAAAGCTATATGGTTTTGCAAACCAAAGTCATCTAGATAAATTCAAATAATAAAATAAATACAAACACACATACTTAAATTTTCCCTCTGATTCATTCATTTATTCCATTGATACTTAGTCAAGGCCTCAGT
Organism: Rhynchonycteris naso; assembly: GCA_037038555.1. Taxonomy (NCBI): domain Eukaryota; kingdom Metazoa; phylum Chordata; class Mammalia; order Chiroptera; family Emballonuridae; genus Rhynchonycteris; species Rhynchonycteris naso. The sequence goes on along the minus strand of CM073004.1, from coordinate 17,400,059 downwards.
GCACAATACAAGGTACCAGAGATATGGGAGTAGCTAAGGCACAGAAATCTAATCCAGTAGAGGAAAAAATAACATGCTTTAGATCTTTTTAGGATATTTAATAGACATTATCTTACTAAGTCTCAGAACAATCCTTCCCTGAAGGTGACATTCATTCTGTTTGTAGATGGGGAAACTGCACTTAATGGGGTATGGCTTCCCTGAAAAAGTCACACAATCTATAAATGTAACAGCTCCCTTTTGGGTGGGTGATACTCTCTCATGTATTGTTCTCTCAGGTACAGGCATATCTTGGAGATATTATTAGCAGGTTCAGTTCTAGATCACCAGAGTAAAGTAACTATTTTGATAAAGCAAGCCACACACCATTTTTCGATTTCCAAGTACATACAGAATGTAGGTTTACATTATACTGTAGTCTGTTATGTGCAATTAGCATTATTTATATCTTAATTAAATATACCATATTGCTAAAAACTGCTAACCATCATCTGTGCTTTCAGTGAATCATAATCTTTTTATTGAAGGGAGTCTTGCCTTCAATTTGTAAAACAAAGCAGTATCTGTGAAGCCCAGTAAACTGAAGTGAAATGAGACGAGTCATGCCTGTATTGCTTAGAGAAGGCATCCGGTAAATCTGGGCCAAAGTGCATTTAGGAAGGACTGGGGAGCTGCAATGGTAGTCTCAGATCTCTCTCTGCTTTATGTGTGCTTCAGCACTGGCTAAGAGCTCTGACTCCCGTGAGTGTTTGACAATCCAATCCTTCAAGCTATCTCATGTACGTACATGGTCATGTCATGCAGCCTCTTTAAGAAGCAAACTCTCAAAAGCAGAGTCTGTGAAAATGATATAGGTGAAAGGAGTTTATTGGAGAGATTCCATGAAGCAGAAATGAGGTAGCAGGAGAGTAAGACAACAAAAGAGGAAAAGCCAAGGTAAGGACACATTGTCAATGACACTGCTAAATATCTCCATTCCACCAGGTTGTCTGGAGACATGTACAGACATCTCTTAGAATTGTCCAACTGAAGAGTGGAGGGGAGAGCACTTACCCACTGACTCCCAATGCCCAATGATTAAGAGTTGCCTCTGTATTTCTAGGCTGTGCTTGTCTGTAAGCAGAGCAGGCTCCCACAGAGTCAAAGAAGGTCCTGGGTGGCACTAATAATGGGACACTATCCAAGCAAGCTTACAGCAAACTGTCCACTGCATCTGCAAGTGATATCAGAGGTGGACCCAGAGGATGCGACATGGGACACTTGAATGATCTGCCACAATTACAATACCATCCTGCTTGCTGCTATTTAAACACATTCGTCCTTTTGTATTTCCATGCCTTTGCTTAGGCATGTCCCTTGGAAACCCGCTCCCTCATTATGCCTACTGAAATTATATTCATCCATCACAGTTTGGCTTGAAATGCCATCTCCTCCTTGCAAACAACTAAGATTTACAAATTGAAAATAATCACATCTTTTTTGACTTACCACAGCATGTTTTCTGGCCTCTATTACTGAATTATTTTCATTTTCCCTTGGTGTTCTAGGTCAGTAACTCTAGTCCACTTCATGGGCCATAATCTGATGCAAATATACAAATCTGTTCCTCTGTTTTCATGGGTGAATAACATGCAGTCCATATAGTACAGTTTTGCCACTTGCTAGTAACATTCTAACTGAGTTTAAAAGGGTTACTAGAATTTGGTATATCTAAGTCCATATTTAGAGTTTAAAAGTTTCTCATTCTAAATTTCACAAAAAAGTCTGACTTCCCTGAAAGGCTTGGCAGTTTATAAATAGTTTGCACATATACAGATATAAGAGAGATGAAATTTCTGCAATTTAGGGGAAGGACAATTTATTACAAATTCATCGCCTTTATTACAAATTCAGTATTGCCTTCTTGAGTTGACTGTAGTTTTCAAGTACTGCTATTTTTTTGTGTGTATGTAATAAACTGTTATGATATTATCAACAAGTATGGAAGTATGCTTTAATGGATAAGAACAATATATTTTCTTTTTTATTAAGTGAGAGGCGGGAAGGCAGAGAGACAGACTTCCGCATATGCCCAAACCAGAATCCATATGGTGAGCCCCCTACCTGGCAATGCTCTGCTCATCTGGGGCTGCTGCTCCATTGCTAAGCAACCAAGCTATTTTAGCACCTAAGGCAAGGCCATGGAGCCATCTTCAGTTCCTGAGGACAACTTGCTCAAACCATTCGAGCCATGGTTTCAGGTGGGGAAGAGAGAGAGAGTGAGAGAGAGAGAGAGAGAGAGAGAGAGAAGAGGGGTGGAGAAGCAGATAGTTGCTTCTCCTGTGTACCCTGACTAGGAATTGAACCCAGGACTTCCACAAGCCTGGCTGATCCTCTACCACTGAGACAACTGGCCAGAGCCAAGAACAATAATTTTAAAGCTAGATATTCTGGGTTTAAATTATGGCTTCATTACTTAGCTGTGATACTGGGCAAGTCACTAATCTTCTGTGTTTCAGTTTTTTCAGTAAAATGTGAAAAATAATAGTATTCTAGCATTGTTGTACTAGATAAATGTGTATACAAAAAATGCTTAGCGAGCACCTGGTACACAGAAAGTTCTACCTAAGTATCACCTATCACAAACTTAAGTTGCTGTGGATTATTTAGTGAACTCTGTGTTTTTGGCCTTTAATTACGCTGGGGAACAAAATTTTTGTTGCATCCACAAAACCACTTATTCTTACCTAATTTAAGTGTGCTGATCTCAAATCTGAAATTTGTTTTTCTCTGTAAGCTACAGTTTTATTGCAATTCAAAACTTTAGGTTTTTATCTTATTGTAAAATATTCAACATTTAGTTTAACATAATAAAGTAGAATATCTTCTTGGGCATCATATTTGTGAAAATATAATAATTTATATAATGCAGTAAATACACTAATACACTGAAAGATATGATTGCATCAGAATTTGTCAACAATTTCAAAATAGAACATATTAAAACATGCATTTTAAGCATAAAATTTGCATAAAACATTTAAATTCTATTTAGGCAAAAATTTGCATTTGTAGCTCTTGTGTTTGTGTGCTTGTTGAGGACAATCTCATTTGATGCTCCAGCAGTAGTCTGCTCATCACTAACAGCTCCAACATTTTCGGGAAACTTATCAAGGTGACTGTTCAGGAAGTGAATCTTAACGCTCATGGTACATCCAATGTTGTGGAAAGCCAACAGCATCCTTTGAACCAGAAGTTCATAGGTTTCTGCTTTTTCGTTGCCAAGGAAGTTCTTTGGAACTGCCAAAGAAGACTGCCATACTGCTTTCTCCTCCTTATTTATCTTCCCGGCAAATTCTTCATCATGTATGAGGGTTTGAATTTGAGGTCCATCGAATACATCTGCTTTTATCTTCTCGAAAGACAAGGCAAAAAAAGCAGAAATAATATATTGAAAGCATTCACTTTCTCTATTCAAAGCCTGAATAAACTGCTCATTAAGCCAATTTTGATATAAAGTGGGGGAAAAATGATCCTGTCTCAATTAACTACAGGTTCATTCACAATATTTTGCATCCCTACTTCTAGAGCTTCACGTTTTGGCCACTCCTTCTATGTCCTGTGTTTCTCCTGAGCTCGGCTGTCCCACAAACACAGAGAGCAAGGATACCTCATGAAACCTCTCTGTTGTCCTAGCAGGAAATTTACCATTTTAAGACCCATGCAAATGATCAAGTTATGCTCCTCATACTTCAGAAAGTCAAGGACAATTTTTATGTCATTATAATCTTCTTGCAGATGACTTGAATAACCAGTTGGAACCACTGCATAAACATTACCATTGTGTAGGAGAACACATGTCAGACTGTTTAGCGCTGTTAAGAAATAGCCGTCATTCTGTTGGACTGTAAGTGGTAACACCTAGCTGGCTGAGAAGACTACTGATATCATGACAGTAAACAAAGTGTTTGTCTTCGGAAAAAAAGTCCACAAAGATTTGTTCATGCTTCCTGAAATGGGATACTTTAGCTAACCGGTGAAGTACATTCTTTTCTTTTTTTTTTTTTTTAATTTTTATTTATTTTTATTTTAGTGAGGAGAGGGCAGGAAGCATCAAGTCCCATATGTGCCTTGACCAGGCAAGCCCAGGGTTTTGAACCGGCGACCTCAACATTCCAGGTTGATGCTTTATCCACTGCGCCACCACAGGTCAGGCAGTACATTCTTTTCTTGAAGCCTGGAGGCTAATAACTCAGCTGTTTCTTTGATAGGCCCAAATCTTTTACTAAGTCATTCAGTTCGGGTTGGCTAAACTGCTGAGGGCTTAATGACTGCTTGGCATCCGAAGAAGACCCTTCAGATTCTACAACCATTTCCTCATGCATCTTATCAAAATATACTTGATCACCATGTTCACTTTTTTCATCCTTAAAAGAAATAAAACCATGGAAAACTGGAACCGGGAGTGTCTCAGAGTGTGGCATAGGTTGTACTGCTGAAAGAATATTAGGATATGTGATATATGGCGTTTTTTTCCTACCGATGCAAGATCCTTTGTATGGATCAGACAGAAATAACAGTCACTGCTATGGTCCTTAGGTTCATGCCAAACCATAGGAATACCAAAAGGCATTTCTTTGTGTTTTCCTTTTGTCCAGTCACGAAGCATTTTCTCACAATTACGATACACAATATGAGGAGCCCAATTCTTGTCTGGATCGCCAAGGGGAACTTGCAAATAGGCAATATATGCACATGTCACAAATGATGAAATATTGCACCTTTGACATTGAAGTGTGTAACAGCCACATATATAACAGAAGGTATCAGGACTATTCTTACATTTATGCCTACTCAAAGAAGCCATGATTCAATCTTAAAACAAATAGAAGGGTGTTTTTATCAGATAATAGTTTCTTATATTTAAAAACAGCTACAATTATGTAAAAGTGATGTTTGTAAAACATTAATTGCCTTGTGGTTATGTTCAATCCAAGAGTTATTGCCCTTTAACTCCAATTTAAAAACCAATGCATGCCATTAACTGTAACAAAAAGGAATTAAAATTGCATAAAAACTAGAGCATGCACTGAAAAACGGATTTCAGATTTGGAATCAGCAATGCAGATATATATAGAAACAGTTCTAAAACCTTATGTAACATAAAATGAAAAAAGAAATTGTTCCCCAGTGTTATCTAATAACTAAAATTTGAGTGGCTCATACATGAATATATAATCCTTTATCAATGTCCTAATCTCAGTACTGGAACATGGGGATGGGTGGTATTGTGGGCTGTGACATCTTTTATCTTGCCGCAGTGGGTCTTGGTTAAAACATGTATGGGATCCACCATAGGCAGTTTTCTATAGTCTGCCTCTTCTAGCCTGTATACTGCCTGAGGGCTGAGACCACGTGATGGTTATCATAGTATACTCACATGGTTAGAGCTTTGTAGTTCGTTGGGAAATATTTGCTGAAGTGCCCTTGCTGAAGCGCTACTGAGTGATATAGTTGATCACCTATTTATTGAGCAACTACTTAGTGCCCACATTAAAGAAGATACTGGGATATCATAGGGAATAAAACAAGTGACCACCCTCATGAAGCATGTGTTTTAATAAGAGAAGACAGTAATAAACCAGTGAGTATACATGAAATATGTCAGCCCTCAATAATGATTATGAAGAAAAAGAAAGTACAGCAAGGTGATAGACATGGGGTGGGAAAGTTCCTTTTAGGAAAGGTAGTTAGAAAAGGCCTATCAGAGAGGATGACATGAGCAACCATGCAGATATCTGGAGGAAAGAGGGTTCCAGACAGAATAACTCCTGACGACTGTGTGAAAATTAAAAAAAAAAAAAGAAAAAAAAGATTTGTTTCTCTCTATAGTGCATCGTTTAATATAATTCAACAAATATGAAGACAGGTGGCTCCCTAAGCTGTAAGGCTCACAGTGAGTGCATGGCCTGAGTTTGCCCATGTGGAGGCCAGGTCTGGTGTGCGCAAGAGTTCTCAGTTAAATCCAACTATTAGGCTCTGATTGCTGGATGAATTTCTAAAGGATCATGTGCCCAATTTAGGACAGAGGTATCAGGACTAAGCCATTCATATGGTGATGAGGATTTATTCTACTGTCTTTGCAGAACTAAATATGCAAACCTTCCCTACCTCATAATTAAGAAGAGTTGGTTTAGGAGGAAAAACAAAATCATGTACTAAGCTTAAATGGTTCTGAAAGCAAGCTGAATTGCTCGTTTAAAAAAATTAAAATTAGTCAGTCATGAGAGAGAGAATATAAATGTATATGTGTGATTACTTAAAAGCATCATTATGCTGATGTGCTTTTGGGGGTCAGAATTTAGTTGCTGTAAGAAAGGCTGCTTATAAAACAGCTTTCTACTTGTATTATAGGCTGGATTTTCACTATCTAGAACTCTTGTGACCTAACAAAGCAGAAAAAGAGAAGCAACACTGGCCTCACTTGTCCTGCACTTAAAGATACACTTCTTTGAAAACCCATATGAGAGTTAATACATTTTTATATCTGTAAGTGAGCATTTATTGCTAAAAATCAGCAATGTGATAGAAAAAGTAATGAGACCATCTTGAGAAAAAATGGGGTAGTCAACAGGAAAATGAACCTCATTTATTATAATATTCTAGTGATCAGCAGGTGTATAACTCTCACAGCTATGGTCATTAATGACATTCATTCTAAACTTAACATCTACATTTGCATACCATTTGAAAGTGAAATTACTTTTCAATTCAACTTTCAATTTACTTTTATATCTTCATCTTTGATTGACAATTTTTTTCACAATGGCAATCTCTGTGAGTATTTGAGTAAATGTAACAACCATCCAAGAGTGTAGATAAATTCATCTGTTCAGATTACCTATTCACTTTTCTTCTGTGTGTACAATCATTTACAACCATTTGTGAATGCTCGTTTCAGGTTAGAATGAACTTGCAAAACGGATGTCAGACTTCTGATGATTTGATTCATTTACTAGAATCATTTGTTCTTAAAGCCAAAATAGTATTTATTTTCCTTATTATGACCTAAAAAAACAACAAAATTTGAATGCACATTTTCAGTGGTACTACCAAATAACTGTCAGTACAATAAGGAATAGGGAGTTTACAAAACGGTATATTTAAATATGTGCAATGAGTTTAGGTATATAGCTAATATGGCTGTATACTGAAATTTAAAATTATATAGAAGGACGTTTCATATATAGGGTCTCCCATACACATTCATTGCTATGCTTTACAATCAACAAAGGGAATTTTATTCCATTAGTTTATCTTGAATCTTTTCCTCTGAAGTTTAAATTTATCCTTAATAAAGAACAGTAATAATTCTGAACCTAAGATGCTTTCAAATACTTATTTAAACAAAATGTGTTCCTTTTTAAATAGTAAAGGTTTATTATAATGCATATTTCACATAATATCTTTTAAATTAATGACTGGTGTTCTTGAAATCTTTCCTGAATAACATCTGATACCCTTTCTAAAAACAGCTTTATTGAAGTATAATTTATATCCACTACTATTTCAATGTACATTTTTAGTATATTTAAGGAGTTATGTAAAAATCACCAGAATTCAGGTGATGAACATTCTATTCCCACTGTCCCCGAAAGACCCTCATGCCTGTTTGCAATCAATCCCTACTCTCACCCCCAACCCAGGATATCACTAATCTGGTTTTAGTCTTTAAACATTTACATTTCTGGATATTTCATATAAATGGAATAAAAAATAGAAAACTTTTTGAATCTGGATTATTTTCTTTTGCATTTTTTAAAATTTATTTAATTTTGTTTACATAGATTCTAGGGTGACCCAACTGCATCCCCCTTCCCCATATTCCCCTCAACATCTCCCTTACCCTCTCCCCCATATTCCCCTCAACATTTCCCTTAACCCCTCCCTACAACGCCCTCCCCCCTTCCCTTTAGGTTTATCCCGTCCTAACCTACCCTTTCCCTCTGTCCTCTTTTCCTCTGGTACCTTTGATCCCTCCTCTGTCTCAATTCCGTTCCTCAGTTCTCAATGTTCCTTGGATTTCTCAAATGAGTGAGGTCATATAATATTTTTTTTTCTGCCTGGCTTATTTCACTCAACATAATAGTTTCTAGGCCCCTCCATATTGTTGCAAAAGGTAATATTTCCTTCTTTTTCATGGCGCCATAGTATTCCATTGTATATATGTACCTACCCTTCTTTTTTTTTCCTTTGGAATTTTTTTTTATTAACTTTAATGGGGTGACACCAATAAATCAGGGTACATATGTACAATGAAAACATCTTATCATTCAATTGTGTTGCATACCCATCACCCAAAGTCAAATTGTCCTCTGTCACCTTCTATCTGGTTTTCCCTGTACCTCTCCCCTCCCCCCTATCCCACCCTCCTCTACCTCCCCCCACCCCGTAACCACCACTCTCTTGTCCATGTCTCATAGTCTCACTTTTATGTCCCACCTATGTATGAAATCATGCTGTTCTCAGTTTTTTTTTTCTGATTTACTTATTTCACTCCGTATAATGTTATCAAGGTCCATCCATTTTATTGTAAATGATCCGATGTCATCATTTCTTATGGCTGAGTAGTATTCCATAGTATATATGTACAAGAGCTTTTTAATCCACTCGTCTTCTGACGGACACTTGGGCTGTTGCCAGATCTTCGCTATTGTGATCAATGCTGCCACGAACATGGGGGTGCATTTCTTCTTTTCAAACAGTGCTATGGTGTACTTAGGGTATATTCCTATAAGTGGAATAGCCGGGTCAAAAGGCAGTTCGACTTTTAATTTTTTGAGGAATCTACAAACTGTTTTCCACAGTGGTTGCACCATGTCTGCATTCCCACCAGCAGTGCAGGAGGGTTCCCTTTTCTCCGCAACCTTGCCAGAACTTATTCTGTGTTGTTTTGCTGATGAGTGCCATTCTGACTGGTGTGAGGTGATATCTCATTGTGGTTTGAATTTGCATTTCTCTAATGATTAGTGATGTTGAGCATTTTTTCATATGCCTATTGGCAATCTATATGTCCTCTTTGGAGAAATTTCTATTCAATTCTTTTGCCCATTTTTTGATTGGATTGCTTGTCTCCCTGGTGTTGAGTTTTATAAGTTCTTTATAAATTATGGTTATTAACCCCTTATCAGACGTGTTGTCAAATATGTTCTCCCATTGTGTGGTTTGTCTTTTATTCTGTTCTTATTGTCCTTAGCTGTGCAAAAACATTTTAGTTTGATATAGTCCCATTTGTTTATCCTGCCTTTTATTTCATTTGCCCGTGGAGATAAATCGGCAAATATATTGCTGCTACAGATGTCGGAGAGCTTATGCCTATGTTTTCTTCTAAGATGCTTATAGTTTCATGGCTTATGTTTAAGTCTTTTATCCATTTTGAATTTGTTTTTGTGAATGGTGGAAGTTGATGGTCTAGTTTCATATTTTTGCAGGTAGATGTCCAATTTTCCCAGCCCCATTTGTTAAAGAGGCTGTCTTTACTCCATTGTATGTTATTTCCTCCTTTGTCAAATATCAGTTGTCCATAAAGGTATGGTTTTATTTCTGGGTCCTCTGTTCTGTTCCATTGATCTATGTGCCTGTTCTTATGCCAGTACCAGGCTGTGTTGAGTACAATGGCCTTATAGTAAACCTTGATATCTGGAAGAGTGATACGTCCTGCTTTATTTTTTCTTTTTAAGATTGCTGAGGCTATTCGTGTTCTTTTTTGGTTCCATATAAATTTTTGAAATATGTGTCCTATATCTTTGAAGTATGTCATTGGTATTTTAATTGGTATTTCATTGAATTTATAAATTGCTTTGAGTAATATAGACATTGTAATGATGTTAATTCTTCCTAACCATGAGCACGGTATATACTTCCACTTGTTTGTATCTGCCTTGATTTCTCTTATCAATGCTTTATAATATTCTAAGTACAAGTCCTCCTTAAACTCCTTCGTTAAATTTACTCCTAGGTAATCTATTTTTTTGGTTGCAATTGTGAAGGGGATTATTTCCTTAATTTCTTTTGCTGACAGTTCATTTTTGTTATCTAAAAATGCCTCTGATTTCTGAGTATTTATTTTATATCCTGCCACCTTGCTGAATTCATTTATCAGGTCCAGTAGTTTTTTGACTGAGACTTTAGGGTTTTCTATATACAATATCATATCACCTGCAAAAGATGACAGTTTTACTTCTTCTTTTCCAATTTCGATGCCTTTTATTTCTTCTTCTTGTCTGATTGCTGTAGCTAGGACTTCCAGAACTATGTTGAATAAGAGTGGTAAAAGGGGGAACCCCTGCCTGGTTCCTGATCTTAATGGGATTGCTATTAATTTTTGCCCATTTAGTATGATGTTTGCTGTGGGTTTGTCATAGATGGCCTTTATCATGTTAAGGAATGTTTCCTGTATTCCCACTTTACTGAGAGTTTTGAGCATGAATAGGTGCTTGATTTTATGAAATGCTTTTTCTGCATGTATTGAAATTATCACGTGATTTTTGTCCTTCCTTTTGTTTATGTGATGAATCACATTGATTGATTTGTGAATATTGAACCAGCCTTGCCTCTCCAAAATAAATTCCACTTGATCATGTTGTATGATTTTTTTCATATATTGTTGGATCCAGTTGGCTAATATTTTGTTTTGAATTTTAGCATCTAAATTCATTAGGAATATCGGCCTATAATATTCTTTTTTTGTGTTGTCTTTGCTTGGTTTCGGGATCAGAATTATGCTTGCCTCATAAAAGGAGTTTGGAAGTCGTCCTTCCTCTTGAATTTTTTGAAATAGCTTGAGGAGGATAGGAGTTAGTTCTTCTTTGAACTTTTGGTAGAATTCACCTGTGAAGTCATCAGGCCCAAGACTTTTCTTTATCAGGAGTATTTTGATAACTGTTTCAATCTCATTTGTTGTAATTGTCTGTCTAGGTTTTCCGATTCTTCCAGATTGATTTTTGGAAGATTATATGATTCAAGAAATTTGTCCATTTCAGGTAGGTTGCCTATTTTTTTGGCATAGTGCTCTTCATAGTATTTTCTTACAATACTTTGTATTTCTGTTGTGTCAGTTGTTATTTATCCACTCTCATTTCTAATTTTGTTTGAGTCCTCTCTCTTTTTTCCTTAGTGAGTCTAGCTAAAGGTTCATCAATCTTGTTTACCTTTTCAAAGAACCAGCTCCTGGTTTCATTGATCATCTGTATTGTTTCTTTAGCCTCTATGTCATTTATTTCCTCTGTGATCTTTATTATTTCCTTCCTTCTACTAATCCTGGGCTTTATTTGCTGTTGTTTTTCTAGTTCTTTTAGATGCAGGGTCAAGTTGCTTATTTGAGCTTTTTCTAGCTTCTCTTGGTATGCTTGTAGTGCTATGAACTTCCCTCTCAGTACTGCTTTTGCTGTATCCCAAGATTATGAGTTGATGTATGCTCATTGTCATTGGTTTCTAGAAACTTTTTTATTTCTTCTTTGATGTCATTGTTAACCTATTTGTTATTTAATAACATGCTATTTAGTTTCCATGTGTTTGAGTATTTTTCAGTTTTTCTGTTGTGATTGATTTCTAATCTCATGCCGTTGTGATCAGAGAAAATGCTTGATATGAATATGATTTCAATGTTCTTAAATTTGTTGAGATTGCTTTTTTTGTCCTAACATGTGATCTATTCTGGAGAATGTACCATGAGCACTTGAAAAGAATGTATATTTTGCTGCTTTAGGGTGAAAGGTTCTGAAAATATCTATTAAATACAGTTGATCTTGTGTGTCCTTTAAGTCTGCTGTTTCTTTGTTAATTTTTTTTCTTGAGGATCTATCTAGTGATATAAGTGGGGTACTGAAATCTCCTACTATTATAGTATTGCTGTTGATCTTGCTCTTTAAATCCATCAAAGTCTGCTTTATATATTTAGGAGCTCCTGTATTAGGTGCATAGATATTTATGATGGTTATATCTTCATGATGGATTTCTCCCTTTATCATTATGTAGTGACCTTCTTTATCTCTTACTATAGCCTTGGTTTTAAAGTCCATTTTGTCTAATATAAGTATTGCTACTCCAGCTTTTTTTAAATTTCCATTTGCATGAAATATTTTTTTCCATCCTTTTACCCTCAGTCTATGTGCATCTTTTGTTTTAAGGTGTGTCTCTTATAGACAGCATATGTACGGGTCCTTTTTTCTTATCCATGCAGCTACCCTATATCTCTTGATTGAATCATTTAATCTATTTACATTTAAGGTTATTATTGATATGTAGTTGTTTATTCCCATTTTATATTTTAATGGTGTATTCCTCTTTGGCCATATTCTTTTCCCACTTTGATCTGTTTACAACATGTATTTGACTTCTTTTACTTAGCATAATGTTTTTGTGATTCATTCATATTGTAGCATCTATTAATACTTTTTATTACAAAATAATATACTAATACATAGATATGGTACATTTTTTTATTCATTCACCAGGTGATTCTTTGGAGCTGTAGACTGTCTCCAGGTTTCGCCAATCTAAACAGTTGTACTAGAACATTCATTTTCAGCTCTGTGTGAGGACATGTTTTCATGGTTTTTAGGTACATTCCCAGGAAGATAGCCATTGTGGTAAGAGACAGTATCTCATTACAGCTTCAATTTGTAGTTTACAAATAACAAATAATGTTGAGATTATTATGAAGCCACCTGTCCATCTTTTTTTCTATATGAGTAGCTTGTACTAAGTTTTGAATTGGGTGATATACTTTCTTATTAATGATAGGAAGAGTTCTTTTTATATTCTGGGTACAAATCTTTATCATATATATGAGTTGCAAATACTTTCAGCAGTCTGTGGCCTGTCTTCGTTTGTTTAATGGTGTCTTTTAAATGCAAAACCTTTTTATTTTTATCAAGTCCAATTTATCATATTTCCTTTTATTGACTGTATTTTGGTGTCACATCTACAAATGCTTTGCCTAACCCAGCAGAATCATATAGATTTCCTTCTATTTTCTTCTAGACGTTTTATATTTTTAATTCTTACTTTTAGGTTTACACTCAATTTTGAGCTAATTTTTGTATATGGTGTGAGGTAAGGTGTAAATCAACTTTTTTGCTTGTGGATGGCCAAATGTCCCTGCACTGTTTCTTAAAAAGATAATTCTTTAATCTGTTAAATTGCCTTAGCACTTTTGTAAAATATCAACTGGGGAATTTTTAGATCAAGGAGAAATGCCAAACTTAACAATATTGAACCTTCTAATAGAATGGTTCTCCCCTTCTTTAGATCTTTAATTTAATCTCAGCAATATTTTTAATTTTCAGTATAAAAATCTTGCACTAACTTTGTTATTTATTCCTAAGCATTTTATTCTTTTTGATATTTTGAATAGAAGTGTTTTCTTCACTTTCAGATTTTTTTTTTGCAGGTATATACAGATATAATTCATTTTCATGTTCTTTCACCTTGCTAAACTCATTTATTACCTTTCTTCAGACATTTGTGCTGTTTGTGAATAAAGACAGTTATGATTTTCGCTTTCCAATACAGATGCCTTAGACTATCTATTTCATCTTCCTACCTTATTGCATTGACTAGAATCTTCAATATAATGATGAATAGAAATGGTGAGAAGAGACAGCCATGTCTTGTTTCTGATCCAAGAGGAAAAGCATTCAGTCTTTCATGGTCTTATACTATTATAATAAGCTAGTTTTATAGATGTCCTTTATCAGGTTGAGAAAATTCTTTTCCTAGGTTGTGAAGTTCTTTTTTTAAACATTAACTCAATCTGGATCAAATATTTAAATGTAAGAGCTAAAATTACAAATCTCTTTAAAAGAAATAGGTAAAAATCTTTATGCCTTGGGTTAGGTAACGGTTTCTTAGCAACAATAGAAAAAAAGAGATAAATGGACTTCATAAAAATTTGAAACTTTTGACCATCAAAGGATACTCAAGAAAGTAATGCGTAGGAGAAAAGTTTTACAAATTATTTATCTGAGAAGGGCCTAGTGTTCAAAATGTAGAAAGAATTCATACAACTCAACTCATTCAATTAAAAATGGGAAAAGATTTGAATAGACATTTCTCCAAAGAAGACATATAAATGGACAATAAATAAAGGGAAAGGAGCTAAACATTATTAGCACACAGGGAAATGCAAACAAAATCATGCGTTGCCATATCATACCCAACTAGCTCTAGAATGAGTGTGGTAAGTAGTACCAATAACAACATGTGCTGCTGAGGACATAAAGAAACAGAAACATTCATATATTGTTCATGGGAATATAAAATGGTATAGTTACTTTGAAAACAGATTTGCAGTCCTTCAAAAGTTAATGTAGAATTTCATACGACCCAGCAATTTCATTCTTAGGTATATACCCAAGAGGATTAAAAACAAATCCACACAAAAATCTGCACATGAATGTTTAGAGCAGCATTATTAACAGTCAAAAAAGTGAAAACCCAAATGTCTACCAACTCATAAGAGAATAAACAAAGTATGGCAGATCCATAAAAATTATTATTCATGCATTAAAAGAATAAATTACCAATACATGCTACAACATGAATAAACATTGAAAACATTATGTTAAGCAAAATAAGTCAGAGAAAGATTACATATTGTATGTTTCCATTTATATAAAATATTCAAAATAGGCAAATCTACAGAGAAGGAAATAAAACGCTGAGGGTAGCAGGGAGTTAAAAGTAACTATTAATTGGCCTGACCATGAGGTGGCACAGTGGAGAGTGTCGGACTGGAATGCTGAGGACCCAAGTTCGAAACCCCAATGTAGCCAGCTTGACTGGCTGGGTGGGGGGGCTCACTCAACTTGTGCATGGGGTCACCACTTGAGTGTGGAGTCATAACCATGATCCCATGGTCGCTGGCTTTAGTGCAAAGGTCATTGTCTTGAAGCCCAAGGTTGCTGGCTTGAGTCCAAGTTTGCTGGCTTCAGCATGGGGTCACTTACTCTGCTTGAGCCCCCCGGTCAAGGCACATATGAGAAAGCAATCAATGAACCACTAAGGTGTCACATGAAGAACTGATGATTCTCATCTCTCTTCTTTCCTGTCTGTCTCTGTCTGTCCTGCTTTCTCTCATTAAAAAACAAAAAAAAGTAACTATTAATGGGTACAGGTACTTTTAGGGGTGTGAATCTTTCTAAAGTTATGTAACAGTGATGGCTGCACAACTGTGGGATATATTAAAACCCAATGAGTAATACATTTAAAAGGAAGAATTTTATGCTTTGTGAATTGTATCTCAAAAAAACTTTTAACTGCTCCAACACTTATTGGTGATGGACTTTGGGAAAATGAAAATTTCGAAAAAAGGTAGAAAAAGGAATAGAAAGAACTCTTATTTCTATTCTATTAGTACAAACACAGTGTTTCATGATGTCTTGTGTTCCTGAAAAACATTAATTCAGTGGCCCACAGTCATCACTACGGGTTGACCTAGCAGCCCAGAAAGACATGTTCAAGGCCTAACCCCTGGTTCCTGTGAATGTGACCTTTTCTGGAAACAGGATATTTGCTAATATAATCAAATTAAAATAAAGTCATGCTGTATTAGAGTAGGTGGTAATCGAATGATTGGTGTGCTTATAAAAAGAGGGGAATTTGGACACAGATACAGATAGGGAGAGTATGCAAAATGACAACCAATACAGAAATTAGAGTGATGTATCTACAAGCCAACAAATGCCAAAAACTGCTGGTGACTGGCCAAGCTAGGGGACAGAGGCATGGTACAGACAATTTGTTCAGCGCTTTCCAAAGGAACCAACCCTGCTGACACCCTGATTTTAAATTTTTAGCTCCTAGAACTGTGAGATGATAAATTTCTGTTGTTCTAAGCCATCTAGTTTGTAGTAATTTGTCATGGCAGCTCTAGGAAACAACTACAGTATGATTTATATCTGTTATTAAAGACAAAGAGTAACAGGAACTAGAGTCGAACTTTTGGAGTCTTAATTTCTTTACCTGAAAATTGGAGATAATAACATCTATTCATTCATTGTGCTAGAAAATGATCATGAAAACTCTTTAGAAACTGTGAAGTACTTTATAACTATAGGAATATTACTTTTTCAGATGTGTGCTTTCAAAAGATTTGTTTCCTCTTTCTTCAATATCATCTCTTTTCAAGCAATACTCACCTTCCTTAGAACCACAGTTTTGGGTATAAATTGCTTACTGGTACATTAAAAAACATCCATCTCTAACGTAAAAGTGAGAATTCAAATTATGAAACTCTCATATTACCCACTCTCCTAATCCCCACCCTCCAAATACACTTTGCCATAAATTGCCAACAAATTCACCTGTGTTTTAGGAAACACAATACCAGGCACTGTACCCTTTTGTTTATACAAAGGGTTAGAGTGTTGTCTGTTCAAGTTAATTGACTATTCTGTTCAACTGAATAATACCATCATAAATGATCATTTTCTGAAAACCACAATGAAGAAGATATGTGCCATTTTTCACAAATCACAAGTCAGTTAGGATGTCCAATTATAAAATACTACTGATTATTGGAGATTTCCAATTATTTAAAGTCTTGAACACCTTTTAAAAAATTTGCTGTGGCCCTGGCCAATTGGCTCAGTGGACAGAGCACTGGCCTAGCATGTGAACATCCAGGGTTTGATTCCTGGTCAAGACACACAGGAGAAGCGACCATCCATTTCTCTCCCCCTCTCTCTCTCCCTCTTTCCCTCTCACAGCCAGTGGCTTGATTGGTTAGAGCATCAACCCTGGGTACTGAGGATGGCTCAGCTGATTCGAGCATTGGCCACAGACTGGGGTTGCCGCATGGATTCCGGTTGGGGTGCATGCAGAAGTCTGTCTATCTCACCTCCTCTCATTTAAAAAAATTGCTGTAAGTTGCCTTTCAGTAAAAATTTGACAGTTTTCACCAGTAGGGAAATCTGTCAAATGTTCTTGAACACTTCCAATATGCACGCTTTAGATTTTCTCTCCCTCCTCACCTCTGCTCATCTGAATGGCTCACTAGAGCTATAGAAAGTTTTGACTCCTTAGGTATTATATATATTCTCTATTTTATTTTTTTACATAAAAATATCACCTGTTTTTAAATGCAGGAGATTTCATAAGTGCATAAATACACATGGATGTTCATTATAACACTAATAAAAAAAAACAGTGAACAAACAGAGGGAAAATTGAGAGGTCCATCCTAAGGGTCTATCTAGAGATAAATATGCTGTACTATACACATGCATAAGGCAGGTATTTAAAGAGAGTGAGACAAAATAATATGTAGTAATACAGAAATAAAGTAGAAAGCCCAACTGTCACCACACCAAACAAATTTCCAAAGAGTATGCAAAGAATTGTAATATCATATAAACGTACACACACTCACACATACAACCTCTGAAGGGACTCAAACTATTAAAAAGTTACCTTTGGAGAATAATTCCAAATTATCTTATTATAAGCATGTATTACTTTTATCATGTAATATAACTTATAAATAGGATCATTTTAGTAGTGATTAGTGGTTAACTATTTTGAAATAAAGATTCTATACAAACAACAATACACAAAAAGAAATGTTTTAAAAATTCTTTACTTCTGGGGACCTCAACAAGACATTATGCAACATTTCCAGGTACCACAGGGAACTGTGGCTAGGGTCATTCTGCTAGGCCCATACTCATGTGGAGAATCAATAGGCTATCCTTCGAGGTAAGAGCACCACAATTTACTTATCGTGGTTTATCAAGTGCTTAGTTCAATATGAGTGGACATTTTGTCAATAACATTCTAATGGATGTGACAGATGATAGTTCAATGCTGTAACATACAAGCTGGAAGGCCATAAGATAAAATCTATAAGTCCCTGGAGTCAGACGATGATCATTTATATAGGAAAAAAAGCACGCTAAGAAATGTCTCACTGTGGTTGATGACTGTTTTGAAGTAAACAGTAAACAGATTTGGTTATTATTGATTGCATTACTGGTAATACATGGTGACATTTTCATACATTCTTTTATTTTTTTAATTCTAGTAAATGAAAGGTGAAATTAGAAAGCTTTTCCTTCAAGTGAATTGGGCTGGAAGCTTATCAATGTAAACACATTTCCCAATTAAGTTAGACAATATGCAGAATTCACCACTTGAGCATAATCCTGTTGGCTAGAAAAAAGAGCTTGAGATGAGAAGGCAGATTAACCATTTAGTTCTATAGTCAATTCACAAGTTTCCAGCACAAGGCTAAAGTGGGCACATGAGCTATCTTTGTGCCAACGGTCAGACCAGGAGTGAGGCAGTGTTCCTAAAAGGCACAGAGCTATTGCTCTTTTAAAAACTAGGTCCAATTAGATGGCAAGCTTATTTTATGGGAAGAAGTATATAATACCTAGCATTTTAACACTTGATTTCTGAAGCATTCATTACTTTCACTTTTCTTTCCTCTAAAGCTGGATTTATATACCATTAAAGCAATATTTTGGCAGGAATTAAAATATGCATTCAAATAGCTCCTAAAAACCTTTAAATCTAGGAATTCCTGCATTCTCTTTTCTATTGTTTTTAAACATTCTTTTCTTTAGGGACTATTTGCATTCCCACCTCTAATTTTAAATGTTATCTCCATGTTGACAATTCAGTCTACTCATTTGAATTTTTTCCTGGATATAGCACAGACATTTTGAATGAAACCTAAGAAAAGAGCCCTGATTCGCAATACTCACCACTTCCCAGTAGCTCAATCTGGAAATCTAAGAGTCACTCTTGATTTATACATTCTCTTTGTAGTTCAATGTTGAATTCACTCATGTATCCATCTCCTCCTACACTACCACTCTGGCCCAAGTAACACCTTCCATTGCCTGCACAGACTTCCAGCTGGTCTCACTGCTTCCATTCTTTCTTTCGTTTTTCTTTTTTTTTGTGACAGAGACAGAGAGAGAGAGACAGAGAGAGGGAAAGATAGGAACAGATAGACAGGAAGAGAGAGGGATAAGAAGCATAAATTTTCGTTGCAGCTTCTTAGTCTCCTTAATTGTTCACTGTTTTCTCATATGTGCCTTGACCAGAGGGGCTACAGTAGAGTGAGTGACCCCTTGCTCAAGCCAGTGGCCGTGCGCTCAAGCCAGTGACCATGGAGTCATGTCTATGAGCCTATGCTTAAGCCAGCAACCCCATGCTCAAGCTGAACCTGTGCTCAAGCTGAGCCCGTGCTCAAGCTGGCAACCTCGGGGTTTTGAACCTGGGTCCTTTGCATCCCATTGCGCCACTGCCTGGCCAAGCACACCGATTTATCCCTCCTTCCCCCAGTCAATAAATACCCTCAAGAGCAGCAAGAGTGACCATCTTACATGGGGATCATATTTCAATGGCTTCATGCTGCTCTGAGAATCTGAATTCCTAGCTTATAAGGTCTGTACATTACCCTGCCTCACTCACCAGGCTTCATTCTCTATAGTCACAGGCCTCCAAGGAAAAAGAATTCACTACACATGGTTCAAACAGTATAAATATGTCACCTTATGGAGGTGTGGGGGCTAAGGAAACAAACAAAGGAAATACTAACAAAAAATAACAACACTGGGCAGTCATTACCATTCTAAGGTCTACAGGGGTAAGGGAGGACTGGAGCCAGAGCAACTGAATCTTCATAGGAGAAACAACAGCAGGAAGGAAGGAAAGCAGTTCACTGACTTCTCTCATTCTGTCCTCTGATCTCCTGCTGGTACGTCCTATTGGCCGGGAAGCCTTTACGTCAGAGGGATCTGGGTACTTAATACAATGTGATGTGGAAGAACAGGAGGAACCTATCTTCCAAGCCACTGAGCACATGGTAAAGGGCAGTGCACAGATCAGAAGTGGTGTTAAAGGGATTAATTAGCATACACAACAATCTCATTCGTGTCACTGTCCCTCTTCCTTACTGTTCTATTTCATACTTGGTGTTTATTATTTATTTTTTTAAGAAAAATTTTGGGTGTGTTATTGTAATAGGACTTTGCACAGGCCTTTTCTCTCTGTGGGTCCCCTCTTCCTTTCACTCTTCAGATGGCTAGTTATTCATCATCCTTCAATCATAATTTAAATATCCTTATCAGCCTGTCTAGGAGTAGGTACCTCCTTGGTTAATCTTTTTTGCCTGTTTCCTTCAGAATATTCACCAAAAATTTTAAGTGTTTTATTTAGCTTCTTTTTCTTTTTGTCTTCTCCAGAATATAAGGGCAGTAACAATGTGTCTAGCAGATTTCTGCCACATGGTACAGGCCCAGTAAATATTAACTGAATGAATGTTGGCCAAATTATATAGGAAAATCATTAAGACTGTGTCTAGAGACAACATATTCACAGAAACATCTGCATGAATTTTAAGCTGAAGCAGCATTTAAAAACCCCATTTAGCCTTTATTTTTCTAGATGGCATGTTTTAGGTTAAAATAAAGTCTTTATGTAAAGTAAAAATCTACATTGATAGACACTCTACCCCTTGTTTAATTAAAAGGAGAATGTCTATTACTGCACCAATGGTCTAAAAAAGAAGAATTGGATCATTTAAAAGCAAGGTTTATGCTCACTTCTCTTACTGCTGTTTCTATAGCAATAGCACAAAATCACTTTTTTTCTGTGACGCTCTTGGTACTATAATATTAGTCATTTCAACATCTTTTTTTAAGTGAAGAAAGGGAACAAAGGAACATGGATTAGCTTTGAATGTGGAGACATCTGACTGGAGATTACCCCGTTTTTATATGCGGTGAGATGGCAACTGCAAAGCATCATCTACAGTGGTGACAACTTTCACTTGATTGCAGATTGAAAAATCCAAGCACTTCTCTTAACTCTTCGAAGAGAGGCGCATCAGCTGTTGTAGATTTCAGAGTATGGCAAAGGTCTACTTGCTTCTGCAGAAACAGCCTGGAAAAAGCAATCTCTGGCTTCACTTATACACCATGTTATTATTAGAGGAACTGAATTTATGATGGTCAATCTCCATTTAGGATCTATTCAACAAGGTGCACCTCAACATCTAAGCAGTTATCAGAGATTAAAAGTAATTTTGAGAGTTGGCAAGAAAGGGGAAGCCAGAAAATACCCTAATTCAAGAAGGAGGTAAAAGTAGGCAAAAAAATAGAGCTGCAGCAAGGAAGAACAGAGAGCTAAAAAGTTGAGGAGAAAGAATGATGTCCAGACACTGGGTGGCGGCTAGCAGGCCTGCTGACATCATCATCCCTGGGGAAGGAGAAAAGCAGCAGCAGCAGCAGCAAAGAGCTGTCTGTGTTACTAAGACCATTCTTGTCACTACCTGGCATCCCAAAAGAGAGCAGCTGGAGTGACCATAGGCCACGGGTGCAGGCCAACTTGGCTTGAAATGCTCGTTCTAACACTTACTGTCTGTTAAACTAGAGCAAGTAATTTGTCAGAACTTGAGTTTCTTCATCTATAAGATGGTGCCAATACCTAACTTGCAAGGCTCTTGTGAAAACAAAAGGCTAGCCTCTTTAATACCATTTGTTCCTATACCCAGACAACTCTCGCTGCCCTTTGATACTTAAATTGGACCAAAATACCTAAACAATTAGCCTTTCTCACTCAGAAACTCCCATGTGGTATATGAAGTCTGAGGATCAGAATTAAAGGAGGTAAAACAATTGAAGCAAATGTTTTTTCATAAGCAACAGCAATTGTTAAATACAGATCACTTCTGAAAGATAATACCAGCCATCCTAGCAAACAGTGGGGGAAGCCCGACAGCAGCCAGGAAACTATAAGGCTCACATAAATTAGGGGATATTTCAAAATGAATATGAAGTGATAAAATATCCCCTAATTTTTGTGAGCAGTGTACAATGTGCCTGTGGCCTGTCTAGTGGCCTTGTAGGTTCCTGTGAGTGACAAACAGTGCTTCCTGCAAACAACCTTATTGGGGTTTACATGGTATCTGGCAAGACTTGAGATATGGAAATTCTGGACACAGTTTAGTCCTTATAGCTTCTTGTCTGATATGTGGCATGTTAAACACACAGAAAGGAAATGGAATGAAGGGTGGTAGCAGATCTGAAAAGCAGCGAAGACATTATGAAACTCGCTTCACTCGGCAAGGAGGAGCCGCCTCACCTTCACCTTTGTGTCTCTCCCCTCTCCGCCAAGGTGCCACGGCCAGTTAGAAATCTGCATAAAAAGCTGGCAGAAGTGCTAGAGGTACATGCAAGGTGAGGATCCTGACCTGTCATCAAAAGCCATTTTGTCTGGGGAAACCCCAGCCCTCCTTCTCAGGAACTAAGGGAGGGAAGGCATGTGTGGTTCCTTTCTAGAACTAGTGGAGCCCATAAGAAAAGGGTCTGGAGATGCCTGTACAGCTAGTTCTTCGTTCTGGGGTACAGAAGGGACATAACACCTCCCCAAAAGCCCCCACGAGGCAGCGGCATCAGCACCCTTGCACTCACCCACCACCTGCATTCCAATGCTCTCCTGCCCCTGACCTTGACACTTCCCAGCTTCTTTCTAAGCTTCAGAAGCCAATGGCTTTCCCCTGTTTCCATTTTCTCAATTAAAGCAATCTAATCATCTCATAGTTGAGAACTCTCCAAATGTACAGGTGGTAAGAAAAGTCTTACTTTGTTAATTAAAGCAGTATGAGGGAGAGAGTCCTTGACTTGGGACTTCCTAGTACTTCTAATGCAGGTAGTCCAAAAACCACATTTTGAGAAGCATGGCTAACCACTGGAAAAGCACTTCTCTGGTTTTTAGTTCTCATTAATCCCTGCTTTGTCTTGGCTAAATTCAGAAATAGCCACTCTAATCCAGGTTTTGGAGTATTCTTGGTACATTCTTCAAGCCTGACTTTAATGGGATTATCTCAGTGGTAGTGGTTGAAGCTGTGATTCACTAGAAACCTTAACCTCAGGGCTATCGCTCTAGAAGTTACCTTTGAGAAGGTCCCACATGACCAAAGGGCTTGCTTCTGTGGAGCGAGAGACAGGACTGGATGGTATGATCTGTCAAATAAGGGGGATTACAAAACCTGCAATTCAAGTGCAGGAGGGGCACTGAGGAAGTTAAGAGAACAGCCTCTGTGGCCAGACAGCCTGGACACACATGGTTCTCCCACTGATCAGCAGTAGTACGTTGGGCAATTTAGGGCTCCCTTTCCTCAACCTCGGAATAAAGGCAGCCTCTCTACATTGTGGAACTGCTGTGAGGATTAAAGGTGATAATGTATGTAGAGTGCTTAGCAAAGTCTAAGTAAGCATCTCTGTGCTTAATATTTCCAGGATTTAGAGGTTACAACAAAGCATTTATCCAAGTGCTTGAGCATAACCAAAACTCCTGAGAAATGAGCCACCCCATCTATCCACATTTGCAGACACAGAGGATGGCCCCAGTCTGATGAGAAAGTCAGGCCCTACGAGGATGCCGGCTCTGCTTCCAGCCTGGTGTCCACAGTATACTGACCCCCCTTAAGCAACGGCACTGAATTTAGCACTGTAGGCACTTGTCAAAAAATTTACTATAAACTGACTGGCTCTAGCACTTGCCAGAGGCTTGCTAGAGACGGCCGGCGTTCTGAACAGTATTATATTTCCTCCCTGGAGAAATGCCTTCACTAAGCTGAGATTTAATGTTTTGTCCTCAGTTTTTATTTTCTTTCTGTATAGAAAATCAATGTGAGAAAAAATCCATTTGAAAAAAACCTGTCTTTTGCAAAAGTCATATCCCAGAAGGCAAATAGGTTTCATCTTAAGTCCCAACACAAATGACTGGGAGTGACGACTGGAGTGCTCTTAAGGAGGACTATGACTGCTTAACTTCGTCTGCCGTGAACACCAACAAGGACGTGTGGTACCTCTGTGGTAGAATTAGCCATGCAACCGTTACCACAGCTGAAAGCAGGACACAGTGTACAACATCTGAACTCTATAAGGACCTGCTAAATGTATACATCCCTTGTTAAATTCAAGGCCATAGGTGTCTCACCACTGAACCTTTGTGTGTGCATGTAAATCCCTCCGTCAGGTAGCCCTCCTTCCTCAATCAAGTAGTCCCCAGAATATAAGATAAGGTTATGTTAAATGTCATTAAAATCAACTCACAAAGGATGGGATTAGAAGACAGAATGCTTCTCAAATCAAAGCAAGGAAATCTAGAGGAAGCTAGATAATATGACTGAAACTTAAGCCTGATTAATGGTATAAAGAAGTTTCAAACAGAAAAAGGAGAGCCAGAGGAGGGGAAAAAGCATTTGAAGAAACTGTTTGGACAATGGGCTATTAGTATAATGATGGTATTTCAGACAGTTCACAATGATGCCACTGCAGTTTGTTTAAAGAATTCTTTACTAGAACCATTTCAGTGACATCAAATTGTTCAAGGAGCCATCTGTGGAACGGCATAGCAATGGGGTAGCTTTATGGATCAGTTTGGTACATCCATTAAAATAGCTACACCTGCTACGTGGAAGCTGTTTGCAACTTTTCTTTGCCAGTCATAAATCTGGTTAATCCCACCTTCCTTGTCATTTTAATTTTATATAGATTACTTAAAACAGAAGGAATGTGGGTGTACTAAATTGTTTCCAATTTAATAAAGAAAAAATGTTTTTTAAAAGCAAAAAAGTCATATTCAATTTACACAGCAGTTTTAGAACTTACGGTTCAGTTTTACATCTTTTCTATTTGAAAAACTTACACAACAAAATCAGAGCAAAATACCAAAATGGGTAAGCATACAGGAGATCGTCTATTCTTATTCTACTCAAAAATTTGCTTACTGAAAATAAGATATCAAATATTTTTATTATGTAACTTTAACAACAATCACCATACACATTGAAAGAAATTATTGTTTATAAATACCAAGGATGATAGAAACAAAAATAAACTCTTACATAGGTCTTACTCTGTGCCAAGCACTGTTATAAGTTCTTTACATCAATTGTTTAATCTTCAAACACCCCCATTAGATGTGTGTCTTATTTGTCCCACTCATAGACAAAGAAACTAAGGTGTAGAAATAGGATAGTAAGTAACTTGCCCAGGATTACATAAGTGGTGTCAGAACCAGGTTTCAAATCCAGGCAGTCTGGCTGTAGCATCTGCCCTCTAAACCAGTAGGATGTATATTCTCTTCACATCCGACCCAGAAATTCTCATTTAGCTTATGAGTAAGGCATGGTTTCAGGAGTGGGTTCAGGCTATTTCTGATGCTCATGATTGCCTCTCCGTGTTCCTATAGTTCCCACTGAGATGCTGGTGATAGTATTCCATTCTTGATTATTACAATTAGATATTACTTATGCCAAACATTTCTTTTGGAAAGCCCAGAAGAACTTCTCCTTCAATAAACGAGCAATAATTGTTACTGGCTTCCTTTTTCTTCAATTTATGCTGACACTGTATTTGTCAGACATCCCTCAGTGATCACTGTGAATGAGCTTAGCAATGAGAGTGCAGCCCCTGAATTAGTTTCTGATAAATTTCACTAGAGGGTGTGAAAATAATACCCTTTCCACCAGCCCCACAGACCACATGTTGACTAACAGAAAGTGCAGGGAACAGAAGCATCACACTGCAAAGATAGATGTACACACAGAGATGCCAAATTGTTTTTCAGCATTAGAGGGGCTGGCCTTGCAAGATTTAATTAGCTTACAGTTGAGAAGTAATTTGAAGCTTCAAATTATAGTTATTTAGAGACTCGAATTGCTCATAATTTCACTTTGTAAAATTACAATATGATGCAAACTTCAATGTAAAAAAGATAGAATTAAAAAATATTCCCTACAGAGAGACAACAAAAAGAGTGTAGAAATCTGGTTGGAGACCAGAGAGCCCTGGGTTACATACAGCTCCTCGTGTGATGCTGGGCTATTCATAAACTTCTCTGAGCCTGTTTTCTCATCTATAAATTATCACTTATCTTACGGAGTTGTGAGAATTAAGGCAAAATGCCTACCATGTCACTGCTCAATGAATGTTGGTTCTTGATCGTCCTTCCCATTCTCTGTTTATACTAACTCTGAGATTTTCTCTTAGAATTCCCACTTCTGACCTGCACATCTTCCTCTCCTCTCCACATCGATCCACTCTCAGTGCCTTGACTGCAAGAACCTCCTATCTTGACTCACTTTTAGTTTTTCCCCAAGCAACTTAAAAACATCTTTAGAAAGATAAATACCAACCTTGTCTTCCTAACTCACAAGAACAAAGAATCCCTTGCCTAAAGAATAAAGTCCAAAAAATCTTTGCTTATGTCTCCAGATTCAACTCCATCACTTCTTCACTCCTAATTCTCTAGCTAGACCAGTACACAATAGCAGTGATGGCCTTTACAAATGTTTTGCCTTTGAATCAAACTGCCTTCCTTACCTTTGGTGAGTTTTTACTTTTTTTTCCAGACCTTTTAGAAATATCATCTACTCTATCAACATGCCTCTAATACTAAAAATAAGACCTGCATTTACTTAAAGGCTCCATAGCAATTGCACATAATTCTGTTAGCATTTCTCACATTGCATTTGTTCAATATCATTTTCTTCAACAGACTATGACTCCTTAAAGAAATTATATCTTACTCATATTTGTATCTCCAATGTCTAGAACAGTTTCTAAAATCTCATATAGTAAATACTGAACAGATATTAAAGGAGAGAATATTCCAGCAGTTTTTTCCAACCAGTTCACTCTCATCCCTGATTCACCCTATCAGGCAAAAGCCATTATAATTTCTCTATTTTGATTAGCCATTATTTTTTTTATTGGAAAGTAAACAATTCTATCAATGTGGTAGATTGAGCTAATGAGTATATTCTGCCAGCTATAAACACGTAGACAGTCTGGAAAACTTAAGAAAAATGAAGTTCAAATGATAAAGGGTACACTGATCAAATGTCAGAATAAAGAGGGAATAAAATGCAGGGCTGCTGAGCTATGTGTTGATACCAAACTCTGTGTATAAACACATACAGAGTGCATGCACATACACAGAGTGCATGCGCATGTACATGTGTGTTTGTGTGTGTGTGTGTGTATACATGTTTGTGTAAAATCATGACAGGGGCCCCAGGACTGTAACACCTATGTGGGGACAGATGTGGCGGGAGTTAATATAAGATGCGGAGCTGGAACTGAAACTCCTGCAGAAAGCCAGACACTGAAATGCTGCACTGCTCCGTGAGAGGGTTCTAGAACCCTCTGCTCACAGCTCTAGGGAGCAAAATAACCTTGTTCCTGGCCAGGCTCGGGCTGAGGAAAAGTCTACTGTGGGACACATAGCTCAGTAGCCCCGCCTTCCGTTCTCTCTTCATTCTGACACCTGATCAACATTTTTCTTTTATCATTTAAACTTCATTTTTCTTAAATTTTCCAGACTGTCTATATCAGTGGTCCTGAACCTGTTTTGAGGTACTGAACCCACCAGTTTCATATGCGCATTCACTGAACCCTTCTTTAGTGATAAATAAAATATGATTTTTTTCCCCAAATTTAGTTTTGCCGGTGCGAGACTAGAGTTGCTCAACTTGGCATTGCATATCATGCAGATAGGACGCTGACTCCCATCCGTGAATCCATGTTGAACATATTTGTCCGACCACTTTCCTTTTTTGTTCGACATATTTAGTATGGATTAAAATATTAAGAAAGAAACCACACGACGTACAACTACAACAGCCGTTGACTACTGCGCACTAAATTCCCCACAGCACTGGTTGGCCAAGCAGTGTAATGTGATCCTCTGCAGCAAGTGATGGCCAAGCGGGGCGTGTCATCACGACTTTACACAAGTGTGTCTTTACCTCTGCAGCAGAGGCTTCTCTGAACCCCTGAGACCGACTTATCGAATCCCTAGGGTTCGATAGAACCCAGGTTAAGAACCACTGGTCTATAAGTTTATAGTAGGCAGAAAATACTCAAACAATATGCATAAATTTTGTTAGCCTTTAAATTACTTTTATGTGAGGAAATCCCAGGCTAAGAAAAATATTTCAAACTGGTTCTGAATCAGTATAAGTTTGGGGTACCCAACAAAAGAAAATGTAAAACTTCTCACCATGAGGGAGAGTCAGCAGATATATAGCAAAGAGGAAGATTAGCTTGAGATAATAGAGCAATCTGAAAACCACTATAAAGTATGTCTAACACTGTTAATAAAAGAGTAGACTACCATACACAGATTTGAAAAAATCCAAATAGGATTCTCAAAATTAAAAAAGTTTTGTTCACTTAAAAAAAGAGAGGACAGACAAAACAGCATATAAAAGATCTGAGAAAATTACAAGAAAAATGGAGATATAAAGGAAGAAACAAGGAGATGGGTAGGATACAACTGGAGTTAAAGCTTTCTAAGGTGCTTGTTTTGTAAGGGGATGCACTATTTATTTTTAATTTTGTTAATGCATATACAAATGTTAAATATTTAAAGGTAACCACTAAAAGAACAGGAATAAATTAAATATCAAGTGCTACATATAAAAATTTGATATGCATCTAAATGTGTACATATGCCTTAATTTTTAATATACCTTAAATTGCATATTAAAAAGGTTAGGTTAATCCTCTTAAATTAAATATTCAACTCAAAAAGTTAGAAAAATAACATTCACAAAAGTAGAAAAAAGATAAAAATTAATAATCAAAATAGAAACTTTAGAGTAGCAACTAAAGCAAAAATATGATATTCTTAAGTATATGTGCTGCTGAAGCAAGCACAAAATATATGATTCTTTGAGAGACTAATGACATAAAATTTTAGAAAAGAATGATTACAAAAAATATACATTAGAAAAAATATATAATATTAACATTAAACCGATGCAGTAGAGAACAAAAAACTATAACTATATATACCTTTATATAATATTTATATAAACTTATCACTTTTATAATTATGCTATTAAATATAAAACAAAGTGACACTTATTTAGAACAATATACTGCTCACAATAATTAGGGGATATTTCAAAATGAGTATGAAGCGATAAAAAAGAAGCATTTGATTTTTTTTTATTAAACAAGAACATCAGAAAAGCAAACAAGTCAAGAAAGTTGTTTGATTATGCAAATGAGATGCAAAACCAATTTTTATTTCATTGGTGAAAATGCACTATACAAAAAAAGTACTGGAGCCTGACTGGGCGGTGGTGCAGTGGATACAGCATCGGACTGGGATGTGGAAGACCCAGGTTCGAGACCCCGAAGTCACCAGCTTGAGCATGGGCCCATCTGGCTTGAGCAAAAGCTCGTCAGCTTGGACCCAAGGTCGCTGGCTCCAGCAAGGGGTGGCTCGGTCTGCTGAAGGCCCGCGGTCAAGGCACATGTGAGAAAGCAATCAATGAACAACTAAGGTGTCGCAAGGGCAATGAAAAACTAATGATTGATGCTTCTCACCTCTCTCCGTTCCTGTCTGTCTGTCCCTATCTATCCCTCTCTCTGCCCCTGTAAAAAAAAAAAAAAAAAGATAGTACTGGAGTATCTGCACATTCCCTGATACTCTAATTTTTGTGAGCAGTGTTTATTAAAATTGACTCCAGGAAAATAAACCCTAACAATACCTATAACCATTAAACAATTGGTATCAATTATCAAAAATCTATCTACCAAAAAGCACCAGGTCCAGATATCTTAAAGACAAATTCTATCAAATCTTTAAGGTACTCAGTACAGTTTGAGATGAGACAAAGAATAAAAACTCCCTAACTTAAATGATCAAATATAACCTTGTTACTAAAACCACATAAGGATGGAAATAAAATGTATAAATTAATTTAATTAGGGGTGGGAAAGTGAAACTCTAATGTATATCTGGAAGGAAAGCTGTAATATTAGCAAACAATCCCAATGACCATCCTTGGTATATTAAGAAATAAATATATATTCGGTCTTTGTTTTTGGTTCTTTACAGAGAGCAACTAAAACCCTTGGAATTTCCTGAATAATAGAAGGGACAGGAGCATTTTTAAAATTTCATAGCACACCCCTTTCAACCTTACCCAAGTTTACCCTAATGAGGTAACTCTTGATGGACCCTTAGATACTTCAGGATGGGAACTGGTTGCCAGAGGAATCAACCAAGTGATTAAAAGGTTGGAATTTCCAACCACCAATGGCTAATGATTTAATCAAATGTGCCCACTTAATAGGAATTTCATAAAATCCTAAACAATGAGGTTCAGAGAACTCCTGAGGTGGTGAACACACCAGAGTGTTGGGAGGCTGGTGTGCTCTCAGAGGGTTTAGAAGCTCTGCATCCCATTACGCTATACCTTTCTCTATGCAGCTCTTTCATTTGGCTGTTCCTAACTTGTATCCTTTATAACATACCAGTAAGAGAAAGCATTTTCTTCCCTGAGTTCTGAGTCATTTCAGTAATTACTGAATCTCAGGAGGGGTCATGGAAACCCCCAATTTATAGCTGGCTTGTCAGATTATTGCTAGCCTGGGCACACTAATGCAGCTGACATCCAAAGTGAGGGCGGTCTTAGAGGATTGAGCCTTTAACCCAACTCAGGGAGTTCATGTCAGAACTAAATTCAGGTTTTGAGCACCTAGCTCATGTTGAGGAATCTGAGACTATCACATATTTCATACAAACACCAATTAAAACCTGACATATAATTATTATATATACAAGAGTTGTGAACCATTGCATTCAATTATTTACTATTATACTTTGTACTTTCAGTTGGTCCTAAAGGGAAAGTATACATGTACAATATTTAGTGATCAATACTTCTAAATTTTATTTTACCATTAGTCTTTTTCTAAATTATTGTTTATTATATTAAAAATACTTCCCATTTTGGGAAGGTATTTATTATTATTTTGCAAACAGAAGCCTGAAGAAAAAGTAATAATTTTTCAAGAGAATACCAATATCCACAGTTCCAAATTTTTATGACATCTACACTGAATTGTAGTAAAATTTTCAGACTACAATCATTCCTAAAGTATTTATATTCTGTGTTTTTAAAAACCATTTTTCCAACTTAGATAACACAAGAGGAAATTAATGTATTATAGTTTAACAAGATTCAGTATAAAATTAATGATAAATTACAAAAATAAAGGAAAATCATGGATAAAAAGTAAGTGACCATTTTTAGAGTCTTTTGTCATTCCAATCACACAAAAGTTGAAATTTATATCATGTTTATTTTTCACTTTAATAGATTTGCTATTAATAAAGTTGAGAGTAATTTTAAGAAATCTAGTTGATGTACAAAACACAAAGAATCTATGTCATTCTACCATAACTGGCACTAGGTCTGTAATACTTATAGTAGCACATCTTATGTAAAGAAAGAAAATATACAGAATTAATATACAGCAAGGAAGCAAAAGTCCTGAGTAAGAACATGCTGTTTTTATAATTTTTGCTAATGATAATTACACTTTAAATTCTGCCTAGAGTGATTCCAAGGTGGCAGTGGAGTAGGCAGACATACAAACTGCCATCTCCCAGACCAAACTGAATTACAAATTAATTTAAGAACAATCACTGTGAAAAACCAACTTTGGACTAAAAGAACAGGACTCAAAAACCAAGGAGCACAGAAGAAACCACACTGAGACCGGTAGGAAGTACAGGAATGCAGTGGGGGTTCCCCTACTCCCAGAAATGAGGGTGGCTAAGGGTCCAGAGGGATTCTCATTGCAGGGAGAGAGAGACCCTGAGAGGTAGGGTCCTCAGTCCCAGGACCGGAGCCCCAGCCTAGAGACCAAGAAACTGGAGGAGACAGCCTGAGAGCATTGAGTGGGGACAAGAGTGGGACTTCTGTCTGCGACAAATGTGAAGAAGTTGCAGCCTTAAAGGGCCAGAGCAGAAAGTATCACTCACAGACACTTGCCTGGGGTTCCAGAGACCAGGAGAGCTGAGTGGACTAGTCTTGCATGAGGAAAGTGGGGGGATGGAGGCACAGGGACACAAATGGTGACAGAGAGAAGAATACCTGTGCTGAGTCATTCTCCAATACTGAGGCAGCTATAGATAAGGAGGGGCACTCCCTCTGTCCAGCACAATCCTAACATTAGGCCAACTGACCCACCTCCAGAAAGCCTTCCAGCTCCAATCAGCGCAAAAGGCCATTTAGAAAGGAGGAAGCAAAAGAGAGGGGCAGTGACTCAGATTTCTGGGAGAGCTGAGCTACACCTCCCCCTTCTGATACAGAGAATGTGCCTAACCCTGGGAGAATAAATGGACAGACCACACCTTCTGGTTCTCAGAGGTCATACTCACTGCATTCCTGTGAACTTGCCATACAGAAGAAAAAGAAAGAAAGAAAGAAAGAAGACAAAAAGGCCTGGATAGAGTTTCACCTGGGGCCAAAGAGCAAGATACGCCCACTACCCACGTTCTAATTACAGAAGTTCCCTGCTAGGCTCAGCAAACAAACAGCAGGGAAATTAAGACTTTCTTTTATGCAGCTCAACTTGTAAAGGAGAATTAAAATCCAAGCAACCAGTAGAGGCTGAGGGATTAAACCCTGGAGGAGGAGCCACATCCCATATACCAACCCAGCTGCGGTGTGGGCTGTGGTGCTTGGCCCACATGGCAAACGGGGGCGGAGCCCAGCGAGGCAGCCTGAGTGGCAGCAGAGGGGAGTGGAGCCCGGAGAAGACTACTGTGTGCCCACTGGGGCAGAACCCTGCAGGGGGAGGTGTCCCTGCACAGGCACAGGAAGGACACCAGTGGGGTGAGGCATCACACTTGCCTGCAGGAGGCAGTGCCCAGCAAGTGGTGCCAAGCCCGTGGGGGCAGAGCCAGGTGGCCTGTGCAGTGATGGAGAGGAGGGGAGCCTGGAGAGGCTTCCCACCCACCCAAGAAAGGTGGAGCCCAGCAGCCTGCACTGTGAAGGAGAGGGGGCAGAGCCTGGAGAGGAAGCCCACGCACCTGTGTAGGGCAGAGCCCAGAGAGGCAGGGAGTACCCCCGTGCTTGTGGAGCAGCCACAACTGCTGCCTGAAAGCCCATGCTGGTGCCCAAGTGCCTGAGGAGAGAGAGCCAGAGGGGTGCCGGTGGAAAAACCTCATTTCAAGAGTGCAGCTGATAGTTACAATGTCATCAGGGCCCAGAAGAGTCAGACACAAATTCTGGATCACCTGTAGCTCCAAGAAGGTTTCTAAGGACCAGTCAAAAGCAGTGACCCCCACTGGTCTGTGCTAGGTTTTGGCCAGAGAGGTCCAGGGCTGGTACATGCAGCAGCTGGTACATCCAGCAGCCAGATATGAAGAGCATCAGCTCAGAATCTAACAACCATAGTTAGAGTGGTATCTTAAGGAAAGGCTCCTCACACCTGACCTAGCTAAGACAAAGAAAACATTGTCACAAGGAGCAAAAAGAGCAGTAGCAGCAGACAAGTAGCCCAGGCAGACTACAAACAGCTGAAGCCATCCCAAGAAGACTTAGAAATAACACAACTAAAAGCAAGAGGCAGACAACACAAACCCTATACTCAGCTAGCTACACAAACAACACATCCAAAGGAGCAGTCTATACAGAGACAAAATGGGAAGACAGAGAAGTGCAATTCAAATAAATCAACAAGAGAAATCCCCAGAAAAAGAGAAACTGAATGAAATGGAAATAACTAAGATACCAGATGCAGAGTTTAGAATAATAAGTGTTAGGATGCTCAAGGATCTTAGAGCAACAATAGATGAACAAAATGATCACCTAAACAAAGAGATGGCTGGCATCAAAAAGGACATTGAAATCATAAAAAAAATCAGACAGAAATAAAAAACACAATATCAGAAATGAATATTACACAAGAAAGAATTATAAGCAGGCTGGATAAAGCAGAGGATCAAATCAGTGTTTTAGAGGACAAAATAAGCAAAAGCACGTAAGCAGAACAGCAAAAGAGTATCAAAAAGTCTGAGAAAAATCTAAGAGAGCTCTGTGACAACGTGGAGAAACAACATCTGTATAATAGGGGTTCCTGAAGGAGAAGAGAAAGAAAAAGAGGTAGAGCACCTGACTGAAGAAATCATAGCTAAAATCTTCCCTAAATTCATGCAGAAAAAAATCACACAAGTTTAAGAAGCACAAAGAATTCCATTAAAAAGGAATTCAAAGAGACCTACACCAAGACACAACATAATTAAAATACCAAAACTAAGAAATAAAGAAAAAATACTAAAAGCTGCAAGAGAAAAGCAGTCAATCACCTACAAAGAAGCCCACAAAAGGATGACGTCCAACTTCTCAACAGAAACACTTGAGGCTAGAAGGGAATGGCAAGAAATATTCAAAGTAATGCAGAACAAGAACCTACAACCAAGATTTCTTTATCCAGCAAGACTATCGTTTAAAATAGAAGGAGAAAGAAGAAGCTCCCCCCCCCCCAAAAAAAAACAACAACTCAAGGAATTCATTACAACCAAACCAATGCTGCAAGAAATGTTAAGGGGCCTGTTGTAAACAGAACAAAGGGGGAAAATGTAGTAAAAGAGAAATGTAGATTTAAAGAAAAAAATGGCAATAAACAACTACATATCAACAATAACATTAAATGTAAAATAGATTAAATGCTTCAATCAAAAGACATAGGGTAGCTGTGTGAATAAGAAAATAGAACCCATACATATGCTGTCTATAAGAGACCCATCTCAAAACAAAAGATGCACATAGACTGAAAGTAAAAAGATGAAAAAAATATTTCATGCAAATAGAAATGATAAAAAAAGCTGGGGTAGCAGTACTTATATCTGACAAAATAGACTTTAAAACAAAGGCTATAATAAGGGATAAAGAACGTCATTACATAATGGTAAAAGAAGCAATCCAACAGGAAGATATAACCATTATAAATATCTATAAACCTAATATAGGAGCATCTAAATATATAAAGCAGATTTTGATGGACATAAAAAGAGAGATCAACAGGAATACTATAATATATGGGGATTTCAATACCCCACTAACATCAATGGATAGATCCTCAAGAAAGAAAATGAACAAAGAAACAGAAGACTTAAAGGGTACACTAGATCAACAGGATTTAATAGATGTCTTTAGAACATTTCACACTAACGCAGAAGAATATACATTCTTTTCAAGTGCTCATGATACAGTCTCTAGGATAAACCACATGTTAGGATACAAAATGAGTCTCAATAAATTTAAGAGGATTGAAATCATATCAAGCATCTTCTCAGATCACAATGGCATGAAACTAGAAATCAACTACAACAGAAAAACTGAAAAACACTCAAACACTTGGAAACTAAATAGCATGTTATTAAATAACGAATGGGTTAACAACGAGATCAAGGAAGAAATCAAAATTTTCCTTGAGTCAAATGAAAATGAACATACAACTCAAAATCTATGAGGCACAGCAAAAGCAGTCCTGAGAGCGAAGTGCATAGCATTACAGGCATACCTTAAAAAGCTAGAAAAAGTTTAAATAAACAACCTAACCCGGCATCTAAAAAACTAGAAAAAGAACAGCAGGTAAAGCCAAGAGGAAGTAAAATGAAGGAAATAATAAAGATCAGAGCAGAAATAAATGACATAGATGCTAAAAAAACAATAAAGAGGTTCAATGAAACCAAGAGTTGGTTCTTTGAAAAGGTAAAGAAAATTGATGAACTTTTAACCAGACTCACCAAAAAAAAAAAAAAAAAAAAGAGAAAGGACTCAAATAAATAAAATTAGAAATGAGAGTGAATAAGTAATAACTGACACAGCAGAAATACAAAGGATTGTAAGAAAATACTATGAAGAACTGTACACAAAAAATCAGATAACCTAGGTAAAATGGACAAATTCCTTGAAACATATTATCTTTCAAAAATGAATCTGGAAGAATCAGAAAGCCTAAACAGACCAATTATAGCATATGATATCAAAACAGTTATCAAAACTCTTCCAACAAACAAAAGCCCTAGGCCAGATGGCTTCACAGGTGAAATCTACCTAATATTCAAAGAATAACTAACTCCTATTCTTCTCAAGGTATTTCAAAAAATTTAAGAGGAGGGAAGACTTCCAAACTCCTTTTATGAAGCAAGCATAATTCTGATTCAAAAACCAGGCAAAGACACTACAAAGAAAGAAAACTATAGGCCAATATCCCTGATAAATTTGGATGCTAAAATTCTCAACAAAATATTAGTAAACTGGATCCAGCAATACATGAAAAAATCATACATCATGATCAACTGGGATTTATTTTGGGGGGCAAGGCTGGTACAATATTTGCAAATCAATCAGTGTATTCACCACATAAAGAAAAGGAGGGAGAAAAATAACATGATTATATCAATAGATGTAGAAAAAGCATTTGATAAAATCCAGCACCATTTATGATCAAAACTCTCAGTAAAGCGAGAATGCATGGAACATACCTCAACATGATAAAGGCCATCTATGACAAACCCACAGCAAACATCATACTCAATGAGCAGAACTTAAAAGCAATCTCCTTAGGATCAGGAACAAGGCTGGGGTGCCCCCTTTCACCACTCTTATTCAATATAGTCTCGAAGTTCTAATCACAGCAATCAGACAAGAAGAAGAAATAGAAGGCATCAAAATTGAAAAAGAAGAAGTAATACAATCATTATTTGCAGATGATATGATACAATACATAGAAAACACTAAAGTCTCGTTCAAAAAACTACTGGACCTGATAAATGAATTCAGCAAGGTGGCAGGATATAAAATTAATATTCAGCAATCAGAGGCATTTTTATAAACCAACAATAAACTGTCTGAAAAAAAAGTTAAGAAAGCAATCCCCTTCACTATTGCAACAAACAAAATAAAGTACCTAGGAGTAAATTTAACCAAGGAGGTTAAAGACTTGTACTAGCAAAATTACAAAACATTGATAAAACAAATCAAAGAACATACAAACAAGTGGAAGCATATACTGTGTTCAAGTACAGGAAGAATAAACATCATTAGATTGTCTATATTATCCAAAGGAATCTATGAATTCAATGCAATTCCTATTAAAATACCAATGGCATACTTCAAAGATATAGAACAAATATTCCAAAAATTTATATGGAACCAAAAAAGAACACGAACAGCCTCAGCAATCTTGAAAAGGAAGAATAAAGTGAGAGGTATCACACTTCCTGATATAGAGTTATACTACAAGGCCATTGTACTCACAACAGCTTGGTACTGGCATAAGAACAGGCATACAGAACAAGGGAACTTAACAGAGAACCCAGAAATAAACCCACAGCTTTATGGACAACTGATATTTGACAAAGGAGGTAAGAGCATACAATGGAGTAAAGACAGACTCTTTAACAAATGCTGTTGGGATAACAGGACAACTACCAGCAAAAAAAAAAAAAAAAAAAAAAAAATTAAACTAGACCACCAACACACCATGCACAAAAATAAGCTCAAAATGGTTAAAAGACTTAAATGTACTTTGGGAAACCATAAGCATCTTAGAAAAAAACATAGACAATAAGCTCTCTGACATTACTTGCAGCAATATATTTGCTGATTTATCTCCACGGGCAAGTAAAATAAAAAACAGGATGGGTCAAAAGAAATGAATAAAAATTTCTCCAAAGAAGACATACAGATGGCCAAAAGACATATGAAAAAATGCTCAACATCACTAATCATTAGAGAAATGCAAATTAAAACCACAATGAGATATCACCTCACATCAGTCAGAATGGCACTCATCAGCAAAACAACACAGAATAAGTGCTGGCGAGGATGCGGAGAAAAGGGAACCCTTCTGCACTGCTGGTGGGAATGCAGACTGGTGCAGCCACTGTGGAAAACAGTTTGGAGATTCCTCAAAAAATTAAAAGTCAAACTGCCTTTTGACCCGACTATCCCACTTTTAGGAATATACCCTAAGAACACCATAACACTGTTCGAAAAGAAGAAATGTGCCCCCATGTTTGTGGCAGCATTGTTCACAATAGCGAAGAGCTGGAAACAACCCAAGTGTCCGTCAGAAGACGAGTGGATTAAAAAGCTTTGGTACATATATACTATGGAACACTACTCAGCCATAAGAAATGATGACATCGGATCATTTACAACAAAATGGTTGTACCTTGATAACATTATACGGAGTGAAATAAGTAAATCAAAAAAAAAAACACCTGAGAACTGCATGATTTCATACATAGGTGGGACATAAAAGTGAGAATATGAGACACGGACAAGAGAGTGGTGGTTACGGGATGGGGGGAGGGAGGGGAGGGTGGGATAGGGAGAAGGGGAGGGGCACAGGGAAAACCAGATAGAAGGTGACAGAGGACAATTTGACTTTGGGTGATGGGTATGCAACACAATTGAATGATAAGATAATCTGGAGATATTTTCATTGTACATATGTACCCTGATTTATTGGTGTCACCCCATTAAAGTTAATTAAAAAAATAGAAAAAAAAACATAATTAAAATAAAGTTTAAAAATATCAATTATACCTCAATAAAGCTGTTTTAAAAATTAAAAATTAATTAATTAATTAATTAATTTAAAAAAGAAGTGTAAGCTAACAGGAGCAATGAGAACCTTAAAAGGTGCAAGAGCAGACACAAATGTCGAAAATAAAGGAATAGACTTATAAAAAAAACCCAGGATGAACAAAAGGGACTATATCAAACTACAAAGCTTTTGCACAGCTAAAGACAATAAGAACAGAATAAAAAGACAAACCACACATGGGAGAACATATTCGACAATACGTCTGATAAGAGGTTAATAACCAAAATTTATAAAGAACCTGTAAACTCAACACCAGGAAGGTAAACAATCCAATGAAAAAATGGGGAAAATAAATGAATAGAAATTTCTCCAAAGAGGACATACAGATGGCCAATAGGCATATGAAAAAATGCTCAACATCACTAATCATTAGAGAAATGCAAATTAAAACCACAATGAGATATCACCTCCCACCTGTCAGAATGGCGCTCATCAGCAAAACAACACAGAATAAGTGCTGGTGAGGATGTGGAGAAAAGGGAACCCTTCTGCACTGCTGGTGGGAATGCAGACTGGTATAGCCACTGTGGAAAACAGTATGGAGATTCCTGAAAAAAATTAAAAATCGAACTGCCTTTTGACCCAGCCCTCCCATTTCTAATAATATATCCCAAGAATAACAAATCACTGATTCAAAAGAAGAAATGCGCCCCCATGTTCGTGGCAGCATTGTTTACAATAGCCAAGATCTGGAAACAGTCCAAGTGTCCGTCAGTAGACGAGTGGATTAAAAAGCTATCTTACATACACACAATGGAATATTACGTGGCCACGAAAAAGAAGGGAATCTTACCTTTTGCGACAACATGGATGGACCTGGAGTCTATTATGCTAAGTGAAATAAGCCAAGTAGAGAAAGATAAAAATCCAGTGAACAAGTGAACTGAGGAACGGAATAGAGGCAGAGAAGAGGTCAAAGAGTCCAGAGGGAAAGTGGTCAGAGGGAAAGGGGATGAGAGGACGGGATCAAAGAAAGGAAAAACATTAGGGAAAGTATATGCACATAATACAGAGAGATAAAGGGCAGGATAGTAAATCATGGAGGGAAGGGGGAAGTCAGGTGGGGGAGGGGTTAAAGAGGTTATCAAGGAGAACACATGCGGGGGAAGGGAGATGTATTCGGGGAAACACTTGTAACTATGTAAAATTAAAATCAATAAAATAAAATTCTTCCTAGAGTTTCTCTTGATAAAGCATTACTCATATCTGATTGTCTTTAAGAGGTATTAAGTATCACTGAAGTATGCAAAGAGGACACTCTGAGTAGTTCATGATCAACATTTCAATATTAAAAGAAAATTCATATTCAAAGCATATGTGACATTTTCAAATTGCAGGATTTTCAAACCAAAAAAAATTTAATGGATACTGACCATATATGGTTTCATTAGGGGCAAGAATAAAAAATGAGCAATTTATTGATTTACTATTAGCAAAGCAGGAAGCAAGGCATGAGATATAGCAGATAGAGAAAGAATTATAACCTCTGAAAAAGGTGCTAGTCTAGAGTTTCAAAACTATCTAATCCTGTGAATAATGTATTAAAAATTACAGTAAATGAAAGTGATTTGTATCAAGAAAATCCCTCCACGGAATTAAATGCCAGCGATGTTCCTGCAGTGTACTGATGGATAGCATGTAATAAAGTCAGGAGCACATGGAATGCATTTTGTGCTCTGAAAATGCCTTGGGAACTCAACTGCAGCCCTGATCAGCCCTTGGACAGGTCCTGAGAGAATATGGTAGTTGATGAAGAAATTAACAATTCCAAAGAGATAAAAATACTGGCATTGTAAATGAACACAGAAATGATAAATGCACATAGAAATGGTTGTTTCGGGTGCAGTCATTTTGTATTCTTCCACTATAGGTTATAAACAGCTAGAGAAAAGACACAGTATCTACCACTGTTGACAAGTTAGTTCCTTGAAATGCCTACTACACAGCACAGAGTAAACAATAGCTTCCCCACTGCTGGAATATCCCTTCCCAGCTCTTCAAAGGACTCCCCCTTTTTGTCCTTTGTGTCCCAGGTGAAATGCTACTTCCATAGAAATGCCTATCCTTACCACTTTCCCTAAAGTGGACCTTTCTGTGTACCTCCTTACTGCTATTTACTCCATAATACAATTTATTTTGTTTTGTTCTTTTTAAACCCGTGTTCTTCTTTCCTGCCTCCCTACTAGGAATATAAACTTCAGAAGGACAGGGAGTTTTTTCTGTCTTGACCATTAAAAATATCCTTAGCACCTAGAACTATACTTGGCACATAATTAGCACTAAAAATATTTATCAAATGAACAAATGAACAAAAACACTAACACTATGTTTTCTAGGTACACAATCACAAACAAAAGATGGAATGTCTCCTTCCACAGGAAGGCATTTATAACATTTTCTGTATCTTTTGTTCTACACTTTATAAAGACCACTTGCTCTCCACACATCTTCAACAATTTATAGTTATTTTCCTAGAAAACAAATATTTGTAAGTTCTGCCAGAAGAAATATCAATAGTTACTAATGTAGAGGACTCACTATGAACAATGGCATATCAGTAATACGAAACTATTAATGATATTTCATTATGGATAACTCAAAGGACTCACATTTGCTTTAGTCTGTACGGCACTAAGCATGAAGATTTAAATGTTGAGGCCAAGTAAAATAGTTCATGCTAAGGAACTGACACTGACAATTACATCTTTGTGACCAAGTAAACAGATAAACACATCTCCAATCAGATTTCTTCAGCTGTGACTTCCAACAGAAGTTCAGTGACATACTGTTTACCACCTACAAACTGAATGATGCTAAAGGCTGAATATAAAAAGGCATATCCAATAAACTGAATATTCAATACAGCTAGTGCTCGACTTTACGACCATGATTGGTTCCGACAGACCGGTCGTAACACGATTTGGTCGTAAGTTGAGTAGGCTATGTGTAAGTACTGTGAAATGATGTTATAAAAATCTTTAAGTCATATTTTATCATAATTTTCTTTCATTATCGTTATATATCATAATTTTCTTTGTTCATTCTATGCATTTGTATCATCTCTACACCATTTTGTTTCTTATTTTTACATTCGTCAGGTTTAAGTAAAACACTGCATTACCAGAACAACTGGTTTAATATTTGCAAAACATACAAAATTACAAAATACAGGCGCATATAAAAACTGCTCCAGACATGGAGCAGTCGTGGCTAGTGACTGTGGTCATAAAGTCGAATGGTCGTAAGTTGCATACGTCGTAAGTCGATCAATACCTGTACCCTTTAATGTTTGAATCATTCATCCAATTGAATGGATGAGTCATACTCTCCCAGAATAATACCCTTGACTTACATTCCTTACTTTCATGGTTTATATTTGCTTAACAATATAAGCCTTAAAAGCAAATTGCTTTCAAAACAATTATTCTAGGTAATTTGACAAAATACTGAAATTTCAGTGAGGTTTAAAATTTATCTTGGCTGATTTAGTGACAATATCACTGCTGCTAAACATGAAGTAAGCAAACTATTATATTAAGTTATTAGTTTTAAGGAACTAAGTATGTACTTAGTTCATACAGTGCTTATGGCAACCCTATAAGAAGATCTAGCATTGTTATCCCCAGAGGTTAAGTGATGTCCCTGGGTCTGCAAAGCCAGTATTCAAACCCAGGCAGTCTGGTTTGTGGGTGTGTGTGATATATCACTAATGTATCAGTGCTATTTCAAGAGGCTAGCCTGAGAGCAGATTGCTGCTGGTCCATGATTAGGTAAGTACCAAAATCAAGAGTAAGTATGCAGAAAATTATACAGCAATTTGACATTGTTGTGACATCCAAGTATGTGATCAGTGGACTC
The DNA here is from genome assembly GCA_037038555.1 of Rhynchonycteris naso. NCBI lineage: Eukaryota > Metazoa > Chordata > Mammalia > Chiroptera > Emballonuridae > Rhynchonycteris > Rhynchonycteris naso. The sequence continues at coordinate 17,357,700 of CM073004.1, read as the reverse complement.
ATCTCATTGGGCAGGACACAGACCAGTAGAGGGGTTGTCAGAGACCCACGAGTAGCCCTACCTGTGCAGCGGTACTATGTGCATTTAGTTGAATAGCATATTAGGCTAAGACAAACAAAAAATTAAAAAACAAAACAAAAAAATAAAACATTTGATACTTCAAATAGTTTAAGAAGTTCTGATCTACACCAACCTCATTTGAATGCTGAAAAGATTTTCTCATCTCAGCTGGGAAAAGAACACTAGAGGTGTTGTCGCTTTTTGCCTGCCTCCATCAGACAATAAACGGAAAGAATTTGGGATTTGTTCAATCTTACATTGATAAATTTAGTACATTTTTAAATTAAAATGTTATAGAAAAGCATCTCAATATGAAATATTTGAATGATTTATTGCCCTTATTGCACGAAAATATAACACTTAATCATTTAAGGTATGGAAAAAATACGTACATAAAAATCCAGTCAGAACTTTCAGTTATATCCCAAAAAGGGAAGCCTTTTTATAGCAGGCTAAATACATTGAAAAACATTTAACTTACATTTTCATTTTGTAAGACACAGACTGGCCCCTCAAAATCCTTTTTCCAGAATCTACTTCTTGTTTTGGCTTTCAAATAATTTAAAAAGTGATTTAAATCAGGTCCGAAACCATAAGAAAGAAAATTTGGGGGAGTGATTTTTCTATTTGATTGAGGAAATCAAAACATATCTAAGAGATATATGTTGGGCAAACAAGTGTGTTAGGCTTGCTCACTTGTACTTTGCCTGATTGGTGCATGAGCACGGGGCAGCGCCATGTGTGTATAGTCTGTGTAAGGCTGCAGGTTCTTGCCCCTAGTTGTGGATTGCTTGCCACCATTGGGAGGGGCCATTTTCTGCTATTGTTTGCCAGAGAAAATACTCCCAGTCTGTTTGCTGGTCAGTCCTGAGAGGGAGAGAGAGAGAAGCAGTCTTCCCTGCCTGTTTGCTCATCCACCATTGTAAGACTCTTATAAACGAAATGGCCCACCATCCTCTGGCTTTACTGTTCCTTTACTGTCTGCCCAAATTTAATGTGAACCTACACAGCCATGGCCACTGGCCCTGCAATACAGAATGTGTCTACCAATATGGAAAACAATGAGCCAGTCCATATATATTATTAATTTTCAATATTAATGATACATATCCCTTTAAAGACATTTTTTAAATGGAACTCTTTCTAAAATACAATATTAACTTCTTTGTAAAGGAACATTCTAGACATAATTCAGAAAACTTCTGCTAAGGCCTCTAAACTCTGAAACAGACCTAGTAAATGTGAGTAACTGAAATACAGAGAGTTGTTTACTCCCAGTTCTGGCCTGAGAATGCTGCTGGCCTTCCAGGATCTCGTTTCCAGTTTCCTTCACAGTGACTTTCAAAGGAGACACTGCACTCTCCCTCCATCATTGTTGGGCAAATAAGTTTGTAAAATTTGTGTTATTTGACTTTGCTCACTTTTATTATTAAAAATGGCACTGCCCACGTGGATGATGCTGCGCTGGTGATACAGCTAATTACCTACCTGCTTGGGAAGGGACTTTGTTATGTTAATTAATGTGTGCTAGAGGAGGGGGTTTTCATCCCAAAAAGTTTTAAGAAGAAGAAAGAAGGAGGAGGCCAGAGACCATGTTTTGCAGAAGAGGCAGCCAAGATGGCAGGGTGCTGAAGGAGAAGTCAGTTTGTGCAGAGAGGAGAAGGGAGATGGGGAAAGAGATGAGGGCTCTTTAGAGCTCCGAGACTGGTGGGGGGGTCTTTGATTCTAGGAAAACCCAGAAGTGTCAGTAGCTTTGTGAGCCCAGTGTGTTTTTTACTCTCTGGCTGGGTACAAGGCTAGAATAAAGGGATGGCCCACCAGTTTTTGGGTCTGTTGTTTCTTTACCATCTGTCCAAATTCAATGAGAACCTGCATGTGAATGGCCACAATGGTGGTGGCGGCCCCTGGCCTACAATCATCCTTTCTATCTTTCTATTTTTAAAAAATCTGTTTTCCTAGGTTATTATAGAAAGGGGAAACTACAGAGAAGAAACACACATATGCACATGTGCATACACACATGCATACATGCCCCAGATGACTTTACACACTGCACTTAATTTGCACACAATTCCAAGTCAAAGGGCTCTGACTTTTCTTAAAGCATGTGCAGTCCTGGCTCACAGCCCTCTCTCGTGCCTGCTTCTGAGATTCATTACAGATGGCTGAGGCTGGAAGCATGATGGCGGGATAAGTGGGGCATTACTTGATCTTCTATCATTCTGATAAGCATTCTTTGAGGCAGAGGAAAGGCATATGCCATTATCCTTTCTTTTTTCTTTTAGTGGAGAAACTGCAGCACACAAAGAAAGTTAAGTAACTTGCCAAAGGCAGTGAGAAAATTAGCATCAGAGAATTGTCTTTAAACACCCCCACCCCCTCGCTCTCCAGATAGCAATACTGCCTACCTTCCCTCTTCTCGCCTTTCTCACACATTGTATTCAAGTACGATATGTATCGAAATTGTGCTTTATGTGCATGCATTTCCAGATACCTTAACCAAATCATCAAATTATAATTTCCTATTTTCTTTGAAATGTCAGCTTTTAAAATGATACCCATAAATCTTTCAAACATGAAATTAGTAAGAAGTGAGAAAGGATTACTGGAAGCAAAGAATAAGAACAGTTTCAAGGGTTTTGATGGGTGAAGAACCAAAGGATTCAGAAAAACAGGAAAAGAAATCCTGGGGTGGGAGAAGCCAGATTCTTTTGAACTGACAGTATTTTGCCTCTTTGCCTGTTTGTGCAGTAGGTGGAGCTATGGTACTGCTGTTCCTTAGGGTTACAGGACAGCTAACCGTGAAAAATAATGCAATTTATTCCTAGGATATCCATTATCTTTTGCATTTTCAAATGGTCCGTTCCTGTTTTTGAAACATTTTTCCTCTGTGCCCCGAGAACCTTCAGGCTGCACTACCTACACCCCTTTTTCCTGAGCGACACAGGGTTACCACCTTCTTGCACATCCTCACAATGCCATTTAGAGAAGGATATTAGATTCTGGTGCACACAGCAGGCTGCCTTCCTCTGCCCCATCACTCAGACGTTTCCTCTGTAATCTATCACATCTATTCTTTTAGCTCAGATACAGAATTCACCGCAACTGAAAAATTTCCAGAACAACCACCAGCGTATGTCTTTAAGTTTTCAATTATAACGCAGTAGAAATGACTGTTAATGGCTGCTCATATAAATATAGAACTTACAAAAATTAAAAAGAGGATAAAATAAATTTTTTTCAAAAAAAGGAATTAAAATCCAAAACTAGCTTACGCAATTAATTTTTGAAAAGAATGCATCCTCAGGGGTTTCTAGGAGTCCAAGAAGTTCACTTTATATAGAGGGCATTGTGTCTTTGTGATGGTTAATTTTAGGTGTCAACTTGACTGGGCCATAGAGTGCCCATATATTTGGTTGAACATCATTCTTGGTGTGTCTGTGAGGGTGTTTCTGCATGAGGTTACCATTTGAATCTGTAGACTGAGTAAAGCAGATTGCCCCTTTCAATGGGGTGGCCTCCTCCAATCTGCTGAAGGACTGAATAGAACTAAAAGACACACGAAGGTAAGATTCACTCTCTCTGCCTGTCTTCCAGCTGGGACATTGTTCTTCTCCTGCCTTTGGACTCAGACTCAGAATCAGGTGTGGCCTCTAAGACTGAAGCTTATACTACCTCCTCATCTCAGGTGTTTGGGCTCAGACTGGAACCATACCACTGGCTCTTCCTGGGTCCCAACCTCCATAACTGTATGAGCTAATTCCTTGTAAAAAAAAAACCTCTTTATATAGAAATATTATATATGTATTACTGGTTCCATTTCTCTGGAGAACCCAAACTAACACAATTATAAATTTCATGTTCAATTGCTTTGTTATAAATGGAACAACAAAAAAATAGTACTGATTAATATTAATTCCTTTCTAGGAATCACCATACTTAATGTTTTTTGGTAAACAACAGGCAGAGTTTCCAAACTTATTTACATAAATTTCACCTGTATATATTGTGTTTAGTTTTCAGATTTGATTTTTTCATTTATTGATTTTAGAGAGAGAAGAAGGGAGAGAGGGAGAAAAAAAAAACATCAATCTGTTTATGTGCCCTGACCAGGGATTAAACCGGCACCCTCTGCACATCAGGACAATGCTTTAACCAACCGATCGATCTATCTAGGACTACTGTATATTTGGTTTTGTAAATAAATGCTGACATGATGACAAAAGAAAATAAGGATATTACTCCATGTCTTCCTGATTTCTGGAAAAACCCAGTTTAGTCTTCACATGATGACCCATATGGTTGCCTTTATCTATACACTACTGAAAAAATAGTCACAGCTTTTACTCAGAAAATGGCTGTGATTTACACTATTTGTAACTTTGAAGATAAAGAAAGACTATAACTGTGTAATATACGTAGATTTATAAGGTGTGATACACAGGGAACTTCAAATCTACAAAATTCATTAAGTAGGAGATTTACTTATTTACCTTAATAAAACATCATAAAGAGTTTTTCTAGGCTAAAATATATAATTAAACAAATTTACTGACTACCTACACATCCTAGGCCAGGGAAAAAAGGCATGGTATGTGAAATGTTTGCTACCATATATAAAGAAGATAAGCAGCTGGAGCCAGAACTTAAATCAGCTTTATCACCAAGCATATATTTCTTCTCCTAACAAGAAGTTTTTCAAAGAAACGAGAGAGTTGATTTACATCATGGCACAAGTTACTCATCTCAGTGCAGATGGCCACTTTGAGTAGCATTGTTTTGGGCTAGTGGTTTTCAACCACCCAGTGATTTCAGACTCTTCATATAACATCAGAGTGTTTAACACTTTCACAGACCCGCACTGGTCTGTGGACTGGCAGATAAAAAACACTGTTCTAGGCAATTCTAGATGTTTTCATATGTGTTACTTGTTATTTATAATACCTAACATTTATGAAATTTTTATGTGCCCAATACTTACATTAACACTTAATCCTCACAATAACCCTGTGAAATAAGCACTATTATTATCCCTAACCTACTGATGAGAAACCTGAAACTCAAGAGTTTTTACAGACAATACACAGTAAGGTGGGGTATAAATCTGGCTCTATCTAAAGCGTGTTCTTACTACTTCATATACGGCCCTCACCTTAAGTCTGAACCCTCAATTCAGTGATGTAGACAAAACTATCTCTGTTTTAGATCTGAGAGGCAATGCTCCTAGAGAGTGCACTGCCCAAAGACGGATGTTCCTAATTCATCTCTGCATGTTCTGTCGGACAGCCTCTAATGATGCTCCCGAGCACAGAGGCATTGTGAGGAAATGCAGAAGGGTCAGGAAATATTATCTATACCCTCGTGAAGCTCATATCACCATGGATGACCAGTAAGAGAACCAAGTATGAGGTGGACGGGATGCCCTGCACTGTACTCGGAAGAGTGAATGTGAGGGCCAGTAAGTTCTCTTAAGGATATATTCCAAACCCTAAGCTTGAAGGTGGACCGGAGTAGCCTCACAAGATTGCAAATGCCCACATGCCTTATTCTACCTTTTGCCCTTCCTAAGAGGGACACATAGGTAACTTTCTCAATAGCCATGTCTCATGGACTACCTGTGGGGAGAGGGAATGGGGGCCCCAGCAAGGAATTAGACAAGTAGGAGCCCACAGAAAGCGAGCTTCAGAGTCCATATACCAACCACTCAGCTAACCTTCAATAGAATGGACTTCTATGTTGCTTGACTACACTAACTCAAATTTAACACTAACCAAATTTTAAAGGTATTATATAAACAAAGACTTGAAACTTCAGCAGCTGTGTTTCTTTGTGTGGGCAGCTGCCTAAAAGTGAGTCCTTCAAGGTCACCGCAGCATCTGCAGGGGTGATAGAGGCTGCGGTGGCAGCAGTGAAACAGGCTCATAAAGTTTAGGAGGGATCTTCCCAACACACATTTACTGAATAGAAAGGTTAGCAGAAAAGACTAAAGTCTGGAAGGTCTGGTTTAAATGCCACTCTGTCCCTTGCAAACAGTCTCAGTGTGCACAATTTACCTATCCTCCACAAGCCTCCACTTTCTCATTTGTAAAATGGGATAATATCAACTTTCAGGAGTGAACTACAAAATACACGTAAAGTCCTTAGCACAGAAACTTGGCACAAGACTTACTAAAAATAACAATAGACACTTACTGAGTCCTGACTATGTGCCAGATCAGACCCCATCCTAAGCTCTCATACCTATTAACTCATTTATACATCGCAATTACCTTATGAAGCAGCATGGCAGACTACATCATTATGGACAAATTATGGACAAATATCCCCTGTTCCTTTCCCTGTGAGAAGAGAATACATCCCTATCCCAATGATTCTAGGGTCAGCCATGTGATAGATTTTTCCAGTGGAACTGAGCAGATGTGACTCATCCCAGCAGAAGTAGGAAGCAGAGCAGGCCCTGGCCGGATGGCTCAGTTGATTGTCATTCCAACATGCAGAGGTAGCAGGTTCGATCCCAGGTCAGGGTACATACAAGAATCAGCTAATAATAGCCTGAAGAAGTGGAACAACAAATCGATGTTTCTCTCTGTCTCTTTTCCTTCCTCTCTAAAAAGAGAGAGAGAAAGAGAGGCAGGAGAGCAGGTGGCAAACTGGTGGGCATAAGGAAGCAAATAACAATATTGGAAGTGCTGTTCCAGGGAGCAGGGCAGAGCAATGTGCCCTCCAAAGGAAAGGCCCATCTTGGGAGTTCCTGGGGCAGAGTGCACAAGGCACCAGCTAAGTTGGAGCTTAGATGAAATGTAACACAAAAAATACCGTCGTTTTGAACTAAAATTGAGGGCGCTGACCAGAAACTCAGCCATAAAAGGACATCACCCATTGAGAGAGCTAAGTGGGGTGATAGGAAGTTGATGAAGCAAAAACAGAGAAAACTGGATTTAAGTTAAAGAATGAAAAGTAAGAATTCACCTATTTTCTTAATTCTGAGAAGCTTAAAAAAGCAATAAATGTTACTAAAACTAGGATGCACACTGGAATCAAATAAGAGTTAGAAAAATGAGTAAATTCAAAGGGCTGAAACCTACTGAGTAAAAACAGAAAGAGGAGACCCAGAGATTTAAGTCACTGTTAAACCAATTAATACAGCACTGTAAAGTATAATTTATTTACCTAATCTAGACACTTTATACTTGAAGGTTTTTTGATTACACTGTAAAAACCCTGGGCCCAATACACTGCCTCTATACAACTGTATAGATTGACAAAAAGACACAGCATTAGAGAACAGGGGTGTAACCCTGATGCTGTAGGGGTTTGGAGTTTGAAGGAAAAGTCTTCCTTTCTAATTGCTCAAAAGTAGAGAACTACCCAGGCAACACTTGTGATGGGGGTGGCCTCAGGGAAGAAGGGGAAGCACCTGACCTTACTATCTCCTCTGATAGGAGTCACGGGCTCCCCAGGTCCTCCACCCACAAATTGTGTGGCTTGACAGGAAGAAAGAGAAGGTGACGTGTGGTAAAGAAAGATTTCCAAAGCTGAGAATTTTCTAAATAGAAAAAGTTAACTACTAAACAAGACTATAACTTTTGGCATTTAAAAATATCCATAGTGTACTAAAATGCCTGGTGATTGGCAACCATTTTAAACATTTGTCTAGCAGGGAGAATAATGAAGTTAAAAGTACATGGGCCCTGGCCAGATAGCTCAGTTGGTTAGAGCATCATCCCAAAGGGCAGAGGAATCCGTTTCAGTCCCCAGTCAGGGAATATACAGGAATAGTTAGTTGTTCCCCTCCCTCTTTCCTATTCTCTCCCTTTCTTCTCTCTCTTGCTCTCTCAAAATAAATAAATAAATAGAATAGAATAAAACATTCAATGATAAAAAAAAAAGAGCCTGACTAGTGGTGGCACAGTGGATAGAGCATGAATGTGGTATGCTGAGGTCCCAGGCTCAAAACTCTGGGGTCGCCAGCTTGAGCACAGGTTCATTCACCAGCTTGAGTGCAGGGCTGCCAGCTTGAGTGTGGGATCACTGACATGACCGCATGGTCAATGGCTTGAAGACCAAGGTTGATGGCTTGAGCACAAGGTTGCTGGCTTGAGCAAGGGGTCACTGGCTCAGCTGGAGCCCCCCCACCCCCGGTCAAGAAGACATATGAGAAATAAATCAATGAACAACTAAGTGCCTCAACTACAAGTTGATACTTCCCCCCCACCCTCTCTTTCTTTCAAAATAAAAATGCATGGATTGTCAGAACTTGACAGAACTGAGTTGAGGTCCCAGTTCTATTAATCGGCTGAGAAGCCTTCAGAAAGATATTCTTAGTCTTCATCTACATTCTTAGTCGGTGTCTTCACCTACAAAAGGGAAATAATAAATACCTTCTTATTCCTAAGTGGTTGAGAATGTGCTAATGTGGGCGCCTGTCAAACACACAGACTGAATAAATGTTAGCTTCCCATCCCAGAGGTCATACCTCCAACTTCCATGTAAAAGTCATTGTGAAAAATTAATGTTTCTTAACAATATACTTTATATCCATAACTAAAATGGCTTTAAGCAAGAAAAGCTGCTGGAAGTATTTTTTAAATGTAAAATCATTCACTCATTTATTCAATAAATTTTACTGAGCAACTATCATGTGCTTGGCATTGTTTACTGTTAACTAAATTCATTCAAAATTTTAAAAAATATAATTAGCAATTTATGTATTAAGGTCATTGATGAGACTACAATTTTGAATATAAGAAATACTTGCAGCCCTGGCTGGCTGGCCAAACGGTCAAGCGTTGGCCTGAGGTATGCATGTCCCAGGTTCGATTCCTGGTCAGGGCACACAGGAGAAGAAATCATCTGCTTCTCCACCCCTAACCCTCTCCTTTCTCTCTCTCTTCCCCTCCCACAGCCATGGCTTGGTTGGAGCAAGCTGGCCCTGGGCACTGAGGATGGCTCCATGGCCTCACCTCAGGTACTAAAATAGCTCGGCTGCTGAGCAATGTAGTAATGGTCCCAGATGGGCAGAGCATCACCCCATAGGGGGCTTGGCAGGTGGATTCTTGTTTGGGCACATGCAGGAGTCTGTCTCTCTGCCTCCCTGCTTCTCACTTAAGAAAAAAAAATGAAGAAATACTTGCCTTAGCCATGTGGCTCAGAGGATAGGGCATTATCCCAGCATGCCAAGGTTGTGGGTTCAATCCCCAGTCTGGACACATATGAGAAGCAATCAATAAGTGTACAACTAAGACCAACTAAATGGAACAATGGTTGATGCTTCTCTCCTTCTCTCTCTCTCTCTCCCTCCCTCCTTTTCTTTCTCTCTCTTCCTTCCTCTCTCTCTCTCTCAAAGCAATGAAAAAATAAAAAAAAGAACAGAAAGAAAGATGGAAGAAAAGAAGGAGGGAGGGAGGGAGGGAGGGAGGGAGAGAGGGAGGGAGGGAAGGAAAGAAGGAATATTCATGTGTATCCTGGACACCACTACAAGTAAAAAAACGATACCAGTTACTAATACAGTGTGTCTGTAAAGTCATGGTGCACTTTGACCGGTCACAGGAAAGCAACAAAAGATGATAGAAATGTGAAATCTGCACCAAATAAAAGGAAAACTCTCCCAGTTTCTGTAGGATGATGTGGCAGCATGTGCACATGCGCAGATGATGACATAACACCGTGTATACAGCGGAGCAGCCCACGGCCATGCCAGTCAAGATGTGGACGGTACAGAGAAAAGTTCAGTTGTTCTGTAGCTTGCTAAATTCGAATCCATGACCAAAGTGCAACGTGAATATCGGCGCGTTTATAACAAAGCCCAACACATAGGAATAACATTACTAGGTGGGATAAGCAGTTGAAGGAAACCGGCAGTTTGGTGGAGAAACCCCGTTCTGGTAGGCCATCAGTCAGTGACGAGTCTGTAGAGGCTATACGGGATAGCTACCTAAGGAGCCCTAAACAATCTGTGCGTGCGTGTGCTCGACAATTACACCTAAGCAAGACTACAGTTCATAAGGTGTTAAAGAAACGTCTCTGTTTTGCGGGGTACAAATTGCGGCTGTTGCACGCTATCAAACCGGCAGATAGACCCACACAATGTGCCTTTGCTACAGATAATGCTTCATGAGCTTGACAATGATGCAAGATTTTTGCAGAAGATTGTGTTTAGCGATGAGGCGACCTTCCATATCTGTGGACATGTTCATTGCCATAATGTTCGAATATGGGCTGCTGAACATCCTCATGCCTTCGTTGAGTATGAACGTAACACCCCTAAAGTGAATGTGTGGTGTGGCCTGATTCATGATAAGGTGATGGGCCCATTTTTTTTTTGCGGAGCAGTCTGTGACGGCAAACACCTATCTTGACATGTTGGAATTGTATGCAGTGCCACAGTTTCTAGAAGATGTCATCTTTCAACAAGACGACGCTCTTACACACTACGCCACCATTGTTCGTGAGTTTCTGGATAGAACATTCCCCCAGTGGTGGATAGGCAGGGGTTCTAGCAAGTCATGGCCACCACGATTCCCATATCTGACACCCTTAGACTTTTATTTTTGGGATTATGTGAAGAAACATATGTACATTGAACGTATCAATGACATTAATCACTTAAAACAGAGAATCACAGACGTTATTCACTCTGTTACACCAGACGTCCTTACCCGTGTGCGGCAAGAACTTCACTATTGTTTGGATGTGTGTAGGGCAACAAATGGAACCCACATCGAACTGCACTGAATAGGTATGAAACTGGGAGAGTTTTCCTTTTATTTGGTGCAGATTTCACATTTCTATCGTCTTTTGTTGCTTTCCTGTGACTGGTCAGAAGCGCACCATGACTTTACGGACACACTGTACATTAATACCATAGAGAGAACTACTGAATTTTACATTGTACTATTCCTATTCTTGTCACAGTTCTGATATGCTTGCTGTGATCAGAGTGAGGAATGTCAAATCGGTGTTTTGGGGCTTATCAGTTGGTATTGGTTCTATTTGTTTTTCTTTTTGAGTGAGAGAGAGAAAGAAAGGAGAGAAAAGGGGGGAGAAGTGGGAAGCATCAACTCGTAATAGATGCTTCCCATATATCCCTTGACTGGGTAAGCCCAGGGCTTCGAACTGGTGACCTCAACATTCCAGGTTGACGCTTTATCTACTGCACCACCACAGGTTGGCTTTTTTTTTTTTTATGATTTGAGAGAAAGGAAGGGAGAAAGGGGGAGAGAGAAAGAGAAGCTTTCATTTGTTGTTCCACTTAGTTGTGTGTTCACTGCTCACTTCCCATATGTGCCCTGACCAGGGATGGAGCCTGCAAGTTGGTGTTTTGAGACAATACTCTAACCCACTGAGATGACTGGCCAGGGCCAGTTCTGTCTTTCTGCACCTTTCTTCCTTATCCAAGTGGCTGTTACTTAAAGTTTACATGAAAAACAGAGTGCTTATGACCTTCTTATAATAAGAAATAACATTTGTACAGCTTAAAAAGCATTTTCTCATCAAATTTAATCCTCATATAAAGTAAGCATTTTTCCCCTTTACCTAGAAAGAAACTGGGACTCCTAGAAAATTAAATCACTTGCCCACGGTCCTGGGTTCATGGAAAAGTCGTAAGACATCCAAGATTTCTGACTGAAAATCCTACGTTCTGTCTGGTAGTTATATGATGAATCAAAAGACCTATTTTATAAGCATTTCAAGAGTTACAGGAGTTTGAAGGGGGTGGAAAATGCATCATTTCTCACACTTAAAATGCAGCACAGAGGGGAGGCTATAAGAATAAAGAAACACTATAGATAAGATTCTCAGTTGTCTGAAGAAAGATACTTATATTTTATGAATTATAACAACTCAGTTTCCTATTTCTCACTCTCTCTTCCTCTCCTTTAAAACACAGGAATAATGAGTACACATGGGCAAACAGATGTCACCATTCTACAGAAATTCTGAGAAGAAGTTAGTAAAAATCTTCACGGATCTACTAGCTAGAGGCTTGTTGATACATACAGGTGTTGTGTGATCTATTTAAGAGATTAAGACACAAAATTAATACTTGAAAAGTCAGATGTCTTTCAGAATAGCCAGCTATCGACTTCTTTTATAGTTGGGTTATATGTATAGTACTATTCTTTACCTTCTAAACCAACAATCATATATATGCCAAAGCAACCTACAGGTATTCCCATAGAAGATCCAAGTTAATCATATCAGAAACACAGTGTTGGTGATGGTAATATATCTAGACAGACAAATGAAATCTCATTTTACTGGGGCAATACTTTGAAAATACCTGTTTTTATTTTCCAGATATAATACGAAAATGAAGCAATCAACATATCTAAGTGATAGATTATGTCTAATGATAGTAAAATTGGCTGATCTTAATCTTACCACTGTACAGCATTCTGGGAAAGGCATGAAACTAAACTGCAGGAAGAAAGCAGAGGAGCCTGTACTTAAAACAAAACGTACAATAAAGGTTTTCTAATTTCATGTTCATTGTCCCCTACTACTAAGGGCTCTTTTCAAAGTTACTTCTGCTTAAACTAGAACAGAAGGAGCTCTTGTAACAGACCCAACAGACCCGCTAGATTAACAGACACTCTTAGTAAAATGTATCAGTTCTGTGCCCAGAACGTTTCTTTACCTAGTGATGATGAGAGTCCTCAGCTCATGCTGCACTTGTCACACTGTGGGGGTTCCTTTCCTGGTTGCAGACTCAATGTGTGCTCTTCTTCATTCTGCTTAAATGTGTGTGTCACATGGCACTACTGTGTCTGTCTCCTGCAGGGAGAGGACAGGCCCCTCTGCAATAGTACAACAGGAATGTGTGCAGGCCAACTGCCTGGGATGCTTCCAGCACAGCTGCCTAGGTAAGCCAGGAAAGATCAGCCTTCAAACCACCTTACAGATGCATAAGAAATAATACATATTACTTTTTTTTTAAAGTTATTACTACTTTTTTGATAGCCAAATGTAATAATGGCTATTAAAATCATATAGTTTTCTAGATAGTTAAACTATACAATTTATTTGCCTTCATCCTTTGTTCAATTCACACAATGGCCTCCACAAATTTTCATTATGAGCTTGAGGTGTTTGTTTATTTATTTATTTATTTTTCTGAAGTGAGAAGCAGGAAGGCAGAGAGAAACAGACTCCCACATGCACCTGACTAGGATCCACCCGGCATGCCCACCAGTGGGCGATGCTCTGCCCATCTCGGTTTTGCTCCATTGCAACTGGAGACATTTTAGTGCCTGAGGCGGAGGTCATGGAGCCATCCTCAGCGCCTGGGCCAATTTTGCTACAATGGAGCCTTGGGTGCAGGAGGGGAAGAGAGATAGAGAGGAAGGAGAGGGGGAAGGGTAGAGAAGCAGATGGGCATTTCTCCTCTTTGCCCTGGCTGGGAATCGAACCCAGGACTTCTACACTCTGGGCTGATGCTCTACCCCTGAGCCAACCGGCCAGGGCACTGAGGTAATTCTTGATTGGGTGGTTGTGATGGGGAAGATATTTGTGGTAGCTCTATTTTTATTTTATTTTATTTATTTTTATTCTTTTATTAATTTTTTGTGTTAACATGGATTCAAGTGTTCCACTGAATATAGCACCCTGCCCCCTCCTCCATGTCCCTATTTACACCCCTTTATCCCCCCTATTTCTAACTCCCCCCTTTCCCTTTGGGATTCACTGTCCTGTTATCTGTATCTCTGTGTTATCCAATTTCCCCAACACCATTTATTAAAGACACTGTCTTTACTCCATTGTGTGCTCTTACCTCCTTTGTCAAATATCAATTGACCATAAAGGCGTGGGTTTATTTCTGGGTTCTCTGTTCTGTTCAATTATTCTGTATGCCTCTTCTTATGCCAGTACCAGGCTGTTTTGATTACAATGGTCTTATAGTATAATTTCATATCATATATATAATTTCACTAATCTCTTTACCTTCTCTGATCCCATTTCCTCATCCCCCTTCCCTCTGATTGCTGTCCCTCTGGTCCCTGTGACCCTGCCTCTGCCTCTATTTCGTTCCTCAGTTCACTTTGTTCCTTAGATTCCACATACAGCTATATGTATTTTTCACTCCATAAGATGCACCTGACGATAAGACACACCTAGGGTTTTAAGGAGGAAAATAAGTAAAAAAATATTCTGAACCAAATAGTGTGTTAAAATATTTAACAAAATACTGTATTTTTAGCTCATAAGATGCACAGGCATTTTCCCCTCCACTTTTGGTGGGGGGAAAAGTGCATCTTACAGAGTGAAAAATATGGTGAGATCATATGATATTTGTCTTGCTCTGTCTGGCTTATTTTACTCAGCATAATAGTCTCCAGGTCCATCCATGCAATCACAGAAGGTAAGATTTCCTTATTTTTCACAGCCATGTAGTATTCCATTGTGTATATGTACCTCAGCTTTTTAATCCACTTGTCCACTGATGGACACTGGGCTGTTTCCAGATCTTGGCTATTGTAAATGATGCTGCAATAAACATGGGGGTGCATATCTTCTTTTGAATCAGTGATTTGGTGTTCTTAAAATATATTCCTAAAAGTGGGATAGCTGGGTCAAAAGGCAATGCCATTTAAATTTTTTTTCTCCTTGAAGTGAGAAGTGGGGGGAGGCAGACAGACAGACTCCCACATGCACCCAACTGGGATCCACTCAGCATGCCCACAAGGAGGCAATGCTCGGCGCATCCGGGGCATTGCTTCACTGCAACCGGAGCCATTCTAGCGCCTGAGGTGGAGGCCATGGAGCCATCATCAGTGCCTGGGACAACTTTTTGCTCCAATGGAGCCTTGGCTGTGAGAGAGGAAGAGAGAGAGAGAAAAAAAAGAGAAGGGAAAGGGTGGAGAAGCAGATGGGTGCTTCTCCTGTGTGCCCTGACCAGGAATTGAACCTGGGGCTTCCACATGCCAGGCCAACGCTCTACCACTGAGCCAACTGGCCAGGGCCCCATTTTTAATTTTTTGAGGAAACTCCATACTGTTTTCCACAGTGGCTGCACAAGTCTGCATTCCCACCAGCAGTGCAGGAGGGTTCCCTTTTCTCCACATCCTCTCCAGACTTATTGTGTGTTGATTTATTAATGAGCGCCATTCTGACAGGAATGAGGTGGTATCTCATTGTGGTTTTCATTTGCATTTCTGTGATGATTAATGATGTTGAACATATTTTCATATGCCTATTGGCCATCTGTATATCCTCCTTAGAGAAGTGTCTGTTCGGTTCTTTTGCCCATTTTTTAATTGGATTGTTTACCTTCCTGGTGTTGAGTTTTAGAAGTTCTTTATAAATTTTGGTTACTAACCCTTTATTAGATGTATTGACAAATATATTCTCCCATTGTGTGGGCTTTTTATTTTGTTAATGGTATCTTTTGCTGTACAAAAGCTTTTCAGTTTTATATAGTCCCATTTGTTTATTTTTTCCTTTATTTCACTTGCCCATGGAGATAAAGTGGCAAAAATATTGCTACAAGATATATCAGAGAATTTACTGCCTATGTTTTCTTCCAAGTTGTTTATAATTTTGCAACTTAGATTTAAGTCTTTTATCCATTTTGTGTTTATTTTTGTGAATGGTGTAAGTTGATGGTCTAGTTTCATTTTTTTGCATATAACTGTCCAATTTCCCCAACACCATTTATTAAAGACACTGTCTTTACTCCATTGTGTGCTCTTACCTCCTTTGTCAAATATCAATTGACCATAAAGGCATGGGTTTATTTCTGGGTTCTCTGTTCTGTTCCATTGATCTATGTGCCTGTTCTTATGCCCAGTACCATGCTGTTTTGATTACATTGGTCTTGTAGTATAATTTCATATCAGGAAGTGTAATGCCTTCCACTTTACTTTTCTTTTTCAAGATTGCTGAGGCTACTCATGCTCGTTTTTGGTTCCATATAAATCTTTGAAACATTTGTTTTATATCTTTGCAGTATGCCATTGGTATTTTGATAAGAATTGCATTGAATTTATAGATTGCTTTGGGTAGTGCAGACATTCTAATGATGTTTATTCTTCCTATCCATGAACACGGAATATGCTTCTACTTGTTTGTGTCTTCGTTGATTTCTTTTATCAATATTTTTTTTATTCATTTTAGAGAGGAGACACAGAGTGTGTGAGAGAGAGAGAGAAAGAGAGAAAGGGGGGAGGAGCTGGAAGCATCAACTCCCATATGTGCCTTGACCAGACCAGTGCAGGGTTTTGAACTGGCGACCTCAGTATTCCTAGGTCAACACTTTATCCACTGCGCCACCACAGGTCAGGCTCTTTTATCAATATTTTAGTATTTTCCAAGTACAGGTCTGTAACCTCCTTGGTTAAATTTATTCCTAGATACTTTATTATTTTTGTTGCAATAGTGAAGGGGATTGTTTCCTTAATTTCTCTTTCAGACAGTTTATTGTTGGTGTATAAAAACACCACTGACTTCTGAATATTGATTTTATATTCGGCCACCTTGCCGAATTCGTTTATCAGGTCTAGTAGTTTTTTTGACTGAGACTTTAGGGTTTTCTATGTACAGTATCATGTCATCATCAAATAATGATGATTCAAATAATTGGAATCTTCTTTTCCAATTTGGATGCCTTTCTTTTCTTCTTCCTGTCTGATTGCTGTAGCTAGGACTTCCAGAACAATGTTGAGTAAGAGTGGTCAAAGGGGGCACCCCTGCCTTATTCCTGATCTTAAGGGGATTGCTTTTAAGTTTTGCCCATTGATTATGATATTGGCTGTCAGTTTGTCATAAATGGTCTTTATTATGTTGAGGTATGTTTCCTATATTCTCACTTTGCTAAGAGTTTTGATCATAAACGGGTGCTGGATTTTATCAAATGCTTTTTCTGTATCTATTGATATAATAATGTGATTTTTATCCTTCCTTTTGTTTATGTGATGAATCACATTGATTGATTTGCAAATATTGTATCAGCCTTGCCTCTCCAGGATAAATCCCAGTTGATCATGATGTATGATTTTTTTTCTGGTTTGCTAATATTTTTTTGAGAATGTTAGCATCTATGTTCATCTGGGATATTGGCCTAAAGTTTTCTTTCTTGGTAGTGTCTTTACCTGGTTTTGGAATGAGGATAATGCTTGCCTAATAAAAGGAGCTTGGAGGTCTTCCCTCCTCTTGAATTTTTTGAAATAGCTTTAGAAGGATAGGTGTTAGTTCTTCTTTGAATGTTTGGTAAAATTCGCCTGTGAAGCCATCTGGTCCAGGGCTTCTGTTTGCTGAGACTTTTTTGATAACTGTTTCAATTTCATTTGTTGTAATCAGTCAATACATAATACTTTTAATCTATAGAATCTTGGAGTGGTTTGTTGTGCAAAGAAAGGTCACTGATATGAAGGCATTTTACACAACACTACGTTCTATGGTAGATACCATTCTATTGGGAGACTATAACAAACTAAAAATGTATCATGTATAAATTCTTTTGCTCTTATAATTTTGATATTGCGTTCATGTAATTTGTACATGAATTAAACTTCAGCTTTGTATTCACAGTCATTTTACATCACTTTGGCCAGTGTAGATAAACTCAACTAATATGAAATAATAATGATAACCCATGTTTAATATCCTACCACTCTTCCTCTAGGTAGGCAATAACTGTCACAGAACTATCCATCATTAGCTCTTATTTCAATATATTAATGTAATTGAATGCTTTCATCATCTGATTCTTAATCTTCTTTGTGGTCAATAGAGGCGACATTATTGGTGAACACATCAAATGTAAGCATTGATCATTCTCATTTCTAGATTTAATGTAGCCTAAAAGACAATATGAACTACAATAGCAAATCCTCATTTGCAAAATATCATAGACACACTAAAATAGGTAAAATATGTGGTTTTCAGTGAAAAAAATTTATTTCCATAGGAAAGCTGAAACTATTTCCTTCTACATGTGACAGATATAAAAGAATATCTTTTAGCAACTGGGGATGTACAGAAAGGAAAAGGATAACCAAGATACAGTATTTTAAAATATCCCTACATTATATATACACACACAAACACACAGCATGGATTGATGGATGGAAGGAGACAGAGGGAAAGCGAGGTTAGGATTCAGAAAGTAGCAAAAGACTGTTACTCTCACCCCAACAACCAAAACCAATCTGATAAACTACAAACTTGTTTGTATCAGAGAGCCAACGATGCAAAAAGACCTCAATGAACTAAATTCCAGAAGTGAATGAGTCTTCGGAGGAAAGGAGAAACCCATGACTATTCCCATTACTAGCAGGGCAGAAGGAAGACAAATGGGACATTGATGGGGTTAAAGAGAAAGCAACCTAACTTTCAATAGCTCCATGTAGTCTGAAAGATAAATCATAATTTTGAGAGGTCCCAAACAAAGCAAGCTTGTCCTCCAACTTTTCCCCATGAGTCTTCACCAAGTCCTGAGGATAGTACATTGAATGGAGAGGATGGAACTGGAAAAGAGAGAAATTCATTTAAGGTACTCTGGAATTATTTTAACTTCCAGGGACTGGCGTTACTGGGAGAGCTGAGAGACCTTTCTAGGCTGGTAGAGTGTCAGGCAGGGTGGTAGGGAAGAGATCTCCTAAGGCACAAAAAGCCAGGGGCAAGACTGAGAATGGATACCTACCTTTCCAGTGGCCTAAAGCTCTGGCATCTAGTCTGCAGCAGGGAGAGCTCTCTCACAATTTAAAAGCTGTGCGTCTGTAAACCTGCTAAATCTTGTGGGTTGTCAGAGCTCAAGCCCCGCTGAAGGGAAAGATCTGACTTCGCCCTCAAAAGACTAGTAACACCTAATCACGTAAAACTACAACAAAGCCCCACCCCAGTCAACCACAGACTGACTCAACCTCTGCCTCCAACTGGCCTAAAAAAAGGGGCATGTGCGTTTCTGGAGTGAATGCAATTTACTTCTGGCTTCACTGTTCTTTACATGCAATGTGTTGTATGTAATCCAAAAATTAAAGACACACAAAGAAGTAAGAAAGTCAGTCATGGGCCAATAAAAGCAGATGCAGAGATGACTTTAACGAACAATTACTTGTTATGTAATTGATGATTATGCTGTAGTCACCAGAAGCTTCTCCTTCATAGGAATACATTTATTTAATAAACAATCTAGTGCTCAATGAGAGGCACAGAAAGTTTAATTTTTTTACCTTATTGTTATGAAAATATATTAAAAAATTTGAGTTTTTACTCCATTCCAGACACTGACTCAGATACTGGAGTTGCAAAATAAAGCATAGCTTATCTCCTTATGGAACTCTAAGTCTCCTGGAGAAAGCATACCTGTCAACTAACCAGACTCTAACCCAACTTAAGTGCTACCATAGGAGCATAAAAAGAATGTTATGGGAATAATAGAAGATCAAATTGGAAGAGTCAGAGAACACTTCAGAGAGAAAGACTTTTGAACTCAGTTTTTAAGAATGAGTGGGATTTCAAAGATGGAGATGACAGAAATGTCACAGAAGTAAAAGGATAAAGAAGGGAATGTACCGGGAGAAAGGGAGGGAGGGAGGGAGGAGATATGATTCGACAAGACAATGAGAACCAGAATGAAACAGCCTTTAATGCCACATCAAAGATTATAGAAAGCTTTTAAGCAGGGAAAAATAAAATCAGATTTACCTTTGTAACAAATATTTCTAGGTCTTGCAATACTAAATTATAATTATTATATAAATTAATCTCCACCTGACTATGAGCCCTTGAAGGGTAAGACAAGATGACAGGAATTGACCAAAGGGAAAGAAGTAAGATTCAAGAGATGAGGTAAGAAAATTCCGTCAGGTCTTGGTGGATGCCTCACTGGATAAAGCATCATCCCGGCCCACTGAGGCCACGGGTTTGATCCCCGGTTAGGGTACATACAAGAAGCAACTGTGAGTGCCCAACTAAATGAAATAGCTAAGTGAAACGAGTTCCATTTCTCTCTCTCTCTCTCTCTCTCAAATCAATGGAACAATAAAAACAAAACAAAACAAAAATTCCCTCAGCTTTTCCCTGCAATTGTGGTCTTTATTACCAAAATGGTTAATCAATACCATTCTTACATTTATAAATAATAAGGTTTATTAATATGGCAATACTAGTTCAACTTATTTACACATAAGGACATAAGCATAAGTTTATTTTTGTATTCCAAAATAGGCTATGTTTTAAAAAACACAATATATAATTTCTTTAAGACTTGGATAATTCAGTAGGAGAAGTGTATCTGTTAGTAATGTGTTAGGCTACTCCTGAAACTCAGCAGTTTGAACAAGAATAAGGTTCATTTACCCACTCAAGTGTGAGAACTGGCAGTCAGGAAAGGGTAGTGGCTCAATAATGGCATCAGGAACCCAGATGTGTTTCTCCATCCTTCCACTGTGCCATCTTCAGAAAATAGCTTTTGCATTCATGCTCTCAAGAAGGCTACTCTGCTTCCATGCACTGTGTTCATATATTAGGCAAAACACAAGGAAAGAACAAAGTGACAAATGACATAGGGCTAAAAGAGAAGTTAGCTCTACGAGTCTATTTCTCTCCCCCTTTTTTAATTTATTGATTTCAGAGAGAGGAAGGGAGAGAGAAAGATAGGAAGATTTATCTGTTCCTGTACGTGCCTTGACTGGGGATCGAACCAACAAGCTCTACCCTTTAGGAAAACGCTCTAACCAACGAAGCTATCCAGCCAGGACGAGTCTATCACTTTTAAAAAGCTTTGCTAGTACTACTAAGCAAATTTTACTTGCATTTTTTGGCCATAACTAGGACATGTAGCCATCTCCAGCTATCAGGGAGTTTAGGAAGGTGTGTCTATTTAGGTGGGCTCAATGCTACCCTGACCAAAAGAAAGAAGAGAAAGAATGGATATAAATAAGCAATGTTTGGTACAGAAAGTAACGTAAAATACTACCCAAATTTTCGGTTAGGTTGTACTCCAACTGCTAAGAGACACATGCCACTAAACCCTTGCATGCCTGTAAGGGAGACAATCTTTTCTTTGGTAAGCAGTTCGTATGTACTATTAACGTAGGCTTAGATACATGGCTTCTTCTTGAAAGGGTGTTCCCAGCATAATATCATTTGAGGAATAAACTTAAAACACGGGTAGCAATTTTGGAATTTTATCTAAATTCATTACATGCCAAATGACTCCTAGGAGTCTCTACAAATGGCTGGCACTTTATCTATTGTGCATATCAACACCAGTGAAAGCAGGCACTCTTGCTGCAAATCCAAGTAGCAGAAGAACAAACACTTGCATAAATTCAAAATTCTAGATGCCTACCAGGAATGATAGGATAAACCAGTTGCTACTTTCTTTCCTGCCCAAATATTTTCCAAATATTAAGCTATTTTGTTATTACAAAAAGGTAACAAAATTCACAGAACTGAGCATCTGGCAATTGTCTACTATACTTTTGACAGATGGCTACCTTATAAATATTAACAGTCTTGGTACTGTTAATATAAACTCCCCCCAAAACTACATAAATGATATGTTCAGGTGTCTTACTTTTAATTTAACTTAAAGGAACAAGAATTAATTTGATCTGAGTATTTTAAATATTTGCCAACAGGATGAATTCAATGACATATGAAAGGATAATACTAAATTCACTGTTTTCTACTTCTTGCCACTAAACAATATATCAGCTTGCTTTTCTACTGAAATAGCATAAAATAGATAGGACAGCTAATTTAAACAGTTGTTTGCACATTCAATATTTATAACCCAAATCTTGCATGACTGACTGGAAGCAGTGAGTTAGAAGGTTTAGCTCAGCTGCTGCCTGGAGTGATGGATGGCTCCGAAGAATTTCTTGTTCACTGACCAGATCAATCACATAAGAGAATAAAAAAAAAAGATCAGCCTTAAACTAGATTCCCAACATTCCCATCTGTATGCAAAACTGTTGCAGGAAGAAATGTATCATAAAACATAATGTGAAGCTACTTAAAAATAATGAAAATCCACCAGAGATGCCATAGGATGCAAATAAAAAAAGGGTGACTGGATGATATTCTACATTTTAACTGAATATTAACTGAAACTTTATTATATATATATAATCCAAAAGTATTGTCAATTTATAGCAATATTTTGATTGAGCTCAGGCTCACAAGAAAAAGGGTTTATAAATCATTGAAAGGGCTGCAATTTGGGGGAGGCAGTATACTAAAAGGTAGTGTTTTTAATTATTCCAATGTCTTTCCTAAAAAAAAAAAAAAAAAAGAGTCTGTTAAGGAGTGAAAAAACATCTAATGTTTGAAATTACAGTAACTCATTCATTAGTAGTTAGCCCCCAAACATCTGCATTAATGAGGGAAGGCAGTAGTGCTACATATGGACCACAGCTGGCAAGGTCTTACTTAGTGGGTGATGAACAGGTTTAACTGGTTTGTGCCAGTCAACTGGTGAGCAGCTCTTCCCAGCTCCTCATTCACTGATGTCAGGCTGGTAGCTTGAAAGTGGCCATTACACCACAGAAATTAGCAAATTCTAAATATCAGGACTCATCAATATCTTACCCATCACCCCAGAGCTACCTGGTAAACAGCAGCACAGGACCGTGTGAGATCATTCCTAGAATCAGGGTTGGGGTGGGAATCAGGGTTGAGGTGGGCTAGGAGGCTGAGGGGGCTGAGGGCTGAAGAACATAAGACTGAGGTCTTGCTGAAACCATGGACAATCCTGACGATGCTCTGGGTGCCTAATGATGTATGTGGGCAGCAACCAGTACTAGAGCAATGGCATTTACCACTTCCTAAGGCGTTCACCTTCTCATCTTGAGTAAGTTTACCCGTACTAGAAGTGGGAGGAGGAAAATTACAGGAAATGAGAAGGAGAGGGGAGAAGGAAAAAGCAAAAATATGTAAAAAGAAGTAGAAGACAAAGGGCAAGACTAAAGAAAAGGGGGAGAGGAAAGAGAAGGCAAAGATAAGAAAAGGAAGAGAAAAAGGAAGGATGAGAAAGAAGAGGAAGAGAGAAGAAAAGACAAAAAAGAGAGGGAAAGGGGAAAATAAAGAGCAGGCATGCAAGGAAGGAAGAAAAGATATCCAGACTTCTGCACATGGGCAGAAAATGCTGCAAAGTGCTGGCCACACAGTGGTCTCTTGGGGCTAACTGAAGACTCGTAGGCTCTTGGGGATGGCAGCCTTTCAGCTGTTAAAAATCTCTTTCACTCTTAGAGGCTGGAGACTAGGGCTCTCTATGAAGCACTGGGGTAAGGAAATTTAGACAGGTTTCTATATTCAAGTAGTACTCATGGGTCCAGCTGGAAACTAATGCCGGGAAGAAAATACCAGGTCCTGATCACGTGTGTTTTCAGGAATTCCCAGAGGCAGTGGTTTTCAAACTTTAAGTGAAGCAGCATCACATGATGGATTTGTTAAAACACCAACTGTTGGGCCCTGCCTGGTTTCCCTCTCCATACTTCAGAAGTGGGGTCCCAGAATTTGCAGTTCTAACAAAGTCCTGGTAGTTGATGCTACTGGCGTAAAACACTGACTTAGTAAGATAAAACACTTCCCAGAAATCATTACAACCCAAACCTGTACATTCTATTAATGAGCATCTTAGCAAGAATTCAAGTGAGAAAAGTACAGGCTAACAATGAGGGGCAGGAGTCCTGGAAGGGAACACTGACCATTTCTTCCAGCCACAACTATGCCCTCAACTGGCTGTGACATTCATAAATGTTTCTCTAGTAGCCAACGCTGGAGTCTCCTTGTGAATCACTGCCTGAAGTCTCCGTACTCTCGGGACTTGGTCTTCTTTTTGTTTTTTTTCTTGTCTTTTTTTCTTATTAATTTTAATGGGGTGACAATAAATGAGGGTACATAAATTCAAAGAAAACATCTCCAGGTTATCTTGTCATTCAATTATGTTGCATATCCATCACCCAAACTCAAATTGTCTTCTGTTACCTTCTGTCTGGTTTACTTTGTGCCCCTCCCACCCCCTCTCCATCCCTCTCCTCCCTCCCCCCACCCTGTAACCACCACTCTCTTGTCCATGTCTCATAGTCTCACTTTTATGTCCCACCTATGTATGAAATCATGCAGTTCTCAGTTTTTTTCTGTTTTACTTATTTCTCTCGGTATAATGTTATCAAGGTCCATCCATTTTGTTGGAAATGATCCGCTGTTATCATTTCTTATGGCTGAGTAGTATTCCACAGTATATATGTACCAAAGCTTTTTAATCCACTTGTCCTCTGACGGACACTTGGGCTGTTTCCAGATCTTTGCTATTGCGAACAATGCTGCCACGAACATGGGGCGCATTTCTTCATTTCGAACAGTGCTATGGTGTTCTTAGGGTATATTCCTATAAGTGGGATAGCAGAGTCAAAATGCAGTTGATTTTTACTTTTTTGAGGATCTCCATACTGTTTTCCACAGTGGCTGCACCAGTCAGCATTCCCACCAGCAGTGAAGAAGGGTTCCCTTTTCTCCACATCCTCACCAGCACTTATTCTGTGTTGTTTTGCTGATGAGCGCCATTTTGACTGGTGTGAGGTGATATCTCATTGTGGTTTTAATTTGCATTTCTCTAATGATTGGTGACGTTGAACATTTTTTCATATGCCTATTGGGCATCTGTATGTTCTCTTTGGAGAAATTTCTATTCATTTCTTTTGCCCATTTTTTGATTGGATTGTTTGTCTCCCTGGTGTTGAGTTTTATAAGTTCTTTATAAATTTTGGTTATTAACCCCTTATCAGACGTGGTGTCGAATATGTTCTCCCATTGTGTGGTTTGTCTTTTTATTCTGTTCTTATTGTCTTTAGCTGTGCAAAAACGTTTTAGTTTGATATAGTCCCATTTGTTTATCTTGCCTTTTATTTCATTTGCCCGTGAAGATAAATCAGCAAATATACTGCTGCGTCAGATGTCAGAGAGCATACTGCCTATATTTTCTTCTAAAATGCTTATAGTTTCACGGCTTACATTTAAGTCTTTTATCCATTTTGAGTTTGTTTTTGTGAATGGTGTAAGTTGATGGTCTAGTTTCATTTTTTTGCAGGTAGATGTCCAATTCTCCCAACACCATTTGTTAAAGAGGCTGTCTTTACTCCATTGTATGTTCTTTCCTCCTTTGTCAAATATCAGTTGTTCATAAAGGTGTAGGTTTATTTCTGGGTTCTCTGTTCTGTTCCATTGATCTATGTGCCTGTTCTTATGCCAGTACCAGGCTGTCTTGAGTAGAATGGCCTTGTTGTATACCTTGATATCTGGAAGGGTGATACCTCCTGCTTTATTTTTTCTTTTTAAGGTTGCTCAGGCTATTTGTGTTCTTTTTTGTTTCCATATAAATTTTTTGAATATATTTTCTATATCTTTGAAGTATGTCATTGGTATTTTAATTGGTATTGCATTAAATTTATAAATTACTTTGGGTAATATAGACATTTTAATGATGTCTTTTTTTCCTAACCATGAGCACGGTATGTGCTTCCACTTGTTTGTATCTTCGTTGATTTCTTTTATCAATGTTTTATAATTTTCCAAGTACAAGTTCTTAACCTCCTCAATTAAATTTACTCCTAGGTACTTTATTTTTTGGGTTGCAATAGTAAAAGGGATTGTTTCCTTAATTTCTTTTGCTGACAGTTCATTGTTGGTATATAAAAATGTCTCTGATTTCTGAGTATTAATTTTATATCCTGCCACCTTGCTGAATTCATTTTTCAGGTCCAGTAGTTTTTTGACTGAGACTTTAGGGTTTTCTATATACAATATCATATCATCTGCAAATAATGACAGTTTTACTTCTTCTTTTCCAATTTGGATGCCTTTTATTTCTTCTTCTTATCTGATTGCTGTGGCCAAGACTTCCAGAACTATGTTGAATAAGAGTGGTGAAAGGGGGCACCCATGCCTGGTTCCTGATCTTAAGAAGATTGCTTTTAATTTTTGCCCATTTAGTATGATGTTTGCTGTGGGTTTGTCATAGATGGCCTTTATCATGTTAAGAAATGTTCCCTATATTCCCTCCCACTTTACTTAGAGTTTTAGTCATAAATGGGTGCTTG
Organism: Rhynchonycteris naso; assembly: GCA_037038555.1. Classification (NCBI taxonomy): domain Eukaryota; kingdom Metazoa; phylum Chordata; class Mammalia; order Chiroptera; family Emballonuridae; genus Rhynchonycteris; species Rhynchonycteris naso. The sequence goes on along the minus strand of CM073004.1, from coordinate 17,331,592 downwards.
ATTTTCTCAAATGCTTTTTCTGCATCTATTGAAATTATCATGTGATTTTTGTCCTTCCTTTTGTTTTTGTGATGAATCACATTGGTTGATTTGCGAATATTGAACCAGCCTTGCCTCTCCAGAATAAATCCCACTTGATCATGGTGTATGATTTTTTTCATATATTGCTGGATCTGGTTGGTTAATATTTTGTTGAGAATTTTAGCATCTAAATTCATCAGAGATATTGGCCTATTATTTTTTTCTTTGTGTTTTCTTTGCCCGGTTTTGGGATCTGAATTATGCTCGCCTCATAAAAGGAGTTTGGAAGTCTTCCTTCCTCTTGAATTTTTTGAAATAGCTTGAGAAGAATAGGAGTTAGTTCTTCTTTGAATTTTTTGTAAAATGCACTTGTGAAGCCATCAGGCCCAGGACTTTCCTTTATTGGGAGTTTTTTGAATAACTCTTTCAATCTCATTTGTTGTAATTGGTCTGTTTAGGTGTTCTGATTCTTGCAGATTGGTTTTTGGAAGATTATATGATTCAAGAAATTTGTCCATTTCACCTAGGTTGTCTAATTTTTTGGCATAGAGTTCTTCATAGTATTTTCTTACAATGCTTTGTATTTCTGTTGTGTCAGTTGTTATTTCTCCACTCTCTTTTCTAATTTTATTTATTTGAGTCCTCTCTCTTTTTTTCTTCATGAGTCTAGTTAAAGGTTCATCGATCTTGTTTACCTTTTCTAAGAACTATCTCCTGGTTTCATTGATCCTTTGTATTGTTTCCTTAGCCTCTATGACATTTACTTCTGCTCTAATCTTTATTATTTCCTTCCTTCTAATAGTCCTCGGCTTGATTTGCTGTTGTTTCTCTAGTTCTTTTAGATGCAGGGTCAGGTTGCTTATTTGAGCTTTTTCTAGCTTCTCATGGTATGCCTGTAGTGCTATGAACTTCCCTCTCAGTACTGCTTTAGCTATGTCCCATAAATTTTCAGTTGATGTATGCTCATTATCATTTGTTTCTAGAATCTTCTTTATTTCTTCTCTGATCTCATTGAATCCATTCATTATTTAATAACATGCTATCTAGTTTCCAAGTGTTTGAGTATTTTTCAGTTTTTCTTTTGTGGTTAATTTCTAACTTCAGGCCATTGTGATCTGAGAAAATGTTTGATATGATTTCAATCTTCTTACATTTGTTGAGACCACTTTTGTGTCCTAACTTGTGGTCTATCCTAGAGAATGTACCATGAGCGCTTGAAAAGAATGTATATTCTACTGTTTTAGGGTGAAAAGTTCTGAAGATATCTATTAAATCGAGTTGATCTAGTGTATCCTTTAAGTCTGCTGTTTCCTTATTAATTTTCTTTCTTGAGGATCTATCCAGTGATGTTAGTGGGGTATTTAAATCCCCTACTATGATAGTATTGCTGTTAATCTCGCCCTTTATATCTATCAAAGTCTGCTTTATGTATGTCGGGGCTCCTATGTTTGGTGCGTAGATATTTATAATGGTTATATCTTCCTGTTGAATTGTTCCCTTTATCATTATGTAGTGTCCTTCTTTATCTCTTATTACAGCCTTTGTTTTAAAGTCCATTTTGTCAGATATAAGTATTGCTACCCCAGCTTTTTTTTTCATTTTCATTTGCATGAAATATTTTTTTCCATCCTTTTACCTTCAGTCTATGTGCATCTTTTGTTTTAAGGTGTGTCTCTTGTAGTCAGCATATGTATGGGTCCTGTTTCTTTATCCACGCAGCTACCCTATGTCTTTTGATTGGATCATTTAATTCATTTACATTTAAGGTCATTATTGATACATAGTTGTTTATTGCCATTTTATTCTTTAAAGCTGTATTCTTCTTTTGCTATATATTTTTTACACCTTTGAACTGTTCACAAGAGGCCCTTTAGCATGTCTTGCAGAATTGGTTTGATTTGAATGAATTCCTTGAGGGTATTTTGTCTCGGAAGCTCTTTATATCTCCTTCAATTTTAAACGTTAGCCATGCTGGATAGATTAGTCTTGGTTGTGGTTCTTGTTCTGCATTACTTTGAATATATCTTGTCATTCCCTTCTGGCCTCAAATGTTTCTGTTGAGAAGTTGGATGTCATCCTTATGGGGGCTCCTTTGTAGGTGATAGCCACCTTTTTTTTCTCTAACAGCTTTAAAAATTTTCTCTTTATCACTTAGCTTTGGTATTTTAACTATTATGTGCCTTGGTGTAGATTTCTTTGCGTTTCTATTTAATGGAGTTCTCTGTGCTTCTTGAACGTGTGAAATGTATTCCAGCCTTAATTGAGGGAAGTTTTCAGCTATGCTTTGATTGAACAAAGTTTCTTTCCCTTGTTCTTTCTCTTCATCTTCGGGAAAACGTATGATGTGGATGTTATTTCTCTTCATGTTGTCACAGAGCTCCCTGAGAGTTCCCTCAGATTTTTTTGAGTCTCTTTTCTTTATTCTGCTCTGCTTCTGTGCCTTTGTTTATTTTGTCCTCTAACTCATTGATTCTATCTTCAGCTTCATCCATCCTGCTTTTAACTCCTTCCATTGTGGTCTTCAGTTCTGATACTGTATTTGTCATTTCTGTCTTATTCTGTTTTATTATTTCCATTTGCTTTTTTATACTTGTTATCTCTTTATTTAGGTTTTCATAATGACTATCCAATGTTGCTCTAAGCTCTTTGAACTACCTAACTATCATTATTTTAAACTCTGCATCCGGTAATTTGGTTATATCTGGTTCATTCAGGTCCTTCTCTGAGGATTTCTCTTGATTCATTTGGGTTGCATTTCTCTGCATTCCCATTTTGTCTGTGTATAAGAAGGGTGTGGCCACTGGAGTCCTATGGGTGTTGCCTCTGTGTTCCTTAGGTGTGGTCTGTCTGCAGGCCCACCACCCTGTCTGCTGCTGCCTAGGGCAGTTGGGTATGGGCGTTGCCAGCGCCAGCCCACTGCGGCTGTTGCTGTGATTTCCGCCTTTCCTCTCCAGGTGGGGCTGTGTTCTCGTGCCCAGCTCTACAAGCCTCAGCCTGTCTGCGCCTTCGCCTGGCCCCCACCGGTGGGGTTGTGCACCACACTTAGCCACAAGCCTCGGCACCAAGCATAGGGGTGAGCACCTTTGCTCAGCTGTGGACCCCACCTATTTCCGGGATTTAGCCCTGCCCCCGCTGTCAGACCTGGCTCGTGCAGGATCTCAAACTGCGGTTTCTCGGGCTATGTCGGGCTGCTGGCGTGCACTCAGTTGCGAGCCTCTGCCTCTCCTGGGCTTTAGCCCCGCCTCTGCAGTCTGGCCCTCCTCGCACAGGATCACAAATCACGGTTTCTCAGGCTGTGCGGGGCTGCTGGCGTGTGCTTAGTTGCAAGCCTCCACCTGTCATGGGCTTTCTTCCCGCCCCTGCGGTTAGAGCCAGCTCGCACAGGGTCGCAAACCTTGGAGGCCAGATGATGCTGTGCGCCCATGGGCCCTGCTCAGCGGCAGATCTCTGCCCATTTCTGGCCATCCGCTTTTCCCCCACAGGTGGGGCTGCAGGCGGGCCCACAGCTGCTGCACCGCTTTTGCACATCCCCTCCACCCCTGCTGGGCTAGACCAAGCTGATGCCAGCTGGGCCTCCGCCCCCACCTATAGAACCGCGTTTCCGCGTCCCGCCGCCACCGTCCCTCCAGCAAGCCCTCAGCAGTGTGGGTAGGAGCACTGTAGCTCAGACCCTAACATTCCATACTGTAGTCCTGGAAGATCCCTCCGTCTAAGCAGCTCTGCTCTAAGTGCCATGGGAGAGCTTGTTTGGCTGGTATCCTGTCTCCCTTTGCTGGTATTGCTAGTTCCAGGGAAAATACTCATTTTCGATTTGGGAAGTGACTCAGCCCAGGGGTTTGGGTGGCTGTCCCTCAGAGTATTTCTCCCTGTGCCTTCCAGTCCACACTCTCTTCCTGCTGCTCTGGTCCTCTCCTCTGTCCCCGTTCCCCCAGAGCCCTGGGTGAGAGGTTGCGAGAGGAGTTTTCTGCACTCTCCCTTTAAGAAGTATCCTGGGTCTGAGAAAACTGTCTCTTTCTTACAAACAGTATCCTCACTTGTTTCCCAGCTCAATACTGTCCAAATGCCTCTTGTAGGCTCTGGGGCTGCAGGCTGGGGCTTTGTTCCTGGGATCCAGGTCCCTCCCTCTCTGCTAAACTCTCTTCCCACCACAGGAGTCTGCCGTTCCCTCCAGGGAGCTGGGTAGCCCTTTTCACGTTTTCGCTTTTCCTTTCAGTCTCAATGTGGGTGCTTCAGTGTTCCTTGGTTGAAGAGTCCACTTAGTTTAGTTCAAAGTTGGCTTATCCAGATGATGGTTCTTAAAATTAAGTTATAATCCACTTTGGTTACAGGATTTGGAAGTTGGTATGTCCTTCTACTCCATTGCCATCTTGCTGTCCCCTTCCTTTTTGTTTTTAAGTATTTATTTTTATTGATTTTAGAGAGAGGACAGGAGAGAGCTAGAGAGAGAAAGGAACATCAATCTGTCCTTGTATGTGCCCTGACCGGGGATCAAACTGGCAAGTTTTGTGCTGAGGACGATGCTCTAACCAACTGGGCCATTCAGCTAGGGCTGTGTTAGGTCTTCTGAAACTGTTTTGATACCAATGAGAACAACTGAACTGAACAGGAATGAACGTCTGACCCAAACTAACTCAATCATGTTGTCTCTCTCTATGTACTTTGAAATTGCCTGGTAGGAGCAGGAATGAAGTGGAAGCACAAATAAGGCTAAGATGAGAGAGAGAGTGCTTAAAGTTTTCTAGTGCTGGCTTTCATAGCCAACTGGGTTACTGTCCTTGGGTTTCCTTTGACACCCAACATACTTGCACATGATGCCCACACTGTTTTAATTCACCCAGGTTGGTTTACTTAACTAAAATGAGTGCAAATCAATAGCCCCTCTCCACAACCATAGCAGCTTTACAGCAGAAAATGAGCTTGCATGCCTTCTGGCACAGGAATAGGCACTGCCAATGCTTTAACCTTCCTTAGCAACCAATGGCAGGGTGCTATAATTATGCTGGAAGAAAACAGACAAATAGATCAAGGGTTTTTGTTTGGTGTTGAAAACTCTTACACATACATCATTCTTACCATTTAAAAAATATCCGGTAAAACAGCAATTACAGGTACTGTCTGTGTCAAAAGTGAACAGAAAGCCCAACTCAAGCTGGCTCAGTTAATAAATGGAATTTATTAGCTCACATTATTGGAAACTATAGAAGTAGGAGAGACTTCACGGATAAATGACTTAACAGCTTAAAAGAGCCATCAATGACCCATTTCTTTTCTATTTCTCCCCTTTGCCACATGGGTCAGCTTTATCCTCACAGTCACAGCATTTCTAGTGCAGCTTCCCAAACACGCTGACTGAGCCAAACTAGCTCAGATTCCCACGCCGAAAAGAATAAATGTTTCTAAATGGATGCAATGTGCTGACTGACCTATTAATCAAAACCCACACCAGTGACAACGTTGTGATCAGTTTTACTAGAATAGAAGTACACAGGCTGCCATTAGGCAGGAGGAGAGATGGTTTTAGAAAGAGAAAAATGTGGCAAAATATGCTAGGCATAGAACCAATAAATGTCTACCACACTTATTTCTTAAGCGTGTAATTAGTAAATAACTTTTAAATTCACTTTATTCTGCGACCATTACAGTGAAAATAAGTTTAGGCAAGAATTATCATGCTAAACTAGTAAACTGAATAAAAGCTTGATGAAACCTAAGATATTTATAATATCAAAGTATGTCCCCATAAATGGTTTATTTTTACAAAAAATAAAACAGTAACTTAACCATGAGTAAACCTGGCAGATATCACTTTAACCAAGTGATCAGTTAATGTCACCTAAAATAGAACAAATTGCCTGACCAAGCAATGGCACAGTGAATAGAGCAATAGACTGAAATGCTGAGGACACAGATTTGAAATCTGTAGGTCACCATCTTGAGCATGGTCTTATCTGGCTCAGTGTGGGCTTGCCAGCTTGAGCGTGTGGTCACCAGCTTGAGGCTGGGATCATAAACATGACCCTATGGTTGCTGGCATGAGCCCAAAGGTCACTGGCGTGAAGCCCAAGGTCACTGGCTTGAGCCCAGGGTTGCTGGCTGGAGAAAGGGGTCACTGGCTTGGCTGGAGCCCCCAGCCCCCAAGGCACATATGAGAAAGCAATCAATGAACAACTAAGGTGCCGCAATGAAGAATGATGCTTCTCATTTCTCTCCCTTCCTGTCTGTCTTTCCCTCTCACTAAAAAAAAGGAATGAAGCTTACCTACAGAACAAGAGATGAGAGAGTAGCTGTGAGACAGAGAAGCTGCCAACAACAAACAACAGTCATCTCTTGAGTCCTGTATCAACTGCCACAGTTGGGCTCCTTAATGTTCTTCCAGCACTTATCCTTTTGCTTGGCATAATTTAAACAGATTTCAGTTCCTAACAACCAAATGATCCTTAAAAGAAGCAGCTGTTTGCCTGATCAGGTGGTGGCGCAGTGGATAGAACACGGAATTGAGATGCAGAGGACCCAGGTTCCAAACCCGAGATCACCAGTTTGAGCATGGGCTCATGTGGCTTGAGCGTGGGTTTACCAGCTTGAGTTTGGGGTCTCTGGCTTGAGCATGGAATCACAGACATGACCCCATGGTTGCTGGCTTGAGTAAGGTGTCACTGGCTCAGCTGAAGCCCCCTAGCACATATGAGAAAGCAATCAATGAACAACTAAGGTGCCACAACGAAGAATTGATGCTTCTCATCTCTTTCCCCTCCTGCCTGTCTGTTTCCCTGTCTGTCCCTCTCTGTCTCTGCCTCTCTCGCTAAAGGAAAAAAAAACCAGAAGAAGTAGTTGTTTTATTTTACCTCACTAATCCTGACCTCCCCAAATTTAACATATTTATTAGAGGGCAGGGGTAGTGGTAGGGAATAGAAATCTGGATTGTGGAAATAGAATTAACTTTCTGCAATTTAGAGTCCAAAGCAATTGCACAAACAATTTCATTTTAAAAATTGTCAGAATCCATGATTATAAAATCATACTGCATTTCACCTTTTTCCAACTCAAGCACCAAAAGCGGCAAAAATATCAAGAAAAATGCTAAGGGTCAAGAGCTTTGGATTTTAGTCTTTGGCTTTGCCCATAAGAATCTTTGTATCCTGGGAAATGTCATATCCCTTTCTAGATCTCAGCGCTTCTTTTTCATATAAAAATAGAAAAATCAGATAATATTTATAGATTCCCTATAATAATAGAGAATTGAGCTACTAAAACATTTTAAAAGTTTATGCTGACACACTAATTTCTAAAATATAGTGAATTGGTCCATTTATTACAAATCATTCTTTATGGTATATCAATATTACATGATTTTAAATAATTATATTTTCCAATTTATAAATCAATGGCATTTAACCTTAAAAAAAAGAAAATGGTACCATATTTCCCCATGTATACAATGCACCTTTTAAAAAAATATTTGGGGTCTAAAAACTGGGTGTGTCTTATACAGTGGTTGTGGCATTTCAAACACCATAGGTAGAACTGAGGACAATGCAATATATGCAGACAGTGATTCATCATCAGACACAGGTGAGGACAAGCTAATAGATGGGAGTTTTGACAGTGATGAGGAGTTGTATGAATTTTATGATGAATAAAACTTGAGTTCAATAACTATGTAATACATTTCAAATTTTGGGCCCCCAAATTAAGATGCATCTTACACATGGGATCATCTCATACATTGGGAAATATGGTAATACCTATGTCTATGAAAGAGAACAGCTGCTTCTATGTACCTAACAAATGCAACCAATCTTCAATTATACTGAGAATCTCATATCATTGTCAAAGTTTCAGTTTATTGTAATGTAATAGCTTTTAAAGTATGAAATAGATATATCACTAATATGTTGGTTTTAATTAAAGTTCTGTGGGAGTTGTAGTATGAGCTGATAACCACTTTTCATCTAAGAGTCTTAGCAATCCTGGCAAACACAGTATGCAATGAGCCTAACATCTGTAGGTGTTGATAAACTTAACGAATTAGTTACTATTTAGCTAGAAAAGCACTGAAGAAATTGAAGCTTAGTCCTTGGTGTTCCTCAGCTTTAGTACAGTCTCAAAAACATTTTCTTGCATATGCTCTTTTCTACATAACAATTTTGAGAAATTAAAGAGTCTTTATTTCTCCTTACTTAAGTTCTATCTTTTCTTGTTCTTTGAAATAGACACCATCCTGCCACTAGAGGTGTGGCTAAAAGAAGCGCACTTTATACTTGGCAGGGCAAATAAAAGATGAAATTAATGTGGCTCAGACACTAGTTTTCCAGGAATTATGGGTTGAGAAAAGGAAAGCTGGATACTTTGCTAAAGCTGTTCACCTGCTCTTGACTCATTCTTGTTTCCTATCTTTTTCTAAACAAGGAACCACTCTGACAATAGATCAAATTTCAGTACAAAGAGCATTCTTGAAGACCCACCATGCACATGAAATTCTTCTAAGTGCTGTGGGAATTGCGATGATGAATGAGACATCTTTACCCTCAAAGTAATCATGCACACAAGTATGGGAACACTGAGGAGAATCTTACTGGAACTGAAGGACGCGGGGAAGAGTCATGAGGATATGCATTTGAGTTTGACCTTAAACAATGATTATAGTTTCAAAGGAGGAGAGATGAGGTTAGGCTGGATGAAAATTTAACAGAAAGGCCTAAAGGGCTATATGGTGTTGAACAACCAGGGTGTCTATGGCAAGGGGGAGGAGTGGAATGCGAGTTTTGGAGGGAGAGGTGTCTGAGATTACATCCAGAAAAGCCTAGGGTGCCCAGCGACCATCAAGTTTGTGGGACATTTGGAGGAAGAAGCTTGGGCCAAGCAAATCTGATGTTTTTTTCCCATGATTAAAATCTAAAATTTATACTGATTATTTCAAAACTAAAAGCAGGTGTTAAGAGTTACTGGCAATAGAGAACTTAATTAAATATAGTTAAAATCTGTAATGTCAGCTTATTTGACTACATAGTACTACCCAGTTTTAAAATGAAGGTTGAACCATATCAACCTTTCAAGGGAGCAATGACATCCTCTGTTCATATTTATATGAACATATAAACGTTTTCATCCCCAAATGCATATCAGATTGAAAACGGAAGGAGAGGCTATTCTGTCTGAAGTAACAGAAGTGACTCAGCACTGTATAAAAACCAGCTCTGGCAAGATAAATTGGTTGGTTAGAGCATCGTCTGGAAGTGTGCAGGTTGCCAGTTCAATCCCCAGTCAGGGCACATACAGAAACAGACTGATGTTCCTTTCTCTCTCTCTCCCCCTCTCTCTCTCTCTCTCTCTTTTGCTAAATCAGTTTTTTTAAAAAGACAAAAACCCAGGGATTAGATCATTTTAAATGTCCTTTCCTACTACAGTAGCTCCAAAACCTCTTCTATGAATGGAAATTGTAAATGTAATACCAAGTTACCAATTTTAAACCACCCATATCTTCACTTCCTCCTGCAAAAGAGGTACACTACACCACAAACTGAGACTAATTTAAAGGAGTCTAACAATGCTTGAAATCAGAAATTGCTGAAAGTAGAAAATGAACATTTACTGGTCATGCACTACGTGCCGTTACTAGGTTAGGACTCTGTAAACAACCCCAAATCCAATTAACTCTGCTGCTGCCTACAGTAACATCTGGGCAATGTCTTTTACAAAAGGAGCTTAGAAATACAAAAGTCAATGAAAGCCTCATCGGGATGCAAATGCTTTGGCCTCTGAAGATCTCTGGGTCTAGTTAGAATAAAGAGATGTTTGTGGAGATAAAAGTCATAACAGACTTATGTATAAGTGCTACTATGAGATATATTTGTGATTTACTACATGTATTTCATTCCACCAAAGTTATTTCTGTGTGTTCAAATAAAGATTCTAAAATACTTGTCCATCCAAGTAAGAAATTCTACATTTCATGGAAAAAAATTACAAAAATCAGGAAAGCTAAAGATACCAGCCCTCCCCACAAAGAGCCTCTCCTTATATTTATTACTGACCAACTTAAAGCTAAATGACTGCAGAAAGTTCGATGGCATATTTTGATTGTTAACCAGTAACTTTTCTTCCACATTAAATAGTTGTATAATACTCCCTTAATGAAAATGTCTTAAATTATTATAAATTATATTATCATGGAAACTAGTTAGGGCCCAAAATATATAGTCATAATCTATTTTGTAGATATTTAAAATAACTTTTATTTTGAATAATTAAAATAATTAACTTCCAGAATGAAAATAAAATACAACAAGAGAAAAAGACAACTGAATCAGAGGAAACATTTCTCCTGACAATGAACAGTCAGCTACATATCAAGGGCATTAGAGGAACACATCTTCCCAACTCTGCCATAGCAAAGAAGGGAAAGCATCTGAAGATCAGACGGCTGTGCGTCATCTTCAATCATCCCTGTTAGTGCAGGAGAACATGGACAGTGGGAAACACAAAGGCCTGTTTTTTACGTTCTCCATCACTGGAAGTCTACCTCTGCTTTTATCTGTTTTCCCAGGTTCTGATACTTCACAGATGACCATTCCTCTCTACCTGCGGTTCTACCGTTGACCAGGTCACTTGTAACTCCCTTCATACCAAGACTATGATGCCAGTAATTCCTATGGTTGTCTTTTTCTTTTCCCCGTATGGTTGTCTTTCAAGTTGTTAGCATTCCCAAATGATGGGAATTACTTCTCTTCCTGTTTTGATCACTTCCTTCCAGAGAACCTGCGTGAGTCAATAGTCAAGTAGGCTCCCAAAGAAAAGCTGTAGAACCTCCACTCTTCAGGGATGAGAATCATGCAAATTTCACAGGAAAAGGAACATGCTCGACTTGCCTCAAAATGTTTCAGAAGAACAATTTAAAAATTAAATATCCCAGCATTCCTATCTATATTCAGGGATGTAAAAATTACAAATTAATATTTACTATACAGTTACTACATACTTGCCATTATCCAATTTAATCCCCGTAATTATTCAATAAGTAGGTATAAATATCATCCCCATTGTACAGATGGGGCTGTGACACACTGAGGGTTCAGCAACTTGCCCCGGGTCTTCAAGCTAATACTGGCAGAGCCAGTGACTCCCAGGCCTATCATCCAACCCACCACAGGACCCTAACTTGTGCCTCTGTAATGTATACGGCAATAAATTCCACTGTGCTTAATAGGTATATGGGGCCTGATGGTGGCACAGTGGATAAAGCCTCAATGTGGAATGCTGGAACACTGAGGTTGCTGGTTCAAAACCCTGGGCTTGCCTGGTCAAGGCACATATGGGAGTTGAGGCTTCCTGCTCCTCCCCCCTTCTCTCTCTCTCTCTAAAATGAATAGACTTAGAAAAATTTTTAAAAAACCCCACGTATATGGCCTTTTATTATAATTTTACAAAGAACAATTCCAAATATTTCCATATGTGCAATTTTTCTTTTGCTAGTTTTACTTTAGCTTTCAACATATATCAAGGTGATCTAAGAGTATTTTTAAAATAATTTAGAAAAGTAAAAGAAACTGAACTAAGAACAAGAAAGAAAAGATTTCCTAAAGAAACCTTATTTAATAAAGAATGTGGCACCTGATTTATATACCTACCACATGTGTTATCTAAACCTTCCACATAAAACCTATTTTAAGGCATGCAAGTTTAATATATTATGAAAGTAAGTATGCAAATCATATTAAAAGTGCTTTTTACTAATGCAGGTAAGAAATATACTGATTATGCAAGTACACTTAATTGGATATAATTTAAATAATGAGATTTAAATACTGATGATTTAAAAAGAAAAAATAACGGTTGGAATTAGTCATGAAATGCATTCAAAATGCTAATGAAACTTGCAATGTTGTTACCACTTTAGTATACAATACTTCTACTTTAAAACGAGCAAGCACTGGTCACTTTTGCTTAGTCCTAAACACATAGTTTAGAGATGTATTCACTCAATGACAAATGATTTCATTGGATAATATAATACTTCGCACTTAGATAACATCTTTTTTACAGCAACCACTATTTTCTTCAAAGGAAGGCATCAAAATGACAAAAAGATAAATTTTCCACAGGAAGAGCTGTGCTTGGTTAAATGAACACAATCTCAAAATCTCTCACCAATGTCATTCTGACCTAAAGACATCAAGTTTAGGTATTCTCTCAATTCTGGTAGCTTTAAAGTGGCTGAAGGAGACTGATGACATGATGACAGGTCGCAGCTGTGAGGCCACATTCACTTTACTTGGCTTAAAGCTTCAAAGAAGTCTACTGTCTCCAACATCACCGAAGAAGGGACAGTAGGAGCAGAATTCAATAAGGTAGAAGAACCTGAAACTTCTATTAAATTTCTCTTCTGACCTTTCTAATTTACTAGTAACAATACAGAAAAGAGAATGTAAGAGTTAACTTTCATTAAATTACCTTGACGCTAAGGTTTCCTTTTGTAGAATATATTTCAATTTTCTACTTTACAGAAATGAAAAAGGAAAACCTCTGACATCCACATAAATCTAAACCTCCTAAAATTTCTTAGACTAGGGCACAGAGCCAAAGGATGAAACAAAAACTGGAATGAGCATCATAAATCCATTGAATTCTAGGGTAAAATCATTAAACCCTATTCAGATACACTTCAAATTCAAAACACTGCAATAAAGAGATCACAAAGCATCAGTTAAAATTTGTAAGGACTAGGGGCCCTTTTAGAGGTCTCTCTTTTTAAAAACTTAACCTTATCAGATTTCAAATGCAAGCAGTACTACAAACAGCCATGTGTGATATTCTCTGACCACAACATGGGCTCTGGTAACACCCCACAAAGGCTCACACGTGTGTCACACCTTGCTGTTTCTAAGGTCAGGGTACGCTCTCTCATCTCCTCTCCTTAACCAGCCCGGGCTCCAAGTCTCTTTAAGGACACCCTTCCAAGAAGCCTTGTGAGTTTCCACAGCCCCTGTGCCCACCCAGTGCACTGGGCTCAACATGTGAAACTTTCTGGCAATGATATTCCCTAGCTAGGGTCACAGGCTATAAACCCAGCCTCTCCAAACGCCACATGAAGCCCACCCCTGGCTTTCGGTGTATCCATCCCACATGTTGAAAAAGCACTAGATGAGTTGAGTAAAAATGAGAAACATAATGTCAATTCCCTAGAGAGACTAACTGTACAAAATCTCAGAATTCACCAAGATCAGGACAAAATAAGCATAAAGGAATTAATGCAGATCAACAATATTCAGGAAAATAAATTACAATTCCCGTCCAAAGTCCCTTAGTATGATTGGCAGCATCAGATTTAGCAAAATGAATTTTTATTAAAAGATGCAGTTGGTTCCTTTCTAAGACCTCTGGTTCAATGGGGCTCCTCCCATGCTCCCAGGTTCTGGAACAGCCACCAGCCCACATAGAGGAGTTGCTGGCTTCCCCCTTCCATGATGATGCAGTACAGACGGGACCACAAGATGAAAGAATTCTTAAATATCTGTTATTTATTGAATCATTTAACTTCAGGTCAAACTGTGAGAGAGAGGTAAACTAAAATGAAAACTGAAATTGATACTAAGAAATAAGCAAATCAAAACAGAAGGTTAATTTATAAAAAAGCAAGGGAGGGAATTTTCTTTCTAAACACCGAAAAGAGAGCAATATGAGAGAATTTCAGTTACTGTATTGCTAGATATATTAAGTCTTAGTACAGTAAACACTCCCTCTGTTCTACATGCAAAATGCAATGTGTTTGCATAATTGCTGGTCAGGTTACTAAGATCTGAAAGCACCTTACCCACAGGTGCAAGATTTTGACTTAACATATTATTTAGATGTTAAAGCAGAGGTCCCCAAACTACAGCCTGCGGGCCAAATTGCGGCCACCTGAGGTCATTTATCCAGCCCCCGCCGCACATCCGGAAGGGGCACCTCTTTCATTGGTGGTCAGTGTATGGAGTACTGTATGTGGCGGCCCTCCAACGGTCTGAGGGACAGTGAACTGGCCCCCTGTGTAAAAAGTTTGGGGACCTCTGAGTTAAAGAAAAAGAAAAGGACTAGGTATGAACCAAAGTAAAGAATCAATAAAGGAATAAAGTTGATTCTTAGCTTTCATTTTTTTTTTTAAGTGTAATACGAGCATTGTCACATCTGAGATGCAAAGTACTGAAAAAAATGATTTGGGTAAAATTATTCCTTTCACTCTCAGGCATTTCTCTCTTAAAAGGGTAAAGACAAATAGGAACATCTCAGAATGAAAGGCCTTTCCTTCCTGGAACTTTAATGATAACATTGTATTATGGGAGCCCCTGAAACAGATGTAAAAGGCTTAGGACTTTAATCTTGTACCAAACTTCAAATACATAAAATACCCCTACTTCACACACACCCATGTGTAGTTAGAAAACTAACAATATCACAAGTATGGCAGCAGGCACGGTGGTGCAGAGCACGGGATCTAGATTTAGATGGCACTCATGGCCTCTTAACTAAGACAAGTGTAGACTTAGACTATGAGTTTGAATCCTGACTCTAAGAGTCAGTAAGTAGGTCTATAATCTCTGGCAATTCCTTCACCTTTCTGGACTTCATTGTCCTCAAATGGTAAAACAGAGGCAATAATTATGATTAACATTCAGCAGTGGTTCTCAAACTTTTTGAAGTCAGGCACATTTAAAATCCTACAAATAATTGTAGGTGCACTATATACAAATTTCTGAGAAATATGTTATGATAATTAAGTCAAATATTAAAGAAAAGAATATAAAGTCCAAGCATGCTTTTATGGTAATTAAACTAGATAAATATGATAAAATTAAATTTATTCTGACATTAAAAAACATATTTTATGTTACATTTTATAAATTATGCTTTTTAGAATTTGTAAAAAAAGGATTAAAAATTTAAAAACCACAAAAAATTATCTTTTTATATATATAGATACATTCTTTGTAAGACTTAGTAAATTTGGCAGGTCCTGGCGTGAATGTGTTAAGTTTTTTCATTCTTGTGTTTATGAGAAACATGAGTCTGATGTGTCCTAGCAATTTCTTCAATGTCTGGGCATATATTTGAAAGGCAAACTCTCATTTCCTCATCAGTACATTGAAGAATTCCTCTTTTTACTCTTAATTGTGTTGAGGATAGAAAATCCTAATTCACATAAATAGGATGTTGAAAATTATAGTAAAACGTTAAAAGCTTTTTTAGGTATTGCCACATATTCTTCTTTTATAGAAATACAAAAGGTTTCAAAAGACAATTCCTTATGTTTAATCATCAATCCAAAATCCCCACCATACATATCACCTTAACTTTACACCAAACAAAGGATAGAAGAAACTTGCCTCCAGTCTTTCCTGGGAACACAAGGGGAGGGGGGGTGTAGTGTAAGCAGTCCAGCACCACAGCTTAACAGCCTTTTGCAACCTAATCAGGCAAGTGAGGTGGGGGCTTGGGCAGACTGTCAGCTTACAGCCAATTCCCCACACCTCTGTCCCCCAAAAATCTAAACTCCAAAAACCCTGTTGTTTTTCTTGGTCCCCAACAGGCACATATTTCTCTGGAATACCGGAGGGCGCACCAGTGCGCCCTGGCACACACTTTGAGAACTACTGCCATACAGGCTTGCTTTAAGGATTAGCTGAAATAAAATAATTCAAAATGCTTAAAGCGAATCCTGGTATGGAGTAACTGTGAAGTCGGCTGGCAATGGGGGAAGGTCATGTGAGAAACCAGGCCCGGGAACTTGGGCTGGAACTGCCCACACCCATGCGCGCCAAAAGAAACTTCCCAGGAGCCCTTTGAAAAAGAACGACCGTCTGTCAGCCAATAAAATTTTGCCACATCATATCAACTTGACCACGCTAAGGACCCTATAAATTACCCCCATGCGGGAGAATCCATGCAACTTCTCTGGTCCCAGTCTCATGGACCAGAGAACATCACCCGGGAAGCGCTCTACTAAATAAAGCTTTTGCTATTCCACACTTCGTGGCTACACCCTTCCTTCTTCCTCTGTGGAGAAAATACCTTATATTTGGTGCTGAAACCCGGGAGAAGTTTGAAGCCTGCTGGGGCTGCTCCTCTCCCCTTGCCTTCTTAGGAAGAACCAGGATCTCTGACTTTCCACTCACTTCAGCACACAGTGTGGTAAGTCCCCTGCCTCCGGCCTCCCCTCAGTTCTTTCTGCCGAGACTCTGTCCATAATCGCAGCTGCGTCAGGGACCTCTTATCCGTTCTGAGTGCGTGTGTGCCTGTGGAGACATCCCGAACACACCCACTCTACCTAACCATCTGGTGACCAGAGCCTGAGTTGTGGGATGCGAATTCTCATCTCTGATCACAACGAGGTCTAAGGGTGGCCATAGAGGCACAGGAATCTAAACCTGACTCAAAAACACTCCTGAGTTGCCTTATCCAGAATCTCTCCCTCCTTAAAGAAGAAGAAACTGTTCTTCTACACTGTGGCCAGGCCACAGAACCCACTGGATAATAGAACCAGGTGACCTCCTGAAGGGACTTTTGATTTTAACACCCTCACCAATTTATTGCCAAGGAACTGGGAAATGGTTGGAAATCCCCTACATTCAGGGATTCTAGTATTTGCGCTCCCGCCCTATTCTCTGTGCCGCCTGCTACACAGCGCAGGCCCTTTTTGGCCAGAGAAACCTCAACTAAACCCTCCACTTCTAATCTTTTCTCCTTTGCCAACCCCCAACTCTCTTCCCCTCCTGCAGGGCTCCCTCAGTCCTATCGGTCTCCTCCCCTTCCTTCGCAAGATCCTGTTTCTCATTCATCTGCAAATACCAGTCCCTCTTTCTCCTCCCCTGACAGCCAGGATCCCTCCCTTCTCTGCTGTTCTTAAGCCCCACCCCCGTCAGGCCACCCTCTGCCGGCCATTAGCCCTTACATGGGTTTGCAGGGCTCCTGACCCCACGGTCCAACCCTGGTCTTCTTGCAGGAAGGCCTGGCCCTGTCCTGCCTCTGGCTCGGCGTTTCTGGCCGGATCTGGGTGCTGGGCTCTCCAGGAGCCCCCCTCCTATTATCAACCCCCACACCCCTATCTGAGACCTGATGAACATGGCATTTAAGGTTTTTAATGGTCAGGAGAAACAGGCCAAGGCTGTTCATCAGGCCTGCATGCAGCAGAAGGTAACACCTCAAACTCAGGCTCTTGTGGCAGCCCTGAGGCTGGCAGAGCAATAGGAGGTGCCCGACCCATGTCCAGGCTGCAAAGAGGAACCCCACCAGGAGCCTGCTTTAAATGTGGCAAAGAGGGTCACCAGTCCCAGCAGTGCCCGAGGCCGCCCATTGAGCCCTGCCCTGACTGCAAGCAGCCCGATCACTGGTGGAGCGATTGCCCTTTTGGGCAACAGGCTCTTCCTCAGCGTCTCTATGTGGAGGGCAAGCCACCCAAATGGGAGGCCAAGCCAGCCAGGTCGGCTCATCGCTCGAACTTCTCAGCCTCATGGACAACTGACAAGGCCCGGATCGAAGACCCCCATCACCCTCGCCAAGCCCCAGGTAGTGCTTCAGGTAGTAGGTAAGTCCATCTCATTTCCTGTGAACACGGGAGCTACCTTCTCTGTTTTGCCATCACACTCTGGACCTAAACTTCCCTCATAGGTCTCGGTTATGGGAGTGGATGGGACGGGACCCCTTCCTTTCCCCTTCACATGCCTCCCCTGACATGCAGTTTGGATGGAATCCCCTTTTCGCCCTCCTTCTTAGTTATGCCATCATGCCCTGTACACCTCTTGGGTCGAGACATTCTACAAAGTCTCGAAGCCACTATCCAGCTGACAACATCTTCCCACCTACTCCTACCACTCCTGGCTGAAGGCTCTCCCACAACTACAAATCACAACATACCTGTCCACCCCCTCCTCATGCCACATACCTCCCCTTCCTGTCTTTACTCCACCATCTTCTCAAGTACACGCGGACTGGACCCTTCCTCCCATAGGGAGTTCAGGTGAAGCACACCCAGCATTCCCCCTCCAACCAGGAGACAGAGTTCTTCTGAGGGGGCTCCAGCCCGGCTCCCTACAGCCCAGGTAGACGGGACCCCATACGGTAATATTGACTACTCCTGCTGCAGCCAAGCTCCTAGGGCAAATACCTTGGTACCATGTCTCTCCTCTCAAGCTTGCCCCCATGCAGGATCGCTGGCAGTCGAAACCACTGGACCCTACCCGTCTCTGGCTCACCAAAAGGTTGAGCCCTGCAGACCCTCCTGTTGCTCCTGTCCCTCCCACCGAAAACCTGCCGCCAGAGTGAGCTGAAGCAGGGAGCAATGCTGTTCAGTAAGACTGGCCCAATGGAAGAAAGCATTGGGGTCCGCCACCATCTGCAAGAGAAACTACACAAGGACCCCTCCGACAACCACTTAACTCACGGTGGCAGCCATCCATTCTCACCTGGGCTGCCCTTATCCTAGGTCCTCTTCTAATTATCAGCATATTACTCATACTTGCTCCTCTTTTTTAAATTCTTACAGGACCGCATCTGCGAAGTTTCTTGAGTCACGGTCAAACAGATGCTCCCACACCCATACACGCGACTCCCCTCAGAGCCACCACCTTCCGACCTCCCCTCCCCACAATGCCCCTAACCAGCAGGAAGTAGCCAGACAAATAGCGGTGCCCCTATCTAAAATAAAAGGTCAGAATGTGAGGTCGGTTGGCAATGGGGGAAGGTCACGTGAGGAACCAGGCCCAGGAACTTTGGCTGGAACCACCCACACCCATGCCCACCAAAAGAAACTTCCCAGGAGCCCTTTGAAAAAGAACAACCGTCTGTCAGCCAATGAAATGTCACCACGTCATATCAACTCGACCACCCTAACAACTCTATAAATTACCCCCACATAGGAGAATCCATGCGACTTCTCTGGTCCCCATCTCGTGGACCAGAGAACATTGTCTGGGAAGCACTCTACTAAATAAAGTTTTTGCTATTCCATTTTTCGTGGCTATGCCCTCCCTTCTTCCTCCATGGGGAAAATACCATACAGTAAGTGCTTAATAAATGTTAGCCACTATACTTTATGTTAATTTTCTCATTGAATTCTCACTGACACTTCTGTGAGGTATGTATTATTGCCCTCATCCATAGTTAGGGTGAGTTAAACAATTTGCCCAATGTCCCACAGTGGTAAAACAGTATCTGACACTCTGTCTGTCTAGGTTCAAGCCTGTGCACTTACTTCTCCCTAATACTTCACATTTCCCATAGGTCTTGCTATTACATCATCATATCATTTATCAAGGTGTATTTAAACTGTCTTTCAACTGATCTTTCACCATCAGAGTAAACTATATGAGGACAAAAACTGGAGCCTGTTTATTCATTTCTGTCCGGTAGTCCTCTCTGGCCCACTCATTCAGATTCAGAGCTTCTGTGGGAGATATTGTTGGGAGCTGGGATATCATGCTGGGTAAACAGACAGGGTCCCAGTCTTCATGGAACTCAGTCTACTAAAAAATACAGATAATCAAGTAAAAATATAACTATAAACTTGTATAGTTACAATAAAGGAGAGGAGCCAGAGGTTAGAAAGGAGCATAAGAGATGGAACTCATTTAGTTAAGGAAAAATCAAAGAAGACCTCTCTCTAAAGGAGGGACCTAAGCTGTGATGAGAAGCTGAGTAGAAGTTGGCAAAGAAATGGGGACGTACCCTGGCTGGTTGGATCAGCAATAGAGCGTCTGCCTGGCTATGGAAGTCCCGGGTGAAATTCCTGGTCAGGGCACACAGGAGAAGCACCCGTCTGCTTCTCTACCCTTACCCCTCTTCTTCCTCTCTGTTTTTCTCTTCCCCTTCCACAGCCAAGGCTCCACTGGAGCAAAGGTGGCCCAGGCACGGAGCACGGCTTCATGGGCTCTGCCTTAGGCGCTAGAATGGCTTCGGTCACAACAGAGCAATGCTCCAGATGGGTAGAGCATCACCCTCTGGTGGGCATGCTGGGTGGATCCCAGTCAGGCGCATGTGGGAATCTGTCTGACTGCCTCCCTGCTTCTAGGTACAGAAAAATACTAAAATATTAATAAATAAATGGGGACCTAGACTACTTGTGCATAGGATATTAAGAAGCTGCTGTGTGAGGAAGGGAAAGCCAGTGTGCTGAGAGGAGCCAGCATGGCTGACACATGGCGAGAGCAAGGCAGAGTGGGATGAGATGAGAAGGGAGGTGAATGACTAAAGCACATGAAAGTATCAAGGATTTGGGAGTTTATTTTTGTTACAATGAAAATGAGTTGGTTTTTATTTATTTTTTGTTCACTGATTTTCCAAGAGGGAGGAGAAAGAAAGAGAAACATCATTTGTGTTTCACTTATTCATGCATTCATTGGTTGATTCTTGTATGTGCCCTGACCAGGGATTGAACCCACAACCTTGGCATGAGGGGATGATGCACTAACCAAATGAGCACCCAGCCAGGGTTACAGTTGTTTTTTAGAAAGATCACTGTAGCTGTAATGTGGAGACCATACCTGAATAGGACAAGAGGAGAATCATGGAAATCCATGGAGATTCTCTAAGAGTAGATCAAGGGAAACATGATGATGGTTTGGGACTAGGAGGGTAACAGTAAGGATGGGGAGAAGCATACAGATTCAAGATCCACTGACTCCCTCATGTCTAACACACTGCCTAACAATAACAGGAACGCAATAATTTATTGACTGACTGATTCTTCAAGCACGGCTGTTGCTGATTGTAGGGCATCCACTAACCCCAGACACACGACCTCACCCTGGGCAGTACAATCACCAGGGCACATGAGAGGCACAGGAAGATATCGGAGAAATTGTTATTAAATTCATAAACCTGGCAAGACTCCACTTATGAAAACCTCTTGATGTGCTCATGTATCTTTGTAAAACAAAATGCCTCTCCCATTCTGACAATGAAAAATTTTAGAAGCCAGACACCTTTCTGCTGTGTGACTTTCCAAGCTTGTAAGAGAAATGTATTATTTAAAATAGCCTGGAGGTATGCTGCTGGAAATACAGTAGAACACTAAGGGTGGTGAATAAAACCCCTTTCATTTTTTTTTTTTTTTTTTTTTTTTTACAGGGATAGAGAGTCAGAGAGAGAGAGATAGATAGGGACAGACAGACAGGAATGGAGGAGATGAGAAGTATCAATCATTAGCTTTTCATTGTCGTTGCGACACCATAGTTGTTCATTGATTGCTTTCTCACATGTGCCTTGACCGTGGGCCTGCAGCAGACAGAGAAACCCCTTGCTGGAGCCAGCGACCTTGGGTCCAAGCTGACGAGCTTTTGCTCAAGCCAGATGGGCCCGCGCTCAAGCTGGCGAGCTCGGGGTCTCAAACCTGGGTCTTCCGCATCCCAGTCCAACGCTCTATCCACTGCGCCACCACCTGGTCAGGCACCCCTTTCATTTTTAAGAGAAAAAATAAGCTGTAGACAAACTAGATCTATTATTCTACTTTCTTCTTTGTAAAAACATGGTCTCTGTCATTACTTCATAAAATAAAATAAATTTGATTATCTATTAGCAACAAATTCAAATGGAAAGTTAATATATTTTCTTATAATCTGGTAAATTCACAATATCAGGACAAAGAATGTCTTCCCTATGTTACTTAATATTTTGACCTTGTGTCTGTCAGATATTTATATTGCTAAAACTACAAAACTAAAACCATCTTAGGAAATCCAAATGTGCATGTGGACAAGAAAACAAGAAAATCTATGAGTAGTCAACTGCATTCAAAAACTAATCATTAATCCCATCATCTCTGAAACCGATATCCCATCCTTAAACAGACCAACAGCATTAATACTAGGGTAACAAAGAAATCAGGGTTACTTATGACAGCTGTTTTCTTGCTAGGACTAAGTTCAACTTAAGATACCTATTAATTCCTTAGTACTTAAGGCTTTAGTTATTATTAAATTAGTTAAAACATTATAGTGCTTAGGTATGGTGATAAGCTCAAGTGTTTGGGGACACAAATAAAGCTTAATTTGTTATGGAAAAAGAGTGCTAATTCATTGGCAAAAGTTCAGCCAAGGGTCTTCCATAGCTTTTATCAAAAAGTCACCCACCAGTGCCCCAATCACTGCTTCTTACAAATCTCAAAGTATAAGTGTTAGAGAGCAGGAAAATAGAAGGGACTGAACTGGATTCCTACTCAAGGAACTTAACAAGCTTAAAAAGTTTAATTTGCCTTCTTCCATTTGCTAGAAAACCATTTTCCCAATATTAAAAATAAAGCTTGACTTGGTGCTCTTTGCACACTCAGAATGTCTTTAAAGTCTCAACAATGTTCTTTGCAGAACCAGAAGATACAGAAGAACATCAAAAAGTGTTTTGTTCCTATTACTGTGAGAACCATTTTAAAGATTCTGGCAACCACTGTAGATGATCACAGAAAGCCTTAGACATTCACTGAAGTTTAAAGTTAAACAAAACAAAAGCACAAATTGCTCCATCTATCCTTTATCACTCAAGAAAGCAAGATTGTAAATTCTTAGCTAAAACTAATATTTTATCAACATCTGTAAAAATTGTTAATATTCTAATTCACATAAACAAGGAGAAATAAATGCATAAGCTCAAATTTATGTTATTCCTATTTTATTAAGGAACCATATGCTATCTCTTAATTTGTACCAGTGTAACTAGTACAAAATTACCTTCATTAATAGGAAAAGTCATTTATTCCAGCAGGAAGAGTAAAAGCTTAAGCTTGGACCTTGGACAGCTACTAATGACAAGAAAAATTAGAAAATAGCATAACCTAAATGTAACCTTGTAATGAAAGCATACAAATTTAAAGATTATAGCAAAAGTAGGTTTACAGTTGTGAGTACTTAAAACAGAGTTTAGCTTGTATTATTATTTATTATTGTATTATTTTCCGTATGAACTGTAAACCCACCCTGTATTAATTAAACCTTAAACAATATTCAATTCTATATGAGTGTACAAATCAAATGTTTTCATTCTTAGAACTTTCTCAGATAACAAATAGCACAACTGAGTAAAAGTTGTATATTCTCATTTCTGCTAAATAATCTGTGCATAGATGGGTCACTTAATATAAATATAGTACAAGTTGCCCATAAAGAGAAAGGACCAAAATTTCTAAACTCTACAACATTAAAAAGATGTATTTCAATTATTTTTAAACCAAACATAGTTCTGAAGAGCAGACAGTACAAAACATAATTATATTACCCCTCATTTGAACCAAAATCTCAAAGTTTTGGATTATTTATTTCTTCAAGTTACAGGCTATTTATTGCCAAATTCATAGTCCTTTGATATTTTCTTAAACAGATGAAATTTGCTTCCTTCCCCTACATAAATGCCAGACTGCATTGTTATCAAAGAAATCTGATTAAACTAGTTTAATTACTTCATGTCAACTTGATATGTCACTGCTCTTTAATGCAAAAACTGCCACTTGTAGCATTGGCTGGTTGGCTCGGCAGTAGAGTGTCAGCCCAGCGTGCGGAAGTCCCGGGTTTGATTCCCAGCCAGGGCACATAGGAGAAGGACCCATATGCTTCTTCACCCTTCCCCCTCTCTTTTCTACCTCTCTCTTCCCCTCATGCAGCCAAGGTTCCACTGTAGCAAAGTTGGCCCGGGCACTGAGGAGGGCTCTGTGGCCTCTGCCTCAGGTGCTAGAATGGCTCTGATTGTAGTGGAGCAACGCCCCAGAGGGGCCGAGCATCGCCCCCTGGTGGGCATGCCGGGTGGATCCCCATTGGTTGCATGCAGAAATCTGTCTGTCTGCCTCCCTCACCTCCCCGCTTCTCACTTTGAAAAAATACAAAAGAATAAAAATAAAAATAAAGTGCCACTCATAATTAATGACTATTCTATTGCTTTAATTGATCAAATGTCTAATATATAAAAAACATTGAAAGAAGCTGTGTGTATCTTACAGCAATTCAGTGGAGAAGTCTCGTCCTAGGGGAATGTAAATCTGAAGTACAAGAAACCTCTGGATCAGTCCAACTAGAATGAGAGGAGAAAAATATACATTCACATATCTAGACCAGTTATATGTATGTATAAACAAACACAGTCAAAGGCCATCAACAATCGCACTTTAAGTATTTCAGCATTATACAGAACTATAATAGCAGCCCATGAGTTACAACTTCATTATAGAAGCAAGAAAGTGATGAAAATCAAATCAAACTCTAACAACAAATGTTACCTTTTAAAAGTCCCATCTGTGGGCTTGGTGAAAATTTTATGAAAATTTTTAAAATAATTTTTATTTACTATTTTTAAATTTTTAAAGCAATTTTTATTTACTATTTTTAATAGACTGTAAAAGAATACATTAAAGAGAGACATATAAAATTGAACTATAGATTCCCATTAAGGCAGCCATAAAGGCATGTGGCAATTATTTTTATTCACTGACGGTTTTAACTATACTAAACAACTTAATAAAAAAACAATAAATCAAGGAAAGCAACTCTAACAACTACAGCTGAAGGTCTAGTGAGCCATATATAGTATATATGGTTTTAAATATGCTGTCCCCATTGAGATGCACAGAGGAACACATTTTCATTTATAATACGTTTTGTTAATTTAACACACTTTTAATTCATCTAACACTCACAAATTAAGAACTGTGACTTTCCTTCCCCATCACCAGCTTAACCTTGACTAAAAATATTTGGAGAAAAAAACAATCCCTTGGCCCTTTTGAGAGGTAAAGTCTGCAGCTGCTTCCAAATCAATTACTTTTATATCATCTCTTTGGATTCATCATTTAGTTCCTTTCCTCTTAGGTTTTGAACTTTTGCTTAATCTCTCAATTATGATGCTCTCACTCTAGCAATGTTATTTATTTATTTATTTTTTATTTTTTGTGACAGAGACAGAGAGAGACACAGAGAGGGACAGACAAGGGAAAGAGATGAGAAGCATCAATTCCTCATTGTGGCACCTTAGTTGCTCACTGATTGCTCTCTCACACGTGCCTTGACCGGGGGACTACAGCAGACTGAGTGACCCCTTGCTTGAGCCAGCCACCTTGGGTTCAAGCTGGTGATCCTTGCTCAAATCATATGAGCCCACGCTCAAGCTGGCGATCTCAGGGTTTCGAACCTGGTTTTTCCGCATCCCAATCCGACGCTGTATCTTCTGTGCCACCACCCGGTCAGGCAATTATGATGCTTTTAGTGGATGTTTTAGTATCATTACTTTCCAAAATATACCTTTTAGGAACTTTGTTCCTGATGTGGGATTTTGGGTAGGATATAAAAATTTCTTGATTTATCTGATGTTTCCTACAAATCTAACAGTATAGGATAAAAGAAAGCAATTGGTCTAAAATGTGTTCTTTTCTATTTATTCTGACTTAGCTTAACAAATTTAAGTGTTTTAAAGTAATAATACATGCTTAAAAAGTCTATGTGACCTTCTGGTTTATAAATACTTTGGTAAATTACTTAACAACATTCCCAAACAACTTAAACAGTTCCTCTATTTCACCTGAAATTTAGTTTGATCAAATGTGTTTAATACTTTCAAATCAAGCATACAAGGATAACTTTTGCTTAAAACACTAAGCTTATAAATTGCTCCAGAGAGCCATCCGTAGAGTAAGCAATATAATAAAAATAAAAAATAAACAGGATCTGACCTTAGAAAATTTTCTAGGAATCAGAGTTCACCATATTTATGGAAAAAGCCAGTGAGGCAACAAGGCTCCTGGACAACAAAATCAAAATATGATACCAAAATGGGCTGACTTAAATTACCCAGCTAATCAATCTCTCTGTTGCATCTTCTATTGACTGGCACAATGGTACTTTTCTACTGCACAATGGCCCCTGTAACTAGAGCTGAGAGAGCACTAGGATAAATGAAATACAGTCTTTACAAAAGGCTCCAAATTTATGTTCCTAATCTCACTGAATCAGCACTGTTCTCTTCAGACACAAAGAGCGACACATACAGGGCATTTTAGTGTGAACATTTTTAGATATGAAACACACTTGTCCTTAAAAAAGAAACCTTTGTACTTCAACTTTCTTACATATAGAAGCCCTAGTTTCCAGAAGGATTCACTTCTAAGATTAAAAGAAGTATGACAATACTATATGGTGATGATCTGACAAAGAAAAAAGTCTTTAATAATGTCTGACATACAGCGATACTGTATGTCAGAAAAGCTATACTCTACAGTAATATTTTTTCCAGCGACCTAGTAAATTCAAATGGACTCTTCATGTCTACATTATACAGTGTGTCCGTAAAGTAATGCTGAATGTGGAAGTACTGTTACTCAAAAGTAGTTCCACATAAAATTCATAAAAATTTTGTCTTTTTACTAAACTATGCAGGTTTCTGCAGTTTTATCATCTGTTCTCAGCCTGAGACAAACTATTTCTATTTTTAAGGGATTAGGTCCTTCTTCTTCTGATTATTTTGTTTTGTTTTTTTTTTTAATTTTTTTTAAATTTTATTAGACACAGAGTGAGAGAGAGAGAGAGAGAAAGAAAGAGAAAGGGGGGAGGAGCTGGAAGCTCAACTCCCATATGTGCCTTGACCAGACCCGTGCAGGGTTTTGAACTGGCAACCTCAGTGTTCCCAGGTCGACGCTTTATCCACTGAGCCACCACAGGTCAGGCCTCTTCTGATTATTTTGAAATCAAATTTAACTGGTAAAATACCAGGAGATGTTTAAACAGTGGTTTTACATTTGTTTTATTATAGAAAATGACAGTTGCACACCTCATACACATTTACCAGTGTTACACTGTCCAATAAGCTGGGACTAGTCATCCCTTATGAGTACCCTGATAAATCATGACTCAAACTACTCACTGGTTTCCCATCACAGCCCTGGCACAAACAGCACACTAACCTCTACCTCTCCACTTCAATATGGACATCAGGAAAAAATATACCTTCATTATGGGTTATTCCATATTCTTTAGGCAAACCAGAAAAGCTGGCTGGGCCTAATTACATTTCATGTGTAAAAGTGGGTCAATAATTTTGAGTTAAAAATTAGAAGATCATTTATATAAATTAAATTGTATCTGTTATCCAATAAAGATTTATTAGGCATCTACTATGTGCAAGACTCACAGTTGAAGTTTTTATAGTGAATCAGACAGACATGGTCTCTGTCCTCTTAGAATTTATAGTCTAGTTCCACGGAGAAGGTCAGGGTGCTATGAAACCATATAATCCAGGGTCCCTGGAGGGAAAAGGATGATGAGTGAAGGTTTTCTTGAAGAAATAACATTGGAATTCGGCTGGGAAGAATAAGCAGGAATTGACTGAGCAAGGAAGATGGGTTAGGGGAGAGTAACAAGTTTTACAGGGAGAGGGAATAGTTCATCATGCAATAAAAAATGCCAAAGAGTAGGTGAACTAAGACGTCTAAAGGGCATATAGGAAAAACAGAAGGGGAAAAGCAGCAGGAGGGAAGTTGGAAAATAGCTAGGAACTCGATCATTCAAGGCCTTGAAGAACACAGTTCAGCCTCAAATCAATATGAAGCCACTCATATATTAATTTAGTCAAAAAATATTTACTGGATGTCCTCTATGTGCCAAGCACTGTTCTAGGCGAACAAAATAGATTAAATTTCTGTGCTGGTGGCAGTTAATTCCTGGTGATGATGAGAAAAACAATAAGATAAATAAGTAGCATGTTAAATGGTGACAAGAGCTATTGGAGAAAGTGCAGCAGGTAAAAGGGATCAGAAGGGCAGGAACGATCTAAAGCACAGGTCAAGGTTAAGGCCTGACGAAGGGGAGAGTGTGCACCACGTAGCTATTGTGGAAAAGGAAGCTCTAGGCAGAAGGTACAGCTTGTACACAGGTACTAAGGTACTAGGCTATGTTTGAAAACAGCAAGAAGACCTAGATGACTGTAGCAAAGTGAACAAGAGAAAGTAATAGGAGATAATGTCAGACAGTGAGGAGGGCACCAACTGCAGAATCCTGCAGATCTTTATTTTTTACTGAGAGAGATGGGACACTTTCAGTGGCATGTGTACACTGTATCACTCTTACAAGTATCACTCTAGTCACTAAACTGACAATAGGAGGCAAGGCACAAGGGGCCAATTAGGAGACTACTGCATACTCCAAGCATGAGATAATGGTGGCTCAGACAAGGGTGGCAACATTGGAGGTGGCAGGAAGTAGCAGTTAGAGAATGAATCTAACTTAAACATAGACTCAATAAAACAGTCCTCATGGATTGAATGAAGAGAAAGAAAATCTGGCTTATTTAAGAGTTTTGGGTTGAGTAATTGAAATGACAAGTTGCTAACAACTGAGATGGGCTGTCTGCTGGAGGAGGAGAAATTTCTAGGGTAAATATGTCCAAGTAGAATGTAAAGTAAGCAACTGGAAATACCATACACCAGGAGTTGGAAATAGAAGTCTGAACTAGAAACATGAGCTGGAGTAAGACAGAGATTGTATAACCCAGGGAGGAAATGTAGATAGAGGGTCAAGGACTAGGTCCAGGTACACTGCCACATTCAGTTGGGTTAGAGAGAAGAGGAAGAACCCTGAAAGGAACTAAGGAAGACCGGTGAATCAGGGAGAAACTAGGAGTGGGCATCCTGAAAGATGAATGAAGAAAATAGACCACAGAGACCCAGGGTTTCAACCTGGTCAAATGCTGCTGTTTCGTTAAGCAAGAAGAGGCTGAGAACTGGCCACTGGATTCAGCAATACAGAGATGACTAGTGACATGGACAAGAGCTCTATAAGTAGAGCGGTAAGGTCAAAACCACTGAAGGGTTTTAAACAGAGGAAGTCTTAATGAGATTTATTTAAAAAAGAGTATCAAAGTGGGGGCAGGGGAAGTTTTGGGGGAACTTCATAAAGATGAGTTCATCCTCCAGAGTAGCTGAAACTTAGATTAACACAGGGCATCAGGGTTGCTGATCCCAAGAAATACTACTGGGTTGAGATGCCACAGGCAGAGATAAAAAATGGTTGCAAAGATGAGCCTCAAATAGAAAGTCCTGGAACAGACCATTCAAATGATAGAAGTTTACCTGTGACAAAGCTGCTTCTCATATGGCAACTCTATAGAACATGTCCCAGGCTAAAGAGTAGCATGGGTTTATTTATCCGGCTAACAATTTACTCAAGTCTCATTATCAGGACAAACTGGTTATATCTAGAAATTATAACCTAAATTGTTAGAGTGTCTTTATGTGACAAATTTAAACTTATTAAACACCAACTATACTTGATTCACTAAGGCAGGGGTACACAATAGATGATGTAAGATTTCTGTACTGGAGAAGCACACAATCTGATAATATCATTTTATTTGATAAGATGCTAAGTAAAAAAATATATACCTGACATATTTAGAGATGTTCAAATGTAGTTCATAAATCTTCTACTTAACGTGAAAAAATAAACATACTCAATTTCATTATTAAACTCTCTCCAGAAGCACCTAATATAGGAGGAAATGCATAATGGGGTACCTAATGTCAAATTTACGTAAATAAAGTGGATGTTTATTTACTCTTAAAATAGAAAAACATAATGGTAACTGAAGTAAATTTAGAAATGTTAATTGAAAGCCAATTCTTTATTCAAGGCATGCCATTTAATTTAAATTTAACCATAACAACTTCACACAGAAGGTCGTTTTATACAAGCAAAAATAACTATAAAGCTGTTATCAAAAATTACAAATAATTAATCATAAAGATTGCATAAACTGTTTCATTTGTTACAGTGTTGCATATGCTACAGATGAGCCAGATTAGTTTTTAATTACAGAGCATTGTACAAGAAACACATTGAAAAATTCTTTTGTTTCTTCCAATTAAAACTATCATCTTCCTTCCCATTTATTTTATTTATTTATCTTTTTTGTGTGTGTATTTTTCTGAAGTTAGAAGCCGGGAGGCAGTCAGACTCCACATGCGCCCGACCAGGATCCACTCGGCATGCCCACTAGGGGGAAATGCTCTGCCCATCTGGGGTGTTGCTCCGTTGAGGACGGAGACATTCCAGAACCTGAGGCGGAGGCCATGGGACCATCCTCAGTGCCCAGGGCCACCTTTGCTCCAATGGAGCCTTGGCTGCAGGAGGGGAAGAGAGAGATAGGGAGGAAGGAGAGGGGGAAGGGTGGAGAAGCAGATGGGCACTTCTTTTGTGTGCCCTGGCCAGGAATCAAACCTGGGACTTCCACACTCCGGGCTGACACTCTACCACTGAGCTAAACAACTAGGGTCTCATCTTCCCATTTAAAAAGCAATTATAATACATTAAAAATGTTTTTAGATAAAAGTAGGAAAGAAGAGCTTGTCTTTAGTCACTAAACCTTTGGTAGAAGAGAAATATTTTTCTGAGCCAACTGAGAAAGGCTCCTAGAAGTGATCTGATTTTGTCAATAATAAGATCATATCCATAGATATTGAGGGCATCACATAAAAGTATGGGCCAACTATAAGAAGAAAACAAAAGAACATTGGCTTAGATTAAGTCATGTTCCTGCAAATCAAATGCATTTATCTTACAAAGTCAATATCCTTAAAAAAAGATGGAAGATGTCTCCCGTAAAAAGAATAACCTATATTTCAGACACGTTTCCCTGGCTCATCTTATTTCATCCCATTTATATGTATAAATTTTTGTGAGAATGAAAATAATTCTGCTATTAAAATCAGGAACTATGAGGAAATCATAATTTTTAAAATTATGATTTTAGTAGTAAATTAAAAGCAAAGGGAAAAATACGCACAGACACAGACAACAGTGTGGGGGCTGCAGGAAGGAAAGGGAGGTAGGGCGACATGGAGGAGGGTAGAGGGGATAGATGGTGACGGAGGGAGCCTTGACTTGGGCGGTAAACACAATGTAATACACAGATGATGCACTGTGCAATTATACACCTGAAACCTGTATAATTTTATTAACCAATATGACCACAGTGAATTCAATAAAAATTTTTTTAAATTATTTTAACAATGATTATTCCTTCTCTTTGAGGTTCTGTTTCTTATTTCACTTTAGAAACACTGTTAAACCATTTTTAAATTAGTCATCTTCCATCTATTACTTGTATGGCTTGGTTTATGTCTCAGACTTTTAAAGTATGCTTGTAGTAGCTTGAAATGGTACATAAAGCAGACAGTCTACGATTAGAAAACTGAATTAAAATGAGAAAATTAGGGACCAAGAACAGGCTTTTCATAGTACCTAGTATATAGTAATATTCAATAAATTTTCTTAATGAATGAAAGAAGGAATACGTAAATCATAAATGTAAAAAAATAACTGCCTATTTGTATTTGTTAAATCACCTAAAATCTATCGTTAAAACATAGGACAAAGGTGGTGAAAATCTGATTAATCATTTTGAAAAATTATATTTCCTAAATCACATCAGTTTATGCAAAACCTAATTTGGTGGCAGAGCCTCAAAATTTAACCCCAGTTCTGCCAATAATCGGCTTCTCAACTTAAATTTAGGTGATCTCTCAGTTTCTTCTGCTTAAAATGCTGACCTTAACTTCCAAAGTAAATGAGAATTGAAATCTACTCTAACATTTTTAAAGGTATATAAGCTGATATGTCACAAAATAATGCCTTGTATTGTATTTTACATAATTTTTTTCTCACAAATTAATTTCCTATCATTTAGGAATTCCTGAGTTTATTTCAGTTTACCTGCTTTCTTGACAAGGACCCAAACTGTGCTCATCTACAAGAGAGCAATTGTGAGGATTAAAAGAATTAAATGTGAGATGCTTAGAAACTCATAGGCACATAGTAAGTGCTCAGTAAACACCATTGCTATTACAATTAATGGCTATTAAATAATCCTCTAAATTTTCTTTAAAATACTGCTAGATTTCTGTCCCTGGCTGGTTTGCTCAGTGGTACAGCATCAGCCTAGCTTGTGGATGTCCCAGGTTTGATTCCCAGTCAGGGCACACCAGAAAAGTGACCATCTGCTTCTATATCCCTCCACATTTTCTTTCTCTGTCTTCTTCTCCTGCAGCCAGTGGCTCAATGGGTTCGAGTGTATCAGCCCCGAGCACTGAGGATGGCTCGGTGGAGCCTCCGCCTCAAGTGCTAAGAATTGCTCAGTTGCGAGCATGGCCCCAGGTGGGTAGAGCATCAGCCGCAGATGGGGGTTGCCAGGTGGATCCCAGTCAAGGCGAATGCGGGAGTCTGTCTCTCTATCTCCCCTTCTCTTACTTGGAAAAAAAAAATACTGCTAGATTTCTAGTAAACAGTGAATCAGAATATGTATTTTTAAAAGCTTGGCATAAGGTTATTCTCTAAATTTAAAAATCCTATCACTTCATGTCAACATTTGACACTAAAAGTCAAACTAGTGCCTGTGTATAATACTAATACGTATAATTTTAAGCATCAATTGTTAAGCTTCAATATTTAAAATCTTACTTACGGATTTGCTTATTCTCCTTTGGTAACTGAATTTTGTTTGTTTGGCTGCTGCCTTCCAGGACAAACACAAAACTTTTAACTTCTTTATCAAACTCCTATAAAAAAAATAAAAACAGTAGTGAAACTTACTTTATTTGGTTTCTATTATAAAATTGGAGCGGAAAACTCACAGGAAACAAATGCCAGATTCAAATGACTTAAAGGTAGACTTAGTTCTTGATATTCTTCTGAGACTTGCTGGGAACTGGAATACAGAAGACACACTAAGCCACTTGGCAAGTCCTCTATTATGTCAAGGTACTCTTCCTCCAAATGAGAAAAAGTTCTCCAAGGTTAGGAATTCTCAAGTTACTAATTTGAGTTTCCAGAGTTTATTTACCCATCCTCTCCAGTAATCTGTGTATTTCCGTCTAACAGCACAGGCTGAACATCACGTCCTGTTACAGTGCAATAAATACATCATCCAACCTATGCTGTAGTCAGACTGAAAGGGCCTTAGTTTCTGGCCACGGCTCATACAGAATTAATCACTGCCTTATTTATTTTTACTAATGCTTTAACTTAAAGTTCTATATCATTTACTTAAAATCAGTACAAATTAAAGTGTTACAATTAGAGAAACAGGAAAAAATAAAACAAAATAACCCGGATATGAAAAACTTATTAATGTCAGAGTCAAATTTCCATGAGTGAAAGAAGTATGTAAATGGTTATTATTTTTTTAATGGACCAAATTCTCAATCTTCGAGTATAAAGACCCCTTTGCTCAAATTAAAATATTTCACAAGCCTGACCAGGTGGTGGCGCAGTGGGTAGAGTGTTGGACTGGGATACAGAGGACCCAGGTTTGAAACCCTGAGGTCGCCAGCTTGATTCTGGGATTATGGACATGACCCCATGGTTGCTGGCTTGAGCCCAAAGGTCATTGGCTTGAGCGCAAGGTCACTGGCTTGAGCAAAGAGTCACTCACTCTGCTGTAGCACCCCCCCAAGGTACGTATGAGAAAGCAATCAATGAAGAACTAAGGAACCGCAATTCCTAAGGAACCGCAATGAAGAATTGATGCTTCTCATCTCTTTTCCTTCTTGTTTGTCTGTCTGTCCCTATGTCCCTCCTCTCTCTCTGTCTCTGTCACACACAAAAAAAGTTTCACAGATACTCCCACTTTCCCATTTTGTACATGTTAATTCATGCGCTGTAACTAGTGGCTGCTAAGAATTAAGTAACATTTAATAAATTTATATTATACCCACCACAATAGCATCTCTTATGTATTTGAAATGAATATATCAATACATATACTGAGTATATTATTTATTCCATCCATTCACAAATTCAGCATATACTTAAAACTTTTTAACAGTTTTCCAAAATGTTCAATGTGGTCCATAAGGCCCTACTTAGTCTGGTCTCTGCCCAGTTTTTCAAACCCCATCTCCTACACTACACTCTCTACTCTGTCTGCATCCTATCCTTAGTAACCTTCTAGCAGTTTCTTAAAAATTCTAAGCTCTCTCCTGACACAAGGACTTAGCACATACTTTTGCATCTGCCTGAAATGCTCTGCTTCCCACCAGCTCCACCCAGTGCCTAGTTAGCTCTTAGCGATAAAATGTCATTCCCTTGGGAAGCCTTTCTTAATTTCCCTGCCATCTACCCTAACAGCAGCATATATCTCTCATTCATAGTTAGAGCTGCATAATGGTGAGCAAGTCGCTTACCCTCTCCATGCCTTAGTTTTATCACCTATAAAAGGGGCATAAAAGTACCTATGTCACAAGGCTGTTGTACAAATCACATAACATATGTAATATACTTAATGCTGTGTTTGACAAACAGTATGTACTAAATTAATAGTTTTAAAAAAAGATCCACAGAACAGAGTTCCTAGAAAGGCATTCTTTCTCTGAAGTGTACAAGAGAGAAGAGAAAGATAAGAAGACAGGGATGGATATAGGTTTTTCAATCTGGTACAGCAAGCTGAGGTATTTTCTACCTGATGGCACTGGTTTTCCTCATGAAATAAGGTGAGGTCTTCTGGTGAGTGAGTGACGAGGAGGACCTGTGTGGGTATGGATCCCTAATCCACACTATATTATCCTGAAGATACTGGAGAAAGAATTATTTTAGAAACTAAGCGAACTTAGGAGAACTTTCTGGGCTGTTCAGGTTGAATTTATAGCATCCTCAATCTGAGAAGCTATAGATATTTTCTCCAAGGGTACCGAGAAACCCAGGTGCAGCAGCTAACTGGGGATTCAGAAAGAGCTGGTGTTTGCTGCGCAGGCACGATGAAAGAAGGAGCAAGGCATGCAAAGTCTTCGCCGGGCAGTGACTGAAATGGACCGTGGGTCCCGGGCTGGCGAGGAAAGAAAGTGAAGACAGAGAAAATGCACACAGAAATGAAACTAAACGCAGGGGAAAGAAGGGCCAATGGCCGTAGGTTGAAGAACAGACATGGGGCGTAACAGGACAAGCAGCCTTAAGAACTGAAGAGTGGGGTCCAAGTGGGATGTCTTCGTGTCTCGCTTAGTAACTTCAGAGACCCTGCGGTTTGTGGTGTAATGTAGAGGGTGGGACAGTGGGATTGGATGCTATAGTAGAGAGGAAGAGGTCATAGAAATCAAGAAACTGAGAAGCTAAGGGTTTGGAGAGATTTTCCTCCCAGATACTGAAGTCACCTAAGACAACAGCAGGACTTAGTGTACAGAGAAGGGGCTGTGGCTACATCCTAAACAACTGAGGAGTTGCCATCTGGGAGGACTGCAGCCAACTTGTCATGAAAGGATTTTTGAATGAAGAGGGAAACAGTTCTGAAATATGATCAAGCCCTTTTTGTTATAACCATCACTCCCATTTCTTTCCAGGTTTTAGGTTGCTCTAATTTCTTACACTTACTTTCCAAATCACAGATGGACTGCCAAGGATCTTCCATTTTGATCCAGGATTCTTTCCCTGAGCACTAAAGATTTCAACAGATGCACCTCCCTAAAAAACAAAAATGATATATTTAAAGTGAAAGACAATGCTAAGAAGAAGATACTCCCTACCACAGTCTACAACCACTCTTCCGGCTTCTGTTAGATAAATAGATCTGGGAGACAACATGACCTGTAATTGCTCTTACTTTAGACCTCGATCATATCTAGCCACAGCAGTTCTGATTTGAGTCACATTGGATTTAAGGAGGGTTTTTTTTTACAGCATAATAAACATTAAATAAATTGTTCCACACAAACCTTAGTCTCCCAGAGTGAGGTTTGTTTATTTGACATCTTTAGATCACGCTTACAAAACATTGTATTCAACCCAGACTAATAAATTCTGATCATATTCAGTAACAATCTTTTTAATCATACTGGCCCGAATTCCAATACCAGCTTTGCCATTTATTAACTAGCTGGCTTTGGAGTTACCTAACCTCTTGGTTCTTCATCTGTAAACTGGATTGTT
This sequence comes from Rhynchonycteris naso, assembly GCA_037038555.1. Classification (NCBI taxonomy): domain Eukaryota; kingdom Metazoa; phylum Chordata; class Mammalia; order Chiroptera; family Emballonuridae; genus Rhynchonycteris; species Rhynchonycteris naso. The sequence goes on along the minus strand of CM073004.1, from coordinate 17,295,674 downwards.
GGATTACACAGGATAGTAAATAGAAAGCATCAAGCACAATACCTTGCACAAAGCAAAAGCTCAATAGTGCTGACAGCAATAATTATTCAAAAAGGAGCAAATTAATAATAATTTAGTCTGATCAATAAAAAGTCTGGGAGGGAGTGAGGGAAAGAATGACTCTTATTTTGAGCATTCTTATAAATACTTTATACTATATTTAATACAGATTAATTTGAAGATCTGTAACATCTGTGCAAGAAAAATAAAGAATCATATCTATGGATATGTTAAGTGTACTTTATAGTAAACCTGAGAACATGGAGGGACATGCTTATGTAAAAAAACTAAACACATTGCTGAATTTATATAACCTTTAATTATAAAGGAGAGGAATTAAACAAGATGATTATATCTGAGAAAGAGTTTATTGCAAGAAATTAAGAATATTAAATAAAGACTAAATATGGTTCTCTTTTATGGCCTGTTTGAATTGTAAGCAGCACATGAGCACATCTGACTTTTGTAAAGAATTTTCAGCTTTTAATTTTTCTCAATAATATAAAGATGTTTTTGCTTCTGAGTTTTAACCCATAATCACTGAAGACATTATGAGCAAACTGTGTGTGGCTAGAATTACCATAGCTTCTGGGACCGGGTCATATTTCACCATGAATTTTAAATTTAAGGAAGCTTGTTTTGTTACAGCTGGTGATGTAAAAAACTGCCATTCCCCATTTATTTTTCTCCTGTTTTCCCAGTTTCCCACAGCAGGAATATGCTCCCTTTATATATTTTTTAATATCAATATATTTCACCTTCATTAAGTGAGAGAAACTCTCTAAAATTGTTCTAATAATTGGAATAAAAGAAAGTTCTCTATTCTCTCAGATCACTCATGAGAAGGCTGGCAGTGTTTGGTGAAAAGGTAGAAGTAATAGAGTGGGAGGCCAGTGTGAGGACTGTACTGGCACGGAGACAACAGAACTAGGATGGAAATGACATTGTCAATAGGGAGTGTATCTCAGGTAGGGATGGGGAGGGGAGGGCAGGAGATTAGGGTGAAGGTAAAGGGGGGGAGGGTGTTAGCCAAGTGAGGAAAGCAGGTCAAGCACTGAGACACTTGAGGATGCTTGCTCCAGGTGACTGAGGAAGACCCACAGCCAGCTTCTCCCCTGTGATCTTTGAACCAACTGCATCAGCATGAACTAGGGGGTTAAGTTGTTATAAAGGTAAACTAACTATCTCCATCTACAGTGGCTGATTCACTGGATCTGGGGTGAGGTTCAAGAAATCTGCATTTTTGCAAGTACCCCTAAGTGATCCTAATATACCCCATCATTTGAAAATCACTGACCCCCAGATTTGAAGAAAATAGTAAATAGCCAAAGTGCTTACTTTCTTGGTTTAACCATACATGCACTCACTCATTCAGTCTCTTCTAAATAGCTCCTGATATACCAGTGTGTATCAGTAGTGAGTACCAAGGCGCTCGTTCAAACTCAAGCTTTATGGGCCCTGCCCTCGAGACTTTGATTCAGGGGTCTGGTTGGGGTTTAAGATCCGTATTTTAATTAGAATGTCAGAAAATCTATACACACTGTTCACAAAACTTCGGGGATATTTTATCGCTTCATATGAAGCGATCTTGAAAGCACAAACATGGAGACTTAACAAAGTCAAACCATATCCCCTACACATTAAGTGCTTTTTCTTTCTTTTTTCCTTTTCGAATCAAGACCATTCACCCATTAATCTCTTCTTACCCGAAATGAGACCGTATTATAGAAAGTTGGGGAAGCTCTGTCCTCACCCAACAGGAGAAAGCGATACAGACAGGTTGAAGAGCCGTTTGGGGTTACCTGATACTCATTTTTGAACATTCCCGCAGGGGGGCCGGGACTTGGGGGGCACGGAATTCAGGACTGCCAGCAGGTAGCGTGACCCAGACCGCTGGAAATCGGCGGGCGGGAACCCGAGCCCCACAGCGGGGAAGGGCTTCGTGGCTGGCCCCGACTCCGTCGGCTCTTCTCCGCCCGGGTCAGCTCCACCTCGGACCCCCGACCCGCACCATCGCGGCCCCTGTCTCCGGGGTACCGGGGTGTGGGAGCGCAGCTACCTGGGCGGACCCTACGGAGTGACTGTGTGCGTCACCTACGTGACGGGGCGCCCAGCCACGGAGCTACAGACAACCGCTCACTCACTCGCCCGGGACAGGTAGAGACACCCGGGCCCCAGCCCTACAGCTAATCCGATTGGAAAAGGGCGGGGCTGAGCAGCGCCAACGTCCCGGCCGCGCCCATTGGCTCTCGCCAGGCGCCTGCGCGTTGCGCTGTATGGGCTTCTTGCCAACGAGCAGAAAGCTACGCTGTGACGTCAGCGTTACCCAGGCAATTCAGGGAGTCTCTAAAAGATGGTAGGCCGCCGGATCTATGAGGAGCGGGTCTCTTTAGGTCGGGACCTGTGTCTACTTAGCCTGGTTTCAGAGCTGCCTCAGGTGCTGGACTGTTCTTGAAACCTGTTGACATGTCGGCTTGGTCTCTCTTCATTGTAAATACTGATAACTGGTAGGTTGCTGAAGGAAATAGTAATGGAATCGTGGAACCCTCACGTGGCCTTTGGTTCGATGGTTCCCAAACGTGGGTTTGTTGAGGCAATAATAGGGTTTGCTGACACCTTCCGTGTAAAGGCCCAAGAAAGTGGGAGTATTTATTCAAGATCACTGCACATATTAAAAAGCTGAGGATTTCTTTTTCTTTTTATCGCTCAAAATAATTACATTATTGAGCCAGGCCTTCTAAGTTTAACTCTTTGGTTACTTCATTTAGTTTCTATGTCAGAACTCCTTTAACAAGGTGGATATTATTGTTGGTTTTTGGCTAAGGAACTGTGGCTCCGAAAGGTAAAACAGCTTGCCAAAGATCACATGGCTAGAAAGTAATGGAGCTGGTTTGGAGCTCTTTTCTGATGCTATACTCAAGGTTGACTTAGGTCAGTGGCATAGGCTTATTAATAATCAGGTACCACTCATGGAGCCACTGTAGGCCATGTAGTTCACAAGTTCACAACCTGGGAAGTAAGGGTTTAAATAAGAATATAGAGGTTCAGAGTTGACAAGGAATGTACTCAAGGATGCGGTGATGATGTCAGTTATGGCTTAGTCTGACATTTTTATTCACCCAAAAGTCTCAAGTATTCATTTTCCCCACAGTATGTCAAGCACTTGGATCATGTACAAGGTGTGAAAATGAATGCTATCTGGACTTGTTCCTTATCAGGACTAGAAGAGTAGATAAGGAACAAACTTACTTGAACTCTACTTCAAATACTAGATGAGTACAAGATAGGTGGGACACAATTTATCACATACCTGTAAATTGCAGTACAGTATCTGGAATCTTGACTTCCTGATTTCTGGAGCTCAAGCCTAGTTCAATAACAGTTTTTGGCAAAAGCTCTGTGCTGGGAGTTTTGGGAATTATGGACAATAGACATGGTGTCCATCTTATAAGACTTGTTATCTAATGGAGGGATATTTTTCAATTCATTCAATTAACAGATAATTCCTAGAAATGCAATATATTCTAGACACTATGCTAAGAGCTATGTGCACAGGGCAGGCTCACATCTTCTTGAAGCTTACATATTAATGGGGTGAGACACAATAAACAAGTGAACAGTCAAGTAATTACAACTTGTGATAAATGCCATCCATTGATAGAAAATAACATTGCAAGGGTATGTAAGTTTCCTGTACTATTGTAATGGGTGGCTTAAAACAACAGAAATTATCTCATAGTCCTTGGAACCAGAAGTCCAAAATCAAGGGGTCAGCAGGTAGCATTCCTTTTCAAGAATTTAGAGGTGAATCTGCTCTTTGCCTCTTCCAGCTCCTGGTGGCTGTTAGCATTCCTTTACTTGTGGCTGCATCTCTCCAATCCCTGCTTCTATAGTCACACTGCCTCCTTGTTTCCTGTGTGTGTCTTCTTCTCTGTGTCTTCTATAAGAACAGTTGTTATGGCATTTAGGGCACAGTTGAATTATTTAAGATTATCTCCTTATTGCAAATACCCAACTTAGTCGCATTTGCAAAGACATTTTTTTCAAGTAGGGAAACATTCACATGTCCCAGAGGGTAGATGAAGATATCTTGTGGGGTTTGGGGAACGTGGCATTTTTTCGGTCTAAAACAAAGGCTAACGTACTATAATACAAAGCAGTTTTTGATAAATGCTATAAGAAAGGGAAAAGATTATATATATATATATATATATATATATATATATATATATATGAAATCTGCGAGATGTCTTAAGGCTTTTAACAATCTACTTGGGTCTCTGAAAAGGGTATTTTGAAATCATAGCTGAAGAGAAACCTACAACTTTATATCCTATAATTCCCTTTCTACCCTTTATGTATCATTATCTGAATTTCATTTGTTTGTTTATTATCTGTCTTTAGCTATTGGAAGGTAAATTTCATGAGGGTAAGGAATTTTTTTGTGTTCTTCATTATATATCATCTTCTAGAACAGTGTGTGGCACATAGTAGGTATTATATAAACCCATGTTTGTTGATTGAATTAAGGTACTTTGTCTTTTCAAACTCACCATCTAAAACAAAATTTTAAACCTGGTCCTTTTCCACTTTCTGCAATCTTACTAATACCACAGTATGTTCTCTTCCTTTACTTGTGGCTGCATCTCTCCAGTGGTAGGCAGCTTCTAAAATGACCTCCAGTGATCTCCGTCTTCTGGAATGCCTGCCCTCTGTGTAATCTCCCCTTGGATGTGGAGTGGCCCTAGTGCAGTGATGGGCAATCTTTGAGCTTGGTATGTCAAAATTCGCCAAAAAACGGAGCATAACTCAGGTGGTATGTCATTTCAAGAAAAACAGCCTAACCGGAAGTCCCAGAACTAGACGCTCTGTGCCAGAGTTCTGTTGTTTTGGCCTACAGACCTCCGGCACAGAGTGTCTACACTACAGCAAATGTTTTATCCTGGCCGAGCAGGAGCCGAGGATGAAATGTCCTTCTCAGCAGGCGACCCCATAAGTCTCTGGTATGTGGTCACATGCAACCACGTGTCATTGAAAATGGCTATATGTGTCAGGGCTGACACGCGTGTCATAGGTTCGCCATCACGGCCCTAGTGCCTCAACTTCTAATAAATACAAAATGGCAAAAGTGCTGAAATGTCATTTCTGAGATTGACTTTCTTTGTTTTTTTTCTTTTTTTTATTTATAGGGACAGAGAGAGAGTCAGAGAGAGGGACAGACAGGGACAGACAGACAGGAACAGAGAGAGGTGAGAAGCATCAATCATTAGTTTTTGTTGCCTTGCCGTTGGGACACCATAGTTGTGCATTGATTGCTTTCTCACATATGTTTTGACCGTGGGCCTTCAGCAGACCGAGTAACCCCTTGCTGGAGCCAGTGACCTTGGGTCCAAGCTGGCGAGCTTTTGCTCAAGCCAGATGGGCCTGCGATCAAGCTAGCAACCTCGGGGTCTTGAACCTGGGTCTTCCGCATCCCAGTCCGACGCTCTATCCACTGCGCCACCGCCTGGTCAGGCTGAGATTGACTTTCTTCTTGCTTGCCTTCCTTTGCTCCCTTGCTTTGATTTTTCTCTCCTTCTCTGTCCTCACTCTGAAGGAAGCAAGGTGTGTTGTGATAGCTCCCTGGAGAAGTTCATATGGCAAGGAACTGATATCTTTGACCAACATACAGTGAGAACTAGAGGCCTGGCAGCAGCCACATTAGTGGGTTTGGCAGTTAATCCTTTCCCAGTTGAGCCTTGAAGTGACTGCATCCCTGATTAACACCTTGACTACAGCCTATGATTATGCCTGAGTCAGAGGCACTCAGCTAAATTGTACCCTGATTCCTGACCTACAGAAATTATATTTATTGTAAACTAAGTTATAAGGTAATTTTTTACATAGCAATAGAAAACTAATACACTTCCCATACTTAATCTGTTAGCAAAATCTATTTATTTTATCTAAATACTTTTAAAATCAATCCACTCTTCCTCCACTGGAGTTTATACAGGAATGTCTTGGAGACACTGATTTTGGTTCCAGATCACCACAATAAAGTGATCCTCACTTGTGGAGGGTCTTGCCTTCAATTTGTAAAAAACGCATTATCTATGAAGTGCAATAAAACAGGCATGCCTGTATTTTGATTTATCTATGATTTCTCTTCCCTGAACTATTTTGATAACCTCCTAATTCACACACCACTATGGCCCTCTTTCAAATTTATGTCCACAATGCAGTCAGAGTCATGTTTAGAGAATACAAATCCAATCATAATAGTCCTTTACTTCTAACCCTTTCATGATTATAGAACCCGTCTTGCTCGCTAGTTTCATTGTACATTATTCAGCCCCCTTCATTTCAATCACATTGAATTTTCTTTAATTGTTTACCATCAGCATGTTTGCTTTCACTGTGGGGCCTTTGTGCTTTCCTCCTTAATGGATTACTTTTGCTCTCTTCTTTCTTTGGTTAAGGCCTACTTGTCCTTCAGTGTTTAAGGTCAGGAGTCTCTTTCTCAACGATGCCTTCTCTGATCTCCCTAACTTGATCAGATCCCCCTATTTATAGATTTTTATAGTATTTTGGTACTTAGCATTATTGAAATAATAACTGAAATTTATATGTGTTTGTAATATTGGCCATCTTTATTGGACTGTAGATTTCAAAAGAACAGGGACCATGTCGGTTTTGTTTACTAGTATACTAGTGCTTGGTATACTAGTTCAATCTTGTTCCTGATATAACAAAACTGAATGAATGAGTGAATGAATGAGGACGGAGATAAAAGATGAAAATAGTCTCAAAAGACAGCCGTAGGCATTGGTGTTGAGAAAACAAGAAGAAAGCAACTAAAAATCCATTAAGGCAAAAAGGGAAATTAATAACTTCAATATTGATAGAAAAACTAATTACAGAGTTGAAGTGATTAATCATAGTGTGTCAGAATGTCTCATTATTCAGGTGTTTTTGTATTTCATCCTCTGTTTATTCAATTAAAGGCTGGAAGAAACCAGTTACATTTACTTTAAACTCCATATTTCCTTGAAAGAAAGTAATTGTCTAAGGCCCAGTTGTTCTAAGTTTGGGTCATTCTATAACCCTCTTAACTCCTAACAAGTTCAGGATACTTATAGTTGGATTTTTATTTAAAACGTGGTATATGGCCTATCCAGGCAATGGGCAATTCTAAAGGCTGCCCAACTCAAATCCAAATTGTTTTGTCTTTGATGAAAACTACCATTAACAATATGAATTCAAAGCCAGATATAAAAAGAGATCCGATGTTATTATATCAAATGCTTTTGTTTGATTTAGATGAATGCAAGCTATGACCAAAAACTTGGATTTGGCTATGATTTTATGAATGGCTGCTCAATTCAGCACCCTGTCCCTCACAAAAGAAGAGCCAGCCTGCCCAAACAACTTTGCTTAAGCCAAGTTATTTATATATATTATAAATGGCAGTAAAAGAGTTTCTCTAATTACTACAATTTTTAAAGAAGTCAGTATATTTAGTAATTATATTAAATTGCTTAACTTAATTTGATAACATTAAGAATTAGTCACTTTACAAGCTTTAAAGTGTTTGTCTTTGTTCTACAAAGAAAGTAATTTGGTGTATTAATATAATTAATGGATATTGGATGGTATTTAAAATGGAGTAGACTACAAACTCACTGTGTGAGAGTATTGTCAGGGTTGGGAGCAAGTCTCCCCAGAATGTGCCACCCTGGCATGCAGATGATTTCTAGCTGAAAACAAAGGCTAACAAGATTAGGAAGAATTTAGAAAGTTGGATGTAAAACATGCTTCAGGAAGAGAAGCTTAGCATACGTTTATTTGCCCCAGCACATAGGAATGAAGTGTGGCAGACTGGGAGCATCCAAGCAAAAATCTGTTCAGCTAAATGCCCTTTTGTCCCACAGTTTTTGGGTAGCCATGCAAGAATTTGTTTACCAACCTCTCCTTAGTCCAAAATGACATAGATACCTCATTTTTCCTGTCTTTAGAATTTTCATGCTTATGTGAACTCCATGTGGGCTGTCTTAAAATTTGATATTCTCCTGTTTAAAAGAATGGAATATACTAGAAACAGTTTTTTAAAAGGTAGAGCCTTTGTATGCCAATATAGTCATTCAAGTTAGATGATCTAATTATAAATTTGACAAGAAATAGTATTCTTTTAAACTTATAATGTACAGTATTCACCACAATATAGTTGTAATTTATATTTTGGTTGCAGATTGTAATCAAATCATTTAAACATAATGGAAAAAAAAAGTGTTGGTTTGATGATCAAAATTTGTTTTGCTCCACAATAATCAAGAAATGCTTACTAAATGGGAGATTATTTTATTCTGTTTTCACTTCATGGAATAACTTTATAAATGGCAATAATGCCAAATTGATAGAATAATTTAAAAATTGTGCCTATTTTATAGTTTTAAGCTAGTTGAGAAAACTTAGTGGTAGCACAGTCATCTATTTGACTTCTGATTTGAGAGGAGTGATGTCTTTTCTTTTTTTTTTTTTTTTTTGAGAACATTTGGTATGGGGAAAGTTTTTGAGGGTTTCGCTGTTTGTAGATTTTCTTCTTGAATGGTTTGTTTATTTTTTTTCTCTCATCTATGAGGTTCTACAGAGACTTTTTCCAGCCTTACTTTTAGTTGACCAAATACTTCAAAATTTATGCATGAACTTGTAATTTCCAAAACCAGCTATATCTTGAATATTTTCTCAGAAAAAGAAAAGCTGTTCTAATGTCGAATATTTAGGTCAGTGGTTCTTAACCTTTTTTGAGGTACTGAACCCACCAGTTTCACATGTGCATTCACCAAACCCTTCTTTAGTGATAGGTAAAATATGATTTTATTTTCCAAATTCAAGACATAGGTATATGTTTTTTTACTGATGCACAAAATGAGCCGTGCATGAACATCACCTTGCTCAAAGAACAAAACCAACAAAGTGCATGAACTCACAACAAATTACGGTATTACTTTATTCTGGCCTCCATGGCAGAGGCTTTCCGAACCCCTGAGAGCGACTCATCGAACCCCTAGAGTTCGATAGAACCCAGGTTAAGAACCACTGATTTAGGTATAAATACTTTCCTAAACCTAAGATTTATACCACATCTACTTAGGTTTAAAGAAATGAACTTATTTGTAGAATACATCTTTGAAAAAAATTAAATTGAGTTGATATTTAATACCAATTTGTTTTTAAATGGCATAAATGCTCTTCTTTTGTCAGAAAAGGTTTAGATTTAAGTAGCAAGTTTTTGTTACATAACTATCCCTAACCTAAAGCCAGTTAGTGCAGATTTGTGATAAAAAGTATATAAAAAACTGTATATCCTAATGCAAAAAAAAAATTGAAGTTGGACCCTTACCTAAATACTATATGAAAAAATTAACTCAAAATGGATCTAAGACCAAAACTTAAAACTGTAAAACTTTTCAAAGACAACATAGGGGAAATGTCATGACATTGGACTTGACAGTGATTTCTTGGATATGACATGAAAAATATAAGCAACAAAAGTAAAGAGACAAATTAGGCTAGGTCAAAATTTAAAACTTCTGTGTATCAAAACACAATCAACAGCCTGACCTGTGGTAGCGCAGTGGATAAAGCGTCGACCTGGGAACACTGAGGTCGCCAGTTCAAAACCCTGTACTGGTCTGGTCAAGGCACATATGGGAGTTGATGCTTCCAGCTCCTCTCTCCTTTCTCTCTTTCTCTCTCTCTCTCTCTCTCTCTCTCTCTCTCTCTCTCTCACTCTGTGTCTCCTCTCTAAAATGAATAAAATAAAATTTAAAAAAATAAAAAAGAACACAATCAACAGTGGAAAGGCAACCTATGGCATGTAAAAATACAGGGTGAGGCAAAACTAGGTTTACAATTCACATGGAAAATAATACAATAAAGAATGATGTAGGAATAAACTGTTTTATGTACCCACAACTAAAAACCTACTTTTGCCTCACCCTGTATTTGCCAGTCACATATCTGATAGCATATATATTCAGACTATACAAAGTACTTCTACAACTCAACAACAGAGAAAAAAAAAGTTACTCTTTTTTAAAAAGTGGGCAAAGATCTTGAATACACATTTCTCCAAAGAAAATATACAAATGGCCAATAAGCACACAAAAAAATTCTCAACATCACTAATTACTAGAGATATGCAAATCAAAATCTCAATGAGGTGCTTACTACCTTATACCCGTTAAGATGTCTACTATAAAAAAACCACAGAAAATAAGAAATGTTGGTGAGGATGTAGAGAAATTGGAACCCTGTGTACTGTTGGTAGGAATGTAAAATGGTGCAGCAGTTATGGAAAACAGGATGTCAATTGCTCAAAAACTTAAAGTAGAACTACCATATGACCCAGTAATTACACTTTTGGGTATATACCCAATAAAGTTGAAAGCAGGATCTCAAAAAGATGCTTATACATCCATGTTCTTAGCAGCATTATTCACAATAGTCAAAAGGTGACAGCAACCTAAGTGTCCATGGATAGATGAATGGATTAAAAAATGTGGCATCTACAAATAATGCAATATTATTTTTTCTTAAAAAGTAAGGAAATTCTCACCTGACCAGGTGGTGGCACAGTGGATAGAGTGTCAGACTGGGATGCGGAGGACCCAGGTTCGAGACCCCGAGGTCACCAGCTTGAGCAAGGCTCACCAGTTTTGACTCAAGATCGCTGGCTTGAGCAAAGGGTTACTTGGTCTGCTGAAGGACCGCGGTCAGGGCACATATGAGAAGGCAATCAATGAACAACTAAGGTGTCGCAATGAAAAACTGATGATTGATGCTTCTCCTCTCTCTGTTCCTGTCTGTCTGTCCCTGTCTATCCCTCTCTCTAAGTCTCTCTCTGTCCCTGTAAAAAAAATAATAATAATTTAAAAAAGAAATAAATTAAAAAAATAAGGAAATTTTGACACATTCTTAAAAAATGGATGAACCATGAGGACATTGTGCTAAGTGAAAAAACCAATCACATGTCAGAATCATAGATTCAAAAAAATAGAGTGGCAATTGACAGGGAATAGATAGGGGAGGGAGAACAGGAAGTTGATTAATGGATATAGAGTTTCAGTTTTGCGAGATAAAAAGTTCTTCCAGAGATTGATTTCACAGCAATGCAAATATCTTGACAATATTGAACCACACACTTAAAAATGTTTAAGATAGCAAAATTATGTGTTTTTTTTACCACTATTTTAAAGATTTTTATGGAAGGAGGGGAACTAACTAGGAAAAAAATTGTCTAAAAGAGGCTCCTTAGAAACAGTTTGAGAAATACTGATATACAATAAGTTTGTGGGTGTGCGTGTATGTGTATTTTAGCTGAATTATTTAAAGTTAAGGTGCAGGCATCATGACACTTTACTGTTAAATACATGGCATTATAGCATATATCTCCTCAAAACAAGGGTAATCTCCTACATACCATTATATGTCACAACACTACATATATGCCATATTTGACATCATGATCACACTCAAGAAATTTAATATTGAAAAATAATATTTTCTGGTATACAATCTATATCAGATATCTATAGTTCTCCTAATTTATTTTTCTATATAGGATCAATCAAGGATCGTACTTCAAATTTAGTTATAATGTCATTTTAGTCTCCTTTAATCTAGAACAATTTTTTTTAAAACATTGACATTTTGGACATTTCCAGCCAGTTGTTTTGTAGAATACTCGCTCAATATGACTTTGTTTAATTGTTTCCTCATGACCAAATTAAACATTTAGGGCAAAAAAGTACCTCATAAGTGGTGCTTTATATTCATTTTAGAGATACATAATATGAGTTTGTCCTCATATTAGAAAATAAAATCACTGTAATTTAACCATACAGAAATAAGCATTGTTAATGTTTTCATATATATCCTTAAGCAATCTTCTATTACTAATCATCTAGTTAATCCAATTTTTGCTAATGTTTTTGCTATTGTAAATAACCTAATAGTAAATGAATATCATTGCCCCCTCCAAATTTTTGTCCTATTTTAAAAAATTTCCATAGGATTTCTAAAAAGTCAATTGTTTGAATAAAAGGTATTAAGTTTTCAAAGGTTGTTTCACATATCCTGATAGTATAGTCTGCCTGAGGTATTATTTGGCTATATAGTTAGTACTCAAAAAATCCTTATCAGATATAAATACTGTCATTTCAACAGAATAAGCAAATTTTTTAAAACCCAGGAGAGAAGACTTGCTATCCCCTTTCCATGCATCTAGTAGAAGAAACCTTAACTGGCTTAATCCAGGATATAGTAGGTTTTCCTGAAGTAAGATATTCATAGGTGGTCCAATCAACTGAGGGTAGGGCAAAGAGGGGACAGTACAGGATTATAAGATGTGAACACAGTTGTGACAGAGCTGATTTTCTAAAGGGATGATGTAACAGGAAGAAATATTTGTCATTTCTAGTGTATTTAATTTAAAGCTTCATTTAAAAATTGTTATTTTTAAATGTTTAATTGTCTTTTGCCCCTGACCAGGCAGTGGCACAGTGCATAGAGCATCAGACTGGGATGCAGGGGATCCAGGTTTAAAACCCCAAGGTGCCAGCTTGAGTGTGGGATCATAGATGTGACCCCATGGTCACTCGCTTGAGTCCAAAGGTCAAATGTTGAAAGGTTGCTAGCTTGAGGTCAAAGGTTGTCGGCTTGAGCAAGGTGTCACTGGCTTGGCTGGAGTCCCCTAGTCAAGGCACATATGAGAAAGCAATCAATGAATAGCTTCTGTGCTGCAGGAAAAAATTGATGCTTCTCACCTTTCTCCCATCTTGTCTGTCTGTCTGTCTGTCTCTCTCTCTCTCTTTCTCAAAGGAAAGAACAAAAAAGACCACTTTTCCTCAATGTATCTGTTTTTATATTTGACATGTAACATTAAAGTGTCATTGCCATTATGGTTTCTATCTCAGTTCAGGTGAAAATAATTTCCTATCTGTGATTACCTCCACTCCATCCTCCATTATGTAGTTAGAGTAATCTTTCTGATATATATATATACATGTTCTTCTTCCTTTTCTGCCTAATCAGTGGTTTTTTATTGCTGCTAAGACAAAGTCTTGGCTCACAGGCCCTACTTGGTGGTTGGTTGGAGGTAAGAGGTAAGGGAAAGGGAGGATTCAAGGATCAAGTCACAATTTATGGTTAAGATAACTGGGTGGGGTTGATCATGAGAAAGAGAAGATTATGAGTTAAATTTAGATAGATTAAATTTGAGTTGCTTGTGGGAGATACAATTGGAGCTATTGAATAGGCAGCTGCATGTATGGTGCTATAGCCCAGGATGGAGATTGGAGTAGAGATATAGAAGTAAAAGTTATCAAAATATGAATAGTGATTCAGGACTGAGAATAGTGGAATAGAAAAACTAGAGAGACTGTACAGAGTAAGAAGAAAATAAGTCCTGGACAGAAATGACATGTAAGAGATGCATGAAGGAGCAAGAGGGAGCAGTCAGAAAAGTAGGAGAAAGTGCACAGGTATTCCATAATTCTCATACCGATGGTGTAAAGTCTTTCAAGAAGGAGGAGTAGGTCAGCAAATGTCTGTGTTTCTAAGATGTCAAGGTAAATCTTGAAAAGTAACTCAGAGATCAACAGTGATCACTGAAAGATTACTTTTGTAGAGGTGGTCACAGAGTAGCCAGATTCCAGCAGATTGAGGAGTGACTGGCAAGTAAGAAAGCAGGGTCAGCAAATGAAGATAATATCCATGATATCTGATAGTGAAAGAGAGTAGAAAAACTCCAATAGCTGGAGTGTTAGGCAGTTTATATAGAGGTTTTAATTATTATTTACTCCCAAGAGGAGAGACTTGGGATATATATAACAGAAGAATAATCACTGAAAGGGAAGAAGTGAATGAGTTGTAGAGCACAGATGGAAGCATTATGCTTAGACAGGAGAAGGAATATATGATTCACTTTAATGAAAAACAGTGTATAATTCATAGATAAGATAGCATGTGGACTCTTATTACATTTTTCTGTGGGATTATTTGAAATTTAATTTGATATTTTAATTTGACATTTTTTTTTGAATAAAATTTTGGTATGAAGGTTCTTTCAAAGGCTACAGTCATCACATACTCCCCCCCCCCACACACACACACAAGTAGGAATAAAAGCAAAATAAAATCTTTTGTCCGAGAGCCTTAAATTAATGTGGTTTGATTTAGTATAACAGACTGCTAATGGCTCTTTTTCTTCAAGTATTATGAATAGAAATGTGTATATGTGCTGATTTTTAAGGAGTGTTCCTTTGTCATAGTTCTGTAAAAAAAAATTACAATTGAAGGCAAAAAAATAAAGCTTAGTGGGAGAACATTTTTTAATATAATTTATTGGGTGACATTGGTTAATAGAATTATATAGCTTTCAGGTGTACAATTCTATAATATGTCATCTGTATAGTGTGTTTACCACTCCAAGTTACGTCTCCTTCCATCACCATTATTCCCCTATACCCTTTTCTGTCCCCACCCCTCTCTTTGTAATTACCATACTGTTGTCTTTGTCTATGGGATTTTTTTTCCTTAATCCCTTTACCTTTTTCTCCCAGCCCCACAACCCCCCTCCACTCTGATAGTTGTCAGTCTGTTCTTTATCTATGAGTCTGTTTCTATTTTATTAGTTAATTTTAAACATTAGATTATACATATGAGAGAAAACATATGGTACTTGTCTTTCTCTGTCTAGCTTATTTCACTTAGCATGCTCTCCAGGTCCATTCATGCTATTGCAAAGAGTAAGATTTTTTTTTTTTCCTGTAAAGTAGTATTCTGTGGAAAATTACCACAGATTTTTTTATTCACTTATCTACTGATGGGCACTTGGGTTGCTTCCAAATCTTGGGTATTATAAATAACACTGCAGTGAACATAAGGGTGCATATATTCTTTTAAATTAGTGTTTTGGGTTTCTTTGGATATATTCCCAGAAGTGGAATCACTGGGTCAGGATCCGGAGGCAGTTCCATTTTTAATTTTTTGAGCTAACTCCATACTTCTTTCCACAGTGGCTGCACCAGTCTGTATTCCTACCAACAGTGAGTGCACAAGGGTTCCCTTTTCTTCACATCCTTGCCACCACTTGTTTGTTGATTTACTGTTGAGAGCCATTCTGACAGGTGTGAGGTGATATCTCATTGTGGTTTTAATTTATATTTCTCTGATGATTAGTGATATTGAGCATTATATCATGTTTATTTTCCACGTGTATGGTCTCTTTAAAGAAGTGTCTATTCATGTCCTTTGCACATTTTTAATTGGATTTTGGGGGGTCTTGAGTTTTCTAAGTTCTTTATAAATTTTGGATATTAACCCCTAATGAGATGTATCATTGGTGAATATGTTCTCCCGTTTAGTGAGTTGTCATGGTTTCATTTGCTGTGCAAAAACATATTAATTTGGCCTGACCTGTGGTGGTGCAGTGGATAAAGCCGTCGACCTGGGAACACTGAGGTTGCCAGTTCAAAACCCTGCACTGGTTCGGTCAAGGCACATATGGGAGTTGATGCTTCCAGCTCCTCCCCCCTTTCTCTCTTTCTCTCTCTCTCTCTCTCTCTTACTCTGTGTCTCCTCTCTAAAATGAATAAAATAAAATAAAACATTTTAAAAATAAAAAAAAACATATTAATTTGATGTAGTCCTATATGTTTATTTTTCTTTTATTTCCCTTTCCCAAGGAAATATAGCAGAAAAAATATTGCTATGAGAAATATCAGAAATTTTACTGCCAATGTTTTCTCTAGGAGTTTTATGGTTTTAAGTCTAACATTTAAGTCTTTAATTCATTTTGAATTTTTTCTGTATACAGTGTAAGACAATGGTCTAGTTTTATTTTTCTGCATGTATCTGTTTAATTTTCCTAACACAATTTATTGAAAAGATTATGTTCACCCATTGTATTTTTTGCCTCCTTTGTCAACTATTAATTGACTATAAATGTGTGAGTTTATTTCTGGGCTGTCAATTCTGTTCCTTTAATCTATATGTTTGTTTTTATGCCAGTACCATGCTCTTTTGATTGCTATGCCCTTATAGTATAGTTTAATATCTGGCAGCATGAAACAATCTAACTTTACAATGAAAGAAACTTGAATAAAACTATAAACAAAGTCCAAAGTGAGTATAAGGAAGGAAATAATAAATATCAGAGCATAAATAAATGAAATAGAGTCTTAAATAATTATAAAAGATCAATGAAATCAAGAGCTGGTTCTTTAAGAAGATAAACAATATTGACAAACATTTAATCAAAATCATCAAAAGGTTTGTAAGGAAATATTATGAATAGTTATATGCCAAAAAATAGGACAATCTGGAATAAATGGGAAAATTCCTAGTAACATACAGTCTTCAAAACTGAATCAGGAAGAATCAGAGAATCTGATAAGACAGATTACAACTAGTAAAATTGAAACAGTAATCAAAAAATTTCCAACAAGCATTCCTGCACTGAATGGCTTCACAGGTGAATTTTACCAAATATTCAAACTAACACCTATCCTTCTCAAACTATCCCAAAATTTTTTTTAAAAAAGGGAAGACTCCCAAAGTCATTTTACAAAGCCAGCATTATCTCAATTCCAAAACCAGATATGGACACTACAAAGAAAGAAAATTTTAGGCCAATATCCCTGACAAATATAAATGCTAAAATGCTCAATGAAATATTATCAAACCAGATCCAGCAATACATTGCAAAGATTATACACATAAATAAATAAATACATGTCATACACCACGATCAAGTGGGATTTATTCTGGAGATGCAAGGTTGGTACAATATCTGCAAATCAATAAATGTGATTAACCACATAAACAAAACAAAAGATAAACACCACATGATCATTTTAATAGATGCAGAACACTCATTTGATAAAATCCAGCACCTATTTATGATCAAAATTCTCAGCAAAGTGAGAATTGAGGGAACATACCTCAACATAATATAAACCATTTATGACAAACCCACAGCCAGAATCATAACTCAGTGGGCAAAAAGTAAAAGCATTTCCCTTAAGATTGGGAAGAAGACAGGAATATCTGCTTTTCCAGTCTTATACAACATAGAACTAGAATTTCTAGCCACTGCAGTCAGACAAGAAGAAGGAAAAAAAAGGAATTCAAATTGCAGAGGAAGAAGTAAAACTGTCATTATTTGGAGATGACATGAGAGAACCCTAAAGATTTCATCAAAAACCTACTAGAACTGATAAATGAATTCAGCAAAATAACAAGATACAAAATAAATATCCTGAAATCAGTTGCATTTTTATATACCAATAATGAACTATCAGAAGGAGAAACTAAGAAAACAATCCCATTCACAATTGCTTCAAAAGGAATAAAAGAGGAATAAATTTAAGGATGTAAAAGACCTTTACTCAGAAAATTGTAAGACACTGAGGAAAGAAATTGAAAAAGAAACAAATAAGTGGGAGCATATATTATGGATAGGAAGAAGTAACATCATTTAAATGTTCATACTACCCAAAGCAATCTACAGATTTAACACACTTCCCATCAAGATACCAATGGCATATTTCACAGAACTGGAACAAATATTCCAAAAATTTATATGAAAACACGAAATACCCCTAATAACAACAGAGATCTTGTGAAAGAAGGACAGAATTGGAGGAAAGTGCGAAAACTATTCAAGGCTCAAAATTATGCAACAAGTTCATCTAAAAATCAAAAGGACAGAAGATAAAATCACTTATTATTAATTCTCTCAGGAAATGTATCTTTTACATAGTTCTCAAAAAAACCTGAAACACTCACAAATTTAAAATAGCCCTCTTTAGTTCAGTTGGTTAGAGCATCATCCCTCTCCAGTGTTGCAGGTTCAGGCCCATTCATGGCACATAAAAGACATAACCAACAAATACATAAATAATTAGAATAACAAATCAGTGTTTCTCTCTCTCTGCTGTATTATGTATCTTCATAAACATCAGGGTGGTTAAGTCTTTCAAGTCCCGCACGAAATTTCTGGTGGACCCGCATCAGTTTGTGAACTGGTGGTTGAAAACCACTAATGTAAATTACAGCATAGGGAATATAGTCACTGATATTCTAATAACTATATATGGTGTTATATGGGTGCAAGATTTATTGGGATGATTACTTAGTAAGTTATCTAATATCTAATCACTGAGGTATACACCTGAAACTAATATAATAATGTGTGTCAACTGTAATTAAAAATTGTAAGAAAATGATAAATGCTCTAATTAAAAAAAGCAATATTTTTTTTAAAAAAGTAAATATTTGAAGAGACTTTAGAAGCTTTGTTTTCTGTTTATTAACTTGTTTAGGAAATTATTCTTTAGTTTGTTAGTAAGCTATCTTGTTTGTAAATAGAAGAACTAGTTTTGGAATTATGATTTTCTTTAAGACTATATAATATGTAATCTGTAAGAACATCTAGGCAGCACTGGTTGGGTGGCTCAGTGAATAAAGCATTGCCCCACCCAGCACATGGAGGTTGTGGGTTTGATTCCAGTCAAGGCACATATGAGAAGCATTCAATTAGCACACAACTGAAAATGGAACAACTAAGTGGAACAATGAATTGATGCTTCTCTCTTTCTCTCCTTCCCTCCCTCTCTCACTGTCTCTCAACTTAATGGAAAAAAAATTTAGAAAAAGAACATTAGGTATTGTCATAAATAGTGTTAGATTAATAAAATACAAAATTTAAACATTTTTTATTTCAGGTTAGAACATACAAATATGCTATTACTGCTGTAACAAACCACTTCATTTTTTTTTGCCATATTCAACCAGAATGTAGATTGTTGTAGGTAACTTGTTTCCTTATTTTGCTTCAAATGGTTGAACTTAGTTGCAACATATTGAGAACAGAATGGCTTTATTTTAGAAGATTTTTTGGTGTATAAAAAAGTACTCAATGATACCCTGGGGGAGGGGGAGGGGAGGGAGGGGGTAGGGAGAGGGGAGGGGCACAAATAAAACCAGATAGAAGGTGACAGAGAACAATTTGACTTTGGGTGATGGGTACGCAATATAATCAAATGTTAAAAATAACCTGGAAATATTTTCTCTGAACAGATGTACCCTGATTTATCAATGTCACCCCATTAAAATTAATTTTAAAAAATGAAAGAAAAGGAAAAAAGTACTCAATGTATGATATTAAAAACCATCCTATGTAAGACATCCCAAGGATGCATTTTGGCTTTTTATCTAAAACAAATTAACTTGGAAATACTTATGCAAATATGAATAAGTATAGTATACAGGGTTTGTTCATCATAATGTAAATTTTAAATGTGTGGATTGAGAACTGCAAGTTCTCTAGTTGAATACTGGAATAATATCATTAATTTAGATGTTAAAACCTTACAAATATTTAAGTAGGAAGATAGTAATTTATGTAGATTTAGATTGGCAGATAAGAGTTGTGCCCCGTATTTTCTTAAAAGAAACCTCTTCCTAACTTTTTAGACTTGGGAATTAAATGTAAGTAAGGACACAAAGTGTTCCTTTGTATATTATGGCCTCTTTTGATGTATTTAAAGAAACAAAAGGGCAGTAACAGTTGTAAAATAGTCATTGTCAGCTGAGGCCATTTATTCTGCCATAACAAAACAATCCCAAAATCTCAGAAGCTTAAGCCAACAGAGGTTTATTTCCTGATTTTGTGACATTTTTGTTTGTTTGGTTTCTAATTTGTGTTAAATTTATTGGGGTAATGATGGTTAATAAAATTATTTTTCAAGTGTATGGTTCTATGATACATGATCTGTGTATTGTATTGTGTGCCCCTCACTCAAAGTCAAATCTCTTTCCATCACCATATACTCAACCCTTCTACCCTTCACTATGCCCTCAGCCCTTTCCTTCTGGTAAACACTGTATTGTTTTCTGTGTTTATGAGTTTTAGTTTGTCTTGTTTGTTCATTTGTTGCTTTCGGTTTTATATCCCAAATCTGAGTGAAATCATATGGTTCTTGACTATTTTCTAGCTGACTTATTTCACTTAACATGGTATTATCAAGATCCATCTATGTTGCAAATAGTAATCTCTCATCTTTTCTTATGGCTGAGTAGTATTCCATTATATATATATACCACATCTTCTTTATCCAGTCATGTATTGAGGGATACTTTTGTTGTTTTTATGTCTTGGCCACCGTGAATAATGCTGTAATGAATATAGGGGTGCATATTGCAGCATTTCTTACATTGGTCAGCTGTAGCTTAGTTTGATGTTGTATTCTTACTGGAACCTATGCTGAGGAATAGCCCCTCCCTACCTGAAATATTGCCAATTTCATGGTAAAGGTAAGTAAAGAATGGAGTAGAATCATGCAGTGGTTCTTAAATGTTCTATTTGGAGGTGGTATATATGGCTTTTCATATTTTATTGACCAAAAGAAATAATATAACAAAGCCTGATGTTAGTGGGCAGGGATGTATAATTTTCCCTCAGGAAGAATCACCAAGTATTTTGAACAATAATACACTATAATTTACCACTCTACCTTCCTGGTCACAAATATTCACTTCCTTTCCATCTGCATGCAAAATATACTCATTCCATACCCAAGGTGGACAACTCAGTATTTCTATCCAATCACAGTATCAGTCTCAAAGTTTAAGTTAGCATGACAGTTTCTCTTTAAAGCAGTAGTTTTTAGTGTTTTTACATCTGGGGACTGGTGACATAGCCAACTGGAAATGGAAAGACATAATGAATAAAGTTTTACCTTAACATGCTTAACAGTGCATCACGGTACAAGCTGGTGCTTGATTTCCAAACTCTACATGTACAATGCATTGATTACTACATAAGTTTGTTCAAATGATTTTTGTCTATTGTGCATGATTTGTAAATGCATGGTGCTAAAGGTTTTCATATGAGCCTACAAGTTCTAAAGATATTTAAGAAAACCTCAACAGTATTTTCACCGATGATACAGGCTGATAAGTGACAGTCACCCTAAGAATAAGCAAATTCAACTAAGATCATTGTGTCTATAATCTTCATACAACATTAGTGTGGTAACCCTTTCACAGACCTGCATGAAATTTCTGGCAGTTGAAAAACACTGCTTAAAGCATGATGTGATTCCTCTTGCTCCAGGAATTTATGAACTACAAAAGGTAAATTATCTACTTTCCATACATTCAACATACAAGGATGATAGGGATGGGTAACTGCAATAGTATTCCCATTCCTGAAAGGGAGACATAGCGGTCGTTAGCTATGTCATTATATTCTGAGATGTTACAGATTTCACAAGAGCCTCTTGCTCTGGGGGTGAGGATTTCCCCTTGATTAGTCACTGTTTCTGCTTTCTGGGAGTAGATCCTTAGCACATTTTTTTCCTGGCTCCTTGCTTATCTTCTTTTTCATCATCCTTCCTGGATATATCTGAAGAGGGCACTGGAGAATATGCCTTTCCTGGATGCTGTCCACCTTCCTCAGTATGCCAATGAATCAACCATCTCAGGGGCCTGCCCTATCTCTGGACTTCCTCTTACATGAAATAATAAAATTTATTTTTATTTAAGCCAGTGTGATTTAGGTTACTCTTACATACAGTAGAAGATATCCTAATTTATAAAGATCTAGTATCATTTTCTTAACATGAACAGAACTCTGACAAAGAAGCTTCTACAGGCTGGAGACAGCTGCATCAAGCTGATTATTAAGATTATTAAGGTAGTCTAAAATGGAAACTGCTTCTGAAATTCTTTCCTAGTACTGATCTAAATTTGAAAAGATTATTTAAAGGCTTTTAACTATCAGGAACAACTGGATATAACCATTATAACATCATAACTTGGTATTTAGTATTTAAGACTAATGATATTGCTTGTGATAGTGCACAGATCACTCAATAGGGAAGAAAAATTTTTTCGAATAGTGCTGGGACTACTGGATATCCACATGCAAGAGAATGAAGATGTACCCTTATCTCACACTACTTTTTATAGTTCATTCAAAGATGAGCTTACAATGGATCAAAGATCTAAATGTAATAGCTAAAACTACAACATTTTAAGAAGATGTCATTGTGTAAATCTTCATAACCTTGGATTAAGCAGTGGTTGGTTAGCCATATCACCAAAAGCAAACCCACAAAAGAAAAATAATAGATAATTAAACCATCAGAGTAAAAAAAAAAATCGTGCTTCAAAGAATATAACCAAGACAATGAAAAGACATAAGAGTGGGAGAAAATATTTGCAAATCATTTATCTAATAAAGTATTTGTATCAAGAATATATAAAATACTATTATAATTAATAGTAAAAAGGCAAACCAATTGAAAGTGAGGAAAGAATCTGAATAGACTTTTTTTTTCAAATAAGATATACAGATAGTCAGTATGCACATGAGAAGTTCGGCATCATTAGCCATCAGAGAAAAATCAAACCTATAGTGATATACCACTTCACACCCACTAGGATGGCTAAAATAAAAAGACAAATGTAAGTGAGGACGTGGAGAAATTGGAATCCTCATACACAGCTGATGGAAATGTAAAACGATGCAGCAAATTTGAAAAATAGTTTGGTAGTTTCTCGAGGTTAAATGTAAAGTTATCATATAACACAGCTTTTCTACTCCTAAGTATATTCCAAAGAGAAAGGAAAACATATCTTCACACAAAAACTTGTACATGAATGTTCAAAGCAACATCATTCATATAACGAAAAAGAGGAAACAAACCAAATGTTCAACAGTTAGAATAAACATGATATACCTGTATAATGAATTATTCAGCCATAAAAAGGAATGAAGGATTGACATGGATGAATCTTAAAAATATTATGCTATATGATAGAAGCCAAACACAAAATACCACATATTGTATGATTTCTAGGGTATGCAAATCTATAGAGATGAAAATTAGATTAGTGGTTGCTAGGGTTTGGGAATAAGGAGATATGAGGAATGATTGCTAAGGGGCACAAGGTTTCTTTGGGAAGGTGATGAAAATATTCTGGAATTAGTGGTAATAGTCATACAATTCTAGGAATATGCTGAAAACAATTGGATTATACATTTTTAAAAATAGATTTTATGGTATATGAATTACATAGCTATAAAAAATGTAGAGCTGTGTGTGCAAACTGAAAAAATTCAATTGTATTTTTATGCAATGACAAATCAGAAGATAAAAAATATTATCTTACTCATAATAGCATCAGAAAGGATAAAATGCTTTAGGAATAACTTTAACACAAGAATTATAAGACTTGTACACCCAAAATTCAGAAACTTTGTTGATAGCAATTCTCCACTAATTGAGCTATATAGATTTAATGCAATTCATATCAAAATTCTGGTTGCATTAATGAAAAAGAAGACCCTAAAATTTACATGGAAATGCAGAACACCTATAATAACCAAAACAATTTTGAAAAAGAGAATTTGGAGAACATTCTCAATTTCAGAACTTACCGTAAATATAATTATCAAGACTGTTAATGGCATAAGGATAAACATATGGATGAATGGAACACAATTGAGAGTCTAGAAATAAGTCTCTATATTTATAGTCTGATTTTTTTACTATGCCAAGGAAACTCATTGGGGAAGGGGTAATTTTTTCGACAAATTATTTGGGACAATTGGATACCCACATGCAAAAAGATGAAATTCCTTACTTCATGCCATACATAAAAATCGTAATCTTGCCTAACCAGGCAGTGGTATAGTAGATAGAGCATTGGACTGGGACACAGAAGACCCAAGTTCGAAACCCCGAGGTCTCTGGCTTGAGTGTGGCCTCATCTAGTTTGAGCACAGCTCACCAGCTTGAACCAAGGTCACTGGCTTGAGCAAGTGGTCACTCGCTCTGATGTATCCCCCCAGTAAAAGCACATATGAGAAAGAGATCAATGAACTAAGATGCCACAATAAAGAATTGATGTTTCTCATCTCTCTCCCTACCTGTTTATCTGTCCCTATCTGTCCCTCTCTCTGTCTCTTTCTCTGTCCCCCCTCCAAAAAGAAAATTATAATCTTAAGTGTAAGCTAAAAAATAAAACTTTTAGAATAAAGGAGAAAATATTTGAGAACTTGGGTTAAACAAAAGTTTCTTAGCTATTTCTTAGCTACATGAAAAGTACAGCCCATAAAAGAAAAAAAATGATAAATTGAACTTAGTCAAAATTTACAACTTTTGCATTTCAAAAGTCACCATTAAGAAAATGAAAAGATAATCAACAGTCTGGGAGACAACACATTTCTGATAAAGGTTTTTCATGCAGAATTTGCTAAGAACCCTTAAAACTCAATAGTAATACAAATAACCCAATCAAAAGATGAGCTGTAGATATGAACACATATTTCACTAAAGAATATTGGAATGGCACCTGACCTGTGGTGGTGCAGTGAATAAAGTGTTGACTTGGAATGCTGAGGTCACCGGTTAGAAACCCTGGCCTTGCCAGGTCAAGGCACATAAGACAAGTAATCACTGCACAACTAAAGTGAAGCAATCATGAATTGATACTTCTTTCTCCCCCGTCTCCTCCTCTCTCTGTAAAATCAATAAAAAATCTTTCAAATTAATGGTGCCATTGATTGGCCAAACCTATATATATCATAATATATATATATATTTGAATGGCTAGTGAACACATTAAAAGATGCTCA
Organism: Rhynchonycteris naso; assembly: GCA_037038555.1. NCBI lineage: Eukaryota > Metazoa > Chordata > Mammalia > Chiroptera > Emballonuridae > Rhynchonycteris > Rhynchonycteris naso. Next base: position 17,270,938 of record CM073004.1, on the reverse strand, counting down.
ATAGCATTAGTTATGAAGGAAATGCCAATTATAGCCATGTGAGATACCATTTCAAACCCACTTTCAAAAACAGTTTGAAAGTTTAAAAAAATTAAATATAAAACTATACCATATAAGCCACCAGATCCACTCCCAGGTATCTACCAAGAGAAATGAAAACATAAATCCCCGCAGAAACCTGTATGTGAATGTTCATAGCATTATTTAAAATAGTCGATAATTACAAACAATCCAAATGTCCATCAGTTACTTAATAGACAAAATATGATATATTCATATAATTGAATATTATTCAGCAATAAAAATAATTACTACGTATTTGCATGGTCTAGATCATGGATAAACCTCAAATACATAATACAACGTGGAAAAATAGCACATATTATGTTTATGAGTACGTATTGTATGATTTCATTTTTACAATATGTCTAGAAAAGGCAAATTTATAATGACAAAATAGATTAGTGATTGCCTGGATCTAGAAATCTGGGATCTAGAAATCTGGATTAACTGTAAATGGGTATGGTATGGGGGAGCTTTATTGGGGAGGTCAAAATGTTTTAAAACTGATTTATGCCAAAGTTTGCACCACTTGTTAAATTTGCTAAAAATAATTTAAATCCTACCCTTGAATGGGTGAATTTTATTATATAGTTTACATACGTCAATAAGGCCTTTTTTTAAAAAAAAAACATACATGGTGATTGTATCAAAACACAGCAAGGAGATGAAGACAACTAAAAGTGGCGTCTTGATTTTTGCTGCTGATTTGGAAGGATCAGAACAATAAGGTAAGACTGAACTAACTAAAAATAATTTCTCTTTGGATGCTTTATTTCTGTCTTTGGTGACCAGAACCTCTGTCACTTAGGAACAATAAATGTGCACAGAGACTAATGCTGTCTAAAATTATTAAAAAATGAAAGTCATGGGAAAAAATTGTACAGGGGAATCTTTTTATCTTCCAAAAGTTACACCAGCTGCTACCATTTTCTAAGTCTCTTTAGGTCTTCATTTTGTGGATTTTTTTCTAATTCACATAGTTTCATTGTTGTTAATACTAAGTTTTCTCTAAGATCATTTTCCAGCACCCAGATACTGTTTCACAGTAAGGATTTGTGTGTTCCCCTAAAATGAAATATTTTGCTCTAAAGTAAGCTTATGCAGATAAACATTTTTTTAAAACAAAACATTGTAGTGCTATGATTAATAATACTATATTTTGTATTTAAAAGTTGCTGAGACAGTAGTTCTCATTACAAGAAACAACAGTATTTTTTTAACTTTGAAAGCTGACAGACATTAACTAGACTTTTTGTGGTGATTATTTAATGTATACAAACATTTAATTATGTTGTATATCTGAAACCAATATAATGTTACCTGTCAATTATACCTTAATTTTTCAAAATTCAAAAAATGCAATAAATGTCAGGAGGATAGGAGCAGGGAGACAAATATGTGAGCACATACAGATAAACTCAAATACATTCACGGAAGTCAAAACCAAACAAAATGAAAAACAAGCATTGTTTCCTAGAGAACAAAATTAATCTGGATGCTTCATTAGATCATTTACAATAGCTAATACTCCTATTAAGTTCTGTTTGAGGTATGGTTGGTCTCATTTACTCACTCATAGACCTAGGCATGCATCTAGCAAATATTTATTAAGCACTCAGCTAAATGCTGAGAACATATCAATGAACTTCACATGAGGAAAGAATATGATAAACAAAGAAACAAACAGGGTTATTTCACAAGATTGGGTGTGATATGAGGAAAAGTGGCGAGAGAATCTACTATTATCAAACTGGTCAGAGAAACCTTCCTGGAGAAATGATAGGTGAGCTAAGATCTGAGAATTGAGAAGAAACCAGCCATGTAGGCATTTCAGGCCAAGTGAATAGAACCGACCGCTAGGAGGGATTGTGCCTGGAGTGTTTCTGAGAATATAGAAGCCAGTGTGGCTAGAATATGATGATGCATATTATATGCTTTGTAGGTCATAGTTAGGAATGTGCAGTTTAGTGTAATTGTAGCAGAAAGACACTAAGATCTTTAAATAAGGTGGTAACGTGATTTATATTCTATTTAGATCAATTTAACTATTAAGTAGAATATGGAATAGAGAAGGCTATGGAGTGCAAAGTCTTCTGCAACAGGAAGAGCAATGGTGTGATATCTTGGACTATAGTAGTAGGAATAGAAATGGAAAAAGTAGATTTCAGATTTTGTTAAAAAAAAGTTAATAGTATTTCTTAATGAGTTAAAAGTGTGGGATGGAGAGATAAGATAAACCAAAGTGGACTTCTGAATGTTTGATCTCAAGAACTAGAATGATGGTGGTATCATTTACTGAGATGGAAAAGACTGGAGAAAAACAAGTTTGGGGGAAAAAATCAAAAGTTGTTCTGTTTTGAACAGGTCACATTTGTATCCTATTCATCATCGAGTAGAGAGTTGTATATTTAAATCTAGAGCTCAGAGGAAAGATCACATGACTGGACACATATACCTGAGGGTTACTGGCATGTAGTTGGCATTTAAACCATGGCATTTAATCTTTGGATGAGAAAAGGGCTCAGCTTTGAATTCTGGGGCTTGCCAACCTTCAAAAGATAGCAGAGGAGGCACTGACCAGGGGGTTCAGAGGATAAAGTGTTGACCCCGCATGCCAGAAGTCATGCATTTGAGATGGAACAACTAAGTAAAACAGTGAGTTGATCCTTCTCTCTCTCTCTCTCTTTCTCTCTCTTCCTCCCTTCCCTTCCTCTCTCTCTCTCTCAAATTAATGGTAAAATTAAAAAAAAAAAAAGAGGAAAAGCAAAGAAGGCCCAGTGAAGATGGTTGAATGGAGACTGTGCTGCTTAAAAAGTGTATCTCTGGCCGAAGGTTCTGTTGCTACTGGGTGTCACCTGTATGTTGTCAGCAACACCTTGCAAAGGCATAGTGGAATCTGAGGCAAAAGGAAAAGCATGTATCTCTATGTACACTTACCAAAATATCTTCCCATAATTTGAACTATGTGAAAAAATTTACTAACAGATCAGTAAAAACATGACTATATATAAAGCCCTGTGTTGCTCAATTAGTTTGCATGTAATTGTCAACTCATAGGTCTGCCTAGTGGGAAGACTTGATGGCCAGGCAACCCAGAACAGAGGGCTAATTAGAAATGACTACTCCCACTGTACAATAAATAACAGAGGGCTATAAAACAAATTAAAAATAGCCTATCTTCATTTTATATTTGACATTTTGTTCATCATGGATCTTTTCCTGTTAATTTTGATTCTTTAAAGATTGCATTAAAATATTTATCTTGAGTACTGAGCTTTTTGGCACCCCTTGAAATTTTGTGTCTGTAGAGTGCCTCTTTTGCCTCACCCTAACCCTGTCCTGGACCCAAGGGGTTTTCTTCTTTTTAAAGAGAATCTGGCTACCCAGATTTTTATATGGAATCTCAAATTTTTAGTATGTTGGCTAATTATTATAATATTGACCAATCAAAGCATTAGGAGTTCTTCCATAAAAGCATACTAGTATCATGAAAAGCTTATGGAACTGACCATACAAAGACTTTGGTTCTAGTCTTAGTTTTGACCTAACCACATGTCATTTTAACATTTTTGGGGCTCTTTTTTCACATTATTATTATTTTTTATTTATTGATTGACTTTAGAGACAGGAAGAGAGAGAGAGAGAAACATCAATTTGTTCCTGTATGTGCTCTAACCGGGGATCAAACCTGCAACCTTTGCATTTTGGGTTGATGCTCTAACCAACCAAGCCATCAGTCCAGGGCTCATTTTTCACATTACTAAAGGAAAAAAGTGTTCCCCTGTGTTGTACAGCAAGATCAGAAATTGTTGATTAGAAACCTCTAGCCAGAAGACAAGGGCACTGATGGGAACAGGATAATGATTTGCCTTTTTTTTTTTATGTGATAAGAGCAGCTAATTTGATCAGAACACTAGGTACTCATTCTCTATACAGACCTCCAAGTGGCTCATATCTGAATTCATTTAATTTTCTAACTTGCTTCTGAGTGATTTATATGTATAAAGATCTTAAGCCTTCATTGTTTGCAAAATAATACAACTTTGAAATTAACAGCTCAAGTTCAAGGTGAAAAGAAATGAATGAGTCTCTACAATACTTATACATTCATTTTTATCCAGAGTTGTTAGCTGAGTTTAGCATTAATCAAGCAAGCATAAAATGTAGCTATGCACCAACCTTTTCCAATCTGAGAACAACTACTCATGCATACCAGGTGTAGGGTGCTTACAACGATTGTCATCAGTTTAAATTAGGCCTTATAGTAATCCACATTGTAATTTTTCCCACTCCCTTAGGCAATTAATTTTAAGCTACAGCTAATGCATGAAGTTCAGATATATATTGATTTCAGGCTGTATTACTTGTTGTCAAATTTAATTTAATTCTTTTAGTTCACAAGGAACATGAGAATCTTATACAATTTGTGTTAGTGCAGTACTTTGTTCTTAAACATGTAGTATATGTTGATAAAAAAGTAGAATCTCTTCATATACATAAAAATACTAGAGGGCTTTTAATTCAATCCAGGAAGCATAATGTTTGATAATGTTGAGTAAAAATGTATCAAATATTTACTATACGTTTGATGCTGTGATATCAAAATATAAAAGAGCCCGTTATGGCAGGAAAGCATGTGAATGCCAATGAAAGGGCAGCAAACAGCCAATGTAATTTTTCATTTTAGTTTTGCAAAGTGGTTTTAGTTCTTTATTCTGGAATCAGTCTTAAACCTAATCCTCCTAGTACTAAACATTAGTCCTCCTAGCTATTCTGTGAGCCTCCCAATATCCCTTTAATGAATTGCTTCTTTTCTTTAATTGGCTAAAGTTACTATTGCTTGCAACTAAAAACCCTTACTGACTCAAAGGAGAACCCCCAGTACAAGGAAGATGCTCTTTTTATGGATAGAATATTTTTTGCAGTGAACCTCAGGTGTGTATACCCAAGTAGTAAATCAGGATGAAAAGTTTTGAAATAAGTGAGGCAAAAAAAGTTTTCCCTTGAGGCTTTCTCAAAGGAAATCAGATTCCTTGTATAGGATACCTTATGTGGCATTACAGTTCATCCACCCTGTTGTCTGTGGAAACACTGAATGTGTGGACCAGTTAACTTTTATTTATATCACTAGCGTTATTATATGGAATTTAAAAATAATGATCCTAATAAGATTCATCAACAGCTTTTAAATTATGTTTGTCTATTTTCTATGATAGTGAACTGTAACACTTTAGACAGATTTAGAGAAATTTTTGTGGGAAATGTTTTAAGATGTATCTCCATTAATTTATTATAACAGAAAATTATTTGTAAAATTCATTTGCATGATAAAATTTATTTCTCAACATTGCCAGATAAATCTGCTATTGCTGTAGTTGCTAGATATCTGATTCATTCATTGTGGTCTAAATTCAGTAGTAAATTTTTGCTAATAGCCATATATAAACTTTTCATGGATGGTTGGTCAGTTCATCTAATAGAGAAGAAAATGATTTCTGACTCATTGAGATAATTTTCTTTCTTTACATACAAATTAAAAATGAATTAAGAAACATTTATCAAAATTATTTGTAAAATAACTATATTTAAATATTAATTTCTTTATAGTATTTTCATATATTATAACTTCAAAATGCTTATGTTTTAAAGCATCTACTAAAACTGTTAAAGGTAGTGTCCAAAGTAAGTCTTTGGAGATGTTAAAAATCCAATATCTCCATATTAATAAATATTAAGCATTGATAGGATATCAAATCTGGCTGACTGCTTGTCAGGAATGTTGTAGAAAAAAATCAGTCATTGGATGGCAGGGTCATTGGACTAAATGAGTGACTTTTAAGATCCCTGAAATCTTGAGATTCTGTGAGCATATATGATGTAAAGTTAGAGTTACCAAATTAAAACTCATAGCTTAACAGACACTTTTTATATTTATGTGACTGTAATTCTATCTCAAATTTTTAAAACTGGATAAAATTTTAGTAATATAGTTATTCCTTATAGAAATTGCCTTTATTAAAGGAATAGAATTAAATGAATTGAAAACTCCACCAAATTATCTAGTCCATTACAGATTCCTAGTTTAATTATCAAATATATTTTTAAGAAAAAGAAACATTTTCAACAAAACTTGCTTTTAATTTTTTATTTCATTTAACTTGTATATATTTACTATATATTTGATGCTGTAATATCAAAATATAAAATACCCTGCTTACCTGCTTGCTCTCTCTCCATATATATATGACATTCTATCTTCAAAATGTCTCTCAAATCCATCTGTTTCTTACCTGGGCATCTGCTGTAGCATTCTACTGTCTTCCCTGCTTCCACCTTTGCCTCTTCCAAGACATTCTTTTAAGCTCCTTTTGTGGCTTCTCTCTCTCTCTCTCTCTGCCCTTAGTATAGGATTCTAGCTGCATAATATGGCCAACAAAGCCCTCCACGCTCCCACGTGCCTCCATCTCCAGCTGCGTCCCTGCCCCTCATCTCTTTTCTCCCCTCTGCATTTTTCTCTGGTAACAATATTGAGTTATAATTTACATCTCATAAAATTCAGCCATCTAAAGTGTGCACTCAATGGACTTTAGTATATTCAGAGAATTATGTAACCTTCACTACAATCAATTTTAGATAATTTTCATCTCTCCAGAAGGAAACTCTGTAACTTTTGGCAATCACCCTCAATTTCCTCCAACACTTTCAGCCCTAAGCAGCCACTAATCAACATTTTATCTCCATAGATTTGTCTCTTGTGAATCTTTTATATAAATGGGATTGAATGGCACACTATGTAATTTTTGTGACTGGCTTCTCTCATTTAGAATAGTGTTTTCAAGATTCATCCTTATTGTAGCATGTTTCAGTGCTTCATTCTGCTTTTTTTTGCTGAATAAATTCTATTGTGTAGATGTATCACATGTTATATATTCATTCACCAGTTAGAGATTTGAATTGTCTCTACTTTTTGGCTATTATGAATAATGCTGCTGAGAGCATTCATGTACAAGATTTAATGTGGACATATAGAGTATTTTCATTTCTCTTTTATATATACCTAGGAGTAGAATTACTGGCTCCTATGGTAATTCTACAGTTAATCTTTTGAGGAACAGCCAAGTTGTTTTCCAAAGCAGCTACACCATTTTATATTTTCTCCATTTATTCCAATTTCTCCACATCCTTGCCAACACTGTCACTACCTGTCTTTTTTATTACAGCCATTCCAGTGGCAAATTCTTTCTTATTGTGGATTTAATGTATATTTCTCTGATGGCTAATAATATTGAACATATTTTCATGTGCTTATTGACCATTTGTATATCTTCTTAGGAGAAATGTCAATGCAGAACCTTTGCTCATTTAAAAAGTTGGGTTGTCTTTTTATTAATGAATCTTAAGAAGTCTTTATATGTACTAGATACAAATTCCTTATCAAACAAAATTTGCAAATATTTTCTCCCATTCAGTGGATTGTTATTTCCCTTTCTTGAGGAACAAATGTTCATAATTTTGATAACAATTGATTTATTTATTTTTATTTACTATGGCTCTTGCTTTTGGTGTCATTTCTAGGAAACCATTGTCCGATCCAAGAATATGAAGATTTTTTTTATTCAGTGAGAGGAGAGGGGGCAGAGACAGGCTTCCACATGCTCCCTGACTGGAATCCACTGGGAAAACACACTAGGGGGCGATGCTCTGCCCATTTGGGGAGTTACTCCGTTGCTCAGCAACTGAGCTCTTCTTGGTGCCTGAGGCAGAGGCCATGGAGCCATCCTCAGCACCTGGGGCCAACTCGCTCCAATTGAGCTATGGCTGCAAGAGGTGGCAGAGAGAAAGATATATTTAGAGAAAAGTGAGAAGGGGAGGGCTAGAGAAGCATATGGCATTTCTCCTGTGTGTGCCCTGACTGGGGGTTAAACCTGGCACATCCACATGCTGAGCTGATACTCTAGTACTGAGCCAATCAGCCAGGACCAAGGTCCTGAAGATTTAAACATGTGTTTTCTTCTAAGAGTTTTGTTTTTTAGCTCTTAAATTTAGATCTTTGATCCATTATGAGTTAATATTTGCATATGGTATGAGGAAGGGCTTCAACTTCATTATTTTGCATGTGGATATCCAGTTAACCCAGCACCATTTCTTAAAAAGACTACGTCCGCATTCAAAGGTCTTGGCACCTTTATCAAAATCAGTTGATCATAGAAACAATTTATTTCTGGATCCTCAAATCTATTCTAGTAATCTGTAAGTCACTACTGCACTATCTTGTGTCTTTGTAGTAAGTTTTCCAGCTGAGAGGTGTGAGTCCTCCTACTTTGTTCTTTTACAGATTGTTTTGACTATTCTGGTTCCCTTGTATTTCCATGTGAATTGTAAGACCAACTTGTCAATTTCTTTAAAAAATGACAGGTAAGATTTTAATAGAAATTGCCTGGAGTCTGTTCATATAGTCTTAACAATATTAAGTCTTCTAATAATGTCTTGCAACATGTGATGTTTTCCTGTTTATTTAGATTTTCTTTCATTTCTTTCAATAATGTTTTATAGGTTTTAGTGTATAAATTCTGCACTTTTTGTTAAATTTATTCCTAAACATTTAATTTCATTTGATACTTTTATAAATTATTATTTTCTTAATTCTATTTTCAGATTGCAAATTGAAAGTATATAGAGTCCTGGCTGGTTGGCTCAGTGGTAGGGTGTTGGCCTGGCATGTGGATGTCCTGAGTTTGATTCCTGGTCAGAGCACACAGAAGAAAAACCATCTGCTTCTCTACCTCTCCCCCTCTTGCTTCTTTCTTTCTTTCTTTCTTTCTCTCTCTCTCTCTCTCTCTATCAATTCTCTCTCTCTTCTCCTCCTGCAGACATGACTGAATTGGAGCGAGTTGCCCTGAGTGCTGAGAATGGCTCAATGGCCTTTGCCTCATGCATTAAGAAGAGCTTGGTTGCTAAGCAATGGAGCAATTCCCCAGATGGGTAGAGCATTGCCCCTGGTTGACTTTCCGGGTGGATCCTATTTGGGGTGCATGCAGGAGTCTGTCTCTCTGCCTCCCCTTCTCTCACTGAATAAAAAGAGAGAGAGAGAGAGAGAAAGAAAGCATATAGAAACATAATTGATTTTCATAAATTGATCTTATATCTTGAAACTTTCCTGTACCCATTTACTAGCTCTAATGGTTGTTTTCTTTCTTGTGGATACCTTAGGATTTTCTAGGTACAAGATCATGTCATGTTAAAATAGAGATAACTTTACTTCTTTCTGTTCAGTTTGGATGCCTATTATTGTTTTTCTTACCTAAGAATCTATGTTGGGTAAAAGTGGTAAGAGCAAATATCTTTGTCTTGCTCCTGATTTTAAAGGGAAAGCTTTCAGTATTTCACCACTTCTTGTTTTTAGTGGAAGCATACAATATTTCTCTCTCTCACCCCGATTTTATTGAGATATAATTAACAAACAGCATTGTATAAGATATACAGAATAATAATTTGACTTACATATATTATAAAATGATCACTACAATAAATTTAGTTAATATCTATTATCTCATATCAAAAAGTAGTCTTTCCCTGATCAGAGAGCTCAGTTGATTGGAGTGTTGTCCCAAAGCACAGAGGTTGCTGTTGCAATCCTCGGTCAGGGCACACACAGGAGCACATCAATGTTCTTGTCTCTCTCTCCCTCTCTCCCTACCTCAATCATTCTCTAAAATCAATACAATAAACATTAAAAAAGAAAGAAATACTCTTTCACCATTAATTGTGATATTTAGCTATTAATTTCAACACCTAGTTTCTTATTGTAGCAACCACACACGGTTTCCAGAACTTCCCAATTTTTTCCATTTCAAAAGGGCCTTTGAAAGCCTTGTTCTTCTTATGTTTGGCTTCTTTTCACTCTTCATATTTCAATAAAGGCTTTCCTAACTAACCCAGCTAAAATGGACTGTCTCCCCGTCCATTAAATTTTTCCTACAAGAACATCCTATTTTCTTTGCAGCAGTTATCCCAATCTGTACTCGTTCTGTGTATTTATTTGCTTGTTTATTTTCTGTCTTTACATGTTCCATAAAGTCAGGGACCATTTCCATCTTGGTTGCTATTGTATCTCTGGTGTCCAGACAATAAATAGTACATACATTGCATTGAGTGAATGAGTGAATAAATAAGCACTTACCACATATCTATGTGTCTTTGAAGTCATGTGATAGATTTGAAAAACAAAAATGCCTGAAGCAATTTTCTTAAAAACCTCTTCCAGCCGACACAGCCATTTCAGAAACTACCCAATTGTTTCATGATGGAACCATTTTCAAAATGTTTCTAGAATTCTTTTGGAATTGGTTTTATAACCCACGGTATTTTCTTTGCAAAATATCATTTCTTTCTTTTCTTTTTTTTTCAGTGAGAGAGACCAAGAGAGGGACTGATAGGGACAGACAGACAGGAAGGGAGAGAGATGAGAAGCACCAGTTCTTCATTGCATCAACTTAATTGTTCATTGATTGCTTTCTCATATGTGCCTTGATCAGGGGGTGAAGGGGCCTCCAGCTGAGCCAGTGACCTCTTGCTTAAGCCAGCAACCATGGGGTCATGTTTATGATCCCACACTCAAGCCAGCAGCCCTTTGCTCAAGCTGGTGAGCCTGTGCAGAAGCTGGATGAGTCTGTGCTTAAGCCAGCCACCTTGGAGTTTCGAACCTGGGTCCTCTGCATCCCAAACTGATACTCTATTCACTGCACCACTGCCTGATCAGGCTGCATGATATAATTTCTTAAGAAAAATTTGAGTTGTACAAAATGAAATCTGAATCTACGCTATGGGTAAGGTGACTAGACGTCCCCCTTTTTGCAGGACAGTCCCGATTTTTAACAATCTGTCCCGCGTCCAGTGGCGTTTTAAAATAGTCTCGATTTTTGGAAAGAATGCACAAAAAAGCTAGGGAACGGTGGGAGAACGGGAAGGGAATATATGGTTTTCAGCGGGGAGACCCTGCCTTGACCTGGAAGCGCCCGCACTGCCGCAAGAGCTGTCTGCCCCATGCGGGGCCCCGAAACAAAGAACTTTGGTTGGGAGGTACCTGCTGGGGCAGCAGCTATCAAGTCCCCTAACTACCCACAGGCCCGCATCCTGGACACTGGTGTGCAGCTCCTGGTTCCTCGAGGCGCAAGCCAGTTGGTCTCCAGCGGGTGGCAGGGCTGGATGCTGGGAGCGCGACTGTGTAACCCGATCCCTCTGACTCACTCAAAATTTCCCATATAGTAATATTTCCGAAAATGATCTTTTTAATGAGGTATCATTATTTAAAAAAGAGATTGATAAGGAAAAGGTTAAATCTTAGGCATCAGTAAAAATCACAATAGGGAACAAATGGTTAGAAATATTTCATCATTTTGAAACAAACCATGTTCTATACAATACACTAAAAATTGTGGAATATGCGCTGTCTTTACCAGGAACTAATGCTGCGACTGAACGTCTTTTTTTCTATGGTAAATAAAGTGTAGACATGAGAAAAATCACAAATCTTGAGACTTTGAAAGCCATTTTATGTGTGAAATATAACTTAACAAATTCTTGTGAAAAATTTCATGACCTTTTAAACAATGACAGCAATCTACTAAAAATATTCACTCAAATGAGAAATATGCCAAAGAATAAAATAATATTATACATAATTTTTTAATGTATTATATTTGTAAATTGTACTTAGGTTGAATTTTTTTTTTTTTTTTTTTTTTTTTTTTTTTACAGGGACAGAGAGAGAATCAGAGAGAGGGATAGATAGGGACAGACCGACAGGAGCGGAGAGAGGTGAGAAGCATCAATCATTAGTTTTTCGTTGCCATTGCAACACCTTAGTTGTTCATTGATTGCTTTCTCACATGTGCCTTGACCGCAGGCCTTCAGCGACCGAGCCACCCCTTGCTGGAGCCAGCAACCCTGGGTCCAAGCTGATGAGCTTTTGCTCAAGCCAGATGGGCCCGCGCTCAAGCTGGCAACCTCAGGGTCTCAAACCTGGGTCTTCCGCATCCCAGTCAGACGCTCTATCAACTGCACCACCGCCTGGTTAGGCTTACTTAGGTTGAAAATTTAAAAAGTATATTACAATACTAATTTTGCATTCTATGAAAAATTTTATTTTGCTTCATATAGACCAAATTTTAAATCAAGAACCTCCCCTCCCCCTCCAGTCAATGGTGTCCCGCTTTATGAGTTTTAAAATCTGGTCACCTTAGTTATGGGACATATAAATACCTGATGATATGACACAACAGTGGATTTGGCAGTTGTAATTTGTATTCCTCAAGTCTACAGAGAGCCTGTTACTTTTTTTAAAATTCATTTTAAAGAGAAGGAAGAGAGAGGGCGCGGGGAAGAGAAAAGGGGAGAGGAACAGGAAGCATCAACGCCTACATGTGCCTTGACCAGGCAAGCCTGGGGTTTTGAACCAGCGACCTCAGAGTTTCAGATCGATGCTTTACCCACTGCACCACTACAGGTCATGCTGTCCTGTTACTTTTTAAATAACATTTGGGAAAACTCAGTGTATGCTTCTGAAGTTAGAACACTTAGGTATGTGGGGGAATAAAAGAAAACCTGCGGATAGCTCTTGTCTGAGATTCACATTTGTAGATTGCTTTTTAGTTAGCCTTTAAATATGCAAAAAGCAATCCAGATGGACTTTTAAGTGAGACCTCTAGTTCTGTCTTAGCTTTAGGAATCTGGTAGGTTATTTCATCCATTCAGGCTTCAGCTTCTGTCATATAAAATCATTCACATTAAAAAACGTTTAAGAGTTAGATGAGATAATGTAACTGCAAGTGCTCACCCCAGTGCAGGTACAATACACACAGTGGGCTGTCAATAAATGATAGCCACTATCATGAGTATAATCACCTCTTTAGCCCCCACCTCCATCTTACAGCTAATGAAACTGAGAGACTCAGTCATTTGTCACAAATAAAGATAGTTGTTAAAAAACTGAAATTCATAACTGGATCTGCTGGTTTCCAATCCACTTCTTTCTCTTTCAACATGAAGAATAGGCCTCAGTTTGCAAAGCCTGACATGTGGAAGGGGCAAGCCCATTTTATGGCTATAAGATAGCAAGAAAAGAATATGGCCTGTATGTTTTTCTAATGAAGACTATACAGAATGCAAATCATAATCCTTCAGTAAAACTGAATTCATTTTGTCATTGCTTCAGGATAAAATAGATTCCGTTACCATTTTCTATCACTATTTGTCCAGTTTTCCTGCTCTGAGTGCACCTGACCTTTTAGAATTAGAATGGGAGAACTTAGTTGATCCCAATAGTCATTGGGAAGTCATAGGAGAAAGAAATAAAAATAACCTGCACTGATGCAAATGAAGTGAAAATAAAATAACCTTGGGGGAGCAATAACATTTTAATTTGAAAATTTTTCATAAGATTAGACTAGAAAGTCTTTGTGACCATATATAGTACATGTATGACCTTTTTAATGATTTTATTTCATTTGGCCTTTAGGAAAAATCATATTGATAAGAACTAATAGGTTGAAAAACATTTTGAGAGAAATTTGAATTTTTAACATTTAAATATATTCTATTAGGTGTTGTTTACAACTATTGATTATATCATTTATTAATACAATCTGTCCTGCAGGAAATGACTCCACAAAACAAAATAGCAAGAAAGCTCTGATTTTTGTTCCTTTCTTTTTAATTATTTGCATTCTTATAGGCTGAGCCTGGGTTGTACACTTATGTTTTCAACAAAGATGAGGTCATATGGGTGGAAATTCAGCCCAGTTCCCTTGCCACCTCCTGAAGTATTCCAGAGAATGGGGTATCTTTTATCTTTCTACTACTTTTTCATCTTTTCACCAAGTCACATGCCGAAGAAGCTACATTCATCTTTGACGGACACCTTCTCTAACTGTTCAAACATAATGCGTAGGATAGGATGACATTACAACCGTACTAAAATTTGGCTACTAATGCAATATGAAATGAAATTACATAGCAAAATAAGTTTTGCAAGAATGAGCAAACACACCAATTCTTGAATGCACAAGTTCATAATAGAAATTTAACCGTGTGAAAACTTCCAAAGTTTAATTGCTGTTAATTCATTTCATTCATGCATGAATGCATCTTTTCATTCAATACATATAATAAAAGAATAATGCCATTGCTGATATAATAGATAAGGAATTTCGGAGAGAGTTTCATAAACAGTGAAGGAAATTTAACCCATTGCTATTATACGCTATCATTGTGTGATTTCATGCATATTACTGTGATTACTCACTAATTTATAACACTGCACATTTAGCATGGATTGTTGAAAACTTGCCTGTTTTCTGAATAGGGCTTAAGAAAAAGCTAGCATTTTCCACAACCATATGATTAGCCTCTAGCCCACTGTTTTCTTTGTACCCTTTGAAGGACACCCCTGCTGAGTGTTTGCCTTTCTAGTAATTGTTAGGTTCTCAGAATGGATCCTTTTGGGTGGCTGCCAGAACTCATTAGGCCTCCACACCCAGCTCAAGTAGCATTAGCCAGCAGGTTTATTTTAATATAAACACAGTTACTGAATGTGTTCTGCTGCATTATTCTTCTGGGGTCTTTACCTCTGTATGAGTTCTCTTTTTATTTCTTGTTGTGCCACAGTGGAAGCATTTCAGAGCTTTTCAATGAGCCGCCAAATCCTTTCAAGATGAGAGCTCTCACTTCCATGGGTGCCGTTTTTGAAATCATGGGAATTAGTGCTTTATGTATTAATCATGTCACAGCTCTTTACAGATTAATTAATCTATCTGGTGAAAACATTCCAAACAAATCAAGTTTACTTTTTCTTACTTTTACTTAAAGGTGTTTTTGGGGGCAGCGCTGAGAAAGACTTCCTGCATTTGTGAGAAGAGGGTGATTCTAAATGGGACTAGTCACCTTGTGTGGAAGTCTTTACAGATAAACCAGATTCTCCAACTTTTAGTGCTTGACAGGGTTTCTAATGGAGGCTGTTGAAGTATTTTGGCTTCACAGTACTTATTTTCCCTTCTCTTGATAACTGTATCTCCATTTTTCTTTGAGCTAATGAGGTACTATTGTTTCAATACCCATCTAGGGTTGAGCATATACAGGGGGTTCTTGGGCTATGACACCGTTCCATTTCTACAACAGTGACATAACCCGAGTTTTGGTGTAAGTTGAATCACACCCTAGCCTAAGTCACTTACCTATCCTATCAACAGTTGTAAAATCATAATCTAGAACATAAAAACACAAACATCCCACATTACTACGTATTATTCTTCCATGTACAACCAAACTAGTTTGCCCACGTAGTCTGTAAGTATGACACTAACAGTGTAAGCCGAAACAATCACATCTCAATTTATTAAAGTTTTCATGGAAGTGAGCATTGTAAACTGGAAACGTTGTATGTTGAGACTGTCATAACCTGAGGACCCTCTGTACCTGTCTGAGCCAATTAGTATATCACATTTCTTGGTTATGATGATTTATTTAGAGAATGTCATATGATCAGTTGGGAGATAATGAGACACACAAATCCTTGTTTGGTGGAATGCTGGGACAAGAACTCTCTCTGTTTTCCACTGGCTACAAATGAAGAAAGATTTAACCCTGTGACCTCCAGGGAGCTGTCTTGAGACTACTGTGAGAGTGCCTATCTGAGAATGGTGTCTGCAGAAATGGAGACATAGGAGCTAGATCTGTATGGCTTTATTTGGGCTATTGTGCCCAGCTGTGCCTAAAGTCAGATTTACCTTTGGATTTTTCAGTTTTCAAGCAGTTCTCATTTTGCTTCATCCAGTTAGGTTTAGAACAAACATCTGTACAAAGCTGCGGTGTAAGGAAGTACAGGAATTGAGGATATCTTTGCTGGGAGTGGAGCATCACTGTGATAATTTGAAATCCCTCCTGGTTCCCCTATAGCTCAGAACTCCACCACTTTGAGAAGACTGAAAGTTTCAGCAACTCCTCTTGAGCTAATCCTCATTTCATATTATTTTAGTTCCAAGCTTGGCCAACCCTGTCTCTCTTGCTGCTACAAGGACTGTGAATAAAGCCACATCATCATCATTCCTTTGTAGTTCCCCCTTACAAACTGAGCTCAGAGTCCACATGTTTGAAATCATTACATTCATGTCTGAGGAGATTTGTAGAAAAGACAGGAGACCTGGAATAAAGCTGTTTTACCTCATTTAAGTTAGCATGTCTCAATCTGGAATTGGGTGAGGTCCCTAATAAACTTGTGTAAGGAATACGCTCGGTCTCAAAGTTGCAGGTTACCAGATCATTTTATTTTCATTCAATTGGGTCCAACTTCTTAAAATTAATAACTGAAAAGCCATTCAGAAGAGATGAAAATGGTTACATATTTATGAGGGATAAAAATACCAGCAAATGTTTTTGATAATATTTGAACATATATATGGAAAACTGAAGAGTTTTTCTTTAATTGGATACATCCATAATATTTAAAATATGGTTATTTGTGTATATTCAGTGTGTGAAAGTTTGCCACCCTTTACATTTACAATATGTGACCATATAAAAGAGTCAATTGATTTAATAAAAGGAGCAAAGGAAATACAATAATGGAACAAAGATAGTTTTTCCAATAAATGATGCTAAACAACTTGACATCGATGTGCAAAAAAAAGTGAATTTAAACACAGACCTTACACTTTTCTCAAAAATGTATTCAAAATGGATCATAGATCTAAGTGTAAAATTCAAAACTATAAAACTCCTAGAAGATGACACAGAAGAAATCCTAGATGACCTTGGATTTGGCAGTGACTTAGAATTGATAAGCTGGAGTTCACATTAAAATTGTAAAATTCTGCTCTGCAAAAACACTGTCAAAAAAAGAGAAGACACAGACTGGGAAAAAATATTTGTAAAAGACATCAGTTAAAGGATGGTTATCTGAAATATTAAAAGAATTTTTAAACCTCAACAATAAGAAAACAACCCAAATGACAAGATCAAAGTTACCTTACCAGACACCTCACCACAAAGAATAAACAGATGGCAAATAAGTATATAAAATCATGCTTCATATCATATGTCATCAGCAAAATGCAAATTAAAACAACAATGAGATGCCACTACAACCCTACCAGAATAACCAAAATCCTTAATGCTGATAATACCAAATGCTGGAGAAGATTCAGAGCAACAGGAACTCCCATTAGTGGGAATGCAAAATGGTACAACCACTTTGGAAGACAGTTTGGAGATCGCACACAAACTAAATACTCTTACCATATGACCTAAGACTCACACTTCTTGGTATTTACCCAAAAGAGTTGAAAACTTATGTATATATAAAACCTTGCACATAGATGTTTATATCTGCTTTATTCATAATTGTCAAAACTTGCCCTGGCCGGGTAGCTCAGTTGATTAGAACATCATCCTGATATACCAAGGTTGAGGTTTGGATCCCAGTCAGGGAACATACTAGAACCAACCAATGAATGCATAAATCAGTGGAAAAACAGATTGATATCTGTGTGTGTGTGTGTGTGTGTGTGTGTGTGTGTGTATGTGTGTCTGTGTGTGTTCCTCTTTCTCTCTAAAATCAATATATAAAAACAAGTTTTAAACTTGTGAGTAATCAAGATGCCCTTCAGTAAGTGGATGGGTAAATAAAGTGTGGTATATGCAGATGATTGAATATTATTCAGTGCTAAAAAGAAATGAGCTATGAAGCTATGAAAAGACATGGAGGAAGCTAAATGTGCATTACTAAATTAAAGAAGCCAATCTGAAAAGGCTAAAAACTGTATGATTCCAACTTTGTGAATTCTGGAAAAGGCAAAACTATATGGGACAGTAAAAATATCAGTGGTAATCAGGGGTTAGAAGGAGGGAGAAATGAATAGGGGGACTACAAAGGATTTCTAGGGCAGTGGAAATATTCTGTATGTTACTGTAATGATGAATACATGTTATACATTTGTCCAAATCCATAGAATGTACAACACCAAGAGTGAACCCTAACATAAACTATGGACTCTGGGAGATAGTGATGCATTAGTGTAGGTTCACCAATTGCAACAAATGTACCTCCCGGTAGAGGCTGTTAAGGAGTAGGGAGGCCATGCCTATGTGGGGAGAGGAAAGTTATGGGAAATCTTTGTACCTTCTGGTCAAAATTGCTGTGAACATACAACTGCAATAAAAAATAGTCTATTTAAAACAAAACAAACAAACAAAAAGATAGGTGCACTTCTATATATAAATTTCAATAAAAGGTATTTTTAAATACTGGTAATTCCAATATTTAAAGTGAATAAAATTATCTGAACATGTTTATTGATTATCTAGAATAATTTAAAATGTAGTTTGTGTCCCCTATCAATATATTATATGGCCCAGTATATGTATTAAATTTGTATTAATTATTTTTATTTATCTTAATTAATTATTTTTTTATTCAGTGAGAGGAGGGGAGGCAGAGAGATATACTCCTGCATAAGACCTGACTGGGATCCACCCAGCAAGTCCACTAGGAGGTGATGCTCTGCCCACCTTAAGCATTGCTTCATTGCTCAGCAACTGTGCTCCTCGTAGTGCCTGAGGCAGAGGTCATGGAGCCATCCTCGGTGCCCAGGGCCAAATTGCTCCAATCAAGCCATGGCTGCAGGAGGGGAAGAGAGAGAGAAAGAGAGACAGAGAGAAACGAGAGGGGGAGGAATGGAGAAGCAGATGGCGCTTCTCCTGTGTGCCCTGACTAGGAATTAAACCTGGGACATCCACACACTAGGCTGAAACTCTACCAGTGAACCAACTGGCCAGGGCTTATTTTTATTTTTCAATTAAAGTTTACTTTCAGTACTTTGTATTAGTTTCAGGTGTACACTGTAATGACTAGACAATTATCTACTTTACAAAGGATTCCCCCAAATATTTCCGTCATCTACCTAGCTCCATACATAGTTATCACAGTATTATTGACTATATTGCCTATGCTGTACTTTACTAAATTTGTCTTTAAGTTGTGCCAGAATACTGCATTTATTAATTCTAGAGATAATTACTAAGTCTATCTCAGGTATCAGGAACCTATGGCTCGCAGGCCAGATGTGGCTCTTTTGATGGCTGCATCTGGCTCGCAGACAAATCTTTAATAAAAACAATAATAATGTTAAAAATATAAAACATTCGCATATATTACAATCCATTCATTTCCTACCACTCATGTTCATGATTGCGGGTGGCTGGAGCCAATCACAGCTGTCCTCTGAGAAAACACCAAATTTTTATTGAATAATGTGTAACATAAACAGGTTGTTGTGAGGTCAGGAAGTAAACTTCCCTCCTTTTAATCAAGTAGTCAGCTAGCTAATTGCAGAAACCCTTTTGATGAAGAAGATAGCTAAAAGAAAAAAAGATGAGGAGTATCATACTTTTCAGCAGGAATGAACAGAGGAATTCACCTTTGTGGAGAGAGCAGGTTCTACAGAGTGTCTAATAGGCAATGATAAAATTTAATCAATGAAACAGTCAAATATAAAGTGGCACTTCAACACACGCCATACTATATTTACATCAAAATATCCAGTGGGGGACAGCAGAAAGAAAGCATGTCAAGAGCTACTGTGCAGAGTGCAAGCTAGTCAGCAGCAACACCGTGTTTGGACCCAACAAGGTGATTGGAATTCAGATAGCTTTGCTGGTGCTTTAGCAATTGTGAGAAACAGAAAGCCATTCACACATAGATGGGGAGTATGCCAAAACATTCATGCTTGATGTTGCCTATGAACTTTTTTGATGCTTTTCGGATAAAGACAAGATAATCAAATGAATAAAAGACATGCCTCTGTTGTCAAGAACTGTTCATGATTGTACCACCATGATGGCAAATCAAATTGAGGCAACACAAGTGAAGGACATAAATGCAACACCATTCTTTTCTCTCACTTTGGATGAGTCAAAAGATATAAGCCATTTATCCCAGTTCAGCGTGATTTCAAGGTATGCTGTCGGTGACACACTATGTGAGGAAAGTCTTGCTGTTTTGCCTATGAAAGAGACAAGGGGGGAGAATTTATTCCAGTCTGAGTTCACTAAAGAAAAAATCTACCAATGGATAAACTTATTTTGGTGTGTGCTGATGGTGCCCCATGCATGGTGGGTAAAAACAGAAGATTCGTAGTGCTTCTTCGTGAACATGAAAAGAGACCCATCCTAAGTTTTCACTGCATCCTACATCAAGAGGTGCTTTTGTGCTCAGATGTGTGGCAAGCAGCTTGATGAGGTCATGTTGCTGGTCATTTGGGTGGTCAACTTTATTGTTGCCTGAGCTTTAAATGATCGCCTGTTTAAAACACTGCTGGATGAAGTTGGGAATAATTATCCTGATCTGCTTCTGCACAACAATGTGCATTGGTTGTCAAGAGGGAAGGTGCTCAGCCATTTTGCAGCTTGTCTGAGCGAAATTCAGACTTTTCTTGAAATGAAAAATGTTGAGCGTCCTGAGGTAGCTAACACTGAGTGGTTCCTGAAGTTCTACTATCTCGTGGACATGACTGAACATCTGAACCAGCTCAATGTGAAAATGCAAGGCATTGGAAATACAGTCTTATCCCTTCAACAAGCAGTGTTTGTATTTGAAAACAAGCAAATACAAGCTGGCACTATTCATCGCCAACATTGAAACAGGTCGTTTACTACACTTTGAAAAACTGAGCGAGTTTAAAGATGCATGCACAGCAAGTGACCCTGCTCAACATCTTGATCTCCAGCAGCTAGCGGGCTTCACATCTAATCTCCTGCAGCCATTTAAAGTGCTGTGGAGAATTTTGTGAGTGCACTCATCTTTTTAAGTTCATTATCCATCCACATGAGTGTGCAGTGGACAGCACTGACCTGAGTTACATACCTGGTGACTCCATCAGAAATTTTGAGCTACAGGCTGTTGACCTGAAGGCCTCGGTCATGTGGGTGAATAAGTTCAAGTCACTGAATGAAGATGTGGAAAGACTTGCAAAACAGCAAGCAGAGTTGGCGAACACAAGTGGGGAGAAATAAAAAAACTTTAAACCGTGGACCAGCTGATTGTCAAAACTTGGAATGCTCTTCCCGTCACATACCACACACTGCAGCATGTGAGTACTGCTGTACTGACAATGTTTGGCTCTACGTATGCATGTGAGCAGTCTTTCTCACATCTAAAGAACATTAAGACCAACCTACAATCATGTTTAACAGATGGAAGTCTCACCGCCTGCATGAAGCTTAACCTCATCACGTATCAACCAGACTACAAAACCATCAGCAAAAACATGCAGCACCAAAAGTTGCATTAATGGTAAGAAGTACTTTATTCATCATTGGTTAGCAACAGCATAACAAGGTTATTAAAAAGAATTCAGAGACTTATTGTACTTTAAAAGTGTTGACCTTACATAAAATGCACACATTTACTTGTATTTAGTGTTAATCATATTGTATGGCTGTCATGGAATTATATTTTAAAATATGTGGTGTTCATGGCTCTCTCAGCCAAAAAAGGTTCCCAAACCCTTGTCTATCTGAATATGATAGTTATTAAAGTCTCTGTTTTTAGTCAGGAACCATATAAAATAAAGCCTACAAATCCCTCATCTGTTCAAATTCACATTCTTTTTTTCAACCTATGATTTTTTATTACTGAACAAAAATGTATGTCTTTTAAGACAGTCTCAGCATGCCTTTCCATATATTCACCTTAACTCTTCTATGTTGTATACAACACTGTACCTGGATTTTATTTGGTCTGGCCAGTTTTGCTTTTGAGCAGAACTGGCCAGACCAAATTTATTTATTTATTTATTTATTCATGATGCTGATTTCAACTTAATTATCTGGGAGTGGAAATGACATTAGATATATAGCACTTTAAGCTTCTCAAAAGTCAAGCACTAAAAAAATCTGTAATGTTCTATTGCAGTTGTTTTTCTACTGTTTATTTTAGTACTCAAATGTTGCTAGTGTTAGGAGGTCTCTTTTTTAAAAGAAATTATTGATTGATTTTAGAGAAAAAGGAAGGGTAAGAGAGAAAGAGAGAGAGGGAGGGAAATATTTATCTGTTTCTGTATGTGCCCTGCAACATTCGTGTATTATGCTGACACTCTAACCAACCCAGCCATCTGGCCAAAGTTGTTTTTTTTTTAATCTTATGGATATTATTCCCTGAAGTTTCAGATTTGGTTCCTAGAACACATTTAATATCATTTTACATGTATCTATCTGTCTGTCTATCTAATCTGTCATCTCTTTTTCACTTATCTATCATCATCCATTTTAATTCTAGTTGTATTTGTCAGACTGAGACTGATTGATCAAGAAAGACCGTTCTAAAGTTGAGAGTTTTTTGGGTCTTTTTCTTTTTTTTGGAACTGCAGTGAATATTAATGCAGAGCTGAGTTGTTTTCCTGGTTGTGATGAGTGGTGTCCACTCTCTGTGCCTTTGCCATTTTCCTTTGTTGCATGGCTCTCTGCTTGCAGTTGTGATTCTGCTATAGTCATGAGCTGGCACTTAATCACGATAGAGAAAGCATGGATTGAACTAAATGATATTAAAACTATTGTGTCTGAGGCCACTTGTCACTACCTTAAAGTGTTTTTCTTCTCATTTCTTTGACCCTCGTTTTCCTTAAATCTTAAATTTAGAGTGGTATACATTATTGTTTTTTTTCAAATGAGCACAATGAGTAGTATTTACAAGTGTCTTCAATTTTACCTGTTTTTATTTATATTTTCTAAATGATTCGATTGAGATAATTTATATAAAACATCTATTACCAGTTTGAAAACACTCAACAAACTAGTTTCTTTTAAAAAAATTCCTTTCCTCATTAACTTGTTTTTCTGATGTGACCTGAAGTTTAGAATACTTTGCAGAAAAACTTCCTTCTTGGAAAGAGGTGGGGAAAGCTGGAAATATGAGCAGAGAGCTTAATCATTCACTTGGTTCCAAACATGTCAGTCATCTCTATTGTGCAAAACAGCTTAGGACTTGTGGCTTTCCTCAGATCACTTATAAAACTATTTGTGGGGCTGCAAACTTTGAAGCAGAAAGTAGCATAGATCTGCCATGGGTAATGGAACGGAGCTTATTGATACTGTTGATAGATTTCAAGGATGATAGCCTTACTAATCAGGACCAGTGGTCCACATTAATACTTGCATCAGATAATTACCAAATGCAGTGAATACTTTTTAATTTTTATTTGATCTTTAGACATAGCAACAGCATCAAGTCAAATGAATGTTAGGCTCTAAGGCAGAGAGGACAACCTGGTATCTACTCTTTACTCAATAATGCTATGCCAAATGACTCCTTCTTCACCATTCTGTATAACCTCCTAACCATTGATCCTCATGCCATCCAGCTTTGACTCTCACTATACCCTCTACCTTTGAATAACATACCAGTATCGGAGCTACTCATTCTTATTCATTAAAGCTTTTTTTCTTAAATATTTTATTTTGAAAGAATTTATATTTACAAAACAGCTGTAATAAAGTATACAGACTTCCTATATTCCCTCAGCCAGCTTCCCCAATGTTAACCTCATATCTAACCTTAGCATATTTATCAAAACTAAAAAATTACCATTGTCATAACAAAATTAACTAAACAGCAGATTTTATTTGGACTTATTTTACCAGTTTTTCCACTCGTGTCTTTTTTTTTTTTCTAAGATCCAGTAGCACATTGCATTTAGTTGTCCCCTTAGTCTTCTCCAATCTGTCTTTTGTTCTTTCAGTCTTTCTTGTCTCTCATAAGTTTGACACTTTTGAAGCTTACTGGATAGATGTTTTGTAGAAGGTGCCTCAATTTGGGTTTGGGGATGTTTTCATGATTAAACTGCAATTATGGATTTGACAAAGACTTTTTTTGGTAAAGTATCCTTCCCATTACATCATAACTGAGAGTGCATGATATCATCATGACTTCATGTTGGTGATATAAACCTTGATCACTTGGTTATTGTGATATTTTGATGGGTTTCTCTACTGTAAAATTACTATTTTTCCCCTATTATACTCTTGGGTAAAAGTGAGCCAATAAGTGTAGCCCACCTTTTGGAAAGAGGAATATTGAAATATTTTTGAACATACATTAAAATCACCACAACAATAAATATTTTGAGGAATATAGTTTTAGGCTATATAAATATTGTTTTTCTGTGACTTTTTGGTTACAACTTTTAGCATTCATCTGTGGTGATTATTATGGTAATTTTCTGTTTTTTTCCATTTCTTCTGCATTTATTATTTAAATTATTCTTGTCCCTTCCATATTTATTTATTTTATTTTATTTTATTAGTTCACTTTTAAATTTTTTAAAAATTTATTGGGGTAACATTGATTAATAAAATCAAATGAATTTTAGGTGTACAATTCTATAATTCTTTATCTGTACATTGTATTG
Source organism: Rhynchonycteris naso (assembly GCA_037038555.1). Classification (NCBI taxonomy): domain Eukaryota; kingdom Metazoa; phylum Chordata; class Mammalia; order Chiroptera; family Emballonuridae; genus Rhynchonycteris; species Rhynchonycteris naso. Next base: position 17,246,420 of record CM073004.1, on the reverse strand, counting down.
TGTATCTAAATCAAGTCTCTTTCCTTCACCATTTATCACCACTGTACCCTCTTCTCCCGGTCTGACCCCCTTTCCTCTTGTGATCCCCATACTGTTGTTAATGTCTATGAGTATTTTGAGTATTTTTTTCTTTGTTTCATCTCTTCACCTTTTTTACCTAATCTCTCAACCCCTATTCCCTCTGACAGCTGTCAGCCTGTTCTCTATCTATGAATCTGTTTCTGTTCTGTTTGTTAGTTTACTTTGTTCATTAGATTTTGTATATAAGTGAAATCTCATTTATGTCTATATAAATTCTTGGATATTTATTTTATGTTTGTGCTATAATCCAATACTATTTTTTGTTGTTGCTCAAAATGCTTTCGCCATTAGAAATTTTTTATGTTGGTTTTTATGTCCTATGACATCCTCTCCTCTGTCTTTTCTTTTTAAGAACTTCAATTCTGGCATTCATCACAGCTTTTCTGCTCCCTTTTGTGACCTTATAAACTCCCATGATTCTTATATCCACCAACTTCTGCCACCTACTCCAGTGGCCACGCCCTGAATTTTGTCATCATCTAGACTTGTTCTATTTTCATAATGTTCAATTTATGTGTCTTGGCCCTGGGCCAGGTAGCTCAGTTGGTTAGAACATTGTCCTGACCTGCCGAGGTTGCAGGTTTGATTCCCAGTCAGGACACATACAAGTAACAACCACTGAGTGCATGAATAAGTGGGATAATAAATCAATCTCTCTCTCTCTCCCCCCCCCCTTTCTCTATCTCTAAAAATCAATGAAAAAACAATCTGTCTCATTATTTCAGGCCTCTCAGTTTTCTCCTTCAACAAGTATTCCTTCATCTCATAGGTGCTTTCAGTACCTTTACTGTTATGTTTTCTGCCAGTCCATAAATCTTAGAGCTTAGAGCCCACAAGCCAAGCCAGTACTTCAGCCAGTTGACGGTGAAAACCACACAACCTTATTAGGTTCTTTGCAGTGTTTTTGGCAAATCTTTTTTGTGTGTGGACTCAGATGTCTCACTCCTACTGGCCACTCTCCTCAAAGCAGTCGCACTACACCTCTTTGCTCCCACCTCTCCTCAGCTGAGCTCATTTGTTGCTGCACAGAGAACAAGAGCAATCACCAGAAAGAACACCCTCAACTATAGCCAACAAACTCACAATCTTACTCTTGCTTTTTCTCCCCCTTTATTTTGTACCTATAATGAAGGATGCAGTCTTCTTTTTATCTAAGGTTAATCCCTTCTCCTGGGTTCTGATTCCTATTCATATCCTTTAAATTTTTATCAGCTCCCTGACTATCCCCCTCTCTCTTGTATCTTCAAATTCTTCCCTTCTCTTGCTGGTTGCTTTACTCAAGTAAATAAAGCAAAATGAAGAAGCAGCCCTTCCTCAAGCCTATATTACATCCAGCACATATTATTCCAGGTACATCTTGACGGTCACATTTTTTGAGAAATGTCTACTTACCTGCCTCTACCTCTCAGCCCACTGAATTGTTTCTGTTCTCCTGGACACTGCCACTATATTGCTCTTAACGAAGTTTCCAACAGCCCCCATATAACTAAATCCAGCAGATAGTTATCAATCCTCATCTTACTTGATCATCCTTGTTGATCGCACTTTCATTCTTGAAATCCTTCTTCTATTTTGCTTCAGTGGCATCTTTAATTCCCCCCCCCCCACCACCCATTCTGGTCATTTCTTTTTCATTGCTTGTTTTTTTGGGTTCTGGTCTAGGGCCCATACACTCCTGTTAGGGATGTGTGATTATTGTGTTCTGCCAAACCTATAATTACTATCTCTATGCCTTAAAAATCTATGTTTCCAGCTCAGAAGTCTCTCATGAGCCCCAACTCCAGATATCGACCTGATCCTAAGATACCACCACTGTATGTTCCTTGGGGGCTTCAGACTCACACATCCAAATCCAAGTTCACATCTTCCTCCTCAAGCTGGACGTCTTATTTGTTTCCTCTCTGGATGAATGATACTACTATGTTCCTGGAACTAAACCCAGAAACCCTGGGAGTCTTCCTTATCTCTTTTAATTTCTCTTGCTTCCAGAAGTGTTATTTTGTTTTTTTTATTCTTTCCTAGAATATTTTTGTCTGTACTTACCTTCTTTCAATTCTCCCAAATACTCCCCCAACCCTTCTTAACCACCTTTCTATCCTCATCAAGTTTAGGTAGATGCCCTTCCTTTGTGTTTCATGTTATTTTATATTTTGTTAAAGCATTTAGCACACCAAGTGATTTGTTTACTTGTCTGTTTCTCCATTAAGTAGGGATGAATGAATAAATTCCCCTTTTACTGCTTCTCATTTAAATCTTTCTCTAGGCAAAAATTATATAAATAGGATTATTTCAGAAAATTATTTTAGATACATTTCCCATGGAAACATTATTACATATGGTAGTTGGGTTCTCAGATAATCCAATATCTTAATTAATTCATAATATGGCTCAAATCAACTTATAGTAAATACCCTTGAAATTTTCCTATATATGACCATTGCTCTGTGAAAACTCGTTTTTCCTTTGAGCCCCTTCCTTATTTACCTACATTTTCTTTTTCTAAAACAACTCAGCCACACAATCGGTTAAATAAGCTTACATGAATGCTCTTTGCAACATTGATTGGGAAATGGCAAATTGCAGTTCTTAGCAAGAAGAGAATATGTTGGCAGAAAGAATGTTTATTCCCCTAGTTGAATCTACATCAATAGATTATTCCTTTATTTATGGAAAAATGAAATGGCTGGAGGTTGTGACTGCCACAATACCTGTTACCTATTATCTATCAATTACTGAAATGGGATTGCAATTTCTTCATACACATTTTCTTTAGACGATTGCTAAGGCAGTCAATGGCCACCAAGGATAAAAGTAGTGATGACCTGGACAGAGGCCAGGTCAGCCATTTATATCATTTATGTGTATAAATGTTGATTATATAGGTTTACAAAATGTGGAGGAGTCTACACACACACCTCCTGCAGTGAAAACTATCTTGTGAAACTCTTGCTGCCTAGGCAGCAAGTATGGAGGAAAAACCTGTGATGCAAATGTCTTCTGCCTTAAAATTGTGACTTCCCGATGAGAGAGTCATCCTGTTGAAATACCCCAAACTGAATTTTCAGTTTATTTGTATCTAAGTGGTTAATGTTCAGATTTCATTCAGGTATTGAACTCAGCCCAAGAGTACACTTGGACTGCCATCTTAGCAAAACATTATTTAAAAATATGGATACTCGCAGCGTTGTCCTTCATGTAGTTAGGCTGCCCGATGCTTTGGCTGAAACAAAGCATCTCTCCGGGGCTGCCAGCACAAGGTTATTCGTCTCCTTTGATTTCTGGCAGCCAACAGGAATGCTGCGGGGCCTCCCAGTGTCCTTGTGCAGAATCAAGGGCTTGGGTGCTGCTGGTCAAACACAAAGTTTGCATATGTTAGTCCTTCACATAAATGCAACTACTTTGTTGCTCTTCTCACCTAGACCTAATTGCTTAAGAAAAAATTTCAGTACACACTCTTGATGTAGTTTTTCAATATCTTTATGTCCTGTAGAGTTTATATTCAAAAGGAATCATTTGGCTTTTATATTTTAGTGGTAACATCTTATCCTAAGCTATAGCTTACATTTTGGAGGTATACTTACTAAATTGTGTGAATAATAATTTTATACATAAGGTTAGAATGTTACCCAGGAAGTGGGGTATGCTAAGAGCAATCACTAGTTAGGGCCATTACCTGTATATGGGAATAGTGTTTGGTCTAAGGATTACAATTTGTTACTCAGTATATATTGAACCTGTGGAATGCTTAAAGTATAGCCCAAGGCATGATAGGGAGGTTTTAGACTTTGTCTTTGATTTAGCCATTCTGAATACATACTCATGAAATGCTCCTAAAACATTCCCCAGGCAATACTTTATTAACTACAAGCCCATAAATTGGATCTGTAGTAGGTGTGCAGGTTCAAGTCAGAGTGACCAGATTGAGAAAAAATTCATTTATTGAACACATTCTAGAAAAGCTTTATTGAGTGTCTCCTTTGTGCCAGGCACTGTGCTATGTTAGACACTAAAGATACCAAGATAAATCCATATGTCACTTGTCTCAGGATCTTAAGAGTAAGACAACATGTAAAAATAACATGGGCATACTGCTGTAGGAATACAAAGAAAACTCTGAGAAGAGGTGAAGTTTTCAGGGGTGTGAAAAGAATCTGTAAAATCCTGTGACTGCACTTGTAAACAGAGCTGGTGCATGCAGTGTTTGGTTCCTCGTTACCTTGGGTAAAAATGATTTATCATGCCAAAACTGTCCCAGTCACTCACTCTGTCAACACACCATTTAGAATTCAGTAAAGTAAGAAAGCTGAACTTGGCAAACTTTATGTCAGCCTTTAGGATAGTGATTAAATAACAGCATAAGGAAGTGCTTTGAAATTCAGTTTGTAAAGATTGTGTGAGCATGTGGGAAAATAATTGAACAAATATTTGTACATGTGGTGAAGTAGCACAGGCAAGCTAAGTGGGACTTGCTGGTATTGAGAGAAAGAAACATATTACTATATGGCCAGTAATCACGGCCATCACTGCCAGGCACGCGCAGGTTCCTTAGATTCGGGCAGATGGTAGAGAAACAGCGGAACCTAAAACTGGTGGGTCATCCCTTTATTCTAGCCTTGCACTGGAGGGAAAGTAAATACACACAGCTGGAAAACACTGCTCTTTTCATTCAGGGCTCCTAAAGCTACTGACATATCTGGGATATCCTAGAATAAAAGGCCCCCACCAGTTCGGCAGAGATCACAAAGTCCCTCACCTCTGTTCCCCATCTGCACGCCTTCTCCCTTCTCATCTCTGCACAAGCTGGCTTCTACTTCAGCACCCCACCATCTTGACTGCTTTTTTCTGCAAAAACGTAGCCTCTGGCCTCCTTCCTCACAAACTTTTCTTGGCGCAACCACCCCTCCTCAGCACACATTAGCATAACAAAGCCCCTTCCCAAGCAGGAAGGTAATTAGCAGTATCATGTGAGCAGTGGCCATTTTTAACAATAAAAGTGAGCAAAATCAAATAATACAAATTTTACAAACTTATTTGCCCAACAATTACTAACAAAGATTCCTCATGACTTCTTACAGTATTCAAATCTGTGTCAACAGCTTTTCTCACTCTAACATGCCTACTTTCTTTCAGACATTATCATCCTGAAATACTGTACCCCAACACAGTTTCATAGAAATATAATGTGAGCTACATATATTGTAAATTTTCTAGAAGTCACATTTAAAAAGGGTAGAAAGAAATAAAATTAAGTTTAGCGATATATTTTATTTAATCCAGTATAGGAAAAATATTATTTCAACATGTAATCAATGTAAAAATTATTAATGAGATGTTTTACTTTTTTTGCCTATATTCTGCATCTGTTGTGCATTTAATAATTATGGTACATCTCAACAATGACTAGTCACATTCCAAGAACTCACTACCCACATGTGGCTAGTGGCAACCATATTGGGCAGTGCAGCCCCCTCACCTCGATTCTGTTTTGTGGAGTCTCCACAGGAGATAATTCTTCAATCTTTTTTGGGAACCTCATTCCCATTGTCATTGGTGCTCTGAAATGCTCTTAAATGTAACCCAAATTCCCTATGGCAACATTTGACTGTTTCTTCTTATCTCATGCTGTTGTGAATGAAAAAAAGGGGTTCTTTAGAAAGTGACTCCACAGGATGATCTGATCATAAACACCTAAGTGGGCAAGTCATGGTGGGTTGTCATGCCCAAGACATCTAGGTTCTTTGTAAAAGGCTTATCTTTGCCTTAGCAAGCCCTGTCCATTGTTTCTGAGCATCTAGGTTAACACACTTTTAAAATGACACCTTTCACACCCCTCTTTCTAAAGTGTGAACTCATTTAAGAGAGCACTTAATCTTAACTATCCTGTAACCTGATCCCTCCCTTGATTTCTCCCACCTTAATGTAATCCTTATTTAATCTCACATGCAAGAAGAAACTGCAAACTGTTATTCTCTGAAGCCTTTATTTTAGTCTGGTGAGATCTTGCTTCCATGCTTATCCTCTATTTGGCTCAAATACACCTTTGTAAATATGCTGTACAGGTTTGGACATTTCTTACTTAAACACTGTTGTCATGCAATAGTTACTGAATTTCTACTATGTACTAGGTTTTATAAGTGTTGGGATAGGATAGTGAGAAACACTACCATGGTTCCTGCTTTCAGGGTGCTTACAGTATAATGTAGAAGAGAAATATTAAACAAACAAGTAAATGAAATATGTAATTATTACATGCGTTAAGATGGAGAAGTGCAGAGAGCTATGAGGATTTGTTCCAAGAAAATGAACTTTGATCTGAAATCAGAATGATGCCTTATTAGGGGGCTCTGAGGCCCAAAAGACTGACACTTTCAAGGATCTAACAAGACAGTGGGATTCAAGTGGAAAGAGCAAAGGCAAGAGTGTTTCAAGATGAGGTTGGGGAGGTATGCAGAGGCCAAAACACAGATGGCCTTTAGGTTATATTAGGGACCAGAATTCTCCAAGAACGAAGAGAAGTCACTGTATTTTTTATTTTATTATATAAGTACAGTGCGTCCGTAAAGTCATGGTGCACTTTTGACTGTGTGACGGGTCAAAAGTGCACCATGACTTTACAGACACACTGTATAGTTGATATATAATCTTTTTTTAAATTTTTTTTTACAGGGACAGAGAGAGAGTCAAAGAGAGGAATAGATAGGGACAGACAGGAACGGAGAGAGATGAGAAGCATCAATCATCCGTTTTTCGTTGCTGTCGCAACACCTTAGTTGTTCATTGATTGCTTTCTCACATGTGCCTTGACCGCGGGCCTTCAGCAGACCAAGCAACCCCTTGCTGGAGCCAGTGACCCTGGGTCCAAGCTGACGAGCTTTTTGCTTAAGCCAGATGGGCCCAAGCTCAAGCTGGCAAGCTCAAGGTCTCGAACCTGGGTCTTCCGCATCCCAGTCTGACGCTCTATCCACTGCGCCACCGCCTGGTCAGGCGGTATACAATCTTATATTGACTATATTAGTTTCAAGTGAACAATATTGTGATTTGACATTTTTATACCTTACCATGTGATCAGATCACCCCACTGATTCTAGTAATCATATGTCACCATGTAAACTTATCACAGTATTATTGATAATATTCTCCTTCCCTTTTTCACACATCCTCCCACCCATTCCCTCTGGTTACCTTGCCATGGTATGTTTTTAATTAATAGAAGGCCATTATTGGATTTGCATATTAGATATCACTCTGCTATAGATTGGAGAGTGGATCTGAAGAAAAAAAGGTGAATGTGGGGAGAACTTTCAGGAAGTTGTAATTCAAGTAAAAGGATTAAGGCAGTCATCACTGAACACCCTAAAATGATAATTCTGAGCCATAGTTAGTTGATAAATCTGATAGGACTTGGGGGCTGATTGAATGATGAGGGAGACTGGCATGAAGCATGGACAGGAGTGTCCAGGCTGACTTTCATTTTTTCTGATCTGCTTAATTAAGTGAATAGGCATCTTTTTAAGAATTCTTTTAAAAATTTTAAATTGGGAGTGACGTCAGAGAAATGGCACCGTAAGGGGTACTCCCGGTATCTCCCTTTGAAAATTCAACAAATTCAAAAACTAAAGACAGAGAAAACATCTCGGAGCACCTGAAATATTCACACACCAGACAAAGGTATGATTGGGAGAAAAGGTGGCCGAATATATAATACACTCTGAAGGAAATAAGACAGAGAACAGGGTTTTTCACTTTCCTCACTGATCTGAGGAAGGAATGCTTTCTTCTGAAGCCAAGCATAGCGGAGGGTCAGAGGCAGAGGGAGGAAGATGGGTTAGCGTGGATGATCAAGCAAAAGAAAGGCCACGCTAGCTCCGCCTAAGATCGCAGACACACGGTGAGCATGGATGACAGGCTCTGACAAAGGTTTTCAGTACAGTGTGCCTGCGGGAGCCAGCACCTGTTCCAGCAGCTTTGTGTGCTCCTGGCTCTGCAATCATGGGCAGTGTGCATGCAAGTGGCTCCACCTGGCTCCACTGGCGTGGGTGCACGCATGCGGACTGGAGGGCATAGCTCAAGATTATCAGTGATAGACATCTGCATGGGATGCTGCCAGCATCTTTGTGCACTCCCAGCTCCATCACTAGCATGGGATGTGTGCAAAGGCCGGGATCCCTGGGCCTGAGACTGTCATGACAAGGCGCCTCCGCAGGCCTGCATTCCCAGCTCTGAATGAGATCACATGCACTGTATGCCTGAGGGGGCAGGTGCAAACCTCCATGTGCATTGCCGAAGTGTGGGGGTTGGGCACGCAAGTGGCTTCCTGTGGGCTACCAAACAGTGCACAAGGGAGAAGCCTGTGGAGATTAGACCTGCGGAGTGCTGAGGTGTACTAGACATGCCCGGGAACCCTTAGAAAGGTGCTTGATCTGCAATTGGCTCCCAGCTGCGACATACCGAGAGGTGCTAGACCTGTCTGCTGGCACTTAGAAAGGCACTAGATCGGCAATCAGCTCCCAGCCCTGCCTGCTCTCGCTGGCGGCTCTGGTTGACACAGCCTTACCCAGAACTGTTCTTTGTGCAGTACTGGAAGAAGGACCTGGCTGCTCTTAGAGCCTCTTGTTCTGAAAGCAGTGGCTGGGGCGAACCTCTCCTAAATTTCCAGGCTGCTAGCTCAGAAGAGAGAGACATGGGGAGAGGCACTTTGAAAACTCAGTCTCCCATTGTCAGAGCCTCCAAGTGATTCAACAGCAAACCTCTTCCCAAGAGCCACACAGGGTCAAAAACTGTAGTACAGCACCACCTGCCAAAAATATGGAAGAAGCTACCTCTCCAATTACATTTTTATAACTTTCTTTCTTTTTCTGTTTTCATTTTGGTCATTTTACCTTCTTTCCTTTTTATTCTTTCTTTTTCCTTTTGAACTTCATTATCCATAGTTGTTACATTTTTTATTCTTGTTTTTTTATGAGGGTTTCATTTCAAAAACCTTTACTTTTTTCCCCCTTTTCTTTCTCTTTTTCTCTTATTTGATCGTCATTTATCAAAAAATTGTTATATTTTGGATTCATATTTTTCTTTGTTGCATTTTGTGTGTTTTTTACTTCATTTTTTATCTCTTTTGTCATCTTTCTTAGTTCCTGCACTTTGTTCTCTGTAGTTTTTGTTCCAATTATCATTATAAAATTTTCATTGTTTCACTGTATCTTTTCAATTTTTATTTTATATTTAATTGTTTATTATTAGTGTTATTAACAATGCCACTCTCAAGGGCCATTAAGGAAAAGGAAATAAAATTTCATGGATAAAAAGGACAGAGATGTAGCTCAGATAGATGATTAAAAATCTCTAGAAAAAAATTCCAATTGCTTGGAAACCTTGGGGTTAAGTGACAGAGAATTAAAAATTGAAGTCCTAAAAATACTCAGGGAAATACAAGAAAGCACAAAAAGGCAATTTAGAGAACTCAGAAAACAATTTAGTGAACAAAAATAATACTTCACCAAGGAAATTGAAACTATAAAAAGGAACCGAACAGAGATGAAAAATTCAATAGATGAACTGAAAAATGAGGTAACAAGCTTAGCTAATATAACAGGCCAGATAGAGGAGAGAATTAGCGACATAGAAGACAGGCAACTAGAGATACTACAGAGAGAAGAGGAGAGAGACTCACAAATTTAAAAAAATGAGAAAACCCTACAGGAATTGTCTGACTCCATCAGAAAGAGCAACATAAGAATAATGGGTATATCAGAAGGAGAAGAGAGAAAAAATGAAATGAAGAATATATTGAAACAAATAATAGATGAGAACTTCCCCAGCCTGTGGAAAGAATTAGAGCTTCGAATCCAAGAAGCAAACAGAATACCGAGTTATCTTAACCCAAACAGACCTATTCCAAAGCACATCATAATGAAATTATCACAAACCAATGGCAAAGAAAAAATCCTCAAGATAGCCAGGGAAAAGACAAATATAACATATAAAGGAAGGCCCATTAGACTATCATCAGATTTCTCAGCAGAAACTCAAGAAGCCAGAAGAGTGTGGACCCCAGTAAATAAAGTACTGAAAGAGATGAACTTTCAGCCAAGAATACTATATCCATCAAAGCTATCCTTCAAATACAAAGGGTAAATAAAAACATTTACAGATACAGAAAAGAAGAGGGAATTTATCACCAGAAAACCCCCACTTCAAAAGACTATAGAAATGTGAAATCTGCACCAAATAAAAGGAAAACTCTCCCAGTTTCATACCTACTCAGTGCAGCTTGATGTGAGCTCCATTTGTTGCCCTACACACATCCAAATGATAGTGAAGTTCTTGCCACACACGGGGAAGGATGTCTGGTGTAACAGAGTGAATAACATCTGTGATTCTCTGTTTTGAGTGATTAATGTCGTTGATGCGTTCAATGTACACATGTTGCTTCACATAACCCCAAAAGTAAAAGTCTAAGGGTGTCAGATCCGGGGAACGTGGTGGCCATGGCTTGACAGAACCCCTGCCTACTCACCGCCGGGGGAATGTTCTATCCAGAAACTCATGAACAATGGCAATGTAGTGTGGAGAAGCATCGTCCTGTTGAAAGGTGACACCTTCTGGAAATTGTGGCACTGCATACAATTCCAACATGTCAAGATAGGTGTTTGCTGTCACAGACTGCTCCGCGAAAGAAAATGGGCCTATCACCTTATCATGCATCAAGCCACACGACACATTCACTTTAGGGGTGTTATGTTTGTACTCAATGTAGGCATGAGGATGTCCAGCAGCCCATATTCGGACGTTATGGTGATGAACATGTCCACAGATATGGAAGGTCGCCTCATCGCTAAACACAATCTTCTGCAAAAATCTTGCATCATTATCGATCTCATGAAGTGTATCTGTAGCAAACGCACACTGTGTGTGTCTATCCGCTGGTTTGATAGCGTGCAACAGCCACAATTTGTACCCTGTAAAACAGAGACGTTTCTTTAACACCTTATGAACTATATATAGTCTTGCTTAGGTGTAATTGTCGAGCACACGCATGCACAGATTTTTTAGGGCTCCTTAGCTAGATATCCCGTATTAGCCTCTACAGACTCGTCACTGACTGATGGCCTACCAGAACAGGGTTTGTCCACCAAACTGCCCATTTCCTTCAACTGCTTATCTCACCGAGTAATGTTATTCCTATGTGGTGGCGCTTAGTTATAAACGTGCCGATATTCACGTTGCACTTTGGTCACGGATTTGAATTTAGCATGCCACAGAACTCACTGAACTTTCCTCTGTACCATCCACATCTCTACTGGCATGGCCGTGGGCTGCTCCGCTGTATACATGGTGTTACGACATCATCATCTGCGCATGCGCACATGCTGGACATCATCCTACAGAAACTCAGAGGGTTTCCCTTTTATTTGGTACAGATTTCACATTTCTATCGTCTTTTGTTGCTTTCCTGTGACCGGTCAAAAGTGCACCATGACCTTACGGACACACTGTATATAAGACATCTACTAACTGATCTAAAAATAAAACCCAGCAAAAATACAATCATACTTGGAGACCTTAATACACTGCTGACAGCACTAGATCTTTCATCCAAACAGAAAATCAGTAAAGAAATATAGGCCTTAAATGAAACACTAGAACAACTGGATATGATAGACATCTACAGGACATTTCATCCCAAAATGCCAGAGTATACATTTTTCTCCAGTGTACATGGAACATTCTCAAGAATAGACCATATGGTGGGCCACAAAACTAACATTAACAAATTCAGAAAGATTGAAATTATACCAAACATATTCTCTAACCACAAAGCTTTGAAACTAGATTTCTGCTGCAAAAAAAGAAGTAAACAAACCCACAAAAATGTAAAAATTCAACAACATATTTCTAAAAAATGAGTGGGTCAAAGAAGAAATAAAAGCAGAGATCAAAAGATATAAACAGAAACAAAAATGACAATATGATATATCAGAATCTCTGGGATGCAGCAAAAGCAGTAATAAGAGGGAAGTTCATATCACTACAGGCTTATATGAACAAACAAGAGAGGGCTCAAGTAAACAACTTAACATCACATCTTGAGGAACTAGAAAAAGAAGAACAAAGGCAACCCAAACCAGCAGAAGAAGGAAATAATAAAAATCAAAGCAGAAATAAATGAAATAGAGAACAGAAAAACTATAGAAATAATAAATAAAACAAGGAGCTGGTTCTTTGAAAAAATCAACAAAATTGATAAACCCTTGGCAAGACTCACTAAAAAAAAAGAGAAAGAACTCATATAAACAAAATCCAAAATGAAACAGGTAAAATCACCACAGATATCATAGATATACAAAGAATTATTGTAGAATACTATGAAAAACTATATGCCACCAAATTTAACAATCTAGAAAATATCGATAAATTTCTAAAACAATACAATCTTCCTAGACTGAATCACAAAGAAGTAGTTAGCCTAAACAGACCCATAAGCAGGGAGAAAATAGAAACAACTATTAAAAACCTCCCAAAAAATAAAAAGTCCAGGGCCAGATGGCTATACTAGTAAATTCTATCAAACATTCAAAGAAGACTTGGTTCCTATTCTACTCAAAGTCTTCCAAAAAATTGAAGAAGAAGCAATCCTTCCAAACACATTTTATGAGGCCAACATAACCCTCATACCAAAACCTGGCAAGGACAACACAAAAAAAGAAAACTGCAGACCAATATCACTAATGAATACAGATGCTAAAATCCTAAACAAAATACTAGCAAATCGAATACAACAACACATTAAAAAAATAATTCATCATGATCAAGTGGGATTCATCCAAGAATCAAAAGGATGGTTAAACATACGTAAAACAGTTAACATAATACACCATACAATAAAACAAAGAACAAAAACCATATGATCTTATCAATAGATGCAGAAAAGGTATTCGATAAAATACATTATTTTATGTTTAAAACACTCAACCAAATGGGTATAGAAGGAAAATATCTCAACAAAATAAAGGTTCTTAAGGACAAACCATCAGCTAACATCATATTAAATGGCAAAAAACAGAAAACTTTCCCTCTAAAATCAGGAACAAGACAAGGTTGCCCACTCACTTCACTTCTATTCAATGTAGTGCTGGAAGCTCTAGCCAGAAGAATCAGACAAGAGAAAGAAATAAAAGGCATTCATATTGGGAAAGAAGAAGTAAAGGTTTCACTTTTTGCAGATGATATGATCCTGTACATCAAAAACCCAATGACTCCACAAAAGGACTATTAGAAACAATGAACCAATACAGTAAGGTCGCAGGATACAAAATTAATATACAGAAGTCTATTGCCTTCTTATATGCCAACAATGAAGCATCAGAAAATAAACTAAAAAATATAATCCCTTTTACGAAACTTCAAAGACAGTCTCAAAGACAGGCACTGACAGTAAGAAGCAGTATAGCAGGGTAGTTAAGCCTTAAACCTTGGAATCAGACATAAATGGATTGGAAACACAGCTCTTCTACCTACTGCTGTGTGACTTTAGATAAATCTCTGTAAATTGGAGGTAATGGTACCTATTACGCAGGTGATTATAGGGGTTAAATCAGACTATATTTGACAAAATATGAGCCAGCATTCAATAATTACAATATTGTCACTCTCTGAAATTCAGCAATCACCTCCAAAAAAGAGGTGTCAGAAAAAAACATTTTTTATGTTGGTTGGAAATCTTTAGAGAAAACAATCTATAAATACAAAAATTTACTGAGCTTTAACTTACTGCATTTATCCGCAAGAACAATGTATGTTAATTATCAATAGCAGTTTTGATTTTGAGATATGCTTTCACAAATAATGGGCCCTATGTAAAGATATTGACACATATATGAAATCTGTGATCTTAATATTTGTGATTCGTGACTCAAATTTTTGTCTATTTTATTTTAAAAGCATACAAAAGACAAACAAACTGGAAAAGATTCCCTTAAGACACAATTACATGCTATCATTTTCTAAACTTTAATATTTACTAACTATTAAAGGGTTATCCAAATTCATTAATGTCCTGTGACTCACAAATCAATTATTTTACAATGAAGCATAAAATTAGTTTAAGAGATTCATATATAGGCCGGGCATGGTGTATTGGCTTCTCTTCAGAAGTGTGGATCAAATAAAAATGTGTGACAAGAAAAAAATACAAGTGACATGTTAGGTAGTGGGTAACTAATTGTGCTTTTAGCATAAGAACAAAAAGTGTCTGATTGGAATTTTTAAAAGCATGTTTTAGCATTTTTGCTTTAAATTCTAAAAGCATCATAAACATAAAATTTTTCTCCAAATGTGATTCAATTCAAGGACATTCTTTTTACACACTTAAATGAAATAAATATATGTTATATTCTCAGCACAGTGTCTGTAAAATAAGTGGTTTTCCTTTCTTTTCCTCTCAGGTGCTTCTGCAGCACATGAACTTTTAAGTTATTTAATTGCCTGGGCCAACTTTGTTCCAGTGGAGCCTTGGCTGTGGGAGAGAAGAGAGAGACAGAGAGGAAGGAGAGGGGAAGGGTAGAGAAGCAGATGGGTGCTTCTCCTGTGTACCCTGACCGGGAATCAAATCTGGGAATTCTACAAGCCCAGCCCATGCTCTACTACTGAGCCAACCGGCCAGGGCCAGAAAACTATATTATTTTAAAAACAGTTTTAGATTTTCAGAAACTGATAAAGGTAGTTCAGAGAATTCCCATGTGCCCTGTTTCCTCTTAATATCTTACATTATATCTATTAATATCTTACATTAGTATGCTGTATTATAATAAATAAATAATATTGGTATATTAATAACTAAAACTCATACTTTATTCAGCTATGGAAATACTGTCTGTTTTAAAGAGGTTTTTTTTTTTACCTATTTTGCTGAAGCATGCTAAATAATCTCATTACTATCCAAAACAAATGTGACTGACTATAATCAGTAATAAAATTCTAGGAAAATTGAAATAAAATAAAGCTCATACTTTATTTGGATTTCCTTAGTTTTTTTCTAATGTCATTTGTGTGTTTCAGAATCCCATCCAGGATTCTACATTGCATTTAGTTGTCATGTGTCCTCCCTCAGGCTCCTCCTAGCTGTAGCAGTTTTTCAGACTTTTCTTGTTTTTGATGACTTTGACAGTTTTCAGGAGTATTGATCATATATTTTGCAGAACGTCCTTCAATTGAGATATTTTGATGTTTTTCCTCGAGTTATCAGAAGATCACAAAAGGAAAGTGTCATTTTCATCCTATCATATCAAGGCAAAGGTAAACGCTATCAACCTGACCTATCACTGTTGATGTTAACCTTGATCACCTAACTGAGGTACTGTAGTGTCTATCAGTCTTCTCCATTATAAAGTTACTGCTTGAATCCCCTCCTTTCCATGGGGTGCTCTTTGAAGGGAAGTCACTATTCACAGCCCATACTTAAGAAGTTGGGAGGTTGGTTTCCCTACCTTGCATGTGGTGTAGCTATAAATTATTTGGAATTCTGCTACAGGGCAGATTTGTTTTTTCTATGTAATGTATGTATGTATGTATATATGTATGTGTGTGTGTGTGTGTATGTATTTATGTATGTATATATCATTCATTTATGTCAAGTTGGATCCATAGATATTTAGTTTATATTTGGGCTACAATCCAATGCTAATTTTTACTCATTTTGTTCAGATTGTTACAGTTTGGGTGGTTGTAAACTCTTTCAGTTGGTTTTTATGTCTCTTTAACATATACCCCAAAAGTCCTTTTTTGGGGGGAGCACTTTCTTACTTTCTGGCACTCCAAGATGCTCCAGATCCATTTTTGAAAATTTCTTCCCTGGTCCCAATCTGTTCATAGTTATAGTCAGCAGGTTCTAGAATCAGACTGCTATATGTTGTACCCTGGATTACCCATTAGCCAGTTTTGTCACCTGTTATTAATATAGCTTTTGGGAAAGTTGGCAGGGTTCAATGTCCTTTTCTATCTAAATTCCTTTAGAACAAGGATTTTTGTTTATTTGCTTGCTTGCTGCTTGTTCCTTATTATCAACCATATGCCCAGCACCTAGAATTGTGTCTGGTACATAGTGGTGTTCAGTGAAAAAAAAAAAAATCTGTTCAGTAAATACATGAAAAGTGGATAGGATATTAGTTTGTAAATTCAGATAAGCAAGAAATAGAATATGTCTTTGTCTTATTTTCTCCTGAAATATTTGTCTAATTTATTATTTTAAATTTAATTTTATTATTATAAAAGTAAAATATGAATATAACTTAAAGATTCAAGTAGTTCTGAAAAATTTTGAATACACAAAAAAACCAACATTCTAACTCACCTCATGAGGCAACCACTTTCTATAGTTGATTATCTTGATAGTTATCTTTATATGTCT
This sequence comes from Rhynchonycteris naso, assembly GCA_037038555.1. NCBI lineage: Eukaryota > Metazoa > Chordata > Mammalia > Chiroptera > Emballonuridae > Rhynchonycteris > Rhynchonycteris naso. The sequence continues at coordinate 17,229,937 of CM073004.1, read as the reverse complement.
AAATAACATGTTTTATTGTTGTTTCTTGATTTATAAATTTTATGCATTCCCTTCCTACTATGGATGATGATGATCTAGTACCACACAATATATTCTTCTTGTCTTCCCCTTCTCTTTTCTGTGTCATCCAGACACTGTTAGGATACACCTGAAATCAATAATTGGGTTCATTATTTGCTGTAGCAAAGGAGATCCTACATCATCAGAATTAAGGTGAGTCTCAGAAGGAGGTAGTGAAGGAGTGCTATAAAATTTGTGATCTTAGCAGGGACTGGTCAGACTTTATTAAGTAGGGAGCTAATGGAAGAGTCGATGCTTTTATTTTTTAGTAAACATGACGCCATGCAAAATTACCCTTGCATCAGTTTGTTTGTGGTTTTATCTTGTATATAGAAGTCTGAATGAACTGGCATTTATTGCAAGTCTGTAATGAATGTCAAAGTTTGGTTTGGTACCTTTCTGTGAGTTAGTGTATATTTTACAAAATGTAATTTCTGATTTAATTCTCTTCCTAACATCATAACTTCCAGAGGAGCTACTTTTCAATTCACCACTCTCAATATAGTTATATCACAACTGTGGTTAAATTAATATTCAATGTTTATATTTCTACAACTATATTAGCAGTTGAGCTGCATAGTATATTAATATTTCTTTTTCTTTTCTCACTTTGAAAAAAACATATATATATATATACATACATATATGTGTATATAAAACTTAGTTGACAAGCATTTTTTATTTTTTAATCACAGTTTATGTTCAGTATTTTATATTAGTTTTAGGTGTACAAGATAGTGGCTAGACAATCATATGACTTTACAAAGTGTTCCCCCATATATTATTAGTGAAGCAGGCACAGGATAGCTTTTATAAATGGTTAAACTTTATTGTTCGGTAAACTTGGTGGAGTCTATACTCTCAAGATACACAGTTTTGCAGTAGGTAGGCTTTTCAGATAGGAATCATAGAATACGTGGCCTTTCCAGGTTAGCTTCTTTCACTTAGTAGTATGCATTTAAATTTCCTCCATGTCTTTTCATGGCTTCATATCTCACTTCTTTTTAGTGTTAAATAATATTCCATTTTCTGGATGTACCAAAGTTTATTTATTCCTTTAGCTACTGAAGAACATCTTGGTTGCTTCTAATTTTTGACAATTTTGAATAAAATTGCTATAAATAAACATCCATGTGCAAGTTTTGTGCAGAGATATGTTCTCAACTCCTTTGGGTAAATACCAGGGAGTTTGAGTCCTACATCATACAGTAAGACTATATTTAGTTTTATGAGAAATCATCAAACTGTCTTCCAAAGTGGCTATACCATTTTGCATTCTGACCAGCATTAAATAAGAGTTCTTGTTGTTTCACATCTTCTCTGTTTCTCTCCTCTAAAAAATATTGTAGATAACACTGGGGAACAAATTTTTTGTTGCATCCTCCAAAACACTCATTCTTACCTAATCTGAATGTGCTGATCTCAAATCTGACATTTGTTTTTCTCTGTAAGATACAGTTTTTTTTGCAATTCAAGATTTTAGGTTTTCATCTTATTGTAAAATTTTCAACATTTAGTTTAACATAATGAAGTAGAATGTCTTCTTGGGCATCATCTTTGTAAAAATATAATAATTTATATAATGCAATAAATACACTAATACACTAAAAGATATGATTGCATCAGAATATGTCTACAATTTCGAACTAGAACATATTAAAACACTTATTTTAATCATAAAATTTGTGTAAAACTTATTTAAATTTTATTCAGGCAAAAATTTGCGTTTGTAGCTCTTGCGTTTGTGTACTTGTTGAGGACAATCTTGTTTGATGTTCCAGCAATAGTCTGCTCATCACTAACAGCTCCAAGATTTTCAGGAAACTTATCTAGGTGACTGTTCAGGAAGTGAATCTTAATGCTCATGTTACATGCAATGTCACTGAAAGCCAACAGCATCTTTTGAACCAGAAGTTCTAGTTTTCTGCTTTTTTGTTGCCAAGGAAGTTCTTTGTAACTGCCACAAAAGACTGCCATGCTGCTTTGTCCTTCTTATTCATCTTCCTGGCAAATTCTTCATCACGTGTGAGGGTTTGAATTTGAGGTCCATTTGAATACACCTGCTTTTATCTTCTCAAAAGACAAGGCAGGAAAACCTGAAATAATATGTTGAAAGCATTCACTTTCTCTATTCAAAGCCTAAGCAAACTGCTTCATTAAGCCAAGTTTGATGTGAAGTGGGGGAAAAGTGATCCTGTCTCGATTAACTATAGGTTCATTCAAAATATTTTCACCCCTACTTTCAAACTTCATGTTTCAGCCACTCCTTCTGTGTCCATAATTCCCCCGAGCTCAGCTGTCCCACAAACACAGAGAGCAAGGATACTTTGTGAAACCTCTCTGTTGTCCTAGCAGGAAATTTACCATTTTAAGATCCACACAAATGATCTAATTATGCTTCTCATACTTCAGTAAGTTGAGGACAATTTTTATGTCATTATAATCTTCTTGCAGATGAGTTCAATAACCAATTGGAACTGCTGCATAAACATTACCATTGTGTAGAAGAACACAGTTCAGACTTCGTTTAGCGCTGTCAAGAAATAGCCATCATTCTGTTGGACTGTAAGTGGTAACACCTAGCTGACTGAGAAGACTACTGATATCACGACAGTAAACAAAATGTTTTTCTTTGGAAAAAGAGTCCACAAAAATTTGTTCATGATTCCTGAAAGGGATACTTTAGCTGACTGGTGAAGTACATTCTTTTCTTGAAGCCTGGAGGCTAATAACTCAGCTGCTTTCTTTGATAGGCCCAAATCCTTACTAAGTCATTCAATTCGGGTTGGCTAAACTGCTGAGGGGTTAATGACTGTTTGGCATCAGAAGAAGACCCTTTAGATTCTACAACCATTTTCTCATGCATCTTATCAAAATACACTTGATCACCATGTTCACTTTCTTCACCCTTAGAAGAAATAAAACCATTGAAAACTGGAACCGGGAGTGTCTCAGAGTGTGGAATAGGTTGTATTGCTGAAGGAATATTAGGATATGTGATCATATGCCATTTTTTCTTCCCGATGCCCTTTGTTTGGTCCAGAGAGAAATAACAGTCACTGCTGTGGTTCTTAGGTTCACATCAAACCATGGAAATACGAAAAGGTATTCCTTTCAGTTTTCCTTTTGTCCAGTCATAAAGCATTTTCTCACGATTATGACACACAATATGAGGAGCCCAATTCTTGTCTTGATCGCCAAAGGGAGCTTGAAAATAGGCAATATATGCACATGTCACAAATGATGAAATATTGCACCTGGCGTTGAAGTGTGTAACAGCCACATATATAACAGAAGGTATCAGGACTATTCTTACATTTATGCCTACTCGAAGAAGACATGATTCAATCTTAAAACAAAATAAGAGGGTGTTTTTATCAGATAGTAATATTTTACATTTAAAAACAACTACAATTATGTAGAAGTGATGTTTGTAAAACATTAATTGCCTTGAGGTTATGTTCAATCCAATAGTTATTGACCTTTAACTCCAATTTAAAAACCAATGTATGCCATTAACTGTAACAAAAAGAAATTAAAATTGCATAAAAACTAGAGCATGAACCAAAAAACGGATTTCAGATTTGGAATCAGCGATGCAAATGTATATAGAAACAGTTCTAAAACCTCATGCACCAGAAAATAGAAAAAAAAATTGTTCCCCAGTGTAGTATAATTTCTTTCTTAAATGTTTGGTTTATATCACCTGGTGCTTTATGTTTTGGAGATTATTATATTTAATAGATGTTCAATATATTTAATAGACTTAGCCTTATTCAGATTATCTATTGTTGGGTAAGTTTGGGCAAATTATTCCTTTCAGGAATTGGCTACCTTATCTAGGTCCTCAGATTTTTGGGCATAGAGTTGTTAATAGTATTCCTTCATTATCCTTTTATGTCCATAGGATCTGTAATGATGTCTCCTTTCATTTTTGGCATTAGTAATTTGTGTTTTCTTTTTCTCTTAGTCTGCTTAAAGGTTTATCAATTTCATCAATCTCTTCAAAGAACCAGCTTTTACTCCCTGGCCGATTGGCTCAGTGGTAAAGTGTCAGCCCAGCGTGTGTAAGTTCTGGGTTCAATTTCCAGCCAGGGCACACAGGAGAAGCACCCATCCGCTTCTTCCCCCTTCCCCCTCTCCTTTCACTCTGTCTCTGTCTTTCCCTCCTGCAGCCAAGGCCTGGCTCCCTGGTATTTACCCAAAGGAGTTGAGAACATATCTCTGCACAAAACTTGCACATGGATGTTTATTTATAGCAATTTTATTTTGGAGCAAAGTTGGCCTGGGTGCTGAGGATGGCTCCATGGCCATGCCAGGTGGATCCCGGTTGGGTGCATGCAGGTATCTGTCTGCCTCCCGTCCCCTTCTCACTTTGGAAAAATACACAAAAATAGAATGAGCTTTTAGCTTCATTGACTCTCTCTCTTGACTTCCTGTTTTCAATTTTATTGACTTCTGCTCTAGCTCTTTTATTTTATTTTTATTTTATTACAGAGACAGAGAGTCAGAGGGATGGATAGGGACAGACAGACAGGAAATGGAGAGAGATGAGAAGCATTAATTATCAGTTTTTCGTTGTGACACCTTAGTTGTTCATTGATTGCTTTCTCATATATGCCTTGACCCCGGGCCTTCTGCAGACTGAGTAACCCCTTGCTGGAGCCAGCAACCTTGGGTCCAAGCTGGTGAGCTTTTGCTTAAACCAGATGAGCCTGTGCTCAAGCTGGCAACCTCGGGGTCTCGAACCTGGGTCTTCCACATCCCAGTTCGACGCTCTATCCACTGCGCCACCACCTGGTCAGGCCTGCTCTAGTTATCGTGATTTCTTTTCTTCTGCTTACTTTGGATTTAATTTAATCTTTTTGTTTCCTCATGTAAAATTTTAGATTATTAATTTTAGATCTTCCCTTTTTTAAATCTTCTCCTTTTATAATATATTCATTCAATGCTATAAATTTCTCTTTAAGAGTTGCTTTTGCTGTATAATATAAATTTTGATGGGTTAGTTTTTCATTTTCAATTAGATTAAAATATTTTTTAATTTCTCTTGAGATTTCTTCTTTACCCAGGTGTTATTGAGAAGTGTGTTGTTTAATGTACACATATTTGGGGATTTTTTAGTTATCTTTCTGTTATTGTTCTTATAAGTTTTTAAATAAGTTTATCAATATTTTTTAAAAGTCTTCTGGGATATAATGTGATTAGGTTCAATCTATTGGTAAGTTTGGGATGAATTGACACCTATGAATATTGACCTTCTCAGTCCATGAACATGGCATATCTCTATTAACTCAACTTTTTTGTAATTTCCTAGAGCAGTGTTTGTAGTTTTCAAAGCACAATTATTGCACATATTTTATTAATTTTACATCTAAAATTTTTATGCTTTTTGATATTTTGGTGATTAGTATTGTTTCTTAAATTTTACTTTCCAACTGTGTATTAATATTTTCACCCACCCTTTTCACTTAGCGTAGAAAATCTCATTTTATCTAAGTATGAGTGCCAGAAAAGGATTGCAGTTAGTATTAGGGAAAAAATACATGAGAGTGAGCAAGATAAAATTCCCATTAGTAAGAAGGCAATATTTGGGACATATTTACAGTAAAAAACTTAGTTATTATTTATCTGAAATTCAATTTTAAATGATAATATTGTGTTTTATCTAGCAACTCTAAGGACAGTATTTTTTTTTAAAAAAACTTCTTTTTATTTTATTCAGTTTAGAGAGGAGACACAGAGTGAGAGAGAGAGAGAGAGAGAGAGAGAGAGAGAGGAGAGAGAGAGAGAGAGAAAGGGGGGAGGAGCTGGAAGCATCAACTCCCATATGTGCCTTGACCAGACCAGTGCAGGGTTTTGAACTGGCAACCTCAGTGTTCCCAGGTCGACACTTTATCCACTGCGCCACCAAAGGTCAGGCAGGACAGTATTTTTTTACATTGTGTTGAGATGTTAACCAATGTACATGGGCAAATAAAACAATTAGAAGCATAAGAATTTGAAAAAAGAAAAATTACTTGTATTTTTAGATGATATTATTTTATATCTAGAGAACCCAAGAAACAGTAGAAAGACTAATACAAATCATAAAAGAAATTAATAAAGTAGTAACTTGTAAATCCATTATTCAAAACAATAATCTTACGTAGGAAAAGAAACTGTTTAGAAGATATAATGGAAGAGAGGATGATTTTTAGTATAGCCAAAATAAAATAGGCACAAAATTAAGAAAAGATATCCAAAACAGATATTGAAGAAAAATAAAACAGTCTCAAAAGACAAAAATTGGCTTGAACACATGAAAAAAATATACCCGTGTACTTGGTTAGAAACAGGAAACATTAAAAAGATGTCAATTTTCCCTAAGTTAATTTATAAATTTAACACAGTCTTTCTAAAACTATCAGGATTGTTCCCCTATAGATAGAAACGTTGATTAAAAAGCTCATTTAAATAAATAAATAACCATTATAGGAAGTTACTGGAAAAGAGAGTAATAGGGGTGAGATAGACCTACTATGTATTAAAACATAGTCATATCAATGCAATGATGATGCCTGAATAGACAGACAGACTAACTACACAGGAAGAAAACCTCACAAGTCCTTTCTGCATTTGCAAATGCATAGACCTAATTGCATTTGGCAACATTATTGGAATAAACTGAATTGCCATGTGGAAATATATAAATTGAATATATTCTTCATCTTAAATATTAAGATAACTTCCAGATAGATTAAAGATTTAAATGAAAGAAAGAAATCACATGAGTAATAAGAGAAAACATGAGTGAAATCCTCATGAAATTCAGAAGGGAAGAGATTGTTTAATTTGATTAAAAGAACTTTTGCATGGTAAAACCAAAACAAAAGAAATATTTTTAGTATATGTAAAAAAGCTATGGCCTTTTCTCCAATCAAACTAAATAACATAGCTTCAGATTTTTAAAAAAATTTTATTGAATTTATTAGGATGACATTAGTTAATACTGTTATACAGGCTTCAGGCATATGATTCTACAATACATCATCTGTATATTGCATGTGTGTTTACCAAATGGAGAACACTTAAATATCTTTTCTCTCCTTTTATCCTATAATCTATCCCAACCTATCTCAATGATTTGGAACTCTTTATCTAGAACTTGTGTTGCTCAAGTATTATTTCAAATTCTGCTGGAGTATGGTATAGAACCATGAATCTCAGAGTTGTTCGTGGTCTTTGATTGTTTATGAGGCAATAAAGTTTCTGACTCTGTTAAAGTGACATTGAAAGTTATTAGCTTCTGCCTTAGAGTTGTCTAAGAGGTGAGACTCATGGTGAAGGGAATGTTGATTTTCCTATTTCACTATTATTTCCAAGAGAAGAAAGATTTTCTGCTCAGGAGTCCTGAGAATATTGTGCTGAGGAAGATGGGCATCTCTTTCTTATAAATGGCATGCTAGATGGTTGGGTTAGATTTCTGTCTCTGATCATTGAACTTGCTGCTCCGTTCTCTGAGGAGGCGAAGATGAGAAGAAATCTGTTGAGGGAAGCTTTCAGCTTTGCAAAACCCAGCATTTCTCTTCTCTGCAGCATGTTGTGCTTAAATGCTACTCTTTCCTTGGAGGTAACTTTCAGGTTCTGGCTTTTTCAGGCAAAGCAAGAAACCCTACTTATTACACTTTCAATCAGTACTGAAGCCTCAAGGACCAAAATTGACTCTTCATATCTACTCAGATATCAAAAAGAGGCATGGAAAAGAAATTGCTGCATATCTACCAGGGGCTGTAGAACTTTTTATTTTTTATTGTGGTCTGGAATTGTTGCTAACATTCAAATAAGTAAAAATAATATGTTTCAACAAATACCTTAGAGAACACAGTTGATTTTGCTTTGAAAAAGCTCTGACAGGTCACTGTGGCAGGCTATATTAATATTAATTGGCCAGTTCACTTCTTATATAAGGGAAAATTATGCACTCTCCAGCCTTAAAGTCAGGTGCAGTCATGGGCATTGACTTTGGCCAATGAAATGTGGTGAATGTATTTAATTTTTAGTGCTTGACTCTCCACCTTCCTCTTTTAAAGACTATTAAAAATCATGTCTTCATGAAACCTTTGAAGATAAACCACTGAATTGTCAGTATGATTACTTGCTACTTTTATTAACTTCATCCATTTATATATGTACCTCGATTTACTTAATTAAATATTTTCAAAAAGAAAACAGATATAAGGGAAATTTATAAATGCTTCATATGCCCAAAGGAAGTCTTAGGGAATTTACTTTTGTATATCAAATATATCACTATGTATATTTCCACATTTTCATACACTGACTTTATGTAAAACAGAGCACAGTAGATATTCTTTTTTTTAAGCAACTTTTAAAGCTTTGTTTTCTAGATGTTGGCTATTTCACTTGTCAAACAATGTGTATTGAGCACCTGCCACATTCATGTACACCAAGGCCAGGTGCACATGTGTAGATGAAGCTGTAACAGTATCTGTATTTTGTGTGTTAGTTTGCTACTCTGGATTGAACAGTATCCCCCCAAAATAAATGTGTTGAAGTATTAACTTTTAGTGGGACTATATGTGAAGGTGAGGCTTTTAAGGTTAAAAGAAGTCATAAAGGCGAGGTTCTAACCTGATAGGACTGGTGGCCTTATAAAAAGAGAAAGTGATCTCTCTCTACTTTCTTCATATGCTCACACTGAGGGAAGGTCATGTGAGCATACAGTGAGAAGGCAGCAAGCCAGGAAATCTACAAGCTTGGGAGAGGGTCCTCGTCAGGACCCCACAATACTTGCACCTTGATCTCAAGTTTCCAGCCTCCAGAACTGTGAGAAAATAAATTTGTTTTTTAAGTCATGATGTTTAAATATAATGTTATGCTATATCAGCCTGAGCTGACAAAAATATTTGCCAAATTTAGAAATTTTATAACTAGAATATTTGTGATCCTTGTAAGAAATAAATTAAGAGCAACAAAGTAACACAGAGCTATACTTTATAGGGCTGAATATAAACTTGTGAAATCTGTAATATTGAAGGAGAAAAGTATAATAAGTCTAAAGGAAAGGTATAAATGTATGAATGTCCAGTTATCAGAACTCCAACCTTTTAAAGACAAAATGGGGAAAAATAAGAAATCAACCATGTAAGCAGCTCATTTTTGAGTGTCTTAGACAATTTATGTCACATTATAGTCCAAAACTACCTGTGTCAGAATTACATTGGTGTGTCCGTAAGATATCCAGATCCCTGGAATGTCCTACGGTCATATTCAGTTTCTCTGAGATGAAGTCTTGGGATCTTCATGTTAAAATGTTAAGCAAGTTTGCTAAGTGATTCTTAGCACTGAGTCTAAAATTGCCTAATTTATGCATAGTAGGCTGTATAAGAAATGTTTGTCTTTGTCCTACAATGAGATTCCTGCTAATACATGAAATAAAGGCAAACCAAAATATAATGTGAATGTCTGACCAGGCAGTGGTGCAGTGAATATAGCATTGGACTGGGACACAAAGGACCCAGGTTCTAAACCCTGAGGTCACCGGCTTGAGCACGGGTTCATCCTGCTTGAGCACGGACTCACCAGCTTGAGCGAGGGGTTGCTGGCTTGAGTGTGAGACAATGACATGACCTCATGGTCACTGGCTTGAGCCCAAGTTTGCTGGCTTGAGCAAGGGGTCACTCGATCTGCTGTAGCCCCCTGGTCAAGGCACATATGAGAAAGCAATCAATAAACAAGTAAGGTGCTGCAACTAAGAACTGATGCTTCTCATCTCTCTCCCTTCTTGTTTGTCTGTCCCTATCTGTATCTCTCTCTATCTTTGTCACACACACATAAAAAGAAAAGATCAACATTTATTTTATATCTTGCAACTCTCCTGTATTTGCTTATTTTTTTCTAACAGTTTTTTTGTGGAGTCTATAGGGTTTTTATGTACAGAATCATTTCATCTGCAAAAAAAGTGATACTTCTTCCTTCCCAATTTGGATATCTTTTATTTCTTTCTCTTACCTGATTGCTCTTCCTGGGTCTTATAGAACTATAATGAATAAGACTGGTGAGAGTGGGAACCTTGTCTTGTTACTGATTTTAGAGGAAAAGCTTTCAATTTTTCACCGTTGAGTATGATATTGACTAAGGATTTGTCATATATGAACTTTATTATGTTGAAATGCCTTCCTTCCATATCTATTTTATTGAGTGTTTTAATAATAAATGAATGTTGTATCTTACCCAAGTGCTTTTTCTGCATCTATTGGTGTGATCATATGATTATTTACCCTTTGTTTTGTTAATGTATATTACATTGATCTATTTCCATATGTTGAACCATCCTTGTTCCCTTGAATTAAACCCCACTTGATTGTGATACATTATTATTTTAATATATTGTATTTGATTTGTTAGTATTTTGTTCATGGATTGAAAGACCCAACATAGTTAAAATGGCCATAGTACCCAATGGAATATACAGATTTAATGCAATCCCCATCAAAATCCCAATGTCATTTAAAAGACATTGGTTAATAATATTACATAAATTTTAGGTGTACCATTCCACAATATATCATCTGTACACTGCACTACACATTCACCAACTCAAGTCAAGTCTTCTTTCATTATCATTTATCCCCCCTTTACCCTCTTCTCTCTCCCCATTCCCTACTATATCACCACACAGTTGTCAGTGTCTATAATCTTTTGTTTCCTTGCTTGATCCATTCACCTTTTTTCTCCCAGCTCCTCAACCCCCTTTCTCTCAGACAGCTGTCAGTCTATTTTCTGTATTGATGAGTCAGTTGCTATTTTGTCTGTTACTTTATTTTGTTTATAAGATTTCACATATAAGTGGAATCATATGATACTTGTCTTTCTCTGATAGCTTATTTTATTTAGCATAATAATCTTCAGGTCCATCCATGCTGTTACAAATTGTAAGACTTTCTTCTTTTGTTTATGTCTGAATAGTATTCCACTGTGTAAATATACCACAACATTTTAATTTTTAAAAAATTTATTGTTTGATTTTAGAGAGAAAAGAAGGGGAAAGAGAGAGAAAGGAATATTGATGTGTTCCACTTATTTATGCATTCATTGGTCGATTCTTGTAAGTGCCTAACCAGTTATCAGACCCTCAACCTTGACATATCAAGGCAATGCTCTAACCTAGGGGTCGGGAACCTATGGCTCATGAGCCATATGTGGCTCTTTTGATGGCTGAACCTGGCTCGCACACAAATCTTTAATAAAAATAATAATGTTAAAAATACAAAACATTCTCATGTACTACAATCCATTCATTTTCTACCACTCATGTTCATGGTTGTGGGTAGCTGGAGCCAATCACAGCTTTTCTCTGAGAAAACACCAAATTTTTATTGGATAATGTGTAACATACATGGTCATTGTGAGGTCAGGAAGTAAACTTCCCTTCTTTTAATCAAGAAGTCAGCTAGCTAGTTGCAGAAACCCTTTTGACGAAGAAGATGGCTAAAAGAAAAAAAGATGAGGAGTATCATACTTTTCAGCAGGAATGGACAGAGGAATTCACCTTTGTGGAGAGAGCAGGTTCTGCAGTGCGTTCAATATGCAATGATAAAATTGCATCGATGAAACGGTCAAATATAAAGCGGCACTTCGACACATGCCATACTACATTTGCATTGAAATATCCAGCAAGGAACAGCAAGAAGAAAATATGTCAAGAGGTACTGTGCAGAGTGCAAGCTAGTCAGCAGCAACTCCATGTTTGGACACGGAGACTGGAATTTGGTCTAGTGAACAACGTGACTGGAATTTGGCTAGCTTTGCTGGTGCTTTAGCAATTGTGAGAAATGGAAAGCCATTCACAGATGGGGAGTATGCCAAAGCATTCATGCTTGATGTTGCCAGTGACCTTTTTGACAACTTTTCGGATAAAGACAAGATAATCAAATGAATAAAAGACATACCTCTGTCAGCAAGAACTGTTCACGATTGTACCATCATGATGGCAAATCAAATTGAGACAACACAAGTGAAGGACATAAATGCAGCACCATTCTTTTCTCTTGCTTTGGATGAGTCAACAGATGTAAGCCATTTATCCCAGTTCAGTGTGATTGCAAGGTATGCTGTCGGTGACACACTATGTGAGGAAAGTCTTGCTGTTTTGCCTATGAAAGAGACAACAAGTGGGGAGGATTTATTTCAGTCTTTCACTGAGTTCGCTAAAGAAAAAATTCTACTGATAAATAAATTTATTTCGATGTGTACTGATGGTACATGGTGGGGAAAAACAGATAATTCGTAGTGCTTTTTTGTGAACATGGAAAGAGATCCATCTTAAATTTTCACTGCATCCTACACAAGGAGGCACTTTCTGCTCAGATGTATGGTGAGCAGCTTGGTGAAGTGATGTCGCTGGTCATTCAGGTGGTCAACTTTATTGTTGCCTGAGCTTTAAATGATTGCCAGTTTAAAACACTGCTGGATGAAGTTGGGAATAATTATCCTGGTCTGCTTCTGCATAGCAATGTGCATTGGTTGTCAAGAGGGAAGGTGCTCAGAGGTTTTGCAGCTTGTCTGAGCAAAATCCGGACTTTTCTTGAAATGAAAAATGTCGAGCATCCTGAGTTAGCAAACACTGAGTGGCTCCTAAAGTTCTACTATCTCATGGACATGATTAAACATCTGAACCAGCTCAATGTGAAAATGCAAGGCGTTGGAAGTACAGTCTTATCCCTTCAACAAGCAGTGTTTGCATTTGAAAACAAGCTGGAACTCTTCATTGCCGACATTGAAACGATCATTTACTACACTTTGAAAAACTGGGAGAGTTTAAAGATGCATGCACAGCAAATGACCCTGCTCAACATCTTGATTTCTAGCAGCTAGCGGGCTTCACATCTAATCTCCTGCAGTCATTCAAAGCGCGCTTTGGAGAATTTCATGAGTGCACTCATCTTTTTAAGTTCATCACCCATCCACATGAGTGTGCAGTGGACAGTGCCGACCTGAGTTCCATCGCTGGTGTCTCCATCAGAAATTTTGAACTACAAGCTGCTGACCTGAAGGAAGGCCTCAGACATGTGGGTGCATAAGTTCAAGTCACTGAATGAAGATTTGGAAAGACTTGCATGACAGGAAGCAGAGTTGGCGAGCAAACACAAGTGGGGAGAAATGAAAAATCTTCAACCCACAGACCAGCTGATTGTCAAAACTTGGAATGCGCTTCCCGTCACATACCACACACGGCAGCATGTGAGTATTGCTGTACTGACAATATTTGGCTCTACGTATGCATGTGAGCAGTCTTTCTCACATCTAAAGAACGTTAAGACCAACCTACGATTACGTTTAATGGGTGGAAGTCTCAACGCCTGCATGAAGCTTAACCTCATCATGTATCAACCAGACTACAAAACCATCAGCAAAACCATGCAGCACCAGAAGTCGCATTAATGGTAAGAAGTACTTTATTCATCATTGGTTAGCAACAGCATAACAAGGTTATTAAAAAGAATTTAGAGACTTATTGTACTTTAAAAGTGTTGGCCTTACATAAAATGCATACATTTACTTGTATTTAGTGTTAAAAATATTGTATGTCTCTCATGGAATTACATTTTAAAATATGTGGCATTCATGGCTCTATCAGCCAAAAAGGTTCCCGGCCCCTCCGCTAACCCACTGGGCTATCTGGATAGGGCCCACTGCTTTCTTTATCTATTCATCTACTGATGGGCACTTGGCCTTTTTCTATATCTTGGCTATTGTAGATAATTTATAAAACTCAACACCAAAAAGCAAACAATCCAATTAAGAAATTGGCAAAGAACCTGAGTAGACACTTCTCCAAAGAGGACATACTGATGGCCAATAGACAGATGAAAATATGTTCAACATCACTAATCATCAGAGAAATTCAAATTAGAACCACAATGAGATATTACCTCACACTTGTCAGAATGGTGCTCATCAATGAATTCACAAACAAGTGTTGGCAAAGATTTTTAAAAAAGGGACACTTCATGGACTGTTGGTGGAAATGCAGATTGGTGCCACCACTGTGGAAAGCAATGTGGACCTACCTCCGCAAATTTAAAATAGAACTGCCTTACAGCCCAGCAATGCCTCATCTTGGAATACATCCAGAGAAATCCAAAACACTAATTTGAAGGAATATATGCACTCCTATGTTCATCCCAATGTCATTTTATTTTTTTAGAAAGTGAGAGAAAGACAGGAGCAGACAGGGACAGATAGATGGGAAGGGAGAGAGAAGACAAGAATCAATTCAGTTGTGGCACCTTAGTTGTTCATTGATTGATTTCTCATATGTGCCTTGACCAGGGGGCTCCAGCTGAGCCAGTGATTTCCTGCTCAATCTAGTGAACTTGTGCTCAAGCCAGCTACCCTTGGGTCATATCTATGATCCCACACTCAAGCCAGTAAGTGACCCTATGCTCAAGCTGGTGAACCTGTGGTCAAGCTGGATGAGCCCACACTCAAGCTGGTAACCTCAGGATTTCAAACCTGGGTTCTCAGCATCCCAGACTGATGCTCTATCCACCTGGGACCACCTGGTCAGGCCCTAGTGTCATATTTTCAAGAAAAAGAACAAAAAATATCAGTTTTGTATGAAACCACAGAAGACCCCAAATAGCCAAAACAATCCTGAGAAATAAGAATGAAGCCAGAGGTATCACAGTACCTGACTTCAAATTGTTCTACAGAGCTATGATAATGAAAACAGCATGGTATTGGCAGAAAAACAGACACACTCACTAAGAAAACAAAACTGAGAGCCCAGAAATAAACCCATATGCATATGGACAAATAATTTTTGACAAAGGAGCTGAAAACACACCATGGGGAAAACAAAACCTCTTCAATAAATGGTGCTGGGAAATAGAAAGCCACATACAAAAGGATGAAACTAGATTACAGTTTGTCCCCATGTACAAAAATTAATTAAAAATGGATCAAAGACCTAAATATAAGATCTGAAACAATAAATAGCATAGACAAATACATAAGTACTAAACTTATGAACCATGGTGATAGAGAACATTTTATGGATTTGACTCCAATGACAAGGTAAGTAAAGGCAAACATAGTTGAATAGAACTATATCAAACTAAAAAGCTGCTGCACAACAAATGGAACTGACAACAAAACAAAATACAACAGACCAAGTGAGTGATGATATTTGCCAACAACAGCTCTGGCAAGGGGTTAATATCCAAAATATGTAAAGAACTCCTACAATTCAACACCAAACAATCTAGTTAAAAAATGGGCAAAGGATCTCAACAGACCCTTCTCCCAAGAAGACATACAAACAGCCAACTGATATATGAAGATGTCTGACTTTACTAGTTATTAAGGAAATGCAAATCAAAACTATAACGATATATCACCTCACGCCTGTTAGAATGGCTATTATTAACAAGACAAGTAATAACAAATGTTGGAGAGGTTGTAGAGTAAAGGAGACCTTCATTCACTGCTGATATGAATGTAAACCGGTCACCACTATGGAAGACATTTTGGCAGTTCCTCTAAAAATTAAGAATAAAGTTACCAAATGATTTAACTGTGTATCTATCTGCCCAAAAGCTAAAAAAACATTTATTTGCAAAGATATATGCACCCCTATGTTCATTGCAGCATTATTCATAGTGGCCAAGACATAGAGACGACAAAAGTGCCCTTTGATAGAGTATTAGATAAGGAAGGTATGGTACATATATACAATGGAACAGTACTCCGCTATAAGAAAAGATGAAATACTCATATTTGCGACAGCATAGATGAACCTTGAGAATATTATGCTAAGCAAAATAAGTCAATCAGAAAAAGCTAAGAACTATATGATTTCACTCATATGTAGAATATAAAATTGAAACAGACATAAAAATAGACACAGTGGTGGTTACCAGACGGAAGGATGTTGGGGGGAGATTATGGAGGGTAAAGCGGCAAAATATATGGTGGTAGAAGATGGTCGACTGGTGGGCACACAATGCAATATACAGATCATGTATCATAGAAATGTACACTGGAAACCTATATGATCTTATCAACCAATGTCACCCCAATACATTTAACAGAAAAAGAGATCAACAAAGAATAGAAAGTAGTTACCAGAGATCTGTTCCCAGCACTAGGAAAACTTATAGGGAGGAGTAGAACAGAGGACCAGAGGAATCTGGAGTTAGGGAGACCTCAGAAAGGAAGTAATATGTGCTTTCACTTAAAGAGTGCAGAGCTCTCTCCAGAACTTTTTAGACAAAGACAATAAAGGAATATAACAAAGATATTACTTCAGAAGGACAGAGAGCACAGAGAAGAGAGAGGAATGGATGAAAAATTTTGGGCAGACAAAACAGATGAGGAGGGAGGACTGATTAAAAGTATGCTGATTTACCCTGGGGACTCTCTGGCGCTCAGCTCTTGGAAGCGCTAAGTAATTGCAGAAATTGGGGGCAAAATTTATGTAGGGATAAAAAGAAAAGGCATGTTAGTGGTTGGACCCTGCTCTCCTTCCTGCCTTTAGAAGCAACAGGTTTGTTCTCTAGAAGATTTGAACAAGGAGAGGCTTGAAGGCAGTGACATTAAACAGAGAGGGGTAAAGACAAAGGCAGAGACTGACACACTGAAACAGGGATAAGTGAGTCCATTTACTGGATGATGGGACCGTCAGTACCATCTCCCCTCCCCACCCTAATTTCAGAAATCTGGCAACCAGATATAATTCCTTCAGGCCCTCTTCCTCCAGCCTTATACCTAAGTAGCACCGATTTCTCAAATCCAAGAATTGATGCTAAAATACATTGGAGCAATGCCTTCAAAAATTTTTAGAGTATGTGTTCAGCCTCTTAATCTATTAAGAGATTAGTCAGGTAAGATAAATGGTAGAATAAAGATATTTTTTAGATATGAAAATATGCAAATACCCAAAACATTCACCTTCTTAGGAAGCAACTGGAGGTTGTACTTTAACCAATATAAGGAAGAAAAAAAACACCACAAGAATAGGAAGACATTGACTTTAGGAAACAGTTCTGAATACAAAATTGCAAAAGGAAAGTGCACATGCAACTTCACAGCCAGGACATTAGGCCTGCAGTGTAGTCCACATGGGTTGAAACAGAAGAGCTAAGGGAGAGGGGAGTGAAGAAAAAAACATTTGAACTCAGATCTTCTGCGGTTTTTAAATATGTATATGTGTCTTCAGTAACCTTCAGAGTCATCCTTCCATTTTCTTTTTACTTTACTTGGCCCTTTATATAATAAAAGGTTTTTATACTTATCTTTTCATCTCTTTATAGTTTCCATTTTTGGTATAAGAAGTATACCTTTCTTTTAGGAATGATATAATCAAACATTATCAGTAATTAAAGTGATTAGCACATGGTTTTCTTTTTAGTATTGGAGTCATCTTTTATGTGCCCTAACTAAAGTGTAAAGAAAGATAACATTTATGTACAGAAAACTAGATGATTTTGTTAGCATTTTAAAAATTGATATTTTAGAATTTTACTATATTATTATCCAGATTATTCACTAACTTGGTAAATTGCAGGGACTGATTTTCCATTTTTGTGGGGAAAAGAAACCTAATAACCACATTTACAAAGAATTTGTACTAGGCAATGCCTTATAATGATTTTGAAATGTATTTATTTACATCTTAAATATGACTTCTTTCTAAAATGTTCCAAGTCTCATTTTCACAGCTGCAAGTAAGTAACTTTTTAGGATAATGTTTCATTTGGCTGTATTATGTTAATAATCAGCTAGATGATGTATATCTTTTCCATTTCTATGTACCCATGAATTATTCAGAAGTGTTCTCTTGCAAATGCAGAGTAGAAGAATTTAGTTCCTTTCCCCCCAAAAGTGTTAGCTAGGCTTAATTGTGAAGAGAGAGAAAAATAGATTCTTTTCTTTCCTCTTTAATCCTTTAAAATTTATTGAAGTGAACAGTTGAAAATTATCTAAATAACCAATAATTAAAATATGCTCAAGTAATACTATACATCTATTTGACATTTGAGAAATGATGCAGCTATCAACACAATAATGGTTGTAAAGACAAGACAGTTATATGGGAAAATGTTTATATTAAAAGAAAAAAAGGCATGATATAAAAATGTGTGTACATCATAATTACAATTTTAAAAATGTCATAAAAAATTCCAGAATAAAATAGTAATTACAGTCACGTTACTATAGTAGGACTATAGGTGATTTGTTTCTTCTCTGTATTTTTCCAGTTTTTTTTCTTTCTTTTTTTTTTTTACAGGGACAGAGAGCGAGTCAGAGAGAGGGATAGATAGGGACAGACAGACAGGAACGGAGAGAGATGAGAAGCATCAATCATCAGTATTTTGTTGCCCTTGCGACACCTTAGTTGTTCATTGATTGCTTTCTCATATGTGCCTTGACCGCGGGCCTTCAGCAGACCAAGCAACCCCTTGCTGGAGCCAGCGACCTTGGCTCCAAGCTGGTGAGCTTTTTCTTGGGGTCTCGAACCTGGGTCTTACGCATCCTAGTCCAACGCTCTATCCACTGTGCCACCAACTGGTCAGATTATATATTTTTTCAGTTTTAAAAGATATATTATTTTTGCCTGACCTGTGTTGGTGCAGTGGGTAAAGCATCAATCTGGAATGCTGAGGTCACCAATTTGAAACCCTGGGCTTGCCTGGTCAAGGCACATATGGGAAGATTTGATGCTTCCTGCTTCTTCTTTCCTCCCTTACCCCCTTTCTCTTGCTCCCTTTCTCCTCTTTCTAAAATGAGTGAATGAGTGAATTTATAAATTAATAAATAAGCTATTATTTATAATGAGAGAAAGCAAAATGTTGGTCAAATAAGTTTGTAAATATGATGTTTATGTTTGTTCGCTTGTGGTTTGCATTGGGGGCTGGGCAAAACCAGATACAGTGGTCTGTGAAGTTGCAGGTTGCCTTCCTGCTTGGGAGGGTCCATTGTTTTGCTAATATTTGCTGGAAGGGAGATTCTGCCCTCACCACTGAGAGGTGTAGGGGGATTTCTGCTTTCTCTCCTCCCTGATTTTTGCCCTCCATGAAAAACCTGCTTTTCCATTGGCTTTTCTTGTGGCTTGCCTGTCCTGTCTTGGTGAGATACCAATAAATAGAATGGCCTACCATCCTCCAACTCCACCACTTCTTTACCATCTGCTCAAATTTAATGAGAACCTGCATGTGAATGGCTGTAATGGTGGCGGCGGCCCCTGACCTTACACAAAACAAATAAGCATAACTTTATGGAATGACTAATATTTGCTACAAACTGGGCTGTGTGCTGATGGTATAAAGATGAAAAGGTATGATTAGCAATATATTATAAGATATATTTAGTTTTTCCTGGAGAAACTAAAATGTATAGAATTAATATAAATTTCATTGAGATCTTATTTAGGAACAAATGTCATTAATTAAATAACTAATAAATGCTTTTCATGTGTACCTAGTCCAATCCATTTAACAATCATATGAAGATGATTTTTTTTTTTTTTTGCAGACAAGAAACTCAGTGTATGACCAATAGCCATGGCCACCATCGCAGCCGCCTGGCCCATGCACATTCACATTTGATTTGGACAGATGGTAATGAAACAACAAAGCCAATAATTGGTGGGCCATTACCTTTTAATCCTAGCTTGCACCTGGTGGGCAAGAAATACACACAGTGAAAAAGCACTTCGCTTTCCATTCAGGGCTCCCAAAGATACTGACTTATCCGAGTTTCCTAAAATCAAAGGTTTGTACTTCACCAGCGTTATTCACCTCTGCTCTCCGTCTCCTTCTCTCTGCATAAACTCTGCACAAACTGGCTTCTCCTTCAGCACCCCACCATCTTGGCTGCTTCTCCTCTCCTCCATGTGGCCTTTCTCTGCTCTCCCTCTATGGGCTCTCCCTAGAATGTAATCACTCTTCCCCAGAACAACGTGATCTTTCTTCCTTTTAAAACCTTTTGGCATGAAAGCCCTCCCCCAACACACATTAATATAATCACACCCATCCCAAGCAGGAACGGCAACTAATATTATCACCGGGGCAATGGGCTTCCACGTGGGCAGCGCCATCTTTAACAAAGTGAGCATAATATATTTTATCTGCCCAACAATCCACCCCTATGCTCACTTTACTACCCACAGTCTACACCACCAGCATCCCTGTGCAAGGAAATTAGTCACATTACACAAATTATAACAACATGACAAATCACACAATTTCAACAATTACAAAGGTACGTTTCACCAGTCTCTCAGCACTTTGCCAAAAGCAAAAAATGTCCTTGGCCATCTTTCTAGCCATTTGAAAAGCTTCCTGGGGCAGGAGGGCCTCCAGGAAAGACTCCCCACCCCAATCAGGGTATTTCACATTGTCCAAAATCCATAAGTCCATCCAACAAAGGAGCAAGTGCTCACTCTGGTCATAGTTCAGAAATCAGTCCATGCACATGGGGCCTCAGCCACTCCCCTCATCCCTGTCATCCTGGCAGGTCTTACACTGGCCCAAGGAGGAGCAAATGGCAATGGCAGTCAGCATTTTCATCTCTGCTCCAGAGAGTATAATGGCATCCACCCCTATGTCTCAAAATCGTAGACCTACCAGGGGTGTAGTAGGTTCTCCTTGCTGTTGGGCTCTCACCTTCTAGAAACTGCAGATTGCAACTCCAGCCCGATTCTCTTCATTCTCCAAAAAGGAACTGAAAACCTTAGTTCCTGCTGCCAGGTTCGAGCCCCAGGCCACCACTGCCTTCTGCTTCACCAGCCTTGCAGCCCCTGGTCTGGCCTCAGGCCCAGCTTCCTGCTGCTGCTGGCTCTCCACACAATCCAGGTCATGCTGCAACTCACGAACCTGTGATTCCTTCTCCAGCAGCTGCTCCATTTCCAAGCAAATCTCAAGAACCTGGTTGGCCTCCTCCAGTGCTTGCTCCAGCTCCAGGGTCGGCATCTCTTTCTCCCATGTTTGCTCCAGCTCCTTCCACTGCTCAGTGTGCAGGTCCCAGACAGCCTTACATAAAGCTCTTTGTTTCCTCACACATGGCTGTAAAAGTCAGCCATCCTACAGTCCCCAGAAGGACAGCCATGGGGAACCATAACAGTAGTCAGTCCTCTACTCCACCACTCAAAGGTGGAGGTGGCTCCATACCAAACTGTATCGAATCCTGACACAGACTACGCCAAATGTAAAGCCAGTAGTCAGGGCCAACATCACAGCTGCCTTGCCCGTACAGGTTCGCATTAGATTCGGACAGACAGTAATGAAACAACAAAGCCAAGAACTGGTGGGCCATAACCTTTTAATCCTAGCTTGCACCGGCAGGCAAGAAATACACACAGTGGGAAAACACTATGGAAAAATACTCTTTGTTCTTGGATAGGAATAATAAATATAGTCAAAATGACTATATTACCCAAAGTGATATACAAATTCAATGCAATTTCCATCAAAATTCCAATGTTCTTTTTTAAGAAAATGGAAAAAAAAAGTCATTAGATTTTTACAGAACTATAAAAACCCCAAATAGCCAAAGCAATCCTAAGGAAAAAGAACAAAGCTGGGGGCATTACAATACCTGACTTCAAACTATATTATAGAGCCACGACAATCAAAACAACATGGTATTGGCAGAAAAATAGACACTCAGACCAATGAAACAAAATTGAAAGCCAAGAAATAAAACCATATATATATGGTCAAATAATTTTTGATAAAGGGGCCAACAATACACAATGGAGAAAAGAAAGCCTCTTCAACAAATAGTGCTGGGAAAACTGGAAAGCCACATGCAAAAGAATGAAACTCGACTACAGTCCCCTTGTATTGAAATTAATTCAAAATGAATCAAAAACCTAAATATAAGACCTGAAACAATAAAGTACATATGTTGGGCAGATAAAATATATTATGCTCACTTTGTTAAAGATGGCGCTGCCCACGTGGAAGTTGATATTAATGTGTGTTCTGGAACAGGCTGTGGGCAGGCTGGGTCATTATAGCCTAAGGCTTAGTTTAAAAGTAAGCTCTTCTCCACACCCTTGACTGATTGGATGATGTAGGGTGGTGCACTCTCCTGAGGAATCCCATTATACAGAGACTTCCTTGTTTGTATAATTGGATTAAAGGTTTTGATATTCTATGGTATAAAGTGGGAGAAACCAGTAGCTTGATCTCTCTCTTGGTTCCTGGGTTCCTGAGATTAGTATTAGAGAGGAGAGCAGAATAAGGTCACATGGAGGAGAGGAAGCAGCCAAGATGGCAGAGTGCTGAGGAAGAGTTTGTGCAGGAGGAGATGGAAAACAGAGGTGAATAAGTCTGGTGAGCTAGAAAGCTTTGATGCTAGGAAACTCGGATAAGTCAGTAGCTTTGTGAGCACTGAATGTGTGGGTTTTGGAGCTCAGTGTGTGTTTTTGCTTGTCTGCCGGGTGCAAGCTAGAATTAAAGCTGATGGCTCACCAGTTCTTGGCTCCTGTGTTTCATTACCGACTGTTCGAATCTAATGCGAACCTGCATTGGCCAGGTGGCTGTGATAGCAGCCGCGACTACTGGCTTTACAACATAGAAGAAAATATAGGTTCTAAACTTATGGACCTTGGTCATAAAGAGCACTTTATGAAT
The DNA here is from genome assembly GCA_037038555.1 of Rhynchonycteris naso. NCBI lineage: Eukaryota > Metazoa > Chordata > Mammalia > Chiroptera > Emballonuridae > Rhynchonycteris > Rhynchonycteris naso. Next base: position 17,207,228 of record CM073004.1, on the reverse strand, counting down.
TTGACTCCAAAGGCAAGGGAAGTGAAGGCAAAGATAAATGAATGGGACTACATCAGACTACGAAGCTTTTGCACAGCAAGAGAAACTGACAATAAACAGACAGCCAACTAAATGGGAGATATATTTTCAAACAACAGCTCAGATAAGGACCTAATATCCAAAATATACATAGAACTCATAAAACTCAACAACAATCTAATTAAAAAGTGGGAAGAGGACATGCACAGACACTTTTCCCAGAAAGAAATACAAGTGGCCAATAGATATATGAAAAGATGCTCATCCTCATTAGCTATTAGAGAAATGCAAATCAAAACTACAATGAGATACCACCTCACTCCTGTTAGATTAGCTATTATCAACAAGACAGGTAATAACAAGTGTTGGAGAGGCTGTGGAGAAAAAGAAACACTCATCCACTATTGGTGGGAATGTAAAGTAGTACAACCATTATGGAAGAAAGTATGGTGGTTCCTCAAAAAGTTAAAAATAGCATTACCATATGACCCAGCAAGCCTTCTACTGGGTATATGCCCCCCAAACTCAAAAACATTGCTAAGTAAAGACACATGCAGCACCATGTTTATTGCAGCATTGTTCACAGTGGCCAAGACATGGAAACAATCCAAAAGCCCTTCAATAAATGACTGGATAAAGAAGCTTTGCTACATATATACTATAGAATACTACTCAGGCATAAGAAACAATGACATTGGATCATTTACAACAACATGGATGGACCTTGATTACATTATATTGAGTGAAATATGTAAATCAGAAAAAACTAAGAACTATATAATTCCATACATAGGTAGACATAAAAATGTGACTCAGGGACATGGACAAGAGTGTGTTGGTTACTGGAGGGTGGGGGGAGGAGGGGGAAAAGGTGAGGGGAGTGGAGGGGCACAAAGAAAACCAGAAAGAAGGTGACAGAAGACAATTTGACTTTGGGTGATGGGAATGCAACATAATTAAATGTCAAAATAACCTGGAGATATTTTCTCTGAACATTTGTATCCTGATTTATTAATGTCACCCAATCAAAATTAATTTTAAGGAAAATAAATCAAGTATGCTTTTATTAGCATTTATTTAATATTTCTTGATACTGTATACATTTGTTTTCATGTTCATTTATTATTATTATTTTCCTCGGGTGTGAGTTGTCTATTCATATATTTTGCCTTGTAAAGCTGTTTGTTGAATTATCTAGTTCCTAAGTTCTAGGCAAAATGATAACATTTGGGTTCTTATGAGACTTTCTCCTAGGTACTGGTGTCATCCCAGGTGGCAGCTTTAGGCGACATTTTTTTAGTGAGGCTGAGAGGTGGGGCTGGGTTCTTTGAAGCTCACACTCAGGCACTGGGAACTTCACAGCCTGAGGAGGACAGCCTGAGGGAGCCACCACTGAGGACTTTCTCTCTTTCTACAAATATCTGTTGTGCTTGCTGCTATGTAAACTGAAAACGAATACTTAACTACACTGTGTTTTAATATAATAAAAATAGCGCAGTAAGAGACAATAATAAAGAAAAAATAAATGTTTTAAAGCCTTATTCAAATCAAGGGAGTCTTTCTGAGAAAGTAGTATTTTGCCTAAAACCAAAAGGAAAGATATCCGCAAGGTATCTGCATGTCATATCTCTAGTAGAAGCAGAGTAAAGTGTCATTCCTATAGCCCACAGGAGCAGGCTGTAGAGCTGAGCTGTAATTTCCTGTGGGTTAGGAAGTTGCTTTCTTCTTGGTATCACTTAAGATGACTGTGCCAGATTGGAAGGATGCCTCCTTAAGTTCCTAACATACCACCTAGTAGGATATGAAATACCTTTGCTTATTTGAGGATCAAATAATAAGATAATCACTGTGTGTTATTCCCCTCATTCTTTCCATATGATTGAAATAGTTACAATAATTAGAATTCAGCAGAACCCACTCCTGATTTTATGAATCATGCTGTAAGAGCAACCAACACAGCATAATACACAATACAGCCATAATGCAGTTTTCATAAGAGCAATCTCAAGTCGTAAATGCTTCCTAAAGAGTCTCTAGCTATACATAATATCTCTTACAGTACACAAGAAAAATGAAAGTCAGTATCTTGTAGCTGACTTCATTTGGCTTTCTAACTTTGATTACTACTTCTGTCATTTTGGCTTACCCATTCAAGCTTATTCTTAATAAATGGATACTCGGAGACCCAGTCTCCTTTAGAGGGAAGAAGAGTTTGAAGCCATTTTGGTGTTATTAATAATTTAAAATAACCCCAAACAGTCCACATTATAATAAAGCAAGAATAGTTCTATGTGTAAAATAGATGTTATTTTCTGAACACTTTATTTCGCATTCTACATGTAACTTTCTATTACACTTTGTAATGTCTAAAGAGGCATGCATATATATAGCCCATTGCTCAAAAAAAAAAAAAATACAATCTTATTCGTAGCTGACTGCAGACATTCTCAGAGTACAGAGCATGATGCTAAACATTTTAAAACTGTTCCCACCCATTGTGCTCTTTTAGCCTATCTGAGTCTACTTTGGGCCCCTCTCCTCTAGTCCCCCTCCCTTCCTCTCTTCTTTTAGGACTCCTCACCCTCCCTGTGTGGTCAAGGCTGGGGAAAACCACTGTACCAGGTTCCTTTTGGAAGGCGATAAGGAATCCACAGTGGTTTCTCACAGCCCTCCATAGGACCTGGCTTAAACATTTTAGATTTTTAGGAGTAGACTCTTACATAAAATGAGACTTGCTGGTGTTAATAACACAACACTCATAGCACAACTTTGATGTAGCTATGTGAAAAAAGACCCCCTCTATCAAGAGGGTGGCTTACAGAGAAAAAAATGGGTGCAGGGGACAGAGAATCTCAATGTGTGAGATACGACCTGACAGTATTCTCTGAAGTCATTTTATTCCATGGCACACCTCCTATAGCCACTTCACTAGAAGCATGTCTCTACTGAAAAATGCTTTCTAGGTTCACACAAGGTCGTCTCAATTCCAGCTTCACAGAGACATTTGATGAGGCGAGGACAATCGAGTTATTTGTACAATCAATAAAGATGGCTTGTGCACTTGTCTTTTCCAAGTTTCTTTGTAATATGTGTAAAGTAAATTATTAATCCAACAATGACATGTAATTTTACCCAGTAGATGGGAAGAAAACATTTACTCCGAGAAACTGCTATTGGTTGGTCTGAAAGGCTGTTTAAAATTGTGGTCGCACTGGTACAGCATTGTTACCTTGACAGGAAAAGTAACTATGACTTACGGTTTCAGGCACTCTGCCCAGGTCTCCAGGAGCCCCTCTCTGCAGACTGTCAGTGCAGCTCTGAACGGCATCTTCTCAGGTAAAAGAGAGACCAGACACTAAGCTGGATTCAAGCTTTAATTCTTTCACATTTCATCTATTATTATAAAGTGTGTTTGTGACACTTAACATCTTGCTGCATTAAAACCACTTTTGTAAAATAAAAGTTGCTTGTCTAAATATGTATTTGTCATGACTAATTTTCTAGATTTTTTCTGAAAGTGCTATTTTAAACTTATATCATGGCTAAGAATCTGTACCCATTTCTCGTAATTATCTTAATTATATTAGGTATAATTATTACTTTTCAAAGAGACAGTCAACCAGGTTTTATATCCAGCGTTTACTCCAGGAACTAAAGAACTTTTTTCTTTATAAACTGTGTTAAAAGATGGTACATATTAGGTACCAAGAAAAAGTGGTTTTTTTTCCCCAAAGTGCCAAAGAATTTCTGTTATCTCCTGGCATCATCCCAAGCTCATTACAGCTTCAACATTTGAACTTATCACCTCTCCAAACTCGTCTGGTTGCATTTCATCATCTTTTGACAAATCTTAAGGTTTTTAAAAACTCCACTGGATTTACTATAAAATCCCATTCTTTGAGATTCAGTAAGCTTTTTAACATGAATTTTCTTAACAGATTTCTCTAAAACAAATTAGTAAAAGGATGACCACATTTTAAATAGAATATCTGTTCATATTTCAATTTTTATTACAATTTTTGTTTGTTCCCAACTTTGTTTTTGTTAGAACTTCTCTTTCCTGCCCTAAGTCTGTGAGGGGATGCCAGTCTGCCTTACTATCTCATTAGAATCAAAGAGCAAGAGACCTTAGGGAACGAGAGTTTCCAGTGCTGAATGCTACTGAGAAATCCGTTAGACTTATTTAAATTATTGAATTGGCAACTCCTCTACTACCTTAATTTATCTTCTCTTCCTTGCCCACCTTTAAAGAATTTCTCCCCTTGGAACTTTTCCTTTCGTGTAACTTAGGTTTTCTGAGTACAATCCTGTGAATTCCTGGTGTTGATTTTGTTCACTGAAGGTGAAGGAAAGACTGGCTTTATATGTGTTTGTTCAAGTCTTCCCAAGCTGGGCCTCCTTCACCCTGAGGAGCCCAGGCCTCTTAGGCCCAATAAATAGTGCTATAACAGAAGCCAGTATATTCTGTGCAGTCTGCAGACCACTTTTTATGTTCAAAGGGCCATCACAGGGCCCGTGTGTTCTGTGGTGAGGCCAGAGCTTCCTCTGTTGAGCTTGTGCCGGGCACAGTGGGAGCAGTCCTAGTCACGAGGAGCAGCCCTCTTTGGCTGAGCATGCATGCCCTTCTCTGTTGTTTATTTTAATAGATTAGAAGAGTACTCCTCTCTGTACCAGATCATCTCTCAATTTGGATAAAGGAATATCAGTTTCAAAGCCTTTGGCCTCTTTCAAAGCTGTACTTCTGTGACTGGGAATGCTGTTTTGAAGATGTGGCAAGGTCAGCTGGAAAACAAAGAGCCTGGCTAGATTCCATCCTTCAATTGCCATGACAGTCAAGTAACTTGGGACTCCTCAGTGAGAACAAAGGGGTTTAGAAAAGTGCTTCTGGAGGGAACAGAAACATTTATAATGAAGTGACAACATTGTACTCTTCACTTGACTGAGGTTGAGTAAATGTTTCTCCTGTGGAAGGTCTCCCTTGCTGAGTAGGGCTAAGACCTAGTGGACTTCTCCAAAAACTGGGGATACAGTTTGGAGAAGTCATCAAAGATCAGTAAATACTGCCTTGCTCACAAATATTCCCCCTATCCTCCACTGCCCCAAATCTCCTCAACTTCTTTGATTTGTCACGTAAGTATCTGCTCTGGCAAACATATTATCTCTCCACGGAACCAGACTTTCATAAAACTGAAAATCAAAAGATCACAAAGCAGAGCAGGCTGCAACACATTTCTTTAAAGCTCATTTCTTTTTTTCCCAAAACTTATTTTTAAATTTAGAAATGAAGTTTAATGGGGTGACATTGATCAAAAAGAGTATATAGGTTACAGGCAAACATTTCCATGGCATTTGAACTGTTGAAACCTATTTCTTGATTCTCTCTGAGATTTCTCTTGAAGCCCTTAAGCATAAATGCTTCTTTTGCATATCCAGTCAACATTCCTTTATAGAGTTTCTTCACTTTCAGAGTATGTTCTAAGGGAATTAAAAAGAAAGAAAACAAGGCCACTAGTTTTCTCCTACTAGCAATAGAGGGAAAATGCACCTGAAGAGGCTGGAAACTAAGCATGTCAGCATAATGGTATGGCTCCCCTGTGTCACTCTGGTAGCTCCAGCTTTTCAGTGGCTTAAATGCTCCCACATTTAAAGAATTTCATGCTGTGCATTGAGGTCTTTAAAAATCTCTCCCTCAGTGAAGTAGGCAGATGCACAGACTCCCAGCTCATACCCCCAAACTGGATTACAAAGTAATTTAGGAACAATCAGCATGAAAAACCAGCTCTGGACTACAAGAACAGCTCTCAAAAACCAAGGAGCAAAGAAGCCACACTGAGCCTGGTAGGGAGCATTAAAAAGAAGTGGGTCTCCCCTGCTTATAGAAACGTATGGGGAGGGGGTCAGGCTGAGAGCCCAGAGGGGCTCTCATTCCAAGGAAAAGAGTAGGAAATATTGCTCACAGCTATCTGCCTGGGGACCTGGGAATGAGGTGTGCTGAGAGGGCTGGCTTGTCTTCCTAAAGGAAAAGGAGGGAGTAGAGCTACAGACAGTGATGTTGACAGGCAGAGAAATGCATGGGATAACCTGAGAAGCTGACTCATTTAGTGCTTGAGGCAGCCATAGCTGGGGGAGGGGTTGATCCTTCCACATTAAAACTAGACTGAAGTGGTTGCAGATCACCCATCTCAGGATACTTCTCCAGCTCCAATCAGCACAACAAGACACAGCTGAAAACAAGAAGTGGGGAGGAGGAGCAGTAACTCAGGTCTCCATGGAGATCTGAGATACACCTACCCCTACTGAAGCAGAGAAAGCACCCCGCCCCCAGAGAGAGTAACTGGCAGATCAGGTCTTCAGAGTCTCAGGTTATACCCACTGCATTCCTGAATACAGTTTCAAATAAGCCTCCTGCTGAGATTAATAAACAAGACTACCACAGAGTTAAGAAAACTGAGAAGAAAACAAACAAATCAAGACTTCAAAGGGGCTCTACTAGAAAAGCCAAATCTGACGGTGGATTACAAACAACAGCTGATGCCAACCCAAGAAGACCTAGAAATAATACAACTAAAAATTGGAGGCAGACAACACCAAGCCTAGACTCAACCAGCTCTACAAACAACACACCCAAACACACAGACATAATGAGAAGACAGAGAAGTGCAATCTAAATGAAACCACAAGAGAAACCTCCAGAAAATGAACTGAGTGATACGGAAATAACCACACTACCGGATGCAGAGTTTAAAATAATAATTGTTAGGATGCTTAGGAATCTTAGAACAACAATGGATGGTCATTACAAACACCTAAATAAAGAGATAGCAAATATAAAAAAGGACATTGAAATATTAAAAAAGAATCAGTCGGAGATGACAAATACAATATCAGAAATGAAGAACATGTAGGAATTAAAAGGATGGATGAAGCTGAGGATCAAATTAGTGAGTTGGAGGACAAGATAAACAAAGGCATGGAAGCAGAGCAGAAAAAAGAAAAGAGACTTAAAAAGTCTGAGGAAACTCTAAGAGAGCTCTGTGACAACATGAAGTGAAATAACATCTGCATCATAGGGGTTCCTGAAGATGAAGAGAAAGAACAAGGGATAGAAACTTTATTGAATCAAATCATAGCTGAAAACTTACCTAAATTAATGCAGGGAAGGCTCTCACAAGTTAAAGAAGCACAGAGAACTTCATTAAAGAGAAACCCAAAGAAACCTACACCAAGACACATCATAATTAAAATACCAAAGCTAAGTGATAAAGAGAAAATATTAAAAGCTGCTAGAGGAAAAAAAAGGCTATCATCTACAAAGGAGCCCCCGTAAGAATGACATACAACTTCTCAACAGAAACACTTGAGGCCAGAAGGGAATGGCAAGAATTATTCAAAGTAATGCAGAACAAGAGCCTACAACAAAGACAACTTTATCTAGGAAGGCTATCATTAAAAATTGAAGAAGAAATAAAAAGCTTCCCAGACAAAAGAAAACTCAAGGAATTCATTACAATCAAACCAATGCTGTAGGAAATGTTAAGGGGCCTGTTGTAAACAGACAAAAGTAGTAAAAGAATATAGCAAAAGAGGGATACAGTTTTAAAGAATAAAATGGCAACAAACAACTACATATCAATAATAACCTTAATTGTAAATGGATTATATGATCCAACCAAAAGATATAGGGTAGCTGCATGGATAAGAAAACAGGACCCATACATATGCTGTCTACAAGAGACACACCTTAAAACAAAAGATGCACATAGACTGAAGGTAAAAAGATGGAAAAAAATATTTCATGTAAATGAAAAAAATACTGGAGTAGCAATACTTATATCAGACAAAATGGACTTTAAAAACAAGGCTATAGTAAGAGATAAAGAAAGTCATTGCATAATGATAAAGGGAGCAATCCAACAGAAAGATATAACCATCATAATTATCTATGCACCTAATATAGGAGCACCTAAATATATAAAGCAGACTTTGATGGATATGAAAGGTGAGATCAACAACAATACTATAATAGTAGAAGATTTCAGTACCCCACTAACCTCATTAGACCCTCAAGAAAGAAAATTAACAAAGAAACAGCAGACATAAAGACACACTAGAACAACTCAATTTAATAGATATCTTTAAACCTTTCACCCTAAAGCAGCAGAATATACATTCTTTTCAAGTGCTCAAGGCACATTCTCTAGGATAGGCCACATGTTAGGACACAAAAGCGGTCTCAACAAATTTAAGAAGATTGAAATTTTATCAAGCACCTTCTCTGATCACAATGCCATGAAACTAGAAATCAGCTACAACAGAAAAACTGAAAAATACTCAAACACATGGAAACTAAATAGCATGTTATTAAATAACAAATGGGTTAACAATGAAATTAAAGAAGAAATAAAATAATTCCTAGAAACGAATGATAATAAACATACAACAATGCAAAATTTATGGGACATAGAAAAACAGGCCTGAGAGGAAAGTTCTTAGCACCACAGGCATTCCTTAAGAAGCTTGCAAAGCTCAAATAAACAATCTAACCTACATCTATAATAACTAGATAAAGAACAGAAAGTAAGACCCAGAGATAGTAGAAGGAAGGAAATAAAGATCAGAGCGGAACTAAGTGACACAGAGGCTAAAGAAATGTTACAGAGGATCAATGAAACCAAGAGCTAGTTCTCTGAAATGGTAAACAAGATCGATGAACCTTTAATGAGACTTACCAAGAAAAGAAGAGAGAGGACTCAAATAAATAAAATTAGAAATGAGAGTAGAAAAATAACAACCAACACAACAGAAATACAAAATATTGTAAGAAAATACTATGAAGAGCTGTATGACAAAAAATTAAACAATCTAAGTAAAATGAACAAATTCCTTGAAGCATATAATCTTCCAAAAATCAATCTGGAAGAATCAGAACACCTAAACAGACCGATTACAACAAAAGAGATCGAAGCAGTTATCAAAAAGCTCCCAAAAAACAAAACCCCTGGTCCCGATGGATTCACTGGTGAATTTTTCAAAATATTTAAAGAAGAACTAACTCCTATCCTTCTCAAGCTATATCAAAAAATTCAAGAGGAAGGAACACTTTCAAGTTCCTTTTATGAGGTGAGCATAATTCTGATTCCAAAACCAGGCAAAGACAGCACAAAGAAAGAAAATTATAGGCCAATATCCCTGATGAATTTAAATGCTAAAATCCTCAACAAAATATTAGCAAACCGGATCCAGCAATACATGAAAAAAATTATACATCATGATCAAGTGGGATTTATTCTGTGGAGGAAAGGATGCTACAACATTCGTAAATCAATCAATGTGATTCACCACATAAACAAAAAGGAAGGACAAAACTCACATGATAATTTCAATAGATGCAAAAAAAGCATTTGATAAAATCCAGCACCCATTTATGATCAAAACTCTTAGCATAGTGGGAATACAGGGAACAAACCTCAATATGATAAAGACCATCTATGACAAACCCACAGCCAACATCATAATTAAAAAACAAAAATTAAAAGCAATTTCCCTAAAATCAGGAACCAGGCAGGGGTGCCCCCTTTCACCACTCTTATTCAACATATTACTGGAAGTCCTAGCTACAGCAATCAGGCAAGAAGCAGAAATAAAAGGCATCCAAATTGGAAAACAAGAAGTAAAACTGTCACTATTTGCAGATGATATGATACTGTATATAGAAAACCCTAAAGTCTCAGTAAAAAAACTACTGGACCTAGTAAGTGAATTCAGCAAGGTGGCAGCATATAAAATTAATACACAGAAATCAGAGGTATTTTTATACATGAACAATGAAATGTCAGAAAGAAAAATTACGGAAACATTTTCTTTAATTATTGCAACAAAAAATAAAGTACCTAGGAATAAATTTAACCAAGGAGGTTAAAGACTTGTACTCAGAAAATTATAAAACATTGATAAAAGAAATCAAGAAAGACACAAACAAGTGGAAGCATATACCGTGTTCATGGTTAGAAAGAATAAACCATTAAAATGTCTATATTGCCGAAAGCAATTTATAAATTAAATGCAATACCAATTAAAATACTAATGACATACTTCAAAGATATAGAACACATATTCCAAAAATTTACATGAAACCAAAAAAGAACACGAATAGCCTCAGCAATCTTGAAAAAGGAGAGTAAAGTGGGAGGCATCACACTTCCTGATATCAAGTTATACTACAAGGCCATTGTACTCAAAACAGCTTGTTACTGGCATAAGAACAGGCATACAGGTCAATGGAACAGAACAGAGAACCTAGAAATAAACCCACATCTTTATGGACAATTGATATTTGACAAAAAAGGGAAGAGCATACCGTGGAGTAAAGACAGTCTCTTTAACAAATGGTGTTGGGAAAACTGGACAGCTACCTGCAAAAAAATAAAACTAGACCACCAACTTACACCATGCAGAAAAATAAATAAACTCAAAATGGATAAAGGACTTAAATGTAAGTCGTGAAACCATAAGCATCTTAGGAGAAAACATAGGCAGTAAGCTCTCCGACATCTATCGCAGCAATATATTTGCTGATTTATCTCCACAGGCAAATGAAATAAAAGACAGGATAAACAAATGGGACTATATCAAGCTAAAAAGCTTTGTAAAGCTAAAGATAATATGAAAATAATTAAAAGACAAACCACATATTCAACAATACATCTGATAAGAGGTTAATAACCAAAATTTATGAAGAACTTGTAAAACTCCACACCAGGAAGACAAACAATCCAATAAAAAACTGGGCACAAGAAATGAATAGACACTTCTCCAAAGAGGACTTACAGATGGCCAATAGACAGATGAAAAAATATTCAACATCATTAATTATTAGAGAAATGCAAATTAAAACCACACTGAGATATTACCTCACACCAGCTCAGAATGGCACTCATTAACAAAACAACACATGATAGGTGCTGGGCGAGGATGTGGAGAAAGGGGAACCCTCCTGCACTGCTGGTGGGAATGCAGACTGGTGCAGCCACTGTGGAAAACAGTATGGAGATTCCTCAAAAACTTAGAAATAGAACTGCCCTTTGACCCAGCCATCTCACTTATAGGAATATATCCCAAGGAGACCATATCACCGACTGAAAAAAAGAAATGCACCCCCCATGTTTATGGCAGCATTGTTCACAATAGCCAAGATCTGGAAACAGCCCAAGTGTCCGTCAGTGGATGAGTGGATTAAAAAGCTTTGGCACATATATACAATGGAATACTATGGGGCTGTGAAAAAGAAAGAAATATTACCTTTTGCAACAATATGGAGGGACCTGGAAACTATTATGTTGAGTGAAATAAGCCGGACAGAGAAAGAAAAATATCATATGACCTCACTCATTTGAGAAATCCAAGGAACAATGAGAACTGAGGAATGGAACTGAGACAGAGGAGGGATCAAAGGGACCAGAGGAAAAGAGGACAGAGGGAAAGGGGATGATGAAAAGATGGGATAAACCTGAAGGGAAGGGGGGAGGGGACTATACAGAGGGGGACAAGGGAGAGATGTTGAGGGGAATATGGGGGAGGGAGTGATGCATTTGGGGTGACCGTAGAATATATGTAAACACAATTAATTAAATAAAAAAAAGAAGAAAAGAGGAATCTCTCCCTCAACCACCCTTCTGAATCATTCTATCAGAGTTTCCTATGTCCCAGAGCTCCTGGATCCTTAGTGTAGGTTCAGACCCCACAGTAGGCTCTTTACTTTGCCATTATGGTGTGGTTTCAGTGGCACAGGAATGCCTCACGTTGATGCTTTGGATTAGCAGTACAAGGGCAAGTTGAAGTGTGCTGGATAATTAGCTAGAACACTGCTATTAAGTGTGGATGCTGCTGCACACCTCAGTGACTTTTTTGTTATTATATAGTTTTGTTACTAATAGTTTCTTAACTATTAAACTGAAGCACTGTTTCATTTAAAATGTATTTTCACATTCTATTATTTATTCAGGGTTTATATTACTAATATTGTTCTTTTTAATTTCCTTTGTTTCTCAGCTACAAATATAATACGTGGTTAAGACAGCAATTAATGCAGTTATGTGTGTGTGTGTGTGTGTGTGTGTGTGTGTGTTGTGCATTATATGAAGGTTAAATATCTCTCCACCTCACTGCCCTGATAGTCTGAAATGACCCATTCCACAAACTTCTTCTTTATGAGGATACATTCAAGCATATAAGCACAGAAGCATTGCTTGTTGTTATTAAAATTGAATCATGCAACATGCTATTTGCTTTTTCTCAATATCATAGATATTCTTGCAAGTCACCAGTTATGAAACTAATATTATCTTTCTAATTTTTTATGCATTTATAAACATGAATATTTTAATTTTATATTAGTGAGATCAGAATACTTCTGTAGGAGATTACCTTTTTATTTATTTTAAATTCTATTATCATCAGTATTATTAATTTTCATTTTTATAATGCTTTACAGATTACAAGCTCTTCTTACATCCAGCATCTTATTTATTCATAAAAACTCTGCAGTGCATTAATATTAACTCTATTTTAGTTGGTCAGGAGGCTTGGAGAAGTTGATGCCTTCCCTCCTTTATAAAGCTAAAAATAAAGGTAGAGTCAGCATTCAGAATTAGCTTTCCTTATGCTCTCATGCCTTAGAGAGCACTAAATCTAACAATGCTGAAAACATTTACGAGAAGGTAGGAAAACCCAAATGACATTTGGCATCCCATTAACCATATCCAAAAACTGTGAATATCATTCTTAATATTTTATCTGTAAGCCTCTGACAACATAGCCATCACCTTATCTACCACATCAGCTTGTTTTGCTCTAACTGTAGCAGAGACTAGTAAATTCTAGGAGAATTTTTCTCTCTTCATTTCTTAACTATTAAACTGAAGCATTGTTCCATTTAAAATATATTTCCACATCCTATTATTTGCTCCTAAACTCGTTTTATCTAATTGTTTCTGGATGAGTTCAATTTGCTCTACATTAGTCCCAAAACCTGAATGATTCAACTGAATCAAAGTACATTATTTCTCATTGTGTCTTGCTTTTTGCAATTTAACTTAGCCTGTAAACTTGCTTTCCATGCATCCTCCAAATTAATAGCAGAAAAAATGAACTTTTAAAGATGAAAACCAAACCTGCCCTTGGCCTCCTGGGAACATAAATATTTGGTCTGAGAAATGACTTGGCTATTGTCCTGATATATCTCAAGAAGCACTTCCCTTTTCCTATATTATTTGGTAATTATAATATAAAAAGGATTAATTATGCCTGACCAGGCGGTGGCACAGTGGTTAGAGCATCGAACTGGGATGTGGAGGACTCATTTTCCAGACCCCGAGGTTGCCAGCTTGAGCACAGGCCCATCTGGCTTAAGCAAAAAGCTCGCCAGCTTGGACCCAAGGTCACTGGCTCGAGCAAGGGGTTGCTCGGTCTGCTAAGGGCCCACAGTCAAGGCACATAGGAGAAAGCAATCAATGAACAACTAAGGTGTCACAACGAAAAACTGATGATTGATGCTTCTCATCTCTCTCTGTTCCTGTCTGTCCCTATCTATCCTTCTATCTGACTCTGTCCCTGTAAAAAAAAAAAAAAAAAAAAAAAAGGATTAATTATGATGCTAAGTTAAGGTGACCAGATTTTAAAATTGGTAAAGTGGGACACCATTGACAGGGGCGGGGTGAGGGGGTGTTCTTGATTAAAAATTTGGTCTATATGGAGCTTCCAGGTTGAGGCGGGGTCTCCCCGCCGAAAACCGAAAACCGTATATTCCCTTCCCATTTTCCCACCATTCCCTAGCTTTCCGTGCATTCTTTCCAAAATCGGGATGCGGGACAAATTGTTAAAAATTGGGTCTGTCCTACCAAAAGCAGGCTTATCTGGCTTGAGCAAATAAAAGCTCACCAGCTTGGACCCAAGGTCACTGGCTTGAGCAAGGGGTTACTCGGTCTGCTGAAGGACCGCGGTCAGGGCACATATGAGAGAGCAATCAATGAACAACTAAGGTGTCACAACGAAAAACTGATGATTGATGCTTCTCATCTCTCTCCATTCCTGTCTGTCTGTCCCTATCTGTCCCTCTCTCTGACTCTCTTTGTCCCTGTAAAAATATAAATAAATAAATAAATAAGTGGCAACTTAATTATGTTATTAATGTATATCATCACAGTATCTCTCTCCTCATGACCTAATTCACGCATGGATCCAAACTTTGATAATGTGACCTATAGTTCAATTGCACAGTTTATTATGGGCCTAAATTCAGATTTTATGGCATTGTTAGCAAATTAGGGCCAGATTGTTTCAAATATTTTTTGAGTCTTTCATTATCTTAGATACTTTGAACTTGGACCTAAGGACCGAGTGTTTTGTTTGTTTGTTTGTTTGTTTTGCTTTGCTTTTAAGTATTTCTCTTAGTTTTAAACTGGATTTGCGTGGTTAGCTTCATTTGTCATATTTTAAAATAGTGTTGGAATTCTTTGAGAATGAATAACTTTTGGCTATTTACTATAACCATTGTGTTTCCGAGGATAGAAGACTTCTTATCAAGGAGTTTACAATCATTTGTCTGTCTATAATGGACCAGGTGCCATTTTAAGCACAGGCAATAGAGGTAAACAAGACTGATGTACCACCCTTGGTGAATAAAGATTCAAATTGGAAAAAACAGAACTCAATATGTAAATAAAGATGTAAACAAGAATTCCATGTGAAGATAATACAAGATCAAGTGGCACAAAGGAAAGGCTCTCTCACTGAAACCTGAATGAGATGAAAACAGCCATGTGCTGATCCAGGTTGCAGTGTTCCTCAAATTAGGAAAACCCTGTACAATGGTAGGTGCATTAGAAGAGAACGAAGAGATGGGTGTGGGGAGAGGGTGGGTGTACAAATGACTCTTACCAATGACAAAAGAATGAGCAAGAGTGTTTGGAAGCCACTTGCTACCAAGTGGAAAGTGAGGAACAGAAAAATGTGTTTGGACAGTGTCTCTCTTAAGGTACCACTTACTCAAGGTTAATGAATTCTTGCTCAACATTTACAAGTGCACTTGAAGAGTTTGCCTGTTCTTAAAAGGGAAGACTGAAATGCTTATAGATGTGAAAATAGTTTCTATGCCATATATACCTTTCATTTAAATTAACTACAACTGGAAATGTAAGGTCTCAATTTCAGGACTGACTCTTTAGAGCTTAGGTTTGTCATGTCAGTGAGATTGCATATTGTCTTGCTACCAGGCAGGAAACAGTGTGTCTAGAATTAAAGGTTTAGTAAAAAAAATCTGAAATTGTTGGAGGTCTCTGTTTTCTTCTAAGTTGGCGTATTATAAGATCATCAAATTTTGGTATCAGCATTTCTGAAAATAAAGTCAGAAATATTGAAAACATAACTTTAAGCTATTTTTTTTCATTCTTGCTCCTCCACTCATAAACAACATGTGTTGTTAGTAGGTTAAAGCTTTTCCTGGATCTCCAGTTATAGTACATCTTCATTTTAGGCACGAACAGCTTATAGTTTCATTTCCTGAATTATCTAAGCTGGAAAAAAATAAGCAGAATATACCGTTCAACCAGATTCACAATTCTTTTTAAAGAAACTTTTCCCCTAAGAGAGAAAAACAAACAAACAAACAGGATTTGGGGTCTGTATAAACATTGTCTACAAACCTTGTAATGTGTCAAATATTAAATATAATGAACTTATCACAAATAGTAATTATCTCTAGATTTCTTAAGCAAAGGGAAATTTTAACACCAAGACTGAATACAAACCAAAATCACCCTCACCATTATTCCATCTTTTACCCACCCCAGAGAAACAAATTATTGTAGAAATAATAGAAAAATTATTTCTACTATAATGCATCAAAGCATTATTATGTCATTTTCTACTCTAGATTTTTTATTTTCAACATTAGAATTTCTCAGTAAGGTAGCAGAATAATTGGCATTAGTAGGGGTTAAAATTAATATTAGATGCTGTGGTCAATGATTATTTATTATGGCTGAAGATATCTGGGTTAGGTCATTTGGTATTATTCCCAAAGGAATTGTTTGCTAAATATATTTTTCTTAGAATTCATAAAAAACAAAGAAACTGAAACAGTAATAAATTATGTGGATATCTAAAAATCAATGTACCTATGAGTTGCTGGTGACTGTGGTTATGACACCACAACACAAAGCAGGCTGTTACCAGGAAGCTGGAAAGCTGATGCAAAAAGGCTGGAGCTAACTGGTAAATATGTATAGAAGGTCACAGAAAATGAGGGCATGGGTATGAGACTGAACTTATAAAAGCAATTTATTATCAGAAACATGAGAAATGTCTGAGTATTATTAAAAATATTTAGCCCTGGTGGATAGAATGTGGCAGAGAAATTTATTAATTTATTGTAAAACTAGTTTAATTTTTATTTTGAAATCAGTCAAAATAATATAAAAAGATGTAGTATAAAGTCTGACTTCAGCCTTTTCCCATACACCCGACTGACCCATCTTCTCCCAGGCCAAGTAACTACACTATCTGAGACATAGTTTCCTTCCAAGGTTTCTTTGTGCAAATTCAAGCAAATACAGCTATGTATGTATATCCTCCCTTTCTTGCACTGTGAAGCATTTTGTGAATAGGACAGTTATATATGCTTGAGATATGTAAATATGGCATGCATTAATGTATCTTCAGTGCTCAATACAATCTGGAAATGAAAATTTTCTCCATTTCACATATGAAGAAACTGAGGCTCAGGGGAGTTAAAACAAGTACCAAGTTCACACATTGTTGGAGCTAGGTAGGATTCTAAGTCCCCCTTTATTACATTAATTATCATTTTTGTTATAATCTCAACAGTTTAGGACTTCTATGTTGACATGTAAGGACAATTCGGTAGATCTTAAACAATTAATTGTATTATTATTGTATACAGAGACCTTCATGGAAAGTTTCATGATTTAATTTTCAAATTAAAATAACTTTTTAAAATTCATATTATTTTTATAAATAAGAGGGTGAAACTCATATTAACCCAGGTTGTTCAGATAAAATCACTGTTAACATGTTGGTATTCATTCTCCTAAACTATTTTGTGTGTAAAGTGATATCATACAGTGTTTCAGAGAGTTTTCCCCTAATAGAGATTGGCAGGAAGTCATCTTTCTCCCACACACTCATGCACATTGTTGGTTCTCCATTTAGTTACTCAGTGGAGCCTTACTGACAGTTGAGTGGCCACAATGAGAGGGACTGTGCGGCATATTTTGACATAATTTTTCCTGGCCTCGGGTTTCTTAGTGGAATGCTAAGTGATAATGTTCACAGTACAGTCCTGCCTCATCTGAGAATACAAATGGTAGAATTTGCTCTATCTCAACTGTTTTTATATAACCTATAAACCCCAGATCGCTTTCTCTAACAGTCTACATGCTTCCACGTAAGCAAACATCTGTCTATAGATGTGTCAACTCCTGATGCATGGTCATACGTCCAGCTGCCATTGGTTTACAAGTTTATGAGCAGTCACCTGTACATTATCTGCCATAGTTTTTATTATGTATCCCTTTTGAACATCATCATATACTTATGGCCTTTCATAGACTCAAATGATTCCAACATACAGCTATAAGTAATTTCTTTCTGATTCACATACACATTCCTCACATTTTGGCAAATGAGACTCCCTTAAAGTTAGCTCCTTGTCACCACTACCAGAAAGGTTTTCATTTGTCTGTTTTTAAAAGGATTTGAAAGTTCTTTTGCTGTCTTTCAAGTGCCAGCTCACTCTCAGTTCTCCTGTTTCACAAATAGAATCAGCTTCTAGAAACTAAATTTGGGTGCTAGGACTGTATATTATACTGTTTCAAATAATGAATGGGCTATACTATGATGACAAAGGCCTACAGGCATTCAGTGATAGAATGGACATTTACTTTTCTTTCAAAATTAATGAAATATCATGTTGCTTTGTTCAACTTACTACTTTTTAAATATTACTTAAAATAAAAGTTTATTAATGTGATTTTCCTTGTTTTGAATTATAGGTTTTCATTGTTTACTAGCCTTGATTTTTTATTATAAATATTATGTTTGTATATATTATATTATAAATATTCCAGTATCAATAACTGATAGGGTTGCATGTGGGGGCCATAACCCCCTCCTCCCTTAAGTGGACACTGACAAACTAGATGTTCAAGGACACTACGCCCTGGACATCCCGGTGACTAACCCGGGTGTGGAAGGTCCCTTAGCTTATTTACGGTTAGTCTTACATAGATCACTGAAAGCTACATTTTTCCTTAATGACTACCTGCCCCCACCCTCAAATCCCCTATTTAACCCTACCAATTAGATAACCGGGGGTTGATCTCCCTTATGAGACAGCCTGGCAGGTTTCCTTTCAATAAAGCCTGTTACACTGGCTTTTCGAACTCTGATTGATTCTGTCAATAACTTAACAAGCTTTATATCTAAATTTCTATGTTACTCCCAAGTTTACACTTCAATATTCTTTCTTTTCTTTTTGACTCTTGGCTCCAGCATCCCAGGAATATAGCATGCAGGTCTCAGTGGTCCTGTATGTCAAGGGTTACTGGAGCATCAACTAAAAAGGAAAATAAGGCCAACTTTTCAAGTGGGAAACTAAAGAAATAAAGTTCTAGGCAAAAAGGCAAACCATGGAGACAATAAAAAGATCAGTGGTTGCTTGTGGGGAGGAATGAATAGGTGGAACATAAAGGATATTTAAGCTATGAAACTATTCTGAATGATACTTTTTGGTCAAATAAGTTTGTAAATATGATATATATGTTTGCTGGCTTATAGTTTGCATTGGGTGTGAGGGACAGACTGTGAGCAGGTAGGGTCCTTATAGACTAAGGCTTAGGTTGTTTTTTTTTTTAAATACCCCCATCATACTTATTTTTTATTTATTTCTTTATTAATTTTAATGGGGTGACACCAATAAATCCGGGTACATATGTACAACAAAAACATCTCCAGGTTATCTTATCATTCAATTATGTTGCATACCCATCACCCAAAGTCAAATTGTCCCCTGTCACCTTCTGTCTGGTTTTCCCTGTGCCCCTCCTCTCTTCCCTATCCCACCCTCTCCTCCTTCTCCCCACCCCATAACCACCACTCTCTTGTCCATATCTCAGTCTCACTTTTATGTCCCACCTATGTATGAAATCAAGCTGTTCTCAGTTTTTTTCTGATTTACTTATGTTGGGCAGATAAAATATAGTATGCTCACTTTGTTAAAGATGGCGCTGCCCACATGGAAGTTCGTTGGTATTAATGTGTGTTCTGGAACAGACTGTGGGCAGGCTGGGTCAGTATAACCTAAGGATTAGTTTAAGAGTAAGCTCTTCTCCACACCCTTGACTGATTGGATGATGTAGGGTGGTGATGTAGGGAGGAATCCCATTATGCCTCAGATGGGTGACTTTGTATCAGAGACTTCCTTGTTTGTATAATTGGATTAAAGGTTTTGAGTCTATGCTATAAAGTGGGAGAGACCAGTAGCTTGATCTCTCTCTTGGTTCCTGAGTTCCTGAGGTTGGTCAATTAGAGAGGAGAGCAGATTAAGGCCATGTGGAGGAGAAGTAGCCAAAATGGCAGAGTGCTGAGGAAGAAGCCAGTTTGTTAAGAGTTTGTGCTGGAGGAGATGGGAAACAGAGGTGAATAAGTCTGGTGAGCTAGAAACCTTTGATTCTAGGAAACTCGGATAAGTCAGTAGCTTTGTGAGCACTGAATGTATGGGTTTTGGAGCCCAGTGTGTGTTTTTGCTTGCCCGCCGGGTGCAAGCTAGAATTAAAGCTTATGGCTCACCAGTTCGTGGCTCCAGTGTTTTATTGCCAACTGTTCGAATCTAATGCGAACCTGCGTGGGTCGGGCTGCTGTGATGGCGGCCTCGACTACTGGTTTTACACTTATTTCACTCCATATAATGTTATCAAGGTCCATCCATTTTGTTGTAAATGATCCAATGTCATCATTTCTTATGGCTGAGTAGTATTCCATAGTATATATGTACCAAAGCTTTTTAATCCACTCGTCCTCTGACGGACACTTGAGCTGTTTCCAGATCTTCGCTATTGTGAACAATGCTGCCACGAAATGGGGGCACATATCTTCTTTTCAAACAGTTAAGGCTTAGTTTTAAGACTAAGATTTTCCCAACACCCTTGACTGATTGGATGATGTAGGGTGGTGCACTCTCATGAGGAATCCCATTATGCCTCAGATAAGTGACTTTTGTATCAGAGACTTCCTTGTTTGTTTATTGGACTAAAGGTTTTGATTTATACACTGTCAAGGAGAGCAGAGAAAGGCCATATGGAGGGAAGGAGAAGCAGCCAAGATGGCAGAGTGCTGAAGGAGAAGCCAGTTTGTGCAGAGTTTGTGCGGAGAGAAGGAGATGGATAACAGAGGTGAATAAGGCTGGTGAAGTAGAAACCTTTGATTCTAGGAAACTCAGATAAGTCAGTGGCTTTGAGAGCCCTGAATGGAAAGGGAAGTGTTTTCCCACTGTGTGTATTTCTTGCCCGCCGGGTGCAAGCTAGGATTAAAGGTAATGGCCCACCAGTTTTAGGCTTCATTGTTTCATTATTGTCTGTCCGAATCAAATGCAAACCTGCATGGGCCAGGTGGCTGTGATGGTGGCCGCGGCTACTGGCTTTACAATACTGTAATCATGGATAACATGTCACTATACAGTTATTAAAATCCATAGAATATACAACACAAACTATAAACTCTAATGCAAACAATGGAATTTAGTGAATATATCAATATTGGCTCATCAGCTGTAACAATTTACACTTATGCAAGATATTAACAACAGAGACAACTGAATATGGAAAGGGTGAATTGTGGAGAAAAAAATACATATGAAAATTCTCTATCCTTTCTGCTCAGTTTTTCTATAAACTTAAAACTAAAAAGCATCTATTAATTAAAATGTTCTAGGTTCTCAATATTTCAAAGATAAGGTGACACATAGAGTCTTACACGTAGATGCCTAAATAAACTCCTCAAATATTAGTAGACAATAACAATAAAAAGGGGACTAAAAACAAATACAAATTGTTGGGATTTTCATCAATATTCATCTCGTTTAACCCCATTGTTTTTCTGAGTCCTAGTGTTGTGTCATTGTCTTTTCTCTCTGGATCATTAAATGTTGAACTCTAATTTCTTCATCACCTTTGGATGACTATATATCTTCTTTACCTTAGTAATATACTAGTTTCACTTTTCAAACCCAATTAAGAATGCCATAGAACAAAACCAAATTACGGACAAGAAACATCAGACATTTAAAATTTATCTTAAAAATTAAATTTTGTAATTTTATAGTATTAACTGGGCTTATATGATTTTTATAGAATTATCTAGATTCCATAAGTACCAACTCTTAAAATACAAAAATGTATTTAGTCTATAACATATTTCAGTTACAATTTTTAAATTTTATCACATTTATATATCTTCAGTCTTAATTTGGTTAGAAAAATTCTTTAATGCTATAAGAAAAACAACACATTTATTTTAAGTTTTCTTACAAAAAATCCAAATCCTGTTATTGATTAAAAGTGCTGTGGCAATTTTGCCTTTTGTAGTACTATTATTGTTATCATGGAGTATAAACTTGATTGTCTGTTATCTATTGTTTTTTTTTTGGTAGTAACACTCTATTCTGGTTTAGTCAAAAGTGGTACAAGCTGACCAGACATTGGGCTTTCAGTTTGAACCTAAATGGGGTCAGAGGCAACAATTTAAAGTAGTACCTTGAGATACAAATTTAATTCATTTTGTAACTGAGCTCGTAAGTCAGTCAACTTGTATATCAAACTGCCGATACTGGACCTGTGTGCCAATGTGCCAACTAGCGGCAGCTTTCCAAATCATGACTCGTATCTCAGAATTTTGCTCGGATCTCGAACAAAAATACGGACCGAGTCACAGCTCATATCTTAAAAAAAATTGTATGTTGGTCTATTAGTATCTCAAGGTACGACTGTATTCTTATTTGCCTGTAGTATGTCAAGATGGCCCCCACCTATACACTTTTAGTAATTTAGCTGGTTTGGATGAACTGTCAGTAACACTGAAGTCTTTATTTTGCATGTTGTTGGGCAGATAAAATATAATATGCTCACTTTGTTAAAGATGGCGCTGCCCACATGGAAGCCTGTCACCCAGGTGATATTATTTGCCCTTATGCTTGGGATGGGTGTGGGGGAAAGGCTGTAATGTAAGCAGGCCGGTTGTTATAGCCTAAGGCTTAGTTTTAAGAGTAAGCTTTTCCCCACACCCTTGACTGATTGGATAATGTAGGGTGGTACACTCCTGAGGAATCCCATTATGCCTCAGATGGGTGACTTTGTATTAGAGACTTTCTTGTTTGTAGATTGGATTAAAGGTTTTGATTCTACACTATAAAGTGGGGCAGGCCAGGAGCTAGCCCTCTCTCGGTTTCTTGGATTAGAGAAGAGAGCAGATTAAGGCCACATGGAGGCCAGGAGAAGCAGCCAAGATAGCAGAGTGCTGAGGAAGAAGCCAGTTTGTGCAGAGTTTACGCTAGAGAAGGAGATGGGGAACAGAGGTGAATAAGTCTGGTGAGCTAGAAACCTTTGATTCTAGGAAACTCGGATAAGTCAGTAGCTTTGTGAGCACTGAATGTGTGGGTTTTCGAGCCCAGTGTGTGTTTTTGCTTGCCCGCCAGGTGCAAGTTAGAATTAAAGCTGATGGCTCATCAGTTCTTGGCCCCTGTGTTTCATTACCGACTGTATGAATCTAATGCGAACCTGCACTGGCCAGACAGCTGTTATCCTGACCCTGGCTACTGGCTTTACACATGTCCACTCAGCATATGCATTTAGGCATTCAAGACACCATTTCTTTCATCTTCTATGTAATTCCACCCCAGACCAATACACTGTTGTTACCTCTGGAAGAATCTTTGATTTCCTGAGAGTGAGGTTACAAAATGAACTTGGCTTCATCCTTGGTCTAAGGATGCATAGGCAGCTTTTCTTTTGGGAGAATGTGACATGTTGGTTTTTTCTCAGCTAAGTCTATGTCCTGCCCTCCCTAGCCCCATGAGGAGCCCAGTCTTGCCCTTTATCTCAAAAGGCTTCAGGTCACATTAACAGAAGTTGGTTATTTAACACTCAAGTTGAATTTTCCAGACACAATTTCAATTAGTAACAAAGGATTATACTGGAGATTAATGCAACTTCAAACTGTTAAAAATAATTCTAAGCATCTATCTAGGAGATATATATATAATTTTTGCCCTTTTATCATGTCAAATGTTAATTTCCATTTAAGAAAACTGAAACTTTCGAACACTCTTGTGTAAGTCACAATTCTTCAAAGCCAGCATTGTTTGCCAAGGGGAAGATTTAGTTTGCATAGATTACTTATCAAAGCCTTCAACTTGAAAGTTGACTAGTTCTTGGATTTTTATCAGAAAAGGGCTGTGAAGACAAATAGTTTTCTACAGTATTTCATTATACTTTACCTCTTTATGCACCAGGTTGGGAGTGTAAACTGGTGCAGCCATTATGGAGAACTCTGGCAAGACCTAGTCATTTATAAGCCTGTCAGATGACCCAAAAATTTTACCTAAGAAGGCATGGCTGGAGATGATTATCCTGGTCTTATCTGTAGGGGCATCCGTTAAAGGTAATTTGGGTTTCTATGAAAATAGGGAGTGAAATGAAAGGGAATTGTAAGGTCAGTAGTCGAGGCCACCCTCACAGCAGCCTGGTCAGTGCAGGTTCACATTAGATTCGGACAGTCAGTAATGAAACAACAGAGCCAAGAACTGGTGAGCCATCAGCTTTAATTCTAGCTTGCACCTGGCGGGCAAGTAAAAACACACACTGGGCTCAAAAAACCACTCATTCAGTGCTCACAAAGCTACTAACTTATCCGAGTTTCCTAGAATCAAAAGTTTCTAGCTCACCAGACTTATTCATCTCTGTTCCCCATATCCTTCTCCAGCACAAACGCTACTCAAACTGGCTTCTCTCTCAGCACTCTGCCATCTTCTCCTCTCCTCCACGTGGCCTTAATCTGCTCTCCTCTCTAATGCTAACCTCAGGAACCGAGAGAGAGTAAGCTCTTGGTCTGCCCCACTTTATAGTGTAGAAACCCAAACCTTTAATCCAATCTACAAACAAGGAAGTCTCTGATACAAAGTCACTTATCTGAGGCATAATGGGAGAATTCCTCATGAGAGTGCATCACTCTACATCATCCAATCAGTCAAGGGTGTGGGGAAAGCTTACTATTAAAATTTGCACGTGGGCACACCCTCTTTGACAAAGTGAGCATAATATATTTTATCTGCCCAACAGGAATAAATAAATAAACAAATGAGAGGGTCCTTGCTTGCCCAAACAAAAATGTTATTATCCAACAAGCCTGACTGCTCATTAATAGAAATCACTGAACAAAATCAATTTATAGTACACATTCCTCAGTAATCTAGTGATCTCATGTCTCAGACTAGTTACTTTCTACCCAGGATATACTTAGCTCACATTTCCTCCTCCAGAGTCCTGGTACCCCTAGGGAAATCTAGCTGTGATATGGAATTTCCTTCTAGTCCCACTTTTGATCCAGTTTGCAATATTCCAGTTACAGACTGGCAGAAGCACATG